>OX352264.1:3751465-6162099 GCA_947086405.1 Esperia sulphurella
TTAGCTCACGATACTGCGTTCCCACCGGTTGAAGTTAATCTTAAGCTATATAGATATAGGTCATACCATGAAGGAAAATAATTTTTCGCACCTCATAAGTCACCTCAGTTTCCACCTTCATGAGTGACACTAATTGGTTACTAAATTAGATAAATGAAGTCATCTGTTATCTAATTTAATAACCAATTAGTGTCAATCATGAAGGTAAAAATGTTGAGGTCCCTTATGAGGTGCGAAAAATTCTTTTCCTTCATGGTATGATCTGTAGTTTTGTCTTAAACGTAGGAAAAAATTACACAGGTGTAGGTAAGTACGTAAAATAACATTTGAGTCAAACTTAATATCAAACATGTAGGTCGTAAATATCAAATATTAGAGATTTTCATTATTACTTAGGTCTCTGTAGAGACAAATACTTTAATTTTACCTACACTGTGTAACGAAGAACAAATTAATTAGGTATTATGCGACAAGAGAAGCACTATCAAGACAGATATAATATAATATGCAAAAAATTACTAAAAGGAACACTGGAAAGTTCTAAAAGCCATTAATTTATTTTCAATTGACATAGCACATAACTTTAATTATAATAAATAATTAAGTGAATGCTTGTTGTCCAATATCTAACTTATTACAACACTCATAATTATGTTCTGTTTCCTGTATTTTTTTATTATTACGTTTCTATTTTTGATAATTTAACTTTTCCGTTGAGTGAGATCAGTTTTATAAAGAGCTTAGTATAACGGTATTACTTTTACCTCTTCATAATATATTTTGATAACATACCTAACCGACTTAAAATGATCCTATCCATGTATAATATATAAATATAAGAAGAATAAATTTAGTACGGGTTGGATAGAGATATGTATTACATTTACTATGTGCTTATAATAATTATTTAAATAAACGAACAACACAATAGTCTTTAAATATAAACACGCGATATCCGCTCTACTTAATCGGCAGTTTTCCGTCCCGTACTAAATTAATTAGAAATAGCAATAGAAAAGCGTAGCTGCCGTCAATGTTACAATAAAATGTTCATAGTCACCTGATGTCTCAATAATCATAATTATTTATTACTAATAAACCCTTGCTGAGGTTGAACTCGAAGTAACTAGTGATAAATGAACGTCTTATTGTGCCATACTCGTAAAAAATTTCAAAATATCAGTTGCAAAAACCTATAATCTGTTACTTTTGCCTTAGAACAAGATGACGATAGATTTATCATACCGATATATCTGAAACAAACGACTGAATAAAAACCCTAATTAGATGGGAACGGGTAACGTGCTCTCACGGCTGCTAATTGACTTTATCTCTTATTTTTGTTCTTCATGGTCAGACGCCGCCAGAAGCTGGTCTTCTCCTGCTGCGGCTGTTCCTCCCTCGCTTCTTCTCCCCTAGTCTCCCCTCGCAACATGTCCAGGAAAGTCGGATCATTTTTCCGTACGTTCTTATCGATTTTAACAGCTTCAGCGCTGAGTTCGGCCTTCAACTTCTCAGGGCTCGTGTTTTCGACCTTAAACTCGTTAGGGTCCTCAACGAACGCCTGTTGAAGATCGCGCATGATCTTTTTCCGTATAGTCTTCTTCATGCTGAGGTGTCTCTCTAAAGTCTTAACGTCTCCGTTGCCATATGAACGGTAGTCATCCTTCTTCTTCTTTGCAGTCTTTTTTGTTTTATCTATGTCGACGTCGTCGTAGCTCTTGGCATCGTATTGCTGGTTGAGGCCGAAGATGTCCCGGAGATGGGGGATGGCTCGCTCCGATGTCATCTTGAATGTGCAGGCGCCGCTCACGCCTTTGATGTAAGATCACAGACACCTCATCGTGCGACCTGAAAATGAAAAATGTTTCTTTTTTATAAAATTATTCAGATTACAAATTCTATCATAAATCGATCCTCACTCAAGTGGGAAAGAATGAAAGTGTGGGGACTAAGTTAAAGGACCGTAGTAGGAATGAGACAAATACATCTGCAATTGGCAGTTATGACAAGACCCTTAATATACCACAGTGGTCTTCGGTAAACGCGATATTTGAGGAATAGAGACGCAATTATAGGAAACATACATAGTAAAGACATTAGATAATGTGCATCCCGCATGTTGATCGCAGATCGCAACGGTTGTGTACTAAAGGCCGTAGTCTATGGTTTGACGTTCCCTTCCATCTCCCCGCACTCGACCCTCCAATGCAAGTATCAAGCATTTTGTTTTAATGCTTGATCCTTGCTCCAATGTAAGTACGTTTGACACGTCATTTTTTAACCTTTTTCTCAATACAAACAAAGATACCGTCATTTGTTTTCCCAGAGATGCAACCTCACGTGAAATTCATTATTCGCTATTAGGAGAATCGTCTTGTGAGCGAATATCTCTCAAACAATGGGAATAAATTATTTGAATCCTGTTTTCATATGCATTAAATCGTGCAGCTTTTCCTCGCGTCATGTAAGTTATCTTGTGCATTAGTTATCTAGACTATTCGTCGGGAGTATTTTGTATAGTTGGCACATCTCAGACATACAATGGTGGTGATAAGGAACGGAATCCCTGTACCGTAACTGTGATACACTGTCAGTGCCTGCTGTAACGACTTCCCTTGTTGTTGTAGGTTGCATTTGGACTTGTGGGTGGAAAAGCAGTGTTTTGCTTTACATCAGACATTATTGCAATACAGAGATATTTAATGAGATATTTTTAATGAGAACTGTCTTGTTTTTCCCTTTCTTTCCCTCACCACACGTATACTCTACCACCGTCACGTCGGTTGGTCCATCTATTGCTGCTAAAGTATTTCCCCCAGGAGCAAGAAATATCCGTTTATTACTATAGTACAATCCAACATGCTTTATAATGTAGTAGATAAGGGTGTTTGGATATTAGACCCCCTTTTTTTGCAAATATCTTCAATGTACAGACACGCGAAGTTTACGTTTTTATTTATTAGAAGTAGACCACAATAGACTTTATTGAAACTGTGTTCATACAGTGACACTGAGTAAATAATTTCATTTGAAACTTCTACATTATAAAACTCGATTTATTATTGCTATTTCAAAATATTTGTTAGACAGCGAAATGCGAGACTTTGACTGAAGTAACGAGTACCTACCTGTAACAAAGTAGCTTACATCACGCACAAATGGATGGTCTTAAAGCTAAAAGCGATTTGTTGCAGACAACCTCCTGGATAGAGCGATAGCAGAGAAAGGTTTAGATTGTGAAGTTAAATAAAAATAGAAGTAAAGTTTATTCAATAGCATTTCAACATAACTGAGAAACCGCATGAAAAATTTGTCGTAATGTGGTTAGTACATCTAGATTAATCTTAGGTATTTTTAGAAGCATTTCGTTCACAACTGTACCTAACAGCATCCGTGCTGCATTGTGTTCGAAATATAATAAAGTGCGCTTGACTGCACCCTGCTCCTCTCACCGCGGAACAATGTGGAGCGTTTAGCGCCATTTCGTAGATTCTCGCATAATAGCTAGAATCACCTCTTACAGACTGTTTTGCGAACACGATGCTACACTTTCTTTACTTTCCACGACTTTTGTAGACATTCTACTTTGCACCTTTGGCAAATATTTTTTTGTTTGTTAATATAAGTGTTTTTTATTCGGGAAATTTGTGAAAAACACATTGTCTTATAAGACTTTGCAAATTACTGGTTTTCAAACCAAAGCCGTTTCGCAGCTAATATTTTAAAGTTAATATTGTTAAAGCAATAAAAAACAGAAAGAAATACAAGATGAACATTTTTAAAAACATTCTGTTGATATTATGAATCAGTTTCTAAACAAGTGGCATTTTTGAACTAATACCTGTGTTTACAGTTTTTAAAGTCACCACTTGGGTTAGCTCTTTCAACAGACCATCAAAGCGCACACTAACGTAAATAGCCAGTGCCCAAAACCATAAAACTAGTGGATACATTTCCCCGCGCGTCTTAGCCGACCGTTTAACAGCTGACATTAACATTGACCGGGGGTCAGTGCTCTTTACCTAACTCTACACATGATCGGAAGCGGCCATCTTGCCTGATGACGTCACCAAGCCGGTTACGATAACTGTCAAGATTTATTTTTATTGATCTTTTAACTATGTTGATGTGTGTGTAACTTATGAGTTATGTATGATATAAAGCCATCTTGAAAAGCTCTTGAAACGAAAGCCAATATAGAAAGAAATTGAACAAATTGCACACATAGAAAATTATTAAAATATCGAATTAAGAATATTAATTCCCTTTTTGAGTTTTGAATATTTTTATTATGCATACTATTTCTATGGTATTTAATCCAATTATCGATTCCTTAGTGGTAGGTATTTGATGAAATAATGCTTTTAAACAACGGTGTTTTAATTGAGTAATAATTAATAACTTGTCTGATGATAACTGCCGCTGTCTACTAGAAGCAGCACTCGGTATAGCTGTTTGTCATACTCATGAGAGTAGTACAAAAAAGGCGTTTGGTCGGTGATCAAAATATCATCTGTAAAGTTTAATTACATTTTGTATACTACATTATATGCTCCTCTTAAAGTTTGATACATTTCATGTGACAATATTTTCGTGATTTGATTACACAAGAGATGTGTACTTACAATTTGGTGCCGTGACCAGGATTTTAATTAACATGATTGCTTATACTATGGCCTAATATACTTATTATAAGTTGGGTAAGAGTCTACAATTTGCTACCTGGGCATTGTATTCATATTAGACCTTAACTTGTACAAATGGTATTTTCAGAGCCTAAGGCAATTGGGATGCAAAGTAAGGTAATGCAGATATCGGGTATAATCGCATCATTCGTAGTTAGTAGTTTCATTTTTGTGGTATATACATATTCGTCTTAATTTCTTATAAATATCCATTATATTTTACTGCCAATCACAACATATTATAACACAAAGCAACAAAATGTGAATTCGCCTGAATGCAAATGCCCGTAATAAATGTTATAACGTGAATAAATCAAGTAAAGCAACATGGACCACATGAATTGGGTCGACCAAAACAGAACTGTAAAACAAACACGCCCAATTAAAAGTTTGAAACTATTAGAATAATTAATTTTGCCTGTTTGTCGAGCTGTGTTCAAACAATCACTGGCCCACTTACTCGGGGCCTACATAATACTCCGTAACAATTGTGCTAGTCTGCCAATGCATACATTTATCCGATGTTTATGGATAAAAGCGCAGGGAACTATCTGATGTACCTCTGCATGAGTTACAAGTATATTGTATAAAATGTTTATAGTTAGGTAGCTAGTATTTGTTAGACTTCAAAAATGTGCAGTAATTAAATATGTTTTCATACATGATCGAACTGTTTATATAGTTCATCCAAGTTGTACGCTCTCTGACAGAGTTTGAACTACTAGAGTACCTTACTCTATGAAATAGCTGAGTTTGACCAGGTTGTCATTCGACGCAAGTTTGTTAAGACATGCATAATATGCTATTATAAATTTTTGTTCTTGATTGTGACATAACCACGTTAGAGTTCACAGCGAACGAAACCAAGGTTCAATTTGCTAATGCAATTAATTATCAGAACAGTTATTAAGCTCTAATTATTCCGCCTGCACAGATGTGTAAATCGAGGCAAATATACGCCTAGTGTATTATATATAATTATCGTATAATTTTCTTCGAAGATTCAGTTCATGTAATTAGGTATGTGTAACAGAACAGTGTTGACGATTTTTGTCATTTAAGGTCTGTTGTCAACGAAGGAACTGAGGCATAACGTGACTCCATTGATCATAATGATGATGATGCATGCTTATCCATATGAAAAGTAACATGAAGTGTGTACCTGAATAAGTTGATACCGTTTACCCAATTGTCAATATTTTAAACTTACTACATAAATTAGGTATCTGTTTTGTAAGTGAGATTAATTTTACATCCAAACATATATTAAAACGTAGCATATTTTGTGCGTTTGTTTGACCACATAAGACTGCTGACCAAAAAAAATAGGGCTTCTCTTGGAGTAACACTTAGTTTCCACTTCATCGTAAATGGCTGACTTTATCACAAGAATACGAATTTAATTTTGTGGCAAATTCACTGACATTGCATTAGTATACGCTGTTTACCCGTAGCGTAAATATTTAGTAACGTTACGCTACGAGTAAACAACGTCAATATTTAGTAAGAAATTAAATGTTCTGCGTAGTAACTACAAAAGTGTCAAAGTTAATGTGAACGAGTTGCGGCTCGCGGAGCCGCAGTTGCGTGGACTAGAGCGATTGTTTGATTCGCTCCATCTAGTAAGCACATAGAGATTGTTGGTAAAAAGTTAAATCGTCAATGGACTCGTACTGCGCAAAAACAACATCAAATACCAATAAAATACCCACGCTATGATTGCCCTATCTGGGTGTTGCATCCAAAACTTTACTTAAGTCGGTATGAAGAATTTATAATCTTAAATAGGAATGTACGTACATGATTTAAAATTAACTGTGAAACGAAAACAAATCATATACATTGAGGAAGTTTCGAAGGTTTTAATTACACATAGATACGTATAAAATTTTATTGTTTTATATTTAATGTTAGAATGTTGCACCAATTTGCACGGAACAATAAACCCCGACCTTGCGGGTTGGGTTTGTGTTAAAAAATACCTGGCACCTAGGTATTTAGACAAGTGTTTTAAATATAATAGCTTGGTTTGCTGTCCCAGACATACAGGTTGAATTTAAACTATTATTTTCAATGAAAACTCAAAGGAAATAAATAAATAAATAAGTACCTACACGAGTTTAATCAATGACGCAGTGGCAAATGTTATGAGAGTATATTTTAAATGATATTCATCATATTTATTGTGATAATGTTGTCACTTTATTCATCATCAAGTTATTTTTGTCTCCACTGCAGGAGCACAACCCTCTCTCATCTGCCGGAGACAGACGAAGGATTTGGCCTACACGCCCCGCGCTGGCCAGACGGGTTAGGGAGGCCTGATTGATGTTTTATAATGTATTCGTTTAGTCGCCTTGTACGACATCCACGGGAAGAGTTGGAGTGGTCCTATTCTACTCTACCGGAAACCACACGGATAGGGTCACTTTATTACGTTTGATTAATAATGGATGAGTTACAGAACTCGAGACGAGTAGACCAGTTCTGAAGTGGAGATCGTGGATCGGAATGCAAAGGATGGAACACCCCGCTGTCAGGCGGAGGGCCGGGTGTGGTGGTGTTCATTGGGGAAGCCTATGTCCAGCAGTGAACGTCTAAGGACCGATATGATGACGATGATGTAATGCTACGCGCGGAGTGCAATAGGCCTACTTATACTTTTATTTGTTGAGACTGGAGATTCCGTATCAGTTACCGATAAACTGATATACCTAGCAGATGTTACGAAATAAAGACTCGCTTGAAGAATATCTCTAAATGACAACATGCATTTTTTTGTAATCTGGTGATACATGTTGAAGTGGAAACTGGCGCTAAGTGTGTCACAGATAGCACAGATGGGTAATTAGAGGCAACAATTTGGACAGCTTAGCGCGGATAATTTAATTGTTACGGCCGCCATAACTCGATTGTATGTTGTAAACAACACGATAAGAAATTATAGGATTATGCGTAACATTTTACAAAGTCTTCGCTATCTTTCAACGATTATAAGCGTCAACATTATAAGAACAGAGGACGGTAAAAACGAACGACAATATTATACTTGGATTGTAGAATTTTCTCTAAAACTCCCATCAAAATGTCTTTACTAAACTACCATTAGGTGAGTAAGAGTTTATAGACTGTGACGGTAACAATGACGATTACGTCGAAGACTAGACCTGACGAGGATGATGGTTGGTTTGGCCCCGGTTGGCAAGAAATGGGGTAACCTTTGCTGTTTCTTAAAAAATGTTGAACCAAAAATAAGAAGCACTCACACAAAAAGATTGGTACAAAGATTTTGGATTGTATTTTACGCCAATACGCATTTGCGCCTTTTCTCGGCGATAATCTGTAGGAGCTGCAAAATAATTGTCAGTTATTTATCGTAATTACGATGTTAATTAAATAGCGACACGCCACACGAGGTGCGACCGGCGCTGCCGTCGCGCCCTGATTGTTTCACGCATGCGCGTAATTGTAGGAACGCCACGTGCGCGGAAAAATTAGGACGGGGTTTTCTAAGTTGGAACCTAGTGAACCTATTCCCGAGGTGAATAAGCAATCAGCACTCCAACAGTGAGATAAAGTTTAATCGTTTCGGTAGTACCGAATATTATTTTGAGCAGTCTTACATACTTTACGCATTTTTCATTTCATCATCATCGGGCCGAAAGAGTCCACTGCTGGACATAGGCCTCTCCCAAGATGCGCCACTGAACCCGATCCTCGGTTATTCTCATCCAGTCACTGCCAGCCGTCGTACGCAGATCGTCACTCCATTTAGTCAGGGGGTGTCCCACACTACGCTTGCCCACTCGCGAACTCGTCTATCCCAGTGGTAATCGGTTCTCCGACAGATGTGACCAGTCTATTGCCATTTTACCGCATTTATTACTATAAAAACGAAGTTAAGGTTTTATGTAGATTGTAAAATAAAATTTAAAACTGAAACGTCAAAATGCTCTCGTTATGTCATTATGGCCACCTCACAAATGTCATTTGTAAATAAGTGACAAAACGCTGACGTCCGCTCGCGCCTGCGCAGAGGATGTTGCGTATACGCATGCGGTCTCTTTATTCTATACATAATCCCCCAAGAATGCAGCGACAATTAGCTGCTATGTTGGCTACCATTATGATCAATTTGTTATACTAAATTACTTTCTTTTTTCTTATTTGTTTTAAGTACGTTTTCTTTAGTAATATGTAAGAATTATTTAATTCTGAATGTGGCGTTTGCGGAACATGATTCTGAGAAAACCATCCAAAGCATTAATAAATTAATAAACTCGCAAAATGTTAATGACTTAAAGGAATAAACAATTAACTAAAAATCTGAAACAGTAATGGAAAAACAGTACCTACAATAAATTTTAATTGTACTTCGCTGCATAGTCTCTTCAATGATAAAGTAGACAGTGTAGTTTTCGCATCCGCCAGCCTTTGGTCACGAGTTTAAAGCACATAGGCTTGACTCCAAAGCCTGAAAATAAACAAAAAACGCTCCCACTACCCCCCGCACAAGCATTCCTTCAAACGTCATTATCGTTTTCGTGCAGCCTGCGGTCGGTTCACTATTCGTTTATAAATTAAATTTTAGCAAATTAATCGTGTTTCCGGGTATATTTTGTGCCCGACTATGTCAAAAAGAGGAAACGTGAAGATTCAGAAGAACGATTACAAAGAAAATACGGAGAAAAGCTTACGCGAGGCATTTGGCGGTCGGCCTCCCTTTCGATGGCACCGGCATTATCACCTTGTGTCCAGAAATTATAGCCGGAGCTTATTATGGAATGACAAGGTCTTCCCAATGTGCAAAAATCGACACGGCAGGCGAGCCCCGGCCCCACCGTGTCTGGAACGCAATCCTCAACGTAAAGGTTAGAATTTCGTCATTTTTTCCCTCTTACGACTATGACCTTTACGACCTTAAATCTAAACACACTCCACACACATCACCTATTTAGGTGATATTCCATAGGTACCTATTGAGGTGCTATTTATTGTGTTGCCTATTTAGGTAATCATATAATAATTTCCACACACATCACCTATTTAGGTGATATTCCATAGGTACCTATTGAGGTGCTATTTATTGTGTTGCCTATTTAGGTAATCATATAATAATTTCCACACACATCACCTATTTAGGTGATATTCCATAGGTACCTATTGAGGTGCTATTTATTGTGTTGTCTATTTAGGTAATCATATAATAATTTCCACACACATCACCTATTTAGGTGATATTCCATAGGTACCTATTGAGGTGCTATTTATTGTGTTGCCTATTTAGGTAATCATATAATAATTTCCACACACATCACCTATTTAGGTGATATTCCATAGGTACCTATTGAGGTGCTATTTATTGTGTTGCCTATTTAGGTATTCATATAATAATTACTACTGATGTTGGCGTAATAGAAAGGCATTTTTTTTCCTCTCGTATATTCAGTATATACGTACTAAAATAAATGGATATTTATCCATAATACCTTAATCTACTATTGAGTAGATTAAAAATTCCTTGTACAAATATTTATTTGTACCTACCCCCTTTTTCTTTATTTCCTCGCGCTGCTGGGTGAGAAACCAAATTTGGTTCACCTACCTATCCATAAGGATCTAGCATCTACATGGGCAGACATAAAAAAAAAAAAAAAAAAAAAAAAAGGGTTCTGGAGAAAGATAGAAAAAGGAAATACTAGATAAATACCTACTTGCCAGATAAAAAATTCAAGACCATAGATGCTCCAACACTAAATTTGGCAGCCCAGGCAGCGGTGAATCGCGATATGGCAATGACCATAAAACATGTGTGCGCTAACCGCCTTGGGCATGGCCCTCGGCAAGCTTTGTAAAAATAAGGATTAACATCATATTCATAAGTGATACCTGTCGCTTACATATGATCAGTACGATCATGAACACTAGGAGCCCACAACTAGGTCAAATTTCATTTTGGCGGGATTACAACAAAAACCTGTGAAATCAGTTAATGGTTTTTTTGAGTGTGCTTTTCTAAAGCAATTAAAAGTCTAGTCACATAATAAGTATGAACATGACGAAGAAACCACAGTTGTGAAGCCAAATTTTAATTACAAATGCCCATCGGGCAGTCTGCGAAAAACCAAGGAACTCGGTTCGGGTGTCCAATCAATTACCAGCATATGAGGAAACCAGCTCCTCTGCAATAGCAGAAGAATCAAAAACAATATGCACATAACAAACCAACTCAGCTGTTTGCCAACAATTATATGCTAATTTAATATACAGCAATCAACCCTATTGCAGTTGGTTAAAATACTTTAAGACCTCATGAATTTATGCTTGATTAATGACCTTATGATACCCTTTAGTTGTACACCGTATACAACCCCCAAGAACAACAATATGTCTATCAAAGTTTTTTTTTTTGGTATTTCCAAATTGAACTGTCAATTTTTGAGTTTTTAGAACCTATTCTAACCTTTGTGTAAAACACTCTGTACCCAAACCAGGCAATTTATCTTTAATCTAAAAGAGTTGAATAAGTTTATATATATTCTTTATTGCAAATACATTTTACAAGAAAAAGGCATAACATAAGATGGACTTATCTCTATAAGTTTATATACTTATACATTTTAAACTTGAAGACATTGCACACTCACCAAACTTATGACATAAATAGTTAGAACACCATTGACCTGAACGACACTTACGTTTTAACATCTATGTACGAGTATGTATAAAGATTACAAAAAGTTTTAAAAAAAAAAAAAAAAAATTTCGATACAACAAACTTTCAAATTTCAAGTTCTTCCATTTGGATTAAACACTGCTTCATATGATTTTACAAAAATACAGTATTCAAGGTCAATGGGCCTCGTATATGTAATCTCGATGACGTTTGGTGCTATGAACGTTCCACTGATGAATGTTCAACAAATGTTGAGATAACCTTATAAGTTCTCTCAAATGCAGGATTTGTTATTAACTTGGAAATAAGTTTCTATGCCAAAGAAATGTGTAAAGTTTCAAAGAATATCAATTAGCATTACTTAATGATAAAAAAGTAAAAATAAATTAAAGATTTATTAATTTATTAATATTTAAAAAAAAAAAAAAAAAATATTTCATAGCTTCATTTCTGTAAAATAAGCAAATTTGCTTAATTTATTGGTTTTTTTAGTGTTTGCGTGTCCAGCTGTCCAATATGGAAATTGAGAAGACAAAAACTAATTTATTTAAAAATTATAACAATAAGTGACAAGACTATGGAACTGGCTCAAAGTTCGGAGCTGGAATGTGGTTCTACCATGTTGAAAGTTTAATCAACCCCATTAGATATGACCATTTTAAACTTATAAATTATTATTTTTTAGACCTATACCTTATTGGCTGGGGAGGTTCATGCGAAAATGAAAAACCTTTTCTGACTAAAATGCACAATTGTGAAATATTGGTGCGCATTTACAACACTATACAGTTATTTCATACATTAACTGCATGGGTGGCTTTCAATATCCACACTTACTCTATTGTAAAACAAATACGGCAGTGGTGTGAAAACTGTAAGCTTGTCTTATATTAAATCCGCTCAGAACATTGTTACTGACACATTCGGAAATTGAATGTAAACTTTATGACAACATTTTTCAGACTATATTAAAGGTTTTGGGCTCCCCATCATAGATTTGTTTGCTAGTCCCGCTAATGCTAAATGCCAACGCTGTTTTGTGGAAAAATCACTCGGATGTTTTTCAAACAGATGCTTCACTATATATTCGAAATCTCTTTTTCTAAGCATCAAGCAACTAAGGTGTTTATTGAAAAAGATTATCTCTGAACGGTCGGAGGGTATAGTGGATAGTACCAGACTGCCCCACGCAGCCCTGGTACTTAAAAAACTCATTATATGTTCAAAACATCTCTATTTTGGACCAAGTATATCATACAGTATAATACCTATCTAAAACAGTGATATGAATACTGTAGGTATTTAAATATTTTGCTTCAAATACTTCGTTCCTGACGAAATTATATGGTGCACGTGTATGCTGTTGCAGAGCAGCATTATCACTTGTGATAGGATCATAAATCACTAATGATGACAAAGTGATCCGTTTCTCAATAAGAATATTTAGATTGCGTCATCCTCACCGCAAGTATGATGTTTGGGACCCATCTATAGTATTATTTGTTTTGCCCAAAAAGTCCCAAATAGTCCGTTTTATTTCCGTACCAGACATCAAAAAAGCTTATGGGCGAATTAGCTATTATAACAACTCGCATTCAAACATTTTCTTAATAAAAATTTGTAATATGGAGTAACTTACAATATAATAATACACTTTATTGCATAAACAATACAGTTACAATGTTTATGTGAATTTAATGACAGAATTCACATAAAAAATCCTGACTTAATTTGAAATTCTCGAGCTGGTGTATTACAACCTAACCTGGTCTTACCAGTTTATAAATCAAAAAAAAAAACATAAAATAAGAGCCTTAAAAATTACATAGAAAGAATTCATAACAAAAAAAAAAAAGTCCACGTATTTTATTGTTTAAAAAAAAAAAAAAAACGCATATAGCGGTGACGTCACAGACACTTAGTCGATAGCGGTACCATCAAATATATATATATATATATATATTCGGCTCATAGCACACGTCACGCTTCTACCTCGGCGGATAAGCGTCTTGGTGTTAGTATTGATACCACTGAAAAAGTCCGCTGGATGAAGAGCGTCATCCAAGCCTTTTTTGCTTAATTCTATATCAAAGATTTGACGATGGCAAATGATAATAAATCAATATTTATTTGTATGTAATAATGATAACTGATAAAGTCTGATTATTTTAAGTTACTTAAAATTAGACATCAGTTCAAATTCTTTATGGTGCACCAAAACATTTTTAAATAAAAACAAAACTTACATAGAAGGATGAATTTAGTGTACAACGGCGGCCTTATCGCTTTCAGCGATTTCTTACAGGCAACCTTTGAGTGGTGGCGAATTAATTAATCTATAATTATATAATATTTAATAATAATTAGATTACTTGTGTAAAATAAATAATAAAATATAATTCTTTATTTAATTGTTAATTTTTCACTAAACATTGTCTGAGGTGTTTGTATTTTAAATGGTTACACATGGCCAGGATAATATTATTTCACGTATTGATCTCTAAACATCTACACTGTCTACTTTATCATTGAAGAGACTATGCAGCGAAGTACAATTATAAATTAAACGAACTTACCAAGTGAAGTTCCAATTTAATTGTACGAGCTGCATAGTCTCGAAATGATATATAGTATCCCACCCACCCCGCTATCTACGATAAACATTACCCATACGTGATTGGTTCCGTGAAATAATATGACATGGGGCTAAGGTCCTAGGCTTCTCTGAACTAAATGACGTTTGAAGGAATGCTTGTGCGGGGGGTAGTGGGAGCGTTTTTTGTTTATTTTCAGGCTTTGGAGTCAAGCCTATGTGCTTTAAACTCGTGACCAAAGGCTGGCGGATGCGAAAACTACACTGTCTACTTTATCATTTCGAGACTATGCAGCTCGTACAATTAAATTGGAACTTCACTTGGTAAGTTCGTTTAATTTATAATTATTTATACAACAGCCAAGCTTACATTATTAAGCATTATTTGAACTAGCGAGGGAAGCCGCGTCTTTGCATGCGACTTTTCTCGCTCTGGGTATGTATTACGCTCAACTCTGCCACGGAGCACTTGCCACTTCACCACGACAAAACCTTTACAGATATGTCTGCCTGCGATGATTCCCACAGTCGAGCGGAGTATTATAAAATAATGCCGCATTACTTAACCACTGTTCATTGAGTTATTGTTGCGCAAGGCCCAAGGTTTGCGTCTCGGGACGTGTGATCGCGGTACAATGGCTCAGTTTGTTTGGAGCTTTAAACAACCGCGGGATAATAACAATAATAACATCAGTTGACAAGTCGCTGACGTTGTCGCAGACTTGTATTATGAATTAATTTATTTGGAAACATTGTCTGTTGCTCCTACCGACCTTCTTCGCTTCTCTTCGCCAGTGAAGAAGGCACTCAGGATTATTCTAAGATAAACCTTCAGTAATGGAGAAACACTTTAGGAAGAACATACGTAATAGACTGCTCTGGAGACTAGTGGGAAATGATGAAATGGTCGCCTCCAAAGTCAAAAGGAAATTAACATCGATTTGCTAACTTTAGGTACGTTGAAACTGACATTAAGATACCGACGATGACCAACATGTTGATGTTTGCTGTGTGGTTTCCGGTAGAGTAGAATAGGACCACTCCAACTCTTCCCGTGGATGTCGTACAAGGCGACTTAGGGAATACATTATAAAATATCAATCAGGCCTCCCCAACCCGTCTGGCCAGCTCGGGGATTGTAGGCCAAAACCTCCGTCCGTCTCCGGCAGATGAGGGAGGGTTGTGCTCCTGCATTGGAGACAAAAATAACCTGATTATGATGATGACCAACAAGACAAAATGGTATTCATACTATTCTAACATTCCGAACAGGCAGCATTCGGAAAACTGCGTCAAGTCTTCACGTTGCATATTCCAAGATGTTTAAAGACAAGTCTTCAATCAGTGCGTCCTGCCAGTCATGACTTACGGCGCAGATACGTGGATATTGACGGTGGGTCTGATCCACAAGTTTCAAGTAGTTCAGTGACCTATGGAGATGGCCGAAAGGATTAGCAAGCTGAAGTGGCAGTGGGCTGCAGAAAGGATCGCCGTTGGGGCAGACGAGTTCTGGAGTGGAGACTGCAGATCGGCTTGCGTGGAGGTTGGAATAACGCCCCGCCGCCAAAGTAAGGTGGCCGGAAGCAGCTGGATGCAGGACAGGGTGTGGTGGCGTTCTTTGAGCGAGACCTATGTCCAGCAATGGACGTCTCAAGGCTGATATGATGATGATATAATGAACATTCAGAAGTTCTGAATTCTGAACATTCAAAAGTTCAGAAGTTCTGAATCAGAACACTAACAAAATTAACCTTACTAAGTAAAAATAAATGCAACTTTTGACCAGAGCTATTAGCGGTGTATCGAAAAACAGTGAAATATATAGCAATCGATTAATTCGACTTTTCTGACGCCCAAAAAGAAAACAGATGTTATCAGAAGACTTTGATGACACTGACAGGCACTACACAAAATCCCATGCCCATCAAAAGAACACAGTGGAAATTATACGTGACCTTTCGAACTCTCAGGTAAGGAGAGAAAGTGCTGTCATTTGAGATGGGCAAGCATCATGCATACTAGACATGTAATGCATCGACAGAGTACCGATACTATGATGTTATGATGTTTAAACAGGGATGTCAGAAAAATAAAATATTAACGCTACATTGTCGCAAACACTAGTAAGTAAGATTGACAAGAAAAGCACAAATTATAAACCATTATCAGAAATCATTTATTACTCACTTTTAGGTTTACCTAGGTTTACCTAAAAGTGAGTAATAAATGATTTCTGATAATGGTTTATAATTTGTGCTTTTGTTCTTTTCTTTTATTTTGACCGGTGTTGCCCGCGCGCAGACATAATACATCAGATGTTATTGCATAAACTAGTTCTAATCTAATGGTTTACCCATTTCGGGCATACAATATTGCATAGAGTTTAAACTAATTTAGAAACACTGAAAGACAGAACAGACAGAATTCAAATACCTAATACAAAGTGTCACCATCATCATAACAGCCCCGTCCACTGCTGGACATAGGCCCTGCGCTTATTAAAAATCGAAAATATAACCCCTGGCGTTCGAGGCAAATGCTCTAACTACTGATGCAACGAGGTTGTCCAAAGAAAGCAAATAAGATTTGAAATAATGACGTATTAAAGATGACCCACTGTATCTTAGAAGAATAACAACCATAGAACCCGCCATAATACTAATCAAGCGTACATAGCCACTTGTCAAAACTGTAGCCCGCGTGGAGACTTTACCCTGCTGATTAAAATGTTCCCTAATATAGTCGCTGTTGTATTCTCTTTGGTCGCTGCTGTCAAGTGACAAATGCATCTTGAATTTAGTTGCATTAATGATTGATGAAACGGCTTGCGTGCTAGTCGAGTTTGAAATACTATTTTAATTTAAAATCCTTTCAGATTTGTGATAAGAGTGCAGGATAATATTTTGTGAAGGTGTAAGCTATGGTATGTGTGATAAGGCGCTGCAAATTTCGCATGGGGAGAAAAGAAAGTCAATCCGAAACTATAAACTTTCACAGGTAAACATTCTTTTTGTGTTTACCTATCCATTTTCCATGTTAAAGAGATAAATTTATGCTTAAAAGTAAGGGAAATTAATTTCTTTTTATTATATTAATTGAGCATGTATAAGTGTACTTTCATATATTTTGTTAGTTTTGTAATTTTACAGAAATTTTTAAATAGAGCTGGACAAAAATTTATCGATAAAAGTATAAAAAGTGTTTTTTTGTGTTTTGGATGTGTTGTGTACATGAGTATACACGTATTTTTTACGTGCACACACGTATTTTTTCAATTTAGATTTCCTAATGAAAAAAAAATTAATTTGAAAAGTGGATTAATGCGGTGTCCACCGAAGCTGATTGGACGGCAAAAAAACACCATAGAGTGTGCTCCAGACATTTTAAATTATTGTGTTGTATTATTACCGATGATAAATATCGAATACTGAAGGATAATGCTGTGCCTACATTATTTATGTCGCCAGGAAGATTAAGTAGTTTTTAAAAGTAAACGTATTTAATAGGGGCAAGCCTATTCAGTTGTCTTCGAATTTGTCAATTCTCCTCAGGCTAGCAGGTTTTATCTTGATTTTCTTCACCGTCGTGAGCGAAAAGTAAATATACAATAATAAAAACGCATTAGTACATAAAATAGTTCTTATCTGGGATTACTGACACCCAATTATTTTTATATATAATTAATCGTAATTTAAAAATGTTTAATGCCAGATTCATTTTACACTCTTTTTGTTATTCTTGACCAATAAATATTAATTTTCTTTTCAGTGCATTTCTACAACTTCAGCTCCATTAACTTCGGGCACGGTAGTGTTCTCCGTCTCAGGTCCTTAAATTTTGGGGCCTCAGACGTTCTCGTACCCAATGTAATCATTAGGCTCTGCAGCTTTGGCATCGGTAAACGGCGCGCTCTATGTCATCATCATCAGGCCCGGCAGCTTTGGATCCGTCAGTAACATCGCGTACCACGTCATTATCAGGCCCTACAGCTTTTGGAATGCAAACGTTATCATCTCCAGACTTACACATATCCTTGGATATCGATTTCTAATCGACCGATACATATACCATCGACATCAGGCAATGACTAATGATAAAAATATGAAATTTTAATTTTTTATTGTTTTATAATCTTTTATGATTATATTTATTGATTGATTAACACTAAGTAAATTTAAATTTTATTTTAAAAAAATGTAGTTTTATAAAATAGTTGTAAGTAAATAAACTGATTAATTTTTTACATAGAATACTGTTTCACTTTCCACTGGCAACTGTTAGATATAATAACGCAATTAGTTGCCACAGATTTAAATTTTATTAAGCTCTAAAATGAAATAAAATTATTTCACTATAAGATAACAATATTAGCTAGTTTAGTGCTGTCAAATTAAGTGCGTGCCTTCAGAATTAAATTAAATTTTCATGTTAACATAATTTCAAATTTTTACTAAATAATATAATGATAATTTTTAGACTACGTAATATATTTTTATTGATTATCGATATCCGATATTTATCGATATCCATGTTTTGCACATCCGCCTCATCTCTAGATTTCTGAAACAGTGTACGGACATGGTATCTGACGTCCTGTTAAAAGTAGCATTCTCTTACTTTAGCAACAGCAAAATTACCATAAGAGTGAAAAGGGTTGGTTTCCTTCACGTTCTTGGACCCTTATAAATCCTTCTATTGGATATATCCATTCGTTCTTCTAAGCACTGTATAGTCTTATATCACTGCTGTCAAATTTGTGAGAACAAAACACGTTTTTAATGTAATTTTTATTTAGTTTATTAATGACTAAAGTGTTGAAAAAATTTAAATCTTTCCACGCTTTCTTAACTCGTTTACTCGGTAATAAACTGTTTTAAATTTAAAATTTCGCAAGTTATTTTTGCAGAAAAATGTTTATGTGGTTTTATCAAGGTTCGAATTTACTCCTTTACCAGTGTTTTAAGACTTCTCCACGATGAATTCCTTTACCGAAAAGACCGAGATCCACTAGGTTCAAGATTGAACTTGAGATACACTCACGAGCGGCCGGTGAGCCGAGGAATCTTATATCTTACTTATTATCTGGTTATAAGGGGTCAGGTACACCTGGCGACACGTCGACCGTGTGGGATCTTTTGTGTCAGCCGCACTGTCTTATGAAGCTTCTTTTTATCCCCCATAGTCAGCATAAGACTATTATGCAGCCTCTAGTCCTTTAGGATAAGCCACACCCAGGTCACTCATTCGCCTTGCAGCTAGTGCAATTCACACAGCAAGTGCTTCATCGTGTTGCTGTTCGAATCCACAGGCTCTTTACATTAAGGAAGCTAATTAGGACATCCATCTGTCATCCTATTAGGCTTAGCGTGACATATGGGAATACGAGATAATATTAAATACTTCGTCGCGTCGTCTTAACTATGTTCAAAGATAATGCATGAATCATCATAATCCTAAATACATTACTGCTGAAAACAAGCCTCCCTAATAGAATGTCACTTTTGGTGGGTTGTCCATTGGGGGATTTGTCATAATCACCACGTTTAGCAGGCGGATTGGTGTTCGTAGTAATGATTTTAATAAACACATGAGAACGCTGATGATGAATGAACATGCTTTATTATGTTCACAACTCGAACACAAGAGTTTTCAAGCAACCTTAATCTAAGTGAGAAATTGTACAGGATAACGGGAGCATTCAGGTCCGAAGATAATTTTTTTTAGATTTAGTTGTAAATAAAATTATCCGATCTGACAACCCCGTTAGATATCCGAGCGGATTGGCGAACACGCCATCGCGTTTATTTTTCCTTGTAAGAGTTTACTTGGGAGAAGTCAGTGTCATACAACCAGTGTCAGTGCCTTTGTCATTTTCTTTTCGCTTGTGCTAACAATCGACGCAAGTCCAAGGTCCGGAATTTTCATAACTAAAAGTAAAATGTAAAGGGATAGAACTTTGTTGTATCGACTTTCGAAGGTGGCCCACTTTAGTATACAAACTAACCTATTTAATATGAATTGACGTATAATATTGGAACACAATAAAAAAGTAACTATGTTACTCAATTTAAGTCTGAATTTTGTTTTGTTTAGAATTAAAATGGTTACTTTTTAACAAAACGAAAATAATAGTCCAATATACGATTTAACTTGTAGTTTTTTAATTAAATCATCAAAATTGAACCTATTTATTAATTAAAGCTTCATTGGTTTTCTTACAAAAAATAAATAAGAATTAATCATTTTTTCAAGTCAATAATATGTTTCTACCTACCTTCGAAAGTCGATAGACTACAACGTTAAATCCCTAAGCATTTTACTTTACGCTATAAAAAATCCAGACCTTGTCCATATACATAATAACATAACTCTAGTTTGATCACACTTAGGGTATCTATGAAACGTTGAGTCAGACTATTTGGAATTCACCGCCGAAATATTGGGAGCAGAACCGGTGGAAGTCGGTTGATTATAAATCGTTTAATTGCATGAAGGAAAAAGAGGCGCCCAGCAAAAAGATTTTACCTTCTTGTGATTGTAACAATCGTAAAACTTTTCAGTGCTGACTCGTAGTCACATCAGATTTCACACCAGTGTGACAAACAGGATTATTTAAAATGTTACATCTAATAAATAAAATCGTAAACTTCGCGTGTCTGTACACTGAAGACATTTGCAAAAAAAATGGGGGTCTAAGGATAAGTAATAGAACACATTTCAATCATTTTTGGAATTTTTGTCTGTTCGTCCGGGTCCGGACCTGGACCTGGAGCGGGATCGGGAGACGGAGGGGGAAGGGGAAGGGGCGGCGGAAGGAGTGGGGGAAGGAAATTAACACTTAACAATTTTCACCTTTATTTAATTCTGTGGTCCATGCGAGCGGAGCCGCGGGCACGGCTAGTCTTATAATAAATATGTGCGTTTTAAAACTAGCAAGTGTCTTCATACATTTCTTTATTAAACACTAGCTTTAAACCTCGGTTTCTTCCATTTTAATTAGCAATAGAATGATGAAGGAACCAATGAAGTTACTGGGCAAAAAATATCCTGTGTTAATTCAGTATGTTAAGTATCGGACAAGTATGGTATAGTTTCACACAATTAGTTGTGCCTTTATGACCTGATTGAGAACCAACATTTAAACAAACGAGTCGCTAAGTCGCTCAGCGAGCTATGGAGAGGGCTATGCTCGGGGTTTCTTTGAAGGATCTGATTCGTCATGAAGAGATCCGACGGAGAACGAAGGTGACCGACATAGCCGACAAAGCAAGCTGCAGTGGCAGTGGGCGGGGCACATCTGTCGCAGAACCGACGGCTGTTGGGGCAGACGAGTTCTGGAGTGGAGACCACGGATTGGCACCCGCAGGGTGGGACGCCCCGCCGCCAGATAGACCGACGACCTGAAGAAGGTGGCCGGAAGCGGCTGGATGCGGAGGCCGAGTGTGGTGACTCATTGGGGAAGGCCTATGTCCAGCAGTGGACGGCTAAGGGCTGACATTATGATGATGATGATTTAAACAAACAAAGATGGTAAAGTCTAGGCAGTCTGATTGAACTTGAACCAACCACTAATTATTGTTTCTCTATTCCTGTCTACCAAGACCGCATAGCCTTGAGAGTGTTGCTTCACACTTCGAAATAAACTAAAAGCGATCTGATAACAGCATTAAAACGTTCGTCAGCCATTTTAATTGCAGATTTTGCCGCTATTATACATTATGTGCCAATGATACCTACGCTAATGTTAATTTTTATTACTCGACGTGTGATGTCAAGGCACTGATCGTGTGCCACGTTTCGTTTGTTTCTGTTTTGTACAATGACAAACTTACAAGCTAGATTTATTTTGATTTAGGGATACATTGTTAGATAAATCTGGTGTTTTTAGGGAATTCACAATTTCCTGGTATTAATTTTTAGACTGGCAACATTGTCGGCACTGCTGCTGTTGCTAGGAATATTGTCAGTGGTAGAGGTTTATCCGATAATAGAATCATCTATCATTTGTCGGCATATCCCTACCTGACAAATGAAACACTGATCGAGTGTTGTTCAGGTTTAACAAATGAACATCTATAATAGGCCAGTTTCAAGGATATAAAAGCCCAATAGTATTAAGCATGAGAGTAAAATCTTTTTGGTTTCGAATTTTTCTTTCCTTTATGATATTTACTTTCTAAATCAGTCAAAATGCATTGTTAAACAAATGAAACAATTTTGACAGACACGGTTAACAAGTCTGTTAACCGTGTCTGTCAAAATTGTTTCATTTGTTTTTGGTGGTCTCACCATGAGAGCTCAGTTTTACCGTTTAGTACGGAACCCTAATAAAAACGTATCATACAATGGTGAACAATTAGTCATGCCTACAAGTCGCGACCTAGTTATTATAATTCAGTTTGCAGATTTCAAAATGTCCGCTTTGTAAACTACAAAAACTATTACCTTGATACATCTTAAAATTAATAAGTAATTTTATTAAAGTTAATCAAATTAACGTTTTATAAAGAAAATAAATATAAATCGTGAAACAAATATATTAAACTCTTTTTGATATAAAAAGCGCATCTGCCGGAGGAAGGAGATGGTGATAGCGAGATTAACATGCATGAGATTGTAACGGCAGTGAAAAGTTTGAAGAAAGGTAAGGCAGCAGGGTATGACAGGGTGTGTGCCGAAATGCTGAGGGCTGGGATAGGGCTGGTAGTATCCTGGTTGTACCTTATCTTTAAAAAGTGTTGAGCCAGCGGTAAAGTGCCGGAAGACTGGCGAAAAGCCGTAATAGTGCCCCTGTTCAAAGGGATAGGGTCACATCAGAAAGCCAAAATTTATCGCGGAATCAGTTTACTCAGTATTGTCGGCAAATTGTATGCGAAAGTCTTGATAGAAAGGATAGTGCGTGAAACGGATGACAAAATATGGGACGTACGATTCAGAAAGGGAATAGGATGTATGGATCAAGTTTTCTCCCTAAGGTGCATCACTGAAAAACACCTCGCCAAACACCAGAATCCGCGTGGACAACTAAACATCACAAATTATTATGTATTTCCCGTAGGAATGGGATGTTTTTTCAGGATAAACACTATCCTATGTCCTATTCCAGGACCTAACCTATATGTGTGCCAAGTTTCATCACGATCCGTCCAGTGGTTGAAGCGTTATTGAGTAACAAACATCCAAATATCCAAACATCCAAATATCCAAACTTTCACATTTGTAATATTAGTAGGAAGGATGTTGAGCTTTCAGTTCAACCATATTGGTCAACTTCCGTCTAGGGAAGTCACTGATCCGCATTTCTAACAATGAACACAACTAATGTAAAAGGCTATACTCAAACAAGTTTTCAGTGTTTTCTAAGTCGTCATAATATTTGGGAGGATTTTCCTTGTTTTGCAGCATATCTTATCAACAAACCTACAGTGTAGTATAGGTAGGTAGTTTGATCTATCGCTGAGATTTAGATGAATATCGTGGAAATTCCCAAAAACTTACTTCTACACTAGTAGCATTAGATTCTTGTGATAACGAGAAAAAAATGGGTAGGTATAATGAGATAGTTGAGTTGATTTGTGCTAGCATCTTTTAGTACTAACAAAATCATTCTTGTAATGAAACTGCAAGCTGCTCTATGAATTATTAATTATCATGCCTCATATTGTATCTAAATGAGTTTTCTGAGATAATGATCCTTCATCTTCATCGTCATCAGGTTATTTTTGTCTCCACTGCAGGAGCACAACCCTCTCTCATCTGCCGGAGACAGACGGAGGATTTGGCCTACACTGATCAGACGGTTTGGGGAGGCCTGATTGATGTTTTATAATGTATTCCCTTAGTTGCCTTGTACGACATCCACGGGAAGAGTTGGAGTGGTCCTATTCTACACTACCAGAAATCACGCGGCAAAATACAGAAATTTTTCCGAGTGTATGTACACAGCACGACTGTGATGCGTCTGTTTGTTCAGGAAAGAGCCATGCTGATTGTGCACTCGCCTCACGTTAATGAGGTCGTGGGTTGAAACCCCGCCCGTACCATGTTATATTACCACAAGCTTTTCGGTGAATGGAAATATAAGAAAACCTGCATATGCCACAGAAAAAATTCTAAGGTGAAGTCCACCACATCGGCTGCACTGGGGAGTTTGCACAAAAGACTCTAAAGGGTCGAGCGTCGCCAGGTCTTCCTGGCACCATCAGAAAATAAGAACTGTTCGAGAAAATCTTGTTTTGCAACTTACTAGGAAGATTCTCAAGGAAGGTTTCGGAGTAATATTTAGTCATCTCTGGTATATCATTCATTCCTACATATTTAATTTATTATTATTATAAAACGCAACGTCTTTTTGTCTGTCCGTTAATGTGCATATAACTCCACATATATTGTCCGACTGTTTTTTTCAGAATTCATAGATATTTTCTCTGGACAGGTTTTTGTATTTATTTTGTTACGTTATTTAGGTAACATAATTATATAGTACACGCGAGCGGAGCCGAGTACGGGCCGAATTCCTTCTCAGATAGCTACGCTGATATGACGGATGTGTGGGAAAAAGTGCTTGTTTACCATAAAATGACGATTCGACTTTGGTTTTATAGTCTTTTATGTGACTGTTACATGCGTCGTATACATTCCCTACAGATTGCTTTTTTGCAAGAGGCAGGTGGATTATCTTCTAGAAAGATGAGGAGAGTATTAATTTTTTTTTTTAATTCAATCAACTTTCTCCTTTGTATATACTTATTATGATCATTACTGCGATCACCAATCTGCCTGCTAAGAGTGTTGATTATAACAAATCCCCCAATGGACAGCTCACCAAAAGTGGCATTCTATTGGGGAGGCTTATGTTCAGCAGTAGACATATTTCGGCTCATGATGAAATCAATTAAACCATAAGTATTAAAAAATTTGAAGTTTTCTTGTTTATTAGCACTTAATCGGTTTGTAAGATTTTAATGGACACAACCTAAAGTTTGCTACAATATAGATGGCAAGGTTAGATATCTACACCTCTTAGGAGGACTTGGGTGTGATCATGACCAAAAACTTGAAATGGGAGGACCATTAGAACTGGAGGAACTCCTTCACATATACTATAAGAAAATCCATAAAACACTACTAGTGTTCGTTAAAGTATATACAAACTTGAGTTAGACCGAGTCTTGAGTATGGCTTGAAACCCATGTATTGGAACATACAGATCTATCAAAAGTGCGGAAAGTAAAGCTGCTCAGATTCCTTATGGGATAAGGAAAAGGTTTAAGAAGACTTACCACCCTCAAGGAGAGACGACATAATACTTTCAAGATACACACAAATATACCCTGCCAGATTTTCACAATGAAAGACACACGACCGTGCGAGGACAGTATCTGATAAAATGCCACTCAAACTCCAATGTCGCTCTACACATTCTGAACACGAGTTGTTAAATTCTGGAACACGCTCCCAGATGATGTGGATTCCGCCACATCAGTAAACTAAATCAAGAATCGCCATAAGAACTAGCTTAAAATAAACATAATTTAAATGGTAAAAGACTATCCAATATTATAATAGACATATCAACATGTTTGCTGCGCGTATCATCAGCCTAAATACGTCCACTGCTAGACATAGGCCTCCCCAATAGAATACCACTTTTGGTTAGATGTCCATTGGGGGATTTGCCATAATCACCACGCTTGGCAGGCGGATTGTTGCTGATCGTATATAAGCTGATAATTATAATAATTGTCATAGCTCCGAAATAGTCATTAAATTTAAAAAATACGTGCAATAAATTTAACAAAATCTTCCGTTTTCTAGAAATCTTCTTACCAACTACTACGAATATATGCACCCAAGTGGCATTCGGGGTTCTATATAAGATGTATAGTGGTTCACATGTACTCCACAAGCTGTGTAAGTCAGCTGTATAAGAGCTGTATAGCTTGCTATACAGCTCTTATAGAACCAGTTTGGGCACAAATTAGACAGCCTTAAGTTCACTATGGCTGTACATTAGCGTTATATTAGCAGTTTAAGTAGTAACATCGGGCTTAAAGGCTGACTTACGGCGCTATATGGGACACATGTGAACCATACAACGTCCATGAGCGTAATAAAGAGTAACAAGTGGCTAAATACACAGCCTTCACAGTTATAAAATCCCACAAAAGTACTCCAGTGCTACCTAAAGTTCACGTGTGTCCTAAATTATTTCTTTTATTTATTAATTTTCCTCATTTAGTTTGGTTTTGTGTGTACTCCCGGCCATCAGAAACATTAACTCCGGCGGATATCAATTGGATAAAAATTTATGATAACACGCGGTAAGTATACCTGTTTTAAATACTTAATAATGTTAAATGCCATGGGAATGCAACTTTATCGTGAAATGTATACATATTTACAGCTAAAATATTCACGCGCCTCTGTAAAAACGCGATATTCATTTTAAAATATTTAAAACTGGCTGAGAGGAAATCTACAATTTTCAGTTTTTGATATTATATTGGCATTATAATTATACTACGGTAATTAATTAAAACATGAAACCAAAACTCAATCGCTCTATCTGCGTATTTTGTGATAAATCTGCATGATAATTTTGGAGATTTATATGGTAAATATTTTAGGTTACGTGAACAAAATGGTGGAAATGAAATACGGCTAGAGCGTATATAGGTTCACATGTGTTCTGTTAGAATGCTGTTGGCTATATGAAGTCCCACATTTGTACCACTACAGAACCAATGTCTGTAAATGTATTCTAATGTGAACTTATGTACAGCTTTAAGATGTAATTCAGGTCAATTGTGATCATCGTTTTATTCTTTCATATACTGAAATTTTAGAGATCCGCAATAATAATTATTGTCCGTTAAATCGCCTAGCCCAGGTACTAAGTCAAGTATGAATACCTAAAGTACAAATTTTGTAACAAACTAACAAAAAACACTTTTTGTTTTCGTGTGAGCCACACAGTTTGGTGTCAGAGTATTTACACTTACAAAGACACTACGTTGTTCAAGGAGGTATTTAAAAGAATGTAAACAAACAAGATAAAGAGGGACGAATTTGCGAATATTCTTTTGCAATTTTTCTTCTTATTCCACCGGTTTTCGCTCTTATTTTCCAAGATTTTTTATTCATTTTCACAAATTTTTGCACGCGACGTAATAAACACAATACACGTCAACTTGACCGACCACAAACAACTCCTACTACAGCTACTAGCTGTATAACAGTCTAAAACAAGTAAACATAACAGCCTTTGGCTGTATAAATGACCACGTGTGTTCTATTAATATGCTAGCTGTATAACATCGTACAAGTAGACCGTTAAACAGCGATTGCCGTATCTCTACCCTCCTATACGGCTCTTAGTCAGACGGCTGACTAAAGGACAGTTGTTAGAGTATTATAACACCAACAACCGTATAAAAGTATAACTCTACACTCCTATAAGTCCCTTAGACAGGTATAGGTGGTGTTAATCGCAATAATGCAGCTTATACATCACGAGTGAACTGTAATAATGCTTTAAGTTCACATTGGAACTAAATGTGTACTCTTAAATGGAGTAAAATGCTACTTGGGCATTTACATTTACGAATATTTGTACTATTTACGAATTAAATTGAGATTAATTTTATATTTTTGAAGTCGGCATAAAATCATAGTCATTGTAAAACAAAAGGGGCCTTAAACTAAATATAACTCGTGATGCAATCTGAAGAACTGGCAATGACCGTGCGTCTATAAATAGTCCTTCCTTTTAACCAGAAGATACCTATAAGTTTGTTTATATACTTATTTAGCAAGCAGACAATAAAATATAATTGATGTAACCTCAATGGAACATTTACATCAAGACGATCTAATAATTATAAACATACTTAACTGCCCCTTGCCTTACTGCCTACAGTAAGGCAAGAAAAGAGTTCAAACTGTCATATATTAAACATCAACGCGCTCGCAATTTTTGAAGAAATCTAAGACATATAATATGTTTTTTGCAGTACCACGATAAAACTAGCTGTTTTATCCATATATTTAAAGCACCGGTTGCTTATCTGTACTTTGGAAACTAAATGATTTTGATGGAGATTTCACAATTGGAAGCCTTTTTCAAGAAATATAAGACATAGGTATACTATATTTTTGCAGGACCATGATAAAACAGCTATTTTATGCATATATTTAGAGACCCGGTTGCTTATCTGTACGTTCGGAATTAAATGATTTTGATGGGGGTTTTACCATTGGAAGCCTATAGTCAACCTAAGATACTATCAGCGTAAGTACCTACCTATGAGTACATTAATCTATTTTTTCCTATAAAATTGCACCAACGTCCTTGAATGCTGAGGCGTAACTTCCTTGTTTCTGTCGAGTTAATGGATTTTCCTTTCCGATCCATCGATCACGATTGTGTGGCGTCATCATATTATTATACAAGGCTGGTCTAAATATGATCTTATGCCTAATTAGATGGTAGCCCCCCCGTTTCCGTCGCTGTGGCACCGTTCGCACCGCCTTAGGGCCGCCCCTGAGGCCTGTGCCCCCACCAGGAGTGACATAGCTGTTGATTTCGGTTCCATACATCATTTCGAATATCAGTCAATCGATGATACTTGATATAATTATGATACGACTGTCGAATAAGTCCAATGTGTAAGCGATTGCTTAACGTTCCGAAATACATGCAGGGCATGCGCTCTATCTGACTACTAGGCCAACGGCGAATTTTGTTATTATAAATTAAGATAACGTTTTTACTTAAAAGGTAAAGAAAATGTTCCATACAAGTAAGTATTTTTAAGTTGATGTAATGTAATAGGTATTAGACCTCTAAAGCATTATGACATTATGCTGCTGTTACTCCATCTTAGTCACCGGATATGGACTGAGAATGAATGTAGGGCCAAGAATGAATGTAATACCATTATTATACCATACTCATGCTATAATATTGCGGCAGTAGGCTACTTAATGTATTATTGCGCTTCTCGTACTTTACTGATACTATAATTATTATTTTAGATCAGTTTTAATTATTTTATTACTACCTTAGCTGTAACTCCGCTGTGATTTGACAGAAAGAACTAAATATTAGTAAGTATGTTTTTTTTTAAAATAAGGTTTGCTAGTTTTCTAGTGCTTACGTTATACAATAAGCCACCTGGTCTTTTTTATCATCATTTATTTATTAAGACTATATTACTATAAAATAAACAAAACATGGGCCTGATTCTGAAGGCACACATTTAAAATTTGACAGCGCTAAAATTGGTTTCGTCTTTATCTTTATAATATTGTGTGACAAGGATAGCAACAGTTTTAGTGCTGTCCAATTTTAACATTGTGCCTTCAGAATCGAGCCCAATATCAAAAACTACTTCTATGTATATTCATGCCTCACAGAACATGCCTGATGCACTACAGTAAGGAGGATGCCTCAAAGCAGCGCCCTGAACTCGTTGTACTGCATGCGAAGCGTAGGGTGTTATTTGCTTTCTGAGTGTAGCTGGTTCACATGCTGCTGGTTTGTTTGGCAGTATGACGTATAAACATTGTGATCTTAACTTCTGTACAGCATCTAGTGAGCCTGTGAACCAACATACTACTGCGCACCGCCAATGCCCTACGTTCTCTCTCTACATTACAGTTTCTTTGAGGTCTTCTGTTACAATAGGGCCTAGGTAACACTGTGTAACTTTTCTTACGGGTGAGCCACTGAACCTGACTGCACTGGGCTTTTATTGTTGTCCCTGAACACCAACAGCTCACTCTTTTTAGAGTTGTATTAGAGACCATGTCATACAGCGTATATCTCACAAATCGCTACCAACATTCTAAGGCCTCTTAACGCCGGGCTCAACAACACCATGTCGTCTGCGTAACTGATGTTGTTAATACTAACATCATCTATGTGGCATTCCACATTTGTGTTACTGAGCTCGACAATGAGCTAGTTCACATAAATATTGAAAAGCCTCGGACATGTAAGGCCTCCATGCCTCACTCAGCACTTTCCTATTATTTGTAAATGTTCTTTACCATTAGTAAGTTTGATTGAAAAATATTCTTTTGTACCGTACTTTCATATTTGAGTATAATAGTAGAGTAGTATTAGGCAGCTTGCGACGACATAGCTAAAGGCTACATTAATGCGGAAGACTGTAATTTAATTCAACACAACCAGTCATTTCCCCGCACAATAATTGCAAATGCTTGCCATATTATTTATATTATTTTGGTTACATCACTTTGCTATTTATATTATCATGGCCTAGTCTAGACATATTTGTAAGGAAGGATGACTATACGAACAGCACATAAGAATTCAACTAACCTACATGTATAATTGCATTTTACTGAGCGGCTCACGGCAAAATAAACTGATCTTATTTGAACCTTACGTCTCTGAGCGTAAATAAAAAATATATAAAAATCAGATTTATCAAAGTACATGTATGTAGTAATAAAATTATTCGAAAGTAACTACACAAACTTTGAAGAATTAATACATAGGTTGTAACTAGACTAGCCAGAACAACAACAAAATAAAGGTTTTAAAAAATATACAAAACATTGCAGACTTTTCAGTTGTAATTAATTACAAAAAAAAACCACTGTAAGCCACTTACAGTGTTTTTTTTATTCTTGATGAGTTTACGCTTAACCTCGATATTACCTGATGGTAAGTGAAGATGACGACTAAGGTGGACCGCGCTTACCCAGAAGATGCTTATTTGTCCCGAAATACCGAAGCTATTAAGAAAATAGAATTATATACTCTCTTTAATTTGCCTTTATGTTTTCTTATGTATGTTCAGGTTTTTTAATGTTATTAAAACTCTATTTAAAAACTAAGTAATTAAACGATTTTTAAATGAAATCTTATTGTGACGGCCTGTAGATGTAATTGTCAAAGTTTGTGTAGTAAATTTTGAAAGACACTGTATACAGTTTCCACTGATAGGCAGACGGCAGAGGTCTCAGCATACGGGTCTACCACGATGAGTTTGGTGGGCTTCACATACGGCTTTATGCTTTGGCGTAAGCAGATTTCCTTATGATGTATTAGTTTCGTCGGACCACTTCTTAAAATGTATCTATCTTCTGGAAATGTTTACTTCTTAAAGTGTCTACTTCTGCAAATCGCACAACCCATAGAACAATGACCTCATTGCAATCAATATTTGCTGGAATATTGTGCCTTAGTAAGAGATCTAAAAATGGTACACTTTTAGAACAACAATAGAGATCAAGTTTCAACTGATATTTAATTGTAGTTACGTCATTATTCTATTGGATGTGCGAAATGAGCTCTTCTGGTATTCTATCTTAGGGTGCAGTGAGAGTTCAAACTACTTTAAAGTATTGCTCATAACCCTTTTCCTAGCACAGCTCATAGATTTAATTAGCCACCTCATCCATGAGAATTATGAAACACAACACGCCAGCTGCCTAATGACGTGATTCGCAAATCAATGCGCATCTAAACTGCAGATGGACCATTCATAGCATGCGGAAGCGCAGAACCTATCAATACTTCGTCTAGTCATCTCTGTCTCGCCAGCCTCTCACTTCCCGGTCATGTGACATACTGCAGCTTTATGACGGTATTTTAACTTCCGAGTTTCAACTAACTTTGTAGAGGGAAAAGGCTATAACACGTCGTAGGATCCTAAATAACCGTTAATTGGCGAAAGTCTTCAAGAAATTATCCGATGGAGCAAAATATAGTGTCAGTTTTATACATTTAATTAAAGTCGTTAAGAAGCCTTAGTGCTCCGTCAGGAATCAATTTTCTAAAGATTTGACGAAGGGTGTCAATAATAATAATATGGATAAAGGACGCTCCGGACCCCGTGCCTTGATAACTAACTAATCAGGTAAGCTTATATCAAGTACTTATGTATTTTGTAGAATCCATCTATTTTGTTTCCATACATTTTGATGCCATGTTGTTTTTGTAGTTACTTTTTTTTTTTGTAAATCGATTAGATCTGATAGATATCTTAGTCACTATGGACCATAATTCACTGGTTTTTTTGTCTATTCACTTAATTCAGTAGGTAAACATAATCTTAAACTTAATATTATGAATTTTACTTAAGACTAAATAGACCTAGACATACATACATAATGCTCACGCCTTGGTCCCAGAGAGGTAGGCAGAGACGATGGATCGCCACTTTGCGCGTCCAAGAGATAGACCTAGAGCTTTACTAATATTTTTTTGGGAAACTTTACAATTCAATACAATAAACTTTATTGCACAAACAAAGACAGTTACAAGTCTTAAAAGTAAAAAATATTACAATTTAGGTGGTGTCTTTGTTACAGAGAGGCACTCGGCTATCGGATACTAAACAAATTTTTAAAAAAATCCCATAGAAATATATATTTTAAGTTGTAATAAAAACAGCATACCTATTAGAAATAAACTATGTTTAGTTCATTTACTGCTTTGATATTAAACATTTATCTCCTGCTGGTAGTCCCTGTATTCCGGGACTATGTTAAATACATATAATGATATTCTTGTATAAGTGTATTTTTGTCGTATAAATATTAGTTGAATTGAATTAGTATACCTATCCATGTTATGGAAATAACCTGACAGTAAGTATAAGTATAAAACTCCCGAAATTCCCATCACTGGTTTCTTCAAACTTTCCAAAAAGTATTTTGAACTTATGCCTCTTAAATAGTTCGCCTCAAGGGAGTAACAATCATAACTTGTCACATGCCACTTATCAGCTTATCACATCTCATTGTAATGTCTTGATCGATATGTGCGCATGATGAAAGATTCATTCATCATTCAGATACTATCGACAGATCAGATTTTTTATATAATTTTTAATGATATTTTTCATATTGCAAAAAGCCATACCAATAAGCTCAAAAATCTAGTTTGAAACAGACACTGGTGTAGAAGAGAAACATTCTGATGATAGAGTTTCAGCATACACATTAGATGCACGCAAAATTCATGACCTCAGAAAAACATTGGACAAAGCTATGATAACATTTTAATTTATTCAGGAAGTCAAGTATGTTTCATCATGATACGTCGACAGTGAGACGAGGAGTTAGTGAAATGTCATTATAAACCATTTATAAACCCACGCGAACAGTCACAGATAAAAGTTTAGTCTCTAGAATACAATTAGACCAAACTTTCGAAATGCATTCTATTTGCAACCAACGAGAAACCTTCGTGGGTGTTTCCAGACACAAAGACAAGCTACTCAGCAACCAGTATCGTTATTAAAGAACAATTCGAAGCTATTACTAGAAAATAGTTAAATAGTAGCTGTCTAGATCAGTTGCGGTGATAAATCAGGTATCTATTGAAGCATTATCCATTCAGGTGAGGTGAAATGGGAGAAAAAAGAGTAATCTTGCAGTGAAAGTGGACAAAAAGGTGGGCTCCGAACAGAGACAAGGTATTTTCACTGGCATTATAAGAGTTAGGCTCGCGTCACATAACGCGGGGAACGGCCGATAGTCTTATGAAAATATACCTGTAACAGGTTTGTGGTGTTATATACAAAGTTTTAATAGGTTATCAACTTTTGAATGTGTACTATTTTACTATATCTATAATATTATAAAGAGGTGAGGTTGTAGCGGGTAATCTCTAGATTTACTTAACCGATTTTGAAAATTCTTTTATTTGTAAGTGTCATAGGCTACATAATTTATAAAGTTACATGTTCCACGCGGATGAAATCGCGGGCAAACATCTAGTATAATATAAATTAAAATATTGTGTTTGTTTGTTAGGGCACACCACAAAAAATGCCTGATTTATATAAAACTTGTAGCTACACGTAAACTAAACGTAGTTTTACCTATTCATTTCATCTGATATGGCATCGCAAGTTATGTAAGTAGGTAAATTATTTTATTTAGAGGTCATGCTCGAAAAGCATGATATTATTTTGTATCAAATCCAGAATACTGGTAGGTATGTTGTACTGACAAACGAAATGGTTCAGTGTCACGCCTTGGAGAAGCCTATGTCCAGCAGTTGACTTATCCTATATAACCTAAAAAGTTCTTAAATAAATACCTTTATTTAAGAACATAACTAGTTCTTACACTTAAACGTAAACTTTATTCATTTTACTCAAAACGTCGCGTCGGTCCTCTATGTATGATCCTGCCCTAAGAATGGATGAAATGTATTGGTTTTTTGCGGTAATCACCCACATCAAGGGTGTAATTGCCACTGCGGATAGCTATAGAGGCGTAACTTTGAATATTAACCCATCAATAGCATGAATACGTGAGAACACTTTTATTATGGTACTTACATGATATATCTGTATATCTCTAATTGTCTGTGGGTGTAGGTAACTATCAGTTTTTCCGTCCTAACAACATTTACCAACTTAAACTACTACAATGAATTCTGAACAAAATTTTCCTTAGGAAATAAACAAAATTCTGCACGTGTAAATATATAATATTTATTCACATTAATGTCTCACTCACTATCAATATATATCGTATATTTTTATTATATATATATACTATATTCTACTATATATAGATTTATGTTAATCCTCTGTCTTCACCGCAGGTTAGATTTCTTTAGAAATTAGCTCAACCGTTTGTATAATTTTCTTTTCGCGTCGCGTCTCAAGTGATTTTCCGACTGCTCGCAAATGAGCTCACCTCTAGGTATTATTAAGTCTTCTATGCCTCTAGTACTGCGTGCTCATTTGCGTTGCAGTATTTTCACTACCGGTAAACGTATAAAATTCATTTATCAAACGTATATGTTATCAAATTGTATTTAATAATTTATATCATAGTGAGAATGTCAAGGGTGTAGACTATATTCATATTGTTTATTAGTTTATTATACATTGTCAAAAACATTACAAGATATGGATATCAAAATATACCTTATAATTTTTTTTTTAAGTTTTCCATAGATACTTAGAATTGTCAATTTCACATTTCGTAACATTGATAGGACACAGTTAGTACCTATTAAACTAACGTGGAGTGCCAAATAAATGTTCTATGTTAAGTGTTTAATGTAGTACACAATAAACTATATCTGTTTTTTCTCCAATATACTAAAATAGAATAAAATAGAACATGGTGCATGAAAATTGCCACATACCTATCACATCTAAACAAAGTGCAGAAAATACCTACCGTAGTTTAAAATGATGTATTCGTTTTAAATTCCTTTTATAAGAAAAACAAAACAAAGGTTTGACAAATGAAATTTTGTCGCCTACATGTATACTAAATCATTTTAAAATCTGTGTCGTCGTTATTTTTTACAAGGTAGCATTTTGTCGTGTCTTGTCATTGCCTCACAACTTTGTCCTTAAAGAAAAATAATTACTTATCGCGTGAGAGGTTTCCAAACTTACGAGTAGCTCTCAAAGAGCATCGCAAGGCGTTGCAAAGCTTTCCTTTCATCGCAAGTTATCAATAGAACGAACTCCTCACGACTTCCAAACTTACGTTGCTGCTCGAAAAACATCTTGAAAGCATGAATTAGATAACAAAACAGTTTCTGAAGTGAAAAGTTATGTTTGTAGGAGATTTTGAGCAAAAACAATATTTTAGATGAAAGCGGGTGTTGTAATTAATAACTAAGTCGGTGATTGTTATATTGGATCGATAATTTTCAACATTTATACTCTGGGTATAGATCGTAAAGTTCACGACGGCATGCCCCACTCCTCTAAATCTCTTACATTTACGCGTTATATTATTAATTTGTTAGTTTTACCGTTACGCACTAGATATCAGTGCGTATACGTACACTAAGATACTGACGTTCAGATATGGAAGTAGCAAAGCGTGCCGTCGTGAATTGTACAATCTAGACTATCAGATTTCACCCATGTCGTCTACTGATGAAGAGTAAATGGACCATATTTTTCTAGATTTAATTATATTCCTATGTGGAGTGAGGTACTAATTGGAAAAAAATTAAAAGTAAGCACAGTGTACGTCGTCCAACAATGGTCGGGTTCCGTTAATTATTAATAAAACAGATAGACCTGTGTATCGCCCGGTATCTGCTTCGCTCCGTTTAGAGGGATCCCTAAAAACTCAAGTCACCAACGAATTTACAGACATTTGATGATGATGTTAATTTGTTTTCTCAGTACCACCTCAGTAATAGACGTACATACACTTAATTATGTCCGTCTGTGATAAAAACACACATCATTAAAATGACGACATTTTGATAAATGTGTTGAAAAAACAGCAGATTATTCTCTTTGTTATTTTATTACTGAGGTTGTCAGTCCAAACTTGAGGAATATGTTTTTAGAATCCGGCTCGTTGGTGTAGTGGTTATTTTGTCTCGAATACGAAAGCTTGTAGGTTGGGTTAGATATCACTAGGACATATAATATTATGTTGTGCAAGTGTCTGGTCTGCTTTAACTGTGTAAATTGTAATTTACTTGACTAATTCTATCACATTTATCTTAAATGAAATATTTTAATGGATAATATATTAAATGATTAAGAAATCTTGCTCGTCTTCCACCGCCGACAGAGTAACCCTGGAGGCTGGCGGGATTGCCTCGCTGGAGTGCGACGCTTACGCGCTAGCTGAAGTAGCTGCCTGCTCTGGGGTCCCGGGTATTCTCCATCAATATTCTCGAGTTGTCCTTGAAAAGGCTATTGGGACCGGAATCCCACGTGCCCTGGGTCTCGACCCCAAACGCCTCAAGGTTTCCACTGGTCTAATTCTTATAGGGGAATTAAATACAGAACATAAATAAAATACCCTATACAAAGATGTCACCTATACTTGAACTACTAACCTCACGAACGAGGCAAGGACATGTTTCCCGACCAAGACTGTTTAGATAAACCTACACATGGTAATAACAACATCACATTTGCAAGAAACACCCAACAGAAACCCACAAAACCTTATTCGCCATTTTCCCTGAACGTGACTGACTTCAAGAAGGAAAACGCGAAAAGGTGTCTCATAACCACAAGAACCCTGACCCTATGACCATTTCATTTTGTTTTCCTCTGAAATGCCAAGGTAATAGAGACCTTTCTGAAAGCACTTCCGGTCCGGACAGTAATGTTGTACATTGATAATAATGAGGGTAATTCGGTAAACGTGCTCATCCGTTCGAGTGTAACCTTCACTAGTGCATTGAGTAATTGATTACAAAATCTTTTACAACCGCCTGTATAAAATATAATAGATTAATCAATGTTACGTAAGTCATCAAGTTTATAATGGAATATAAGATAATTACTGTGTCTGTACAATACAATCAAGAAATGTCATTTCTAGCTACTTTTTTAATTGAAACATTTTTAACTGCGCGTGGAATTTCATAGTAGAAATTAATTCATTCTTAATTCCTGGTCTAAATTTACAAAGACGGATCAACGTGACATACACGAATGCCAGGCATTTTTTTGTAAAGATTGTAGTACAGTGTAAGCGATCTGGAAAGAAAAGAGGCGGAACGATTTGAACTGTACCTTACCTCCGATTTATTGAAGTGTTTAAATAATATAACTTTATTATTTTATAGATTATGTCGTGGTTAAAGAAGGAAGTACCGCAGTCCGTCCATTATTGGGCATTTAATGTTCCAATCAGAGTTTATGATCGTTTAGTATCCTAATGATTATAATTTTCAAGAATGACCAAGCTATTCCCAAGTTTAATATGGGAACTTGCTGACTTGACATAAAGCTGTTAATGTTTAAATATTGCATTAATAAAGATATCATCAATCTGTTACCGTATTAAATTTCGTGTAATTTGAAAAGCTACTGGATAAAACATTTATTAAGTTATTAAATCTTAAATGACTCTAGCTAGGCGATAACAAGAAATTACTCTCATTCGCTTTAATAATAATTAAAGTGGCTAAAAGCATACGCCATAGCATGTGAACTTGTACGTTTCGTTGTAACCAATTGAGCTATCACGTGATAAATTATAGAATATTATAATACTTAATTCCATGATGATGACGATGATGACAAGTATCACATCTGAGATGCAGATAATTAAGAGGGAGTCAAAACAGTCCTCAAAAGGCGGCCCTACCGCACGCATTCATGCAACTATATCATGTGCCAACGAGAATATAGTGTATTTTTTCAAATAAATCAGGTTTCTTATGGATCATTCTAAATTGACACTTTATAGTGAAGCTTTTTGTCTGTGACTATATAACTCGAATTCCTACTACTGGAAAATGTAACACACATTATGTAATACGATTTGTAACATAGGATGATATGATTTTTTGTTCCTTAACTTGTTTAAAATATAATAATTCCATAAATTATTATTGTCGTGAAATATGTCGTATTGTCCACAAAACTAGGTTTTTAATAGGAATAATTATTTATAACCTTACATTGAAAATCGTATATAGGATACGTAGGAAAATTGAGTTTTATTAACATACCTATTTATCTAAATATTTTTTTATGCACGTATATTCATCGCACAAAGCTACGTCCATCCCCTACTTTAAGAAGAACGAAGGATAATAATAAACATTATTTCAAAATACTATTTTAGGAGAAAAACAGACTTTAAAATGGTCTTCCCAGCAGCGGTAACGGTTTCTTTAACGCTGGATTCTCAATCTTAAAACAACGTGAGAAAAACGCGATAGCCTTGTAAAACTACATGAATTTGATCGGTTTTAAGATATCGCATTAGGTATACACAAGTTTTACATTATTCCACCAGCAGCTTAATGTTTGTGGCACAGAGCAATAACTGCATAGAGTCACGGACGGCATCCATTGTTATGTCATAGTCAAATCGTTTTTCGTGTTGATCTCACAAAAAAGCCTATTATGGTATTAGACTTTGTATATTTTGTAAAATAAATATGACATAATGCACCTTGTTTTTTAGGAAGTGAAAACGAACGAAAGTGTACGAATGGAAATCTTATCTAAAATGTTCTTTAAATTCTTAGGCATGGTTGTTCGCATGCTATGTTTCTTACCACTTTCTTTTCATGTAGACCACAGATGATATCTAGATGCAGATGAAGGGAAGTGTATTAAGTGATTGACTGTTGTAAAAAATACCAATAGATAACATTGACTACCAGGATTTTTTTCCACAAAAATATCGCTTCTAGCGATAAGAGTCTACATGTACTCATGTAAGCTACTTCAATATTTTATCTGTGTATTTTTTTCCCTGCAATAAAGAGTAATTGAACTGAACTAACTTAGCAAAAAGGTTTTAACTTCTCTTTGTTTTTACGTGGTGTACACGGACTAAATGAAAGGTAGGGATGGATTAAACATTCGACCCGAGCGGATTTATTAGTACCTACTTCATTCGGTTCCAAGACGATTAGACCAATTTTATTCCTAAATCGAAGTCGTTTATTAGCCACGATCACTTGACCGCTAACTTGATATTTCTACGCTGATAGATAAGGTTTGTTAGGCCTAGCTATCCAAAACTAGTTTTTGAGTCTAACCGATTCTGATGTTGTAATCGCGGTCGGATCATGACCTTACGCCGACCGGTTCTGTTCTAGCCAGGCTGGGCCGCTTGCAAAATAACTATTAAATGCCGTCTAGGTGGAACGTACCAAAAGTTCAGGCCAGTTTCCGGGTCCACAGCCAACAGCAGATAATCAGGTTGTTCCTGCAAAGAAATAAATATATTGTTAAACTTTTCCCTGGTTGAATAAAAGTGCCTAGTTTATAGGTTGTACATAGGTTGGTATTTTCAATTGTTTAAAGGTACAAGTAGGTACTGTCGCCAAATTTAACTTTCGAACCATCAAAGTGTTTTGTCCCGTTTTTGCACGTAGTGAATGTATGAATGCGTTTCATTATAATTGTTTTATGGCGTCTTGTCTGGCGTTTTATCTTCTGAAATTTGTCATTGTGATTGATTGTGAAATTAGTTAAATAACTATTTTGTTAATTATCCAAAATCTTTATTGGTAAATAATGATGATAACAAAAACGACACTTGTAGGGAGTGTAGATTGCAATAGGGATAGCATGGTTTTATGGGTCAGATATCAAATTGGACATTTGTACCATAATTTAAAAACACAATTATACAAAAAAGATTTAAAACTGCGGAAACCTATAGTGGTTCATCATCAGGTTATTTTTGTCTCCACTGCAGGAGCACAACCCTCTCTCATCTGCCGGAGACAGACGGAGGATTTGGCCTACACTCCCCGCGCTGGCCACAGGCGGGTTGGGGAGGCCTGATTGATGTTTTATAATGTATTCCCTTAGTCGCCTTGTACGACATCCACGAGAAGAGTTGGAGTGGTCCTATTCTACTCTACCGGAAATCACACGGCAATAGTGGTTACATATTGGATACAAAACTTAACATTTTTATTACGTCGCCATTTTTTTTTGCACAATACTACCAACTTAAAAATCAACCAATTACAAGCGGTTAATTTGAAACAGGCTAGTCAACTGAATATTACTAACTTATACATGGTTATTCAATATAAAAACCGCGAACTTAAATAAATTTAATAATATCATTTTTTAGAATAAGTATCAATATGGCACATATTCTAACATCCACCCTTATAAGTCAAAGTCAAGTCAAAATCAAAATCATTTATTGCATATGAGTACACTTGGTACATTTATCACGTCATTATTTTTTTATCGACTACCGCTTCCAAGGTGTTAGCGCTGTGAAGAAGAAACGGCGCAACAAACTTCACGCAACATATTTTAAAATCAAGTTTGCATAAATATGTTAACAATAATCTAGAGAAAGTATCCGCAAACAATTCTGTGCCTCCAGTGAAACAGGATTTACCTTAGAAAATGCTACTTTACAAAAAACCATATTAATTATTTAAAAAAAAAATATTTTTTTATTGAAAACAGTTCACTGGTTTTTATGAAATTTAAATGAATATGAAGGAACATTGAACCATTTTGAAGAAAATAATCAGAACATTATTAATAATAATTAATTAGGTCTCCAGACTGATTTATTCCAGAATACTTACAACACCTACAATGATTTATATATTTCTTAAGGAAATCCTTGGAACTCATCTCTGATAAAGACATACCTAAATTTGTTTAAACAAGACCAAACTTAACCTTAACTGAATCTTACCCTTGCTTCTTTTAAATAAGTTACTATTGTCTTTGCCCAGACTGCAGATGAGCTGGCATTGAGACAGACAGACATTCACCTTGCTGCGCATGAGCCGGTTGAAGGTTAGACACAGACAATAAGGAATATCTAAGGCTCTTAGACTTTCCATTTGCCTAAGGGGAAGTAACTGAAGTGTTAGACAGAGGATGATTTCACCAGAAAAAAAGTTCAAAGTGAACCGCTTCCTTAATGTGGTAACATTGTGAATAGCATCAAAAGCATAATTTATAGCCTGAATATAATTATTTAGCTGGCAATACCTGGCTAGATACGGCGCAAGATAGGAAGACATGCCAACTTCTGCAGGAGGCCTTTACCCGAACAGGGTTTCCGTCAACTTGATTAATATAAAAATAATTTATTTAAAATTATATTTACACTGAATGTATCAAAATGGGAACAATAAAATGGATTTTTATTTTATTTGGTTTATTTATAGCCTGCATATAATTGTTAGGCTGCATGAGATTCTCGCCTATCGAAAGATAGATAATTTCTGTTGACTTTTAATAAAGTCAGAAAAAATATATCATATAGGAATAAACAGAGATATTTTAAAGTTGAAACCGTATTATGATGACTACTATTAATCCTGTTCTTTGTTAAAGAAAAAAAATCATTTAAGTGTGTTCACATACTATACCTACCTATAATAAATTATACTAATAATCATTTACTATATATAGTATAACTATTAATTATTAAAATTTATACTAGTAAACAACATGTGATTTATTAATATGAGTAAGCTTAATTATTTTTATAGTCTAGTAATGAGGACCAAAAAGTACCATACCCATAGTCTTCCTGTGGATGTAGTTGATGCGACTAAAGCATAAATTCCGCTCATTGACGGCAGTAGCATCGTGCTGGGACTCGCCAACCTTGCCCAGCGTGGTGATTATAAAGTAGGATATTTTGGGACAAGCCTGGGGGCCGACTTCGTAAGCATTTCCGTCGAACTATAAAATATTCTGAACTTTATATTTATATGATATATTATTTTTGCTTTAACAGTCGAAGAACCCCATACCAGGCACCCAACACTGGTACATCCCTAATACCTACTCTTTTACGCGCCGTCGACGGGTCACTTGCCCCGCCCATATCGCGCGCTGTACCGAGTATAACAACGCTAAGTCGAGCGCCTTACGAAACATTTTCGCGCGCTGTCGGCATGATCAAACGCGTAGCGGTCCGACTACAAATAGCGCGCTGTACGGACTAGTAAACAAACGCTAAGTCAAGCGCTTGAGAGACATTTTCGCGCGTTGCCGGCAAATCAATCGCCGCTGCGCTCCGCCCACATATCGCGCGCTGTACGGAGTAATAGCAACGCTAAGTCGAGCGACTTAGAAACATTTTTGCGTGTATTGTCTGACAGTGGGAAGGACTAGAAGATGAAAATTTTCGTTTTCGTTTCGTAACTAACTATTAACTCATCTGTGCCCAAACGCTTATTATAATAAATAGAATGACCCGTCAGAGAGTAATAGATTCATTAAATGTAGGTACAGACACTTTTATTAATTAAAGAGATTACTGATCCATATTTGGTTAATCCTAACTTATTCTAGGTTGATATAGAATTTATTTGAAATTCATAATATTATTTCGTCACCAGCATGATAAAATTAATCGCACTGACCGGCCATGTCCAAAACCCGAGCACGGCGAAGATTGCCCCTGACTTATACACCCACGCGACTAATGAGCACCAAAACATGATCATCATTCATTTTTTTGCGGTTCGATGTATTCTTGGCTGTTTGGTTTGAGGCATGACATAAGGACGTGACAATGAAAAAGTCCATTAGTTCCATGTAGGTAATTGATGTAAATTATTATTATATTTGTCGTTATATCTTATCTTTGTCTTATTCTATCATAGTATTATAAAGTAGTCAGAAATTAACTTTCTAACTAATATAACAAAATCGTTGTGACTGCCTGCACAATTGTTTTTCTGCTTTGTTATTGAGAGAACTGATATAAAACTTTTGATGTTCTATCTGCATAATGATTAGGGCAAGTTGACTTTAAACCTATAATGTATTCTCATGAATATATAAAGCAGGAGCTTGGTTTCATCTAAATCGGTTTAGTACAGAAGCTAGGATATGGGGAAGTATTCCATTAGCTGAATAATAAGCGTACGCGAAATATCATGTAACTGGCTAAACATTATCATCATGTCAGCCCTTAGACGTCCACTGTTGGGCATAGGACTTCTCCAATGAACGCCATCATATCCGGACTTCCGCCCTCCGCATCCAGCCGCTTCCGGCCACCTTCTTCAGGTCGTCGGTCCACCAGGGGCGGCGGGCTGCGGTGTCAATCCGTTCCTGCGCATGTCAATCCGCAATATGAAATGTTTATATTTAATATCGATAACCGATTAGGTGGTTACCTATTTTATTTCCATTGACACATTGAGTTTGCTAAGTTAAATTTTGTTCCTCTTTTCTTTGTTTTAAATACCGAGAATATGTGACTCATGTAGCATTTAGTCGAGCTGGGAAACCGTGCCGAATATAATTTCACGAGATAAAGCACAAACCATAACTGAGTTCAGATACCTATACCCATACTTTGTTTTTTAATCAATCCATCGTAACAATGTACTGAGGGTTCTTTGTCCCATCTTTTTAAGTTGCATTTTGTTGTGCATTGAACTTAGGGGGTGTGCCTTTCCGTACTTGTAGGTACAATTACTTATTCTGTACTAAAAGTGAGACTGTTTTACTTTTATAGAAAAGCCGAAAATTAATAATTTTTTTAATGTTACAAATATTACACATAATATTGATTTATTATATTTAGGTGAGTACGTTTTTCATAATCGACTTTTTTTGTCAATGAGTATCATAACCTCACAAAAAGTCAACTCGATTTGTGTAAATCGATTTAAGAAAATTACAAATCAGTACATATGTATAACGATATCTTATTAAGTTTGAAACTGCGAAACGGTATCAAAAAACTTGTGGAAAACGAGTCGCTGCTTTTATTTATTTTTATCGCGAGGCAGCTGCGGATTGGTCGAGAAACAAGTTTGGCTGCTGACTGGAAAGGCATGACGTGGTTGCTGACATAATCTGGCCTTCGCAACTCCAATGCAGTTCGATATTCGATAACAAGATGGAACATTCAAATGTAACGGACGAAGTGATAATTTTTAGGCAAAGAGTTCTTGCTAGGGTGTCGTGTAGTGGGTGGTAGAACAAGATTTAAAAATACAGTTACATTTTTGCTAAATATTGCAGATAACACTATAATGTCAAGGATTCATTCATTATCATTATACTTAGACCGAGCCTTATCTGTCCATTTTTTTAAATGTCTCCTCCAATACTCTTGAACTTATTACATCAAACTAATAATACTCGTAAATGCAAAATATGGACATAGAATACTTAATAATACTACGTAGTATGGATGTGTGTTTATTACTATCGATCACTAAAAAAACATACACTTTGAACCTTAGTCTAGTTAGTTTGATAGTTGGTTTTAATTTGGTTTATATTTACAACTTAAATAATTGAATGCTTAGAATGTTCTGATTGATTTTTAAAGTTAGGCCAGTTGAAGCAACTTATTGCAGCCTCTTAGTAGATTCCCGCTTAAATAAGTTATTCAAAATAACTAAGAGATGGCACTGTCGAGACTAGAAGTACCTATACCTATAAATATTACTCATCTACCAGTCAATACCGAGATTGACTGGTGGATGAGTAATGTAGTGGTAATATGTTGACGAAGCGCGACTGAAGTCGCAGCATATACCGCCGTGATACAAGAGAAGATTGCTGTGTAAAAAAATCTATTTTGAGAAAATGGCAAAAAAATTGCAAAACTAGTTTTCTAGATTCTATGAATTGATTATTAATTAATTCTAATTCTTTAATTCATGAAAAAAACTTAATAACTTTATAGAATTCTAGAAAACAAGTTTTGCATCTTTTTGTCATTTTCTCAAAATTACCTTTTTATATTTAGTGCCATTTTCTAGCAGGTCTGCACAAGGGAGTACGTGTTTATCAGCGGAATTCGATGGCAACAATTTGGTAACATTTGTTTCCACATTAAAAACGCAAAACTTAAACAATTGTCGGCTCTATTATACTATTACCTGTTTATTCATTGGAAAAATCAGGGCAATCTCTTTCCATTATCATGAGCGATTACGATTCCTGGGCCGTTTCGACAACTGACCATCATGAAATAGAGTTTTTTTACTTTTTTTATACTTTCGAAATGCTTCAGTAATCATTTGGGTGAAGTTCAGTCTGTCGTGTTTTGCTATTGAATTTCATATCTTGTTAGCTAGAATATGATCAAAAATAGCGGTTTTGCAAAACGGACCCTTGTCTATTGACATAATTAGTCGGCACCGTAGCCTAGTCGGTAGTACACCTGCCTGCGAAGCTGTGGGTCACGGGTTCGAACCCCGCCCAGGGCAAACATTCGTGTGGTGAACACTTGTGTTTGCCTTGTGACTGGATGTTATTTATATATTATATTATGTATTTATGTATGTATATCAGCTGTCTGATACCCATATTACAGGCTCTGCCTAGTTTGGGATCAGGTGGCCGTGTGTGAAATGTCCCCATATATTTATATTTATAATTATTCTATTACCTGCTCTAATGTGTTATGAATACGTTATGAAATATTGTTTGAAAAACTCTACATTTGTGCCCTTTTTGCAAGACGTGATTCAGCTGAATCCTTGCATACAAAAATAACAAACTCACATTAGAACATCTATATTCAAAGTAATATGCAAACTTATTCACGCTTAATAACTATTGGAAAAACTATTCTGGGGGGCCACTCGGCTAGTATTTCTGATAACTAAGAAGCCATATCTGATTTTTCGCGACTAAATCCGACTAATTCAGGTGAACATTCGACTAAATCAGTAACTCGTTGTATACTGTGGTTCCGGACATACCAAGGTGGCATGCCAGAATAAGATTTGTTTTTGTATGGGAACTTTCAGTGCCCTATAACTTTTAAACGGAGGACCGACCTAATTGATTTTTGCGATTAGGGTCGACTAATTCACTTGACCAATCGATTAAATCAGTAGCTTGCTATGTAAGTGGTTCTGGGGTGGCCATGCCATAATAAGCCTTACCGCTCGGCCACGACCTTGCCGCTGCCAGCGGCAGCTAGGAGCGGGGCGGCGAGCGACGAGAACAAATGTACAAAAATGTTAGCAGCACGCCACGAGGCGCCGCAATCAGCGGCCAACCCTCCGTCTGCTGAAACCGCGCCGCTCACCGCGCCGCGTCCCGCTAAGCCAAAAGTCGTGGCCGAGCGGTTAGTCCTACCATCAATATAATATATAATAACTTTCAATCGGCGGACCGACTTAATCAGTTTTTTGCGACTAAATCTATTTAGAATTGCAATCCACGATGGTGGATCCAGAATAAGGCATATCTCACTAAAGGGTCATTGTCATATTCGAGTAAGCATTTGGCGTCTAATTAATCATAGTAGGTATCTAAGTACACGCCAAACGCTTATCACAAAGTATGTCACATGTTACGTTAGAGAGTACAACATTTCTTTATGTCTTTATACGAAGTGGCCTCCAGATATCAGTTTATGAATAAGTCGGTAATCTGTGGGAAAAGGAAGCGACAACAATTCTACCCATTATCTTATTAAATAAAATAATGACACATACAGTAAGTAGATAAATTAAATTGAATTTAGCGATGTAATAAGACACCTCATTTATTTAGAATATGAAATAGGTAATTCATTATTGTTGTTAGATGGAAACTCATTGTTGAAGTAAATGATGAATCGTCACAAAAAATGATAACAATGAGACAATTCTTCAACTTGAAGGCTGTGATATTGCTTCTTGATTTTACTTTATTGAATGAAGTATATCTTGTGGTTTATTTAATTAAAGTAGTCAAGTCCATACATTTCATAGGTATAGTTATTTAGATTGCTATGAAAGAAATAAAAAGCATTTTTTTTAATAACATATATTTTTTACATGGATATCGTTATCCTAAAAACTAGAAGTTGCCAGGTATAACTAGTAGAAAGTAGACATACACTCATATTCAGATTTTTATTAAAGCTAAGTATACATTTCGCAGGTTGATTTATTTTTCTTGCAAGGAAGAAAATGAAATGCACAAAAGGTAACTTTTACATCCTGTTTTAATGACGTCACTAAGGCTCAACTTACATTATATTACTTTAATGTTCTTTCGAAAGTGCAATAAATATGTAAGGTACCTTGTTGCGCAACTTAGTTTAATTACGTATTTAAAAGTATTGTTTGATATTCCATGTTTCCTGAACTAAAATGAACGTTTGCGAATTTATTATAAGTTTTATTGATAGTCCATTTTAGAACCTATAAAATACTGGCGTGTAAATTTAGTAATTTTATCAATGTTTGATTGTCAGCCGAGTTAAGTTAGTGCCTTGCGCTCTAATCTACTAGCACCAATAACTTTAAGGCCTGTAGACTCCGGGTTCCCACAAAACACCAGGGTATATTCCTCAGTCCCGACTTCTAGCCCGAGGGAGTAGTGTTTAGACGTTTTAGGGATTCAAAGACTAAAATCACAAAAATAGTGTGATGAACTATGTTAATTAAGGTTATAATAAAAATTATGTATTTCTAGGTTAAAGTATAAATCTATGGGCCAAGTTGCCTGATAATAAACGATTTATTATTATTATTATTATCATCAGCCGAAATACGTCCACTGCTGAACACAAGCATCCTTAATGCCACTTTTGGTGGACTGTCCATTGGGGGATTTGCCATAATTACCACGCTTTGTAGGCGGATTGGTGATCGCAGTAATGACCTTAATGTACACAGGTGAACGCTGCTGCCCGTCCCTGGTGTAATCCTTTAGTCGCCTTCTATGGGGATTATGCATTCTATAGGGGAGACTTATTTTCAGCAGTGGACCTATTTCGGCTGATGATGATGATGAAGTAAATATATAAAGTTCACTGGCGACGGGTGGACATTAACCAGTATATCGGTAGTAACTTTCATGAACAATGTACGAACCACGATCTAGATTAAACATAATTTCTAGTCTGGAAGGATCTTCAGAACAAAGCTTCGTTATGTGAATGGCTTGGTTTCCGGCCGTCCGTCCGTCCGTGCCTTGTATCGCGTCGACTATAACTCGGGCCATTGTCTGAGCGGCCTTGCTACGCCTTTCACTCCTCGGTTGAGAAATGACGCCTAAAATTATTCAAACTGATCGTCGAGTTGGAAGTTCAAATAAACAATTACTTTTATAAGCTTCTCTGTATTGTCCGCTGTTAGATCCAACATATGTATAGTATAATAACAGTGCAATAATTATTACAAATAGCTTATTTAGTTTCAGAGTTTGTCTCGAGCTGTTTCATCAAACGTAACCGATGTCTATAAGTTACATAAAAATTACTACCAAAATACGTGTAACTTCTGATAACTATTTTTTTGTACACAACAAATAAACAGTTTTGTAGATTCAAATGAATTTTGATACATTTATTTTCATACAAACTTCAGCTCTTTCTTATGATGGGAGCCGCCTCGATACTAAGCCGTGGCTGCAGCAACATCCCATGCGTTATAGCGAGCCGAGTAGACTGCCCCATATTGTGGCACTCGATTCGGTTACACATAAATTTAACTACTTTAGATTTTTCAATTTTTAATAAAACCAACTAACATGATGTTTATGAGATTTTAATAACAACAATATGGACCTGGTCTAAAATAAAAATAAATGAATTTGATAATCAGTGAATTGAAAATATTACTAGCGGCCTATTCGTAAATAAGTAAAACATGCAATCGACTGTTTGTTCTTAACATGTTTAACAAAAAAACGTTACTGTCAATTTTGTCATAGTTTTATTGATGTTTTTAACATACATATATAATGGTCCTTGGTCCCAGAGGGGTAGGCAGAGTGTATCGTCACTGACAAAGCGCGATCCTGACAAACGTCGCAAAGAGTCTATTCTTCGCCCGCTTTTCGCTCCGTGATACCACTTGACGTGATGTGATGTTTTTTTAAGTAAAATATTTAAATAATTATGAACAATGCACCAAAATCCATCCCCCATCCCCCTTCCATCACCGGACTACCAGGCGTAGTGAGGGACTTCATCCTTATGTAGTAGACATACCACGCTCTCGCACGAAGCGTTTTGCTTCCTCTTTCATGATGCAAACTTCTAAGGAATGGAACTCCCTACCAGCTTGGCTATTTCTGGACAAGTACAACTTGGATATTTTTAAAGGAAGAGTGAATAGGCATCTTCTGCGCGTGTAAGCGCGCTCCACCTTATGCCTCATCATCACTTACCATCAAGTGAGATTGAGGTCAAGCGCAAACCAATCATTAATACAAAAAAAGTCGGTCCATAGGTTCTTGTGTTATGCGAACAGATGAATAAGCACATATTGCATTTTATGACTATAATGAAGTAATAAAAACGGTCAACATATTAAGTATTGCTTTCAAGCAATGATTGTAAGAAATCGAATGTTATACCTACGTATCGACCACCATTCGTTTTCCTTTCTCATAAAATCCATTTTGTACGCCCTTGGTGGCGAAAGTGGGCTGAATTACATGCTATTGGAATTATATTAAACTCAAAAGATAAAATGGTTGTGCAATCATTTAATTTTGCTGTCGGGTGATCATACAATTAGCTTTTTACCAGTCATTATGCAGTCTCTAATCTTAAAGGGAAAACGAGGGCTCAGATAAGATGTCATTATAGAAACTAGTATATAATTATATGTATTTATATGTATACCCTTGTGGCTAAGAAATCACTAACGGTCAAATAAAAAAATATCTGTCTGATTGTTTTGATACAACACATGAACCGCTGAACAGGTTTCCATACACTTTTCACTGTTAGTTAAATAATCTTTCAAGGAAGGTTTTAGTATATAAATAATCAGTCTATAGTAAAAGGGAGCCGAGCTATGGCAATTTTAGTGCAGCTAGTCGATGATTTCCATACTTCCATACGCAAACTTGAAAGTGCCTTGGAGGCTAAGAAATCTAGTACCTATCTATTGCTTGCTTAGTCATTTTCTAGTTAGATTTGACATTGAAAAGTGAAATCACAGTATAATTATAAGCATAGGGACACGTATTGATTGAACTAGTTTAACTAGATCGTGCTCTCGACTTTGCTCGTTTGCGACGATAAGTACGTCATAATAATATGACGGGTTTCTATTTCCGTCCAAACTATAGTGGAATTATTTATTACCGATTAAAAATATTTTAATACCATAACTTTTTCCTCCGTGATTTAAAAATAATATATATTTCATAAGTATCATCATCATCCTCAGGTTATTTTTGTCTCCACTGCAGGAGCACCCTCTCTCATCTGCCGGAGACAGACGGAGGATTTGGCTTACACTCCCCGCGCTGGCCAGACGGGTTGGGTAGGCCTGATTGATGTTTTATAATCCCTTAGTCGCCTTATACGACATCCACGGGAAGAGTTGGAGTGATCCTATTCTACTCTACCGGAAACCACACGGCATTTCATAAGTATAAGGTACATAAACTTGTCTAATCCTAAACTAGGATTTTCTCCTGTACTATGGAAACTAGACAATACACGATAGTTCTCAAATATACCATCTAGATCAGGACCACCACTAAAAATTGGACAGTTGCCTGTCGCCTGGTGGGAATAGAACCCATACGACTTCTGGCGATCAAGTCTAAAGACCAAGCCACTAATTTAACTGCTAACGTTACGAAAATTAGCGCATCACTCAGATGTTTGTTCATACAAATACCTATATATTTAATATACAAAAGTCTAGACTCGATGAAAGCACTTAGACACCTCATCTTTAATTCGAGGTTAAGCAATTTACATTGAAACAAATCGAAGAACAAAATGTCTTTGAACTAAGTAAATTTAAAACATGAACACTAACCTCGATATAAACGAGTAAGTTAGGCATAAGGTCGTTACACCCATGATTTGGTATAATTTACCCATTATCGTTAAAACCTTCGCAAATTCAGTAGCAAAACAAAAATAAAACTGTCAGTATGTCTCTTAAACTAACTTTAATTGAATAAGATATAGAGATTAGAAACTAGCGGTATAACTAACTTTTATTTCAAGAACAATAAACTGTTAGTAAGAACAGAAAAAAAAAACTACAACAGCTTTGAATGAGGTATTATATAGAACACTGAAAGAATAATAATAAATATTACATATATACATATACATACACTTGTCTAATCCCAAACTAGGATTATGTCATGTGCTATGAAATTAAACAAAGATAGGACAATTCACAAATATAAGTAACATCCAGACCGACATGTATAAAGTTGCCTGTACCCAGTGAGAATTAAACCAACGATCCCTGGCGCTCGATTCCAATGACCGAGCTACTAAGAAGAAGAAAGAAGACTTCTTAAATAAATGTTGTTAAGAATGTTAAGTAACTTGTAGACCATTTTGAACCTCGAGTTACTACTACCTACCTACTTAACCTGGAGTTGAGCATTGTTAAAAAATATGATTGTTTAAGCTTTATTTAATATAGATAACTCGTATTATGTGAAAGTCCTACTAACCTAACACGAACATACGTAAAATGACAGGTTAAAAAAGGCTGCGCTGTCTGAACTGTTTCATTTGATACCAGTAATTTTAGTTAATGCTTACAATTACTGTGGGTTCAACTTCTACCTTCGCCCTTCCATCCGTCACGATGCGAACAAAATAAATCGTTCTAACTCAGGCTCGTGACCACGGCGGCCTACTTTTCTATTCCTCACGTAACTTTAACTTTCAAATTATTAGTTTTTCAACTTTATTTTAACTCAAATACGAGCTGAAATAAAAAGAATACACCACAGAAAGATTTCATTACTGTTTGAATGGTATTACTCTGGAGTACCCCAGGGGTCGATTTTCGGTCTACTATTATTTAATAGTTACATTGGTTGAGTTTTGTTAAAGGAAGGTTTGGTACACCTGATTCCTGCCACGTAATTGAGCTTACATAACTAATTTACATTGTTTCCGAGAGTCGAACTGGGAACTGGGATTGTTAGAAAGTGGATGGTAAGAGCACGGATAAATAATTAGTATTGATTTGTTTGTAGCATTAGTTACTCCATGCTTTAGGGTTTAGTGACCTTTATTGAGGCTTCGCTTTAGTATTTTGTGGTGACAATGACAAGTAAAAAATTAAAAGAGTTACCTAGTGATACAGAAAATATTAAAAGAAAATTTTGACACATAGAAACATAGATTTAACATTTTTGTACTCAGTTACTCTAATTTTTACGTATAATAAGAAAAGACGACAGTTACTTTTGGTGTATTTTGGATCACATAACTTCACACAAAAAACATACCTCGCATTTTCGGAAAACAAACTGGTAGTAACGTAGGATCCTCAACCTTTGAATATTCAGCATGAGTTACTCAACTAGTCGAAGTAACTTGAACAAACGAAATAGTCTATGTCGCAATTGGACAATAATGCGAATAATCGACCATTTACATGCGACAACTGTGTGTACACTTGTAAAGTATATTCAATATTTTACCTTACCCCTTTCGAAACAGAGACGTAAGTAAACACAAAAGGTAAACGATTTTGTGACTGCCCGAGTTTCTACTGTCAGCTGAACAATATGCTTCGGCGGAGTGTGACCATTTCGCAACTTGTTTTTATTATTCGTTTTGTTGCTTATAATGTACTTTATTTGCACAAGGACAGGAGCAATCGGGTTAAATAATTTCTTTAAACAAATGGTGATTTTTTTTCCAATTGTTTAAACTTAAATATTCTGTTGATAGGCTCTAACATTAGTATCAAACACAGTTTCATACTAATTCTCAATCTTTCTGTAATCCTATTCCAACTTTTGAAAGGACTTTTCATTATTTAGGTCGAAAGATTTCTCATACCCTTCGCTGTTAAAGTAGTTATAATGACAAAAGGAACTATATCGTTTTAAGAATGTTTCTACAAACTACTATGACAATATTGAATATAGCCATACTCAGAAAGTACCTAAAGACGTCACCAATTTCAGTAATTTCATGTTTAAGAAATAAATTCTCGTCACAATCCTCAAGGCTATGTACGTTTTACTTTTGTATTTCAAATTGTCAAATACTAATTTAACAAAATATTTAGCATTGTCTAAATAGTGGTCGATAGTCAACGTTTGAACTTTTCATCGATAGTCATATAGGAAAACCTGTTGCTGAGTTAAATTTATTTATAAATATATTATTACTTTACCCGAGTCGTTACCAAGAATCTTACTAAGATTTAAGTCGTTTTACGTTGTATGCCTATTTGCTATAATCAGTAACCGATTGACTAACCATAACTGAAGTATATGATAGTAAACTTATGTAACAGTTGGTATAACCATGATTACCAGATCATCTGGAGACACCAGGAAGAAGTCCTTCCTGCTTCTGCTCCATTCTCCTCAAGCACAGATATCATTTTTGCTATTTAGTTAGAATTAGACCGTAGACATCTTGAAAATGCATTATTATAATTGTTTTCATTAAAGGAACATGACCAGATAGTATCGGACTGCCAGCCGTGCTCTGTTTGGCGGGCGACGTTAAACTGGCGTGGCGGGGGAGGTGAGTGTCGCTTTTTTACGTAGTAATATCAAAGATAATATAAAAGATAATATATACTAGAGTAAGATAAGCAATCCCCGAACAAAAAGTGTAAATCAAAAATTGGTAGCATAAACTTAGATGGCGCATTTGCTATCCAATTCTAAAAGTATTATCTAAAATCCGCACGGCGCTGGTGTTTTTAGTGCACTGTTTCTAGTTGTGGCGAAGGTAAAAAGTGGTAACACTACCCGTCGCTAGATGTCATTACATGTAATCACCTAATGAGTTCATGAACGTGTTACGTAACAGATGGCGCTAATACGAAACTAGTTACAATCTGTCGCAACTTTCATAGTAACAACAGTTATATAAAAAACGAACTAATGGCAGTTATACCTGTCTTGCTTTAACATAGATACTTCTCATTCACACCCCTAGCCGCCATGCCCGCCATGTTTCTTATTGCAGTGTTGTTCTTTGAATTTCTTTTTAACCGACTTCAAAAAAGGAGGAGGTTCTCAGCTCGACAGTATGTTTTTTTTAGTATGTTACGCGATTACTTCGCCAATTCTGAATGGATTTTGATGTTTCTTTTTTTGTTTGGTAGGTTATACTTCAGAGGTGATCCCATATAAATTTTATCGAAATGGAGGAAATGGGCTGGCGGGATTTTATCTCAAATAACCAAATGTATTTTTTTCAGTACTTTCTGATCCTATTTCTTTCAAATCCGATCCATAAATTCCTTTAATGAGCCATTAATATTACATGTAGGTATATACATCTCTGTGTTATGGAAACAAAGTACCTAAGGAAAGGACAATTCAATATAACATCCAGACTCGAACCAACTTGTACAAATTATATAAAGTTCCCTGCCCCCAGTGAGAATCACGAGTCCTGACTCACTCACTCTAGTACATAAATATTATCTTTACTACAACGATCTCTATGTACTACTAGATGGAGCGTTCCAAACAATCGCTCTGTTCCACGCAAGTAGCCACAACTTTTTCACATTCACAATGAAACTTGTGCAGTTGCTACGCAGAACATTTAATTATTTACTAAATATTGACATAATTTAACCGTAGCGTCAATATTTAGTAATAATTAAATGTCTGCGTAGTAACTGCACAAGTTTCATTGTGAATGTGAAAGAGTTGTGGCTACTTGCGTGGAACAGAGCGATTGTTTGGAACGCTCCATCTAGTAGTACCTACATAGAGATCGTTGCTTTACTATGACCTGTACATTTGTTTTTCTTATCTTCTAGGTAACTAAAATTGGAATACAATCGCAATTGCACAGTGCTCTGGTAAATCAAGCCGAGGTAGATATCTAGATATTCAAACAGGTCACTGACCTGAGGTCAGCTGTTCTTTCTCGTTCCATTTGTTTTTCACAGTTGCGAAATATGTTATTTTTGGTAGCGATTACTACTAGTAGTGCAGTCAAATTCCGAATTGTGACCATCCCTAGCACCTTATTATTATAGCGATAAAGTAAAAATTAGAATGAACATGGTTATTTATCGTATCAACCGAAAGTACCAAATAGGCATGACGAAAGATTTTGAAATCCTCTTCCGTAATGTAGGTACACATTTACTATTTACGAAAAAACCTTTATTTCGGTATAAAACTTAAGTTTAACGGAGTTTAAAGCCATTTTGATAATATTTTTTCAATATTGCGCGCAAACAGCTCGCAGCTGTCATGGCGTCGGCTCTGACGTCACGGTTAGGTAAACATGTCATTGTGTCTATGCATACGAAGAAAGTCAACAAAATATTCAATTAATTCGTGTGATAAAAATGAATTCCAAAGTTTATAAGTGGTGTGCAGTACTGCAGTGTAAAAACACATCAATAAAAACATCCCACCAAAGTGTTTGTACATGTTCCAAACAAGTTATGAAGAAGAGATAAATGGTTTGGTTAAAGCTCGCACGGCGAAACAACGTAGTCACGAATTCGCCACTTTATTTCTGTGAAGACCACTTTGATGTGAGTATGTTATCATATATTGATATATCTTATACTTAAAATGTTTGTTTGATATGAAATAGTTGAAATATTGAGGCTATGGAATAACTAATTTATTGAGGTTATGTTTGTTTTGGTCTTGGCCATCATTCCTAATAACAATTTTAATCGTTTACTTTTCTTTTTCCAGTTGCCAAATGATATGGAAAATTATATGGAGTATCATGTGATGGGGTCAGTATCACAAGTACGTATGAAACCAGGATGCATGCCCCATTAATTTATATGCCAACCAGACAGGAAAACACGAACATCTGACACAACAGAGCGACCCTATATAGCTAAGAAACGAAGAATTATGATTCTTGAAGAGTGTAAAAAGGAATTCGAAGAAAAATGTATAGTTACAAAACAATCAAGTTTTGAAGAAATTGCATCCGGTAGTTCAGGTATTTAATATTAACTTATTTATTAGAATATAGCATTGAAAAAGTTAATTTTATTCTCAGTGTACATTGTTGGTACACACAAAACTACATAGATTTTTCTGTGACCTAGTAATCTCCTATTTGTGTTCATAATTATAACATTACACTTAAATAATAAAATATTTGTTTTACAGTTCAGCAGAATGTAGAAGTTCCCCAAGTAACACCAAGAGTGTTGGATAAATCAATTCAAGTACACACATGGAAAACATTCAGAAGTAAAGCTAACCAAACAATAGTCAGTTCAGTAAATCAGATGACATCACCATTGAAGCCGTTTCTACATTCTGTCTCTACATCACCATTTAAAATCAAGCATCAAGGTGTTAATAGTAACATGCCTATCTTAAGTTTGGTTAAAGTTCTTGATGATGTGATAACTATAGCTTGTGGTTTGATTAATATACAAGATTCTCTTATTAAATAAAACACAAATGAAATTACTGCATTTTTATTTCCTATTCTATACTTTTATATAACAATGGATACACATAAGTTTTTCAAAATTTAATAACACTTTCAAGCCTGACATATATTGCTCATCAAAAGTTATACATATAATTTCTATATTTTTATGCTTATGGGACATTTTATCTCCATAATGCTATCTTGACATATTCCATCAGGGGAACCAGCTATCATTGGATATTTTTGGGATACGAACAGTCCAGTATTGATTTTTTTTCCCTAGTTTCTTGGATATTATTTCCCGTTTCATTGCTGGTTGCACATAACCGTTTTAGTTGCACATAACTGATTGCATCATCCACATATGATGGTCTTGAAGACCTAAAATAATTGAAATTAATTAGAACAAATATATACACACTGACTTGGTGATTTATCCGATTTTAGGTGTTTAATATGAGGAAAAATACTATACTAGTAGGTGTTTTTTAGTTACAGAAATGTACTAGTTTTATCGGGTATTAACATGGTATTAACTCTAAAATAGCAACATACAAGCTCACCTCAAAAATAAACAATGACAAGTTTATTGTGCAAATAACCTATGAAAGTATAATAAACTCGCACGAGTTCAAAAAGTTTGATTATATCTAGGTTGGTTGTATCTAGGGTAAAGATAAATACAAAATTTACTTACAAGGAAGTTTTCACGTTTCTCGTAACTCAGCGAGCAAAATTCTTTATTTGTTGCGAGAAAATCGCCCAACATTAATACATCAATCCTGGGCGAATTTGAGCTATTTGCCTTAACAAAGCTTGGTTCCATTGTTATAGTACAGTGGAGTCGATAAATCACACGTAAAAGTTAAAAAATCAATCCAAATGCGTAATCAGTAGTATTCACAACAACTAGGGATCCGCAAAAAGTATCGATACCTGAGTAGTATCGATACTTTCGTTACGATACCAAGTATTTTCGTACTCGATACTTTTGTTATGATACTTTACTAGGTATCGATACTTCGTCACATACTCGATACTTTTTGGTGTACCGATACCAGACCTACTTTTTTTTGCGTATCGCCCAGCGCCAGGGATGAAAATACGCCAGCGCAAGCTCCGTACGCTCCGTGTGTAAATGCGGCAAACCGCATTGTATACTCATAGAGTGTCATCTCATTACCGTTCTCTTCTTTCTTGCTTTGCTGATGCATAACGACCCTCTCGGTCGAGATTTAGAGGAAACCACTATCTTATTAAAATATGATGTCGTTGCATGGAGATAAATTACTTTTTATGTCTGATTTTGGTCTGATTGCAGTGATAAAGACTAGGGGTTTAAAAAGAACCATATTTACATCTACCATTAAGTCAATGTTTATTGTAATAAATAAATAGAGACGGAATATTATTATTATACCAATAATAATATTTCGTCTCTATTTATACTATTTTTATTATTAATTTTGAGGTTTCTACTGTGATGAAAAAGTACTCGATACTGAGTAGTATCGATACTTTTGATTCAATACTATCGTCGGCATCGATACTTTTGATGCGATACTGGTATCGAATACAGTATCGTTACTTTTATTTTTTTGCGTATCCCTAACAACAACAAAACACAGAGAATGACAGTATTAGGCGTGACGTCATGCACTGTGATTGGTGTTTCAGTCAAAATGGCCGATTGCAGTATTTTAATTAATGTTTTATTTTATTGAAAATCTTAATAATCTGAACCTTTTAAATAAAACTAAACCAGTGTTTTAAATTCTTTTAATATGAATTTTCCCCTAACATCATTAAATCGACGATTTTTGGATACTGTCGATCCATACCATTTTTAGTTTCGCTTTGCTTAAGTACTCAATTTATATTTTTACTATGGGTAGAGGTGATAATAAGGTAATAATAATTTAAAGTTAAACTTGCAAACTCAAATTCGAAATATAATTTTTGAAAGTTTTCATTTGTAGCTCAGATTTGTACAACAAAAACGCGATGCAAACGTCAAACGACGTTCCGTTCCGTAAGCTAAGATTTCGAGATATAATTTTTGAGTTTTCATTTGTAGCTTATATTCGTACAACAAACACGCGAAGCAAACGTCAAATGACGTTCCATTCCGTTAATAGCTAAAGAAATGTCACTTCTTATGCATCAATGCACTCAAAGATATGAGCTATTTGGGTAAGCGAATGAATTGCAGCAAACATGAAACGAAATGTGTTTAACAGCAAAGCTGTTATATAATGAAATTGAGAGCTACTGTTCATTATCTGCTCGTCGTAGTTTATAATATTATCTTTGTACTAAGTAATATAGGTATTATCATCATTGATTACATACATTTGTCTTGTTATTTACCTAAACGCCATCTATTGGGGTTTGTAAATGCTATAACATTATGAAAGATATAACGTCATACGACTATTCGACCATAGATGGCGTAAAAGTCTAATTTTTCAATATTCTTATCGAATTGTGATAATTCGTTACCTGTAGCGCAATCTAGTGGACCGTTGAGTAACTACAGCTTGATTGACGCAACCAATAATGACATTTGCGGCCCTCGGTAATATTTAGTATTATCTGCTTCAGGTCTTCTCTAAATAATACTGAAATCTACTACTTATTGCATTTTGGTTGAAGTGTAGTTCTGACCACATTTTAATTTAAAAGTTATTTCTAAATACTAAAAGCTAATCCAATTTACTTTAAGCAATGGATGGGTTACTAATTGAAAGTTTGCTAATTGGTTGTTAAATATCTTGTAACTGGATAATCTGTTGCAAACCTAGCAATCTTGCAACTCTGTTGTCTGCACCTTCACTTCTATATTCATCTGCAAATCTAAACTAATTTGTATTTGTGAGATTGATTGACAAGAATAGTCTGCGATACGGCAATATTTAAATTTCCTTAACTGATTTCCTGAACAGACATACCCCACAGGTCTTCAGTGGTTTTTATTTTTATTTGTTTAAAGGACGTTATAATATCCTGTGGGTTCACGTGCCTAAATTCAAATTCAGTGATGCAAGAGGGAACATTCTTTCGTAGAAATTCTGCTGAAAGAGCAGCCGATGAATTTAAGTTTTCTGTGGTTTTTAGTGGTATATTAGTAAAGAAAGTCTAAAACTATTGAGCCACCTCGGCATTCGATGTTAACGTGCCAAAAGCATTATAAAAGTAATAATAATTTCCCTTAAAATTGTGCTTACGATATAAATATAAACTTCGTTAATCCAGCTTTTCTATTTACTTGTACAAATAAATACCGAAGTAAATAATCAATTCACACCGCAGTCGAATAGTTTCCTCAATTGTCTCAAATTAAGATAATCACCTTGAATTTACGTAAACTTGACCATTCTATAGAATAACGCTGTTCCGGTGTAAGATTTGATCAATGCGATCGAATACATTATTGCAAGGCCATGTGAGTATTTAGAATAGTTAATAAATATAAGAATTAGGCACAACAATTGTTCGACTGCCTCTTATTTATTTTGTATTTACGCGTTTGCCTTCAATAGTTTCTATAAGTCTTACAACCACTTTGTTTAGCATTCGACATGATATTTTATTTTACCCTGTATCTACAATGTTTTGATGGCTTTTACAATATCGTCGATATACTGGAAAGATTTAAAATGTAATTATTTTTTTTGCAATAATTTGTTTGACCAAACGGCCCATTAAGAAGCCTGATTTTTTAAAAAACTTAATTAAAATACACGTTTTAATAAAGTCCTTAGGCAAACTAATTTTCCATTTCCAAAGGCTAAAATATAGCCTTCATTTGTTCTTAATATTATGTCCAACAGTGGACCTCGGCAGGAACAGGATGAAGAGGAACAAATAATGACTACACCAATTATTAATCGACCGTTTCAAGCAAATATTTTGACTGAGATCAAACCCGGCAATCAGGAAAGTCAACTTAAAAAAGAAACAAGAAATTGTAACAAAGTTGCAACCGGACTGCATGCGCACGGCCCAGACGTTTTGGTCCAATGCAATTTAATAATGCAGTTCGTCTGTATCGAGTTCTTATAAAAAAAACAGACTGTCGCCGCGCTGTACACAATGTAATTTTGGACAGATGAACATTCTTCGATCTCCAAGCTTGTTGTAGTAACCACACTGGTGAAAATGTACAAGCAAAATAATTGAAGACAATACCTTACAGTATTTTTTAAAAATTTAATACCTAATCAACTCTATATTATTATAGGCTGCGATGTTAGACGGAATATAACATTATTTTCCTAGATTAATTAAAATTAAAATAACTATTCTTAATAACTTGACTACCAAGACATTTAGAATTTTAGTAATTTGTATAATAACAATAACAACTTTAAATGCTTTATAAAAGCATTTTTAGACCTGACTAAGGCTAAAATTAAAACGTCCTTTTCACATTTCAGAAGAGGCTTCTTTTAAAAACAGTTTTTTAGCATTAGTTTACTTGTTTTAGGATAGATGAACTTTAATATTTAAAGCTCTTCATTAGATATAGATCTAATGAAGAGCTTTAAATATTAAAGTTCATAATTTTAAACACAAGCAGAATTTGAACACCGATAATTCTTTAACTTAGGTTTTACTCGTACATCTTTCTAAGATGTACATAATTATTCAAAGTATGAGTTTCCAATAATAGTGCAAAACAAAAAACTGATTAGAAATCGAAACTCCATTCTCTAATGAGAATGCTAGCGGTGTGCAATAGGATGCCGCTGCGCAGACGCAGGTACAAATTACAGAAATCAGAGCACTCCGCGAACGAGTCGATGATTTCATAGAGTCAGGTTACGTGTGAGAATCAATTTCCTAACTAGCTATTAGCCAATTTTCTTGAGCAGTCACTATGAAATGCAACATCTGCCTGTCCTTTTATAACTCAAAAACCGATTGACATATTTTGATGTAACTTTCACTGTTACGTAGAGGCAGAGCCGGATTTAACTTCTTTAAAGTATAGGCCAAAGTATCAAAGTGCAAGTTTTACTTATAATTTAAAGCCGTCTAAAATCGACCGCCCAAGCCCTCTAAAATTTCCAGGACAGCGTAGAGGGTGTGTGTGCTAGAGAGTAGATCATCATCAGGTTATTTTTGTCTCCACTGCAGGAGCACAACCCTCTCTCATCTGCCCGAGACAGACGGAGGATTTGACCTACACTCCCCGCGCTGGCCAGACGGGTTGGGGAGGCCTGATTGCGTTTTATAATGTATTCCCTTAGTCGCCTTGTACGACATCCACGGGAAGAATTGGAGTGGTCCTATTCTACTCTACCGGAAACCACACGGCAGAGAGTAGATACAATCATTAAATCAAAAATAATCTGAACATTTCAGAAGCTGTGTTATTCATGGATATTTTGGTTGTATATAATTGTTTTAATAGAAATTCTTTAAAAAATATGTGACTTAATTGTAATTTTAATTTAATTTTACTTTATAAATATAAAATTGTTTCAAAAATGTATAACTATAACTTACAATTTTACGACATTCACTAGTTTATGCGGGCTTCACGTGGTTACTACTGCTTTTTCTTTCTATAGGTCTTTTACGTTATCTGTATACTTCACCGTCGTACATTATACGATATAGACTACGGAATATATACACTAGGAATATACTAAGGAAAAATAGACGTACATTGAAAATATCTATCGAAATGAAACAATTGTACGCTGGATTGAAGTGTCAGTGAATACTGATTTTGTTTCAACACTTTTACTATACACAATAGATTGTTAAAATCTAGCTCCTGGGGTATTCTAAGTTTACAATGTACTGTGATCTGATATGGGTATCCCACATATATATATGTATATAGGCTTTATGATTAGGTAATACATAAATTATATGTTATGCCGTGTGGTTTTCGGTAGAGTAAAATAGGACCACTCCAACTCTTCCAGTGGATGTCGTACAAGGCGACTAAGGGAATACATTATAAAACATCAATCAGGCCTCCCCAACCCGTCTGGCCAGCGCGGGGAGTGTAGGTCAAATCCTCCGTCTGTCTCCGGCCGATAAGAGAGGGTTGTGCTCCTGCAGTGGAGACAAAAATAACCTGATGATGATGATGAAATTATATGTCATGTTATGAATGTTTGACTGAGTATAGTACATTTTGTCGTAACATTACCTACATTGTACCTACCTACTCAGATTATATCGATAGAAGTTTCAGGGCACTGTTCCATTAAGCTTTTAATACCAGAGGTATTCAAATTTCCAATTTAGGCTATAAATTTCCGTAAAATTCACGCCTGATCGAACAAAGGGCTGGCAAAAGCAATTTTCCACGAGAGTTTATTACCAATTACCTTTGTAATCACCATCCTGATAGGCGGTGTTTGTTTGCTCATAAATAGCCTATAAGGCTCTGTTCACATCCAGCGGATGATCCGCAGCGGTTTAAAATACTATTACGCCTTCGTTGTAAATAAAAACAACAGAACGATTATTCGAGAGTGGGCGTGAGTAGTAATGCTTACTGCGAGAAAGAGACAGAATTAGTAGCGCGTCCCTCGCGCGTCTCTAGAATGTACCAATATGTAAGGGTCGCGTCGTGAAACAACACAGTGTTAGCGGTCCTGTGAACCTCCCACCGCTGTCCTTTGCCCTCCCCTTCTCCCCTGCTTTCACCTTCCCCGCCCCTCACCCTCCACTTCCTTCACTTCTCCCTTTCTCTTCTCCTTTCCTTCCTCTCTCCTCTCCCCCTCTCTCCTAGGTTTCCATGACCATCCACCTCCGCTTTTACCTATCTCCAAAATGTAGTTCTAACTAATTGCAATACGAATTCCATCGAGCATTCAACCCTACACTTCTTTGTTGTATACTAATGCAGCATATTTGAGTTATTTTAATAAAAAAACACAGACCAGGACCAAATTGTACAAAGTGGTTTGTCCCCTATGGAAATCGAACGCACGACCTCCAACCAAGGAGGCGGTAAAATAAATACGGAATTGGTCAACTTATTTTTCCCATGACCTTCTGATGGTGTAAATCACCGTTAGGTTTAGCCACGGTAGAGTGAACCCAGAAATTCGCTCTCGGCCGCGAGTGCGGTTCGTCCCCAAATGTCGCCAATCAGCGACCTCGCACAGGTAGTTACCTACCAGAGAAATATGGATTGTTTAGAAATGTCATCTGGTATGGTTTTGTTATGCTGAATTTATTTAAAATATGTTATGTAAATAATTAATTTGCAACTAAAAATACTTACGCTCGCGTCATTGTATATTTACGAAATTTCCGTTTTTGTTAAGACAAACGAACATTTATTTGACAATGTATCCCAAGTGCATGAACTAAATTTGTGTGATAAAAAAGAAAATTTGTCTGCGATCATCAAATACAGCATTGCTACATAAAAGTTTTCTATGTATGGCCCCTAAAATATTTAATAATTTACCTGTGGGAATAAAACAAGCGCCCCTCTCACACTTTAAAATAAAACTTCGAGCTTTGTTGCTTGATAAATGTTACTATGACATTAACGAATTCTTTGTAAATGATCGATAATTTATGTGAGACATACGGAATGACATTTTTATTTTTACTGTTTTAACTATTTTTCATTTGATTTTATTATTAACGTTACTTTGACATATGATGTAATTAATGTATTGGTCTTTTATATAGTACTTAAATAACCCAATAATTGTTGCACGCCAGAAATGGTAGAACATGTACGGCTTCACATAACAAAACTAATGTAATTACCCATGTTACGCAATAAATACAATTTGAATTTGCATTTACAACTAATCAGACTCATACGAATAATCGTTTTTTAGGGATTACTCAAAACTGATACCCTTATAGCGAATTTTTGACCATCTGCCTTACTGTATGTCCCTGACGGATAATTTGAAAATTACTGCCTTGTCGAAAATGACAAGACAACAAAACAGTTATGATATGTTCCGCGAAACTTAAAAAAAAACTTTTCCAGATCCACTAGTTTTATTTGAACAATAATTTTTTTTAAGTATTGTAAATATACATCAGGTTATTCGTTTCATTAGTAACGTAGCAGTAAGTGCTTATAATTATATGGAAACCATACGCGTAAAATTAAAAATAGCAATAGGATAATTTAGTACCTATACAGGCTTTAACAACCCATTAACATCTTTTTTGATGTAATCAAATTTATACGATTTATATTTAAATGACTGCTAATTTCTTTTCGGTGCCCATTTCACATTTGATCATTTTCTAGCTTAATTTGTTTTCTAAAAGTATCCAATTATGGACATCCGATAGTCATAAAGCTCTTGATTGGTTTTTCAGTAGCAATATACATGCTTTAATATAGTAACGGTTCTTATTCCTGTCAAAATTAAATGCAATAAGTAAAAAATATATATTAGATTTTATGTAGGATACCTTACATTTCTATATATCTTTGGTTCCAATCAATTTTAATATCTTCATTTAATATTGAGTTTAAAGTTTTAGTTAAATGAAATGGCACTAGTAGTCCAAAATTGTCAAATTTTTAACATTGCATTCTGAAAGTTGATGCATATAAACATTAAATTTTGTCACAAATGATTGGATACTTTGAATGATAGTCAAGAAGGCGTGCGAGATTGATTTTAATTGTCAATTAAATTCTGCTTGAATAAAATACTGTTTTTTTCTTACTGGCGCCATCTAGCCATAAGCGAAAACCTGTTTTTATCTCTAAATTTTACTCTGTCGCTTCTATCGATTGCTGAACTCTATGTTTATTTTCAGTGGCCTGTGACTGACATGAGAAATGGGTCAAGTGTACAGAGGGGCACTTCCGCGTGTCATTCCGATATTATATTTATATATAACACTTCACCCGGCTGTCCCCTCTCATACGTGACAAATACAAATTGAGAGATTTTTTTATCCGTGTGGTATTTGGAACAGAATAGATTACAATAATGCAAATAGATTCTTTTGATAAAGTACTAAAAAATACAAATTATTAATACAGTTTCAGAATTAAAAGTTTTGCGAAACTGAACTTTTTGCGTATTGCGTAATAAACTTTTTGAACATTTTGCATGTAGACGTTATCGCGCTCGCTGCCAAGCAAATCCTTATTATTTTTTAAGAATTGGGTTGCGTCAAAAGATTTTAGTAGAGAAGCTTAGGATGACAGTGATTTTATTTAACAGTCCAATCATTCCAATAGTCCTCCTCATACGTGGCGTACGCGATGTTATGGAAAAAGTGGGACGTCCCCGCCCCATTTAATTAGGTCACAGTCGCTAAACGTATAAATTAAAAAATATAAGCTTGTAAAAAGCTTCCTGTATCCACATATTGTAATCGAATTTTGAAGTATTTTCACAAATAAGATTGATTAGAATGTCCAACATAGCTGGTTCTAGGCTCCAATGACAATATCATTTTATCACCAATCTCATGATGGAGACAGGAATACGGATGCTTAACGGAATTTCTTGATAGTGAGCAGTAAATCGTACGTCGATGTGAACAGTAGTGCTATTCTCTAAAATACAAACTCAGTATGTGAGTCTCACTTAAGTGACTTCATTCACTTCGAAACCTAATCCACTGGCATTCTGTAAACATTCTACAGCACTGTCGACGTGAAGTGAGTTATTTATTCACTTCACGTCGACAGTGCTCTGGAATGTTTACATGATTACCAATGGATTAGGTTTTGAAGTGAGTGAAGTCACTTGAGTGAGACTCGCACGTGAGTTTGTATTTTAGAGAATAGCACTACTGTACGAGTATATTATACAGGCATGTATTCCATTCCAAGTGAGATATGGCACATGAAAACAAACGCTATTTGCGTCTCGGAAACAAAATATACTGCATGAAAGCGGACTCCAGCAGCAAAAACAAGTTTGTATTACCACGTTAACTTTGCCGTACACCTCGTACCACCATATATTGTATACCTATAGAAGTATATACCTAGTCTCTGATACGAAACGCGATTTTTTAATGCCATTTGTGTTAATTGAGCATTAAATAAGTATATCACTATATCTACTTATCTATGAAATGTAAACTCTTGTCTGTTTGTCTGTTTACTTATAACTCGTGGACTACTAGTCAATTGTTGATGCGGTTTTTACTATTAGGTAAATAGATGACCGCCCAATGAAAGTCATAAACTATCCAGCTCTGACAACAGGGGGCCGAACAGTATCGATTTTGGCGAAATAGGGGAGAAAAGCAAATGTCTACAGGTTTTCTAATAACATAGATTACGCAGGCGGTTCTACGGGCAACAGATTTAGTGTTAAGTAATACATTTTAGCCACCTACTTAAAATGCATAGAGATGCAATACTTAAAAGTTTAGAAAGTCGATCGAAATCGGATTATTAATGTTTAAATATTCAGACACGTAAGTTATTGTTGTTTTTTATTAAAATAAAAGTCTGGAAAAAGTTTTAAATCACGTAATAAGCTCTTAATCCTTTCGTTAACACCTAAGTTAACGTTACGTTAGAATGGTTGAGTGGACGAGGTTTAGACGCAAACTGTAAACCAGAACTCGAGTTTAATGGTGACTTACACCCACACGGTGACTCACCACCGTCGGTCAGACGTAAGTAGATATAAATAGGTAGAAAGACAGAGCTATGCATTGCGCATGCGTCAACTGTGAATCAGGATCCCATCCCTATCTCGGGAATGTCCCCTTCCTTTTTTTCCGTTTGTGAATAGGCGGAGTGGCAAATGCAACTGCATGTCGGTATGTATATATAGTGTTGCTAGCCGAGTTAATAAATAATATCTTTTTTTTAATGAATCGATTCTTGCTATTGATAAACTCATTCATAAATACCATAGCTATTGGGTTAGATTAATAACCATAATACCATCGATGTAGCTAGCAACGTCAGGTCAACCCCAATAATGTCATACTTGTCTCTTTTCCAGAAGTCGGTACTTTTTTTTAAAACAATTTTATGGCTTTGCTCCACGGGCTTTGGCAAGCATTCTCGCGTATCTTGACATTTGTATATAAAGTCATGTGTTTAGAATGGGGCTTATACCCATCTAACGATGTTTTCAGAAGTATTTCTTTTTAGAGGTCCTTTAAAATATTAAATAATCCATAGGTACAGTCCTCGTACGTCCTCAGACTAATAAGTACAACTACTTTTAGTCTGGATGATTACGCTATCTCGCGCCCACAAAAAGTCTCAGACTCATATTAACGTAAAAATATCAGATGGCGCTGAATGCTATCAAACCTCTTTTAATTATTATTTTAAAAGGCGGCATTTTACACATGAAATCGTTTTTAATAATTGAAATACATAATGGCCGATTTGAATACAAGATTTGAGTTGCCATGGTGATTACATTTTGTATTATCGAGGATCAAGCACATTCGCGCGCGGGTTGTCTTACAGTCAACTTCGTAGTTTCGTGTTACAACATTAATAATGTTTCAATATTGTTTTAATTTATGTTTTTTGCCTTATGTTGACATTTAAATGTGATAAACGTTTAAAAGATTCGGAGGTCGTAAAAAGCCAATAATTATAGTACAGTTTTATAGTCCAAAACAGTGTTTATTGTGGTAGCTGTTGCAGTGCATATTAATCTACCCTCAATAAAGTGACAATTGGTTACATTGTGTTTGTTTACATGCGGAGTGGAGATGGCCGAGAGTTCGAATCCATCGGACGATGACGATAATTCACGCACGAATGTGATGGAGAAACAAAATGGAAAAAGCAGTGGCGCAGAGATAGAATGGAATAATAATAATGATATAGAAATAGAGGGAGAAGTGCGAAATGAGCTCGAGAAGTCTTCTAATAAGAGATCTTGGGAAGGTAGTGGAAATGATGGAGAAATTGATGAATTTATTGAGATTGGAAAAGGTGGAAAAAGGCTTAATCTGAGGCGATCACCGTCTCATAATTCTGAAGTACTAAATGAACGCTATATCGAGGTATCAGTTACATCAAAAGAAGTGTTACTAAACAAATAGGATTTGCTAAAGTTCTTAAAGTCGAGAATATTACACAAGTAATGAGAGTAATCTATAAGAGTCCGTATAAATTACTTATTCGTTTTAAAAATGAGAGTTCCGCAGAAGAATTTATGAAGTGTGAGAAATTCAAGACAAATGGTTGGAATTGTAGGAAAACAGGAGATGTCAATTATTCATATGGATTAATTAAAGAAATAGATTTGGAATTAGAGGAGGCAGATATTAAAGAAGCATTGGAGAGTGAATTGGAAATAATTCAAATTAAACGTCTTTTAAAAAAAGATAAGGATGGTAAATGGATTAAGAGTGAAACTGTTCGTCTCTGTTTTAAGGGCCCTACTTTACCTCCATATGTACGTACATATGGTACGAGGATGAAGGTGGAGCCTTTCACTTTCCCAGTGACTCAATGTTCCAATTGTTGGAAGTATGGGCACGTAAAGAATTTCTGCCCATTGAAAAAACCTATATGCCCCAAATGCGCTGGAGAACACGACAATTGTGAAACACAGAAATATAAATGTGTCAACTGTAAAGGAAATCACATGTCAATGGTGAAAAGTAAGTGTCCAGCATTTGAGAGAGAAAAGAAAGTTAGAGATGTTATGTCTGCATTCAATTGCTCGTATAAGGGCGCACTAAATATCTTAAGTAAGGGGAAAAAAAGAGCAGACACAAATATTCAGGTTGAGATTCCAACTACTGATAGAGTTTTTCCCATTTCTGAAGAAAATTTAATAAGAAAGCCGTACGCTGCAGTGGTTAGTGCGCCTAGTACATCCATGGAGAACAATAGAAACAAGGGTGTTTATTCTGAACAGGAAGAAACTCTATCTGAAGAGGAATCTAAGAAAAATAAAACCAAAAGTGGAAAGAAAAAGAAGAAATCTTACAATAGAAGGTTGGATGATGATCTCACTTCAAGAAGTGACGAAGAAAATATACGTCCTTGTGAGCAAACTTTGAAAAACAAGAAGGACAGAAGATTCTCAATAAAATCATTTTTGGAAAAGATGCAAAAAATTATGTTTACAAATAATGACTTTAAAACTAAGATTAATATGATGTTCATGTATTTTATAGACCAAATTTTAGTGTATTTGGAAGGCTATATTAATACAGATATGTTGCGGGGTCTATTGGGAATAAATATCAATGGATAACGTAAGTAGAAACAAAATTATAAATATGTACCAGTGGAATGCGCATAGTCTTAATAATAAATTAAAAGACCTTGAGTTATTATTGTGTCACGAAAGAATACATTTAGCATTTATTAGTGAAACTTGGTTTGATCCAGAAAGCATTGTAAGAGTTAGTAATTATAATATTTTTAGAGATGATAGAGATGACTCATATGGAGGAATTTGTATTTTGGCACATCGATCGATTAAAATGGTTCAAGTTAGATATAGTTTGCCTAATCCAGACATCCAAATTCTGGTGATAAAAGTAATTAATATTCCTGGAATCAGAAACATAGTTTTTATTTATTGTCCTCCTTCAGTAGTGACTAACCAATCGGATTGGGATTATATCTTTAACCTTTTTAATAATGAAACTATTATCATAGGAGATTTTAATGCTCATCATATTTCATGGTCATACAAAACCGATGGCAGAGGTACCTTGGTTTATAATGCAATGTTTGAATATGACTATATATGTTTAAATGACGGTAATCCAACCAGGATTCAGTTAGTAGATGGCGTTATACAACGATCGTCTCCAGACCTATCATTTGTTTCTGTGGATATTGCTGTAAAATTTAATTGGAAAGTGACCAATGAGTCATTAGGTAGTGATCATCTGTTGATAAAAATGAGTTATGAATATGGGAGTTCATGTACATACTACAAGAAACGTAACTTAAAAGAAGCCCGGTGGGATGAATATAAGAGAAAGTTGGAGAGCGTTTTTAAAGAACTGAGAATGGATTCCGACGTTCAAAAAAGCTATGATCTACTTATGGAGAAAATCGATCTAGCATCGGAAGAGACGATTCCGTGGCTTAAGTTTTGTCGCGACCCTATTTCTAAATTTATTCCAAAATCTTACTGGAACGCTAATATATCTAAAGCAATTGCTGAAAGACGGCAGGCTCTAGCTAGATTGAGACGAAACCCAACTCCTGATAATTATACAATTTACACTAACAAAATTTCTCAAGCACGTAATCTCATGCAAACAGCTCGATTTAAGGGATGGAAAGAATTTTGTTCAAGTATTGAGAGTGAAACTTCACCTGCTGTGATGTGGCGGAAGATGAGGTGGATGAAAGGAATTAAGACGTCGAACCCTTGTGTGGATCCTATAAAAGCCAAAGATTTACTTCATAGCCTTACTCCAGATACAGTTGGAGAACCTCCACCTTCATTTCGTGACATGCCCGAATGTGTTTTAGAAAAAGAAATATCCCTAGCGGAACTACATAATTCATTAAAACGTAAGGATACCACCCCTGTTGCGGATGAAGTTTCATACTCGATGCTGTTTAACCTACCTAACTCTGCAAAACTTTATTTATTGTATATATATAATCTTATTTTAAAAACCGGAATAGTCCCAAAGCAATGGCGTTGCATTAGGGTTTTGCCTATCCCAAAACCGGGTCGTGACTTCAACTTATTATCTTCCCTGCGACCAATTTCATTAATATCATGCCCTTGTAAGATTTTTCACTGGATACTTATGAAGAGAATTGAATGGTCTGTAGAAAGCAGAGAACTATTTTCCTCGTCTACTGTGGGATTCAGGCGAGCCCAATCCTGTCTAGATAATTTGTCGAGACTAGTGACTCGTATTCAAATAGGGTTTTCCAAAAATCAGTCCACTTTGGCATGTTTTATTGATATTGACAGTGCTTATAATAATGTTAGTGTAAGTTCACTTGTCACTACATTGAGGCAAATTGGAGTAGGAGGTAAAATTTGCAGTTATTTGTGGAACTTTTTGTCAAACAGACAACTTCAAATTCAGACAGTTAATGGTGAAGTTATAACAAGGCAGACAAACAGAGGACTGGCTCAAGGAGATCCACTATCACCTTTGCTTTTCAATATCGTTACTATAAGAATTTGTGAAAGTATTTGTAATGTTAGTATCTCACAGTACGCTGACGATTTTGTTATTTATAAGGTTCTAGATAATAATAAAAATAGGAACACCATAGTTAATACTTTCCAAGATGCCATCTGTCTGTTAGTAAAACTACTAGAGGATATCGGTTTAAGCGTATCTGAAGCCAAAAGTAATGTATGTATATTTAGTCGATCTAGGCAAAATCAAAGTTTTCAAATAGCGATAAATGGCAAACAGTTACAATGTTTAAACAAAATTAAATATCTAGGACTTTGGTTGGATACAAAATTACTATGGAGTGCCCACATAAATGAAATGTGTCAAAAGGTTTATAAATATATTAATATACTCAAGGTTCTAGCTGGCAGTAGCTGGGGCGTACATCCGAAACATTTACGTAGACTCTATATCTCTCTCATTAGAAGCCGCATTGATTATGGTAGTTATTTGTATGGTAGCTGTGCGAAGACACACCTTAACAAATTAAATGTACTACAAAATAGAGCGATGCGGATTTGTGGAGGATTTATACGCACTACTCCAATTCATGTAATGGAGAGTGAACTTTGCGTCCCGCCATTATCTGTCCGTAGACATTGGTTGGCGTGCAAGTATTGGCTGGGGGCAGCGTCATTCTCCAATAGCCCAACTATTACTTTAGTGAACGAGCTGGCACTACTATGTCAGAATAGTTATTGGCGCAATAAGAAAAAACCTATGTTAGTAGAAGTTAACAATAAGCTTAAGGAAACAGATATGTATCAGAGATCGATTTTGGAAATGTATACAATGGGCACATGGGTTTCATCTATTGATATCAAAAGATGTATTCATGATGTTATTGACGAATTTCATCTACCTAAACGAGAAATGAATGTGGCTGTCTTGAAACGAGTTGTAGCAAATATGATTTATCGCTGTTATGATGACTATTACATGATTTTTACTGACGCTTCTAAGGTCGCTACGGGTGTAGGAGCAGCTTTCTTCGATCCGCAGGAAAATGTTTCTATGCAATTTCAGCTGACTAATAGTATATGCATTATGAGGGCTGAATTAACAGCTGTCACAGAGGGACTGTCCTATGCTAAATCTTTAACAACAAATAAAATTGTTATACTGACGGATTCGAGGAGTGCACTCCAACATCTGGCTCGGTGTGTCTCGGGATACCGAGGTATGCCGATAGCCTACGAGGCTTTAAAATTGATATCGGCCTTGCACTCTAAAAACATTGATATTAAATTACAATGGGTCCCATCCCATATAGGACTTATCGGTAATGAGGTGGCGGATCGTTTGGCTGGTAGCGCTGTGGCAACAGGTGTAGAACTGGCTTGTAAACCGACTACTACTGAACTCACTCCTTTGGTAAGAGAAATGTGTATGGAAATATGGAAAAACATGTTTAAGGAGAGTTCAGTAGTAAAAGGTATCTGGTACAACACAGTACAGGCACGACCCCCTAGAAAACCTTGGTTTGACAATGCTGGTCTTCCTAGGGAAATTCTGGTTTTGGCGTTTCGATTAAGGTCTGGCCACATTCCATCAAATAAATTTTATCATCTGATAGGTAGAGCAGAATCACCACTCTGTAGCTATTGCCAACAACTTGACGATGTTTATCATCTACTGGTGGAGTGTGGTCGGACGGCGACTGAGAGACAGCGTTTATTTGGCGACAATTTTGGACATAATGCTGACATAAACATGAAACTAAATGACCCAAGTTCTAATGAAGCGAGAGAAATTTATTATTTCGCTAAGCGCTGTCTGACGTCTAGGTAACGCTGAATATTATGTGTTTCCCTATGAGGCTGGCATGGACATGAATAGTCCAAAGCCTCGATAAAATAACAGAAAAAAAAAAAAAAAAAAAGGATCAAGCATCTTGATCCTTGTGTATTATAGTGCTTTATTTATTTATTTGTTTATCAAGAACCTATATATGTTCCCTATTCAAAATTTACTGAACAATTTGGAATAGAAAACATTTAAGATTACGGTTACAAATATCAGGCTTCTAACCCACATAGTCTCTGAATAACATTGGTGAATCTCTGAAATATGCACTTATTCTCTTTTTGTGGCCACCCCTTTTCATAAAACCAAATAACAGGTAGCCTATGGTTATTAAGACTATCTAACAGAGAAAGAATTAATGAAATTTGTTCTGTGGTTACAAAGATTACTTTAAACACAAACACATCCATACAAATGTCATTTCCTTATTATTATTAGTAAATATAGATTATTAATTATAAATATAATAAATACTATACATACATATAAAACTACATACACTTGTCTAATCCCAAACTAGGTTTATTCCTGTGCTATGGAAATTAAATAAAGATAGGAAAATTTATAAATACAACTGGGACCAACTTGTACAAATTGTACAAAGTGTCTATCGTGGTAATCTAACCCACGACCTCTGGCCTCGAGTCCAATGACCAAACCACTAGACCAACGAGGCTGTCATTACTTACTATAGATAATAATATTATGTATATTATAGAAAACCTCAGTAGAAATAAATATTATAGGTTACAAAATCCGTTACATGTGTAGTTTCTGTTCAGCCATCTCCTTTTACGATCGGGACCGGTTTGAGCAAGATACAATACAAGTCGAACAATAAAATCGGAGCATTGTCGCAGTCAAATTGCAAAATCAGTCATTTTCACATCATGTAGCTTGAATGTAGGTAGGTACCTACTAAAAATCAAATACAATTGAAAATAAAAAAAAGCTACAGAGACACACTTACAGAGTACTAGACTAGTGTTCTCTGTAAAAGATACCTCAACTCAGACTGGACCAAATTGTGCACAAGTTGTACTAGTACTAGAGTAATTAGTAAGGTGTACATTCTTAGTAAGGTACAAGGTATTGTCTAAGACTTGAACTCGCAGTTTCGGCTGCAATACGATCAAGGAGGAGATCTGACTCCAGGTATAGATACTAAAATATATATGCAAATGTGACCAGAAAACAAACAAAATATGCAATCGTTTATCATCATTAAGGTTGTCTCAGTAAATAGTTCCGCCAAACGTTCATATTACATTCGCCTAGACACTTTCTAAAATTGATTATATTATGATCCAGCTGCGACATTACCTATACATCGATAGCGTTGCACAGTTCAGTTTCGCAACAGCCTCCAGGCAGGCTATATAGTCCACTAAAGTCTGTTGTCCGCTACGTTTCCTCATGCCCACTTTGAGAAATGAGATTACTCTTGACACAAACGATCATTTGAAACTGCTTTTTAACAATAACAATTATCTATATCATATAACAGCTTTCTTGGTTATTAGATATATAATAAATCGACTGCAATTTAAAAACAATGACAAACATTCATAGAGGTTCACACATACATACATAATGCTTACGCGTTGCTCCCAGAGGGGTAGGCAGAGACGATGGATCGCCATTTTGCGCGATCCTGGCACACCTCACTAGCCCCACTCACATTCATCAACCTTTTCATGCATCTCTTTTTATTCTTGTCACTGCGGACCCCAGCCTTTTTGAGGACGTTACTAATTTGATCCTTGAATGTCCTCCTAGGACGACCTCTAGCTGTAGTTCCTTCCACATTTGCACTGTATATTACTTGTGTCACTCTTCTTTCGCTCATACGCTCTATATGTCCAAACCAACGCAACATACCTTTCTCTACATGTCAGGGACTATCCATGAATGAAACGACCCCAGCCTTTTTGAGGTTCATAATTCATACAAACTTATTTTGCAGAGTTCATCTCTCCGAATTCAGACGCCTCGCTATAGGATTGGTTTGGATATGCCTTTAACAATTGTTTATGGTACTCGCCTCTGTTCGTACTTTAAAATATACATAATATTCACATTACTAAAGCAACATACTTGGGACCAGAATAAAATTAGTATACCAAGGAAAGGAAATGCCGTGCCGTGTGGTTTCCGGTAGAGTAGAATAGGACCACTCCAACTCTTCCCGTGGATATCTAGCCGATACAAGACGACTAGGGGATACATTATAAAACATCAATCAGGCCTCCCCAACCCGTCTGGCCAGCGCGGGGAGTGTAGGCCAAATCCTCCGTGTGTCTCCGGCAGATGAGAGAGAGCTGTGCTTCTGCAGTGGAGACAAAAATAACCTGATGATGATGAAGGAAAGGAAAAAAACATAGAAATAAAACAGTGTCCGAGCCCAACATCATAGGCGAAGGCTTTGCAGACTTCGCTGAATCAGCCACTTGGAGAGAATGAGACAGGATAGGGCTGGAAGCGAGCTCAGTCCCAGGTAGGTATCGCTGAAAAGACGCAGGCGAGAAGGATGTAGAAAGACCGCGTACTAGTAGAACGTCGCACAAGACGCGGAACACTTTTGCGTCTCGGAAATAAAATATACTTGTACATGAAATTTTAGATTAGCAGCAAAAACAAGTTTGTATTTGTGTGAACTTTGCAGTCCAATTCGGAACATCATCAGTTGTTTATTTTGTTTACCAGAAGCAAATGTGTTTGTTTTCGTTGCCGTTTGTATCGGAATAGATGTTAAATCTTTGGAACTTGTGGTTCCCGGCTTAGAATATGGCCACCCCTATCTATCATTACTGCGATCACCAATTCGCCTGCCAAGCGTGGTGATTATGGCAAATCCCCCAATGGGCATCTAAACAAAAGTGGTATTCTATTGGGGAGGCCTATGTCCAGCAGTGGACGTATTTAGGCTGATGATGAAGAGTCACTTGGGATACCATTATCGTGGCCTTAAGCCCCAAGTTGGGGCGGAGGCAGCCAGTTGTAATATATGGGATTGTATGGAGTGCTCTGATGAGGAAAACGCGGTTCTATATTCCATTTTGTATGGAGTCTAGGCTGCGCTTTGCCCACAGACCAGCGCCAGTGTGGAAAGAACCAATAAAGTATGAAGAGACAGAATACAGATTTTATAAACAAAACTGGCGTTCTAATCTGACGCAATAATATAAGTTGAAACTACCTATAGTAAAGCAGACGAAAGGCTTTTTTTGTATCGAATGACGCTCAAGAGACAATGAGACCATTAAACAAAGAAAGAGAAAAGATCGCACGAAATAAATCAACGTCTTATAAATCCAAACGTTCGAGAATAAAGTCGACAGCTTTGTGCGGGGCATAATAAGTGAGCGCGGTGACAAAACCACGAGAGACCGAGTTGCAGTTGTACAAATATAGCGAGTCAACCGGTTCTTGACACAGCCACGTTGCGGTTGAATCTGTTTGTAATCATTTTGATACATTTGTCTATATGATAGTACATGACACTCATCGTATATAGTCACGACTCTAATAGGTTGGAAGATGTGCTTTTTGTTGATGGGTTTACGAGTACATTGGACGATGCGGCCTAAGGTGGAGCGCGCTTACACAGAAGATGCCTTTTCAATCTCTTTTAAGAACGTCCAAGTTGTACTTGTCCGGAAATATCGAATCTGGTAGGGAGTTCGATTACTTAGCAGTTCGCATTATGAAAGAGGAAGCAAAACCTTCGTACGACAGCGTGGTATGTTTACTACATAAGGATGAAGTCCCTCCCTAAGCCTGGTGGTCCGGATTCGGACTTCCAGCATTATTAAATCGGTCAGAAAATAGCCTAAAGGAATCAGTGGATTCCTTTAATCTATTTTCGTGATCTGTTTCCCAAATAAAAATAATATTATTATCCTTCTCACATACAAAAATCCGCAAAGTGTAGGGTGTGTTCTGTCAGTAACATTATTTTTTAATTTTAATGTAATATCTTTGAATTTTCAATTTATTTTCCTGATATTTCTATAATATTTCCATCATTACCTAAAATTTTTCATTAATCTTCCAAATTTCAGCTCAATTGGTCGAGTAGTTTTCAAGTTAGATGTAATGCGGACTAAATTTACATGTTCATCTCAGTTTGTCTATACCAGCAAATACTCTATCGTATGTTTTATCACAATCTGAAACGTAAATCATTTAAAAAATAAACAGATTCCATATGCGAATGCTAAAGCGAGGCCCCTCATCTCATCTCAATTTATTTATGGTGTCTATAATGTACACCCCAGCAATCTACGCCGCATCAGCTGGTGCTACATTCATGGCACGTAGTCGCTGATTGTCATTACCATGTCGGCCTGCGCGCGTGTGTCAACGAACTAATTAGCAAACAAAAGACGTAGTTAGGTGAGCAGACAAGCACGATCGGGGTGCATACAGTGCATTTTAGTGCACTTCTGACTTAATTGATGCAATTAGGTATTTAATCTACTAGTGTGGGAAACATCGAAAACGTTGAAAAGTGAAGCAAAAACATGAAAACGGTTTTCTCTAATATTAAAAACTACGAATGGGCCCAAATCACTAGGATTATGGTCCCCTTGTTTATATCTGCCACCAAACAGCAATGTCAGCAATCAGCATGTTGATTGATGTGTAGGAGAGCCTGTGTAGTGACAGGCACACGAGACAGTCTAACATAGTCCTACGAATGACGATGCACACGTGGACTGCAGGTTTATGGCCGACTAGCTGTGCCCGCGGCTCTCCCCTACCCTCTTCCCCTCCCTTGATCCATATACTACCTTACGCCCCTCCTCTCTTTCCCTTCGCTCTAAATGTAGTCCTAAGTCATCAAGTCGCAATCTGAATTTTGCCGAGCATTATTTATACTTCTTTGTTGTGTAGGGTAGGTACTAATGTAATGTATGTGAGTTTATGAAAACTATAAACTCGCATAACTATTGATCGAGTAAGCCGATTGCGGTGAAATAAAGACTAATGTTACACCAAAATAATCCCTATGTTATTCTGAAAAGTCCATCAGAATTAGTTCAGTAGTTTTTAAATGATTCGTACGCAAACAAACAGACAACTCCAAAAATGATCTTAATTTATTCTAAACCTACCTTATCCTTCATCTTCCTTATTTTTAAATATATTCAACGTACAGACACGCGACGTATATATAATTTTTATTTATTAGATAGTGACTGATTAGTTAATGATTACCGTCAGGCGTTTGCCCCATCAGATCGTAAAAAACTCGTGAAGTTAGGCCTAAGACTAACAGTAGGTAGTTAAATAAAAATAATTAAAAATTGTCACCATTGTGAGATAAAGGATTTGGTAAAAAAAAGTCAACAAAACTCTCTAAAGGCATAGAATACATAAATAAAGGTGCAGCCCGCTTATTTGTTTCTGTTATCGTAAAAGTTTGAATATCGTATTCAACATTTAACGAATACATAACGACTTTCTTTTTTATATCCTTTCAGATTACATCTTTACGTAAATCGTCCATCGATTATAAAAGCGCAATTTATATGTTAATAATTGTATCAAGTTGTTCAAAGCGATTTTTTTTAGATTTTTAATGTATTATTTAAATAATAAACTAACCTAAACGACTCGGTTGGATAATAGAGCTAACTTAGAGTTAGACTAACATCATATCAAAGTAATATCCTGGAAACAACATTATTTTCAGATTGTAATTTGTCTGCGGAGGTTCAAAACCTAACGTTCCTTTAGTAAAACTATATATCTAGAACATACATACCTTGGTCCCAGAGGGGTAGGCAGAGTATTCTGACACTTCACAGGCCTCACTCACGTCATAATCCTTTTCATGCACATCCTTTTATTCATCTCACGCCGACCCAAGCACTCACAGGATTAAATGTAACTATGGTAGGTATAATACTTCGGCTTTAATACCGATCTATATATACGGTCATATTCTGAACTTGAATTGGAACCTAATCTTTTATTTTCCAACCATACTTATCATACAAATACAATACAACATTTATTTATTATCTCAACACAAAGATTAGACATAGAACAATTATCCTACTTCCTACATTAGTAGGAAATAATATTAATTATAAATGTGAAAGTTTTGATATTTGGATGTTTGGATATTTGGATGTTTGTTACTTAATCACGCTTCAACCCTGGACGGATTGTGATGAAAATTGGCACACATATAGGTTAGGTCCTAGAATAGGACATGGGATAGTTTTTATCCTGAAAAAACATCCCATTCCTACGGGAAACACATAATAATTTGTTATGTTTGTATCCAAGTCTTGGATGTTTATATATTTATTTAAGTATGTGTATCCGTTATCTAGTAACCATACCACAGGCTCTGCCTAGTTTGGGACTGGATAATTGGTGTGAATGTGTGAGATATTTATTATTATTATTATTTATTATGTTTAGTTGTTCACGCGGACGACGTCGCGGGCAACAGCTAGTAATGTATAAAATTAAAATGAGTAAATTTTATTTTGTGAGAGATTCCCACCCCATGAAATTTGGCGTCATCTTGCCATACCAAGCAATAAGATTAAAATTACCCGATAAAAACAAAGTATTTCGCAAATTATTAATTTAGAACATAATACATCATGCATGTGTTTGACACAACTAATGACACAGGTCTTAATCAATATTCTGTGCTAATGGCACCTGTCTACCTGACAATGCTTCCTATATATTGATTTATACTAAAACATATTTTACCAATATTTAAATAATATGTTCATTGAAGCACGACCACCCATGTTTTTATTAACTCAAATGTTGTTAGATTTTTACCAAATCCAAATACCTATTTCCGGAAATTCCTTATCAACGTCAGTGCTTATTTACACACATACAACACAACACAGATTACTTGCTCTTTACGCTCATATAGATTACTTACCAACGGTTACTTTGCAGCTGTAAACATTATTTTCGCATGTTGAATTCTATCTCTTCTGTTGAATCTACTTCTTCAACATGCGAAAATATATAGCTAACATTGTATTGAGTTTCATCTAAAACAGTTCAGCCGTTGACGTGATTGAGTATTAAACGTCTCAGCAAACAAACATCTATTTTGCATTTTTATCATAAAACGGTGTAACAAGTATTCACAGTTAAGTTTTGTTATACTGAAATTGTTTTTAGTTTGATTATACTTTAGTTATTTTATATGCATACAAATATACATATTATATACATACATAATACTCACGATGTGGTCCCAGAGGGGTAGGCAGAGACGATGTATCGCCACTAATACATATATCTATATTTATAATTACGTATGTTGCTCCGCGAGAAGCGAATCTTTAATATACCTATCACCGATTAGCCAAGATCTACCCTACTCATTTGTAAATATGTTTAATACCACCAAATAGGTGTCACTTATTCGAAAAATACCACTCCCCCTCCCACCATTTACAATAATGCATACACAATACTCCCAGAGCCCCCGGTTTCATTCACCTTTCAAATACTTCGTGGACTAAGCCTTCAGCCAAAGCTTAGAGCTTTCACCTCCAACAAAAACACCTAAAAAACCAGAACTACTTACGGGAATAGAAATCCACAAACAATTTGAGCACTAAAAACACAACACGAGTTTTTTTAAGTAAAAAAATTGCAATTGTTTTTCGGCACTGGTTGGGAGCGGGAGGCGTACGGTCGTCGCGGAGATAGAAAGAGGACTGAGCCTCCGTAGAGAGGGCAGCGGGCTCCCTCCGTACCGCGGCGGAGGCCTGTCGAGAGGTTAACTTAGTTTACACGTCCATTGCTGCTTGCGGTAAGTCACGAGATATTATGTGTCCGAGGATTCCTTTCAACAGAAAGTCCGCTTGTCGAGGTTTACACTGGGCATGTGGCCATCTTTGCTTGCTTGAAATATTGGCTTTGAAGGATATGGTTCGTAATGAGGAGATCCGACGAAGAACGAAGGTGACCGACATAGCCGAAAGGATAAGAAAGCTGCAGTGGCAGTGGGCGGGCCACATCTTCCGCAGAACCGACTGCCGTTTGTTTGGGTAGACGAGTTCTAGAGTGACGACTGCGGATCGCCACGCGCCAGGATGGGATGTGAAGGTGGCCGGAAACGGCTAGATGCGGAGGGTGGAGGACCGGGTGTGGCGTTCACTGAGGAAGGCCTATGTCCAACAGTGAACGTCTAAGGGCTGATATGATGAAATTGTTATCTTACGGCATTCATTTTAATGTCGTATTAGTTGTTAGTTAGTTGAATGTCCTCCTAGGACGACCTCTAGCTATAGTTCCCTCCACATTCTTACTGTATATTACTTTTGTCACTCTTCTTTTACTTATACGCTCTAAATGTCCAAACCAACGCAACATACCCTTGGACTTATCAAAAAAGGGTTTAAATTGTTTTTTTTAGACATCTATTAAAATTACTAGTTTCTTGGCCAATTAAAGAATTACAATTCATCAAACATAGAATGCTGTCAGAAGAAGTTAAGCTCTTAGTTATCAGGGCAGAGTTGGTAGTGCGCTCGTCTCTCGTTTTTCTCTTATCTTGTTAGGTTTGCTCATGGAGATTTCTTTTACCGAAAAGCCTATAATCGTACTTAAGTTCCGAAAAATTATTCGTTCTTACCCGGATTTGAACTCTGAAGGAAAACATCGTAACGAAACCTGCATATTCCAAAGTAGAAATTCGAAGATGTATGTGAAGTCCCCCAAATCGGCTTGGGACACTGATAGTGGGGTTTGGCACAAAAGATCCAGAAGGGTCGAAGTGTCGCCAGGTCTTCCTGCCCCCCTAATAAATGAGAGGATAATAATAATAATAATAAAAATCTTTTATTAAAAAAACATTAATAGAGTTACAGAAAAACCCCACAAAACTGAATTCTCAGTTTGACTGAGGGGAGCAGTTTCACACACAAACATTTGTAATCGATTTTTAAGCAGTCTACAATTGTAAACATTATTGTAAGTATATATGTTTCACTAACGTAGTTTCAATATAGGTATATATTTTTAGTTACTTTTTCATTGGACATTGTCTGAATAAAATATTAAAATAAAAATAATGTAACAAAAGCTTCTTCTTATTTCTAATTGAATTTGCTCAGGGAAGTCACAGTTGCCGAGTAGGTGTTCCCTATAATCTTTCGCGAATTTACGCATGTTATCTTGCCGGTATACGGGTAGGCATTTCGTTGTAGATTACAGGGATACGACGCCCAAGCAATCTACCACAGAAGTAGTGGGTAAACAACTAAACAACAACGTGAAGGACTCCAACTTTCCCTGAGCGACCATCCTGGTGTAGTGGATATATCACTTTCTGAACGTTAAGAATATACGAGTAACTCTATAAATATATTAAAGTAGGTATTGTAGATAAGTGCAATAATAGATGATTTTAGACAAAGATGAGAAGAAATAAGCGAGGCAGCAATGGACAGTACGTAAGTCGATTCTCACGCGAGGAGCGCCAGTAGCTCGGTGACAGTGGCGGGTGGCTGCTGCGGCGAGGTCGGCGACACGCGTTTTGGGCCCGGCCGGGACTCGAACCGGCACGCAGCGCACTGGACGTATATCAGTGCATCCGCGTCTATCGCAGTCAATGCGATGGAGCTAAATTTGCATGTAGGAAGTAAACTGTTAGACTGTAGTTCTATCCCAGTTCCAAGTGAATGATCCGAACCGGGCGCGCTCATGTAGTCCGGGCTTACCGTTCTTTTACAACAATGTTATGCTTTTCTGGCGTTGTATAAGGATTATCGTCGGCTAAACATGTTAACTTGCCAACTGCAATTTGCCTGCTATTGTATTACTAACACTATTTTGTAAATTTTAAGGTATATAGGTAATTGTATAGCAGTCAAAATGAAGTTGGGAGGTCAACATGTTGATAGCCGACCGACGTTATGTCATCGAAAAGAGCTAAACTTGGGTATCTGAATATTTTGGGTGTCACGTAGAAATATGAAGTACCTACATATATTTGTTTGTATTGGACGACCATGGAACGAAAGTTTCCACAGCAGAAGAATATTCATTCAAGCCCGAGTATTTACGTCGCTTGAGGAACTGGGCATTTTCGGCTTTGAGAACTGTTTTCTGGAATTGGGACGTGGCTAGAGCATCCTCGCAAGTGGCATCCCCCCCCCCCCCCCACACCAGTGTTCGGCCTAAGCATTAGGTAGCATTTAAACTTTATATCGGCACCTTCTACTAATCTAAGATCGGCACTAATAATTGTGTCACTTCTGAAAACAAAAGTATTTATATATTAACTTAATTTTATTTAACTGTTATATAAACTATTTATAGACTAAACTATTTACTTTAATGTAATTGAGACTTATTTTAGACAAACCTTGTACCTTAAAAAAAATATAAGTTGTATAATAAGTAACGGGTGCAAAATTGTTTGTCCTTTAAAAAAATTAAACCTAAAACGAAAATATCAAATTGAAACTAGGTATTTTGATTTTTTTTCTCATGGGCCGCGGGCCCCTAGGTAGTGTCGGGTAATATATAGGCTTACATTGCCTTATCTTTGCCAATATGGATAATCCGAACTGCGACAGCCGGTTAGTCCATCTATTGCTACTTACTGAGCAATAAATATCCATTTATTACTATTAGTACAATCTTACATGCTTTATAATGTAGTAGTTGAGGGTGTTTGGATAATGTAGTAGAATACATGGATGTATATTGATCCTGGGGGAAATACTTTAGGAGCAATATATGGACAAACCGGCGACAGCCACTGGAAAATGGTGACGGTTGTAATATTATGTTTCAGATACCGTACGGATGCCTGTACTTGGCTAGATATGGCCAGTAAATTGACATAAGGCGCCGAAACGAAAGCATTTGTTTCGCGTTCGCCACACCGAGCTGTGGTGGCCAAGGTCACCAGCCGATGACCTCAGTGGAACAGACAAGCTACAGAGTAGCTGGTAGTGCTGCCAAGCACCAGATGTCGGCAGTAGTGATGTAATTTATTGGGCGGTTTGTCCGGCAAATTGCCGATTTGGCCTCTGGGCATCCGACTGGCTTAGTGGCTGCTTGTGGGACGATTTACTCTATGCGGCATTTGGTATTTACACGTTTTTTTCTTCTTTATTACATTAGGAACTTTTTTAAATTTTTGGTACGTGTGGCGCCTTGGGGAGGCCTATGTCTAACAGTGGGCTCTTACAGGCTGATGATAAGTTCATATTTGTGGACGCTTCCTGTTGGTCCAATTGCGCTTATTCCACCGGTGGGAACAACAAAAATTCTCAAAAATAAAAATCTGTGCCTCCAGTGAAAAACGATCTAATTTAGAAACTGCTACTTTGTGGAAGACCTAATAAATGATATTTAATAATGTTCTGATTTTTTTCTTCATAAAAATGGTAGAATGGTTTTTTATGGAATTTGACATGAATATACCGTTACGAACATTAAACAATTTTCAAGAAAAAAAAACGATATAAAAAAAAACTTTTGTATTTATTTCTAACTTTTAAACTTTACTTTTACGAAACACTCAAAACTAAGACGTTCATCGCAGACAAACAAAAATATGTTTTGAACATAAACTTTGTGCTTATTTGTCTAAAAAGTTTTTACTTTCATGAATTTTTAGAAATCATTATAGATTTAATACACGGGTTACGCAGATCCAAACTAAGCAGGTACACTTAATTTACCTGCCTACCTATATAATTATGAATAAATATTAAATTAAATAATTGTTATTTTTTACAAAAACTTATCGAGAAAATTAACAGATAATTAATTTTAGTAATTCTACGGCCCGACCGACCGCTCTCTGATCTCTTTACAAAACGCACAAACCGAAAAATTTGCATTGGCAACACTGCAAGAAACCTACAGTCTATTATAGGCTCTTCAGTTATTAACAGACATCCGTAGTAGTAGCTAAATAAATAAAGAAGCCAATACAAGAAGGAATGATATTCCCCAAACCGTAATAATGAGAGTCCGTTGATGCGTATTCTGTATAATCGTGTTAAGATCGATTTAGTTAGACTCCCCTTACTTACAGTACAGTATATTGATATACAGTAGATACGCGATACAATTGCTCGACAGATTTCTACTAAGCAGACCAAATAATATTATTAGATTGATGTTGTGAATGTTGGCCGCAGTTAAAAAATTTCCAACCCTGCTTAAATTATACTTTATGCATAAAATTGGCTAGTTTAATATGTATTGGGTTTATAAAATTACAGTTTTCAAAATAAAATAACAACACTGAGTGGCACTGATGCCCGTCACCGGTCTGTGGCATTTATAGTCTAATTTTGTATAATTGATTATTAAAGTTCAGTTCACGTCTCGGGTGTCAGCTCAGAGCAAATTAAACAAGCTTGGGTCTTACATACGTCATGAGCGACTTGGTTTAGTCGCCATACGCGTTCCCTTCGGCAGAAGGTACAGGACCATTTGCTCATGTATCGATGTGTACAATAGACTATGAATTTGTTATTCGATTTGTAATGTATTTGTTTCGTAGCGACGCGTGTGTTAGGCGCCGGGACTGGTTCATTCAGTCCAGTCCAGTATCCAGTTTTTTTTAGTTAGGTTAAGGAATAATGTCTCATATTTCAAATACAGTTAAGACTATCGATCTGTCATTGAGAGCCGTGGTAGGCGGTTGGTTGTGCACTCGCCTCACGTTCATGAGGTCGTGGGTTCAAACCCCGCCCGTACCAATGAGTTTTACGAAACTTAAGTACGGTTTATTTATAATACCACAGGCTTTTCGGTGAAGGAAAACATTGTAAGGAAACCTACATATGCCGAAGAAGAAATTCTGAGGCGTATGTGAAGTCCACCAAATCGGCTTGGGGCACCGTTGGTGGTCAGGGGTTTGGCACAAAAGATCCTGAAGGGTCGAAGTGCCGCCAGGTCTTCCTGGCCCCCTAAGAAGATTAGATAAGATAGATCTGTCATACGCCCGTAATCCGACAGTTATGCGTCAGTGGCCCTTCAGTGCAGTCTCAGTTCAGTTCCGTGAAATCTAAGAAACTTCTTAAAACATATCTTATACGAGTACCTTGCTTCGAGAGCACAATTTCATATTTTTATATTGTCCTTTGGCACATCCAAAACACTAAGACGGAACGAATGCTGCGATGTTGCCTCACTGTATGTATCAGTACGGTACTGTGCCTCCTCTGACACATAAAAACGACCTTAATCCCACCGTCTTCCCTGGGAATAAGTGGAACATAAACCGGCAACGTTTTACGGCCACTCGTAAATTATTCAAAATATCAACGATATACTCGACTCATTCTTATTACGTGAGACCATATTGTTCCACAAATTAGTTTTAGAAAACTTTAACTGGATACCTACTTCTATTCTTGTCACATGTTGTAATTATGTCTTGTAAATTGTACAAGTTGGTCCCGATTTGAATGTTCTATTTTTGAGTTAATTAGTTTTAGAAAACTTTACCTGGATACCTACTTCTATTCTTGTCACATATTGTAATTATGTCTTGTAAATTGAACAAGTTGGTCCCGATTTGAATGTTCTATTTTTGAGTTAATTAGTTTTAGAAAACTTTAACTGGATACCTACTTCTATTCTTGTCACGTGTTGTAATTATGTCTTGTAAATTGTACAAGTTGGTCCCGATCTGAATGTCCTAATTGTGAGTTTATGTATATTGTCGCTTGTAGTTGGTTCGACAATTAATCATCAAGCTACAATAAATAATGATCAACCCCATATCAATTATCACCCCATAAAAATTACTTACTGGCAGTGAGTCACTGCTTTCTTAAATTCTCTTCCCCATTTTTTTTCAGAATACCGAGCAAAGTCGGTCGTATCAGTCGACACCGGATATCCATCGTAAAGAGGGTGGAATTCATAGCAATGTTGACATATCTCATTATCACCCCGCATTTGGGGAACAATTTTATATGTGCGGTCTACAAAAACTTACGACAGTGTGTTTGTTCCTTGAGTTTTAAATAGAAGGTGAACGATTATTGTTGGAGATTGAGGTGTCAGGGTTCGTTGAGAAAACAAAGTTGCTTGGAATTTCCCCTCAGTTTGTATAACACTGATGTAAAGGGATGCTATGTAATCTTTTTGTTTCATGTTCTGTTAAATTTCGAGTTGAAAAGGTTCTTTACGGAAGATTTTCATTATTAATTTGGACTTCATGATAGCTTGATATTATAATAGCATTCTCGCAAGTCTTGTCCCCAGTGGGAGAAACAATTTTCCATTTCTGTTTTCCTACAGGCTGCTTGTGGTTTATCTATAGTTATAAGTCAATAAATTGATCGTTTTCGTGAAATAAATGGAAAATCACTGAAAGGTTTTTTATGTCATTTAAAATTAAGACTGTTTACAATGCTGCTGTGTGGATCCGCCGCATATCGCCGGACCATTCGTCACTTAGGAAAAGTTGCTGAAGCACCAAGATAGGATTTTACCGAAGAGAATTTAAAACATATACCTCAAACAAATTATATATTTTTATCTAAACGTCAGATTTTGTTAAAATATATTGTTGTTTTATCAAAATCGGATGTTCAGACAAAGAAATAATCATTCATTTTGGGTAAAAATATATAAAACAAAATTTCTAACAAAAAATCCTACCGTAGTGCTTCAGCAACTTTTCCTAAAGACATTTATCACACGCACGGAAGAAAAGTGTTCGCGTCGCGCTAAAAACAAAAAGGCTTCTTATGCAGAATCCTTTTAGTTTTTACGCGCCTTCAGACTGGCAGAATTCACTAACAATACCTATATTCCAAATGTAATGGGATACGAAAACAAACACTATTTCCGTCGCGAAAACAAAATATACCTACATATATATAAACGGGACACTAGCAGCAGTTTGTATTGCCACATTAACTTTGCAGTCCACTTTGGAACACTGTATATTGTTCATTTTATTACCGAGACGTAAATGCGTTTGTTTCCGTGCGTCATCTGTGTTGGAACCATGTTGAAACAGAACGGCGACGACGCGACTATGTGCTGCATTGTGAATGCAGACTAAAGTTGTAAATAGTTGATGATGGTTTTGTTGATTTTTTCCTGCTTTCATACAAATCAAAGCGCAAGTTCCGCCAACAATACATAGTGACCCAGTAGTTATAGAGGCCATCGCTCCTTGTTTAGAACCTATATGCCAACTTAAACTTACCTACTATAAAAATAAGATATAAATCACCTACAATGGAAACATATTTCATGCGTTAATGACAATTTCATGCTACAAAAATAAAGTTCGATTGTGTGTTTGTAACTGAATTCCTGCATTTGACGTTTATTCCGTGTAATAAATTTAGTTAATGTAATTTTTCTACAACTGATATAATAATGGAAAACAAACACATAGATACAGGGTGGCTTTAATTTATTCGTGGGCGATTTATACAATTTATATTTGATACATTTCCCCCTCCTCACCTTTCTCTCTCCGCCACTCCTCTAAGCGAGGATCAACATAGGTACCTACACTAACACATAACACCTACCAGTAAAGGCAGACGACTCCTAGGGTCTGAATCTACGCTCGCTACGGCCCCAGGTAAATTAAATTAAAGAAGTAAAGAGTCCAAGTAGGAAAAGAGGTTCCACTTCCCCTACAGCAAATGGGAGTGTCGGTAGGTCCTGCCTCAGTGGCTACATAACACACAGCAATGTTTTTTCTTTATCTTGACCTACTACATAAATTCGATTGTACAAATAGCGTATTCGAACGAACCGAGATTTGTACAAATGCGAATTTTAACGAACCGAGAATTGTAGAAATTGCTAATTTTAACAAACCGAGAATTGTACAAATTGCTAATTTTAACAAACTGAGAATTGTACAAATTGCTAATTTTAACGAACTGGGAATTGTGCAAATTGCTAATTTTAACGAACTGAGAATTGTACAAATTGCTAATTTTAACGAACTGGGAATTGTGCAAATTGCTAATTTTAACGAACTGAGAATTGTACAAATTGCTAATTCTAACGAACTAAGAATTGTGCAAATTGCTAATTTTAACGAACTGAAAATTATACAAATTGCTATATTTTAACGAACCGAGAATGTACAAATTATTAATTTTAACGTACTGAGAATTGTACAAATGCGAATTTTAACGAACCGAGAATTGTACAAGTTGAAAATTTTAATGATCTGAGAATTGTACAAACTGCTAATTTTCACAAACCGAGAATTGTACAAATTGCTCATTTTAACGAAACGAAAATTTTACCAATTGCTAATTTTAACGAACTGAGAATTGTAGAAATTGCTAATTTAACGAACTAAGAATTGCAAATGTTTACCAACCCATCGGCACCTGGTATATCCCTTTCTGATATTAATATATATATGTATATTAACAGATAATACAAGAGATGGTTTTAATTCAACTGACATTTTAAACTACCTGTTATACTGTGTTTGATCATTCCTACGCAGTATTAATGTAAATATACTTATTCATACCATATGCGTCAACATACATACCTAATATATTATATCTCTTTACAATTATTATTGGCAGTGTAACCTGTAAGCTATATAAGGCGGCGGGTACTATACAAACTGTCCAATACTGTGTGCAACTCTTCCAGACTAAAGATTATGCAACCGATTCTAGAATGGCCAAGACGTTGAGCTGTTCTAATATTTTGGTTGCGTTCACCATCGCGGTCGTGGTATGTTATTTTTATTATTATTTCCATCACAATCGGCTTTTATTAGTCCATTGCTGGTGATGGACGTATCTTCCAAGATGCACCACTGGTTCTGATCTTCGGTACTCCGCATCCAATCACAGTCGTTTTGGGCAGATTGGCGCTACAACTAATCGTGGTCTCCACTCCTGAACGCATGTAGCTCGAAACCAAGTCACAGAGAAACGCATTTGCGTCTCGAAAACAAAATAAACAATAGGTACATGGTGTTCGGAAGTGGGCTGCAAAGTTAACGTGGTACCTTGTAAACTTGTTTTTGCTGATGGTGTCGCCTTTCATACATATTTAGGCAGGCGCGGATTAGACATGAAACCTCCGCAATATTTCCTAAAATATTCGAAAATGTTAGTAAATTTCGGGAATGAAAATGTCCATAATTGCCGAGGCACTGCTTACTCGCTTCTGACCCTTAACTCCACGCCTCAGTATCCATATCCAATATCTATCCATTTCCTTCCGCTACCCGCGCCACCGCCCTTTTTTTAAACATACTTGTAACTAAATGTAGTTACTTGTGTAGTGTTATTGAGCTGTTCCTTTCAACATCTTTTCTCCTTCTCCTTATTGTAATTATATTTATTTTAAACAAAGAAATAAATCTTCTTATTGTGTAAAATCCTTAGGTACTTACAATAATAAATAGAAAACTTTGTGAAAGCCTAGATCTATCTTATATCACATAATTCGTTGTTGGTTAAGTTTCAAGTATTTCCTTTCCATCCCCCCCCCCCATCCGTTTTGTTTCCAAGACAGACATAATGTTTGTTTTCGTATACCATTTTATTTGAAAAGGAATATAAAGTACATTAGTAAAGGACATATTGCGAGTTGTCATCATCACATCAGTCCTTTGACGCCCACTGCTGGACATAGGCCTTCCCCAATGAACACCACCACACCTGGTCCTCTGCCCTCCGCATCCAGCCACCTTCGCGGTGTGGCGTCCCACTCTACGCTGCATTGGATGTTTGTGATAGATAACTCCTTATATTAATGATTATTTTTAAACTTTGTTTCAGGCGTTAACAGTCGTGGAAAATGGAGGTAAGAATTAATAATAGATCACATACAATTCAGTTTACACTACAAAAATTACCTTGTATTAGAAGTTCCTAGCAACCGTAATAGGATAAGTGTTTATTAAGAGTTCATAACATTTTCAAATAACGATGCGATGAAGGCAATTTTAAGAAATACTAGTATATGTTGGGTTACAGACGTACCTAAACCCCGTAGATGTGTATTTTTTAGTTGCTTTTTATATTTATTCATTTAAAACAGAAAATAAGATGTACAAACTTTGAATTTGTACAAAAGGAATTGATTACTTAAACAACGACACTCGTTTATATTTAAATATACACTCGTTTATGTATAAATTATAAAAATTCTGTGTTATATTTAATTTACTTTTATTAGCAGCGCCATCTGCAATGATAAAAACACATAGTAACTTATTTAGATACCAATAGTCGAATTAAAGCAAAAGCCATGAGGAATTTTAATTTAGTTTGCTCTCTTTTTAATACATTGAAAAAGGGCGTTTTTGTATTTAGCATTTATAATCCTATTCATAAGTGGTAACGTTAATTTTTCAGTGAGCGCCGCGCCTATGCCACGTCCAGAACCGTTTGGAAGTTTTGACGACAGTCTTTCAATAGAAAAGAAAATAGCCTTTTCAGATAAAGATCTCCCATGTGACGATATTAAAGAAAAACCGAAGAAACCTGACATACCCAAGAAACCAGATCCCCCATGTGAAGTACCCAAGAAACCAGATCCCCCATGTGACGTACCCAAGAAACCTGAACCCCCATGTGACGTACCCAAGAAACCTGAACCCCCATGTGACGTACCCAAGAAACCAGATCCCCCATGTGACGTACCCAAGAAACCAGATCCCCCATGTGACGTACCCAAGAAACCAGATCCCCCATGTGACGTACCCAAGAAACCAGATCCCCCATGTGACGTACCCAAGAAACCTGAACCCCCATGTGACGTACCAAAGAAACCTGAACCCCCATGTGACGTACCCAAGAAACCTGAACCCCCATGTGACGTACCCAAGAAACCTGAACCCCCATGTGACGTACCCAAGAAACCTGAACCCCCATGTGACGTACCCAAGAAACCAGATCCCCCATGTGACGTACCAAAGAAACCAGATCCCCCATGTGACGTACCCAAGAAACCAGATCCCCCATGTGACGTACCCAAGAAACCAGATCTCCCATGTGACAAGCCTCCTTGTGACGAACCAAAAAAACCAAATCCCCCTTGTGACAAGCCTCCTTGTGACGTACCAAAAAAACCAGATCTCCCGTGTGACAAGCCTCCTTGTGACGAACCAAAAAAACCAGATCCCCCTTGTGACAAGCCTCCTTGTGACGTACCAAAAAAACCAGATCCCCCTTGTGACAAGCCTCCTTGTGACGTACCAAAAAAACCAGATCTCCCATGTGACAAGCCACCTTGTGACGAACCAAAAAAACCAGATCCCCCATGTGAAAAGCCTCCTTGTGACGAACCAAAAAAACCAGATCCCCCATGTGACAAGCCACCTTGTGACGAACCAAAAAAACCAGATCCCCCATGTGAAAAGCCTCCTTGTGACGAACCAAAAAAACCAGATCCCCCTTGTGACAAGCCTCCTTGTGACGAACCAAAAAAACCTGATTGCCCTGAGGAAAAATTGAAGAAGTTAGAAGCTAAGAAGAAGGCATTCATAGACAAATGTAAGTCCCTCATATTGGGGTAATAATATAATGTATACGAGTAAGTTGTTTCACAAGAGCTGGCATCCATTAGCAATTATATTTTGCATAGAACTGTATTATAAAAATACAGTTGTTTGCAAAATATAAAGACTCCTATGTAAGGACGGCAAGCACACAATAATAGGTGACATTAGTTTCGTTCATTCCATTCATGACAGTTTTGTGAACCAACCTATATATGGGTATGCTTGTACGACTGGCTATAGTTGTATTTCTATTTAAATGGAGTAAACTGACAGATCCTTATGTCACTTTGTAGAAAAATATTGCCATGTTAATTGTCAAAGTGATGCATTGTGGTTGTGCTCACTCTTCAGTATGAATGAGTCGATAATCATGAATCAGTACAAAAATTACAATTGCACTAAGTAAAACCAATTTTTAATAACGTTGCTTGGGCGTTCTATTAAATTGTTCAAACTTCAAACGATAATACAAAATCTTTCCAGTTATACAAAATCCATTCAATTCAATTACTCTTTATTGTATAAAAAATATAGAATAATAAAGTAACTTACAATGTACATAAAATTTCTCCAGTTATACAGAATGTATCATCAAGACTGGTCAATATGGGGAAGTCAATAACAGTAAGAGATGTAATTTGTTATAAGAAACCATGACGTCGATTTTATATATAAGAAAAACTGCATTTATAATTGTTCACGCGACTCGGGACTCAAAACCCAAAAATTTAAAATAAACCGGCCAAGTGCGAAACGGACCCGCGCACTTAATGTTCCATACAAACTTTTATTTATTTATTTCTTTATTCAATAGTTTATTGTACACACAAATATACGAACACAAAGAAAAGACAATTATACAAAAGGATAAGCTTATTTCTAAAGAAATTTCTTCCAGCTAACTTGCGGTGAAGACAAGTGATTATGGAGAGGCAGTAGTCGCGTTTACCTACTATATATTAAATAATCATAGAACATATAATACAATAAGCATAAACTAATAAACTATAAATACCAATATATATATAATATAATATAATAAAAATATACGATATTATATTGACAGAGAGTAAAGTAAGTGCTCTTTAACTGGTGATCTGAACACAAAAATCGTCTGAGAATAGGTCCAAGCGTCTGAAAGACACGTATGGAGGGGGCAGTGAGTTCCACAGCCTGACCGCATGAACAGTAAAAGACTGTGAAAGACGTGACTTCTACTCCTAAGTTACTTTTATGAGAAGGAATTTTAAGAAGAGATCTAATGTGAGGTCTAATGTGTCTAACGACAAGGGACGTCAAAGGGGCGGGTGAAGGTAAAGCGTTCCCTTAAGTAAGAGGGAGAAGTATTGTTATTTAAGACGTTAAAAAGGAGACATAAGATGCGAGATCCCTGCGAAGGCGAATTGGAAGCCACTTGAGCTTAGAACGAAACTGAGAGATATGATCGTACTTACGTAGACCAAAAATAAAGCGAATAGAAATGTTTTGAAGACGCTCAAGTTTGTTCAAAAGCTCCTCTGTGGCATCCAGGTAGCAAGTGTCAGCATAATCTAGGATGGGGAGAATGAGAGATTGTGCCAAAGATGTTTTAGTTTTTACTTTTAGGTATGTAAATAGTTCGTCCATCACGGGAATCGAGTCTCGAAGATTTTACCCGCTTTTTCCAAGTATATTGTAAATTTTCTCAAAAATCAGACCACAAAACGAATAATTACAAAATTAGTGTCTTTATAGGTGAAATTGTGGTTAGTAACAGTTCATACCAAAATTGGATGGATTGAGGGACAAACTTAACTTTACCGTTGGAAAACCCCCCATACATCAACATGGGTCGCGGTCAGTTTATCAACTGCAAAAAGTATGTAATCGCAATAACAAAGTTGTGATGTAACTACAAATTTATGGTTGTCGGAGTTTTTCCCTTTACTTGTGCTATAAATCATTGCTTCTTGTCAAATTTCGTGATTCTAGGTGAACAGGAAGTAGTACCCTATTTAAGGGATATTTAAGGGTTCCTTTTTTTATTTTGAGATACGGTACCCTACAAAGGATGTTATTACGAAAATTGATAGTGTAAGCAATAATTAATGCTATGGAACTCTGTGTTAAAATTTAAAAAAATATATTTTTTATTAAAATCTTTAAAAAAATATTTTTAAAAAAATCTACTTTTTTCTGATTTTGACGGTTGCCGTCATTTTGTTTGTCACTACTCAATCTCATTAACCTGAATTTTATTTTATTAATTTTGCCCCTAAACTAAAACTGCGGTCATTTTTATTTACCTGAGATCAATGTAAGTAGGTAATTGTATAAAAGTTAAAAATTTATTGATATTAGAACAACCACTTAATGATTGGATAAAGAGGTTATTATTTTTGTCACAACACTATTATTGTTTCATCAAAACCTGACAACCCAGTGTCCGGGTTTGGTACATTACTAGGGAGGGAGGTACTGACATTGTGACACCCCGTTCACACATAGACTATATTTATATTGAACTTTATAAAAAGAGATAGCTACGTGAAAAAAACAGTTACCATAAATGAATATGTCATCGCACAATCAAACCTTAGATTGGCGAAACTTAACCTTTATCTTCTTATTTTTTTTACAGTGTTTGGCCTGTTTAAACATTAGTGCGGAGATTCTACAGATGACTCTACATATCAATTTTATAAAAACGTAATTTATTTAGTATTTGTACATATAAGAATATAGAATTGTACTCCTAAATATATAGATGACATAATTTATGTTCTTAAGCCTTAATAGGATAAGTTTGGAAATGACTGCAATATTTTTAAAGGAAACCACAATGTTTTTTTTTAAATTGAAAGTAATTGTTATTCAGTAATATTGTTTTCTCGAATGTTAGTTATCTTTCCAGGTTTGCATTGCTTTTATTAAAGGGTAATCCTGTATACAGTTCTGTATTTCCACACTACTATGCTTTAATAAAATAAAAAGAACTTGATTGTGAACTTGAAGGGTGTATGTATGCGTACTTGTCTGTCTATATACGAGTATGTGCGAATTAATCCCGTAGATTATTTTTAATTTATAATCTAAGTGCAATAAATTCATTTACGCACCCAAATGTCAGTATTGTTGATAGGAACGCATACACACCACTCGCGTTCTCAATTTTTTCATTTGAATCTCATGCAGTCTTTTATTTGTCGCTAGCAGATTCAATAATTAGCTACGGCGCTGGCAGCTATGGGGAACATACATAGATCAAATTTATAAACTACAGATTAGTCTGCTTAAGGTGATTGTACCCAAACAAATAAGAATGAAGCATGGCCTGGAGGGGGACAGCCTTTTCAAATACTGTAGGGTTATGAATATTTATAACAAAATAAAATTCTTATTATTAAAAGACGAAGACAAAAACAAAATCAATGTAAAGAAAGCAAAACGCCCAACTGACTTGAGGAGGCTGTCACACCTCCCGGAATATGTCTTGCCTAGTTACAGCAATGTATATGGCATGCGAACGTGGGAATATATGTTACCACTAATTGTAAATGAATTGCTGAAAGAAATACAAAATACGTATGTAAATAGTAAAAAATACAAAAATGTAAAAAGCGGCCAAGTGCGAGTCGGACTCGCCCATGAAGGGTTCCGTAGCAGCAAGTAACATAATATAAAAGTTATAGTAGTTCGTTGTAACTTTGATCGATGTTTTAATAATAGTATTGTGGTTTACGATTTATGACGTATTAAAAAAAACTACTTACTAGATCTCGTTCAAACCAATTTTAAGTGGAAGTTTGCATGGCAGTGTACATCATATATTTTTTTTAGTTTTATCATCCTCTTATTTTAGAGGTTACAGGGGGGGGGACACACATTTTACAACTTTGGAAGTGTCTCTCGCGCAAACTATTCAGTTTAGAAAAAAATGATATTAGAAACCTCAATATCATTTCCGAAGACCTATCCATAGATACCCCACACGTATAGGTTTGATGAAATTTTTTTTTTTAGTTTCAGTTCTAAGTATGGGGAACCCCCAAAAAATTTTTTTTTTCTATTTTTGTATGAAAATATTAATGCGGTTCACAGAATACATCTACTTACCAAGTTTCAACAGTATAGTTCTTATAGTTTCGGAATAAAGTGGCTGTGACATACGGACGGACAGACAGACAGACAGACATGACGAATCCATAAGGGTTCCGTTTTTGCCATTTGGCTACGGAACCCTAATAAAAAAAACACTACCTTCAGTAGCGGAAAACTAGTAAGAATAGGTTATTATATAAGTACAATTCAAGGTTGCATAAATACGTTTATTTTGTCATCTGTTCTGTACTTAACTCTCTTTAGAATGTACGAGTACAACAAGCGTTAGCATGGCCTGCTGCGACCGAGCGGCCTCACCGCACATAGGACAAACCCAAGAGGTTTATTATGTGTGAGTTATGTAAGACATATGATGTATTTTATTATTAATGTTAAATAATTAAAAAAAAACTTGGATTGTTGAATTGATGCTTTAACTAAATACAGTTTTATGAGAGGGTACGACTTTGAAACTGGTAACCTGCATGCGACAGTACGGTCCTTTCTGAAGACCTGAAGTAAGGTTTATAACCAGGAATACGTATTAGGTAGTGTCATGTTAAATAAATTGTGTGTACCTACACCTCATACCATGAAGCAAAATAATTTTTCGCACCTCATAAGTCACCTCAAAGTTTTTGCCTTCATGATTGACATTAATTGGTTATTAAATTAGATAGCTCTTAAAATTTATTATTAAATCTGCTATCTAATTTAATAACTTCATGGTATGAGGTCATAATCTTACAAACAAAAACGTAAACTTCGCGCGTCTGTACATTGAAGATATTTGCAAAAAAAAAATATTGGGGGGTCTAAGGATAAGTAACGGAACACATTTCGTTAATTTTTGGAATTTTTGTCTGTTTATCTGTTTGTTTGTGCATGCATCACTTAAAAACTACTGGACCGATGATAATGGACTTTTCACAGAAACATACTATTGATTGGGTGTAACATATAAGCTTTATTTCATTGCAATCGGTGCAGTCAATCAAAAGTTATGCTAATTTATAGTTTTTGAAAACTCGCATGCATCAAAGAATTGTAGGGTGTCAATGCACGACGGAATTCGTGAGCGGCAGCGGAAGCGGGTATGGTACCAATGCATGTAATGTTTGTGAGTTTTTGAAAACTATAAATTCGCATAACTTTTGATTGAAAAGCTGGAGCTGAATCTGGATCTGGTGCTGGACCTGGACCTGCCTGCACCTCTGTTTTGGGATTGGGAGATTGAGAGTCTGAGTGGGAGTGGGAGTAATAGTGGAAGTGAGAAAGAGAAGCAGAAGTGGGAACGGGAGCCCGATTCTGTAGTCCACGCGAGCGGAGCCGCGGGCACAGCTAGTGTTAAATAACTCAGAAATTAGCCACAATCGGACAGGGCATGAATTAGGTTAAAAAATGCAATTTACCTGCACTATCTTCTCAGAGGAATACATCGAATTACCAACCATCCTGTAGAGCACCGCCCTCTGTTGGAAGTTGGTGCGAGCGCGGGATCACCTCTATATAAATTTCAATTTTACTAAAAAAAACAATAATTCCGTAGCCCTCGCGATTAGACACGTGGGCACAGCTAGTTGTATAGTAAAAATGATGAACTAGTTGGCTCTTCAAATGTTGAAGGTGACGGGGCTGACGGGGCGGCGGCCGTAAAAACGCTGGAATATTCACCCGTCCGAACTAATATTACAACCAATATACTGGTATAGACACAAGTGCATTGCCACTTTGAGGATTAGGTTGTAATGTTCGTGTGTTACTAATTACTCTTCAAACTGTTACACAATAATTGCAGTCGGGCGGCAGAAAAAGATTGATTGATTGAATAAAGTATATTCAATAGGTACATACATAGGATCTCCAAAGAAAGTTCGAGCATACCCTTATCTAATCAAGTTATCTATGCTCATCACAGATAGAGTATTACTTAATCTTAAGTATCGACTAGTGATGTATACTGCACTGTACCTACATATGCAATTTTTACCAATTTCAAAACTGAACTGTTGTATAGTTTAGATAGAATAAGCGTACCTAATTTATGATTGTTGTCACTCAAGGATAATACTGAGACGTCGATAAATATTGGAGCGTTTCAACCGCTGCTGTCATTACCATTGCCTTCAAAAGTTGAAGAGATGACATCTCTTTTTCATCGTTTTTGTAATACACAAAGTTTCCAGTCCTAGCACAGATTCTGCATTGGTGAAAGATTGTTTTTTATTTTTTATTTTAATTTATTAGAGAAACAACAGATATATACCACAATTACATTAAACAATTAACATATACAATAAATTTAAGTCTACACCCTTAACATTCTCACTACGACATAAATTTATAAATACATTTTGAGCTTAAACTACACTAAACATAAGTACTATAATAATAAAAAGATACAAATATAAAGTTGATTTGAAATTCGATATTACATTTTAAACTAGGATACGATAATGAGAGGCAAGTAATCACAAGTATATTAGTAATTCTAGCCATAAATTTATATTGTTTCTATGTGCTAACAATAATATTAAAATACAGTGTCTTCATTGTACTCGTCATCGGTCAAACATTTGAATATATTGGGTCTAAACAAAGCACGAGATGAACTGAAAATGTCGAATGAGTCCAGGCTCTTATTATATTGGCATTAATATATTCTTTTTCATCAACTTTTGGTGGCTGCGGTTGAAACGCTCGGTACAAGTTAACTTATGAACACTCAACATGGTATGGCTCGCGCAGAGGAGTCACAGTCGTACATAACTGTAGAGCTCTTTACGAATAGACAATGGTGGACTGCCAACTAAGCTACTACCAACATACATAATACTCACGCCTTGGTCCCAGAGGGGTAGGCAGAGACGATGTATCGCCACATTGCGCGATCCTGACACACACTAGCCTCTTTCATGCACATCCTTTTATCCATTTCACTGCGGACCACAGCTTTTTGAGGATGACGCCATTTGATCCTTGAAAGTCCTTCTAGGACGACCTCTAGCTGTAGTTCCTTCCACATTCGCACTGTAAATCTCTTTAGTCATTTTATTTCACTCATACGCTCTAAATGTCCAAACCTCAGAACAATGATTCGTTCCTCTGAGGTCAGAACCAACGCAACCTACCCTTCTCTACCTTCGTTACTATACTCTTTTTTCAAACGCTTCTCACGTATCGCTGTATTCTCAATGTCACACAACTTCATATATTTTTTTCTTAATAACCGTATCTCAACCGCATTTTTTCTGCTTTCATGCTTCTTCTGCCAGACCCAACATTCACTGCAATACGTCAACATAGGAACCAGAACAGCACTATGCGCAGCCATTGTTGCCTTTTTAGAGATGATCTGGCTATTGCTAGCTTCAGGCTCTACCTAAGCTACCACAACTACTTTATAACTAGAATACAGATAAACCTTAATTTTGGTTTACTTAGAAGACTACAAATTTAGGAATTATCTCTATTGTTTTGATCAATAAATAAAAACCATTTAATTTTTCCAAAGACAGTATTGAAATATGTAGGTATAAAATGGTTCATTCAATTCCTATTCGAGTGTTTGTCCATATTTTTAGAAATTCCTACGCAATATTGAACCTAAGCAAATAAATTTAACGGCAAAGTAAAGTATACGTCAACGACACAATAATATAATGACATTAGGTATTTAATTTGTACGTGAATATTTCTTTACAATTATAATTTTCCGTGAAATTGGGCGTATCCGCTATTTGCTATATAAGGTGTTCAGTTTTTCCAGATGCTTAAAATTGTGCGCAAAAGCAGACAAAATGTTGAGCTGTTCAAAGATATTGCTAGCTTTTACCACTGTCTTACTGGTAAGTTATATTATATCTAAAATTTGTCTTGTAAAGGCTTTCGGCAAGGGTAAACTTATTTTTTTGCAGACCCCTTACAGGGTTCAAACTACGTGACATTGTAATTTGACACCTTTTGTAACCACGTGAATCGATAAACGATATCATGAATGAATAGGTACCTACCTGACTTGTTCATTTTAGTATATATACCAACTTTACCAGACAGGGCAGGTAATTTAACATTATAATGGCGAAGTTACGATAACAGATTTAACTTTTTCAGGTGCTAACACAAGTGGAAAATGAAGGTAAACAATACATTAAATTATACTATCATCATCATCATCACTATCATCATTTGCCGTGTGGTTTCCGGTAGAGTAGAATATGACCACTCCAACTCTTCCCGTGGATGTCGTACAAAGCGACTAAGGGAATACATTATAAAACATCAATCAGGCCTCCCCAACCCGTCTTGCCAGCGCGGGGAGTGTAGGCCAAATCCTCCGTCTGTCTCCGGCAGATGAGAGAGGGTTGTGTTCCTGCAGTGGAGACAAAAATAACCTGATGATGATACTATCATCGCCTATTAACGCTCACTGCTGGACATAGTACATAGTTCTATAATTATAATAGGTACACATTAACATTACCTACTAGTTTTATATTACTATCTTTTTTTTTACTCTTCGTCAAATGAACGTTTCGATATTTAGTGTATGTCTGGCTTACCTAATAACATCAGATCAGATGAGGTCTAGTCTCATAATTCTTTCGCACTGTTAACTGAATAAAAAATATAATTTGAACTTTAATCTGTGGACTGTGAGAGTTTTGTTTTAATTCAGGTTGTATTTACGACAAAAATAAATACAATAAAAATGTTGACGGTTTTGATCAAAACGTATTCTAATGACTTCATTCATCTATTTCGCCAGTCTCTCAGTAAAGATAAATTGTACTTATTTGAATTTTAAACATTAAATTCAATTCAATTACTCTTTATTGCACGTAAAAAAATAAAAAAGATACAATAATAAAGTAACTTACATATGTACATCTACTGAAGCGATTTCTTGCAGACAACCTTTGGGTAGAGGATAGGAATAACAGAAAAAGGTAGGTTGTGCAGTTACAGGAAGGAGTATAGTTTATACCCATACATAAATAAATGCATACTCAAATATATCCATATATAGATACCTTCGTACAATACCGATACATTATAATAATTGTACTTAATCTTTGTGCTTGAGATAATAAATAAATCTTGTATTGTATTGTATCTATTTCGTCAATAATACCTATGCATCAATAATATGGTGAATCTGTAAAATTCAATTAATTACATTAATAAATACATAATTACAGCGGTCATTTACGGGTCGAATAGCGATTTGTGCCTTCTCTAAGAAGTTTACGTATAATCGAATTTAAACTTCATTTTTCCAGTAAACGCTACGCCAGTAGCAGCCCCTGAGCCTTGTGAAGAACTGTTGGAAATTTTAAGCTTATTTGTCCCAAATCCTAGCAAAGTTACCAAAAAACCAGAAAAGCCTGATAAAACTGCTAAACCTGATAAAAAGCCTGCTATAAAGCCTGATAAAATGCCTGATAAAAAGCCTGATAAACCACCTGAACCTAAGAAACCCAGCCATCACGTGCCGGAGCTGTTTCAAAGGTTTGAGAAATGTAAGTACCTACAATAATGTTGTATATATATTTTCAAAAAGAAATTCACGTCTAGGGGCGAAAAGCGGGCGAAGGAAAGCCACTTTGCGACATTAGATTGCCGAAGTGGCTATACATCGTCTCTGCCTACCCCTCTGGGACTAGGCGTGAACATTATGTATGTATATTTTCGAAAATATTGCAACTTTTTTGATAAGAACTACGCACAGATATAATAAATCAACACCAAATGGTTGATTTAGGGTGTAAGGGAGCGCAATGACATCCGGTGCTCCAAATTCCAAGCTCACATGCACGCGGAGCATCCTGTTGATTGATTGAGGCCCTCTACTACTATTCACTAGTCTATAAATAGCACAGACCAGAGGCGGGTAGCAGCGTCACCTTAGATGTTCCTAGGCCTACAATAGATAACACGTCTGCCCAGCCATGAGCAGCAATCAAATAGTGCCGTTTATTGGGGAAGGCAGATGTCCGGCAGTGGACGTTTAAGGGTCGATATGATGATGGTAATGAAATGTTTGATTGATAATATTTGTGCGTAGTTTAATTCTATTTCGACGACCTCCGTGGCGGAACGGGCTAGCTCTCGGACTGCTACGCCGGAGGTTGCGGGTTCGAATTTGCGGCAAGTGTTCGTATGATGAATATGAATGTTTGTACCCAAGTCTTGGATGTTTATATATTTATTTAAGTATGTGTATCCGTTATCTAGTAACCATAGCACAGGCTCTGCCTAGTTTGGGACTGGATAATTGGTGTGAATGTCTGAGATATTTATATTTATTTATTTTATTTAACTTTTTTTATTCTTTATTGATCATCATCATCATGTCAGCCTTTAGACGTCACTGCTAGTCATAGGCCTTCCCCGAAGAACGCTACCACACCCGGTCCTCCGCCCTCCGCATCCAGCCGCTTCCGGCCACCTTCTTTAGGTCGTCGGTTCATCTGGCGGCGGGGCGTGCCAATCCGTGGGGTCCACTCCAGAACTCGTCTGCCCCAACGGCCGTCGGTTCTGCGACAGATGTGGCCCGCCCACTGCCACTTCAGCCTGCTAATCCTTTCGGTTATGTCGGTCACCTTCGTTCTTCGTTGGATCTCCTCATTACGAATCATATCCTTCAAACATACGCCGAGCATAGCCCTCTCCCCTCTCCATAGCTCGCTGAGCGACTTGAAACTTGTGGATCAGGCCCACTGTCAGTGTCGACATTTCTGCACCGTAGGTCATGACAGGCAGGACGCACAGATTAAAGACTTTTGTCCTTAAGCATTGTGGAATAGGCGACGTGAAGACTTGACGCAATTCCTTCCCTATCAAAATTGTTTCTACCCAACTGTCTTATTCATAATTCAACTTTATTGATAATTTTACCTAATCGGTGGCGAGTTTTAGTACTAATGATGTTAGTGTATGTTGTCACTTACCATCAGGTGAGATTGAGGTGAAGGTAATAAAAAAATAAAAATTAAGTATTACGGAACTATTAATAGTGAAACTATCTTAGAGTCTGCGCAGACCTAGCGCAGCGAGGCGGATTTTTCGCTGACAATAAGCGCAGGCCACACCGCGAGCGGGCTTAAGTGAACGAATTAGCTCAGCTGGGATCGCCGGGTAGTTAAGCCGCTGGCGTAGCTTACCTCTGTAGTTCGCGGTTGGAACCGAAGTATGAAAAGTTGTGGAACCAAACTCGCCCGTCAGCTCCGCCCACCCGCTTGCAGTGTGGTCTACACTTCAATAATCGTCTTTATTTCTTTACTATAAAGTTTAAACTTGTATGTATATTTGATGCTGCCGCTTCCGCTTTTAAACATTTATTAGAACACTAAGAATGACGATTATTATTTACTAGCTGTGCCCGCGGCTCCGCTCGCGTGGACTACACGATCCGCTCCCATTCCCACTTCCGTTCCCTATCCCACTTCCTCTCAGACTTTAAATCCAGGTCCAGGTCCAGGTTCAGGTCCAGGTCCAGGTCCAGGTCCAGGTCCAGGTCCAGGTCCAGGTCCAGGTCCAGGTCCAGGTCCAGGTCCAGGTCCAGGTCCAGGTCCAGGTCCAGGTCCAGGTCCAGGTCCAGGTCCAGGTCCAGGTCCAGGTCCAGGTCCAGGTCCAGGTCCAGGTCCAGGTCCAGGTCCAGGTCCAGGTCCAGGTCCAGGTCCAGGTCCAGGTCCAGGTCCAGGTCCAGGTCCAGGTCCAGGTCCAGGTCCAGGTCCAGGTCCAGGTCCAGGTCCAGGTCCAGGTCCAGGTCCAGGTCCAGGTCCAGGTCCAGGTCCAGGTCCAGGTCCAGGTCCAGGTCCAGGTCCAGGTCCAGGTCCAGGTCCAGGTCCAGGTCCAGGTCCAGGTCCAGGTCCAGGTCCAGGTCCAGGTCCAGGCCAGGTCCAGGACCAGGTCCAGGTCCAGGTCCAGGTCCAGGTCCAGGTCCAGGTCCTGGTCCTGATCCAGGTCCAGGTCCAGGCTCAGGCTCAGGCTCAGGCTCAGTTTCAGGTCCAGGTCCAGGTCCTGGTCCAGGTCCGGGCCAGGTTCAGACCCAGGCCCAAGCCCAGGCCCAGGCCCAGGCCCAGGCCTAGGCCTAGTTCCAGTTCCAGGTCCAGATCAAGTTCCTCAACTCTCCCCTCAACCTTCCCCTCAAACCTCTTTCCCTCTTCTCTCCAAATGAAGTCCTCGTAAATAATCCATCGCAGTCCAAATTCCGACCAACATTACATTGTTGCATACCTATACCACAAATTCATCGTAATCGGGTAATTCAGTCAAAATTATGCGAATTTTCAAACACTCAAATTACACTGGTATCATACCCGCTCCCGCTCCGGTCCAGCTCCGGTTATGCTCCCGCTACCGCTCCCGCTTCCGGTTCCACTCCCGCTCCCGCTACCGCTTCCGCTTCCGCTCCCCCTCTCAATCCCACCCCCCCACGCCCACGCCCACTCCCACTCCTACTCTCAGCTCCAAATGTAATACAAACTCATCGCAATCTGAATAGTACGGAAATACAACTATAAGCAATATATTGCATAATAACCTTACCTACTAATGTATTTGAAAACTAAAAATGTCTATAACTTTTGATTGAGTTAGCCGATTGCGATAAAATAAAGACTAAATGTTAAGTTAAGTTAAGCCCCATGTTTTTGTGAAAAGTCCATCAAAATTCGTTCAGTAGTTTTTAAGTGATGCGTGCACAAACTCACAGACAAACAGACAAACCGACAAACAGATAAACAGACAAAAATTTCAAAAATGATCGAAATGTGTTCTGTTGCTTATCCTTTGACCCCCCAATTTTTTTTTTGCAAATATCTTCAATGTACAGACACGCGAAGTTTACGATTTTATTTATTAGATTAGCGTAAAATCCGCTGCGCTGCTCTCCACCATGTCTGCGCTGACTTTTAATGCGAGAAATTTAACTTGTCAGCGAATAAACCGTCTATCGATACTACTACATCGTTACCTCGTAATGCCAGAAATATACAGAAGACGAATGAGTGGCGAAGGCGTGGCGGTAGCGATGTATGTATGTATGTATGTAAACGCTTTATTGTACCAAAAATAACAACAACAACAATAATAAAATAGGAATTAAACTGTGTACAAAGGCGGACTTATCCCACTTAGGGATCTCTTCCAGTCAACCTTAGAGTAACCGAAAGGACAAGTATAATGCGTTTAGTACCAAATTTGATAAAGAAATGTACCTACTTCATACAAATCCCGCTTCCCGCGGTAGGAGGTACCAGGGTTGTTGCTGATTCAGGGTTTTACTGTATCAGCGGATGCTGATTTTTTCGGATGAATATCAGCGGATGCGGATGCTGATGCTGATATTAAATATTACTTAAATAAAATAATTTTCATTGGAAGAGGCATTTTGAATTTGAATATTGTTTGTGGATTACTTATTTTTATTCTGGTTACTACGCACACACGTCACATAATAAATCACTAACGTCAAACCATGAAGAAAGAAAAAAAATTACGTTGGCGGCGTAAAAAAATTTCTTCCTTCATGCGTCAAACCAATTTATAGTCAAAACAATCGAATGAGGGAACAAGTGACAGCTTTTTTGTACAACTGTCTATATGATTGGTTAAAACTCCACGTGACTGAAGGTTCCGCCTTCACTGAACAAGTTACGACTTGAATGTCAGCATTAAAAATCAACATCAATTGTTGCTGATGCTGATATTAAAATCAATGCTGATTATCCGCGGATGCTGATGCTGATACTGATTTTTGCAACAACCCCAGTACGCACTCTGTGTGGAATGTCTCATACTAAATCGAACAATACAAAAACCGGAGCACGCCTCCGCCACGCGTTCACTTTCTGTGTTTCGGGCTTAAATCAGTCACATCGAGAATAATATCGATAGATAGATAGATAAACTCTTTATTACACACAATAAGAATAACAATAAAAAAAATAAGTACAGATTTTTGGAAAGTGTACAAAGGCGGCCTTATCGCTTAAAGCGATCGATAATACGAAGTGATCTATTAATATTATCGATAGCGCTAAAGCCTACAGAGATAATTTTATTTTCAAGGTAACTACTTAGCACTTTATTATTTCAGTATTGCAGAGAAGTTGAGGACGGATGTACATTGATGATGAAATGACGTAACCAGGAAACCATAATACCTATGCAAGTAAACCAACCCTTGAAAACAGACTATCAGTTCATATGCGTATCTCCAGATTCCCTTCCAACTGAAAAATCGTATTGAATTACAGAGTTTAATAAAAAAATTATGCGTATGTCGTATATAGTAAACGCGATATTTGTTAACAATGTATATGAGTCATGAATAAAACAATGATAAGCTTTATTTTTGCTGTTTCAATGTTGTCGTTCTAAACAGTAACGGGCAGGCAGCCTAGTTACTGAACATCTGTGCATATAAAGCCGCAGTAGCGGACGATTGATGGCCGAATCCGCTCCGCTGTGACAAAGATGAAACAGCAATAAATGGTGGTATATACTAGCTGTGCTCGCGGCTCCGCTCGCATGGACTACAGAATCCGTTCCCAATCCCACCTCCCCCTACCCCTCCGCTCCCGCTCCCGCTCCCACTCCCATTCCAACTACCAGCTCCAAATGTAGTCCAAACTCTTCGCAATCTGAATAGTACGGAAATATATGCAATACTTTGCATACTAACCTTACCTTCTAATGTATTTGAAAACTAAAAATGTCCATAACTTTTGATTGAGTAAACCGATTGCGATGAAATAAAGACTAAATGTTAAGTTAAGCCCCAGTTTCTGTGAAAAGTAGTTTTTAAGTGATGCGTGCACAAACTCACAGACAAACAGACAAAAATTTCAAAAATGATCTGAATGTGTTCTATTACTTATCCTTAGACTCCCCAATTTTTTTGCAAATATCTTCATTGTACAGACACGCGAAGTTTACGATTTTATTTATTAGATAAGCCTAACAAGTACTTATATTTATTTAATAACTAGCTGTGCCCGCGGCTCCGCTCGCGTGAACTACAGAATCCGCCCCCGTTCCCACTTCCGCTCCCGTTCTCTTCCCACTTCTACTTTCACTCCCACTCAGACTCGAGACTCTCAATATCCCAACCCCAACCCTAACCCCATCCCTATCCCCAAAACTAAATTTCACTCAATCCCATACGCGCCGCGCCGTTCGCCGCGCCGCGGCCGTTGACCTCGCCCATATGATGAACATACTCGTACGTTCGAGAAATATTGCATTTTTTAATCAAAATTTTCGTAAAAAAGAGATGTTTTTTTCATGAATGATTTCTAAATGTGATACTGAGTTACTGGAAGAAATATTAACAGTCGTTTTATTATCATCCGATATAATGGCTTCTAGAAAAAAATACTTTATTAATATCTCATGTTTTAAGTGGCGTTACAAGATGAAACATGCACCATAATTTAAGTTAGACCATCAATCAGCAAGACAACTGTGAAAACTGCATCAAATTTCATTCAGTAGTTTTGCGTGATCCGGTAACAAACATACAGACAGACAGACAAACATTCTAAAAAAAATGTTTTAGCTTCTATTGGCCCTATAAAGACCCCTCATACATTTTTTTTAAATATCTCTTATGTACAGACATATACCAGTTACAGTTTTATTATAAGTATAGATATTTGTTATGTAATAAAGTTAATTGGGTAGTATTTTTAAAAATATAAATTGATTTTCTTTTACCTGCAAGTCGCTATGTCTTTCCTATTTTCCTTCTGAAAGGTTGCCTGGAAGAGATCGCTTTAAGCGATAAGGCCACCTTTGTACACTTTCCAAAAATCTGTACCTATTTTCATTGTTATTCTTAATTTGTGTGCAATAAAGAGTTTATCTATCTAACAGCTTGCGAGAGTGCAGCACAGCAGCAGTGTCCGCCGCAATGGGAGTTCTTCCTCGAGTTCCCATACTAAGCTGTGCATTTAAAACAGAGCGGACATTTCCCCTGTTATTGCGGATATACAGAGCTTAAATATTCAGATATTTAAGCAATTCTATTCTGTTTTAAATGCACAGCTTAGTATGGGAACACGAGGAAGAACTCTCATTGCGGCGGACACTGCTGCACTCTCGGAAGCTGTTAGATAAACTCACCTGACGCTTGCGTCATTTTGGCAGAGCCACAGTCTTGATTTGAAATCCGACTACGCAGAAAAGATGTCGTTCTGCACTATTTTGTACTGGAAAATTAGAATTTGTACTTCAGCCGTTTAAGTTATAGGGGTCTATTGGTGGCTTTGCCAAACCTATTTAAAGAAGAGGTCTTAGCGTCTTTCCCTTCAATCGGAACAAAGTAATCGCAAGCTCTCTTTAGAAATAATCGAACTAGTAGTCCTTACAAAGGTCTCTGAGACTTTTCTAAAATAACTAAGGATGCCGTGTGGTTCCCGACTTACAATAGGGCCACCCCCCCTCCCCGTGGGTCGTCAAGGCGATTAAGGAATTGCACCAGGGACGGGCAGCAATGTCGCATGTGTACATTAAGCTCATTTACTGCGAACACCAATCCGCTTGCCAAGCGTGGTTATTGTGGCAAATCCCTTAATAGACATCCCACCAAAAGTGGCATTTAATGGGGAGGCTGATGTTCAGCATTACGGCTGATGATGAATAGGTTCAGGAGTCTGGTGCAAAGGTAAATAAAAAAAATCACAAAATAAATTTATATTAATTTTTAATCAGACTCATTTTAAAACATAAAATGAGAGAAACCATTCCCGATCCATTTTACAATATCGGCTGAACTTACAAAATTTAGGCTAATCTACACGAGTCAACATTGTAAAACGACATCGCACGACGGCACACGGTGCCGCAAAATATATTAATTTAACAGATAAAACCCTGAGCGTGATACATACATACTAACACAGGCATACCACTCCAATTTGAACATGATTTCTTGCATTTCGGCCAGCACTCGGGCAATACTGACAGACTGATGAGCATTCTAGCAATTATTGTGCTAAAAGCCCATTATTATCTTCTAATTCTATTATGATTTAGAAGTTAAGATAATTTTTTTTTATCAATATTAGTTATACTGACTCAAAAAACAGCTAGAGGTGATTATGGAATTTCTCCAAGCCTTCGTCCAACAGTGGACAACTGAGTGCCATCAATTACGTATTGAAATCCATGTCCAAATGAGAATGGCACGTCTGCAAACGTCTCAACATATCCACGCCCACAAATCAGTATGGACGCAAACTTAAAAATATTTCGACGCGTCACATAAAATGGAACAAACTGGAATATTCCGAAAGTGCTATATATATATAAATAAATGGACTGGAACTGAACACAATTCTATACGATTGGACAACCTAAAACATTACTACACAGATATTAGCTAAATCAAACAAGAGACTTGTTATTAAATACGTACTTGTTAAAATGAACCAAGTTACTTGGTTGTTAAGATTTAAAATACAACATAGCTGCAGTAACAAAAGTATTAATCAGTTGATTTAATTAACATAATCACAGCAAATCGTCTAAATAACACAATTATCGACTGAACAACTAGTGAGACCAAAGTTAAACCAAGTAGGCATTGAAAATTCACAGAATCCACATTAAATAAGTAACTTAGTTGAATCAACCAAGCTCACTTAATTGAACCAAAGTACTTATTTTAATATGTATAGGTCACTCAAAATTAACTACTGAGGGATGGATCGCATATCGCCGGTATAAGAAATAATTTTTTGAAACCAGCTAAATATATTTTTTTATTAATAAAAAAAATTATTATTATGTTTGGCTAGTTTATTTACTTGCCCGAGTGTAGTTAATTTCGAAAGATCCTGTATTATATTTTTATCAATAAACTGCTTTTTATTAAATGTAAATTAAACCAAGTCGCTTGGTTGATTTAACTAAATAATGTATGTTAGTGTAGCGTCGCACGCACACACGCACAGAGAGTGGACTCGCACACGCACCCGCACGTACCCGGCGGTACTTATTGTCTCTACGCACGCACACACTGATACTTTACAGCTCGTCGTGGTCCTCCTGCGGGCAAAATAAAGATACAAGTTAATTGTGTGTTAGGGAATGTGTTCGAAGCAAGGTCGAAGGATGCTGCCTATGCCTATCTTCATAGGGAGCGAGGAAGACCTGACACCTCATCCCTTCTGGATCTTTTGTGCCAAACTTCTGTCCAACAACAATGGTGCCCCGAGCCGATTTGGTGGGCTTCACATACTTTAAAATTTGCTCTTATGCATTTCTTTTCATTTTTTTCTTCACTGAAAAGCCTGTGGTATATTATAATGATATAAATGTTTAAAGACAGTATATAATCAGTGCGTCCTGCCCGTCATAACGGTGCAGAAACGTGGACACTGACGGTGGGCCTGATACACAAGTTTCAAGCCGCTCAGCGAGCTTTGGAGAGGGCTATGCTCGGGGTTTGTTTGAAGGATATGATTCGTAATAAAGAGATCCGACGAAGAACGAAGATGACGAACATAGCCGTAAGGATTAGCAAGCTAAAGTGGCAGTGGACGGGCCACATCTGTCGCACAACTGACGGCCGTTGGGGCAGACGAGTTCTGAAGTGGAGACCGCGGATCGGCACGTGCAGGGTGGGACGCCCCGCCGCCAGGTGGACCGACGACCTGAAGAAGGTGACCGGAAGCTGTTGGATGCAGGGGGCGGAGGACCGGCTGGGCCTATGTCCAGCAGTGGACGTGTAAGGGCTGACATGATGATGATGATAAATAAATAAAGGTGAAAGAGAACTCACCACCGGCGCCGCGTCGCCCGGCTCATCATCCAGGTCCTCGTCGTCCTCGTCTTCGTCGGGCTTCTCAGACTTCTCCTTCTCCCGCTCGAGCTCGTCCTGCTCGTTCTTCATCTTCTTCTCCCCCTCCAGCTTCTGCTTCACGGCGTCGGCGCGCTCCCTGGCCACTTCCAAGTCGTCCGTGAAGAGGAAGTTGTCGAAGATCGTGCCGGATTTCACCTTGAGACGGGAATTGATAATGTATTTCAGATGATACTTTAAAAATTGCGTAAATTTACTCGGGCTTACTAGGTATGAGAAAAAGATGAATTCTAATTTCCTAACATTTGTTTGAACTGCAGTCAAACTGGGGCACAATAAATGTTTTCATTCAATTAGTTAATATCAAAATTAATTAATACTTAATTCAAAATTAAAACTAATAATCCATAATCATGAATGTCACAGTGTTTGTATGTATGTCAAGCCTATCCATATTCTCTTTATCTTGACTTTTAGTCACTTAGGTTCAGGACGTTTCGGTGGTTTTCAAGTCTTAGGCGGCCTACTCCTTAAGCTTGTAAGATAATGTCCGTCGATCTACAATAGTTAAACGCCAAACGGATAATGTCACGTGGCCCATTAGAGGGTACAAAATGGCTTTTTAGTAAACGGATATTATCTGAAATTGTCACGAAGTGGACGTATAGACAATGCGCAATATAGTTTTGACCAAGTATAATAATACATTTTTGTCAGTGCAATAAAGAAGCGAAGAGTTTACATACCTGCCACAAGTCCAAGCCAACTGCGCAGAGTTCATCGCGCTTGTACAGCTTGGGGTCAGATGTGTACTCTGGATTGTCGATCTCGGGGTGCACCCACGGGCCCTTGTAATTCGGGTTGTCGATCTGTGGACAGAGGCGTGGGTTAGTGAACTGATCACCTCACACTTGAAATATCCAGCTATATCCAGACATCATCACATCAGCCGAAATGCGTTACTTTGGTGAGCTGTCCATTGGGTGATTTGCCAGTCGCCACGCTTGGCAGGCGGATTGGTGATCGCAGTAATGATCTTAGTACACACAGGAGAACGTGGCTTCCCTCCTTGGTGTAATCTCTTAGTCGCTTTTACGACACCCACGGGAAGACTATATCCAGTAGTGGAAGTCAATAGGCTCGTGATGATTGATATCTTGATAATAGAATACTAAATGACTGAGAATTGTCACTCTCTACCTCCCCACCAATAACTGTAATCGATCACAGTATAACGTTACGTTGAACGAATATATATTGCGTTTAAATGCCTCACTGGACGGAGCAGTAAGAGCCTTTCTATAACAGAGATCAGAGTTCGATCCCCAGTCACGCCATATGCCAATGTTTTTTTTTTAGAAACTTCCATATCTATTTTTAATCAATTGATTACAAATTATTATTTTGAAACACTCCATAATATAATAATTAGTTTTAATACATTTGACCATTATTTTCCTTTGATAAATTCATCGAAGTTATAGAAGGTTTGCTCAAGAACCCACTTCTTCAGGTTCAGTTTAAAGGACTGGTTGAAAAGCGTCCTTTACATGGCTGGGTATCCTGCTGTATACTAACTACCATTACAATTACTGGCTGTTCTCAAAAGGTGAAGTAAATGATGGTGAAAAAAAAAACAGCACCTCTCAGGTCTTAATATGTGTAATAAACAGAAATCAGTATTTTCTCTTCTCCAAAAAAAAGCTTTGGCTATTAATAGCGAACAAATTGAAACACTTGGCGAAATGCCATACGTTTTCCTTTGTGACTTAGTTGTATTACTACGTGAATACATTCACGAGTTTAGATACATTTGGTAGGGTTAACAGCCTAGTGTGCTTACGTCACGTCAACATTCGAACGAGTCACGGACGAAATTTAATTTACTTTGTTTTTTTCAAACAGATTTGCTACAGCAGTCTCAAACTTAGTAACGGTTAAGTTTTTTACGATCTAAAGCGGTAAACTGAAGGACTACCTACCTACTGTTCGGTGGTAGATATAAGAGTGTGGTAAACTACCCAGGCGCAGACTGCACTAGATCCTACCTCTATTAAACAACAATTGAAGGCTAAAGAAAAAACCTGGTTATCACAAATACATTGTATTGGAATTTTGTGACAATACTTCCCCGTACGGTGTTAGCGATTTTCTTTTGATAAAATATGTGGACCACTTATGATATTATCCATACTTGAAATCACTGATAGCAGTTTAAAAGCACTATGAAATGGCATTAAGTCGTGATTTTCCTATTACATACAGTCCTGACAAACGTCGCAAAGCGACTTTCCTCCACCCGTTTTTAACCCTGTGATTGATAAGACTTGGCGTGATGTGTGGCGAACAACATTTATGTCGGCCAATTTTCCATATAGTTGTAAAATAACAATCTCTCCAATAGTATTCGAGTTATCCGTTAGAGAGATGGATAAAAAAGCTTCGATATAAGGCAAACTGTTTTTGACAAATCCCTAAAAATGGACAACCAAACCATGTTTTACCCAGTAGTCTTTTTATAATAAATTTTACTTAACTGCAGGAAGTAAATAAGAGAAGATAAAATCTTTACCTGTTTCGGTGCCCAGACGCCTTTGTACTCAGGGTTGTCGATCATGGGTGGCTCCCACTCTCCGTCCATCTCATCGTCCCAATCCTCAGGCTTGGCGGCCTCGGGGTCCGGGATGTGCTCGGGCTTGTCCCAGTCTTCAGGCTTGGTGTCATCGGGGTCGGGGATGGTGGGCTTGTCGTCCCAGTCCTCGGGCTTCTTGGCTTCGGGGTCCTGGGGAGAAAACAAGGTATTCTTGGATAAGCGGCTGCATCTTCAATATATGGACATCAACAGATGGAAATATCGAAACACATGTTTGCTAGTTGTGTTTTAATTAATTTATTATATTAGAAAATGTGCGAGAAATCAAAATTAGCTTAATTTGTCACTGAGGTATCTTATATGAGACCAAAAAATGTAGAACAAAACATAATTTACATAACCACATAATTTGCATGACTTAAAGATAAAGAAATTGAATTGAAATGAGTAAAAATGCAATTAAAATATTCAATGCAAGGAAGTATATTGGCTAACACTTCCTCTACCTATTGTTTCCCAGTGCACTGGCACTTTGCAAACCTCTATCAACCTATTATCATCTTATTATACAAACAAGGTGTAAACAAAAGCCCGAAATGCGCAGTTACAGTGGAATTTTTATACGAAAGACTTGAGCGTTCACAAAATGTAGCGCGTTTCCATAAGTTACAAAGGAACATTACTCTGTAAAGACTGCACAGCAAATCAATTCCACGCCACTAGACGAACGAAGTAGAGATAAGCCGGCAGAAAGCTAATGCAATCTTTACCCATATCAATATCAGTGATTTTGACTTTTGATTTTCAGTTATGCAAGATACTTTTAAAAACTGGTTCAGTGAAATGACAGCAAATATACTCAGTGACTAAGTACACGAGCTCGGTTAGTGTGCCAATAGCCGTTTGCTGCTTGTTTAATCATCATCATTAGACCGTATGAATATTCTGCTGGTCGGAGGTCTCTCTAAGGTGCCATACTGAAGCTGATCTTCGGTTCCGTGTATCCAGGCGCTGCCAGCAGCCCTGAGTGAATCCATCGTGTCATCTAATTGGGGGACGTTCCAGACTATGATTACCCAAGTTCTAGCAAGTGCTTGTAAGTTAGGGTACACTTGGTACATTTGTACACGTCATTCTTTTGTTATCGACTACCCCTTCCTAGGTGCACTTAGCACTGTGAAGAAAAAAACTACTACATAGTCTAATTCTAGGTAAGAGTCAAAACTAGGTGTCCTTCTTGATTAGGTGGTGCTGAAGATCACGTGCCCACACTATCTAAGTATAGATTCTAATTCTAGGTTTAACCATACTAAACACCTACCTTGATCTTCTTGGGCGGCAGGAAGTCCCAATCAGCCTCGAGCTCTCCACTCTCCACCTTCTCGTTGTCAATGAGCACCTCATATGTGTTGTCAGGGTGCACGATCAAAGTATACATGTGGGTGTACACATCATCCTTGCAGCGGATGTCCTTCTTGATCAGGTGGTTCTTGCCCTTGTAGCTGAAGATCACGTGCACCTGAGGAGCAACGTAAGGTTATTAAGATCACACTAAAATATTCAGAATAGTATTTTAATGGGCTCGATTCTGAAGGCACAATGTTAAAATTTGACAGCACTTAAACTGTTGCTATCCTTGTCACACAGTATTATGAAGATAAAAACCAATTTTAGCGCTGTCAAATTTTAACATTGTGCCTTCAGAATCAGGCCCAATATCTGACTAAGTACAACTCTTACTGCTGGGTTTAGAAGACGCAGGCAGTTGCTACTGTAGTATATTTATTTATTATTATCACTATATCTAGGTAGTACATAAGGCCAATCAGGAATAACATTTCAGTTCCACTTAAGTCAGAAAACTTTTCTTCCACTCACTCAATTTCAAAAATCAATTTTTTTTAAAGTAAAAAGTATCGCGCTAGACCTCATCATCACTTACCATCAGGTGAGACTGAGGTCAAGCGTAAAACCGTAAGGAATAAAAAATGTAGGTAATTTGAATATAAATATATTCTAAACATATAGACAATTAACGTGTTCTACGTTCATTATATAATCTGTGACAATCAGATTAACTGAAAAGCATCGATTATGATATTTTTATGTTAAATTCCAAAATTGCATCGCTATTTAAAATGCCTACTTCGAAATCGTTAGCGTTATCTTTTAACGACACCGAAGAAGGAAAAAAATTACAAGGCGTTGGCCCCACATGGTAGTATACTTATAGTATATTTATACTTAGTATATTTATACTTAGTATATTTATACTTAGTATACTATTCATGCATCTTATTCTTGGATGGTCCATGCACCGACTCCACGAATGCGGGAGTAGTGACCGCCTTATTGCCCGAGTGTTGACGCTAGAGGTCGTGGATTCGATTTCCGCTGGCGACAGACCACTCTGATACAATTTGGTTCTAGTTGGGGTGTTATATTAGTGAATTATCCTGTCCTTGCCTAGTTTAACTTAACTTCTAATATGTAGTGATGCCTATATTAAAACATTAATTTAACGTTAGTTATAAACAACTCCCTTGCGAGCTGTAATATTGATAGATAAGCTACGCTACGCCTATTACCTATATATACACGACAGCTGGGTCGCATACCTTGACATGTAACGTTACTTTCACATTTACAAAAAAGAACGAAAAATTATCGCCTATTTATTTATGAAAACGACGATCAATGATAAAAATGTATGACTTGATAAAATTATCAGAATTGTGTCAGGTTATATTTAATTATCAATAAATGATAGTTAATGGAAACATCATAATCGTTATGTATTTAAAAAGAAATCTTCAACATCAATACCTAAGTACCTGTAATAATCATTAGAAACCAACAGCGACTGTAAAATCCGCTCATTGCAAAATTGGTATTATGCAATTTCCTGCCAAATTATGCTTGATTGAGTATTCGATAAAAACATATATTTTTTAAGAATTAACCGTTAACATAGCCGTGTGGTTCCCAGCTTAGAATAGGGCCACCCCCAATTTTCCAGTAGGTATCGTCAAGGCGGCTAAGGCATTGCACCAGGGATGGGCAGCAGCGCTAGTACATCTAGGCGGTCTTATCGCTAAAAGCGATTTCTTCCAGACAACCTTTGGGTAGCGTTCTCCTGTGTATATTAAGATCATTACTGCGATCATCAATCAATGCCAAGCATGGTGATTAAGGCAAATCCCTTAAATGAGGCATTCTATTGGGGAGGTTAATGTTCAGCATTGGACGTATTTCGGTTAATGATGGTGTAAATTAGTATTCATACATAATGCTCACGCCTTGGTCCCAGAGGGGTAGGCAGAGACGATGGATCGCCACTTTGCGCGATCCTGACACACCTCACTAACCTCTCACATTCGTCAACCTTTTCATGCACCTCCTTTTATTCTTCTCACTGCGGACCCCAGCCTTTTTTTTAAATTAGTAACTTTGTATTTCTCTGTTTCATACGGATTTTAAGGAAGTTACGTATTTTGTATAGAATAGAATAGTTCATTTATTCATAGCTACGACACACATACATGAGAAATAAACAAAACAGAATTAATAAATTACAATTTAAAAATAATCAAGGTACCTATGTGTCGCAGCAACAAAATGGCGCTGACTCAGCATAATGCTGCAGCACGCTACGCGAACTCCAGCGCTGGTATTCTGTCAGCACCAGGTATATTTTGCGTATTTGACATTCTACGTGTTTGATGTTATGCGTATTTGGCACTATGTATCTAGCAGCATTTTGCGTTTCTAGCAATATGCGTCAAAATACGATGAAAAGTTATATATAAGAGTATAAAAAAATTTAAAAGGATGTCTAATAAGTTTGTTTGTAATTTATTAACTTCTTTTGCTTTTGATTGTCTGCCAAAAAGTTTATTACGTACTCTTTAGTTCCTACCTATACAAAGTATCTTGTAGCCTGTTCTCATCATCAACAAATTCAACAAGTCATTGTTCTTTGTGTTTATTCAACAATATTTGTGCAAGTGTTCCATCAAAGTCGAAACCTAGTTAGGGTTTATACAGCCAATATCGTAGCATTGTCACCGTGTTTAATAAATTATTCATGGTTAATACTCAGCTGATAAAACACGGGTGTCAACTAATAACTCTAATGAGAGAAGCAATATTAACTAGATATAAAATATTATATAATTTTATAAATTGGTCAATTATACATACAATCGTAGCTTTGGCACTGGAACAACTCAAAAAGATAATTACTAGGGACTAATACTAATTATAAGGAACCTCGTCGGCTAAAAAGAAAAATTCCTCAAGACAATGCTACTAGAGATTCAATATGGAGTTTCAAGTTCATTAGTTCATATACAAATTTTTCATTGTGTTTGAATCTCATAGATAATAATATAATTAACAATAATATAAAAAAGAACAACCACAACACATTTTAAACTAAATCATGACATCACACATGTTATCAATACTATCTTACAAAATCGCCTATTATTTTCATTATAGAACAGCTAGTCTGGACGTATGTCGAGCAAAACTCACATTCAATACAACACATTTTATTGAATGCCCTTAAAAAACTGGTGACAGAATGTCTAAAAACATGAGAAAAAATAATAACTTTTAGTTATTGATTCTCATAAAAATGAGTGTAGTTTTTCTATGGTTTTAGTATGTATGCATGGTATGGTAATAGATATTTAATTGTGTCTTATTAAACTGGTAAAGGTCAGTTTAGGCTAAGCGAAGGTATTATTTACTTAAAACGAAAAAAAAGTTGTTCCACTAATGCACTGACCCATCACAATGTCATCAAGTTAGAAATCACTTGTCTGTCCTAAACTAAGTAGAATTATTAATAGTAGAAATCAAGGATATCATTGACGAATATAAGATTCAGACCAGGCTTCATATTATAATAAAATATCCTCTCCTAACGGAATAGACAGTAAGAGCAGAGTGTTTAGTTTTTATCGTTCTCTTCAACCAGAACTATTTAATACAAATTCACATATCGAACAAGGTAGGCGAAGAAAAGTAAATTCTTTTTAGAAGCCTCAAAAGTAGCTCTTTGTTTGGCTTCTCCATTGCAATTTTATTACTTGTTACCTATCATCATTGAAACGAAATAAAGTTAGAAAACAATGGCTTATTATATGGTTAGGTCATCATCAGGTTATTTTTGACTCCACTGCAGGAGCACAACCCTCTCTCACCTACCGGAGACAGACGGAGGATTTGGCCTACACTCCCCGCACTGACGGGTTGGGGAGGCCTGATTGATGTTTTATAATGTATTCCCTTAGTCACCTTGTACGACATCCACAGGATGAGTTGGAGAGGTCCTATTCTACTCTACCGGAAACCACAGGCTGAATAACTTGATTGAAAAAGTATTCTGGTTTATCAATTTTATTGAGGTTGATATAGCATGAGTAGTTAATATAAATTGTTGCTGTGATAGCTATATGTATGATTACTGATTGTCCAAATGATAACAATCTAAACGTCAATGCCATGCCACAGCCGACGCACGCAATTTTTATGGTATATTTAAAGTTTTCTTTTACACAGAGCAAATATTGTAGTTTTATATTTTTAATACTAACTACAGATAATAACAATGTACATACTCGTAGTAAATTGACCACTACATAGCAATCTGCAACACTAATTACTTTGTGTAATTAGTTCAATTTAGACTGTTCATTTTATTACTTATTTTCCAATATTTAAAAACTTATAACAAATGTGTGACGTGTACATATCAGGTGCATTCTTACATACTTCCCCGCCCCTCCTATTCACCAGTTATTATCAAAAATTTACCCCATATAGGATAAATCAAGTGTTCTCACCTTTTTAGTACCAGGACCGCAGATGTCAGGACCGAACATGATCTCGTAGGGGGTCTCGCCGTGCATGTCCTTCTGGTTCAGCTTGCAGTCGAAGACCTTCAGGTAACCGCCTCCGCAGTCGATGTCCTGTTCGTGCTTGACTGAGAACTGCACCACCAGGGGCTTGCCTTCATTGCTGAACGGCTTAAACTTCTTAGAGACGGCGTAAAACCGCGCGTCTTCAGAGGTCTGCAAGCCTGAAAAGTACCGAAACATTAAAAATTTATATATTCTTATTAGTCTACGCGTTCTAGTTCGCTTTGAAAGCTGTCGGAGGTTTGCACAGTAACCGGGACTAGGGCGTCAGGAATACCATTCTCCTAGCGCGCTTTGAAAGTTGTAATTTTGAAAGCTGCACTTTTTCGTAATTCCTAGAGTTCAACTGGTTTAAAGACAAATTAGAAAGGTACCTTTATCCTCCTCCGGGTCATTGAAGAACTTTCCAGCAGTTAACTTGAATTTGCCGAACTCCTTCCCAGGGTGCTCGCTGTACACCCAGTTGGATTCCCACGAGTCTGCAAGGAGAAGAAACCCTCGTTTAGAACAAAACAACCCGAAATAAACCGGCGGCCAACCCAACCCGGGCAATCGATAGCACACGCGGCAAGCCGGCCCTATCCCGATAAAATGTCATAATTCAATATTTGGGATACAAAACTCACCATCGGGGAACTTCTCCTCGAAATACACTTCACAGTTTATTGAATAAACCGTCAGTAAACTGACAAAAGCTAATATTAAGAATTTCATTTTTTTGATTCACTATAACCAACCTCGCTGGCAAAGGACTGGCCACGAATAAATTCGACAATTGGCGAATGTACTATTATTTAACCAGTTTGTTGCTGTCCCAGCCACACCGTTCATAATTTATCGCGACGGAAAGAGATCGATAGAGAAACGCGATTCCAATTACAATTGTACGACAGAGAAGTCATCATATGATTTGTCCGTATGAAATGGCGGGAGTGAAAGAGAAAGACATAAAAAGCATTGACTTACGTGTGACATACGACGTAATATTACGACAGACAGATGGAAGGGTGCCATTGGTTTCAGTTTTACCAATAGGAATCGAACACACTGCACGAAATTAATGCGACGAAGGCGCGAAGATTTGAATGTAAGCACAATAGTTATCCTTTGTAAATATTTTTTATTATCGTAAAGATTCACCTGCGTCTTCTTAACTTTTGCAACTATTAGGAAGATACATCTGATTGATTTTGTCATTAATTATAATAAGAATCGTTTTAATTAAATACATTACAACGGAGAACTTTAGTTTCATGAATTGAACTTTCGCACCAATCACCGTTGCACATGACATCAGAAAGGGATGCAGATAGGAAAATTCTTTAGTGAAAGCGGTACAACATGTGCTCTCATTACGTGGAGAGAGGTGTGCGTTTCATGTAATTTTACGTAGTTTAGTTAGTACATTTAATTTGTATTACGAAACTCATTCAAATTATCAATTTAATTAATTATATGCAGATAAATATACTTACGTTCCTTAATTAAATTTTGCCCTTAGGGAGTCGTCGAAACGGATAGGTTTCGACGTCCTTGTTGGTCTAGTGGCTTGTTATTGGACTCGAGGTCGTGGGTTCCATTCCCACCGGGGACAGACCACTTTGTGCAAGTTGTACTTATAAGTTGGTCCCGGTGTCTAGATGTTATATTTGTGAATGCCTTATTCTTGTTTTTCTTACAGCACAGGAAAATCCGTTGCTCTGCTGGGATCCCGGGTTCAGATTATTGCTTATAATTTGTTAGAAAATCGAGTACTCGTGAGCGTCACGCCCTCCACCGCGCCGCAAGGCAGAGAGAGAGCAGAGACCGTGGTTTTTTATGTCAGACAACTTAGAAGCTGAGTCAGACAAAACAAAAAATACATAACGGGCAGTATTTGAATCTGCGACCTTGCTCTAACCGAGCTCGCGTCAACCTCAAGCTAAAAAATATAATTGAAAACCCTTTTTAAAAACAAGCTTATTTAAGCGTTTAAAAAAAAGTATATAAATAATTATAAGTATTTTGTGCTTTTTAATAAGCACGAAGTAGTAATTATATTATTGAGTAATCCTACCTATATTGTATTGTATTATGTGCAAAATTTCAGCTCAATCGGTAGGGGGTAACTGGTTTAGAATTCAGTTGCAGGATTTGACTGAAATATAAGTACTATCGGGGCCATGCTCGGCGTTTCTTTGATTGAAGGACATGATTCGTAAGGAAGAGATCCGATCCGACGAAGAACGAAGGTGACCGACATAGCCGAATGGATTAGCAAGTTGAAGTGGCAGTGGGCGGGCCACATCTGTCGTAGAACCGACGGCCGTTGGGGCATACAAGTTCTGGAGTGGAGACTGCCGATCAGCACGCGCAGGGTGGGACGCCCCGCCGCCAGGTGGACCGACGACCTGAAGAACGTGGCCGGAAGGCCTATGTCCAACAGTGGACGTCCAAAGGCTGATGATACTATAGCAGTTAATAATAACTTTTTAAAATTGCCTTCAGCCAAGTTAAAACGACGGGAAACATTAACTCCACGTTATCTCTGTCGTCGTGCATGTTGCTGGTTCTGATCGTTCCGATAATGTTACTTTTAATTGCACCTACCATTAATATTATTAGTATACTAGATGTGCCCGCGGCTCCGCTCGCGTGAACTACAGATTCCACTACTCTTCCCGCTCCCGCTCCCACTCCCACTCCCACTCCAATTCCCACTCGCAGTTCCAAATGTAATCCAAACTCATCGCAATCTGAATAGTATGGAAACACTCATTTTTGCAATTGCATACTAACCTTACCTACTAATGTATCTGAAAACTAAAAATGTCTATAACTTTTGATTGAGTTAGCCGATTTCGATGAAATAAAGACTAAATGTTAAGTTAAGCCCCATGTTTTTGTGAAAAGTCCATCAAAATCCGTTCAGTAGTTTTTAAGTAATGCGTGCACAAACTCACAGACAAACAGACAAAAATTCCAAAAATGATTGAAATGTGTTTTTTATTACTTATCCTTAGACCCCTCAACTTTTTTTTGGAAATATCTTCAATGTACAGACACGCGAAGTTTACGATTTTATTTAGTAGATTAATTATTTATTAGATTAATTAACAATGTCACCAGTACATTATCAAATTTATTTATTTTCCTGTTTTAGTTGTTTTGTGTATGTATTTGTTTTATATGTACAGTTTGGATGACATGCTTGCAGTGAATCATCAGCCGAAATCAACGATCTCTATGTACTACTAGATCGAGCGTTCCAAACAATCGCTCTGTTCCACGCAGTAGCCACAACTCTTTCACATTTACTTTGACACTTGCAGTTACTACTCAGAACATTTAATTATTTACTAAATAATGACATTATTTAACCGTAGCGTCAATATTTAGTAATAATTAAATGTTTTGCGAAGTTTCATTGTGAATATGAAAAAATTGTGGCTACTTGCGTGGAACAGAGCGATTGTTTGGAACGCTCGATCTAGTAGTACATAGAGATCGTTGGCCGAAATTCGTCCACTGCTGAACATAAGCCTCCCCAATAGAATGGCACTTTTGGTGGGCGGTCCATTGGGAGATCTGCTAAATCATCAAGCTTGGTGATCGCAGTAATGACAGGAGAACGCTCCCTGGTGCTATCCTTTATATGGAACTAGCTGTTGCCCGCGACTTCGTCCGCGTGGACAACTTAACATCACAAATTATTATGTATTTCCGGTTTGAATGAGATGTTTTTTCGGGATAAAACTATCCCTAACTTTTAAACGGAGGGCCGACCAAATCTGATGTTTGCGACTAGGTTCGACCAAAGATAATATATCGACTAATTCACCTGACGCTACTGGTAAATAGTGTAAATATTTTGTATTAAATAAATGTTCTGCGTAGTAACTGCACAAGTTTCAAAGTGAATATGAACGAGTTGCGGCTCCTTGCGTGGAACAGAGCGATTGTTTGGAACGCTCCATCTATTAGTACATAGAGATCGTTGGTTTTTTGTGACTAAATTCAATTAATTACCGACATTTTGTTCTATCTATTCGGAATTGCAATCCGCGATGGTGGTATAAGGCATACATCGCAAGCGGCTTACTTAATCGAAGGTTAAATGAATTTTTAATTTTAAAAATTAATTAGTAGGTATAAAATATACCAAAGAGTATAACTATAATGTTCGGTGCAATTAGGATTACGATAAGTTAGGTTAGGACTGTATTTGAAGCTGTAGTGGGCGTGGGAATGGGAGTGGAATTGGTAGTGGGAGTGGCCGTGGGACTAGGCGTTGGGTCAGGCAGTCCACGCGAGCGGAGTCGCGGGCGCAGCTCGTTGTAAATAAAATATAAAAATGTATTAAATACATATTTGTTTTATTAACAAACAATATTAAAGCGAGAAATCTTCTTTAAAATCGTAATCATCCTTTTTCTTATACGTAGTTAACGTAACATTCTCTAACACTCCAGCCAGGTTTACTGCTGTTTTTTCATTCTTAGCTTTCTTCTTCTTGTCCTTCTTAAACTGCATTTTTCTCAGTTTATTCTGTTTCATGTTTCCTTCTAGAAGCATCTCTGGGTCCTGTTTGGTTCGCCCCTGGGATTTGTTGGTTTTGTCCAATTTGGACCTTATGCTGATGGTTTTAGGGAGTAGTGGTGATTCGTCTTCGTCTACATGCATGGCGTCTTCTAGGGCTGCTCTGACAGGGCCTGTGCTTGTTATCTGTGGAGTTAAAATAAAATTTAACTTTCAAACATAAGGGTGCGTGTGGTTCCCGGCTTAGAACAATGCCACCCCAAATCTTCCCGTGGGTGTCATCAAGGCGACTAGGGGTTTGCACCAGGGATGGGCAGCGGCGTTCTCCTGTATATATTAAGATCATTACTGCGATCACCAATCCGTCTGCCAAGCGTGGTGATTATGGCAAATCTCCTAATGGAAAGCCTACCAAAAGAGGCATTCTATTGGAGAGGCTTATGTTCAGCAGTGGACGTATATAGGCTGATGATGACACTCTCTAATGAATGAATGAAAATTAAATTAACATACATGCAAATACATTATAAAACACCAATCAGGCCTCCCCAACCCGTCTGGCCAGCGCGGGGAGTGTAGGCCAAATCCTCCGTCTGTCTCCGGCAGATGAGAGAGGGTTGTGCTCCTGCAGTGGAGACAAAAATAACCTGATGATGATGATATACATACACTTGTCTAATCCCAAACTAGTATTTTCTCCTGTGCTATGGAAATTATGCAAGGATAGGACAATTTTCTGTTCCTAGTAGGAATCGACCCCACGACCCCTGGCGTTCGAGTACAATGACCACTAAACCAACGAGGCGGTCAGAGGCATTTAATACCAGTCTCTGATAGTATCAGTAACTATACTTTACTATTATACAGTGTCCATACCTTCTTATCTTATCTTTTAATAGGGGCCAGGCACGCCCGGGGACACGTCGACCCTGTGGGATCTTTTGTGTCAGCCCCTTTGTCTATGCTGTGCTTCCGTCCCCCACAGTTAGTTGCATAAAATCTATTATGCAGCAAAGGGGCAGAAACCTGTAGTCCTTGGGTTCAGGATAAGCCACACCCAGGACACTCATTCGCCTTGCAGCTAGTGCATTGCATTCACACAGCAGGTCCATACCTTACGATCACCTATTACTTCAATATTATACAATAAAATCGATACTAAAGTTACGTTTAAATGTGAAACATCTTAATTTTGGCCAAGCCATTGGTATTTTTTTAACAACTTATTTGATTTTTAGTCATAATCTACTAAACCTCCATTGCGGAACGGGTAGCTCTCGAACTGCCACGCCGGAGGTTGCGGGTTCAAATCCCGCTAGGGGCAAATGTTGTACCCAAGTCTTGGATGTTTATATATTTATTTAAGTATGTCTATCCATTAACTAGTAACCATACCACAGGCTCTGCCTAGTTTGGGACTGGATAATTGGTCTGAATTTCTGAGATATTTATTTATTTATTTACCTTGTAAAATACATTACAACTCAAATTCAACCAAAACCAACGATTCCTGATTGATTTAAAATGAAATATTCAACAAAATCAAATAATTATGAACGATAGTGTAAAAATATGTGTAATAAACCACTTATATAAACTAAGTACAATTTATACAAGTTGGTCCTGGTCTGGATGTTCTATTTTGTGAATTGTCCAATCAGCACAGGAGAAAATCCTAGTTTGGGATTAGACAAGCGTATGTAATATATTAATCTACACTAATATCATAAAGAAGACAGATTTGTATGTTTGTAACGAATAAACTCAAAAACTACTGGACCGAGTTCAAAAATTCTTTCACCATTAGAATGCTACATTATCCCTGAGTAACATAGGCTATACTTATTACTATAGAAAAATTAGGGATCCCTACTAAAACTTCAATAATGTGACCCAAGGTGTAAATTTTTTTGTCATAAAATGTCAAATCAAATCAAATCAAATCAAATCATTTATTTGTGAAACATGGGTATAAGTAAGATGTTTACATTAAATAAGCTCTCCATGTTCCGCCTCTTGCTAGTGCGGGCATACAAATTTAAATACTTAGGCTAAAAAAGAATTTAACATGCAATTAAACAAAGAAATATTAGTAACAGTTAAATCACAATGTCACTGCTCCAATAAAACAACATAAATAGCAAACATGTCGGACATAAATTCACATAGATTACAAGAAATAGGAAATTGAAATAAAAGTTTACAATGTCATATGCTAGTGTCTGTCAAAAAATCATTTATTTTGTAGTATGTCTTGTCAATTAAGAAATTGAATAGTTTGTTTTTGAATGAGGTGTTACTATAACATTCCCGTATTAATTTTGGGAGTTTATTATAGATTTTGGGAGCCATTGCAAATATGCTTTTGTGTAGGAACGCTGTTCTTGTGGGTAAAATATGTAGCTTATCACAACGACGACGACTCTCCACAGAATGAAACAAGTTCAGGTTATTTCTTACAAACATAGCCGTCTCATATATGTACAAAGAAGGCATAGTTAGCAATTTAAGGTTTTTGAAATGATGTTTGCAAGTATCTGTACGTTTAATGTTGCAGATTGCTCTTAGACATCTTTTTTGGGCTTTAAATACTACCTCTTTGTTAGTTGCATTGCCCCAAAAAATGATACCATACCTCAGGGTAGCCGCAACATATCCATGATATGCAGTTAACAGTGCATTTTTGTTCACCACTTTGCCTAACTTGAATAGAACGTACGAGAAGTGATTTAATTTATTGCAAACCTGATCTATTTGTGCGCTCCATTGCATGTTTTTGTCAATGTGTAATCCTAAAAACTTCGTGACATCCGTTTCGTCAATCGTTTTTTCCTGATAGCTCACTTTAAAATTGGTTAAAGTGTTGTTTCTTAATTTAAAATTCATGACTTTAGTCTTGTCAAGATTTATTTTCAAATTATTTGCTACTAACCAGTTTATAACAGAGTCAAGGGCATTATTTGCGTCAGTTTCCATGTCTGTTAGGTTATTATTATGAAAAACTATAGTGCTATCATCAGCAAACAAGATCATCGGATGTCTTTCCTCACAAGAGCTGCGGAAACTATTGATGATAGAAAAAAAATCTACAATATTAAAGAATAATAATCTACTTGGAGCGGGAGTGTGCGTGGGAGTGGAAAGGGGGGCGGATTCTGTAGTCCACGCGAGCGGAGCCGCGGGCACAGCTAGTTAATATTATACCTTAATAGGTTCACTGTCAGTACTGTGTGCGCCCAGCGCATCGATGGCCTCGGTCTCCATGGCCTCGAACGAGTTGATGTCGAACTCCTGCGCCAGTGACGTCACTATCTTAGCGTCCACATGCACGTCAGAGTCTGGTGTCTCCGGAGGCTCTGTGAAGTACCGCACCTGTGGGGTTTAAGAAATACTAAACATAAGAATGCCGTGTGGTTTTCGGTAGAGTAGAATAGGACCACTCCAACTCTTCCCGTGGATGTCGTACAAGGCGACTAAGGGAATACATTATAAAACATCAGTCAGGCCTCCCCAACCCGTCTGGCCAGCGCGGGGAGTGTAGGCCAAATCCTCCGTCTGTCTCCGGCAGATGAGAGAGGGTGGTGCTCCTGCAGTGGAGACAAAGACATTTCCAGACATTTCCAGCTACGAAATCCAAAAATGGGTCACACCCTGTAAGATATTAAGAAGTGTACCTTGCCGGTGTTCCAGTCGTTGAGCAGTATCCTAGCGGCCGCCTCCTGGTCGGGCACTCCGCCCTTCTTAAACCTGCCCATTCGGGACGCGACGTGCGCGAAGAACTCCTGGAAACAACATTGAGAAAATGTGTATGTGACTAGTGTTGTTTTGTTTCTATTTCTCCCAAATACACACAAATCTGTGTACATGTCAGACACAACATGCGAGGTTCTGTTATTTTATGAAATTTTCTCATCATTGCCGGGCAATACACCTGTTTCAAATTTTCCCTATCGGTCTAGCAGTTTGAGAGTCGTTTCATGTCAGACAGATGTCCAAAAAAGTTTCGCGTCTGCGATATATACACATTTCTTGACGGACCCTTTACTAGAGTCCTACAAGCGGAAATGTGTCGTTATCAAAAGTCAAAATCCTTTATAGTACACTTGGTACATTTATACTAGGGATTGCAATCCAGCAAAGTGGGATCCCGCGATCCAGCGGGATCCAGCTCAATTTTAGGCTCTGCGGGATCCCGCAATATCTTGCGAATCAGCAATGCGAATCCGCAAGCAAGTGTAGAGGCAGAAAGAGCCTTTTCGGCCGCTGGATAATGTAGTTCTATAAGAAGTAGGTTGGGAGATAAAACCATTGATGCCATTTGTTTTTTAAGATTATATTTTCAAAAAGAGAAGTGACTGATTATTTGATTATTTTATATTTGTGACTGATTATTTCATATTTCTAACGTTACGATTAATTATTTAGTAAGAAAAATTAAAAGACTGTTATTAAACTAAATTCATATGATACTCTTTGTGAATACAAAAGACTGATTATAACTATTACCTCAGATAAAGATTAGAATTAATATTTTTAGTTAACTAGTATAGAACAAAAGTACCTACAAAGTTCTACCAAATATTGATATTTTTTTATGTTTCTGGACGGGACCTTTTATTAATAAATAAGTAGCCGAACTGGTGAAATAATTAGCCAATTATTAGTAATTTAATAAACTTTTAATAAAAAGTTGATTATAACCATAATAAAGTTTATTATTTTGAATTCCATAAAAAGGTTATAAACTACGCGGGATCCCGCTGTTACGAAGTCAATCCAGCAAAAATCCCGCGGGATTGGAAACAGTGCTGGATTGCAATCCCTAATTTATACATGTAGTTTTTTACCGACTAGGTGTTAAAAATATCAATTTTGATGGGTACCTAAAAATATGAAGCTTATAGTCAGACAAATCTGGTGGTCCTGCCACGAGCCTAAGCTTATTTGGACCACAACTGACAATCCGTCATCTTAACTTATGTTCTTTTCTGTTCGATAACTATTGTGATGGTAAATTGTGCCCTGTAATTTCTAATAAAATAAATAAATATATAAAATAAAATAAAATAAAAATAAAAGATAGTACTTACTTGCGGTGTACTAAACTCCGGTATACAGTACAAGTCGATGAGAGTCTGCTTGTTGGCTCGCTGCAAGATCGCCGTGGCTGGTGTGACGGGGTCCTTCAGGGCTCCAACTCTGATCGCGTTCTTCAGCGCGACTGAGGAGTCTGTGTCCGAGCCCGCGTGGAACACTATGCCGGGACTGTCGAGGATCTTGATCTTCGAGTCCAGCTGGACGGTTTGCATTTGTCTGAGAATGAAGAGGCGTCGATCGATTACATCAGACTAACGCTATCACGACTCTTTTGGGAGAGGTCTTTGTCCAGCAGTGAACTGTTACAGACTGATGATGACTTAATGAGCTGTCTGCCCGTTATCCTAATAATGATAAACTATTCAGTTCACTCACTTGGTTACTCCTGGCGTGCTGCCCACGTTGCATGCCTTAGATCTGTTGAGGCTGTTGATGATAGAGCTCTTGCCCACGTTGGGCAGGCCCACCACGCCCACCGTGATGGAAGTCTTCATGCCCTTGTTGCGGCAGTAGTTGCCCAGAAGGCCCATTAGGAGCTCGGCGCCCACACACGCCGAGCCTGGGGAGTTTAAGATTAATACAATTGTTGGCGCCATCTATTAGAGTTCTAGATATTAATTAAAACTGTTTCCCGACCGCCTGTTGCCTACCTTTTCTTGTGCACCAATTTCGCAACAACTAGCGCCACTCGCAACCCAGTGGCGCGTCGTATTGTAATGGAACTAATGAAGACTCCATTGAAGTAAAGTTCGAGCACGAGGACAAATACTATTGTGCTTACGTATACATATATGGACGTAATATTGTTCGGTCCTCACTAGACAGCAAGTCCTCCAGATTAGGCACTCGCGCACAAGTTAGCGTACTGTTAGAACAATATATGATAATCCCCTTAACAACTGTGTTAGAATAGGTTTGTCATTAAAATAATATAAGGTACAAAACTATTCAGATATTACGGAGCCGTCATACAAAAATGTATAAACATTTAAATATTGCAACATTACAGATACATAAGTACACATCGCTCGCTATCATACGCCATGAGTCGCTTCATAAAATTTGTATGCAAGTACATAGAAGATGCGCCCACAGAAAGGGCGTTCCTGCCTACAGGCGGACACTGACGAATAAATTAAAATATTAATTGAAATCTGTATTGAAATCGGTATACCTTGTACTGTATTACTGGCTCACCATTTTAATTATGCTCCTGTCTTTAGCCAACTTATTATAATGTTAGTCCATTTTATTACAATTCTGAAATGGATTTCAAGTAAAAGGAAAGTCAGCAAAAGTGTGTGTACTCGTATGTCGCACACAATGTACAGATTCCGGCATTTACTGCTCTGGAATATCTCAGAAAATAGACATCTTTTTGAATTCATAATTTCCCCATTATTGTCAGGCAATTTTACGAATACAGACATATGTTGCAAAAATCACAGTCAGTGCAGTAATTTTTGAGTTACAGAGCGGACGGACAGACAGGTAAAAAAGCATCACTATAAGGGTATACCCTAACAATGTCACTGACCTTTCATCTCCTTCTCCTTAACCACATGCTTCATCTTCCTTCTACCAAGGTTGTGCTGCTGGTCCTGTGTAGACGCCTTGAAGGGCACGGCGGGCGCACTCCGGCGCAGGTACTGGAGCCACGAGGTAAGGTTCCCTCTCGGCACCAGGTCAGCTTTATTGAGAACTAGGACTAGACGTTTGCCAGACTCACGGACGGCTTCTTCTACCTGGGTGCAGCGTGTGCCTGAACAATACATGGGTATGTATATATGTATAAAGTATCTGCGTAAGACATTGCTCATGGAAACATAAAAGAATATTTCGCACATGAAACTACAGACTGTCATAACTCAAAAAATGCAGTGTTGAGTTATTAATACCACAAAAACCAAAAAAACATACGAGATTTCCACTATCCTTGTTTTTCATTATTTAAACAGATACTCAGTCTTATTAAATAAGTTAAAATTGCGTACTTTTCTTTAGCCTTTGTTTATATGTTTTAAACTTTCAAATCATGTTTTCTCAAAACACGCTGTTTTGAGTTATGACGATTTATGACTTCATGTGCAATTTATTGTTGCGAAAAGAAAATAAACAAATATCCTGCTGACATGCTAAGTGCTAAGACATATACAACATACTCCATACTCCACTAATATTATAAATGCGAAGGTTTGGATGTTTGTTACTCAATCACGCTTCAACCACTGGATGGAACGGGATGAAATTTGGCACACATATAGGTTAGTTCCTGAAATAACACATATGATAGTTTTCATCCCGAAAAACATTTCATTCTTACGGGAAATACATAATCATTTTTGATGTTAAGTTGTCCATGCAGACGAAGTCGTGAGTAACAGCTAGTCACATATAATTTTTTTTATCAGCTCTGGTAGTTTTTGAGTTAAATGGCAAACAAACAAAATTGCTATAAGGGTAATGTAGGGATGTTACCCTAAAATTAGTAACTTAGTACTCGTTACTTTAATCTAGTAAAATATTATCTTTGCTGCTGACCTTTGGGACCTGCAACTAAAATATTATAACTGTATTTGTATGTGCTATAAAGTGTATTGTATATTCTTACAATGCAAATATGAGAATAGCGAGATAGTATACCATACCTAAAGGATCTCTGGCATCCACAATTTCTAAGATAACTTCTGCTTCAGATATGACTTTTTTGAACTCTCGATAATAAGTTTTCAAGGAGTTTTCTTGTTTTCTGTCCTTGCCGAATTCAACTTCATTGGTTTCATTGTCATTACCTTTGAATGCATCATGGACTTTACCTCTGGCTTGTGCAGTAGCCACCTGAAAATAATTTAATACATTGTAAAAAATTAAATTTAAAGCAAGTTCTCTACAGCAAGTACCTATCCTTTGAAGGATATGATTTGTAATGAGGAGATCTGACGAAGAACAAAGGTCACTGGTCACATAGCTAAAAGGAAGTAGAAGTGGGCGGGCCACATCTGTCGCAATACCGACGGCTGTTGGGGCGACGAGTTCTGGAGTGGAGACTGCGGATCGACACGCGCAGGTATAGACGCCCCGCCGCCAGATGGAACAATGACTTGAAGAAGTTGGCCAGAAGCAACTGGATGCGGATGACACTGCGCTGGGTGTGGTGGTGTTCATTGGGGAAGGCCTATGTCCAGCAGCGGATGTTTAAGGACTGATATGAAGTACCTATGGGCACCCAAGCTAACTATAAATTATTTAATTATAGACAACTAAATTGTTGAACACAAAAGAGTTATATTATATACCATAGGAGCCATGGTAGCCGGTTTGGTTGTGCACATGTCTCACGTTCTAGAGGTTTTGGGTTCAAACCCCGCCAGTACTAATGGGTTTTTTCAACAACTTACGGTTCATGTATAATAAATACCACAGGCTTTTCGGTGAAGGAAAACATCGTGAGGAAACCTGCATATGCCAATGAATAATTCCTATGGCGTGTGTGAAGTCCTACAAATCGGCTTGGGGCACCGTTGGTGGTCAGGGGTTTGGCACAAAAGATCCTGAAGGGTCGAAGTGTCACCAGGTCTTCCTGGCCCCCTAAGAAGTAAAGATAAGATATATACCAAAGTATTTATATTCCCACTAGCATTTTTCTTTTCTTCTAATTTCTTCTGTTTCTCAAGCTTGGCTAGTTCTTTTTTCTTCTGTTTTTCTTCTTCTTTATGTTTCTTTATTGCTTCCACCTCTTTCAGGATGTCTTCTTTGAATGGGCAAACATTTGGGATCTGAACTGGCTTTGTTTTTTTGGATTTGGGGTTCTTCTTTGCCTCCTTCTTTAATTTTCTGTTGTGATCTCGAACTTTCTTTTCTATTTTATAGCGGAGACGTGCTGGCTGTCTTTTGGAAGGCTTCTCTGAAAAGTAAAATATGATTATAAGCATACTCAAAATATGGGAACTTTTAAAACTAAAAGGTGTACCATCTCCGAATATAGCAGCTGATTAATGATGTGTAGCACTTGGACTGAAAGTCTTAGTGTAGTGTAGCCAGAGGCAGGTTGTTAACCTGCATGAGATCTATGCTTATAGGTGGCTTGCCTATTTCTTGGACAACTGTTACATCTCTAGCATTTACAATGATTAGTTTCAGAGGCCACATGTGTCAGTCGTTGGGTCACACAAGTTTTGGAGTGCAGACTGTTAACTGTTAGATGCAGTGTTGGACATCCCACCACCAGATGGACCAATAACCTAAAGAAGTTAGCCAAAAGCATGGAAGGATGGACAGAGGACCAGATGTGGAGGTGTTCATTGGGCATGGCCTACGTCCAGCAGTGGACTTCGAAAGGCTGATATGACGATGATGAGCACTAACAGACTGAAATAACTGTTTGTACAAAGAAATAAAAAGGTCATGTTAATAAAACTCCGTATAATCCTGTACTTCAGTCTTAATAACCCAAGATTTTTTGATGGCATTTAGCTATTAGTATTGTGATCAACGCACAATAAATGTTTAAAAAAGATCACTTACTAGCAACATACTTATACTTTTAAATTATGTATAAACTTTTGATAAAAATAAACCGCATGGAACATAACCTAATATTTTACTATTTTCTGGTTGTCGTGATATTCTATTGGAGGCCAATTACGTATTGGCTAAACACAAATTAGGAAAGTACGTAAAATCCTTATCAAAATTACACTGAAATGAAAAGAATGAAATAATGTGAGAAAATCAACACTTTACAAACATATACAAAACGGACCAATACTCACTCAGTTTAAACTTTCCCATTATTTATGGATAATACAAATAATAAAAGAAATATCAGACAGTATAAGTAAGCGTTATATTTCAATATATATCTACAATTTCACTATGAAAACTTTTTCAATTTTCAAACATTACCACATGCACGACTCTCGTGACATTGACGTCTGTCAAATAAATTTGAAATGTGAAAATTAGTACCTATACTTTTAAAGAGAAAGCGAAACAAAGTATACGATTTCACGATTTCATATAGCTCTATTTCACGTGATGAATCGCTTAAAACCAACAACCACAATTCGCTTTTGTTATTTTTGAACGAATTTGCAGTGTTGCCAGGTAAATAAATTGGATTTTTATTTATTTTACGTTCAGATACACGCCTATGTATATGACATAAATACGATTTAGTTTCCATGTGGATATTGTTGCAGTTTTTAAAAATCTCGTTTACAAATGGGATAACGGAAATGGGAGACTGTTGGGGAGACACTTATCACTAATTTACTGTACTATTATTTATATTCTATTTCACAGTTTTACAAGTCTAATCTCTTTTGTGTTCAGTTAGAATGTTATTTGCGATAAGGTGAAGATGGTGCAGCCAGAAGCATAATTGTGATCGATCATGGACTTCCAATCCAAGAGCCTTGTGTTATATCTTTCTAAAGTTGTAGCTGTAGGTATCTAGTTGAAATTGCGCTCGCGCTGGTCTATACGAGGTCCAAAGTTTAAATCCGTGTGTACAGTCAGCATGAGAAGTAGATGAGCAACTTCATGTGTCCAAATAGTTTTAATGTTAAGGTTATCTGAGCTCTCACAGTGTCAAACATTTTTTTACGATTACCTTCTCTTATAGAAATACAAGCCGAATCGTCAGAGATAAGTAACACGATCATCGATAATGAGAAGTACGATCCAGCCTGTGTCACTCCGGACTTTGTTTACAAAAATCGCGGTGCAGGGTCGACCGGACAAAATCAGTCGGTTGCCGCCCGCCAGTGGCGATAAGAGTAGCCACTTACCTACCGCGAATGGATAAGAAACGAAATTATTACAGGCGATATTATATCGCCTTCGGTTGTTTAAACACTAATTCGGAATAATTCCATGTAAAAAGGAATTTTCTGTATTAATCTAGAAAAGCTAAGTATTTAATTAATAGTGATGGAAAGTTCCCGAACTATAGATGTTAAGTAGGCGCCTACAGAGTGTTCTCGAAAATATTAGTAACAGTAGAACATTGTAGAAAGTTCCAGAAATATCATTTTGGTGTGCTATGGAAAGGTATGGAATGTTCGAGAAAAGTCAGGTTATGTCAAGGTCATGGAAGTTTCTAAAAGATGATGGACTTTGATGAGAGTTCGATGAGTCCTCCACTCTGATAGGTTCTACCCCCACCATCTTCCATCGTCCGGGGACTATAAGCCGCAAGTCTCGTTTTGCAATCATTCAGTCATTCAGTACAAACTCAGAATTCATTTCTCTCAGTACTCAGCTACAAAATGAAGAAGAAAATACAAGTAAAAATAGTAAACAGTCAAAAGTTGTTTCTCTCCTGCTGACGACCAAGGTGTTGATAATCCGGCAGCTCCACCTTCGAGTTTTACAGTCCACTGCATCTGGGAGCTTCGTATGGTCACCAACAATAGTGAATTAGATACATACACAGTAGTGGCCTTCGTGAAAATAGATACACCAAAGTTGCCTACTTATGTAAGTATACGGGAATTTGTAAAACAAATAGTTTTCGGGCCTAAAACTATATTTCAAAAGTCATTGTTTAAAAAGAATAATAGGACCTTTTGTACTATCCATAAATACTTAGATTAAATTATGGGTTCACAAGATGACAACCCTAACGTTACACGTGCCGCGTCTGAACGAGATAGAGTTATACAATAGAAAGGGAAGCGTAGTTTAGGTATGTTTTTGGACCTAAGCGCCGTTTTATTCGGAGGAGAGACTTCTGTCCACTATTTAGTATTCTGTGGTACGATATTAGAATGTCATAGTAATGAATCAAGAAGTAACGCCGAATATAAAAAGCACATCAATTATGCATGTTCACTAATAATAATATTTTTATTACATGCCAAAACAATTTCAACAGTTTTGCTGTATACAATGTTATTGGTAAACTTGAATGTGTGATTATTACGTCTGAGTTGCTTGCTCTTCTACTTCTGATGCTGACTGTACCAATAAGATTTTCGGAACAGAATATTAAGTAGCTAGTACTTGACAGAGTATGTATTTCGTAATAGGTAAATCAACCCACATCCCAGGTTTTTCCCTGAAGGAACATATCGTCAAAAAAAATTATAAGGCTTCCAATCACCGTGCCCCCAGTCAGGTACCATCCAAGAAGTTTTGGATCTAAACTTCTTGGTACCAACCAACCGAGGATATAATAGAGGATATGTAGCTACAGTGACAGACAATAGCCTAGCTAGACACACTTGTTTGGGATGGGACGCTTTTCCTTTTTTTTTTCCTCGTTAGACGTACCTATACAGAGACTCGATTTTAGTTTACGTGCCTTAAGTTACGCCAACAATAGGCTAGGCATTAATCAAAACAATGGCAACATGAATAATGATAATAGACAGCTAATTATCATCAGCATGACAATACTTACATCCAAATCGTCCAAGGAAGTGCTCACCTAGCAAACTCACCTTACTCAGCCAATACGTAAACAAAACACGTCGCGGTTCATTCATCGCACGATTCGCTGAATGAGTTTCCTTGCCGGGGTTATCGAAGGCTCCCGCCGATGTTCGCCATATGACTGGCATTGTTCGCGGGCAACAGCTGCGGCCCCGGCCCGCAAAACGGCCGTTTTACCTGAACAGGTAACAAGCAACAGGTCATTTCACCGGCGAGGGGGGCGCCGATGCGTGCCGGTCCGCGCTGCAGCGCAGCCCCGCAGTCGCGCTCCGCAGCCCGCTCCGTCGGCACGTCACATAGGCGCTAAATAAACACGAGACTTTCACGCGAACGACCGCCGCGGCGCCGAGTTATGTGCGCGTACGCACGCTCCGATAGCTGTAAACCCTTCGGTCATCACTCGTGACAGTGCAAATGTCTCCAAGTTTGGAAGGGATCATGTTCAACAGGAACGCGAACTTGTCGGCGCGCCGGCCTCTGTTGGCCGAGCCGCAGAAGCCCATGGTGGTGCCGCCGCGCGCTCCGCCCTTACCTGCACCCAGGAACCTGCCTACGGATTATACCTACGGCTACCGACCAGACTACTGGAAACCGTCGAACGTCGAACTCGAAAGGCGACTGCAGGAGGCACGGGTCCGCGAGAAAGTCGGTTACTTTCAAGAAAAAGTTACCACTACTGACTTGGATCGCAGAGACGCTGAGTTGGTGTTTCGGTTCGACCCTCACGCTTCAGCTGAGTACTTATCGACGCAGTACCGTGCCCCTACAGTTCATTATGCGAAGCCCCCGACGCCAGCAAACGGGTTTTCTAACCGTCTCCCTGATCGAGACGGTCCGTTTGTATTCGGAATACACAGTCCGAGTCAATTCCCGAACCGACGTCGTGATGAGGACGATTACGATTACGACTATTCTGAAGTGGCGGAGATAGAGAACGGCACTGTGATAAAAGACATAAAAGACGATGTTTCGGACGATACGAACTGCTGTGATAAAGTGAACGAGTGGACGGTACGCGACAAGAAGAGCCGGCGGACTTTGAATCGGATGTTTCAGATAAAGGATAGGAGGAAGGTGAAAGGTGGGAAGAAGGAGAAGATAAAGTGTGTGTTGGTGGGTGACGGGGCGGTAGGGAAAAGCTCTTTGATAGCTGCTTACGCGCAGGATACGTTCCGGGAAGAGTACCAGCCTACTGCATACGACACATTCAATGGTGAGACTCCTTTTAGCTTGCTTAGTTACTTAAAAAGATCTTACAACTTTTTATCGATAAATGCGTTTAAATTAAACGAGACGTTGTTCTTGTTCTACATACGAATGCATAATTAGGGAAGTACTCGTACCTCATAAAACAAAGCAATTTTAACACAAAGACTGTGTTTATGTTACTCACCCGTACCTACTATTATAAGTAAACGGACTTATCACAAACGACCCTGATTTGGTAAGATAATTAGCGCGATTACTGCACAAAACGATCGTTCGTCAGACGATAAACTTGCCGGCGAAGGCGCAATGTGTCTTGTAATTAACGTTGGCGCCACAGACGATGTCTTTGTCGATGAACTTTAGAAAGAATTTAGGCAAATTTCATTCGCAGTTATTGCTACCACTAATCTTTGTTATCGTTTGAAAGAACGAAGAAATAAAAAGGAAAGAAATGTGTACGGTTATTTTATTAGGATAATAAACAATATGTCGAGATGGTAAGCAAAATAGCTAGGCAAAAATTATAGGAGTTTAGGTATACATTTATTAGCAAAATTAAAATCTTAAATCGTAATTGAAGTAGGAACATGATGCGATTGCAATAAGACTTGGACGTATTGATTTAATGCTTGGAAGGTTAATACGTCCAAGCATTAAGATCATTAAGCTTATCATCACAAATAGACGTTGATTATTTGAATTATTTTATATTTACCACATCACATTGTATGGCACGGCGGAGTCAACGACACGCCTTGGTCCCAGACATTTATGTCTCCTTATCAAAAGAACCCGTTTCAGAAACCTACCTACGGAACAATCTGCAGTTTTAAAAATCCTGCTACGCTTTCTCATTTCAGTTTTAAGTATAAACCTAAACGTTTTTTGTTATGTAACGTTTCAATTGAATGAATGTTTATTTAGATACAATACAGTCTAATTAGAGAAAGCAAGTGCTTACAAATATTTACAAGCGAAGCAAAGAGAGGTGAACGTTGGACAATCATGAGACAAAAATCGGTGACAGCATCAGAAGTTTGTCATAAGCAACGAGAGTAAATAAAAATACTAGAAACGTCAGCTAAATACTTTGCCTAAGGGTCTATTGCGAGATCGTTTTGTACATATCTATCGATCATGCCATTGAAGGAATACTTTCTCTATTGTTTAAGAACAACAGGATACTTACTACTAAACATCTGTATACTTAATTTATAGATAATGTAATGTAACTTTAGTATTCCTTTGATATTTTTAATTACCTACCTATTAATTCACATATAAAGTTACGTTTTTAGCACTATCTAACCACTCTAACATTTATTGACTACTAGCTATTGCCCGCGACTTCGTCCGCGTGGATAACTTAACATTACAAATTATTCAATATTGCCCGTAGGAATAAGATGTTTTTTCGGGATAAAAACTATCCTATTCCCGGACCTAAACTATATGTGTGCCAAGCTTCATCCCGATTCGTCCAATGGTTGAAGCGTGATTGAGTAACAAACATCCAAATATCCAAACATCCAAACTTTCGCATTTATAATATTAATGGTTTTGTGGGCATAACCGAACTGGATAAATTAAAACCTACTTAGTTATTCCTTCGCATTCGATATTAAATCGATCTCATTTTAATGCATCTCTTTGGTAAATGCGTTTCTACTTTGGCATCTTAATCACTTTTCTAAGCACTTTTCTATTTTACATCTTACTATATAAATAGTTTAATCGAAAGGAGTTGATAGTTCTACAACGTTTGAGAATCTTTATGGTTTATTATAAGCATTGTATGGTCTTGGAACAGTCCTTTTTACCTATATAGTTTTTTATAATCATAAATTTTTTAATCATTGACTTTTTTTAGTTTTTTCTCTGCTACGCCCTTGAGCAACTTTAATATGAATATTAGCACCTACAGATGATGATATCTAGTTTAATTTAAAGTGTACGAAACCAAAGTATGTCCTGTAATGTTTCTACGGTTTGACCAACCATCTAAGAATGCGCTAATCACCATTATCAATGTGTCTATTCGAAGTTGATGACGATTTGATTCATATCTCATTGACACCGCCATGAAGGAAAAAAAAAATTTACGCCGCGTAAAATTTTTTTTTCCTTCATGGACACCGCTATGAGGCTCTGATAAGGGCTATCCAATATCATCTTTAATATTGTTCCTATTAGACTAGGTATCTTTAAAGTGCCTATTTAAAAACGACTATTATAGCGTACCTAAATAGGTAGATACGTCTTTGATAGCTCGTATTTCAGAAACTTTTTGTAGGGAATGTGTTGCGTTATTATCTGCGATGAAAACATTAATAGTTGATGCTTAGGTAATGAGGCAGCACATCGTCACTTATATATGTGACATGTACAAAAGTGTTAGGTGGAGGCAGCGAAGCGTCTAAATTAATGTTACAAACATCAGAGTTTGCTGTTTTTGAACAGCTGAGTTAATTTTGGGCTACATAAGCCCGGATCAGCTGATTTGTATTGTAATCTTAGAATTACATATCTTATAAAAGCATACCCATTACCCAGATATTTTACATAAAGGTTAAATTAGGTACGTAGGCAATCATTAAGACTGTATTGCAATTCTACGCAGACAAAGTTGAGGGCAACAGCTTATAACAAAGTATTTCATTATACTCGTAGCTCTCCATTCGTCATGGGACGTCAAGATAGTCGCGAATTTCAAAGTCACACCTGTCACGCAAATCATGATAACGTATCAAATCAAATATGAATTCGTTTGTTAATACTGCATTAACCTCACAAGTTTAAATGTACCTAGTGATTTAGTAATTTTCCACGCAAAAAATAATTTTTATTTTTGCAATAGATCTTAGTTTACAAATGGAAGGAGTTTGTACTTGAGAAGAAGCATACTTTGCAGTAATTTGCTATAAATACAAAATGATGATACTTACACGTAATAACGCACTATACTACAAAAGGAAGCATAGTCCGACAAAACAATTTAGAGATAACTAAAGTTTGTTGGTACCTATTGTTGGTAATACGAAACGTCGTTAAAATTTATAACAAATTGCCATCAACACACTTAAAAAGCAACACTGCAATAAACTTACGAGTAGAAGTCATCCTACTAATCCTACTATTCTACTAATATTATAAATGCGAAAGTTTGGATATTTTGATGTTTGTTACTCAATCACGTTTCAACCGCTGGACGGATCGTAATGAACCTTGGTACACATAAAGGTTAGGTCCTGGAATAGGACATAGGATAGTTTTTATCCCGAATAAACATGCCTTTCCTACGGGAAAACATAATAATCAGTGATTTTAAGTCGTCCACGCGGACAAAGTCGCGGGCATCAGCTAGTGTAGAATAAAGTTGCGAATCTATCAGACTTTTCATGAAAAAGACAGGAATACTTAGATAAAGATATAATATATAACAGCCAAGTTTCAACAACTCCAGTGGTCGTGCGTGACCAAAGAAGTAAATAATTAACGAATTTATAAATCAAACACCACTGCAGTTAAATATTACTATTCACATCACAGACGATCACGAAACGATAGTAGTCGAATATTAAATATCCCAAAACAAAATAAAAATCCCAGCATACCTCCACGAGTAGGGGTCAAAGCACCTACTTAATATGGGGCCTCCATTCTCGACAACAAATTAATAACGTCTCTGAGAAGCCTTCTAGTTGTGTATGGACCTTCATTAATCAGTGCCAGGAATGTATGGAACCAAGAGAAAAATACGAATTCTTCTAAGATCAAAACATTGACACGTACTCGTAAAGTGGGTTGTAATGTAGTAAAACATTTAAAAGACGTGAAGTGAAGCTATTAAGTACCTAAATGCATATTATAATACAATAATTGTTAGCTTTATTAGTTAGTTAGATTTGGAGACTTGATTTCGTCCTCTAAAGAAAGGCGGCCTCGTCCATGCAAAAAATTTCTGTTAAAAGGGACATTAAAAACATACCGAGAAGTTTATTTTAATAAGTACAATGGATTGCAGACAGACAGCTACGTCTCAGTTCGCTGTTTACTGCAATAACATCCGAGAAAACCCACAAGGGACAATCCGTTTAAAGCCTTTTAACAATATTTTAACGGTATTTCTGTATTTGAGGTTGCAGGTACATTATACTACATAGCGAAGTGGCGCCTTCTCATTTACCTACCTGATCTTCGCTTTGAAATATAATTTCAATAGTTTCTTATAGGTAGACAAAGGATAAAGTTAAAAATTCATATAATATTCAAGTATGCCACCATGATTTTAACCTACGAATTTCTGTACCCGCTTTTACTTACTAGTTGATATCGTATTTTTTTCTTCTTTCAACTAATACCTTCCGAAAGAGTCAGAAGAATACGTACTTCCAATCTGATTGATCGACTGACTCGTAAATTGAATAGGTTCTAATCTGTATCCAGTATTTAGGATAAGATAATCCAAATTATAGAAAATCTGGAAAAAACTTTTCAGTCAGAGACAGTGATGTGACGGTTCAGTCAAGGAAATGCTCAGTATAATAAAATGACAATGAAAAAGCAACAGACATCATAAGTTTAAGAAATTAATTACTCGATGCCTACAACCTGGAGGTTACGTGATTTTTCCTTAATTAGTACTAACTAGCTGCATAATAACGTCATAAACGCCTATGATTGCAAACACAATAGCTCATTGACGGTTTCCTAGAAACTATTGGAGACGCGTGCGCATGTTAATGTGAAAGCCTCAAGCTTTTGCTTTCCCCTTGCCTGTGTATTTGCATGCAAATAATATTCTTACGTCTTCTTCCCGGCCAACAAAGGTGTATATGAATTTCGCAATTTGGACGCACTTTTATTGACTACAGAATCAGTCGAGATGACAATGCTTAATGCAATTCGTACACAATGTGTTTTTCTACCATTTTTTTTTTAAAGTTATCTTATGTGATATTCTTCCGGTAGACTAATATAACTATCATTTTTACGATTGTATCGTGTAATAGCTGTTGAATTAAAAATAACTGATATTCAAACCAACAATTACAACGTATATGTAAATATTTGCTTAACAAACTTTATAGAGGGTCTATATGTATTTTCTGGTCCGTCGAAATGAAACCCTGCGCTTGGGAAAATAAAAATTCAACTGACTCTAGAATGTCATCAAATATTACTATTACTCGGTATATGTATAGTCTCATACAGTTTGAACCTTCTTTCGTTGGTGTTCATATTACTTAATTTAACTTTATATATATATTTGTGAATTGACTGATGAAATCATGCTTTCCAAAAGCTTATCTTACTAAATTTTAATAAAAAAAAGAGGTTAATCTCAAATATGAGATTAACCTCGCAAATACAAGTTGTTGCCCAACTGAACGTCATTTGTATACAACAGAGTCGAACACATAAACATGAGAATTTAAAAGTTTATTCTCAATTGCAACATTGCGCCCTATATCCGAGCGATAAAACTTTGAAATCGGGAATGCGATGGTGCAATGCGTGTCACAAATTAACAAATATGTAGCTCGAAACTGCTTTTAGGACCGCTCGTCCTATTAATCCAGTTTATTTGTTCCGATTTATAAATATGTAATGAGCAGTGTGACAGTTTGTTCCAGTGTCGCACAATTATAGTTTTATATGAGTCTCTTTTGTAAGCTTATTTAAGTTTTAGAACTCTGCTATTTTTATAGCTGACAGAAACGTCATGCATACAGCAGTAGCGGATTCAGAAATCAGTTTTGGGAAGGGCTGAGGGTCGATTTCGTTGATCAGACTAAATACCAGCTCCTGTAAGCTGAACAGAAAATTAAAATAAAAAGAAAGATGTTCTCATTTTAAATTTATCATATTATTTTCCTTTTATGTGAGCTCTCATCCCATAATCTTTTTTTTTTAAATTATTGCCTATCATAATCTTACTTTCCAGACTCCATTGGTTAGATAAGCTGTACATCAAAAAATTTTTCTTAAAAAGATGCACTATTAAATAATGTAGTGTAAAGTAGTAACGGCTTTAAGTAAATAAATTAGCTCTATGCAACCTGAGGCAGCAAGTGTTAATTTCAATTGACGCAACAGCACGTTTTGTATTACAAAAAACTTGGAATCATATGAGTAGGTTCGGCTTTTATGTGATTTATGACACTGAAAAGTATTTAACTTCCTTTGTTATAGTATTCCGTTAATAGTTATCATTTCCGTAAGGTAAGATAAAAATTGACAAAAAATTGTTGATTCGTCATTTGATGTTAAATAAAATATGAATCAAATTGATGACTCATTCAATATTTTTATTAGTCAGACACTTTAAATTTGTTTTGACGCAATTTCGTATTATAAATACATAAAAGTACGTAGAGTATCACTTCACTTTTATTTAGTTTTAGAAAGGTTATTTTCTGAGATATTCTCTTTAGAAAATGTATTGAAACTTTAAATATACCTACTGAAGTTGAGAAGCGTCTACTAGCGTAGTTTGATCGAGGTTTTGTTCTGACGTTGTTAGTTAATTGAAATTAATAATTGTTTAAGGTTCTGTTCTTATTATAAAAAATACTAGGAAGATACATACATGTATATTTGAAGATTAGATTAGATTTTAAAGAAGTTCAACGTTGAAACAACTTTCAGTAACGATTAATATCAGATACTGATACTATTAGAGACTGTCTGGTACTAGACATGCCTTTGCCCACATTTAGCTATTAGTTTACCTGCTATTTGTCGTGCCCATCTCTGTGCAGTGCAAGCAAATACCTATTTTAAAACTCGTCTTTTGTCATTGGAAATTCTTTAATTTATATGGCAATTAAAAAGCCAAAATCCTATCATATAAGGATCCAACACATTTTGTTGACTATTTCAACTATATGACACCAAAAAACTTATTCACGTTACATTGCGTTCCCATCTTCCCATACATCCAGCTGTATCGGCAGCTGCCTCAACTCTTTGTGTTGTGCCTGCTTCCACGAAAATTAAAAAAATGGAACCTTCAAGCGATTAGGTACCTTTTAGAAAAAGGCGCCCGGTGCCTTCGAGAACCTTTCTATTCTTTTTTTTCTGTTTTATATGAGACGCCCCGTCAGCAGCCATTACGGCCTGTTTGATTCAGTTTCTACGTGTCCGATAGAAAATAAAAAGTAAAAGAATAGTACTTTATGATGTGGAATGTTAATTGCGTAGGTAATGTTACATAACGTTTCGAGCTTACTCTATCTGTCTATGGCCGTGTAGACAAAATGTTATTTAATATAATTTCTTATGCCATTGTCCTAAGATAAAAATAAAATGGTCGATTCAATGTTTTGATGTGATGTGCATCTAACAAATAGGAATGTCAGCTTGAAGAATGAAGTTGAACAAAAATGTGTAAAGTTTGGAAACGTTACAAAATTCAAATAAAAAAACGTTACAAAAGAAAAAATATAATGCTCACGCCTTGGTCCTAGAGAGGTTAGGCAGAGACGATGTATCGCCACTTTTCGCGATTCTGACATTCTGCTAGTTTTACAAAATCACGCGGCCTGTTTCGCCAAACTTACACGTCCAGGAATCCAAATCAGGACCACTTATACAGCACCTGACTACTAACTGGACAAGCAAGAATCCTACTCTGCAAGCATTTCGGGTAATATCCGTCGCAGTAAAGCCATTTTGTACTTTCTTACGGGTTATCCCACTATCCCATCTCACTTCCCACTAATATCATAAATGCAAAAGTTTGTTACTTAATCACGCTTCAACCACTAGACGGATCGGGATAAAACATGGCACACATATAGGTTAGGACCTGGAATAAGACTTAGGATAGTTTTTATCCCGAGATAACATCTTATTCCTACGGAAAACCAAATTAATCGTGAAAAGCAGTGAAGATGAGTAAATTCGCAACGTACGCGGACGAAGTCGCGGGCAAAAGTTAGTATGACATATTTGGATAAGCGTACGGCGTCTATTCTTAATTATCATATGCGCCTAATGCTTATCAGAATACCATTACCCGTTAGAGAGTATAAAATACCTTTGCATTCCGACGGATATTAAGTATACGAAATGCTTACGGAAGAGGCCCCCAGGTTTTCAACTCATATAACCATCAAGTAGAATTGTTACGAACTGGGTGTCTCGTTTCTGTAATTATTAGTATAATTATCTCGTAATAGTTACTTACATTACAAATATTTTGCATTTGGAAACTAGAATAATGCGGGTACAAGAATGCGGTGGTTGCGTAACTAAGTATTGTAGTTAAACCTTCAAACCGAGACGCTCTTGCGTAAATAACTAGGGGACTTATTTAATAAAATTTAACACACAAGAAAAGATGAAGAACAAATACATATCGGAACCTATCTAATACCTTTCTAGAGTTGGCGAATATTCTACACTGCGCTCTGATTTGTATACGCGCCGTCGGTATAAATCACCTGTTCATACCATGAAGGAAAATAATTTTCGCACCTCATAAGTCACCTCAAATATTTTACCTTCATGACACAAATTGGTTATGTCAATCATGAAGGTAAAAACTTTGAGGTCACTTATTAGGTGCAAAAATTATTTTCCTTCATGGTATGTAGTCATTTCTAATTCTGTCTTCCAGTATCTATCATTAAATCAATTAAAAGTGTGATGACGTCGACTACTGGGCAGTAGTTACCTTTTCTCAGCCTTCCTCAAACAGTTACTTCCGGCTACCTAGGTCCCTTAGATTAAACAAAAAGGAGAAAGATACATGACTCTCTTACATTGATTAAACGAAAACTAGGCTCGGTGCTCGACTACAGGCGCACAGACTCATCCAGCTGAAATCAAATGTATACAGACATAGTGTGCGGGAATGGACAGTCAAGCGAGTGAGACAGCAGCAATTGCATCTATTTCATCGCTCACACAATGTCATGGTTGATAATAATAACAAGAAGTTTTGATTTTTTTATAAGAATACTTTTTGGTGTGTTTGCGAGTGAATCGGCATAAGAAAGCAATTTAATACGTATTTTCTACTAAAATCATTAACTAACAAATGTAAATGACGGGCGATCAGCCGTCGTTCCACTCTGAACTAGCAAACGAAATCCATTGGACCTCGTTTTGTAGGACCATGCGCAGTAATAGCCAGTCTTCCTCATTTTGGTTTAATCAAAGCTATAGGTATCTTATTCAGATTCTCGGTCCAGCTCACATGTATCCCACGCCATGTACAGCAGCTTAAAAATAGTGAAATAAAACCGAAATTAAATGAATTTGCATCAACTTATAAGTTTAATTTGTATGTCTAGATTGCATTTAGAATTAAACTGTTCAGCGGAGCGAGCTGGACTTTCTCCAATGAAAGAAATGCTGAGGCAATTATACTGAAGATATGTGAAAGTAGCACTTTGGTGTCGTTTGATACCATGTTACACAGCACATTGGTTTTACGTGTATGTGGTGTGATATACCACTTGACACTTAGGTACACCGTATCTTGCACTAACTCTTTCATCATAAATCTCTCTTTACGACCACTCGACTCAAACCTGTAAATATCATGAATGAATCTCTGGACCCAGGTGTTTGACAATGTTTACATATTTTATTGTCAGTCGTCAACAAAAGTTTCAACAGTTATCCATTCAGAAATTACAAGCTTTTATTTAACTTCACCTGTAAGTTAATGTTTGGGTCAAATCTTTGTCTCATTTTGTACTCTCTAACAGATCATGATCCGCTAGGCCCGCAGTTCTCCCCAAACGATTGAGCCGCCATTTTCCACACACCTTTGGTTCTGGTGACAATACAATATAGTATACTAAATATTGTATTGTACTAAATATTGTACTACTACGTGCTTACTAGAAAGCACAATATAAAATAATAAAAAACTTTTTATTAAACTTTGTTTTAAACTTTATTGTACAATTGACGAAAAAAAATATGACTCCCTACTAACCTAGTTTAAGACCTACTAATTATATATGGATTGTATATCTTTCTGAAATAAATTATTTTCATTTCATTCATTTCATTAAACTGATTTTTAAATTAATTTCCTTGACTTTAAATTTTATTTCAAGAACAGGTAAGTTCTTACCTCAAATCCACTATTATTCGATAGAATTGTGGATTAGGTGTAGAATCAATATTTCTCACGGCCTCCCGGTACCGGGCAAGTAAAATCATTCAGCCAAGTATTCGATTGCATAACAACGCTGCATGCGGGCCGTCCGTCTGTCTGTCTGTGTACCGTTATATTTATATGATGTAACCATTATAACGTATTTAAATTCTATCTCTGTATATCTATTATTCATGGGAATATTGTATTTAACTATGCTCGGTCTGTTTACTTCGGTTATATATAATTTACCGTAAGTATGATAAAAGGTTTCTCGGTTTTTCACATTTATACATAAATCCATTAATTTCATATGTCATTTGAACATGAAACTTCTTTTTCGGGTTCCTCTTTTAGGTGTGTCAATATTTAGCTTATAACTTTTAACTTACTTTAAGTCACTGCTCGAACATTATTAGAGCTGTTAATATTATTATTTCTTTAATTCAGACATTCATCCATAGCGGTAGTAAAAGCCTTAATACTATGTTAGTAAACATATTAACTAGTTTCTGAAATAACTTTTCAACAGCCCCACCCACGATGGAACTGTCAAACATCTCGTCAATCATTTTCAGGAGCACGCTTATGGCAGCTAAGTCGTCTGTTGGAGCCTCTGTGAAGGTCCCTGATGCGCTGCAGTATCGGGGCAGCCCCAATTTGGTCTATAGATAGGGTTAATACTGTATTCTAAACAGTCAAGCAATTTCTTCATCTATTAATATTTTATTGTCACTCAGGCAATCAGCCAGAGAAAGAAATTGTATCAGTAACGTGTTTGGTAAAAAATCTTTTACAGGTATATCGTTAAATAGATTCTTTGACTCACGCAATGCCCCTGGTCTTTTTCAAACAAGCTGCCTTATCTAAACGTATATTTCTCAGAACTATGATTCGATATATTGCTCACCGCCCCTTGGAAATGTAGACTGTTTAAAAATACCTAATAAAGGAGTTTACACTTAAATAGTTTTCGTAAGGAACAAGATGTGGTTTATGTACTAGTATAAATCACTGTGAATAATATTAGGATTATTATACACAGTAAGGTCAATGATCTAAAACCCTTTTCTTCTAAGATAAATTATAATAAAGTACCTCCATAACCGATATTTCTTTATCAGCAGCAAAATTATCGGTGAACAAGTCCATGACGTACGTACAATCAACCGTGGAGAATTCATGCGAATACTTGAACGAGTAGGCACTAGCTGTATTCCATTCCAAATTAAATAGCATACGAATCAAATGTTATTTGCGTCTCAGAAACAAAACATTTATGAAATGGACATAAGTAATAAAAGTAAGTTTGTATTACCATGTTAATTTTCCACTTCGGAACATCATAATATATCATCGTATATTTCATTCCAGATTAATAGTCCTATGAAAACCAACGCTATTTACGTCTCGGTAACATATACATGAAAGGGTCACCAGCAGCAAAAATAGGTTTGTATTACCAAGTAAACTTTGCGGTCCACTTAGGAACACCATCTATTGTGTATTTTGTTTTCGAGACGCAAATGCGTTTGTTTTCATAGGACTATTAATCTGGAATGAAATATAGTCTCAAATATGATTGGATAAAACGTTTGTCCTAACACAAATGGCGTATGAAAATCAATGCATTTGCGTCTTGCCAACAAAATAAATAATATATTATTATTATAACTTTATTGTATATACAGAAACTCTAAAAATAAATACACAGAAGGTGAGGACGTATACACAGGTGTGCTTATCTCTCAAAAGAGATTTCTTCCAGCCAAACCGTCTCTGGAATATATAATGATGTTCCGAAGTGGAAAATTAACATGGTAAATTTAATACAAACTTACTTTTATTGCACAGTACAAATTGTGTTATTAGAGCAGGATTTAAACTGGATTCACAACGCACCACATTGCCACATTTTTATCGCTGAACTGTCAAATAGACAACTTCAGTACCTTTATAATCACATCAGGCGTTAAAGGTTCCTCATAATATTTTGCGTCGCGTAAAAAAACCAAACACATCTTCTCGCATTATAAAAACAATTCCGCGTAAACGCCGTGATTGTCAAAACGCGCCGTTATGAGCGAAGCGATAAACAACTTCATTTTCTTTATGTTCAAAGCAGCCATGGTTGCTCGCGATAGGCAACGAATAAGTGTTTATGTGCTGCATTGTGGATCTGACTTAACCTTACAAATCCAAACGATTCGCTATCCAAAGGCGGCGCAGTGGCATGTACTTTATTTTCTGTGACAGACCACAGTGCTACCGGAAGAGAAATCCATGTCAAGATCAGGTGCTCTGCCCCCGTGTTTATTTAGCGTGTTTATTTGTTTAGCTAAACGTAGGCAATGAAAAGAACTAGTGGACAACTTTTGCATTACTGCAATCTTACCAAAGATAATATATACTAGAGTCTTAGATTAATCGATGAACAAAGTGTACACATACGGGTTCTCCGAGAATAATTTTTTTTTATAATTTTCCGATGATTGCCGGGCAATTTTAGATATATATGCTCCAAAGTAGGAAAAATCCAAAGATATTGTTTTTCTGCCCTCATCAAATTCTTAAGGGTTCTGAATATATTTGGTTTGACCACGGTAATTAAATAACTTGTTTTCACCAATAACTTGATTTCTCTGATTTGACCGCTTTCTCATACATTGTGGTCCGGGGTGGATTCATCTCAATCGGTCCAGTAGTTTTGGAAATATCCGTCGGGGCCACTGACAGACACACGGGCAAGAAATCTTTTAAGGGTTTCCCCTTTGACTGTACCCTAATAAGCATATAAATACCTTACCTACCAGTTGCCTCTAGAATAAAATAAATATGAAGCGATAGACAGAACAATATATAGTTATATATCGCAGGCTTTTCGGTTAAAGAAAATATCTGTTCTCAGTAACAGCGTATTAATATCGCTACCTGATCCGATAATAGCTGAGTCTGAGGCTAGGTCTAACTAAAAAAACTTTGACGAACAGAAACTTTGACAAAAAAGTTAAGCAATGTTGTCATCAAGCGAACAACTCTAAATAATAATTATTGGAGCTATGGAAGTGGAGGCGTACTACCTAACTACTACGATACGACGAAGTCGCGGGCAAAAGCTAGTAACATATACATATACAAAAGAATACCCGACTGATTGACCATTCAACGCACAGCTAATCGCAATGTGCCTGGAAACTTAAATTTCGCTCAAAGATGCCTCAAATGAAGAAAGATTTTTTGTAATTCCATCTATAACTGGTCATATAAAGAATAACTTAGATAGGCACCTCCCTAATGTTAAAATTGATTTTAGTATAATTCGAAGCTCATCTATCGAAGAACCTATTTGTATACATACCGAACGGTTCAATGTAACTCCAGTGCTGCCAAACCAGTTTGGACACGTGCTTAGATGCAATCGTGACTTCCATGTTATTGGTTCTGTACGGTGTGCTATACGGTGATAGTATTGAATGTAAACTCAGGATGGTATTAAGATTTTTCAAATTTGGATGCTATGTCTGCGTGAATATTTATATAAGATCCTTCACTAGAATCCTTAATTCCGGTGAATATAAATAAGATATTTTATTATTATTATTCGAGTTGGAGCTGTTTCAAGGTCTCAGTCTAGAAAAACAGATATTTTCTTCAGGATGCAAAAACGCGCCATAAGAGCGATTGCACGAGTTCCCAATGACGAGCCGGCTAAAGGGCATTTTATTGCCCTAAAAATAATGACGTTGCCGAGTCTGCTAATCCTCCAAGTCGCTACCTATGTCAGGGAAAACTTGGACGATTATGAGGGGCTTGGTGACTGTCACGCATACTCCACCCGGCACGCGAAAAGGCTTCGCCCCATCACCCACACCCTAGCGAAGTGCGTGAAAACGGTACAAGTAATGGGTCCCGCGGTGTACAACCGACTTCCCACTACGGTCACCAGCTCTCCGAGCCTACCTATTTTTAAAAAGAGACTGTGCGCCTGGCTTGTCGAGCAGGCATTTTATTGTTATGACGAGTTCTTGCAGAACGCATTAACTTACGAATAGTTTATTTAGTTTTGAGAATTTTATTTGACATTTTTATATTTATGTTATGTTTTTATATTTACTTGTGTTTAATTTGATTTCATTTAACTTGTTTATAATTTTTATTTGACCTGTAACGGAAGTTATCAATAAAGTATGTCTATGTCTATGTCTAGACCTTGTATCACTGTGACTATTTCTGGTCTATTGTGATCGCCACCATACTACAGTTCGGTGCTAAGCTTTGTGGCAGTTAGAAACTGCACAATGCTTTTAGCACTGAGTTGTTTTACTTCGTCAGGGCGTAGCAAGTAGTTACCTAGGTGTGTATTTCTTTTACGCATGAGTGGGCCACACTCGCACAGGAGGTTTCTTCTGCTGCCTGCACACTCCTGTGGTTCGGAGCTTGAGGTTGAACATGTGCTTGTTCAGACCACAGTGTCTTGTGAGGGCTCTCACTACTATGCGTAAATTATTCCTGCTAAGCGTAGAAGCTTTTCTTGAGCAGTCTTACGGTTGTAAACCTTGATTAGTGCTTTGGAGTGATTCAATCCTGGCGTGCAATTACATTGATTGATGGATTGCTCTAGGCAGAGGTTTCTAAGCATTAGGCGTGCCAAGCTTATAGGAACGCCACAGCATGGCTCTGGACCGCATAGCGTTCCTCTGCCTCCTGCCTTTGCAAGTTCGTCGGCATTTTCATTGCCCTCGATCCCTGCATGTCCCGGAATCCAGCGCAGAACCACCCTATTCTTTTCGCTCAGGGAGTTCAATAATGTCACGCAGTTCTGCAGCAACTTAGAGCTTATTGTCTCTGAAGCTAGTGCCATGAGAGCTGCTCGCCGAATGGATTTATATGTGATGGTTGACGTAGTTCTTACGGAGGTTTATATCCACACATTCAATAATGGCGTATACCTCCGCTTGGAAAATGGAGGCGTGTTGCCCCAAAGTTACACTTCTTCCGCAGTTTAGGCGCTCTCCATAAACTCCACATCCTACGTCATGTCCTGACTTGGAACCGTCGGTAAACCATTTCAGTCTACCGGTCTCCCAGTGAATTTGGATGTTTAACCATTCATCTCTGGACGGCAGTTCCACTGTAAAGAGTTTTTCAAACTTTAACACTGGAAGCATGGTATCCGATACCATGTTTAAGATTGGAATTTCTAATACCGAGTCTAGTACAGATCTTGGGGCCTTAGAAATCCAGTTTACCTTCTCCAGGGCAGGTAATCTATACATGCTGGATCTCGCGACCTGTTCAACATGTAGATGAAGAGGCGGTAAATTCAGCAGTGCATTTAGAGCCGCTCCAGGTGAGGAGGACATTGCCCCAGTAGTAATGAGCCAAGCAGTCCTTTGTAGGCTGCTCAGTTTGTTAATTACAGTTATCTGGTTGGCTTTGTTACTCCAGACCACAGAGGCGTATGTGATTGTCGGCCTCAAAATGGCTGTGTAAAGCCAGTGGAATATCTTGGGGTTGAGACCCCACTGTTTCCCTGCCAGTCTGTAGCTTATACCTAAGACAATTTTAGCCTTTTGTGTAATGTTGTCTATATGCCTGTTCCAAGTCAGTCTCTGGTCGAGTGTGACTCCCAGATACTTTACTTCCTTGGAAAATGGTATTTGCTTGCCATTAAGACTTGGCATGGTCAGTTCTTTCAACTGCCGTTTGTTAGTAAATGGTACGAGGACGGTTTTATATGAGCCCTTAGACTACTGTGGAACATAGGCCTTCCCCAATGAAACCACCACACCCGGTCCTCCACTCTCCGCATCCAGCCGCTTCCGACTACCTTCTTCAATCAGGAATAGTAGGGCTGCCGGGAACTTAAGGCCGTAGTTTTGGGTTGCTGCTCATGGGGGAGTTTTGCCCATAATGACCACGCTAGGCAAAAACAGACATAATAAGTGTTAAATTCAAACTCTTACAAAATCTTTATAAAACACACAATGAAAGACAATAATCTGGAAAGATAATAATGACATAATCTGACTTACAATTAGTTGCAGTAACAGTCGCAAAGGAATAATCATCATAATTGACTCAACTTTGATCTGCTGAGTAAACAAAATACACTCCGTAGAATGTGAGGTTAACTCAGTTACCCTCAGTTAACCTTACAATCAACTAAGATTTGTTTGTTTAATCTGAAACCGGCCTGCAATAAATAAATAGGTCAACACTCACGAGCCACGTACCTACTGATAAATTGCAAGTACATACGACGAAGAGAATGCCCCCATTAACAAGTTAAATGGCTTAATGCAGAGGTCTTGAGTTCAACACGTTATCAAATTGGACCCGGCGGGGATTCGCGGTTAGGTTATTGGCAATTAGTGCTGTAATTGAAGAGAAAATGAAATTTTACGCCGTGAAATCGTCTGTCGGGGAAACTTAGCTATGTTGTCAGGGTGGATTAGGGAATGAGCTTCGTCCATATGGAAAATTATTAGGCTAGGCGGCATTGAGATTCATTAATTATATTTTTAGAGTGGTCAATAAAACTTTTGAATTTCCCTATTTGAAACGGCCTTGTTGAGGATTCCAAAAGTTTAAACCCAAGTACCTATATTTTGCCAAAGCCTGCCACTAGCAGAACCGCTGATCCCTTGGCCCAAATATACCATTTAGAATATTAGCAATAACATGTTCTATACCCCTTTTTATGGCTTTTTGTATCGTGTTTAGGCACAATAATTCTGCACAATAATGCTGCCAATTTCACGTAGTGGAAAATACACAGTGGGATAATATTGATCGGTTTGTTTCTTTTAAAACACCTTTTTTGTTGAGATTGTTGCTCGGTGTCAAAGTTTCACCTTTTCTATTATACATAATAAGCAAAACAACACACACATTTACAGACTGATAAGGATAAGTTTTATACCCTGATGCGCTGGCTTTTAATTTGAAATATTGTCTGGCAGCTGTCATAAGTTGCAAATAAGTCACAAATTGACGTGAACAACCTCATTTGATCTTTACGTTAAATTACAATAGAAGATCTGTAGTTCCTTCTTGTGTTTAAATGCTTTAGTGTTCGTATTGCGACACTTCAAGGACTGCCAACGCGATTACTTCTCCAGGTGCCATACTTGTTGGACCGGTGCTACTCGACACTAAGCCACTAAATCATTTGGTCGACGATGGGGACACTCTTATTTATTAGAAGACTTCGATTATTCCTTGATTTGATACTTTTATTAGTGTTGAAGTGCGCGTCCATTCGCACGTTTTACATCCAAACTTAAATATAAATCTGAAAATCTGTGTGTTATTACTACTGTATATTTTTTGTATGAACAGAGTGCTGGCGAATGCATTCAAGTATACTTTGGCCCTAATAAAAGCGTCGAAGACACAACGGTACTTACTTATTAGTAAACATAACGCTCGGCGTACCGATATCCACATTGTATGGCTGTAGTTATTAACTATACGGTGCGCATACGCACGTGTTATACTTGAAGACTTGTAATTTAATTGACAGCTAGGCTTTAAATCAATATAGATAAGGTAATAACCTAACATTACCGTCATAGCCAATTAGTCTGGAACCTTCGTAGAGGAATCAGTACATTATTCATAAGCTTTGATTATTAAGTTTTATGAGCTCAAGAAAAGCAGGGTTCTATCGAAGTAGAATGCAGAAAAAATACATTTTCCTTTTAAAATGTCCAAAAATTGTATATACGGAAAATATCATTGACGCTTCAGTTTTAGCTGTTTATGCTATAACCTTGTTGGTTGTAACATTTCCGTCTTCTAATTATCTGCGAGGTTAATCTCTACTTATTGCATTATGTCCGAGATTTACTATAAGTATAACCTTAATTCCGACTCTTGCCTATAATTTGTTAAGTAGCACGCCATCTTTAACTGTCCTCTTTACGTCATCGACGTTGTCTTGTGTTTGTTCCGTGTTGCTCCATCCATGACGTATCAATCGGCAGGTTGTCAAGTAAAAATACTTTTGAGTTCTCTCGGCAGGTTATTCTTCCGACGTCTTTTCATGAAAAATGAAGTCTTCTATTGTCCAAAATAAAATTATGATTCGTGCAACGTCTTATGCTTTTAGAAGTTAAATCTGTATTTTATTACCAGGTAGGAATTCATTCTCTCTACAATTCAGAAGTTAAAGCGATGTAAATATGCTTTATTCTATATTATTATTATTATTGTATCAGAAATTTACATAAACGATTTCATTGCTCTTAAAAGCACTATCTACGATAAAACAAGTCTAAATAAGAAGCTTTTATATTATAATAAGCGATAAAATACTTGTTTCAAGCCTATAATCTTCTGGTTTTTTATAATAACTATAAAACAATAACTATCTACTGCATAAGCATTCATAGTTTATTACAAGCTTAATGACAAACATTATAAGGAATGAGACCACAACGTCTTATAGGCATGGCCAGCTGCGTTAACGCAAAAATAATGAGAGTCCTCGAGGCAATGCGCTTTAACGCATAAAAACGCAAATTACAATGAACATAAAGAATTTTGATGATGTTGCTGCTGATATTATCGAAGGATTTAAGACTTTATTCGTCGACAAAAGAGTTAAACATCTAAAATGTGTGTCAGACAAAGCTTGCATTAATCAAAATGAGTATTCTCCACCTGCTGTTAAAGAAGATGCACTATTATTTTATTCAGATATTAAAAAACCGTCTTAGAAATCGGACGTTGAATGAAATAAAATGCAGGAAGTCTATAATATGCAGCTGCCGTGTAGTTCCCGGCTTAGAATAGAGCCACCATAGAGGTGTCGGCAAGGCGACTAAGAGATTGCACCAGGGACAGGCAGCAGCGTTCCCTGTGTATATTAATATAATTACTGCGGTCACTAATCCGTTTAAAAAGTATAGTGATTATGGCAAATCTCCCAATGGACAGCCCACCAAAAGTGGCATTCTATTGGTGAGGCTTATGTTCAGCAGTGAACCTATTCCGGCTGATGATGATATGCAGGAAAGAGTGCACAAAAATATAACAATCTTACATTGACTGTTGTAAGACTGTTATCATTATTGTAATTCCAGATTCAATTATTTTTAACATTATTTTCTCTTTGATTGCCTAAGTTGATTCAGTCAGTCGGTCATCAACAAGATAGGACTCGAAGACTGATTATTAAGGACGTCATCGTCATTCGATTTCTGATACAAATTAAAGAACTTGTTTTGAATATGAAGCAAGTTCCATGCAAGTTCCATGAATAGTTATATACTGCACAGCTGGTGTCATAAACGAGATGAGCGAAACCCAGTTTTGATCCTAATTCCCTGGTAAAGTAGTCACATAACGCTTTTTTATTCACAACTTATGTGAAGTGCTTGAAAAGGTGGCTAATAAAGTTTGCAACATTGTAGGTACAGGTGGATACAAAGTTGCTTCATAGTCTTATAACAAAGTGGACAGTAAACGATATGACAAAGATGATGCTCTCGCAATGGAAGTTTCACGCTAAGTTTAATAGGTATGTAATAACAATAAAGATATACGAAAACGCCTGTAAACATTCAGTTGTTGAAAGAGATAATGTAACTGATGAAACTATAATATAGACACCCGTAGATGAACTTCACACAAAATAGTGTTAAGAAGAGACTGGTTCAGAGGAAACATGAAATTCCTAGAAAGTTTTTCAATTTCTGCAATTTATTAGTTTCCCTAGCTGATGGATTTAGTTATAGGTGGGAATTAAGAACTTCTTAATATATTTATGATATTAACTCAAGTTAATCTATTCAGGAAAGCTCTTTTTCAATTATGTAGAGTATTATTGCAGTGTGATTTTTCACATTGCTTCAACGTTAAGTCTTACTGCGTTTACGTCAATCTCATCATAGACAGTCGATTAATTTCGCACTCATCAATCATAACATAACATAAAACACTGAAAGAAAGTCTCAATCAATCAATAAATCAGTACATCATATAAATAATGGGACACTCCGTATGGTATTTCTTCACACACCCGGTTCTTCAACAAACTACTGTGAAACTTCATTTAGAGAAATACCCTTTGGTCCTTACATCATCGTTTTAGAGTATATTTTGGTTTAAATTTAATTTATTGCTACGGTTGCAGGCAGGTAACGGTTTACCTGGCGTGACGGGTATACGGTGGTAGTGCACTCATTTTCATTATGGACTCGACGCATGTGCTGTTTGTGTGCATTCCTTCCTGCATCCAATGCTTTGATTGTACTGTAGATGTGTGTGTGCCAACGAATTGCCTAATTGCGCTACTTACGTGATGACTTTATTATACACCATCGCTTTGTTAGAGTACTACGAATTGACAGGTGATTGTTATGCAATTTCAATTTAACATTACATTACGCTTCTTGGGTTTTTAATTATACCCGCTGTAGACAACTGTACTTTAATATCCTTGGAAATAATTTAAATTACCTTACATACTTCATATGACTTTTTTATTTCATTATGTTATACTAATCGGCTGTTATCTCACGGTATATCAAGATTCCATCAACCTTCCACAAAAAAGTTATCGAATATAAATAATGAATAACTCTGATGATTAGCCATTTTGGTCCTAGCCTCCGGAGACCTCAGGGTTGGCGCTACCTCGCACAAAGGCTTAGCCTGGCGATCCAGCGAGGCAACGCCACCAGTGTTCTGGGAACGATGCCGTACACAGGCGAGCTGGACGACGTGTTCTTACTGTACCGCGTTTTATATATTAGTTTTTAATAATTCTGTATATAGTTGTATAAATTTTCATTAATTTAATAATTGTACAAATGCTATTATATATTCTGAATTTCACCCATCCTTCTATTTTGTTAATATTATATTTTTCAGTAAGTACTATGATGATCATGATGTTCAATTCCTTCAACTCCATGTAAAAATAAAAAAAAAACATCATCACCGGGGAACGACAATAAAACAATCTCCAATCGGGTAGTAGTAACCAAACAGTAGTTCATGAGCATTTCCCAAAATTATATCAGAATAATTCGAACTTCAAACATATTTTGATCCATTTCAAGGTTACGTTCCGTATTGTTAGATATGATTTCGACTGCAGCACCTATTCATACTGTAGACCACTTGACAGTTGTAGATCTATACAAGACGTTTGACAGAGTAGAGCAACTTGTTCCAATGGACGTTAGGACACCATAAATCCGACAACACAGGTCAACCTCCCGTCAGAATGTAACCTCGGTAATGACGGGTTGAAAATGAAACAACCTATAAATGTCAGTGTGAGGTGACATGGCAAAATTAATTGGTACATAATGTACCGTACATTACATACACATGTGTGCTTATTCATGTCTATTTTTAGACAAGTTCCAAGGCAGGAAAATTATTTAGTTATAGAATCGTAGGTAATTTTAACGTTACCGCTTTAGTTTTGCGAGACTCGAGTACCTACCTACCTGACAGTGTATGATGAATTAATTTAAAATAACCAACCAGTTCGCCGTCTAAAAACTAGTTGCGAAAAATAATGCGATACCATTACATCATCATCATCAGCCTGAAAGAGTCCACATAGGTCTCTCCCAAGGTGTGCCACTGAACCCGATCTTCGATTCTTCTCATCCAGTCACTGCCAGCCGCCGTGGTGTGGAGACCGCGACTGGGCAAGCGTAGTGTGGGACGCCCCCTGGCTAGATGGAGCGACGATCTACATCTTATTATTGAACTATTTCGATAACTTCTGGAATATCGACATCATACCCTTTTATGCAGATTATAAATAGGGCTTTCGATCGGCATTAAAAATAATAACGACTTATGCGGGAAAAAAAACATTTTTGTTCGAATACTTTTTAATGATAATTTTATTTTTAGTTTAGCGCAGTTTTAGTAGCAGGCCTAGTACCTATGTCAGTTTGAATTTTTCGCATATCTGTAGTGATAAAGGAATCATTGGCACACTTTTCTGTCCCAGCCTGTATATGAATAACCCTAATGGGTTAATACTATTTATTTGCATTCTATTTATGTGTACACCCAGTAATCTACTAAAAAGGCACGGAATTTTGTAACATTTAAAAAGGTTTAGAATAAGTTTTGGTTTAAAGTAAGTAAATAAATTATCTTAACATACACACACAGGAGAACGCTGCTGCACGTCCCTGGTGCAATCCCTTAGTCGCCTTGACGACACCCACGGGAAAGCGTGCGATCACCAATCCCCTACCAAGCGTGGTGATTATGGCAAATCCCCCAATGTAAAGTAGTATTTATTGGGGAGGCCTATGTCCAGCAGTGGACATATTTAGGCTGATGATGATGATGAAATAAATGATTGGTCGTAAATTGTGAAAACAACACGAGACAATTTCTCTTTTAAATACATTAGTTTCTTCATTCATTGGCTATTTCAGTGTCCCTTGTTGTAATGTAGGCCTACGCCCAGCAGTGGGGCGTGTAATTAGGCTGCTGTAATCCATCAACCAAGTTATCAGATCACATACCACGCTTATCAACGTCTATCTTTGAAATTAAAATTGAGAAAGTGATCCAACTTATTATCTACAATGGTATAACAAAGTCTAACCGCTTCATAAATTAAAAACTCACAAGATTTTCGTTCTAGTTACCTAATTCCTTCGTAACTATAATAGAATAGACGTGTCTGTTATGTTATGTATGACGGTTTGACGCTTCAATGTTAGGACTGTTTTAATTAACTATAATAAAAAAAAATAAAAAAACCGTCGAATTGAGAACCTCCTCCTTTTTTGAAGTCGGTTGAAAAACGAGCAGGAAGGAGTAGAAGAAACTGGGGGGGAGGCGGATGCTCGGAAAATGGCAGATAGAAATACAATTACATAAATGAAATAATAATAATTACACTTACGTATAAATGGAAAATAACATCTAATAAATAAAATCGTAAACTTCGCGTGTCTGTACACTGAAGATATTTGCAACAAAAAAAATTGGGCGTCTAAGGATAAGCAACAGAACACATTTTGATCATTTTTGAAATTTTTGTCTGTTGCTCTGTTTATCTGTTTGTCTGTGAGTTTGTGCAAGCATCACTTAAAAACTACTGAACGGATTTTGATGGACTTTTCACAGAAACATGGGGCTTAACCTAACTTAACATTTAGTCTTTATTTCATCGCAATCGGTTTACTTAATAAAAAGTTATGGACATTTTTAGTTTTCAAATACATTAGTAGGTAAGGTTAGTATGCAATATATTGCAAATAATAGTATTTCCGTACTATTCAGATTGCGATGAGTTCGGACTACATTTGGAGCTGGTAGTGGGAATGGGAGTGGGAGTGGACGTGGGAAAAGGGAGTGGGAGCGGGATTGAGAGTCTGAGTGGAAGTGGGATAGGGAGCGAAAGTGGAAATGGGAGCGGAACCTGTAGTCCACGCGAGCGGAGCCGCGGGCACAACTAGTAAATTAATATATTAAATGTTATGATTGGCTATCCAAAATAAAGGCTATTTTTATTTTATTTTTAAATTATCATAAAACTATCAAGACTTAGATCGTTATCGCATCGCACGATCGAGTCATCGAGCTTTATCATGAATCGAGATATAATATCGATAAGGCACTTCGGTGATTGATAAAATGCATGTTTCTAGAATATGATATCGCCATGCACATACAGTGCGTTTTTGTGTTGAATATGATTTAACTTCTAGATTCAACAAACAACTCTGAACTCAATATTGGACTCAGTGGACTCATATTTGCCAGGACTGCCTCGTTGTTTGGCGCTTGCCTCGACTAGTCAGAGGTCGTGAATTCTATTTCCACTGGCACTGGAATGATTGTACAGTGACACAAACTTGTGCAATTTATAAGTGGTCTCGATTTTTTTCATTTGGGGGTTTTCAAGTTATGACGTAACTGTCTCAATCCTTAACCTTAATCTGAAATTAGACCAGGCTGGTATCTTGTAGGAAAGTAAAATATGCTTGTAAAAAATCAAATTGTTATATTTGTTGTTGGAATAATTGATACTGGCTATTTATAGTTCATAGTATATTTTAAATAAGTTTTTCTACATTGATGTTCTCTGTCACTCCTACGAACTATACCTATCTTGTCAACTATATCAATAAATACAAAATAGCATAAATAAGTATTTTATTGGTTCAATCAATAATTCTTACGAGTATATCCAGGATTATACAATAGCAGGATATCACAACATTTGTTGATATAAATAAACTACTCGTAAATGTGTACCAACGTTACAGAATTACGCCAATTCGCCCCAAAGAACAAAGAGTTATTAGTCACCACTTCGGTGGCAAAAATGACAACAGCCGCAAATAATTGGATGGTCGGTCATCTCCACTCATCAGATGATATCGTACCTACACTATTATTAAGTATTCTATGACTATACTCTTTTTTAGAACTAGGTGTATACTTGTATGTATAAGTAGTCATTTCACTAATTTTAACTTTATAATACAATTTTTTTACGTAATATTCTCAAAGCATTATATGTACACTTTTATCTCAACTACATTCTATTTTCATACAAAAACCGTTTATAATAGAATAGCGAGCCTGATATGCGTAAAGTACCTATAGTAGGGCAAAACACCTCCCAATTGTACAGAATGCGATGTCTATCTGAGTACGTTTATCACATTTTGATGGAGTGTGTCCGGAATGAGTCTTCTAGAGTACAGATAAACAATAATTTAAATGTATGGGTTGTGGCCAGTGTAACAAATGTCTTGGCTTTTATTATCGGACTAGCTGTTGCCCGCGACTTCGTCCGCGTGGACCACTTAACATAATAATGATTACGTATTACTAAATCCTCAAAGATATATATTAATCTGGTTATGCATTGACTATTTTAAGTAAGTATACATAAAATTAGCGTGCCGGCGGCGGTTCCGGCCGTTGGACTACAGAATTATTATTTTTAACCAATAAATAAAAACGTAAACTTCGCGTGTCTGTACATTTACAAAACAAAATTAGGGGTCTAAGTAATATTAACACATTTCAATCTTTTTTGACATTTTTGTCTGTTTATTTGTTTAACTACTAAACCGATTTAAATGAACTTTTCACAGAGACATAGGGCTTAATTCAGAGTAACATATAGGATTTATGTCAACGCAATCGGATTACTCAATCAAAAGTTTTGGACATTTTTTTTTTTTCAAATACATTTGTAGGTAAAGTTAGCGGGAGCGGGAGAGGGTGCGAGATCGAGAGCGAGAACGGGAGAGGGAGCGAGAGCGGGAGTATGAGTGGAAGTGGCAGTATAAGTGGGAGTGGGAGCTAGAGCGGGAGCGGGAGCATAGCTATTTTTTTTCATAAATCTATAAGGCATTGGTCATGTAGACTTTATGTTTATACCAACAGAGCTACGTAGGCGCTGAAGCGACTAAGCTGTTTAAATACAGATTTTAAAAGGTACCTAAGTATAGTACGTGTCAACTATTATCTGCATACCAAGAAGTACAATAAAGAATTGAAAACCAAATTGTTTCTTTTTATCTGAACATCCGATTTTGATAACACACATTGACATGACTTCATCAATTTTATTTTGTTAAATTTTATGATAATCCATACTGTTCAGTTATAACGTATTTTGACCAAATTGGCGCTACTGCAATTTTGCCTTCTAGCGACGATATATCAAGTCTGTTCCGCCGTTGTACTTACATCGATTTGTACTTCCTATTTTCACCACTGGCAATGTATGCTTGACAGAGCAGCAGATGTGTATCTGAGGGAGGGCTTGGCGCCATAGTCTTGGTGGATTATTTGGAATCCCGAATCGGCGCCACTGCACAGGGTAATGAGAATGAGTAATGATACGGATAAAGACCGCTGCAGGACAATTGTGAATATGTGTGACAAGTTAATGACGCATGGGACTGATTTTACTGGAATTACTAATTCCTTATTTCTAATTATACTAATACCTAATTCGTTATTTATTTTCTTAGTTGGTTTTTTAAAACACTTTTTGTTTTACAATTTTTTTATAAATTTTAAATGGAAAGGCAGCTTATATCTGATGCTTCCGTATCAGCAGTCGATTTGCTTATTTTCTTTTAATAATATTGTATAGATGTTATTCGTATGGCAGATACAATAGATTCCAGCAAATTTTCCAACTGGATACTTTCCCTGTTGCTTAAAAAAAACTATTATATCTCCTGATGGTGCGGATTAATCTAGATTTTTTACCATGTCTTAATATTAAAAGCTATAACGGATTTTAAAAGTTACTTATAACTAAAGATACTTATAACCACGTTTAAATATTTAAAGCAGCATGTACTTACATAATTGGTAATCGCTTAACGTATAAATATTATTACATTTCAATTTCTTAACTTTCTACGCTGTTAAGTACATTAATACTTTTATTTGTATGTAAGTCATGTCACAAACAGCAATGAATATGAAAACCGGTTGATTTATTTTTTAATAAAATGCACTCGGTTGATTTATAGATGAATGAGATAAACGTATTTTTCGGAGACTGTTTATCATAGATTTATTACAGCAGTCGTTTAAATTAAATTGTATCCATTAATGTCACGGTAATCGGTTTGCTACTGAGATGATCTTGAACTATATTTTATTCGTTACATTACACTTGCAGTGAATCTTACTTGATTTCCGCCAGGAAAAGACACCATCACTTCTAATTCTTAAAGATTACCCACCTCTTAGCGGTTTGTAGCTCATCAGGCGGGCTGTCGTATGTTGATTTGCCACTTTAGACAGCAAAAAACGTAGGTGCTTTTCAATTGCTTCTTTTCAACGATTTCACAGCCCGATTCACTTCTACTCTCTCCAAGTTGCCAAGCTTTTGAAATCTGAATGATTTATGTTAATTCCGACGCTTCTCTTTTTCTACCTATGTTTTCTTATACTTCCATCGTTTAAATCCTAAGATCTTTCAGAACTTTCTCTTTTATCTGGCGCCTATATCATAGACGCCACACATCTTTTAGTATAGCTTGTATTGAGAATATCTTGCTTGAAGGTCCAAGCTACATTACCATTTGTACATGTTATATATTTTTTCGTTACTTTATTGTTTTGTATGTTTTTTTCTTAGTGTGTGCAATAAATTGTTAAACAAATAAAAAGAAATTAAGCTTCTAAGTTACATTAACATTAATAACGGTATATTCGATTATACCTATATTTCTGTGCCTCCAGTGAAAAAGTATCTAACTAGAAAATGCTACGTGTCAAGAGACTAAATACATTATTTTTAATGTTCTGATTTATTTTCTTGAAAACGTTTTAGTGTGAAATTCGATAAAAAAAACATTGACCCGTTTTCAGAAAAAAATTCAGACAATTGATGGTACACTGGCTGGCATTGCCTGCACCAGGCCCCACAACCAAGCTAGAGTGTATTAATTTGATTTTGTTTATATATTATTTTGATATATTTGAAATATTTGAATGTTACAAGTAAGTATTATTGCATTACATCTGATCATTTAAATTAAGTTGTGCCGTGTGGTTTCCGGTAGAGTAGAATAGGACCACTTCAACTCTTCCCGTGAATGTCGTACAAGGCGACTAAGGGAATACATACATTATAATACATCAATCAGGCCTCCCCAACCCGTCTGGCCAGCGCGGGGAGTGTAGGCCAAATCCTCCGTCTGTCTCCTGCAGTGGAGACAAAAATAACCTGATGATGATAATGATGATTTAAATTCAGTTAAAATGATTAAAAATCATTTATTTTGTCTCCTGAAAAGCAGTATTTTTAAGTTAGATCGTTTTTCTTAATTTAGTTCTAGTATTAATTTATCTAATAATTATTAGTTTTATTGCGACCGGTGCACTTAAGGATGATTAATTAATATAATCACAACACTGAATGACGAATTACTAAATTAAGTGCAAAGTAGAAAACGTGAAATCAACTGAGCTTTCCACTTGGACCGGTTCCTGCACTTGACGAAAATAAAAACAGTAATTTGGCAAATGTGCGCATGCGCATGTTTGGGCAAAAAGCAGAGAAAACAGAGTCGGGACACGCAACGGCACAAGCATGCAGTCTTGCATGGCATTTAGTCTTGGGTTTTGTAGAAAAAAACGGCGGAAACGAAAAGGTAACTCTAATTTGCATGACCATTTACTTATACCTGGGAACAGAGGCAGCGTGCTTCCTACAACTTATTTACATCGACTTAATTATAAGTACTTAAACCATTTATATCCAAGACTTTAACTCTCTCTACTTCCAGCGGATTTTACTTCATTCTATACAAAAAATATAAATTGGGTTTAGTTTAAAGTATGGTCTGATATAAAGACTATATACCTTTAAATTCCGCTACATGTCTTTTATTATCAGCATCCCGAGCTCAGGTTTGTCTATTATTGGATGTGGTTATCTGAACTCTCAAAAATCGAACTCACTTATTTAAAATTATTGGAAAAACCCAAGGAGAGTTCTTGTAGAAAAAGATAATTTATGTAACACTATTGTAGTAAGGCTTTATGAGAGTACTTGTAGTCAGTCTAAAGGAATGTGTGAACCGCTTCGGGAGAGACATCAATTCATGACCTGTGAATAGATGACCCACATGTTATCTCTCAAAAACCATTATAATACATATAAGTATTATTATTGCAGCGCCGTGCTAGAAGTAAAATAAATAGGTACACTCGGCCAATTTGATTTCCGACCCATAAAATCATGTTATCTCTATTGCACGACCAAGTGTCCTTTTTTTGTTATCATCATTCTTTACCGTCCGTCCGTCCGTCCGTCCGTATGTCACAGCCACTTTATTCCGAAACTAAGAACTATACTGTTGAAACTTGGTAAGTAGATGTATTCTGTGAACCGCATTAAGATTTTCATACAAAAATAGAAAAAATAACAAAAACACTTGGATGAGTCAGAAATTAAATTTGACGACGGTACACCATGCGTTTTTCGATCGTCTTAACTCATGGTTTGCGTCCGTCTTATCGTCCTGTAGACTCCGGGTTTCCACTAAGCACCAGGGTGTATTCCTCAGTCCCGACTTCTGGCCCGAGGTCGGGACGTGTCGTGTTTAGACGATATAGGGAGGCAAAGACTTTAAAACCCCCAAAAATAGTGTGTGTTTAATTAATGAAGGTTATATAATGTATGTATTTCTAGGCTAAGGTATTTATCTATGGGCCAAGTTGCCTGAAAATAAAGGATTTATTATTATTATTATTATTCGTGGCCTCCGGTCGTTTGCATCGTCCATCCAGCTAAGTGGACTTCTGTCTCTCAGTCCCCCCTCCAGTCTCACGTCCATCTGTCCGATCTCAGTCTGTTAACACCCCTCCCTACATAGAGAAGCAATTAGTATGTCTGTTCACTGTCTCTACAATCTGCAATAGCCGTATTTAATATTCATCCCCGGCCCTTCTGCCGACGCCCTTATAAGGTTCGTTGACGATATATTGTCCGATGCGATCGTGACAGGAATCGATTACCATTCGATTCCCTTATAACATTGAATACGTAATCGATTTCCGATTTCATTGTGTGTGTGTCTAGACTAATTTGAACTAGGTGCTAACGTTTATAATAAAATGATGTTGTGCTTATAGCTGAAATTTTTATGCAAGTTTGTTCAAACTTGTATAAAAATTTCTTATATCATTCATTAAATTCCCCCTACAAAGGATGGGATGCTCGCCGCCAGATGGACCGACGGCCTGAAGAAGGTGGCCGGAAGCGGCTGTATGCGGAGGGCGGAGGACCGGGTGTGGTGGCGTTCGGGAAGTTTCCTTTCGTCATATTAGGCTAAACAGTCGTCGATACAAATTGATAATATTAGTCGTAAAAAATAATAAGAAAACGTAAACGGGAAACGGAACAAGGGGAATTTGTTAGTCAATAAATTACTCGACTTCTATCATATCTATTTTCACTGAAGTGAACAGAAACTCTAGTCCTTTTAGCCCTTTACCTGATCTTTTTTTTAAGTTGCGGGAATGTGGTGCGTGTGAGTAGTATGGAAAGTATTTGTTAAACAAACATACGAACTATCTTATCTCTGTCTTGGAATACTATGGCAAGGTTATCCTCCGATAAAAACGCATTTAGTAACAACAAACAAACAAGGACTTCGCACGCTTTTTAAATAAGCACTTATTGCGTATAGATTTTACTGTCACGACGACGGTACATCCCTCATAGATCGTACAGTTCATGACGGCATGCCCCACTCCTCCAAATCATTCATTACATGCGTTATATTGTTACTGTGTTAGTTATATCGTTACGCACCAACTATCAATGTGTGCATACATACACTAAGATAAGATAGGGTACGTTAGGATAGGTTCGGATTAACTCCCCGCGTCCCGCGATCACCCCTCGCGAAAAGTACCGGGATGTGCCATCGTGAATTGTACGATCTTATACATACTTATACAGTTTGAATTAATTTAAGAACCGAGTTCATCTAAAGTGAACGTCTCCGATTTTTTTCGACTTGTTTTACGAAAATCTATGTAGGTGCAGGTTTTCGAGTTGTAAGCAGACATACAAACAGACAGACAGTCATTGCATTACCATAGTGGCTATTTATTGTGGTAGTGTTATTCTATATATATTTTAGAAGTCATTAATAAATAAAATAAAATGTTTATTTTCAGACAAAGAAATCGATATTTTGTTAGTCATGACTTATTCTATGTTGGTTAATACACACGAATATATAAATCAATAATAAACAATAATAATAGAGGCTCACCGGGTCATTATTCCCATGAACCTCATAATGTCATAGAATAAACTATACTTAAAATATCCTTGCATCCAACCAGTTTCATATTTACCTACAGTTATGCTGCTGTTATTTTTAGACGTAGCTCAATACGGCATAAATAGATACGAGAGTTAACTCACAATAAAGAAGCTTTTAAATTCGATTTTGGACTTCATTTTATTGTTATTTAATCGCCACTTTTGTTCCAATAAATTATACATAAAACGACTCCCACGCACACAAGTTTAGATAAATTATAAATAAAAAGGCGGTAACTTTAATGTGGTCGTGTTGAATCACCACACATAAATCGTAGGACTCGGCCACATAGGTATGATTTTTGCAAACTGACTGTGTTTAATTAACCGCCTCATATTGGCCTGATGGCTTGGTTATTTTACTCGGTTCGAATCCCACTGGAAACAGACAACTTTGTACAATTTATAGAAGACTAGCTGTTGCCCACGACTTCGACCGCGTGGACAACTTAATATCACAAATTAGGAATGGCATGTTTTTTCGGGATAAAAACTATCCTATGTCCTATTCCAGGACCTAAGCTATGTGTGCCTAGTTTCATCACGATCCATCCAATGATTGAAGCGTGATTGAGTAACAAACATCCAAATATCCAAACTTTCACATTTATAATATTGTAGGATGGTCCCGGTCTGGATGTTATACTTGTAAATTGTCCTATCCTTGTTTGTTTCCCATAGCACAAGAGAAAATCCTAGTTTGGGATTAGACAAGTGTTTGTATCCCACTAATATTATAAATGCGAAAGTTTGGATATTTGGATCTTTGTTACTCAATCACGTTTCAACCACTGGACGGATCGGGACGAAACTTGGCACACATATAGGTTAGGTCCTGGAATAGGACATATGATAGTTTTTATCCCGAAAAAAATATTATTTATACGGGAAAATTTTTATAATTTGTAATGTTAATTTGCCCATGAGGCTACAGTTAGAATGTATATATGTGTCCACGAACGTGTTATTTTAATTTTTTATTAGTTAGTCAGTACTGCTATGCTTGCTTATTATTAGTTATGAAGTCCAATAGTCTATGGTTCTGTGCATATTTGATGTTACAACCGTTAGCAGACTTAATAAATTAAATAATTATACGTAGGATTTCCACGACTGATGGCGATTTTATAATGACGATCTAAAACAGACGTTCGGATATCTCAAAAATGTAATGTAATATTTTTTAAACTATTTATGAGTTTTAAACGCATTGATACGACTTGGACATCAACGGCGCGTTATAATCATGTTCGTAATCAATCTGTTATCACATGATTCATGCGCAATACGTCAATTTCGCAATTCCTCTGAGTATGACTTTTTTGATGGCCATATTTATTTAGTCGGTCTCATCTCAATAATCAACAGCGCGTAGCCCTAGCCGTCCAGCGGGGAAACGTAGCGAGTGTCCTAGGCACGTTGCAGCACCATTCGCTGGACAAATTAGGCGAATTTTTTTATTTAAATTAGATGTGTTTCATATTTATTAATTTTCAGCTTGTATTTTATACTCATATTCAATAAATTAGGTACCTACCCTTTAGTCGGTACGATTCTGTATAATTTATTCCTTTTGGTTTACTTTAAGCCTTCCACCACAACATTTGCTGCATTGTATTAATGAATTACAATGAGATCATCGCCTTACGATTGCTTTTTATGGTGACCAACAACTCAATCACTCCCACGCTTTAATTGCATACTGTTTATGTTATTTTTATTATTGTTATACTTTATAAATTATATATTCACACGGCGCCAGTGTCTACGTGACTTTATTATTAGATCAGTTTGAAGAGTGTGCGCCTTGCTACTGTAAAGTGTAGGGTTCGAAGGCTACATGCGAATCTGCGTGTGGTTTCCGGTAGAGTAGAATAGGACCACTCCAACTCTTCCCGTGGATGTCGTACGAGGCGACTAAGGGAATACATTATAAAACATCAATCAGGCCTCCCCAACCCGTCTGGCCAGCGCGGGGAGTGTAGGCCAAATCCTCCGTCTGTCTCCGGCAGATGAGAGAGGGTTGTGCTCCTGCAGTGGAGACAAAAATAACCTGATGATGATGCGAATAAGTTTTTAGGAACTTCAAACCTAAGATAAGGTGAACCTTATAGAATGAACTTTGTCATTTATCATACCGACTCATAGATCTCACCTTACCTAATACCAAACTAGAAATTCCTTAACATCATAAACTATATCTTTATCTGTTTACTCAAACATACAAAGTTGTTAATGTAATTTTTATTTATCTTTACCATAGTTGATTTTCCTATAAAACCACACGTTATTCCGACAATTTTATTCCAGTTAATGTAAAGTATGACGATTTATTATGGTCTCGGTGTTCAGTCAGACAGACCATATTTAGTAGAAGCATATATGGTTAGGCATAGGTATGTATTATATGGGATATTGTACATATAAGGGCACAAATGACCGCCCTGCGGGTGTTAGGGAGGCTGGGACTCCAAGCCTTTGGTGTAAGTCATCAAATTTACTTACGGTTATTGTTTGACTCGAGCGCCAGAGGCCGTGAGTTCGATTTCCACTTGGGGAATACAACTTCGTGCACTAAGTACAACTTAAGTCACGGTCTGGATGATATTAGGTAGGGTAGTAAGGAAGTCAAAGAATTAACAATCAAAATTCATTCATATTCTTAACCGCCTCGTTGGCCTAGTTCGTGGGTTCGTGGGTTCGATTCCCACTGGGGACAGACAACTTTGTACGAGTTGGTCCCTGTCTGGATGTTATATTTGTGAATGGTCCTATCCTTGTTTAATTTCCATAGCACAGGAGAAAATCCTAGTTTGGGATTAGACAATTGTATGTAATATGTAGGTATGATTTATTTAAATTCATATTCTGCAGTTGTAAGACGGGTAAATAAAAGTCCCCGTCACATTATTGAGGCGGTCGTCAGTAGTAGAGGGATAAGAAAAAATACCCATATTACTACTGGTAGTATGACTGGTAGTCCTACAGGCAATCAAGGGTGAATTGTCCCGTCCTCGTCATTCCATAGCACATCAGAAGAAAATTCTAATTTGGGGTTAGACAATGAAATTGTTAGATATTTTTATAATATTGATCTGTCGGAGGAATTGTTAGGAGTGTTTATTAGTGGGTTTTAAATTGTTATGCATTGTCGTTTTTTTCTTACAGCTAAACAGCTTGAGCGTTAGCTTATTAGTATATCTGTATAAGACAATAAGAATCATTATAGAATAATCTCGATTCTCAGCATGGGCGGATTCAGGGTTTTATTAGATGGATTTCAGAGTATTATGTTTACTCTACTCCAGTCAACAACAACTATAAATAGAATCTTTAAAAGGTCGAAGGGAGATCGACAAAAAAATATAATAAAACGATATTTTACAGTTTCAAACTTCTGATAACGCTCAGCAATGAGAGTCTATGATGCGCGTGTTTCAAATGCAATTACAACTCACTTTCTAGTTTCAATTCCACGCTGCTAACTTTAAACTTACGCCGTATTCAACGGACTCCATGGAAGTAACTTTGCTTTACTTTATCCTATAAAAGGAATGGACGCGACGTAGGTGGGCACTTACTAGAATTATTAGTTAGCTGCCTCGAACACCATTTTGATCCAACTACGATTCGAGAAACGGCCTCGTGGCAGTCCTATTTCGGAAGACTTATGGAGAGGTCTTGCTTGTAATAGATTTGAAAGAAATGTATAAACGTTTTAAAATAAAATAAGGTTGTATTACATCGAAGTTTAGACACCTCAACTATCAACATCCTATGCCAGTCCACTGCTGGACCAGAAAAAAAAGAGGTCTATGCAACCACGCTCTGGGGCTAGCGTGTTTGTTACGAAAGACACTTGATAAGGCACTTAAATACTTACAATTTGACACCTACTCGTTTAAATAAGGATAGTTATCACCAAAATTTAATACCGAGAGCAGCCATCTTTGTGACGGTATAGTTACTAAAATGCTTACAGAAAGTGACAAAAAAATTCTACCTCCGGAACGGACGCCGATTATTGCGAAACCACTTGTCAGTATAAAAGTGTTTAGTCCTACGAATATTCTTGTATTTGATCTAGAATATTAAAACGTTATAGAATAGAACATTATTTAAAAGGCAACAATTTCTGCAATGTATATTACATTGCATAAATTGTTGATATATCTGTCCGAAAGCTCTCCGAAAGGTACACATATTATTGTCAATCTTGCAGCTCTAAAATTAGGGTCCTATTCGATGTCTTCGTTTCTTTTCCTACACGGTAGAAGTCGGGGTTGCAAGCCTACTATTTATTAACTGATCTGTGGCCTAGTACCTATACAATATTTTATATGCACTAAAAATAATCTCTTGTCTGTTTTCCACGGCACATATTGGCACTTGAAGCTTATTTATAACACCATCAATGCCAAAATAAGCGCTTGTAATAAACACCTGTTGGCGATATATATTAGAGCTTTATGAAGGGCTGGTTACAGATAGATACTATTAAAAGCACGCTGAAGTATATGATGCAAGGGCAGTGACGCAAACGCGTTTATATTTAAAATCGCCGCGCAGTGGAAGGTTAGTTTGAAAACTAATTTAATTTTGTTAAACAGTGATAAACAGATCCGGTGACCCCATAGGTACTATGTCAGGTTATACAATTTAGTCATATTAACTTACTTTTTAACTAATTTTAGTTTTCGCTTTGTTAATGACCAATAAGACAATAGGATGCGGTCAAATATTTACGTCGTCGCGGACAATACAGTTTGGGGAAAATGCGACTAGAAATGTCTGCGTGTCACCATTATTTGTGAAGAACTACGAGTACATATACTACATATCACCAACCTGCTTGCTAGCGTGGTGATTAGAGCATCAATTTCTTTAGGAGAGGCCTGGTCCAGCCGGTATTAGGTTATAATAAATATGCTGTTGACATGTAATCATCATCCCAGAGACGTCTACTACTGGACATAGGCCTTTCCCAACAAACGCCACCACACCCGGTCCTCTGCCTTCTGGATCCAACCGCTTCCGGCCACCTTCCTCAGGTCGTCGGTCCATCTGGCTTCGCGGCGTGCTACCCAGCGCGTTCCGATTCGCGGTCTCCACTCCGGAACTCAGTAGAACTCGAACAGATGTAGCCATATGTCGGATCTCCTGTTACGGATCATATATTTCAAGAAAACCCTGAACATAGCCTTTTCCATAGCTCGCGACTTGAAACTTGTGGATCAGGCCCACACTTGGACCTATTAACCTCAAAGGGCCCACACCCTCAGTGTCAATATTTTGTGACATGTTATGTTATCCTATCCTTCCTACTAATATTATAAATGTGAAAGTTTGGATATTTGGGTGTTTGTTACTCGATCACGCTTAAACCACTGGACGGATCGTGATGAAACTTGGCACACATATAGGTTAGGTCCTGGAATAGGACATAGAATAGTTTTAATCCCAAAAAAATATCCCATTCCTACGGGAAAACATAATAATTTGTGATGTTAAGTGGTCCACGCTGACGAAGTCGCGGGCAACAGCTAGTACGTTAATAAAATAATTACTTTACTTACTTTTTTCACTAACATCGCATAACATGAGTGTGACATGCGTGAGTAACAGATTTTATGCACTACGTAAAAGCAAGCGGATAAAAGAAAACGATATAAGCGTAAACAAAACTCACTATAGCTATAGCTCCACGTGTTGTTTACACTTGGGCTTTAAACAATTGTCACTGTCAGAATTGTCCGATGATACTAATGTTAAACAAATGTTAGATTTACCAATAACACGCGTGCTGTGCAGAGTGCAATGTGACGTCATATGACGTGTTAGTAAACATTTCTATACAAGGGCCATCGTGCACTATACAGACCAAGACTATAGTCGCAGCGACCAGTCTTCCTCATCACTCAAAATGTCAGGTGTGAAAGAACTGTACCATTGAGTATTGCATACTAGAAATTAATATACATGCACTAGCTGAGACTCCGACTCCGCTCGGGAAAACTTCAACTTGCAGTATAGGTAGGTAATTAATAATAGTTATGCGAAGCTTCCCACAAAATAAATCCTAGTCCTCCATGCTTCCTTCTACATCCTGTCCATAATTTCTCTCTCTCTTCTTCCCTATCATATCAGCCTTAAGACGTCCACTGCTGAACATAGGCCTTCCCCAATGAACGTCACTACTCGGTCCTCCGCCCTCCGCCCTCCGCATCCAGCCTTTTCCTTCTTCAGGTCGTTGGGCCACCTCCTTTCCTTTTCCCCAATATATTTTGCTGATATATCTAAGTTATCAACTCAAAATATATACTTACCTGTTTTCTTTTTTTTATGATTTGGAATAGTTTTTAATGGAATTTACCATACCCCTGGACAAAACTATTAATATGGATAATAATACAAAATTAAATAGCTCGACAAACCATTCGCAGCTACACAAAATAATATGTCGTTGACGTAACCTGCAGTTTAAAAGCACGTTTAATTTGGTCGATGCAGCAAGACAAGAGGAACCCGTAGTCGTCAGTTTGGTCAAACACAACGAACGACTACTAGTCGTGTTCGCCAAGCTACAGTGCGCGAACACCCTTATGGTATTGCGGTAAAAATAGTAACACAGAGATTAATAAAAGCTTAGTAGGAAATGGACCGCCCGTTTCATAATAAAAAGGAAAGGGAAGTGCCGTGAATCAAAATATAAAACTGTTAAAAAAATATTTAATATTAATTGTATTGGGAAACCGACATCAGTATCTCCGTCAAAAGAATCTGCTGGGAAGCTGCAAGCGTTTTAGGAACTTTGGTAACTCGATACGACGTAGTATGGCAGCCAATTTGTCATAAAAATCTATTTGTACATGTACATGGGGTAGGCAGAGACGATGTATCGCCACTTTGCACGATCTTATGTCGCAAAGTGGCTTTCCTTCGCCCGCTTTTCGCCTCGTGATACCCCTTGACGTGATGTGTTGCGATCAACATCGCCGCCTTGTTGAGGTACCACGATTAGCTAGGGAAATAATTGTCCACCTCATCAGAGCCCCGAATGATTCGGTAAGGCTAATAGTGCCAGTAGTTCACCCAGCTCCGGGATGGTGGCACGCTTACGACCAGACCAGCCCCTATCTATTTGTGGTCCAATAGTATCCTTACTTTCGGCAGACATCCTGAAAACTAGTGCCGAAACCTTAACGTAAGATTTATTTTAGGCAAGATTGTTTTTTTATACTTACTTAAGTGCGGAGCGAAGTAAAGTGTATAGGTGTATTTGTATTAAAAAAATACCTACGCGGCGCGGCCCCGATTTCGGGGCCAACCGGTCGTGTGTCGCGAGAGCGATGTGACGCATTTGAGTAAAGTCCCGCGCTGCGCCGCTTTACAATCCGTAAGCGTATGTACCAGACCTAGGCGAATCACGTATGAATTCAATGTGTGCGTGATTAGCGTATAAGCGTAACATTGACTTTCTTCCATGCGCGTAGAATTCAATTTGCCTTGTATTGAATTTTGTAGGTAAGTTTTTGAGGGCGCCTACTGTACTTGAATAATTACTTATTCTTTGATAGGGCTCGGGGATTGCATAACTTCCGCAAGCACGGATTCCGTGTATGGATTTCCAACCCCGTCTGTTAAATAACAAGTCAAAATATGTTGAACATTTGTTTATTAGAAATATAAATTAATTTTGGGTACAGCGAGGTGCTCTCCGTTGTAATAGAAAAAATGGAAGGGCATAAAACATGGCAGTGTTGCCAATTGAATGAAAGAAAACATAGAAAAACGTTTCGTTACACACAAAATCTTCATATATGTAAATAATAATTATTTATGTTTATTATGTATTAAACACAATTTGACGACGTCCGTGGCGGTACGGGTAGCTCTCGGACTGCCACGCCGAAGGTTGCGGGTTCGAATCCCGCTAGGGGCAAATGTTCGTATGATGAATATGAATGTTTGTACCCAAGTATTGGATGTTTATATATTTATTTAAGTATGTGTATCCGCTATCTAGTAGCCATACCACTGGCTCTGCCTAGTTTGGGACTGGATAATTGGTGTGAATGCCTGAGATATTTATTTATTTTATAAACACCGTCTAAAACAATAAATACATAGTCTAGCTAGGTGTGTAGTCCTAGGTCACCTATAAATGAATGTCAAGGGCCATAGTGTACTGTATTACCGTGATATTTTCTTAAACCTTGATCTTTGCATGCCTTTCATCAACAATTTGTCGCGTTTTGTCAGTTATACTCTGTCATTTTATTTCATTAACTCTTGCCTTATTACATTAAAATTGCTACGTTGTCAGGAATGCTTTATAGGCATAAAATCTTGAAAGGTATCCATTATTTCTTAATTTTTTGGTAGGATCTTATCTTTTTCTTTATTATAATATCCTGAATGACCCGATTTTCGGAGCTAGATCGTTTAATAAGATAAAGAAAGTATCGATACTGGCTCAAGTCATAATCGAGAATCTCGATTACAGTTTCAATCGAGGAATAAATTTAAGTCCGTTGGGGCGTTAAATGATCTTCTTTAAGATAAAGTTACTTTACAGTTATCTTGTGATTGAGTCTGAGTTATTATTGTTACATTCAAACAGCTGTTTTTCTTATAGTATTTTCAACCTTATATTATAGTTGATAATGGTCCTCAACACACGTGAGACGTATTTAAAGTATGTGTTTATTGATTGATGGTACCCTAACTACCAAACTGATTTACTGGTCTCTTTCACCAAAGGTTTACTGGAAGAAAGCTCTTACAGAGTTAATTGCGCCTTTATACATCATTGGTTAAAATGGATCATATATTGTATTTGTGTACAATCCTACTAATATTATAAACGCGAAAGTTTGTAAGTATGGATGGATGTTTGTTACTCTTTCACGTAAAAACTACTGAATGGATTTTAATGAATGAAACTTTACAATAATATAGCTTATACATCAGAATACCACATAGGCTACAATTTATAAAGATATTGTGTGAATTGTCCAAAATTACAAGTAAGTAGGAAAAAATCTACCATCTGAGAGCTATTCTGGCGTGCGCTGCCAAAACCGCTAGAGTTACACATCCTACTAATATTATAAATGCGAAAGTTTGGACATTTGGATGTTTGTTACTTAATCACGCTTCAACAACTGGACGGATCGGGATGAAACTTGGCACACATATAGGTTAGGTCCTGGAATAGGACATATAATAGTTTTTATCCCGAAAAAACATCTCATTCCTACGGGAAATACATAATAATTTGTGATGTTAAGTTGTCCATGCGGACGAAGTCGCGGGCAACAGCTAGTTATAAATAAAATAAAATTACAGTAGTTTTAAGGATTTTTATGTCTGCTTCCCTATAGCGTCGAAACACTACTTCCCTCGGGCTAGAAGTCAGGACTGAGAAATACACCTTGGTGTTTAGCGGGAATCCGGAGTCCATAAAGTGGCGATAGATAGTTAGCCCTTTTTTGACCCGGGGAAATGCCACGCATAGACACTCGCCTCGGGGGGACGAGTGAATTGTGTCGGGATCTAACCGACTAAAACCCCGCGGTGGCCATCTCCGGCACAGTTCGAGGGACTCCGGGACCACCAAAGGCACGCTCCTGGTGCCCCTCTCACCAGCCTCGCCGCACGCTCTCTTGGCGGCCCATCTCGGGGGAGATTAGGCTCCCCCTTAACACCGCTTGGTACATGCAGCAGCAGCGAGGCTGCTGCCCTCCCCGGGGACGCATGAAAGAGTGCACAGAGCCCCCGCTCCATGCACTCGCGCCGCCGATGACCCCTCTTAGTCGCATTTTACGACAGGCAGGGGATACCGTGGCTGCATTCTTCGCCCCACCACATAGGGCACAATAGATAGTTAGCCCTGACCTGACCTGATTGACCACTGTTGTATATAAACCGAGCAACCTTCGGATACTCATTTCAAGTGTACTCTACAGGTCATACCATGAAGGAAAATATTTTTTCTCACCTCATAAGTCACCTCAAACTTTTTACCTTCATGATTGACACTAATTGGTTATTAAATTAGATAAAAGATGACTTCTGTTATCTAATTTAATAACCAATTAGTGTCGATCATGAAGGTAAAAACTTTGAGGTGACAAAATTATTTTCCTTCATGGTACGACCTTTTGTGAGTTCTTCGGTTTCTTGTCTTTTTTTGTTATTGATGGGTTTGCGCTTGAACCCAATCTCACCTGATGATAAGATCGCGCTCCACCTTAGGCCTCATCATGGCCTAAGGTGGAGCGCGCTTACCCAGAAGATGCCTATTCACTCTTCCTTTAAAAAGATCCAGATTGTACTTGTCTTTCAGAGAAATGGACAGATATCTATTCTAACTTTCCAAACCGCTGCTTATTATTAAGTAGATAATCTGTTAATAAAAAAAAAGTTGTAAACACATCAAAGATATCATTAGACTAATGATTGCCATTAAATTAATTGCCATTACCGACAACTGACACTTGTAAATGTACACTTATGTAATTAATACGTTTAGAGAATCTACTTAATAAGAATCGTGTAGGCAATTAGGCATTGAACTAATCCGTTATTTATAAAAACTGAAATGGAATTTAAAAAGAAACCAATTTAATTGCTTAAATATCTAAAATAATAACTATACTTCTACTTTTATTTAACTGCACAGCCTACCTTTCTCTGCTATTCTTATCCTCTACCAAAAGGTTGTCCAGAAGAAACGCTTTTAGCGATAAGACCGCCTAGATATACTAATGTAAGCTACTTTGCAACAAAGAGTAATTGTCGTAAATAGTTCTTGTAATGTTATCAATGTAGGTAAGTATTGAAATAGAAACTAAATCAGTGCGGAGACTCCTTTACATCATCATCAGCCGAAATACGTCCACTGCTGAACACAAGCCTCCCCAATAGAATGCTACTTTTGGTGTGTCTATTGGGGGATTTGCCATAATCATCACGTTTGGCAGGCGGATTGGTGATCGCAGTAATGATCAGGAGAACGCTGTTGCCCGCCCCCGATGCAATTCTCCCAGTCGTCTTGACCACACCCAAGGGAAAATTGGGGGTCCTACTCTAATCCGGGAACCACACGGCCTTCACAAATTCACCTATATTCGTCTACGATTTAACCCTGCCGCACCTACCGTATATATTCAAACTAAATCTAATAAAGATGTCCCCTGTCTTTGTAAAGTACTTTTCCACTGGTGGTCGGCCAGACATAAAGATAAAGTAGGCATGACATTACCACTTTCATATCACGCCATCAAAGTTTTAAAGCACTATAAGTTTACACGACGTGTCGTAAACTCGTAAACTCCTCTAACGACGTGGTAATGACCTCGCAGACTTAAGTGCCACAATAGATTCTATACAAAACATTTCAAGTTCGAAATGAACAGAAAGGATGACATGTGATGTGATGATTGGTCTACAGAGCAATTGATTACCTTACCTTACAATATTATTGTCGACGGATCATGAGAAAAACGGATCTGGCAACGCTATCTGATATAGAGAACAATAGAAGTTACTCATGTTTTAGACGAACGAACGAATAAACAAATGCATCTGACCCTACTGCAAATTTATTTAACTAAGTCTATGTGCCAAATCGAGACTGTTTTTTTAATGGCTTTAACAGCCCTAGAAATAAAGTCTTTTCACACCCGTTTTACTTTTAAGTATCTTATTTAAAAACAAAAATAATTCTTTTATAAAAATGGGACGCAATTAGTGCCAAGTAGCTGGCGATTTACTCTGTAGTTCACATCCTCACTAAATTGATAGTATCTTTAATGAAGATTTAACAATAGATAATCTGGACAGTTGTAGACGAGTATCACACACTTTCATTATACATACCATACATTTTTAGGAGGATTAAATACATACAAAAGCTATAACAACCTCCTCTGGCGAGTTTCTGGAGGCCGTCTCTATCAAGGTGTGACCAGACCACTCCGGCGGCGCCACGCAGACGAGACCACCGCCTAATTTCGGAGCCCCGTAATTGTGTCACAGAAAGGGCAATAAAATAAAGGGTTCGATCGTGGACCTATTGTGATAGCTAGTTTGAAATTTAGTGGAAAGGTCAGAAGTGAGAATAAACAAAGTATTAGATATAAGTTTGTCATGTAATATATATTTTTTGACATTGTATTTGTACTAATAAATATATGTAAATTTAATACAAGTCGTTCAAGGGTAATTCTAACTAGGGGGAAAATGCGACTGTAGAGAGCGACACCATGGCTGACTGAATAATTTTACTTGCCTCATAAATCTCATAATACTCTGATATTAGTAATTAGTATATGAAATTAATAATATTTTTTTCTATCGAGTTATTTGCAGATACCTGCAGTTACTGCTTTCAGATAGAATTGTCCCGACCTTAGCACGTCCCACTATTGGGTATAAAGAAACCTACCCTGCGAGGAGGTATCTAGTCTTAATTAACTTTTAGATATTCTTTTTCGGCTTAAAGTTTCCTCACTTTGATTTCCTCACTAAACTACAACTAGAGATTCCTTCAAACCGCAACACAAACCTCAAAAATTATATGTTATCATTCAACGTACCTGTTCCTATAATTCTTTAAAGCCATTTGCTTGTTTTGCAACGGTAATTGTTAACTTTGCAGCTGCAATTTGAGGTCATTCGCTCCTGTCCCTACTGGTGTAAATGGTGCAATTTCCTGGCCATGAACTTATTCGCCGTCAAACAAAAGTGAATAAGAGTAAGTAAGCCATAAGTAAGGTAACAGTAGATTAAATAAAACTGACTGTTTAGTTATTTGAGAGATATCGATAAGTGTAATAAATATAACTACTTTAAAATAGCTAGATATTTTTATCTTTGTTTTCTATTATGTTGCTTTATAGAGAATGAAGAGTTGTTTAACTGCAGTAGGTACATGTCTGCGTAAACAAGAAGTATCTACTTACCTTTAAGTTATTTTATTTATTGACATAAACTTAACAGCACATTGCACTAAGATAAAAAAAAGTAAAAGAGATAAAAACGTATTAACTAAGACAAACATGCATTATATTATAATATATTATGTACTTGTATACGAGTAGGTAGTAACTTTACATATATAGGTATAAAAAAATGTTTCGTCATCTTTCTGCCAATGTCTACTAGTAGATATATTATATATAACTCTCTATTTCAACAATATCTTCCTATTTGTAAAATTCCCTTCGGCCGAAAACTTGGATCGAATCAGTGAGTGACATTCCTCAGGTCGCATCGCCAGGCTTGTATACCTTAAAGGCATAGAATACTTAATAATACTAGCAAAGGTATCACTCACTTTATCTCGAAGGCTTTGTAACGACTTACAGAAGTAATCCTTGTTAAATTTTACGTAAAAAGCGAAGGTTGGGTAAATGACCTAGTTTGGGAAAAGTACCACTTTGAAGTCACGTGTTTTTTTGTGATTATGGAGTTATGGTTATACGTCTAGGATGCATGGTGTTTAATAATTACATACTAGCTGTTGCCCGCGCCTTCGTCCGCGTGGACAACTTAACATCACAAATTATTATGTATTTCCCGTAGCAATGGGATGTTTTCTCGGGATAAAAACTACCCTATGTCCCTTTCTAGGACCTAAGCTATATGTGTACCAAGTTTTATCCTGATCCGTCTAGTGGTTGAAGCGTGATTGAGTAACTAACATCCATAGGTATATCCAAACTTTCGCATTTATAGTATTAGTGGGATTATGTAATAAGCAGCTGGTGCCCGCGACTTCGTCTGCGCACGATTAGTATTTCGAGTAGCTTTTTTGTAGGACTATTTAAGATAAACATTTCCATCATACATTACATATGTGTAACTCTAGCGGTTTTGGCAGCGCACGTCGGAATAGCTCGCAGATGGTAGATTTTTTCCTACTTACTTGATATTTTGGACAATTCACACAATATCTTTATAAATTGTAGTCTATGTGTTATTCTGATGTATAAGCTATATTATTGTAAAGTTTCATTAAAATAAATCCATTCAGTAGTTTTTACGTGAAAGAGTAACAAACATCCATACATACTTCCAAACTTTTGCGTTTATAATAAGTAGGATAATAATCACTTGTATGTTCACTTGGCAACAAAGTAGCTAAAGACTGCATCCTAGACGTATAACCATTGACCGCTTCGTTGGCATAGTGCTTGGTCGTTTGACTCGAGGGCCAGAGGTCATGCGTTTGATTCCCACTAGGGACAGACAACTTGTGGAATTTGGACAAGTTGCTCCCGGTCTGAATATTATTTGTGAATTGTCCAATCCGTGTTTAATTTCCATTTTAATTTCCATAGTCCAGGTGAAAATGCTAGTTTGGGTAGTGTATATGTGTATAAAAAAGATGTGAAAATCGGTAATCAATCACACCAAATACGTGACTTCACATAACACAAGCCAGGGGCTAAAAACACCGTTATTTTCAAAAACCGGTGACCTTGATACGTTATCTGTTTATCCGGACTTGGTACCAGTGTCTGTTTAATCGGTATTTCCCTACATGTAATACCGGTACTTTTATCGGTATCGGGTAACCGATTTTATAAGTGTGAGTGAGAGTTGACTCCGCATAAACAGAGGGCGCCTTCTGCGCGGATATTGACGCGTGGCGCGTGGCCAGCTTGCTCAAGCTTAGGTGGTATGTCACGCTTATGTGTATCGGTACTTTTAAACCAATATACCGCTTCTCGTTAAATACCGATATTACAGCTATTTAAGAGCGTTATCGGAACCGGTATAAAGCCCACAATGCACGAAGATCGTGACACACGGTCCGGCTCCGTTGACCACGGAGTGACTCACTCGCGGAGAACAATGCCGACACGACCAATCACCTGTTACTGCCCCACGTGTCGGACAGTAAAGGAAGTTCTGCACGAACGTCTCGCTACTGCGACTTTTAATCTGCACTAACTATGATTATTGAAAGAGTCAAATAATTTGATCAACAGTCTTCGACGTCCATTGATGCAGTAATACCTATAATCATGTCATGACGCTATACTGTGACGCTGGGAGGATGTTCGCACTGGCCTGATAATTACATTGACTGACTGATATTTTTGTGCCTACTTCATTCCCGCCATTTTTGCGTTGAAGGCGTCTAGACTAGTAACTTGTATTCATGGAACTAAACATTTATAGCTGTCAGATGTCATGGGACAATCAGAGATACCTACTAAATGTTGGTTTCAAAAATGTCTACCCGTTTGCCATTTATTCCGTAAAACCAAAAACCTGGGCCATATGATTATATTTCATTTTTGGTTGTTACAGCTTCGTATATAGGTTAGGTTGGCATTTGTTACTTGATAAGCCTGAAAATAAATCTGAATACTTAATGTTGTGTACTTACATTGGACTGACAACAGGACAAGCTTACTCTACATTCGTCTATCTCCCTCAATTTTATGCCGAGCAACTAGGATCGAGTGTTTAATACTTTAGTCGAGCAATATCACTGTGTGGAAGGACCTTTATTTCGTGCCGTGTCGTGATCAGTTGTGCTATAAAGCATTGTCTTATTCTTTTTTGGTTGATCATGCGTTCGCAAATCACTTTCGATTTCTGCCTTAGGTTTTTTGTTGCATTTCTTGTGAAGAGTTAATTGAGCTGTTTGTTATTTTGTTACCTATATATGATGACTGTATCGATATTATTTTGTCACACGTAGGTATAATCTCTATCTGGTAAACAGGAATTACACAAAACATGTAAGACACACGTTATAATACTAAAGAATACGATAGAGTTACTCAAGCTTACACTTAGACGATAGAGAATGCCTAATACTCTTTTAAAATTAAAATATTATTGTCTTCAAGTCTTTTATGACCTTTTCTGTAAAAAAAACTGCTTACTCAAAGTCTTAAAAAGCATTTATTTTAACGCGCAAATATTAGCACATTCGCACTCGTCGTACAGGTTTTTGAAACAAAAGCCAGGATGTGGCGTGAGGCCGCTGCATCTAGGTGTTTTGTGCGAGTACCTAGCGCATCCGGACCGAGCGGCTCGACACAGGCACTGACCCAGTAACTTTATAAAGCTATAGATTCTTGTTGTCCACACCACCGTTGCCCCACAGGCAAGATCAACAGGACTTAGTTAAAAAGTTAGTTCCTGCTGGTGCCACAAGTGAGGAAAAGGAAATTTGACTGATGATTCCTAATTGATATACCCACTAAACAGAATTATTATTATTATTATTCGAGTTGGGGCTATTTCAAGATCTCAGTCTAGACATTGTATCACTGCGACCATTTCTTGTCTATTGTGATCGCCACCATGCTATAGTTCCGTGTTAAGCCTTGCAGCAGTTAGAAACTGCACAATGCTTTTAGCACTGAGTTGTTTTACTTGGTCAGGGTGAAGCAAGTAGTTACCTAGGTATGTATTTCTTTTACGCATCAGTGGGCCACACTCGCACAGGAGGTGCATGGGGGTTTCCTCTGCTTCCTCACAGAGCCTACACGCTCCTGTGGTTCGGAGCTTGAGGTTGAACATGTGTTTGTTCAGACCACAGTGTCCTGTGAGAGCTCTCACTACTATGCGTAAGTAGTTCCTGCTTAGCGCTAATGCTTCTTGAGCAGACACTAAACAGAAACAACACACCGTGTTGGTCCTGATCCTGTTGGTCAACTCCGGTTGTCGCTACCGGTGGGACACGGCGATGGGGACAACAGGACTAGGTATATCAAAATTATTTATTTTGCTGCCATTTATCAACCAACGTTTATATTTGGCAAAATGTTTATAGGGCTTTGCCTATAAACATTTTGCCAAATATAATAGTTGGTTGATAAATTCCAGCAAAATTTATCAAAAATAATACCTGGGGCTTAAAAAGAGCTTGAATGTAGGTACAAAAACAACCTATGACCTGTTTTCTTTCATTCTCATCATATCAGCTTGCCGAATTCTACTGTTGGACATAGGCCTTTGCCTTTCAAGCTCTTTTTAAGCCCCAGGTATTATTTCCGTAACATCTGATTGTTATTCAGATATGACCCGGAGTGCCTATACGATACCTAGGCTTGCTTCGTTTCGGGATTTAACACTAAAAATATTTTCCTGCGGCCAAAATTAGTATATAACCCTTATATTAGTCTATAAAGTCTATAACCAATAACTATACTTTATAAGGCTACATAATATACACACTATTAATTCTAGTTTTCATAGTATAATTTAAATTGGCGAGTTGGTATTTGCATTGCTGGTATGGTTTCACCACCTTAATAAAATACACACACATTTACTCTCATACATAAACACACACCCCACCAGTTACCCACACACACACACACACCTACACGCACACACAAACACATACACGCACACACATACTGTACACGCGAGATTTGATTCAGTTATTTTTGTTTAATTTCTAAGTTTTCACTCCATTATAATATAATATGTAGAAATAAGTATTAGCTGTTAATGTAAGAAGAAACGATGCTATATTTATATTTACAACACGAAACAATATTTGTAAAGAAGAGCGGTGCCTCGTAACACAGGCTCTGCGAGCCTAAAAGGAGACACCTGCCTCCAAATTTTTATGTAACTTTTTCTATGATGAACATACATGATTTTATCAATACTTAATTTACTAAATAAGTATATTTTTGTTACAGTTGTGGTGGACGTGGACGACCGGCCGGTCTGCGTGGAAATCTGTGATACTGCTGGACAAGTAAGCACTCACCTACTTTTTACTGCAGACGTGACTAACGGACTGTCATCCTACCCGATGGTAAGCGGCTGCTGACGGCCATGAACTCCAGGGTCTGTTCCGCTCGGCGCTCTATACGAATTGTTAAGAGAAGAGTTGATATTTAAGGGAACACCCCCAATACTCCACACAGGCGAACAGATTTAATTACCCACTATTACTACAGGCGCACCAGCCTGACTGTACTCGTTTGTGTGTGTGCGTGACCTCGGCAGGCTAGTGCTACTGCCAGCCGTACTCTATTTTGTAATATTTAATATTCTCTCATGGGAAGGCTGCTTTATGATTGCTTCAACTGTCACACAATTCTTTCACACAATTGACCCAAAAAATGCTAGATTTACCTTAATCTAGGATCTGTGTGTTTGATTTTAATTTGGGTTGGTTAAAATAATCTTTGACGGATAATTTGTTCAGGGAAACTTAACAGATTTTAATAACCCATTATTAATCAAAAGAACGTTAAATCTTATAGGGAATTTGAGTATTTCAATTGATAACTGATATTAAATACTTACTGAATTATGACAAAATAGATTATAATAACAAAATAAATAATCTTTTGATCGCTGTCATTAAAATCGGTGAAGTTTCGTTGAACTATAATATATCTCTAGTTTTTTTAGCCAATGTGATAGGATGGTAAGCCATTATGCCAATTGTAGCAATTAGGAAAGCAGCCCAGCCCCAGTACGCATCTCTAGATTGTCAGAACTTTGTTAGAAAATTGTTTGGAGTGTTGAGGCGTGAAAAATCGCATAGTATGCTTCGTGGAATTGGTGCATTTCCACCACAAGAACTCTTTTTTTTATTAATTTAAATAACTCTTACAGAACCATAACAGTAAATACAATTCGACACTGCAAACCACAAATTACCTTTCCAACTTAAGCATTCTAACATAAAAAAATTACATTTTATTCACCTCCTAACCCCTATGGCTCGAAGTGCGGCTCCTGTGAATTCCACCAGGGAACAGTTGAATAAATCCAACCCCTCCCGAGACAGCATTAAGTTCCCTGAGCGCGCGCGTCACCGGTGCGCACGCGACGATGTTAGTGCGCGCCGCGGGCACGCTCAGCAAAAAGAGTACACGCCTGAGACTCAGATACCGGTCGCACAAACAGACTCAGAGACTCCAGGATTTCCGGGTTGTGGATCATCCCCCGGAACACTTTAAAAATGTATATGACTAGTGCCACTTGTCTCCTAACTTCAAGCTTGTAGTATCCGACCATTCCCAGTACGAAGAGAGTCGGATACATGAGCGGGTAGAAATCTTATATCTCTAGAATCCAGCATAGTGCTCATGACACTGACTTTCTACGTTTAGCCCTTATCTCACTGTTTGGGAAATATTAGCCGAGAAAATCAGTAATTTAAACTGACTTTAGCGACACAAGCAGCACGTGCATTGACAACGTTAAAAAAGTGTTCCCTGAATTTTTTAGGCCCCAATTAACAATGGGTCGCATCTTGAAAGTTTCCCACAGTTTCTCAGACTACCTGACTGTGCGTAACCAGGGTCGGCTGAAGGGCTTATGGCGCAAGAGAAACAAGAGCGATAAATTGATTAAAACTACAAATCTTATAATCCTTGTAATTGGTACCTGTTACCAATATATCGTTGCTATTACTTAACGACTATGTACTACGAAAAATAGGCATATATTTTAAGGTAGCCTGTTATTATTATTATAACTTTATTGTACACAGAAAATATAAAAATAAATACACAGAAGGAGAGGACGTATACACAGGTGTGCTTATCTGTATTCTTCCAGCCAAACCTTGTCCTGGAAAGAGATAGGTTATTAATATCCGTAATTTTTGCTTATTTGTCAGTTTCTTTATTCGTCAGTTTCGTATAGGTACTCGTCAATTTCGTATATTCGTTAGTTTCACTAGTTTGTCAGTTTGGTTATTTTTGATTCCATATAAAACCATAAATTAATTGATTACTGTCCAATTGCAGCCTAAATATCTAACTAGTATCACAAATGAGATATGTAATAATCAAGTGGCCAACTATTAAAAAAAACTTTTATTTTATGAATAAACATTTTAACTGCTTAGTGACGTTATTATTTCGTTATTGATATATTAAATTGTAACTAATGTAACATAAAGAAACATTTTAGCTCCGACAACCATTTGTAGCCAAATCTATGTCGTGTGGTTCCCGGCTTAGAATAGGGCCACCCCAAATCTTCCCGTGGGTGTCGTCAAGGCGACTAAGGGATTGCACCAGAGACGGGTCGCAGCGTTATTCTGTGTATATTAAGATCATTCAGCTATCACCAATCCGTTTGCCAAGCGTGGTGATTATGGCAAATCCCCCAATGGACAGCCCATTCTACTGGGGAGGCTTATGTTCAGCAGTGGACGTATATAGGCTGATGATGAACCATTTGTAGCAATAAAACAAAAGGATCGTCAAACAACCGCCTGAATGTTGCCCCGGAGCGACATTTAACTTAATCCATACCTGGCCGACAGGTCTACAAATGTCGTCAGCTTGTCGGTGCCATTGTGGAAAATACAATTGGGAGCTCACATGAGACTTTGATCTCTAAAGTCCTGCGCATACAAGATACTTTTAGCAACTGCAATTTGGTCGTCGATCGGCGACTCTCGGCACTCGATTAAGTTCGGTCGCGGTATTAAGTTTGTTTTCAAGACTGCATCTACGAGTACCCTACCATCATCACCTACCTATCTGGTATCTACTTGTGTGGATATATGTTGTTTCACACGTCATAACTGCCGAAGGAACGAATTTTAATGAAGCTATAGCTAGATTACCTATAATTTATTCCAAAAACTTAACTTTTAATTGTAACTTTTAAGTAACTTAAAAAAAATTAACTGAATATGTAAGTACAGACCACGTTCGCTCACAAACAAATACGCAGGTGAAAGCTTGTTTAAAAAAAAGCGTTCAGTCGCTATTCAAAAGCACGAAATCTCCGCTCGCCGACGTTTTAATATTAAGTGTGTGGATAACCTTATGTACAAGTAGGTACGAGTACACATGAGCCAAATGCCAACATTCGTAAATTTTTACTGACACTTTGTCTCACCTTACGGACGTTTTTCGCACGACTGGTTATGCGAATTTGCCGTACCAACCAACATGTTATCTTTTATCTCTATTGAGGATGTACCAGTAAGACATTTCGTCATGCGTATTAGGTAGGAAACATACATAGAACGTACAAATACACTATAGTATTCATCATCATCATGTCAACCCTTAGACTTGCATTGCTGGACATAGGCCTTCCCCAATGAACTCCACCACACCCGGTCCTCCACCCTCCGCATCCAGCCGCTTCCGGCGGGGTGTCCCACACTGCGTGTGACAACTCTATTTCATTCCAAACCAATAGTCATACGAAAATCAATTTGCTCCTAGAAAACAAACTAAATAATATATGGTGTTCCTTAGTGGACCGCAAAGTTTACATGGTAATACAAACCTGTTTTTGCTGCTGGTGAACCTTTCATGTACATGTTACCGAGACGCAAATAACGTTGGTTTTCGTATGACTATTTTTTACCGCTGCAGAACTTAAATAATAATTAACTATAATAAAGTTTTGAGCATCTAAGCCGCTAACCTGAGCTATATACGCGTACCTATCTAAAACGACGTAAAAATTGGCTGCCTTAAAGTTTTTGAGCCTGTCCTGATTCCACAGTCTGGCTACGGCGGCCCTGTGTAAATAATCATTGTATGTATTTTAATATTGCCTTGTTCTCTGATAGATAGTCTTATATCGTTCCCATTGGGCATATGTTGGACCTTGTTTGCCCCTATTTGTGGTCATAGGCCATTGCATATCGCAATAACATTAAAATTATAAGTTGCGATGTCGATTCGCAATCATATTCTATACTTTATAAGGCTCGATCAAACCGAAGGGAATTGTCATTGCGCAAGGTTTCGGTTTGATAGTGTTGCGGAATATCGATAGTACGTACATCGATAGAGAATCGCAATAATATTCAAGTTATTAGAAAATGACTAATCGATTGCTGGTATACTGTCGATATTGGCTGCAGCATAAAAAAATTGAGAACGTTGAAAAAATAGGCTCATTACTTTGCCGCTTGAGACAAACAGTAGTTTTTTGTAGGAGGTTCTACTGGCTTGGCCATGTGAATCGCGGGGAGATCCATGTACATTTGTACACTATGTCGCTACGAAACAGAGGTAATATATAGACACATTTTATTACCTCATGCGCCGAATGTGTCGACATTTCAATACGGCGCATGACAGGTGGTCTTGCACCTTTGGCAAGGGGGGGGGGAGTGTAACTTCCTCCAGTTGTTTTATATATTATACTGACCATTACACCTCTATTCGTATCTAATAAATAAAATCGTAAACTTCGCGTGTCGAACATTGAAGATATTTGCAAAAACAATGGGGGCGTCTAAGGATAAGCAACAGAACACATTTCGATCATTTTTGAAATTTTTGTCAGTTGGTCTGTGAGTTTGTGCACGCATCACTTAAAAATTACTGAACGGATTTTGATGGACTTTTCACAGAAACATGGGGCTTCATTTAACATTTAGTGTTTATTTCATCGCAATTGGTTTACTCAATAAAAAGTTATAGACATTTTTAATTTTCAAATACATTAGTAGGTAAGGTTAGTATGCAATATATTGCACATATAGTATTTCCGTAATATTCAGATTGCGATGAGTTTGGACTACATTTTAAGCTGTTAATGGGAATGGGAGTGGGCGTGGGCGTGGGCGTGGGAAAAGGGGAGTGGGTGTGGTAGTGGGAGCGGGAGCGTGAGCGGGAATCGGAGCGGATTCTGTAGTTCACGCGAGCGGAGCCGCGGGCACAGCTAGTCTTTCATATATTTAGTATGAAGGCTACGACTGTCTTTTACCAAGGGTACGTAGTGGTTTACTTATAATCTGAACTAGCTATCTTTAGTATTGATGCATGGATGTATGTCTGTATGTCTCTTGTGAATCCATAAGAGACACGGGACAGTGATATGCCACTGGGAAGATTAAGTTTGATCCTCAGAAAACCAGTCGATAGAAAAACGACATTCATCGACACTATGGGCTATCGATTATTGACTTTCCACAACACTAGTCAGATATTAGGCAAGCGGCCACCGATGGTGCTTCAATTGTCTATTACTGGTGCGATTGTATGGTAACAGTGGGCCACTTTCACCCAGACACCAGACATTGTGTTAGCTGGCACTCTCTAACCGGCAAGTCGTTGTTTTTCGTAATATTTTGGGCAAACATTATGCAACGAAGAATAGAGGAGGTTTTTTCACAGTGGCATTGATATTTGAAACTAGGATAAAGCAATGACAAGTTTCATTTCTACGTTGTTTTGCTAGCCTATATTTTGCTATGCCTTGTAAATATCACAGCATAATTAATACTATAGTAAATAAAAGTTACAAAATTATTCCAATCGCAACCAAGTGCTTGCTACAAGTACTAAACCAAATCAACAACCTACACAGGCATATTTCATTCCAAAATATTTATACAATACATATGTATGAAACGGAAAATAAGCAGCAGTAACAAGTTTGTATTACCTACCATGTAAACTTTGCAGTTCACTTCGGAACTCTTTGTTCCCGAGACGTAAAAGGCCGTGGATGCCGTTGGACTGAAATACACATCCCACTGTTGGGCAGAGGCCTACTCTACTCTACTCTACTGGGCTTGCAGTGCAAATTCGTAGATCCTAATATACCTACTTAGAATTTTCTCACAATGTAGTTCTTAATTGAAAAGCCTGTGGTATAATATATGATAATAAATTCAGAAAAAAATCTGAGATACGGATCAGGGTTGAAAAACCACCTCGCTTATTTGAATTGTTAAAATCCCGTGTTATAGTTGCAATAATAACTTGTTACAACTATTTAATTATGATTTTGTGCCTCTGTAATGTTTACCCTATTTTCGACGTCAGCTATATCGCGACTAACATCATCCTTTTCTCCATTTCAGGACAACATGTCCGAGCTCCGAGAGCTGTGCTACCCTGGCACGGACGTGCTGATGCTGTGTTTCTCTGTGGTGCGGCCGGAGACGTTCCGGTCGGTGGCAAACAGGTGGACGCGGGCGGTCGCGGGCGTGAACGCGCCCTTGGTGCTGGTCGGCACGCAGAGCGATCTGGCGATGGACGCTCGTGTGTTACAGACTTTGAGGGTGAGTACCTTCCGATGCTATGATTTTAGATTGTGCTAGGTGACCGCGCGCAGTTAGAGACGTGGCACCCTAGGCCATGAATTCTCATATACTATACACAATTTAAAAAACGGTTAAATGCGAATCAGGCTCGCGTACCGAGGAAACGTTAAATATTGGACGCAAAAAAGTTTATTTTTAGGACCGCATAACTAGGCTGATTTCTAAAAAATATGTGCTGTGATATATAGAGCCATATTTTTTTTGTAATATTCGTCCTGTAGACCTTCTTACGTACGGGCTATAGGTAGTCTGTTTCGCTGACGGAGTGGGGGTTTGGTGGGCTTCAATACTTAAACTTAATGTTTATTTCTCACAATGGTTTCCTTCATCAATTACCCTATTATACCGTAGTTAAGTTAACAACTCATACGGGCCCTGCACACGATTAGAGCTACCTCTCCATAGGCTTGATGATCAGTTTGGTGGGTGGGTTTCTAAAATCCACTAATCTATTAGGGGACGCTTCAAATCATAACCCATTCGAAGAGTAGCAACCTGATGCCACCTACACTACCTAAAAACCGTATTCTAGCTGTATACGAGTACAGTTGAATATATTATTTCATCCTTTCAGAACCGAGGGGAACACCCAGTGTCAGAAGCGGATGCGCGGGCGCTGGCAGCCAAGATCAACGCGGTCTACGTGGAAACTTCGTCCAAGACCAGGAAACAACTGAAAGATGCCTTCGACGCCGCCATTTTGGCGGGGTTACCAGTTGTCCACACCAAGAAACCGTTTTGGAAGAAACTGTTATGCCTAAATTAGGATTTTAAAGTGGGATAGATGTTGAATGGACTGTTTTAAGATTAAATTGATAATTTAATTAATTCTGTAGGTAATATATCATTATCATAAACATAGAAGTCTGGCTGGACAAGACGTGATATGTTGCATACCTACATCATGCAAGGGTCTATATTTTCCCCCATTTGTTGGAACTATATTTGGAATTCTAACATTATTTCAAGTTGACAAATCGTAGTAAAACGAAACAGTTGTCATTGGGATTCATATTTAAGTATAAAAAAAGGATAGAATCTAAACCAGAATCCTGTTATATGGTCTGCCATCTTTAGCATCCATCCAATCGATTAGCATGCCAAATCAATTAATCAGACCATCTAGATATTTTTATAGGCACGTTATTTAGTTGAAAAGTTCTTTTTCCAAGATCTAATGTATCTTTGGCATACGAATGAAAATGTAATAGGGATGGAATGCTGAGATTTTCGACTTCTGAGATATCGAGACTATTGCACTCCTAATTTTAAATTATGTTTTTTTTATTCATTAATTAATGATCCCAGACTTAACTGAAATACATTATAATTTGGTTTTATTTTACAGCTTTCAGTTAGTATATCCTCACATGAGAAATGATAGATTAGATTAGATTTCTTTATTTCACATTACAAATTTTAATACTTATATTAACTTACGTAAAAGGTCAGAGTTAATGTCATCGTCAAAAAATATGTCAAAAATAATATAAATATAGTATACAAAATGTCAAAAGATAATAAAAATATAATATACAAAATGTCAATTCTACACAACTCGTGTATGAGATTTATAACAATGTCATAACTTAATGTACATAATAATAACATAGAAAATTAATCATATATATGTACTAACGAAAATTTTCTAAACATATTTTCACATTCTACCTATTTATTGAACTATAATTAAACCATTTATTAAATCAATAACACAGTTATATAATGTAAATAGTCGGTGATTAGGAGTGCAATATTATCGATATTATTACTAATAAATAAGCATTGTGATGTATCAAATGTAAACATTAATCGAAGTGCCTTAATGTTCGAACAAAGGATTTTATAAGAATATACTATTTATACGGCGTTGATAATGATAACTGTTGGAGAATAAAGAATTACTCAGAGAGTTAAAATCTTAGAATTATTTAATCTTTCTACTCATATGGGTGGTGCACATCTTTTAATGACCTGGTTATAGAGCATGGGCATCTATATGTGTATAGTGGTCTTAATCAGCCATCTTCAGAAAGCCTGGTGCTTCTTCTGGATCGAATGAGAAACTGATTACAGGAAAATCTAGTAAATTACGTACACCTATATGAGACATAGGATAGATTCTTGAAGTATTGTACCTAGTTGAAAAATACATATCCAAGCAGAATTCGAACCTGTGATGTGATATCTCAGGTCCTCGATTTTATCGAACTGGGCTTACACGTCAATTGTCTAAGGATGGTTTACGTAAGACTATTAGACGAAAAAATCCTTTTTCGTAGCTAGTGATGAAAAATAGTCCCGAAAATAGTACAAGGGGTATTTTGTATCCGTAATTAACCATTAATAATAAAGAGGAGAGTTTTCCAGTAGGTATTATTAAATTATAGTTGCTATTTGTTGGCAATAGATGGCGTTGCATTGTCAATCAACATCATTGACTCGAAAACTTCAAGGACAACATCAAATTCCCGCGGAAAATGGCCTCTAGTAATTAAAAGAAAATGACTGAATCATCATAATTGATGATACAGTTAGTGCCATCTGTCAAGGTATTTAGAACTCCTTTATTTTAAAATAATGATTCATCAATCGTCATCAAATGTAAGCGAAAATTCTTTCAAAATTCCATGTAGTGAGGCCATAGAATCATTTTAAAAACAATTGCGACCGAATTTGATGTCCCTGAAGTTTTCGAGTCAATGGTGTTGATGATGATACTGTCAGTGCCATCTGTCGAAGTATGTAGAACTACTCCTTCATTTTATAATAGGTACTGGAAAATCGCTCACTAAACTAAAAAAAGAAATTCTAGAGTAAAGCCGACTATATTTTTCGACCTATCCTACTATTATAGTTAAGAATATAATTTGTACATGTACAGTCTAAAATAAATTTTAATGTTTACTTAAATAGTTACGTACGTTGTTATACTAGATGTATATAATGTGGAGCCTTGTAAATGTTGTTTTGATACTCAACAAGAACGAACTGATAATTATATTTTATTATGACAATAATGTGCATTTTATTTTGACGCATTTTTTTTATAACTATTCACACTCCAATCCCAACACAAAAAGTGATTTTTATTTCTGTACCTATTAAAAAAATTAAATAGTTCAAAATATCTCGATACACTGACTGTATCATCAAATGTCCAAAGTATGCGAGATTGTTGGCAAAAGCCTGTAAAGAAAGTGCATTAAATTGTCAAAGAAAGCTATTTGATGTCCTTCATTCTATGTAGTTTGTGACGTCCTTGGAGTCCAGGTCGATGACAATTAAAATCAATGCTACCCTTAGATTATATACTACTTTTGGTCTGAGATGCTACCCATCCATTACTAGCATTAGCGACTAAAATTTAGCACCTACTGGGAAATTGCTTGCGTCATTTTGGCAGAGCCACAGTCTCTGATTTTAAATCGGACTATGCAGTAAATATGTCCTGAAAATGTACTATTTTGTACTTTAAAATTAGAATTTTATAATTCAGCCGTTTAAAAGTTATAGGGGTATATTGGTGGCTCCATAGTAACGCCATATCTCGGAAACCATAAAAGATATCAAAATATCTAAAATTCAGTACCGTTTTCGAGATATTCGGATTTGTTTGTAGCAGTGGAACAACTGCACTTTAAACACAGTAAAGACTTATCTTAAACGCAACTCGAAACAATAATGTCATAGATAGACAAATTATCAAGGACCTTACCTTAGATTATTAACTAGTAGTTAATAATCTAAGGACCTTACAGTGAAGAAGTTCAATTTTAAATTTAAAGAGACTTAGGATCTAAAAGAGATAAAGTCTTTGCCGAGAAGAACATGTATCCGAACGCCATATGACAGTGACAATGACAGTATCCAGCTGTTTGTTTTATTTTGTTTTCTATTTCGCGCGCTGAAGCGAAGAATAAATTCGGAACACAGTTCTCCTCGAACAAATATCTTAATTTTATAATTACTGCATTGTAATAACATTTATTACATTACTGAATAACCAACCACAATGACTGAAGATGAACATTATACAGATCTTGACATGTCAGACGTGGTTGACGATTCTGAACAATATATCGACACTGAAAACCAAATCGCAGATGTTATGGAATTCGAAACAGAAACCCATACAGAACTAGACTCCGAAGTGGTATCCTCGGAAGAACAAGTTGTTAGCGAGAAGAGACCAGTAAACCAAGCTCATAAAACGGAGGTTGTGCGATGTACAAGATTACCTGTAGCAAGGATAAAGAACATAATGAAAATGGATCCTGATGTCAATAAAATTCAACATGAGGCTGTTTTTCTAGTTACTAAAGCTACGGTGAGTTGTGAGACTTTGTTATAACTTAAGTAATAAATAAATATTTCATTTATTTTACCTATATCATAAACTTTTTTGTATTATGAACTGGGATTTTTCCTATACCATGAGATATAAAAACAACTTTAGATTAAGTACACCTTCCAATTCAAGCGGGAGGGGAAGGAGGACCCTTCTGACCCCTCCCCCTTGCGAGGTTTTTATTCTTCTCTAAAACCAGATATGTTTTAGAGATAAAATTATCATTTTTATTAACCTCAAAATTACATCTAGACCCAGTGTGTGAATAGTAGGATAAAGAAGGCGGAAAGAGAGAAGGGCAGGTCTGAAGTGGATAACAGGACAGAGGGGGAATATAAGTGGGCACCACCAAAAGACTCACTATGTCGCCCTTTCACTCTACTTGCATAAGAGTATGCAAGAAGAAGAGTCTTTCGCTAAACAAGGATAAGTTGGGGTGTACAAAAAGGGGTGCTGAGGATATTTTAGAAATGGTTACACATGGTTACTTCACACTCCAGAGATGGCTGTTGTAAAATTATTTTTACTGTTTTTCAGGAAATATTTTTAGAAATGATGGCAAAGGAAACATACTCATTCTTGCCAAAAAACAAGAAAACCATTAACAAGAAGGAACTGGACCTTGTTATAAATAAAGTTGACTGCCTCTGCTTCTTGGAGGGTGCTATGGACTTTTAAAGCTGTTAGTGTGTATTTATGTAGGTGATAAGCATAATGTAAGATACCACATGAAGCAATCATCATCATCAGCCTGAAAGAATACACTGTTAATTATAGGCCTCTTCCAAGGTGCTTCACCGAAGCAATAAATATTATTAGCCAATATAACCAAATATATTACTATTGGTCAATACAGTTTGCACCACAACAGTGAAATCCCTAATGATACAACAATCAAATTTGTATAACACAAAAATTATACGAACTAATTTTATACATTACAGAGGCAATATGTTTGAGTATTTATGTCAAAGTATATTTTAAAGCAATTTACTTTAAAAAACTTTCAGCCATCTCTCTTTTCATCACTTATACAAGATGTGGTAGTCTGCTTGGCAGGAAAAAGAAGATGTATAATTTAATCACATACAATCAATAGATTTTTTATAAACTATTAATGTTGATTGTAAATCAGTGCTTTAACTCAATACTGAGCTACTGGTCCACTCCTTTTCCATGAATAAATTAATATTTATTTATAAACTTGTATTATATTTCTTTTTACACTATTCACTAATAATATTTATTTAATAACTTATGTTTTTTATATAATTATAATTTTGCAGACAACCACATATATTTTACTAGACTATGTTGTTGGTTAACATAAAAAGTTAGCATAGTAATGTGACGACTGGTGCATGCTGGCGCAGTGGCGGTGGCAGGCAAGGCACTACCTAGGGACTATACAAATTTATACCGCAATATGGCTTGCCAGTATCAGTGTGAGGTCCTCCATACAATTCCATATAAGATACTCTACATAATGCCAGTGTGGGGGTGGCTGTCATAATATATAGGATTACTCATTTTTATAAAAAGATTATTGAGTCTGTTGACATTTTGTAATATGCAATAGTTGGTGTTTTCAAGCCACATTATTATTTTCTGACCAATATTTTATAGTTTCAAAAAGGTTCTTAATAAAACATGTATATCTAACGCTGAATTGTATGCAAATTCTTTATCTGTTGCAGCATGAAACTGCATTGATGAACACATTGTTTTTGTAATAATAAATAAAAAAAAAACTATTTTGAACATTTTATTTCTAATTAATAATGTACAATACTCAAATTAATCAACAATACAGAAAATAATTAGCAATACCCAGTATAATAATACTCAAAATAATTTACAATAACTCAATATCTAAAATTATAGTACCACAGAGTACAAACAGATATCTACAATAATTCTTCAATCAAAATAACCATTATTGTTTTTAAATGCAAATACAGCTGGTTAGATGCGAAAGAACCAAAATGTTGTCAATAACAAATTGTGCAAAAGACAAAATTTTTAAATGTTAATATTGTCAAAATTACCTCACTTGTTGATATTTGGACAATCTAAGAGTTTTAACATTAACAACAGCTTTGAACAGTTTGGAGGACGAGGGCACAGTGAGCAGAAACCATTATGTTGTGCTTGTTTACTGAACTTCTGTAACAAAATGTTAAATGTTAAAAAAAATGTAGTACATGCGACAAATTTTGTATATCAAACACTGGTATTGGCAGCGATCCAAGCGGCTGAAAATCATAACATAACACTTCGTAAGTAGAGAAATTTATAAGTGGAATTGTACTAAACCAAGTTATCCAAGAACGTCACTTGTCGATTCTCTAAGTGTAGTCTCTAAGAAACTTGCAAATTGTAATCTTTGAGTTGCCCATTGCGTACTGCTAACAGGTATATGTAGTAGAACCTTTACAGGCAGGAAATTTTTACAAGAGGGTTCAAGATAGTTCCCTATTTGAAAGATATCAGTAACATGTTGTCCGTCCATGGTTGGACATAGGCCTTCCTTATGACAGCCACTATTCTTGGGCCTCTGCGTCTGGTGATGTTGCCGGGTATAAGGTTGCCCATTTAGCAGAAAACATTTTCAGCTTCGGTTCATTTGACACGATTTACTCCAGAACTCGATCGGAACTTTTGAATGTGCATGAAATTTGCATAATCCTAATCGTAACTAATATTATAAATGCGAAAGCGAGTACGTCACGTTTTCACGGCTCGATTATTCAACCGATCTGTACGACAAGTTGCAAACATAGCCTATGATACAGGCTGTGTTTGCAAAATGTCATGGAGATGAATAAAACCATTTTTTTCTGTCGTGTAGTATTCCATCGGGATAGAAAAACCTATTCCACGCGGTCGAAGCAGTAGTAAATAACTGTCAGCGGTTTATCTATACATATAATAAAACAGTAAAAATTAAGGCGTTTCTGTACATTAAAGTAAAAAAAAAATTCAGTCCCCAAACATTACTTAAGACCAGTGGAGTCCAAAAATATAATTAAACATTTTCGTGTCTGTCTGTATCTTTGTACGAGCTAATATTAGAAACTACTGAACATAATTTGACAGCATTTTCACTGTTTAATAGCCCGGGACACAGTCTGGTAAAATATAACTGTAAGAATAAAATAAGGCTACGTTAGTGTTAAAACGTTAATAGACCCCATACAAAATGTTCTGCAATCTAACAACTTTGGACCCGGTGTGTACCCGTGACCCCATGCTTGGAGCATGGAATCCTGGCAAGCAGTTGCGTGACCCATCATTGTGGGCACTGGACAGTTAACGTGTTAATATACAGTATCTTATCTTCTTAGGGGGCCAGGAAGACCTGGCGACACTTCGACCCTTCAGGTTCTTTTGTGCCAAACCCCTGACCACCAACGGTGCCCCAAGCCGATTTGGTGGACTTCACATACGCCTCAGAATTTCTTCTTCGGTATATGCAGGTTTCCTTACGATGCTTTCCTTCACCGAAAAGCCTGTGATATTATAAATAAACCGTACTTAAGTTTCGTAAAACTCATTGGTACGGGCGGGTTTTGAACCCACGACCTCATGAACGTGAGGCGAGTGCACAACCAACCGGCTACCACGGCTCTTTAATATACAGTAAATAGAGATGGAGCAACGATCTGAGTAAGGCGGCTGGCAGTGACTGGATAAGAAAAACCGAGGACCGGGTTCAATGGTGTACATTGGGAGAGGCCTATGTCCAGAATGGATTCATTCTGGCTGATGATGATGATGAAACAATAAATACCCTTTGTTCAGCGAGCAGTCAACGCCAGACGCGGCCACAGCTAACTGCGTAGGAAGCAAGCGGAGAGACGACAAGTCCACCATCTGGTTTTCGTCGGAGAGGTTTACCACGCCGACCACAGCTGGCTCTCCTGGCAACATCCTGGGACAAAACAAACGTTTCTACTTCTGCATTTTTCTTTATTTAACTACATAAATATTACATATACTATACATACACATACACTTGTCTAATCCCAAACTAGGCTTTTCTCCCTTGCTATGGAAATTAAACAAGTATTGGACAATTCACAAACATAACGTCCAGATCTGGACCAATTAGTATACATATTGTACAAAGTTGTTTGTCCCCAATGGGAATCGAACCCATGACCTCTGACGCTCGAGTCCAATTACCAAGCCACTAGGCCAACAAGGCGGTCATTCATCATCATCATCATCAGGTTATTTTTGTCTCCACTGCAGAAGCACAACCCTCTCTCATCTGCCGGAGACAGACGAAGGATTTGGCCTACACTCCCCGCGCTGGCCAGACGGGTTGGGGAGGCCTGATTGATGTTTTATAATGTATTCCCTTAGTCGCCTTGTACGACATCCACGGGGAGAGTTGGAGTGCTCCTATTCTACTCTACCGGAAACCACACGGCAAAGAAGGCGGTCATTATTACTACATTATTCTTTAACTCTGTATTTTGTATAATAATGATATTTTAATACTGTACACAAGATACATATGCTTGTCCAATCCCAGACTAGAATTTTCTCATGTGCTATGGAAATTAGAGAATACACAAATGTAACACCAAGACCTGGGGCCGACGCCGTAAGCATTTCTGATAATATCCGTTAACTACAAAGTTGTTTTGTACTCTGTAACGAATCACGGGACATATGCCGATAAGTTTTCGAGGTAACTATCGTAGATGCCAATTTGTCTATCTTCTGTGGGAATCGATCCCACAATCTTTGACGCTCGAGTCCAACAGCCAAGGTACTAAGCCAACGACGCAGTTTTTGTCTTATTCATTTTGTTAATTGAAGAACCAAGTAACAAGTGTATAGTGTCCGATTAACCTGGTGATCACTGCGATGGATTCCGACAGGGCCCGAGAGTCCAGATCGCCATTACGAACTGCCGGCGACTTCTTGACGGCGACCACGTCTTTGTAGAACTAGAAACAGATACAAATTACAAGGCATAATTTGAATGAAGACCCTGGGAAGATCGGTAGCGTGTGAATTTGTCTTAATCCTGTGGATATGGGCGTTATATTTGATTTATATACCAAACACCAGTCACTGAGCCTCACCTTCTAGTGACTGTGAGGTAATGAGTCTGACCTTGTAGTGACTGTGCCTCACCTTGCTGTAACTGAGTCTCACCTTGTAGTGAATGAGCGTTAAATTGTACTAAAGTTTCAACTTTTGGTCACTGAGCCTCACCTTGTAGTGAATGAGCGTCAAATTGTACTGAAGCTTTAACTTTTAGTCACTGAGCCTCACCTTCTAGTGATTGAGAGGTAATGAGTCTGACCTTGTAGTGACTGTGCCTGACTTTGCTGTAACTGAGCCTCATCTTGTAGTGAATGAGCGTCAAATTGTACTGAAGCTTTAACTTTTAGTCACTGAGCGTCACCTTGTAGTGACTGAGAGGTAATGAGTCTGACCTTGTAGTGACTGTGCCTCACCTTGCTGTGACAGCCTCACCTTGTAGTGAATGAGCGTCAAATTGTACTGAAGCTTTAACTTTTAGTCACTGAGCCTCACCTTGTAGTGACTGAGGGGTAATGAGTCTGACCTTGTAGTGACTGTGCCTCAGTTTGCTGTGACTGAGCCTCATCTTGTAGTGAATGAGCGTCAAATTGTACTGAAGCTTCAATACAAGCTTCAATCAATCACATAGTACTATATCAAGTGTCGCGTAGTAAATGAGTCTCACCTTGTAGTGACTCTTGGCAGCCTCCTGCTGCGCCGCCAGGTTGAGCGATTGATAGTTGTCGGCGATGGGCAGCCAGGTGGCGCCACCAGATGAAAAGCCCGCGTTAGTACTATTGTCCCAGTGATATGGCGTGCGGTTGGGGTCGCGCGACTTCTTCCAGTAGTTGACTGGGTCGTCAGTGTTGCAAGCCTGCGGGTCTTTTGTGTCTTGCCAGCTCACATAGCCGTCTGTCATGCCGATTTCTTCGCCCTGCGATGATTATTAAGGTTCAAAGTACAGTAAAAAGAACATCGATAGCGTTTTGTGTGTAGTCCACAAAAAATTTCGTACCCTTCTTAGATCTGTGTGTAATTAAACTACAGCACATGAACCATTCAAACATATATAAATGACCCACTACTATAGGAGTGCCTGCCCGTAAATATTTGTGTGTGTGCGTAAATTATTGTAGTATGTCTGTCAGCAGCGCGCGGGCGAGCATAGCCGATCGAGAGGGACGTTTATACGTCAGCAACATAAGTGCTTCTCTTTCTAACTTATACAGCACAATATTAACAAATTTATTATCTCGAGACCAAAATAATTATGATTAATAATGTATGCGTATCTACAATGTATCTTTTCTGAGAGACTGGTGCCTAAAAAAAGAACTAACCTATGAAATCGGGTCACCAGGCTCTCACCTCATGGAATTTGTGTGCATCACCCTCCCATACCAAGCAATTATAATTAAGTAATAAATTCAATGTACAGTAAACTTAGGCGTCGATCGCTCGGCGAGCTCCGATCCTTACCTCCCAATAGGTTTTATCGCTTTCTAAGAGAAGTGCTCACCTGGTAGGTGAGACTGACTCCCGGCAGGAGAAGCGCGAGCATGTTCATGGCGTCCACTCGCCCCGGGCCCTGGCGCGACGCCAGGCGACTCTGGTCGTGGTTACCGTTCTGGGAAAAAACATTTATTACTTCCATCAATCCTATACACACAAGAGGAAACATCGCTGTCTGAATGCTATCTCAAACATATATTATGTACTAGCTGTGCCCGCGGCTCCGCTCACGTGGAATGGGAGCGGATCCTGTAGGATCCGCTCCCATTCCCACTTCCGCTCCCTTTCCCACTTCCACTCAGACTCTCAATCACACCCTCAATCGCACTCCCGCTCTCGCTCCAGGTCCAGGTCCAGGTTCAGGTCCACGTCCACGTCCACGTCCACGTCCACGTCCACGTCCACGTCCACGTCCACGTCCACGTCCACGTCCACGTCCAGGTCCAGGTCCGGGTCCGGGTCCGGGTCCGGGTCCAGATCCAAATCCAGATCCAGGTCCAGATCCAGGTCCAGATCCAGGTCTAGCTAAAGGTCCGGCTCCAGATCCAGCTCCAGATCTAGCTCTAGATCCAGTTCCAGCTTCAGATTTTTCATCGTAATCGACTAACTCAATCAAAAGTTATGCGAATTTATAGTTTTCAAAATCTCACATTACATTGGTACGATACCCGCTCCCGCTACCGCTCACGAATTCAATCGAGCATTTGCACCCTCCACTCCTCGCAGCGTATGCGAGTTTTCGGAAACTATAAATTCCCATAACTTTTGATTGACTGCACCGATTGCAATGAAATAAAGTCTATATGTTACACCAAATCAAGCCCCATGTTTCTGTGAAAATTCCATCAAAGTCCGATCAGTAGTTTTTAAGTGATGCGTGCACAAACTCACAGACAAAAATTTCAAAAATGATCGAAATGTGTTCTGTTGCTTATCCTTAGACCCCCCAATTTTTTTTTTGCAAATATCTTCAATGTACAGACACGCGAAGTTTACGATTTTATTTATTAGATGAACTATGAGCCAAAGAAAGAGTTTATCAGAAACAAGAGTTTAGTTTGTGGTAAGTTTTGGAATTATCCAAATTTAAGGAGCATACTTAGGGTACTATATTTGCATTATGGCGGTTGATCTAAAAGCACAGCACCGTGCTGCACTATGTAGCGCAGCGCGACGTGCGATAGTAGGGTTTATTAATTAAACATATATCTTAAACGCCTCTTCACGATCGTACAACGCCTCTTATGTATGTATGCAAACGCTTTATTGTACCAAAATTAACAATAAAAACAAACAAAAGAATAAAGTTGTGTACAAAGTCCATAAAAAAATAAAGTGCCTCTTAATCTGATAATGTGTTTCATAGGATTATTGTATTACATCCCTTATACTCACCACCCAGTTGGCAACCTCCCCGCTAGGCATATACGTCATCCACTTATCTATCACCAACTTTATATCCCTTGCATTCGATTGATTATTTATTTCCGAAAGGAAGCTGAAGTTGAAAGGAATAGAGCCCTTCCTCCTGCCGTTGCCATAGTAACGGATCATCAGATCCAGCTCTGTGTAGGCTTCGGTCATCATGATCTTGTACTCTCCTTGCTTTTCTATATATTCGTTTAATACGTCGCGCCAGTCGTATACGACGTCGTATGTCTCGTCCAGGTCTTTTGTGTAGATGTGATTTAGGTACTCGTAGTCTTCTGCGTCGACCCCTGGTGTACCTTTAAATGAGGTGGTCAGTTAAATGAGATAACGTTTGACATCTAATAAATAAAATCATAAACTTCGCGTGTCTGTACATTGAAGATATTTGCCAAAAAATAAATTGGGGGTCTAAGGATAAGTAGTAGAACACATTTCAATAATTTTTGGAGTTTTTGTCTGTTTGTCTGTGAGTTTGTGCACGCATCACTTAAAAACTACTGAACGGATTTTGATGGACTTTGCACAGAAACATGGGGCTTAACTTAACATTTAGTCTTTATTTCATCGCAATCGGCTAACTCAATCAAAAGTTATGGTAATTTTTAGTTTTCTAATACATTACTTAGTAGGTATATGCAATATAACAAAGAGGTAAAATGATTATGTTCGGTATAATTCAGGTTGCGATTGGTTTGGACTACATTTGGAGCTGGAATGGGAGTGGGAATGGGCGTGGGCGTTGGGGTCGGGCTTGAGTCGTAGTTGAAGTCGAAGTCGGGCCGAGAGTGAGTAGTCCACGCGAGCGGACATATATTAGTTGTATGCAATAAAACAAAGAAGTATAATTAATGTTCGGTGCAATTCAGATTGCAATGAGTTAGGACTACATTTGGAGCTGGAGTGATCGTGGGAGTGGGATTGGGTTTGGGATTGGGGGTCTGAGAGGGAACGGAAATGGGTTAAGAAGGGAACGGAAGTGGGAACGGGAGCGGATTCTGTCTGATGTGAAATTCCTGGCTTAAAATATGGCCACAACAATTTTCCCGTGGGTGTCGTCAATCCAATAAAGAATTGCACGAGGGAAGGGCAGAAGTATTCTTCTGTGTATGCTAAGATCATTACTGCGATCATCAATCCGCCTGCCAAGCGTGGTCATTATATAAATCCCCCAATGGACAGCCAACCAAAAGCGCCACTCTATTGGGGATGTTCAGCAGTGGTCGTATTTCGGCTGATGATGATTTACACCTTAGGTAAAGAATACTGAACATCCTTTAGGTATTTACCCGTTGGTTTATGAATTAAACACATCTTCAGAGGGGCAGTAAGACCTGGTGACACTTCGACCCTTCAGGATCTTTTGTGCCAAACCCCTGTCCACCGACGGTGTCCCAAGCCGATTTAGTGGACTGCACACACTCCTTAGAATTTCTTCTTTGGCATATGCAGGTTTCCTCACGATGTTTTCCTTTACCGAAAAGCCTGTGGTATTAAACACATAGTTTTGTTGTATATGATACCCTCCATAAAATAAACAGGTATGAATTATCTAATCCATGCTGAGATTCTTGTGGTAATTCTCCTTTATTTACGACCAACCTGAAAGTGGTTCGTCCGGGTACTCTCCCCCGAATTGAGTGGCGTCCACTTCATACAGCATGTTGATGGCGTCCACACGGAATCCGGACACGCCTTTGTCCAGCCAAAAACGTATCACATTCTGAAATGAGAAACAAGTTGCAGTACTCGTACGTACGCTTCAATCAAACACGGATACCCTTCATTATCATCATATCAGCCTTGAAACGTTGACTGCTGGACATAGGCCTTCCCAATGAACGCCTCCACACTCGGTCCTCGGCCCTCGTTATCCAGTCGCTTCTGACCACCTTATTCAGATCGTCGCTCCAGAAGTCGTCAGCCCCACCTCGGATACCCTTATAGCGAATATTTTTTGTCGGTCTGTCTGTCCGAGAGGATAACTCAAACACTATTGGACTGGATGAGCTCTAATATGAAAATTATGGATAATTCAGAAAAGATCTTATCCGTCGAGCAATACAAGGGCTAACCATTAAACCGTAGTTATCGTGGAATTAAGCATAATTTTTTTTATATTATTACAGGAACGAAATAGTATGTAAAGTAGCGCCGCTGTGGCTAAGTTTATAATAACTAATAAAACATATCATTGTTAACCGAAAGTGAACGTGTTTTAATAGGTTATGGGCCCAGCACGCTTCTACTGAAAAAATAATGTACAAGTAAAACGATAATTTTGTTCCTGATTAATTATTCTGTGCTTAGACTGAACTGGAATGCCACTTATGCAACACAGTAATACTACATTGCTGACCGAAGGCCTGTGCCGAAGGGTATCGAGAAAGGCGGATCCTGTACTAATCCTATTACCAGAAAAACGTCTGCCACCACAAAGATTTGGGGAGGCAAATGGTGCGAGCATACCTTCATCTCTTCTTGCACTTTGGGCTCGCGGTAGTTGAGGTCGGGCTGCCCGATGACGAACTGATGCAGGTAGTATTGCCCGCGCTGAGCGTTATATTCCCATGCGCTCTTGCGGAATATGCTTATCTGTCACGTCAGAATAGGGCGGTTAGCAATGTGCTGCTCAAGAAGAAAGGATATAGTTTAAGGCAAAATATCTATATTGCTTATGATTGACCATAATCAAGTCTCTCACAAATCTAAAGCCTTCAGCTGCAGTGCAACTAAAACCTCTCAAAAAAACTCGGGCTTGTAAGGAATTGAGCAAAGCTTCCACGTTCGAATAGTAGTAGACCTTGCTAGCCTATCTAAGAAGAAAGACGAGGATTAAACCCAGATACATTATGATCAGATCACAGGCTTTTCGATAAAGGCAAACATAGTATGGGCATATTAAGTATTCTATGGTATGGGGATACCTACGTAATTTTTTTTGTTAAGTGTTGACAAATCTGCAATACCTACATTATGAAAAGTAATGCAAAACATAGTTTTTAAATTAAGAAAATACTATTAATTGCATTAAAATTAAAGTAAATATTCATTATACGAGTATATATATATATATATATATATTTGCATCTATGGTTCACGGAGGTTGAAACTTACCCAGTTATTGGGAGGCAACATTTTGCCGGGATTCTGGGGGTCGAATGTCCCGTTGGCCCAGATGTACCAGTTCTCGTACTCGGGCTCCCGACGAGCGGACCTAACAAACCAGTCGCTTTCGTTGCTCGTGTGGTTCGGGACGTAGTCCAGGACTACGCGGATACCTAGGAGAGACAGTTTCATTATGTTAAAAATTAATATTTTGCATCAAGATCTACATTCACATGAACTGCAGGAGACCAAATAAAGTTTTAATAATGTTCAAATTTTTTGTTCTTCAAATCTTCACGGTTCAATCTCACTGGCCCAATCTGCCGCAGAACCGACAGCCGCTGAGGAGTTCTGGAATGGTGACCGCGGATAGGCACGCGCGCAAAGTGGACCGACGACCTAAAGAAGGTGGCCGGAAGCTGCTGGATGCGGAGGGTGGAGGACCGGGGTGTGTGGTGGCGTTCATTAGGGAAGGCCTATGTCTAGCAGTGGACGTCTAAGGGCTGATAGATGATGGAGCAACGATCTACGTAAGGAACTGCTTGTATTCATTAAAACACATTTTATATATTTTCCTTTTAAATAACGACTAATACGTGAATTGAGACCATGAATAATTTCAATTTTTTTTTTGCAAAACTATTGTCGTATTAATATTTTAAATCACAAATACAATATTTTTCAGATTATAGACTATGTGACATCATACCTAGTCATTACCATGGCTGATTAAAGTTCCGAGGCAGTATATTTAATTCAGGGCACCGACTGCACATAACCCTCAAGGTTTCCTTATAAGGGCTTGAAGGCTGTCGTGCTAACAATAGAACTAGTAATGATCATAAGAGCACCTAGGAGTATGAATATTAATGGCAGACCGGAAATCATTACGTTGTCAACGTTTTGTAAGCTATTAAGTGTACATTAAAACACATGTTTATATCTTTAAATCTACCTAAATCGCTTTAAAATTACCTATTGTTTTAGATATGTATCAATGTTGATCTTTAATTACTTAAAGATATACATACGGCGGCGAATAAATTGTTTTATGTCCGTTTTAGACTTGAAGATAACAGAACACTCTACTTGTTAAATCCAAATTGAGACTAGCTGAAGTCGTACATATTTGGCGTCGTCGACTCGCGTGACTTACCTCGGTTATTTGTGAGTCTGATGAAATCAGTCACAGTACAGTACTATTTTCTGGCGGTATCTCGTCGCGGCTGAAAGTCGTACCTACGTAGACTAGAGGTAGGACACACGCGCAGGGTGGGACGCCCTGCCGTCAGGCGGATGGACGACCTGAAGAAGGTGGCCGGTAGCGGCTGGATGCGGAGGGCGGAGGACCGGGTGTGGTGGCGTTTATTGGGGAAGGCTTATGTTTAGCGGTGGACGTCTAAAGGCTGATATGATGATGAGGAGACAGCTACATATATCGCATCCACACATGACTTACCTAAGCCATCTCTCTCAGAATTCCCAAGAATTCGGTCAGGGTGCTATATTTGGGGCTTTCTGGCAGTAATCCGCCATGTTTTAGCCAAAGTTGTATATAAGCAACGACCATATCTCGTCCCATATTTCTTACCTAAGTTTTTAGCCTCAGCCATGAGTCTATCGAAGTCGGCCATAGTGCCATATTCTGGCGCTATCTGGCGGTAGTCCGTGATGTCATACCCAAAATCGTACATAGGCGACATGAAGATAGGAGACAGCCATATCGCGTCCACACCAGTGTCTTTCAGGTATGGCAGTTTGGAGGTTATTCCTGTGGAAGAAGTTACTTGTGCTAGAAACTTTTTAATGAAACATTAATTAAAACTGAAACAGACGCACAGATCTCAATAACTGGCTAGAAGAGACGGCAAAATTGAGAAGGAGCTTGGTAGCCTAGTTGGTTGTGCACTCGCCTAATGTTTATGAGGTCGTGGTTTCAAACCCCGCCCTCACCAATGAGTTTTACTTTAAATACCACACACTTTTCGGTGAAGGAAACATCGCACAGTGTTTTATGGAACCAGTTTTTGTGACATGTCCTTTTTGTTCCATGTTCCTGTAGTTGAAATAAATTAAAATGCGAGAGTAAAACTCTCGTGTGTCAAATATGCATAGTTTATGAGAAATATTTTTTTTAATATTTGACTTTTTTGTCCGGATAAATAAAATAAATTATAACTTATAAATTATGATAATAATCAACAAATTAACATATTTGATAGATGACACCATCAAGGGCACACATTTTAGAGCGATTAGTAAACACCTAAGTTCATTTGTTTAGGAATTATTACATTTTCATTTTTTTCATTCTCAGTTTTTATTTTTTTTCACGAATAGTCCGCCGTATTAGGACAAAAAAGAATAAAAAAACAAGAAATAAAAACTGAAAATGTAGAAAATTTTTATAATTCCGTAACTAATGAACTTAAGTATTTTCTAACTGCCCTAAAATGTGTGCCCTTGATGGTTTTATTGATAAATTTCAACAATTTATTTCTCAAAAACTATACATATTTGACACACAGAAGTTTTACTTTCGCATTTGAATTGATTGAAACTACAGGAATCTGGAATAAAAAAGACATGTCACAAAATTGGGCTCCATAATATACTGTGCATCGTAAAGAAACCGACATGTGCCAAAGAAGAAATTCTAAGGGAAAAGAAGTCCACCAAATGGCTTGGGGCAGCGTTGGTAGACAGGGGTTTGGCACAAAAGATCCTAAGGGGTCGAAGTGTCTCCCTGGCCTAAGAAGATAAGGTTGTGAACAAGTTATCGGCTGATTATGTATACCTGGATTAAGGGTCTGGATGTTTGTTTATCAATACATTTAGCCCCCAATGAATGAACCGATTTGAATGATTAAATCATATGAAAAATAATACAAGGATACCTTTTTTTTTTAAATATCGGATAATAATCAGATCAAAAGCTCACCATTTAAATCTCCAATACCATCTCCGTTGCTATCCATGAAGGAGCGCGGGTAGATCTGGTAGATGAGCGCAGTCTTCCACCAGTCCAGGCCGTTGGCTGCGGCTGTTGCAGCAACGGTCGCGAGCAACGCTACCAACGGAGTTGCACGCATTCTTGTAAACCTACCTCGAATCAAAGTGCACTTTTAAACAAGGAAAATAGAAATATAATCACTATTACTTATACATGAGAGTTGCTTTTTGCTTTGCTAGTCTTTCCCAAATCCACTGCATGGATTCTAAAGGGTTTTCACTATTGGATAGCTTGTTCTTCCCGCGGGGCCAACAGCTAGTAGAACAATATATTCGGTGTAAAAGTAGGATTAAGGTCTTTCCAAGTGATTGAGTTCAAACGGAAAATAAGGTTAAAAGTACTAATTTGAATACGGTTTGATTAAAACTGTTTTTAAACAATTATAATTTATTTTTAACATTAGTTCAGATTAGTATATTTTGAATATTTACTATTGTAAATGAGGCATTTCTAACTATGTTATTTTAGCTGGCATGCGTCAATATATAATATTTCTAAAATGGTAGACCCAAAAATTACTTAACCTTATTCAAGCTAATATTTAAACTGGTTTAGTTGCAGCTGGATTTTATTATTAAAATATATTAATTGTATTTTGTAACTGATAAATTAAAATTTAGAATTATATTTGACAGTCTCTTTGACCTATTGTCGTGGTCGTTAGACGGAGCGCCCGAGGTTGTGGGTTCGATTTTCACTAGGGACGATCTGGATGTTATATTTGTGAATCTATGTCTTATTTCCACAATACAGGCAAAAAATCTAGTCTGGATGTTTATAATATGATAATGGTGACATATAGGAACTCCTGAATCAACCGATATTTTTTTTACTAAGTGTAGGAAAACTTAAATCGTCCTACTTACCTTACCATCGGGCTAAGAATGACAATTCCATCCGCTAACGCTTGCTTTAATATTTTAAGACTGCGGATGCTTAGTACATATAAGGTAAACACTTCAGTTGTTTACGACACTTGTGCTTATAAGTTGTCTCGAGTGTTGCTGTTAATCTTCTAGGCACATTAATCACGCCCTTAGTGTTATCCTGGTATGCGACTTCCTGCACTTTCCCGGTAACTATGCAACATTCAATTTAAACAAAATATTGTTAGAAAAATATTACTTCATTAATTAATAACCAGTGCCGGATTTATACTTTTCTTAAGTATAGGTGACTAAACTTTGAGCCGCCCTTCCTTCTATCTATCATATTACTCTCGAAATCTGCTGCCCCTAGACTGCGGCCTATACGGCCTATTGGAAAATCCAGGACTATTACAGACTTATTAGATGATTGTTAATCGTTTAAACCGACGTCTTTCGCCTTAAAACTACCACCAAACTAATATAAAAAGTTCATTAAATAAAGATTTATGGATGTACGCAAAAGATGTTTAAATATGTTCACTCTGCTTTTAATCGATAACTTATTTTTTTTTATTACCATTTTATGAATAATGAAATGGCTGTATTCCTTATTAACTTACACACTTCTTCAGAATATCCATTAATATGCTCACAGTTTTTCAATTTTAATTTATTTATTACAGCTGACACCTGACGGTATACTTACAATATATAGACTACTATAGATTCAAGTTTACATTATTCAGTTTTACTATTTAAGCATAAAATTGTTTATAGAATTGCATAATAGAGGTCGACGTCATTGCTACGAGTAGTAATAATATGGATGTCTTCAAAGAAATACAGTACAATATGTACACTTTATTGCATAAACAAATACAGTTCTAGGTTTTAAAAGTTAAAAATAGTACAATTTAGGCGGTCTTACCGCTTTAAGCGATTTCTTCCAGTCAACCTTTGGGTAGAAAATACTATACATACGAAAAGGTAGTTTTAGCTGATTTGGGAACCTAATGATAGGTAAGTAGTTAAATGACTATAGCAAATAATAAATATTTAGTTTTATATAAAATATTTAATCAATTGATTTCTTATACAACTTAACTGATTGACATCACTCTCGAAAAAAAACTATAGAAATATGATTTAACTAGCTGTGCCCGCGGCTCCGCTCGCGTGGACTACAGGATCCGCTCCCATTCCCACTTCCGCTCTCTATCCCACTTCCACTCAGACTTTAAATCCAGGTGCAGGTCCAGTTCCAGGCCCAGGCCCAGGTCAGGTCCAGATCCTCAACTCTCCCCTCAACCCTCCTCTCAACTCTCCCCTCAACCCTCCTCTCAACCCTTCCCTCAACCCTCCCCTCAAACCTCTTTCCCTCGTCTCTGCAAATGTAGTCTCGTAACTAATCCATCGCAGTCCAAATTCCGACCAACATTACTGCATACGTATACCACAAATTCATCGAAATCTACTCGGTCAAAAGTTATGCGAATTTTCAAACACTCAAATTACACTGGTATCAAACCCGCTCCCGCTCACGAATTCAGTCGAACATTTACACCCTACATTCTTCGCAGTGTATGCGGCTTTTCGGAATCTATAAATTAAATAAAACACAGACAAACAGAAAAACAGACAAAAATTTCAAAAATGATCGAAATGTGTTTTTGCTTATCCTTAAACTCCCCAATTTGTTTTTGCAAATATCTTCAATGTACAGACACGCGAAGTTTACGATTTTATTTATTAGATATGATGTATTTATTTCGTTTTACCAATTCGTATATTCAGAAACTTGCTATCTGCAGGCATATCCATGTTATTTCTAGCAGACCTCTGAATAAATAAAATATATATATTTATTATATGTGATTAAATATTATTTACACGGTGGCTATTGTGTAAAAACAGCAGACATTACACAACTGCCACATAATAATTTGGTTTTCTGACAATCTTTGGGTATAAAATATTATGCCAGAGAAAAAGGTAGGCTGAGCTGATTAGGAAATTTAAATGTTAATGGGTACTTATATAACATTAACTTTATGTAATATTAACTTCAACATGAACAAATATAATAAACAATGATACTCTTGTAAGTAAATTCTATACGAACTCACCCTAACAGAGCGCGACAATTCACGAACACTGAGTTACGGCTCGGCCGAAGTTTCTGGCTCGGCTGGTTTTTGGCCGCAACCGCTATGGCCGAAACTGGATTTTTTGGCCGAAACCGAATCTTCGGTCGGACACTAGTATTTAGTAAAAAGTTAGGGGTAAAAACCTATAAAAATATTGAGTACATAGTACCTATTGGTACTAGGCCAAAAATCTTTTGCCGCGACTGATGTCATTATAACACCGTACTTTATAATGACATTCGATAGAGACAGTACCACAACTTTTGTTAAATACACTTTTTTCTGCGCCCCTCCCCTGGTCACTATAGGCCAGGACTTCTGTAACTCTAGAAGGTCAAGTAAAGCGCAGAAAAAATGGTTCAGCTGCTGAAAGTTGCTGATCATAATGCCCTCTATCCAACGCTCATCCTACGCCATCAAAAAGTGAGGTCTAATAATGACTGACATTCCTCGCAGCAAAAAAAATAACTTAAGTCTCAAAACCGATTTTCAACCTGTAGCGGTAAGGGCGCAGAAGATAAGTATTAAAGTTGTACTAGTCTTGATGTCGATTAAATGCCTCTAATGTGGAGTTTTGTCGTTTTTTTAAAACTATGTTACGCGACTGTGTAAATTTTTTACACAGTCGCGAATCTTTTCGCACGTAAAAAAATAGTTATTCTGGCGTTTTCACTGAGTGTTCGTACTTTCCGGGATCGCACAATATTCATACATAATTAAATAGTCAAGTAGACACTTTTCAATGCAAATACCAAGCATAAACCTTGGATGAAGTTAATGCTAAATCCATGGCATAAATAACGTACGCCTAACGAAACTAACAGTAAACTGGTGATGGCGGGCGGCGTACGTGATCGAATCGGTAATTGTGACGTCACGATCTCCGCACGTGGTAGCCAGACGTTGATTGCTGTATGTATGACAAAAATAATTACACCAATGTTTAGGATTTTTCATGTATATAATACTACATTCAAAACAAAAACACTCGTTGATCCTCATTTGTGACGTATTCCGCTCTCGGCACCGCACTGTGACTTGTTCGTGGACGGCATGAGACGACTGATGACTGAAGCAAGGGAATGTTAGAGAGAGGAATGCCTGTTTCGTCCGTTTCGTCTATAGCATAAGAAGTGATTGTACCGCAATGGATTACCTAAAATCTGGAATGTTACAATTTCTTTCATATATGTCTAAATGTCTTTCGTCAAAGGCTATCTTTTCCTGGCGAGAAATAACGTCAGTTTGCATGCCAACTATTAGCTATTATTTCTGGGTAAGCTCGTTCGATCTTTGGCCTCATAGTAATGTCATACAAAACGCATCGTGCAAAAACAAAAGCCGATGTGGGTTATAAATTCGCATTTTGTATAATTCTCAATTTGTTCAAATTCGTAATTTGTACAATTTAAAATGATCTCTTCAATTTCGATTTATATAATTCTGTCTCTATATAGTAAATTAAAACCAATATTTTTTTATGTTAAAAGGAACTGATCTGTAATAAAATTATAACGCAAATTATGTTGTGAATTTGAACGACCATAAAGAAATCTATAATATTACGAAATGCTAATTTAAAGGAACTGAGAATTGTTACGAATTGCGAATTTGTACCAACCCATCGGTACCCAAATACGCACCGCGGTTGTTCGGGAACATAGAATAACAATAAACAACTTTCAGTTTAGGTCCACTTTATTATGCTTGTTCCTTTTTATTTAAATTACAAGTCAAGTATGAAACCAAGTCAATACAGTCCGCATAGTAATATACTTAAAAATTTTAAAACACTTGAGAGTTAAAAATAATAATAATATGTGATTTTTACAACAGTTTGTACTCAATACTATTATTTATTTTACGATTGAAACATTTTAAGTATACTTGTATGTACTTCGTTTCCATGTACACTTATGCTTGATTTAATTGATATAACACACCATAAGTAGTGAGATCTAGTATTTCATAATTGAAAAGAAAGCAACAGCTCAGTCGTAGGTTCCCGTAAACTTACAAATATTTTAAGTATTTTAATTTTAGTTATACAGTTTTCACATGTTCACATTTAAAAACATTTATTATTATTAAAAACATGAAACATTACGTTTATATACAGAACGATAATTTATTTTCTTGTATTAAAATTGTTTCGGTGTTTTCTTATTGGACTTTCATGAAAGAGGAACAAAAAAATTATAATTTGCAGGAAAAGGGTTTTCTGAAAAAATATCTGACGAATATTTTGAACGAACTGAACGTTCTGTATATGAATGATAATATGAAGATACTGTTTGGTACTTCTATAAATTACAAAATATCTTAAAAGTTAGGGCCACGTCAAATGATCTAGCAGTCATACGTTTAAAAATGAAAAACACCTAGACTAATGCATAGTACGTTCATTTTATACTTCGTAAAATCGATCTTAGTTTCTTACCAATGACTTTCCTACTAGTACAATCTTTAAACGAAACAAAAATTCAACTCTTCGGAGATCATGTATGATAAATATATTCCCATATGGACTTAGCGAAAATGTCAGACAACTTCATACAACAATACAAAGTCAATGATGTTAAATTAAAAAAATATGCATCCTAAGGAACTTTCAAGTTGATCACTTACTCTATCGTCAAAATATAGATTATAACACTTCATAATATTTACAAAATGTACACGATTCAAATCTATAAGTATTATTTAATCATTTTTATCTATCTTTTAGTCTACTCTGACCCTCGCCGATTGGTAAATAGCTCTGGCATGTCTTCTTTAGAATAAAAACAAGGAGATCATAAAGTTATTGACGAATATGTGACTTATGTCAATTTTCTTGCAAACTTTTGTACTAAAGTAATTAAAGCCTGTAATTATAGTATTAAAGTTATTTTTCCAATAAATGTTGTACAATATTATTGGAAACTTAAAAGATTTAAAAATGTCAATAGGCCCGATTCTGAAGGCACGACGTTAAAATCTGACAGTACTAAAATTGTCGCTCATTATGAAGATAAGGACGAAACTAATTTTAGCACTGTGCGCTGTCAAATGTGTGCCTTCAGAATCAGGATATTATATATTCAAAAGTGGCTCAATAAGCTATGAAAAGTCTATTCTAAGAGACAGGAACCTATATAAAGTGATCCACTAGAGGCTAAAGTCTTCGACATAGCTCAAAAGGTCAGATACCACATTCGGTTTCAATTTATTGTATTTTCTGGAAATGAGTACAGCAAGGTAAAAGGGAAATTCACCAGTGCGACGCAGGGCAAAATTCAGTTACAACTGATTATGATCAAATCTTATTCTATTTTTTTTTGTATGTAATTTCACTATAAACACCAATTTTATTTTTGGTAGACTTTAAAATTGTCTATAGTATGGATAGCAAGCGGATATTTAATCTATCTGGAAAGGCAGGTTGGCTGCTATTCTTGGTTTCTTCTTTCTCTGAGGCCTCGACGACGCGTCTTGCTGTTGTGGCATCTGTATTGAAATTTTTTAAATGTTTATCCCATCATTATCATCTTCAGCCGAAATACGTCCACTGCTGAACATCCTCTCCAATATATTGCCACTTTTAGTGGGCGGTTCATTGCAGGATTTGCCATAATAACTACGCTTGAAAGGCGGATTGGTTATCGCAGTTATGATCTTAATATACACAGTATAACGCTGCTGCCCGTCCCTTGTGCAATCGCTTAGTCGCTTCCATTCGATACGCAAGTTTACTATGTTCTGGCGGAAAGTTTGAAAAAGCCGTAAGACGAGTAAAAATTGCGGTTTTGAGTTAACAATGCCATTCAAATCCGCCCGCCGCGCCGAGAGATCGACGCTTTATTCAGAAAGAGAAGCACTTATGTTGTTGAAGTACATTCTCTCTCGATCGCGCTGGGTGCAGCAGCCAGCCTTACAAATATTTACACGCACACACAAAAGTGCACGGACAGGCTGGTGAATGTAATGAATACTGTTCGGTCGTGTGTCGCGGGTGTGTACTTACGGGCTGACTCGACGGTTGCGGTCGCGGCATTACGGACGTGGGTGCCGGGCCCTCCGTGTTTTTTCTAGTCGACGAACCGCCAGTGTTTTGGACGCGTCTGTAAGAATAACAGACATTCACACCAATTATCCATTCCCAAACTAGGCAGAGCCTGTGGTATGGTTACTGGATAACGGATAGACATACTTAAATAAATATATAAACATCCAAGACTTGGGTACAAACATTCATATTCATCATACGAACATTTGCCCCTAGCGGGATTCGAACCCGCAGCCTCCGGCGTGGCAGTGCGAGAGCTACCCGTTCCGCCACGGAGGTCGTCATTGTAAAATGTAACATCATTAGTGTTTGCAACCCTGAATTACAATGAAAAAAATGTTAAACACTTGCTGTTGGAGTGTGTCAGGGACCAGGTAAAGAGGGAAAAGCTGATAAGGATATTAAATGTTTAATATAATGAATGTAGGACCTGTTCGGACTCGTCCAGAATTATGTATGATTTATTTGTATTTAATTGATAGTGTATAATTTTAAAGGCTGTCATATACTATAGTATAAAAGCCCCTAAATAATATATATTTTTTTATAAATATAAAAGTTGATGATGGGCGTTTTGGTCACAAACACCAATAACAATACGCCAATGAAAAGGTCTACTGTGGCGGCTAGAGAGCCGTGGTAGCCGGTTGGTTGTGCACTCGCCTCACGTTCATGAGGTCGTGGGTTCAAACCCCGCCCGTACCAATTCGAAACGAAACTTAAGTACGGTTTATTTATAATACCACATATTACAATAATAATTTATTTCGGTGAAGGAAAACATCGTAAGAAAACCTACATATGCCAAAGAAGAAATTCTGAGGCGTATGTTAAGTCCACCAAATCGGCTTGGGGCACCGTTGGTGGTCAGGGGTTTGGTACAAAAGATCCTGAAGGGTCGAAGTGTCGCCAGGTCTTCCTGGCCCCCTAAGAAGATAAGATACTGTGGCGGCTAACCTCAGTTAGCTGCATTTTCGCCGTTATGGACCTTTTAGTACCCTTAGGTTATCTTATTATAATTGGTTGCTATTAGTGCGTGGGTACTAACTAAAAAAATAATAACCTATATATTCTAGTATATATTATCTTTGCCTATATACTCGTATATATATATTACATGGTATATGTAAATATATTTATGTTGCTCCGCGAGTAGTGACTCTTTAAATGATTTATCACTAAGTTATAGCCAAGGTTTAGCCTATTTAAGTTAAGAAATTTGTCACATGGAGAGCGCAAAATGAGTTTTAACTTTGACGGATATTGTCCGAGATGCTTAAGTAGTAGGCCCCCTGGTCTAGCCTGGTTATAGCCGGCTTTGGCTAAGGCGAAGCGATGGAATTACTTATCTTGTTGAGTTGTTCTCCTACTGAACTGACCCATCGTTATATTTATATGAATATAATAAATCTATTGAACGGTCTTAGGACAAGAAAGTTGATATTTCTTCCGAATTGTATTTATTGGTAAAAACACCGTCGTTTCTTTTAGTCTCGACTTGTCCTTTGGTTCCCTGTAGTTCTGTCGAAATTTCTGTCTATCTGTCAGTCTGTCTTCTGTCATTAGTCAAGGAGGCAAGTCTATGATGCAAAAACAATATCCATTGGTACATGATATGACAGGGATCGAACTTAGTACATCTCGATATGATAGGCCTCGTCTTTCCTACTTCTCCATTAACATGCTAGCACTGAGTAACCTATGGGGAGTGTTTCAAGTGTTCGCTTATCGAGTACAAGTGGCTGTGAAGGATGATTAAGAAACAATAAGATAACTTCGTATCTTTAAAGTGGTGCTGTTATTTCCTAAATGCTTCCTATAAATTCCTCATTGCAAGTATGTGCTTCCAAACCAAAAAAGAAATTATGAATGGTCTTGTATATCTTTAGGAAATAATTAAAAATTTCAGTGTAAGTTTTTGCCCAACATATGTATCAAGGTAGTTGATTTAATATATTCATTACCAAGTCAGGAGGTTCGCCAAAAAAAAGAACTTTTTACAAAAATGCCTCAATGTGACCTATTTGTCGCAATGTGTCGTGTGGGGCGTTTCCCATCACTAAATTGCTCTCGTGACGTCACAGTACGTAAAAACACTTGGTTTTCATATCACTTGACGTATGTATGTATGTAAACGCTTAATTGTACCAAAAATAACAACAACAACAATAATAAAGTAGGAATTAAACTGTGTACAAAGGCGGACTTATCCCACTGACGTATTTGTGTCATCTACCCGTGTCGTATATGCCGCGTGGTTTTCGGTAGAGTAGAATAGGACCACTCCAACTCCTCCCGTGGATGTCGTACAAGGCGACTAAGGGAATACATTACATTATAAAACATCAATCAGGCCTCCCCAACCCGTCTGGCCAGCGCGGGGAGTGTAGGCCAAATCCTCCGTCTGTCTCCGGCAGGTGAGAGAGGGTTGTGCTCCTGCAGTAGAGACAAAAATAACCTGATGATGATGATGATGATGACCCGTGTCGTATAACTCACCGTTGACTGGTCTGCACTTGCAGCGGCACGAACGGGTTGACGACCTTGTCCGGCCGGCCGGGGGGGCCGTGTTGCTGCTGCGGCCGGTTACCCTGCGACATAATAATAATATATTTCGTTTTTCATAACAATTCTTACAACTCATAATACAATTAGTACATAAAGTATTTCAGAAACTAACAGATACATCTAGACCTCACACTAGGGTACCCTGACATAACACCGCACTAAGAAAGGCAGGTAAGTCTTGTTTTATATCGACAGGTTGGTAAAGTCATGTTAATTATTCAGGCCCGCGTGAATCGTGTATTATATTTAAATATATGGCATAAGCCGTGTGGTTCCCGGCTTAGAATAGGGCCACCCCAAGTGGGTGTCGTCAAGGCAACTAAGAGATTGCACCAGGGATGGGCAGCAGCACTCTCCTGTGTATATTAAGATAATTACTGCGATCACCGATCCGTCTGCCAAGCGTGGTGATTATGGCAAATCTCCTAATGGAAAGCCCACCAAAAGAGGCATTCTATTGGGGAGGCTTATGTTCAGCAGTGGTGATGATGATATGGTATAATAGAAAACAGAACAACTACTATTCAACGACTTAAAAAAAATTATGTCTCATATACCGTTCTCAATATAAAAAAAAACGTATTTACAAAACAGTAAGTACAGCGTTATCAATGATTTCAATACTGAAAGCATCTGTTAGAGATTTTTTACACTTTTGTGTACCATACTTAGTGTAACCGAAAGACAGGCCACACTGCGACGATGTTTGAGGCTCTGTAACTTGGTATTTAATCGAGCATCGTCACCAATGAACAAAACGCTCAACCGCGTCCAGAGCAGCCAGCTGATACTTGGCAGAGCCGTCCCAAAGGTGACTGCAGTACTCCATACACGACCGCACTTGCGCTTGGTAAAGGTTGAGTAGCTGTGCCGGTGAGAAGTACCGCTTAACGTGAAATGATCATCAAGATCGTCCTCGAACCTTCATTTCGTTGACAAACTTTAATTATTCTGGTTAACTCACGCGGTCAGTCTGTGGTTGGAACGCGTGGTTATGGTCTTTATTCCAGCTCGGTCCCAGGGTGGTGCTGGCGCTCACGCTCGGCAAATGTTTCGGGAAACCTTGCTGGTTGTCGTGGGCCCGGTTGTTATACTGGTTGCTCGGGTTGCCCTGGTTGCCGTGGTACTGGTTAGGCTGGTTGCGGTCCTGGTAGTGGTGGTTGCGTTGTTGGAAGTGCGGGTTTTGGAACTGCGGGAAGGGGATTTGGTTGGGGCCAGGTTGCGGGGGCGGCGGGAAGGAGGGGAATGGCGGCATGGTAGGTTGGCCCTGTAAAAGAGATATAATAATAATATTGTGTTTTTCCGATATATTTTCCTTATCAGTTTAGGCACAGAATATTTAATTTAATACGACATAAAGGCAATCGGAAACAAATTTGGTTCCACTTTAGACTGGCTATTTTTACTCGGCGAGTCAGATGTCACTTCTGTAATTGGAAGTGATACGAATATATCTCCAAAAATAATAAACTCATATCTAATGTTTTATATCTTCGCCAGCTTATCTTATCTTATCTTCTTAGGGGGCCAGGAAGACCTGGCGACACTTCGACCCTTCAGGATCTTTTGTGCCATACCCCTGACCACCAACGGTGCCCCAAGCCGATTTGGTGGACTTCACATACGCCTCAGAATTTCTTCTTCGGCATATGCAGGTTTCCTTACGATGTTTTCCTTCACCGAAAAGCCTGTGGTATTATAAATAAATCGTACTTAAGTTTCGTAAAACTCATTGGTACGGGCGGGGTTTGAATCCACGACCTCATGAATGTGAGGCGAGTGCACAACCAACCGGCTACCACGGCTCTCTAGCCGCCACAGTAGACCTTTTCATTGGCGTATTGTTATTGGTGTTTGTGACCAAAACGCCTATCATCAACTTTTATATTTATAAAAAAATATATATTATTTAGGGGCTTTTATACTATAGTATATGACAGCCTTTAAAATTATACACTATCAATAAAATACAAATAAATCATACATAATTCTGGACGAGTCCGAACAGGTCCTACATTCATTATATTAAACATTTAATATCCTTCGCCAGCTTAATATTAAAACATGGATTAAGCTATATTTTTGTTTAATTCCAAAACTGCATTGCTTTCAATATACATATTAAGGTGTTGTTAACCTTACTAGTTAGATGGGCGATAACGTCATGATCACCTACGTAACCTGATACCGTGATGAGTATTATACCATCTGCATATTATCATAGATAATATATTATCTTTGGTAAAACTGAGCATCAATGGAGCGACGATCTGCGTAAGGCGGCGATAGTGACTGGATGAGAAGAGCCGAGGATCTAGCAGTGGACTTTTTCAGGCTGATGATGAGCATCAAAGTCAAAATCCTTCATTGCAAATGAGTACACTAGGTACATTTATACACGTACATACGAGTACGTCATGTGTACCAGATTGCAACTGGCAGGAACATGGTAAGTTAATAAATCGTAACTGTAAATCGGTTTACCCGTCCTCGTATATGTCAAGAACAGAAATGTGCGTAATGTTAAAAATGTAACATTTCAAAAACTATGTATGCATTAGACTACATTTTCTTTATAACCGTGAAAGCCTTTTCGGTGAAGTAAAACATCGTAAGAAACCTGCATATGCCACAGAAGGAATTCGAAGGCGTACGTGAATTGAAAAAAATCGACTTTGGTGCACAGGGGGTTTGGCACAAAAATCCAGAAGGGTCGAAGTGTCGCCAGGTCTTCCTGAGGGGCTAGACAAGATGACTTTTCTATTAGCGTTAACGCTAATGGAATAGAAAGATTTGTATGGGATTGACATAAGCTAACGAAATGTCACGTGACCAAGCGTTAAGCATTTCTAATTGGTAGCCAACGTTATTATCTTTCTATTTGATCAAACGAAAAGCCCATGTCGAACGACAACCACCATACAAATGGTAGCCAAGTCGCACTTTTGACAAGCGTTTACGCTCACTGAGCTATTCGTTTGTACGCTACGAAGCGTTCGCTAAAACCCTGTAGAAAACGACACAAAATGGCGACTGTTTAATCAGCTGGTGAAGTGTTGTGTTGTGTTTATGCAAATCTTTTCGATTATTTTAGTAAAATGCATTCACTTACGACTGTTATGAGCGCACATAATTAAAATATGTGGCTCAGGCGCCAAACAAGAAATGTTTCTCGGCGGTGCTTGGAACAAATAGAAGCAACTGCGTACTGTGTACTGCATAACATTGCATTAAATGGTCGCTTACCACCACCAAGTGATATGGCTGAGCAACACGATGATGGTGACGATATTTTGGTATACATGCTGGCCCCTCTACTCCTAGTAGCCAAGACGAGCTGATGCGTGGCAGAGCAATGCTCAGTTGCTTAATAAATAGGATGTAAGATACTGATTTTGATTTATAATGGTTCTATTGTAATTTTAGAGGTTTTCTTGTAAATAAAATAAATTAAATATGTTGATAATTTGGAAAAAATATATCTATAATTTTTGTATATAAAGTGTTTTAGTCTTATCATAAAGTAAATAAAAAAATAACTATTAACCTGTTTAAACTTAACAATACTAATTTGGAAAAAATATATCTATAATTTTTTTATATAAAGTGTTTTAGTCTTATCATAAAGTAAATAAAAAAATAACTATTAACCTGTTTAAACTTAACAATACTTAGAAACTACACATGAACTTTGGAAAGCGATTTGGCTAACTATTCTGCTTTTATTCAGTTTCTGGGAGAATTTCTGTCGATGGTAACCTAGTCTCTGTTCCGTCGGTGTGTCCAGAAATTCCTGAGCAATTACATCTAACTGATGCAGCAGCTCGCGAGCCACCTCAATCCTTTGAGACTCCAGTCAAATCCTCTCAACTTCCTGCACATGTAGGTGTCTTTCTCGCATCTCCTCCAGTTTAAGGCGGCGCTGCTCGACGGCTACAAACTCACTGGTCGCTCGCTCAAACGGGTTTTGTCCGCGAGTCCTGCGCATCCTCTGTATTCGGCGCGGTGTGGTGGCCATGGAGCGCGGAGAGTCTGCTGCCTGTCCATGTCGAGTGCTTCGTGAAGGAGGAGTTCACGGAGGGGGCGGTGGCGTGTCTGGAGCTAGTGGCAACTCTTGCCACAACCGATCTCCTCTCAACCGACCTTGAGCACCTGGCTGGGATCTAGAGGGGTCACTATACCTGTATATAAACAAATTCCTTTCTTGCTTATGTTGAACACGTCATTGTTTATTTTATGCCGGAGTCAAGTACCAGTACATTTGAATCAAATATTATAATTTCTATATAGAATACCTTTCCATGAACTCTACAAGAGCTGAGAATTGTTCTGGACTGGCTCTCAACCTCGGTTCCATTGCTGAAAAGATGCAGAAAAGACTTTGAAATTAAAATTATAACATTGTTAAAGCTTATAAACTTTTGTATGAAATACACATTTGTGTGACTAAAATATAACTTAAAAATGCTGATTCAAATTAATAAATTATATTTCGGATACTTACCACTCTAAAATCGTAGATAAATCCACAATAAATAAAACTTTCTCAATTCTGGCACCACTTTGCACTTTCGTACTTTCAGAGTTCGCGCGACAAATGCACTGAACATCAAACTCAACTGACATTTACAAACGAAACCATAGACAAAATTCTGATTTTTATAGAACGATCGAATAGAATGAGCGTTCGCTAAGTTCTTGTCACGTTGGCTACCAATTAATTAACGCTAACGCCAAAGCGTTAGCGTTTGTAGAAAAGGAATCGCTCCGGAACGTTTGGCACTTGGCTAGGCCCTCTGGCATCCTAAGATAAGAGTACTTTTAACTGAAGAATAATAAAACGTATCACAAAAAATTGTAAACAGTGGGTAGTTTAAGCTAGTTTACCTTATAGGTGGAGCTGGTCCACTCGTTGGAGTATCCCTGCTGCGGCGGCCGGTTTTTGTTGACAGAGGCCGCGTTCTCCTTGCGCCAGTTCTGTTGCTGCTGCGGAGCCCTGGATGGTCATTTAATATTTTTAATGGCAACACCAAAATATTAGGTGTAAATTTACTACTAAGTTACTCCCTTCTCGCCGCTCTCCCTGTACCGATTTGTGCTCAATACAATTTTGGAATTATTTATTAAAAACAACAGTTCACTCAGCTGCAAATGGTCCTTCGAGCCGGATTTGAACCAGCGACCTTATATCACACGTTTAAAAACAAAAAACATTGTACACAAAGTGCGGTATATGTTAGTTATTTTTTTTAGTTTTCTTCGAATAACTGAGAAAGAATTTTTCTCCTAAAATTTCAATAATTTTTCCATCACTGCCGGTAAATTTTACATACGAGTTTTTTTTTACAATTTCAGCTTATTCGGCTACTGGGCGAGTTTACGAATTATCGGCAGATAAAAAGACAAGAGTGAAAAAGCTTGAAAATGGAACCATAAATAATTACTATAATTGTATTCTTACCCCGCAAATAAATTCCAAAATGGATGAATTTGGCTGCTTGCAACATGACACTGATTACAATATGTTCACTCCTACACTACTACACTCATTTATTAAATAACAATGTCTTATTACAACTTTTAACAACAAACACGGCCTACCTCTGTGGTGCTGATGCGTTACTTTCGTTTTTCATTCGCCAATTATGATCCGTTAAATTCTACGAAGAAAAGAAAACACATGTTTTATAATAGTACAATCTAGAAATATACAACAAAATAAACTTAATTAAGCGGTGACCGAAATTAATTATTTTTTTGATTTATTTTATTTTAAATGGAAAGACAGCTTATAGCTGGTACTTCCATATCAGTAGTAGACTTGATTATTATTTTTTAAGAAATTGTCTAAAGGTTGTACCACGAAGGACTTTTTTTTTTACTTTCATAATAACCATTAGACGACATCTGTTATCAATATTACAATATCAATTAATGTCAATATGAAGGTAAAAACTTTGAGGCGCGAAAAATTATTTTCCTTCGTGGCATAAACCTGCAGTCTGTCCCAAAAATGTTTATTAATTGCTTGAGTTTTTGCCGTCACATAAAACATGCTATTTTATCATATATAACATGGACATAACTGCTTACTTGTATAGTGTCATTTGTAATCCTCTTAACTTCTGAAAAACTCATGACCAGACTCATGAAGCACTGACATCATGAATGTGAGACGAGAGCAATACTAATTACGCTACCACAACTTGGAATTCTAATGAAAAACTTGAGGAATTATTCAGTTTTTATTTGAAAAATAAATCAGTACTAACCTTATTGTTTCGTTTAGCAGAATCAGTTTCGTTCTCGCTGATTTTCAGCAAGCTCTTAAGCAGATGTGTTGCGTTTTCCTGTTTTTAAACACACATGCAGTTTAAGTTCCCTTATCCCGAACACTCACATTTTCCCTTATGACAAACACACATATTATGATGGTCCAGTTAGCCATACATGTTTGAAGCTTATTGCAATCTAATTAAGATGAACATGTTCGCTGACAATGAACATGTATAGGAACAACTATAGAAACAAATTGAAGTTTTGATGAACATGAATTATAGAATGGACATTTAACTTTAAGGATAGGCCCAAAACCCAATGTCAACTTTGGATTAAAAATAATATTTATATAAAAAAAACTATCATACTACAAACAAATATTATAAACTATGTATAATGCCCGAAACACATAGGCGACTGCGTACTTCATACAAATCCCGCTTCCCGCGGCGGTATTCTGTGTGGAGTGTTTCATACTAAATCGAACAATACAAGAAAAAACCGCAGCACGCCTCCGCCACGCATTCGCTTTCTGTGTTTCAGGCATCGTCGGAAAAGGTAGTGCATTTTATGTACTTACGACGGAAATATAGTCAGTTAAAAAAAATTATCTACCACAAAGTCCTAGGCAACACATCTTGAAGTAATGGGGCACTTTGTCATTCAAATCGTCTTTTTTATAATATAACATACTCGTACACAACAGATATTTCTTATAATAAAAAATAAATAAACAACGTATCTTATCAATACGATGCTTAAGTTTATCTATCTATCTGCAAACACACAAATTAACACAACTTATTCCAACCCTGTACATGAATCCTTCACAACACCGCTTGCACCAATAACACAACTGCCAACAATAGAAGGAAACTTCATAGAATCTTACCGGAGACTGTCCATTGCTAGCGGCCGTGTTCGGAGTGCCGTCGCGGTTGTCTGAGACGGGGCTTTTGACCTCACCTGGACCTGGAGGACTGGGGAGAAACATTCCTAAGGTTATCTTAAACCCTCAAATCCCAGGTAGTTAAGTAGCACATTCGCTGTGGCACATTGGGGACACAAACTTGAGGAAGAAATAAGATCGAATTGAAAGGCAAATTCCAGACGTAAATCTAGATACATTTCAGTCCTAATGTGACAGTACGTTACACTTGTAAATGTTCAAGCATCATCTCTGCGCTCGCGGTTACAAATTTTTTACGCTTGGGGTACAGATTACTAACAGACTAACTAATTACAGATACATCACTACCTAGTAAAACGAAAATACCAACGCTTTCGACCACCTACCGTCAGACAATGCACGCAAAAATGTGTTTAAAGCGCTCGACTTAGCGTTGGGCGGAGCGAGAATCACGCGGCGCCTGGTAGGATATTTATCGCGGTAGGTTCAACCGAGTGGCAGAGGCCTACTTGGGGTGCGTATGTAACCTTTTCGTCGTCTATTAGTTAGCCCACTACCCTTTAGCGACACCTAAGAACGCATGTTTTAACAAGGTGTTTGCCCAAAGTACAGACAAAGCGCATAACTGAGTAGGTTCCTGCGGTAGCGAAGCGGTGCGGAAGGGGCGACATGGTCGTTAGTCTCGTCATTTGACGTAAAGAAAACACATCCCCCACTGCTCCACTACTCAAAGTAGGAAGAGAGTTCCCACTTCCCCTCTAGCAAATGGGAGTGTAGCAATGAAACTGTGACCAGAGTGTACTTTGACTCTTTACTTCTTTAATTTAATTTGTCTGGGGCCCAAGGTAGCGTAAATTCATGACCTGGGACTTGCTCTACCTTCACTGGTAAGTGTTTTTGCAGTTACCTCCGTTGATCCTCGCTTAGAGGAGTTGCGGGGGGAGAATGGTGAGGAGGCGGGAATGCTCCACTACTCAGTCATGCGCTTTGCCTGTAGTCGTATATATGCACCTGTAGCTCGCGAAAGCGGAGTGGTGTCCGTCATCTCTCCGCAGCACGCTGGGCGTGTGAGTGAGCCCGAAGGCCTGCGCGCAGTCCGGCCCGCCCGCCACGTTGCGCAGCTTGCGGCCGAACGATATGTTCACCATGTTCGACGGCAACATCCTGCGGACAAACAGACGAGTAGAGGGCTTGTATGAAGGGTTGTAGAATAGGGCCACCCCCATACATCCCGAAGGTGTCGGTAAGGCCACTAAGGGATTGCACCAAGGACGGACACAGCGTTGTCCTGTGTATAATTAAGATCATTACTGCGTTCACCATCCGCCTGCCAAGCGTAGTAGTGATTATGGCAAATCCCCCAATGAACAGCCCACCAAAAGCGGCATTCTATTGGGGAAGCAGTGGACGTATTTCGGCTGATGAAGATTATTTACAAGCCTACGTATACCGAACTAACAACATAAACGATGTCTTTTGAAAATCGGTTGTACAACTGGGTCATTAATCATAGGTACCTATTTCTGATGCTAAGTATAATTCCAAAGTAAGAGAGCTGTAGACAAATAACGCACTTATCCCAATCAGAACCCTCATTCCGGCTTCGCCATGGTCGGGTAAAGACGCACAGTACAGTGTACAAGCCGACAGGCTGGTACACTCGGCCAATTTAATTTCTGTCCCATAAAATCATGGTATTCCTATTCGAATCTCTCACAACTAAGCAGTGTCGTTTTTGTTATCATATCAAATACAAATATATTAAGATTCTGGAAAATTATTCAACTAATTTCACAATCTGTCACTATGAAAATTTTCAGTAAAAAAACACACACACACTATAAAAAACTTAATAATGCAACACATACACATCATGCAAAAACAGAATTATAACACTTGGATAGGTCGGTAATGAGAATCAGTAATTTTTTTTTATTAAGTATGCAGATATTTAGTGCTAAAAACCCAATAAACACTATGAAAACATTATTTAAAACAGATCAAAAATGACGAAGATACAGCAATTTCAATGCAATAGTTCCAAAAACGGAAGTGACCGGAAGTGACGTTATCCGTCGCGGCGCGGGAAGAGAAATCCGAGCGAGAGCCCGTGAACATTGTAAAAAGTGACGTCGACATTAAAACACGTGCGTTTTGAAAAGTTGTGTTAAATAAACTTTAATAACTTCGTCATTTCTTGATGGATTTTAATAATTAAAAAATTAAATACTCTGCAATGTACAGCGCATATGCCATAATTATTAAAAAAAAAGGTATGTGGTTGATCCTCATGAAAATCAGCGCCTAGCACCTTACTTGGTCTAGGCATATGCTGAGTCGTTTGCCCTTTTGCTGCCACGGCACACGCATACTATTTTAACTATGTTAAAAAAATTTAAATGGTTTTCTCTAGTTCTTATAATTTTTATTTTATTTTATTTTTTTTCCTTTTTCTTGCTTTGTTGGGTTTTTTTTGTGTGTGCCAATTATGGTAGTAAATAAATGTTTTTTCTTTCATGAAATGTTTCGACCGTACACAGCACAAAATGAAACATTTGGTGAAGGGATTATTCAGAAATATTCACCTGTAGAATCTGGGAACATCAAACAAGTCCTCCAGCACGGCTCCAGGGAACGGCTCGTCGAACATAACTTGGTAGCTCGGCTCCACGTTCAGCTTGTCCGACAGACGCACGGTGTTAGAATCCGAGGGCTGGTACACGGCGGTGACGGTGCCCTTGGCCCCGAGCGGTACGGTGATGTTTCGGGCGACGCAGACCACGCGGTCGTATATCTTGTAGTCGGCCTTTGGGTCGGGGGAGATGTTGCCCTCGTGAAGTTCAGGCTGCGAAGAAAACGAGAATAAATTGACCTATTTAATTTTTCAAAGTTTAATTAATTATTACACATACACATGCAAAAATAATTTTCTCTTGTGCTATGGAAATTATACAAGGAAAGGGCGATTCACAAATATAACATCCAGACTAGGACCTGTACAAAATTGTTCTCTAATGGGAATCGAATCCACGACCTTTGGCGCTAAGTCTAGTGACCAAGCCACTAGCCAATGAGGCGGTCTCGGAAAGTAAAGCTGCAGTATCAGTCTTGTTATTGAAAATTACCAAAAAAATGCCTTTTAATTTTCACCAAATGTAGTCGTTTTATGTTCGACATGCTTCGAGTCTAAAGGGCGATTTTTATCCATCAATAGATTTTTTCTTCTCTCATCTATTTTTCACAATCTATCACGTTTTTAGGACATTCAGTAAAATGTGTGACATTTTATGTGTCTCGTCATCATATATCAGCACTTAGACGTCCACTGCTGGACACAGGGCTTCCCTAAGAACGCCACCACACCAAGTCCTCCTCGTGTTAGGCATAGACGTCTATTGACGTATCCAAAATAGACGTTTGTACGATGAATAATAATGACAGGTTGTTTTTTACCTTATACAGCAGGTTCCACTTGACATGCAGCGTGACCTTCTTCTCTTTGTCCTTCAGCTCCTCCAGCTGTTGGTCCAGCGACTCGGCGAGGGGCTTCAGCTCCTCGGGCTCCAGTGCGTCGGAGCCGCACTCGCGCCGCATCGCAGAGCTGTGGGGCTGCGTCTTCAGCCACGCCACTATCTCCTGGGGCTTGTTTTGTCTGCAAACATGTTATATTTTCATTATAAATCAATAGTTACATGAAAACAAACGAACTTGCGTCTCGAAAACAAAATAAATAATAGTGTTCCGAAGTGTTTGCTGCTGGTGAAGTGAAAAACTGCTGAACATAAGCCTCCCCAAAAAGATACCACTTTTCATTGACTGTCCATTGGGGTATTTGCCATAACCACCACGCTTGGCAAGCGGATTTGTGATCGCAGTAATGATCTTAATATACACAGGAGAATGCTACGCCCATCCCTGCTGCAATCCCTTGATTGACTAGACGACACCCACAGCAAGATTGGGGGTGGAACTATTTTAAGCTGGGAACTAGATCAACAAATGACTCTGACAGAACATTGAATGGCTATTTGACATCTCATATTACTTATGTTATGATTATGAGTTTATGGACTTTAATTTCTTTTTGTTATGTTGGTAACTAAATTAAGTATTTAAGTATATAATGGGCCCGATTCTGAAGGCACACATTTAAAATTTGACAGCGCTAAAATTGGTTTCGTCTTTATCTTCATAATACTGTGTGACAAGGGTAGCAACAGTTTTACTGCTGTCCAATTTTAATGTTGTGCCTTCAGAATCGGGCCCTTTGTTATGTTTATTTTACATTACTTATGTTTTTGGCAATATATGATTATCTATAATAAATAAAAACGTAAACTTCGCTAGCTTGTACATTAAAGATATTTACAACAACAACAAAAAATTGGGCGTCTAAGGATAAGGAATAGAACACATTTCAATCATTTTTGAAATTTATGTCTGTTAGTTTGTGCACGCTTCACTTAAAAACGACTGAACCGATTTTGACCGAGCGGAAGTGGGAAGGGGAGCGGATTCGTAGTCGATGCGAGCGGAACCGCGGGCACAGCTAGCTACTAATAAATAATATGAACAACACGGCTCACTCCTGGTGATACCGTGTACCAACTCACCCGATCTCCCCCGGGAACAGGTCGCTCTCGAAGAACACGTCGTTGTTGACGGTGTGCACCAGCTTGCCGAACAGCTCGGGGAACTGCCGCGCGTACGCGCGCACCAGCTCGATGCACCGCGCGGAGTACAGCCACGAGTTGGTCAGCTTGCAGCGCCGAGTGAACCCAGACACCTCTTGGTTCTGAGGACAATTTAAATATTGGATGTACACACTTTGCATTCGGTATTTCCGCTCCTCAAAAATTCGCCAGCCCAATGACAAAGCCACCATGCCGAGGCGGTCAATATACTCGTAGATTAGAATTAAGCAAACTTTTTCTAAACTTAGGTCCGTCTAATTACCCAATATCAAAAGCTTGACAGCGAAGTTGTATAAAGAAGTATATCAGACGACTCCGTCCGTACACTGTATATGTAAGATGCCAGCATACCTTCTTGTTGAACTTGAGGTTGAGTCCGATGTTGAACTTGTTCTGCTGCTCCGTGGGCATATCGTTCCGCTCGCCGGCCACCACGAACACCGTGCCGGTGATGCGCGACAGCATCTGGGCGGATATACCTGGCGCCAAATATAATACATTTTAGACTTTCGTGTTATTAAGTACTAGATGTTGCCCGCGACCTCATTCGCGTGGACAACTTAATATCACAAATTACTATGTATTTCCCGTAGGAGTGGGATGTTTTTACGGTATAAAAACTAGTTTCATCACGATCCGTCCAGTGGTGGAAGCGTGATTGAGTAACAAACATCCAAATATTTAAACTTTCGCATTTATAATATTAGTAGGATAACAGGCAGAAGTCCGGAGGTTATTAAAGGGCCGGTTTTTACAGTGAAGCCTGTTTAAATACTTATTTATTTCTACTTAAAGCGGAACCGCAGGGGCTTTCAAAAACGTAATTAAAACGACGTTAGAATAAAATGCAGAAAATGACGGATTGATAATTTCTTTAACTTTTTTATTTTAAATGTTCCGCACGTTTTTATCCTCTGACATGTTGGTCAGAGAATTTAACATACGGTGTTTACTCTTTACATTTGATTCATCGAGCTCGTACAGTGTGGGACTGGAATTAGAGACTGTAGAGAAAAGGGTTCTTATTACTGTTATTAAAAATATATATCTTATTCTTATTTATTTTAAGATCATACATTAATTGCCAATAAATATAAATAAATATTACATATATATACATACACTGACCCAATCCCAGATTTCTCCCATGCTATGGAGACCGGGACCAACTAGAACAAAGTTGTCTGTCCCCAGTGGGAATGGAACTCACAACCTCTGGCGCCTCGAGTCCAATGACTAAGCCACTAGGACAGCGAGACGGCAAGGTTGTCTATCTTTTAAGGGAGTACTGAGCATAATCAATCGTCAGTGAGAGCGTTAGCAGTGTGGTTCCCGGCTTAGAATAGGACCACCCCTAATCTTCCCGTGGGTGTCATCAATGCGACTAAGGAACTGTACCAGGGACGCATCCCCTGTGTATATTAAAATCCTTACTGCGATCATCGATCCGCTTGCCAAGCGTGGTGATTATGGCAAAATCCCCAATGGACAGCCCACCAAAAGTACCATTCTATTGGGGAGGCTTATGTTCAGCAGTGGACGTACTTCGGCTGATGATGAGGAATCGTCAGTACCAAAGATGATATATACTAGAGTTCAGTACTTACTATCATGCAGCTAAGGGATAGCGGCCAGTGGTGCTCGTGTTAAGGGTTGCTTATAGAACTTACCACAAGAGGCGGCGGCGTGGTTGGCGCTGCGGTACGGGCTGGGGACGGCGTGCGCGACAGGGATGGGTTCCATCTTTTCAATCACTTGCACTTTAATCCGTCCGCTGCGGACTGCCTCGGAATCTATTACCTGCAAGAACACACATACAAAACGATTAATCTCCCAACCATTATCTAATAAATAAAAACGTTAACTTCTAAAAAATGGGAGGGGGGGGGGGTCTAAGGATAAATAATAGAATACATTTCGATCATTTTTGAAATCTGTGTTTGTTTATCTGTTAATTTGTGCACGCACTTAAAAACTACTGTACCGATTTTGATGCACTTTTCACATTACGGTCATTTTTAGTTTTCAAACGTTAGTACTACATTTGTACTACTATAGTTGGAATACATTTGGAGTGTGGGGTGAGAGCGTGGGGTGGGGTGGATGATGTGTAACAGTGCTGACCGTGGCCTGGCAGCCGTAGTACTGTCCCTGCGTGAGCAGGAACACGCTGTCCCCGGGCGGGTAGGCCTCCAGCGGCGTCGACAGCTTGCCGGCCTCCCGCACCACGTGCGCGCTCACGTCGCTCACGACGGCCTGGTACGCGTACCCACATGGCACCGAGCACCACTCCGGCTCCAGCACCATTCGGGTGTCATCCTGGATTATGTATTTGAAGCCTGCAATGTTAGGATTTTATTAGTTTTTAACGTTAATGAAAATTGGCAGGGGAATAGACCATATAGCAGGTTGATATATTAAACTCTTTTTATTCCAGAATCGTTAAAAGTTCCCTAGAGATACATTGAATGTACACGAGAACAAAGTCGCGAGCAAAGCTAGTAATGGGAAGTATACAAAGTAAGAAAAGAAATAGTAAACAAAGTATTTTGTGCTGTGTTTAATAATAAATAGATTTACCTTTCAAATTGACCGCATGGATGATGACTTTCACATCTTCTAATTGTATACCGAGACGATTCATGTTGCTGGAAAATAAATTTAATTAAAATTATGATCTGTGGCAGAGGACGGTAAGTGAGCAATTCTTAAACAAGTAGCGAGGGAGTCCAAGAACTGCACTTCCAGTTGAGGCATACACAGTGCTCTTCACGACTACATGCGAGGAAATAAAATTAATTTACGTAAGACTCATTTTCATCATCAGCCGAAATACGTCCACTGTTGCACACAAGTCTTCCCAATAGAGATCCCACTTTTGGTGAGCTGTCCATCGGGCGATTTGCCATAATCACCACACTTGGCAGACGGATTAGTGATCAAAGTAATGATCTAAATATACGCAGGAGACACGGCTACCAATCCCTTAGTCGCCTTGACGACACCCACGGGCAGATTTGGGATGGCCCAAACCAAATTAAATAAAAGAAACGAGCGATATGGGAGCAGACTGGCGATGCGGCCCCAATCAAACTCGGCCCGTGGTCGATTTTTACATAACTTAATAACGAATGACTATAAAACTTACTGTTCAATAACAGTGGACCGCTCGGATATCCACTGCCTGTGCAGGTTGCCGTGGTTGCTCTCCGCCTTCCAGCTCGGCCCGTCCGCGTCGTTACTTGCCCGCTCCACGTGCTTTATGCGCGTCTTCTCGTTCGACACTGATATAACTCTGCAAATAAAGCAGTAGCCTAATTCTAATTCAGCCTTTTTTAAGTTAGGTTAACGAATAATGTGTCATATTTCAAAAGAAGTGAAGGCTATCGATCCGTCATGCGTCCGCAATCCGACAGTGGTCCTTCAGTGCGGTGTCAGTTCAGATCCGTGATTTAAAAAATCTCAAATTATACCTTATGGCATTGCATCAGGAATTAAATTAGCATGTATTTATCAGATTTTCTTTTGGGACATCTTAAACATCGAGACGGAACGAATCCGATACAGTGACTGCAATGATGGCTGCCAATGAATCTTTAAACAGCAACCTATTGATTGACACAGGGCTCCGGGATGTGCAGAGGCGGTATGATATGAAAAGGTTCGTCATCTTAAATTTTAATTTCGCTTATATCATACCCAAGTGGCATTCGGGGTTCTATATAAGATGTATAGTGGTTCACATGTACTCCACAAGCTGTGTAAGTCAGCTGTATAAGAGCTGTATAGCTTGCTATACAGCTCTTATAGAACCAGTTTGGGCACAAATTAGACAGCCTTAAGTTCACTATGGCTGTACATTAGCGTTATATTAGCAGTTTAAGTAGTAACATCGGGCTTAAAGGCTGACTTACGGCGCTATATGGGACACATGTGAACCATACAACGTCCATGAGCGTAATAAAGAGTAACAAGTGGCTAAATACACAGCCTTCACAGTTATAAAATCCCACAAAAGTACTCCAGTGCTACCTAAAGTTCACGTGTGTCCTAAATTATTTCTTTTATTTATTAATTTTCCTCATTTAGTTTGGTTTTGTGTGTACGCCCGGCCATCAGAAACATTAACTCCGGCGGATATCAATTGGATAAAAATTTATGATAACACGCGGTAAGTATACCTGTTTTAAATACTTAATAATGTTAAATGCCATGGGAATGCAACTTTATCGTGAAATGTATACATATTTACAGCTAAAATATTCACGCGCCTCTGTAAAAACGCGATATTCATTTTAAAATATTTAAAACTGGCTGAGAGGAAATCTACAATTTTCAGTTTTTGATATTATATTGGCATTATAATTATACTACGGTAATTAATTAAAACATGAAACCAAAACTCAATCGCTCTATCTGCGTATTTTGTGATAAATCTGCATGATAATTTTGGAGATTTATATGGTAAATATTTTAGGTTACGTGAACAAAATGGTGGAAATGAAATACGGCTAGAGCGTATATAGGTTCACATGTGTTCTGTTAGAATGCTGTTGGCTATATGAAGTCCCACATTTGTACCACTACAGAACCAATGTCTATAAATGTATTCTAATGTGAACTTATGTACAGCTTTAAGATGTAATTCAGGTCAATTGTGATCATCGTTTTATTCTTTCATATACTGAAATTTTAGAGATCCGCAATAATAATTATTGTCCGTTAAATCGCCAAGCCCAGGTACTAAGTCAAGTATGAATACCTAAAGTACAAATTTTGTAACAAATTAACAAAAAACACTTTTTGTTTTCGTGTGAGCCACACAGTTTGGTGTCAGAGTATTTACACTTACAAAGACACTACGTTGTTCAAGGAGGTATTTAAAAGAATGTAAACAAACTAGATAAAGAGGGACGAATTTGCGAATATTCTTTTGCAATTTTTCTTCTTATTCCACCGGTTCTCGCTCTTATTTTCCAAGATTTTTTATTCATTTTCACAAATTTTTGCACGCGACGTAATAAACACAATACACGTCAGCTTGTGGGATAAGTGTAATAGAATATCACATTCACATTCATGTTCAGCTTACAGCAAATAAGAGTAGTACTTGTGGACAAATAAACTGCTATTGAAGTTAATGGACAACACATGTAGTCCTTTTAACAGCCTACAGTGCACATGTGAACCATTTAAACACTTCTATACAGATAGTAAAAAAGGTTATTTTAATGACCACAAACAACTCCTACTACAGCTACTAGCTGTATAACAGTCTAAAACAAGTAAACATAACAGCCTTTGGCTGTATAAATGACCACGTGTGTTCTATTAATATGCTAGCTGTATAACATCGTACAAGTAGACCGTTAAACAGCGATTGCCGTATCTCTACCCTCCTATAATGCTCTTAGTCAGACGGCTGACTAAAGGACAGTTGTTAGAGTATTATAACACCAACAACCGTATAAAAGTATAACTCTACACTCCTATAAGTCCCTTAGACAGGTATAGGTGGTGTTAATCGCAATAATGCAGCTTATACATCACCAGTGAACTGTAATAATGCTTTAAGTTCACATGGGAACTAAATGTGTACTCTTAAATGGAGTAAAATGCTACTTGGGTAGTATTGCCAGCATATGAAATCTTACGTTTTGTTTACTGTTTTACCGAATCCATCCTGTCTATACTACAGAAATTACGCTTAAATTTAAACTTTGTTACCAAACAATTAACCATAATTTTCAATAAAACAGTTTGTAATAGTAACATGTGCTCGCGACATTTTTAAAGAATAAATTTGAACACTGTAGAACTTTTTCATTCCACGCAGTTTTTCCGAAAGTTAGTGATTTTCTACAGCCTTTTTACAGCTTCTCGGAAACTCACCTAAAACCGTCGTTATAGTTAATTTTTGTAGTTATATTATTTAGAGTTTTAATTTATAATGTTTAATTTATAATATTTAATTTATAATAAACTAGCTGTTGCCCGCGACTTCGTCCGCGTGCACTTTAACTTAACATCACAAATTATTATGTATTTCCCGTAGGAATAGAATGTTTTTCGGGATAAAGACTATCATATGTCCTATTCCAGGACCTAACCTATATGTGTGCCAAGTTTCATCACGTTCCGTCCAGTGGTTGAAGCGTGATTAAATAACAAACATCAAAATATCCAAACTTTCATATTTATAATATTAGTAGAATGTATATTTATCCTCTTGACGTTTTATCTATGACAGTTAGGCGCTGGTCAATCTGCGGTAGACTCTGTGGCCCTGTGAATACTCCGGAGTGATATCGCTAACTTTGTTTAATAATGTACAAATATAATACTGCTTGGTTATTACAAAACATTACGTTTTTTTTAAAGTAAATGGACCGACAACTAGGCTAGTGACAAGCGGTGACAGTCGCTCATAAATCTGCAGACAGTCCACCGTCCACCTGGACTATAATAAACTTTCTCGTGTGCCTGTAACTATTTACTCTCCTACTTGTGATTTTTGCTTATTAAGACACATATTTTAAAAAATATATATTATACTCTTTATACGCGAACACATTGCTTTTTGGCGGCATAAATAAAGTGAGAGGGGGTTGACTGTCCAGACAGATCCTTTACTAGAAGTTTTGTTATGATAAATGTTGTTTTCCAACACAAACCACTTACTTGGCTCTCGTGAGGTGCGGCCACCCGACCCATACGACCTTGCCCAGCAGTTCCCTGGCGGCGTCCTCCAGCGGCGGGTCGATGTCCTTCTCGGGCAGCAGTTGCACGATCATGTTGTCGTTGCGGGACGGCTGGTCGAACACGCGCACCTTGCACTTCTTTAGACTGGTCTGGGGGAAAGAAAATCTTAAGCTAAACAGAGCGGCAGGTACAGAATGAAGCTGGGTTGGGTGTTGCCACCATTTCACGGTTTAGACTTCGCCGTAAGTCACAAAGCTATCAACTTTTTAACATTATCTGGAGAAGGATCAGTTAGAATAGCTTTAATCACCATCTTCATCACCATATCAGCCCTTAGACGTCTAATGATGGACATGGGCCTTCCCTAATCTGTTCCTCCGCCTTCCGCTTACAGCCACTTCCAGCCATCTTGCTTAGTTGGTCGTTCTAACTTCATCAACCCAGCATTACGATGTAGCAAGGTAACGCACGCATTACACAATTTAGATGTGTTCATTGTGTAACCATCTGTCCTGGCTAATATGTGAATACTAGCAAACGCCCGCGGGTTCAAGATTTTATTTCCCGAGGGAACAATTTTTCAAGAGGCAAATATGAGCAAATGTTCATATACATGATTTTATGTGTACTAATCAAAAATGTATGGCGATCAGTCGAACAGCCGAGCCGTGAAAGAAACAGACAAATACCTAAACACACACTCTTTCGACTTAATTATAATTAAGCTGTTGCCCGCGGCTTCGCCTGCTTAAAAAAAGTGTTGATTTCAAATCTAAAAAAACCACAGTAAACCAAGCTATCCAATAATGAAAACCACATTCGAATCCATTTAGTGGTTTTGCGAAGAAGCTAATGACGTTATCATTATTATAAATTATTTAATCGACGTGTTTACTTAGTCATGCTTTCATCATCATTATATCAGCGCTGCGAAATTCACTGCTGGACATAGCCTTTCCCCAATAAACGTCACCACAACCGGTCCATCGCCTCCGAATCCTGCTGCTTCCGGCCGCCTTCCTCAGGGCGTCGGGGCATCTGATAGCGTGGCGCCCCACCTCGCGCGTGTGCCTATCCCTGCAGTTTCCACTCCAGAACCCGTCTTCGTCGGTGCTGCGGTAGATGTGGCCCGCCCACTGCTACTTCAGCTTGCTAATCCTTTATACTTCAAATGTATCTATGGTTTGGAGAATACTACTTTTGAACTCCATTTCACTCCCTTAGGGCATGGTTTTCTGAAACTGTAAAACCCGTGTGGATGAATTTCTATAAAGTTCAGTTAATAGGAACATTTAATAGTTTTACTTCATACAAACTTTGAACCCTAATTTTACTACCTTAGGGGATGAATTTTGAAAAACCGTTCCTTAGTGCTTGCCTATGCTATACATATAAAGAACCTTTATGCAAAATTTCAAGCCTCTAGACTCAGCGGTTTGGGCTGTGCGTTGATAGGTCAGTCAGTCAGTCAGTTTCTTCTTTTATACAGGGTTACAGGAAAAGTCGTGCTAGATCCCTTAAGGGTGTGGAGCACCCATCATTTCTGACTTATTTCACTATGAAACACCCTACCCTAAACTTAACCCTTTTCGAGATATTCGACTTTTAATTTTTTTATTGAAAATTGCTGATTTTTAGGCTACTACATTTATTTTTGTTTATTTTGTGTATCTTATTATTATTATTATTGCATTTTTACATGTGTAGTAAGATGCTTTAGGACGTCAATCATTAAAATAGTGCACAAGTTATTTGAATAGACCGTAGTAGACAAGTGAAAGAAAAGAAATAAAAAACATATTAGAAAGTTTATTTTTCTCTAAGGGATATCTAAAAAAAATATTATGGTAATTGTTCGGCAGATGTTTTTTAAAATATCTACGGTTCATCAGCTATCTAACGAGGTATAATAATGTAGGGTTTTATTCAAATGCATTCAAAAAAATTTAGTTTCATAGGCGACAGTGGAGAAGAAAATGTATACTTAGCCCTAAAAAGTAAAATAAAACAATAGGTAAGCATGAAATGCCATTTATTAAAGGTTTTCTCACAACTTTTTCTTTTTCTACAGTTCATGTTCAACATGGCCGCCTCTATTTCTAATACATTGTCGCATCCTTCTACGGAGACCGGTCTTCACTACGCCAGTGGTCAATGTGGTCCTCATTTTATTTGCTGCATCCACAATCCTTTCTCTTAAGTCTTCCACAGACGAAACTGGATTCGGCTCGCTGTACACGAGACTTTTCATGCAGCCCCACACATGAAAATCCATGGGGGTTAGGTCCGGACTTCTTGCTGGCCATGGCAATGGCCCACCTCGTCCAATCCATTTGTTTGGATAATTTGTGTCCAGCCAGTCTCTGACACTTCTCCTGAAATGGGCAGGGCAGCCATCGTGTTGGAACCACATGTCCCTGATCAGGTTGAGTGGCAGATCATCCAGCAAATCACTCAAGTCTGCTCTCAGGAAATTTTCGTAGCTTTCCCCGTTTAGATTATCCGGGAGAAAGTAAGGTCCAATCAAATGATTGGAGATAATGCCCATCCACACATTCACGCTGAATCTTCGTTGGGACCCCTTCACTCTTTTCTTATTGGGATTCCTTAGTTCTTTTAGGGCCCAGTAATGGGCGTTGTGATAGTTAGTTATGCCATCTTTATCAAATTTGGACTCATCCGTCCACAAGATATTTCTTAAAAAATCTGGGTCTTCTACATCAGCATTTAGCATAAATCTGCAAAAGTCCAATCTTCTCGCGGGGTCCCCTTCTTCAATAACGTGTACTGGCGTGTAATGGTACGGGTATAGGCCAGCAGTATGCACTGTAAACCACACTCTCCATTGCGAAAGCCCCAGATCACGGGCAACAATATTAGTGGAAGTAGTCGGATCCGCTCGAAAGCGTTGCACTATCTCATTGTCCTGTTCTTCGTCGTCAATTCGTGGTCTTCCCATGTCTGTACTTCGTCTCAAAACAGAGCCAGTTTCTCGAAGTCTTTGATAAACTCTGTCAACGTCTAAGTGTAAGCGTCTTAACTTGAAGGACAATAGGCGTGGGACCGTTAGAACTGCTACCTGGAGCGTCCCAACTACTTTTTTTCCACGAAATGTAATACAAACCCTAGATTGTTACACCTCGTTAGATAGCTGATGAAACGTAAATATTTTAAAAAACATCTGCCGAACAATTACCATAACATTTTTTTCAGATATCCCTTAGAGAAAAATAAACTTTCTAATATGTTTTTTATTTCTTTTCTTTCACTTGTCTACTACAGTCTATTCAATTAACTTGTGCACTATTTTAATGATTGACGTCCTAAAGCATCTTACTACACATGTAAAAATGCAATAATAATAATAATAAGATACACAAAATAAACAAAAATAAATGTAGTAGCCTAAAAATCAGCAATTTTCAATAAAAAAATTAAAAGTCGAATATCTCGAAAAGGGTTAAGTTTAGGGTAGGGTGTTTCATAGTGAAATAAGTCAGAAATGATGGGTGCTCCACACCCTTAAGGGATCTAGCACGACTTTTCCTGTAACCCTGTATAGATTTATTTTTCGTTTTTTCCGTCTATATTGTAATGATCATAGTTACCAGGCACGGATACAGGGAGCTCCCGACTCCTGACCGAAGCACTTTATTTTGACTAATTTTCAATAACTTTAAATCGTTATAAGGATCGTCGATCGCAATCGTAATCGTCATAATCGTCCATGACTACATGGGGTAAAATAATCGTTATTAACTCATCAATACCTAAGTAGTTTGCATAGATCGCTATAGTGTTTTTCTGGAAGATACATAAAATCACACAAAAACTATAAACGAAACCCTGTACCCGCGCCGGACAGTTGCAAGCTTACTGGATGGACCCCTCGAAATTTTTGTATAAAACCTGTTTGACGAGGATCGGCACGCCCCGTCGCCCTAAAGCGGCTGGATGCGGAGGGCGGAGGGCCGGTGGTGTTCATCGGGGAAGGCGGATGTCCGTGTAAGGGCTGATATGATGACGAGCTGGCTGATTTGTCGTCGGAAACCTTGACTAACTTGGTACTTAAGGTGCCGCATGGTGGGGAAGCCCGGGTAGATCATGTCTTTGCGCGCGTTGGGCAGCAGGCCGCGCCGCAGCCGGCCGGGCGGCACGTCCAGCTCCTGGCGCCACACGGGCTGCTCGACGGCGTGGCACTGCGCCACCGGGGGGAAGTACTCGGGCGCGTGCGCCGGCCCTGGGGGGCGACAGCTAAAGTCACTTTCACTACCAGCTTACAGTAATATAAACTAATCACTCGATCATCACACAATGTCGCATTATCCCCCCCCCCCCCCCCCCCACACACACACACACAAAATACCTTATCTGTAGGTAACAAGAAAAATTCTTCTTTTTTCATAAAAAAACTGAAATCATACATTTTCTGAATACCGCAACATGTATGTATGTATGTAAACGCTTTATTGTACCAAAATTAACAGCAATATTAAATAATAAAATCGTAAACTTCGCGTGTCTGTACATTGAAGATATTTGCAAAAAAATTGGGGGTCTAAGGATAAGTAATAGAACAAATTTCGGTCATTTTTGGAATTTTTGTCTGTTTGTTTGTGCACGCATCACTTAAAAATCACTGAACCGATTTCGGTGGACTTTTTACAGAAACATAGTGCTTAACTCGGTGTAACATATAGGCTTTATTTCATTGCAATCGGCCCAGTCAATCAAAAGTTATGCTAATTAATAGTTTTCGAAAACTCGCATACAACAAAGTGTAGGGTGTCAATACACGACGAAATTCGTGAGCGATAGCGGGATCGTTTATGGTGATCGTTTATCGTAATGTATATGAGTTTTTGAAAACTATTTTGCATAACTTTTGATTGAGGAGAGCTGGAGCTGGATCTTGATCTGGATCTGAAACTGGATCTGGATCTGGACCTAAACCTGGACCTGGAGTGGGCCCAGGTCCAGGTGCGAGTGCGAGAGTCTGAGTTGGAGTAGAAGTGGGAAAATGAACGGGAGCGGAAGTGGGAACTGGAGCGGATTCTGTAGTCCACGCCAGCGGAGCCGCGGACACAGCTAGTAAATAAATAAAAGAATAAAGTTTAATGTCTCATTTCTCGGGAATCGAACCCGGACATCAAAAAATGTATGTAATTTTATTAGTAAGAAATAAATGTTGCTATGAAACCTTGTGTCAACAATTATGAGCAAATAAATGATTAATTAAAAACCAAATTATACTTGTAAATGTATGTTATGATTGTAGCATACAAACCTTGACTGTTCGCGGTCCAGTTGTAGACGAGCATGGGCCCGTGCGCGTTCCGTTTGTGCTCCTCCTCCGTCAGCCGCTGGTAGCACGGCGCCATGGCCGACAGCAGGTTCGTCTGGACACACATTTTAATCAAACATTAATCATCATATCAGCCTTTAGACGTCCGTCCACTGGACATAGGCCGTCCGCAATAAACGCCACTACACTCCGCCCTCCGTATTCAGCAGCTTCACCTTACCTATCTAGCGGCGGGGCGCCCCACCCTGCGCATGCCGATCCGTCGTCTAACTTCTAGAACTCGTCTACCCCGACAGCCGTCGGTTCTGTGACAGATGTGGCCCGCCCACTGCTACTACATTACATTGGTCACCAAGAAAAAAAAATGTATGCAGTGTCGAGACATTGCTGCGAATTCACACCGCGTAAACACCGCGACCGCGACTGTCATAAATAAAATTAAAAAAAAATATGTTGCTGTATCTATTTGAATGTGCCTTACCTGACTTTTTATTTTTAAAATGTGATATTATCATATACTCCTGTTCCATTTTAAACCGGCGTTCTATTTATTTACATCAAAAGATACATTTGAGTTAATCTAAAGTCGGGGTCAGTCTTGAAGTACATCCTGTGGACTTTAGAGGATTCTTCGTGTCTTCAAGTCAAGTAACAGAGCTAGAGCTAGCTGCGTCACAGCATCCGTACTCACCTCATCAATGAAAGGTATGAGGACGACCGCTTCCCAATCCTGCTTTTTGCCGTTGAGGTCCGTTTCGAATTGCACCGGGTAGTAGTGGACTATGGGGGACTCCTCGTCTGTCATCAGATCGTGGAACGGAGCCGGTAGGAGGTGCTTGCTCGCCGCTGGCAGCACCGCTAACAACTGAAAAGTATACCAGTTGGAAAACGAAGCGAGCACCACTAGCACACTGGCGAAATATGCAGGCATAAACTACTATAAGGTCCATAGAGGGGGTATATCGATGTTAGTGCACTTGACACCGCTATGCCCCTACTATGAATAATAGCTGCATAACTTGCCAATATGCTAGTCGTAAGGTGATAAGTGGAATATTTAAAACCAATGACAATGTAAAAGCGAAGTGTGGCTGGATAACGATTGAACTGATGGATTAGAATCAATGATGTAACTAGATTCCTATATGTAATGAACCAACGACAACTCAAATGAACTAGGAATACTAGAGATGAGGTCGATTAGTACCTGGACGCCTTCAAAATGCTAAAGTTTTCTTCCTAATGACTTCAGAAATTAGACAATACATTATTAATGTGCCTAAAAATGATTACTTTTATATTGACATGCAGAACTTTGGACATTTCCTAAGGAAGATTTTGTTCAGTATTCATTGTCTCGTTTAAACAGTAGGCCATATAAACTTATTCCAGAAACTTGAGTGGTTTCCAAGCCACATATCCAACAGTGGACGCCGAAATACTGATGATCATTACCTGCTCGAAAGGCTTGAAAGGCGTCCCCAACTCGAACTCTATCTTCAAGTCCTTAAAACCCTTTATGTCTGAGATATAGGGCGCGTAGTGATGGGGGTAAAACCAACACCAGGAGGGGCAGCCCTTGTAGTAGTAGTGCAGATTCCACTGTATCGCGCGCACGTAGCCCTCGGCTTGGTTAGCTAATACTTCGCTGTAACAACAATTAGTAATTATTACATTCGCTTCGCTTCCTTCTTGCCGTTCAAATTCGCCATAACGGTCAAGCCCCGGTATATTTTGGGGACGTGACAGAGCCCCTGAATAACATTTGCTGAAGTTGGATATAGATCGTTCAATAAAGTGATGTGTCAGTCTCACAAAACTCATGTAAGAATATAATGCTGCGCCGTACAGCATCACGCCAGTGTGGGCAGACCTTCACTTTCACCATCAGACCAAAATACCACTTTTGGTGGGCTGTCCATTGGGGGATTTACCATAACAACCACGCTTGGCAGGTGGATTGGTGATCGCAATAGTAATTTTAATATACACAGGAGAACGTTTCTAGCGAAGATTGGTGGTGGCTCTATTCTAAGCCGGGAACCACACGGCAGCTTTACGCTGACGTGGATAAAATTATGTTAATACTATGACATCTATAGAAAGTATTTCCACTTACTCGGTGACTTTGGAATAATCTAGTTTGGTCATATAATAGTCTTTCTTGTGTAGTATAAACTCCATTTCCATATTTGCTTCCTCTGTAATACAAGATAATCTTTGTTATTAACGATTAACTTTTAACTGGTTAAACAAGATTAGTTAAAACTAGTTACCGTCACTAGTTTCTTCGTAGTCTTCGTAGATGTCGACAATATCGTCCAGAAACTGCGAAAAAGTTTGGTGGTTATTAAAAAAAAATAACAAGGCAATATTAAATAAAAATATCATTGTATTCAAGAAATTCAAACACGCCCTTATTGCAAGTACCATCTTAAAAATGGTATCGCCCTAAACTAGATCTTATAGGAAAAGGTTAGAACGTGTAATGAAGTATGTTAAGAATAAGATGAAAATGGAAATGGGCAGGTGATATATGAAGAATGGAGAACTATGGATGGACAGAGAAATTAAAAAAGTGAAGCAATGCAAAATGGAAGGGAAGACTGAGGAAATGATGGGATAATGTATTTAAGTTAATATGTGGATCTGACTGGGGAAGAGCCGAGCCAGAGACATGAGCGAATGGAGAATGCGCCGCGTAGGCCACTCCATAAATTAAGTTTTATTATTTAATAGTTTTAAATTTGATAATATGGTAGAATAAAGGCTTTTTAAACATTTCAAGTAGGTCTTGCTTAGGCAGAGGAAGGCTGCGATGTGGTTGCTCTTCAAGAGCAGTATGAGACAACATTTAGGTCATGCACTGAAACTAGTTTATGTAATGTAGGAATACTTTTTGGTTTCATTTAAGTTATTAATCGAACATTTATTTATATACAGAGTGTTCTAAAAAAAATTTAAGGGTAAAAACGCAACGCGAATGGAAAATAGAGACATCAATTTCAGGAAATTGATATATATGTAGTCGACTCACTATGTCCTGAGTGGCGTTGATGAGTGCTTGCAGTTCGTCGTCCGGCTTGTTCGCCTTTATTTCGTCGATGTTAATGTTGAAAGTATCGTCGTTGTTGACATTGTACTGAAAATAAACAACACTATTACTGATAATTATTTTTATGCAGACACCTACTGTGCAGACTAAGGTTAGTATTGTAATGCATACTTTTGATTGCATACGTGTCAATCTGGAGTCAATCAACATTTAGAAACGAAAAAGAGTATGTGTCGATGAATCTATCGTTACAGTTCGAATAGCAACGAGGAAGCGGTGCATATGGTACAGCTAGGAAACAAATTATCTGCGATCGTGTTCTTTAAGGCTTTGTGCACATCCATCGGACGATCCGCTTTATTCAAATTTCAAAGGGGCAGTGGACATGCCGCTGAACGATTCACTTCAGGGCGGTGAACAACACTTCAAAATAATAAGGGCACCGCGGACGACTATGGACCACGTCCATATCCGCTGCGATCACTCGTTTCGGCGGACGCCTCACTGTTGCATATGCATTTGCTGCTGTGGATTATCCGTTGGAGGTGCACAGAGCCTTAGCAGCGTTTACTGGTCACTTATGTAAGAGACCTGTTGCATAAGATAAGATTGTCACAGATGGTCAATTGTAGAGCCTGTCGGTAAGAGAGTGATAATATGTACAATATGACTGTATCTATGTAAAGCTGCAAGGCAAATGAGTTACCTGGATTCAGCCTACCCCTACACAACTTTAAAAAAAAAGTGTATGCAGCGGACACAAAAGATCCGATAGAGTCAAAGTGTCCTCAGGTCTCACTGATAAGTGAGAACGACAATGAACCTGGTAGAATAGAATATTTCATTTATTCATAGCTACGACACATACATGAGAAATAAATTTACAAAACCGGTTCACAAATTAAATTTAACGATAATCTAGGTATGTGTCGCAGCAACAATATGGCGCTGACTCAGCATAATGCTGCACAACCCGTGTTCTGTCAGCACCAGATCGAGTGACCTCACAGATATAGTTTATAATATGTCAGTGTGTTGGGTGTTTATATTGATATATACAATGAGACTCAAGTTTTTTTTTGTTAAGTATGCAGATATTTAGCAATAAAAAAAAACAAATACTTACTATGAAAACAATATTTAAATCGGACCAAAAATGACGAAGTTACAGCGATTTTAGTGCAGTAGTTCCAAAAATGCACGCAAGGTAGCGACCTGATGTGACGTCATCTGACGTATCGCGGGTCGAGCGAGCCGCAACGCACTAGCGCAGTCTGCCATAGTGCGAGAACTGAGATCGCGCGAGTTGCAACAAATGACGTCACCGTAAGAAGCCAAGCGAGAGCGCGCATTTTGAATTAACAGTTAAAAAAAAACTTTAATAACTTCGTCATTTCTTGATGGATTTTATTCATTTAAAAAATAATATGCTTAGAAATTTATAGCGCAAACGCCGTACTAATTAAAATCCAATATCTTCTTATGTGACTGATCCTTTTTGTACGACCATGGGTTGAAGGGTGAGAGTTACCTCTTTCCTCTCCTGAGCGTTAGGTCGCCGGCCCGTCTTGGCCTCGAAGTACTTCAAGTCGGTGTAAGTATCTTGAAACTTCTCCTTGTCAATTTTAGCCAACTCCTGCATGAATGTTTCGAACCTGCCCAGGTTTAAGTCACCGGCTTCGTTGATGTAACCTGGAAGTTTTTTTTATTACTATGGTCATTGCTTTACTATTACTATGGTACTAGTAATATTGTAAATGTAAATGAAATAGAACACATCCTAGGCCCTAGGACTACGTGTCGAAAGGCAAGACTTCGATCTCCGGTCGTTCATACTAAAGTTATTTAAAATCGACATAAAAAAAACTCAACAACATTGACCTAGAAAATATATAGCTTAAAAAATCCCATAAAATAAGTACTCACCATCTAAAGTTGGCAACACAGTCATATAAGTCTTATACAAGAGCGGTAAAGCGTCATTATTTATATGCATATTGGGCAGGTTTGGTATAAAATCATTCCCCACAAGGAACCCCATCAGAACCCAGTCATCGACTATCTTCTCGATGTCGTAGGTGAATGGCAGCTTGTCTTTGATTTCTATGAACTCCTGCTGCAAGTATTCTCGCATGAGGGATAAGTGGAGGAGGTAGAAGTTAGTTTCCTCTGGGCTGGTGGCGCGTTGTGTAGTTCTGCCAAATTTTACCTGCAAACGAGAAGTTTATTATACTTATATACTTTTAATCATAGACATATTCAAAACAAAGTAAAAAAAATAATGGGGTAGGTAGTAGTCGAACTACAACCTCAAATGTGTAAGTCCATTCCTTCCGTGCCTCCCTCACCTTTCTTACCCACCTCCCTTCCCATAGTGATAGTGAGGCGACTTGAATGCTTTCAAAAACGAGTGGCCTAAAATGCCACAATGAATTAGGTGGACCTTTGCCCAGCATTGAGACACAACTCTGAACAGCATTTTAGGAGGACCATTTTTAATTGATATGCAGATTTATTTGCAAAAATTAAAAATATATGTAATAAATTGTTTTGAAGAGTGACAAAAGAAAATTTACAGCGCGAATGTGGAAGGAACTACAGCTAGAGGTCGTCCTAGGAGGATGCTCAAGGATCAAATTAGTAACGTCCTCAAAAAGGCTGGGGTGTGAGAAGAATAGAACGCGATTCATGAAAAGGTTGATGAATGTGAGGGAGGCCAGTGACAGAGTCAGGACCGCGCAAAGTGGTGATACATCGTCTCTGCCTTCTGGGACCAAGGCGGGAGCATTATGTTTATGTATTTTATGAATGGAACCTCCTCTCTCAGCAACGCGAAGTGCGGCTCGTGCGTGCACATGCCCAGCATGATGAGGTCCGCGTCCAGGCCGTACAGGCAGTGCCGCGTGTTGGGCTCGTAGTCGGGCTGCGAGCGCGACCACCGGATGTAGTCCATTATCTTATGCTCGCCTTCGCCGGGCGTCTGCGGACACATACCCACGTTATTATTATATTTTTTAAAGAATATCCTACAGTATAGCTGTGGGTGTCAAGGCGGATTGGGATGGCTCCTGGGACGGGTAGCAGCGTTTTCTTTTGTACAAGGGACGGGCAGCAGCGTTATACTGTGTATATTAAGATCATTACTGCGATCACCAATCCGCCTGCCAATTGTGGTGATTATGGCAAATCCCACAATGGACCGCCCACCAAAAGTGGCATTATATTGGGGGCATATGTTCAGCAAGTGGACGTATTTTGGTTGATGATGTGATGAATACTTCATTTATTACTAATGTTATATCATGCTGGTGAAACATATCAACTTTACTCCCCTTTCATTTGCAAATCACAATTAGTTTTTATTCTACTCAGTATTTTTTCCTCACCTCATGTCCGGACAGTATAACTTTGACTTTAGACCACAGCGGGTCGGTGGACATCTTCTCCTTGACGAAATATCTGAGCTGTTCATGCAAACGAGCCATGAAGACTGTGCCGGGAGTGATGCAGTTGCTGTCGAAACGCTTCTCCGTCGGCAGCACCTCACCTAGGTAAGGACAATTTCATTCTTATGTATTATTAATATTAAAGACCTTATGTAATATTAAAGATTATAATATTTCAAAAGATAACACAAATATAACTATAATAAGCAAAAATATAACATCCAGAACAGCACCAACTTGTACAAACTGTACAAAGTTCCCCATTAGGAATTGAATCTATGAAATCTGGCGCTCAAGTCCAATGACCTAGCCACTAAGCCAACAAGGTGGTCTAAACATGATCGAGTACTAGGGTATTGGAAAAATATGTAGTAGCTTCTGCGAAACAAATAATTGTAACAAGGTTTTACTACATGTCAAATTGGTAATAAAAACATTCTCCTTGAAGTAAAAGAACAGGGCCTTTGGATTGTGGCACCCTACTGCTTTGTGAGATTTCTGACTGTAAAAGATTCACACCTTTATTTAATTACCTTTTGCTCTTGCCTCTTCTTCTAGCTGTTCTGCTTCTCTAGCAGATCTGAATCTATAAACAAATGACAAAATATAAAAAACTGCCAAAGTTGAAGGCCTTATAATTCATTAGTAAACTGTGAAATTATCTCTTATATCCCATCATCTAGCGCCATTCACATGATAACTGGAAATCAGGATGTATTTTAGGTAAAAATTCTGTGTATTAGATAAATATTAGTTTATAGCCATGTATATTACCTCCTTCCTCTCTGCTGGTTCATCTTAGCCCTGGGTGCCACACCATCAATAGCCATGAAGAAGAGTTTCTTGGGCTTAATGATTTGGAACAGAATGCCGATGTAGTGGAATATGTCACGGAATATCTTCTCCTCAGTAATGCGGAAATGAGGGTTGTTGTCATCAGGATGTGAGCAGTTGTGGATGATTCCGTTCATATCCAGATACATGTTGTCGAAGTCTGGTATCTGGGGAAAACACAAATTATAGATTTAATCCTTAACTCAACCATACTCCAACTGCCAGTATACGAGGAGGCAACCTCATTGAAACACAGGAAACACTACAACACTGATAAATTAAAGAGCTTTTCCATTGTCAATCAAGGAGATCACTCAACAAAGCTCCCCAGCTTGAAAGAAATACAATCAAAACTCTAAGAAAACACAACATATTATTTAACCACATATTGGATGCTTGGAATGAGCTGTAAGAAAGCATTATAAAAGCAGATACTATATACAGATTTAAAAACAGATTGGGCAACTAACGAAATAAGATACTGGCATATTGGCACTGATTGAGTGGCCTGCCTGTTATCTTAATGATAATAATACATTTTTGGCTAATTTCATTAGAAAATTACACTTTTCTTAATCTTCCATAAATTTCCCATTACAGCTGGGATGTTCCAAATAGCCCAATTACTCTACTCTAGTAGATTCTTAGTTATTTATTGTTTATTTAATCTTTGAGTACCTACCTGTTTTCTTTATTATTGAGGTACCTCTATTATTATTCCTAACTATTCCATGAAGAGGCTATTCACACCTCAAATTCTACTTTTCAAACAACTGGGAAGTCAGTATTGCCTATAGTGGGATAATAACAGAATGCATTTTTTTAAGCAAATGTACCCAGCCTAGTTACTATGCTATTTTTCAAAATTTAAGGAACACATGTTTAAACAATTTCATACTCCATCAAAAGCAATCATATCAAATGTCTTTTTAAAATAAGGAACAATTTGCCTCTGGCAAGGTGGTCTACAGCAACCTAACAGGTTCATCGCTTCGCTCTATGCAACCTATTTTTGATTTTAAATATAATGGTACATAATCAAGTTCTATTTTAAAATTATATAAAAGGTGGGAGTGTTGTATAAATTTATTTAAAATATTTCTCCTTTTACTCAACGGTAGGCAACAATTTTCTGTTAAACCAACATTATGGTCAAAAATCGAAAGAGGTATAAAGTAATTTCTTTCTTTTCATCATCAGCTGCAATACTTCCACTGCTGAACATGAGCCTCCCCAATAGAATATCACTTTTGGTGTTTTGTCCATTGGGGGATTTGCCATAATCACCACGATTGGCAGGCAAATTGGTGATCACAGTAATGATATTAATATACTCAAGAGAACGCCGCTGCCTGTCCCTGGTGCAATCCCTTGGTCGCTTTGACGACACCCACGGGAAGATGGAGGTGGCCCTATTCTAAGCCGGGAACCACAAGGCACTAAAGCTAATTGCCACTTTTTGATTTGCAATTCACATATAATTGAGTGAAGAGTGGGTTTTTGAAAAGGACCCCTGTTATTTGTTTGGAAAGGTTAGCATGAATTTCAATCGCGCATACCTGGTACTGCTTCACCAGCTCATTGAGGCACGGGTACCTTTCGCTTGTGTACCTGAAGAACTTGGGAACTCCCATTATAGAAGGTTATGTTGATTCCTATCGTCAAAAATACGATTCGCAACCGCGTTTGTTGTCACTGACCCGAATCACTACAAGTAACCTTGTTTCGCACACTACAGATCACAGTCAAGCATAAATTGCAGTCATTGTCTAGAATTCTGTTTAGTTGTACTAATTTTGTTGCCTGATGATGATGAATTTTGTTGCACAATATTGTAAATTATATAAAATTGATTATAATTTATCGAGCAACATCATCAGGATGTAGGGAAGGAAAGCAAATATGTAGTGATGTGCGCTATTTTAAATTAATAAACTATCGTTATATAATCAAACGGAAAACGATAATTTTTTTATTAACTGATCGCAGTGTTTTATAAAAACCATTCCACATTTTGAAATTTATCCACCATGATGATGACATGAATTTTGTTCTATTATGAAAGAAGTTTATAATGCAGCTGGATTCAAAAAGATTTCATTTATTATGAAAATCGATCGATTTAACGTCATTATTTTTGTTATTAATATAAACATCACTAGTAGTTTGTCTTTGTTTATGGAAATAAGGTGCGTTTCATCTCATATCGTGACATTGCAGCCCTCAGCAGCCACAGTCGGAAATACTGTCATTACATATTGCCGTTTCTATCTTGCCCAATATTTTAGAAAGGAAAGGCAATATTGGATAGTGTCTGGTCAGGTTCCACTGTCACAGATCCTAGCTCCCAAAGAGTATAAAATTTTAGTGAACAGTTGTCATGTCAGTTTGTTTAGAAATTTTGTTGATGATGTTGTGTTGTGACAATTAGTTAGTTAGTTTAGTATAAACCTCTGAAATTCCATATTATTAACGCGCGTCTTATTAAAAATATCGGGAGTCATCTCATCACCATCAGTCAGCCAAAATAATTTCTAACCTTGTGTTCGCTTGAATTTTTTGACAAAACAAATCCTCAAGGATAATCATGGATAGCGACGAAATTGGCAACGATTTGGTCAGACTAGATAATGGGTATTTGGTAGACGAAGAAACCTACGTTGTGAATTCGGACGATGTTTTAGGTAAATATCGTAGCATGAACCTAATGTTACTGCTTGTTGCGATTTTCACTGGAGCGTGAAATTCTAAATACGCTGTCTAAAGTCCAAACTACTGGGTCTAGACAACTATATAGGACTATGGAGTGTAACGGTTTATGGACTGATATGTGGAGGACAAGGCCACACCTTGGGTTGGAGTGTAGGAAATGGGACACTGAAAAATAAAGCTTTCCCCCAAAGTACCCATTTTCCTCTTTGCCCGCAGGCCGCTACTGTCTCTGCACCAGTGGGGGGATGACTTAATGTCTATTCAACCAGTATCCTAATTACCCCAATTATCTGAATTTTCCAGAACAAGAGGAGAACAACTCAGATTCCAATTGCACAGGAAAGTATGTGCCGCTGAGGGAGCAGGATCGGTTCCTGCCAATTGCTAATATTGCCAAAATCATGAAGAGGGCTATCCCTGAGAATGGAAAGGTATGTCCAGATCAGAATGCATATTTGTATAGTACTCAACAATAAATATGGCTCATTAGCGTCATGTTTTCGGTAAATGGACACAGACTTGCCATAGATTTGTATGGAAACAAAATTAAATATTACTGTCTTATACTTACTACCGAATACATAACCTCTCTGCATAATTGTTTAATTTGTCATGTTTTGCCACTGTGATTTCTGCGCCTTAATTATCACATGGAGTGTGAAATTTTTTTTATTGTGAGTTTTGTGAACCTCACATATAGGCTGAAAATAAATTAACTGTTATTCACAGATTGCAAAAGATGCAAGGGAATGTGTGCAGGAATGCATATCGGAGTTTGTATCATTTGTGACAAGTGAAGCCAGCGACCGTTGCCAGGTGGAGAAGCGGAAAACAATTAACGGAGAAGATGTCCTCTTTGCGTTAAACACACTTGGGTTTGACAACTATGTGGAGCCATTGAAGCTTTATTTGAAGAAGTATAGAGAAATTGTATTGTCTCCAGTAAGTATTAAAATGAATTTAAGTAATGCATCTATTCTATATAACCAAAGAAATATATTACTATATATAACTAAGTGGTGGTAGGGTGCTGGTGCAGGGTCTGTCAGGGTAGGTACCACTGTCCTAACTATGAAGAATTTTTCTAATCCCCCAAAGGAATTGAAGTACATTTTAAAAACAGCTATTATCAGGTTTTTTAAACTGAGGGCCATCAATGCCAGTTTGGCTTATAGGCGAGTTGCAATATCCTGGTAGGGTGGTGTATTTTTTATATTAGTCTTTCAATTTAAGTAGTCGCTTCTTGAAACATATTGTAGAAACTATTTCATTCTTTGCAGGTCACAATCAACAAGCTGAATAAGACTATTGTTGTCTATGGAGGTTAGACATTTTACATTATTTGACTATGATAGAAATATATACTAACACTAGAATAAAGTAATTTTTTTAGGAGATTTTTTTTAAGAAAAGTTTTCAGCTAACTTGTTATTCGTAGTAGGCGGTCGGCTGCGCCTCGTAACGGCGATCTTGATATTTGAAAAAACATGATACACTAACAACCAACACTTTACCTGACTTGCTTAACACAGTGTTCGGCCTTAAGCAAATACTAAAAATATTTTTATTTATTAGAAATTACAAAATATATTATTTATCACCTTAGTTTTAGAGTGATGACTTAAGTCTTCTTTGACTATACATTTTATGACCATAAATAATAAAATGAGTGTGTTTCTCCCCTTTCTAGAAGATGGCTCAACATCATGTGTGGCTGCAGAGAACGACAGTGAATCGAATCCCGAAAGTGCAGTGTTATACGCATACCCAAAGGTTATTGGTGACTTCACAATCAGTTGAGTGCTGTCTGCAGATGAATTACTATGCGAGTGACCACTAGTATGTTTTTGCAAAAGGACACTGTGTCTATGGACTAAACTCTGAAGTGATATAATAAGTCGATTTATCACCCTTTTACAATGAAAGCTAGGGGTAAGTCGTAGATGGCTTTATCAATAACGAAACAGTAAGCTTCTAAAACTGTTCACAGTTGCTTTTTTTATACATACAGGTGTTTTATTGGGATTTAATTATATAGGATCTTATGTGTCAGCCCGTATAGGGTAGATGAGGTTAAACAATTACACACTGATTTTTACTGATTCTTAAGGTTGCTTAGAATGTTTGAAAGCAGTCGATAAATGCATTTTTGTTTAAAAAAAACAATTGGAAGGACTGGGATGGAACTTGGAATATGATAGGCCGCGTCTTCCCCGCTGCACCACAAATGATCTCTTGTTTTTTCACTCTAAAAAAAACTCGCGTATTAGCTGACACTCAACATTATCGCGTGATTCCATATTGTTCTAAGCTTGAGGCTACTATACCATACAAACTTCAAGGCACGTGTCTTCTCTAACTGTGACATTGGCAGAATCATTGTCAACATGATGGAGCCATAATCTTAAATTGGAATTGGAGTTCTCCCTTTTTTACCCGCACCTAATTATTATTGCATGGACCCGTTTCATCAGATGGACCATTTCCAGTAGTAGTACATAAGTTTCTTAAAGGTTACTGGTATTTTTGTTTTTAGCCCCACTGTTGCACCTATACTCGCGCTTTTATTGTGAAAGGGGCTTTTTAGTGATTAAAGGATGTTGAATATTATTTAAATGTGTAGTTCAAGATGGGTTTCTGACATGTAAGAATTTTGGAATTTATACAATCGAGGATATAAATATTTTTCACTGGCTTTCTTAATATGTATAATTATTCATATTCATTCTTTGTTTAAAACGAAAAATTTATGTAACAGATCAACTATTTTATAATATTATATGGTTAATAATCGGGATTGTTTAATCTTGAAACTCCCTAGAAACTTATATATGCTGTGTAAAGCTTTCATTTATCCATATTAATAGTACCTAGTTTAAGTACTTAAATGAAACAACAAAATTGTTTTAAAAATTATTCTTATAATTATATGTATTAATTTATCTAACGAATGAAAGAAATTACATAAAATGAACATATTTTAAATAAAATATTTTTTTTTCTGCGCATGGCGACTGGCTGACTGGATGCGGAGAGCCCAAGTTAATAGCCGCATTAGCAGAGACCTAGTCCAGCAGTGGACTGTTATAGGCTGACATTACTTTATTCTCTAAACTTATCTGTGACATAACTAGGCAGCGGCATTAAATACAAAAACTTATTCAGTACAACTATACCAACAGAGAAAGCGAAAGAAATCCCCAAATTAAAGTCTAGATTGAAATCCCCTGCCTGGTAAATGTCCCCTGCAAAGTTCTTTGAAGTAAACCTTTCTGTTAGGAAGGCTTTGCCGCTAGCATAACGGCAGTTGGAATTGGAGTTAGCGTTTAAGTTGGATGATGTTTGTATGAGACTGGTGATGGATGTGCAGTTCTCTATGTCGTTGTATGGGAGGATGTTAAAGGTAGGCTGCTTAAACACGTTGCGGTGGAGATAGATTGAGGCGTAGCGCGTGTGGGTTATGTACGTTATGTAGTAGAGCCATTCTTCGAAGCCTTTGTACGACCTGCGAATGGAGAAAAAAATTACATATATGTATCATACAATCGCTAAAAGAGATAAGCTAGCCATCGTTGGACGTAATCCGCATGCAGGCATTCGTAAAATGTAAAGACGTCAATCAGCATTAGCATTAGTCAACTTCAGACTATGGGAGATAATATTTTAACTAAATGAACTTACCTCAGAACCCCACTAGCGAGCATAACATAGACGCAGGTAATATAAATGTTGACCATGGCAGCGATCAGGCCGTTCTTGACGAACATCATGACGGCTATGGCTTGCTGTTCAGCGTAGATGTAGCAGGACCACAGCACCAAAGAGAAGTAAAGGTAGTCTACTCCTTCTGTTATGTCTGATAGGATCCTGGGAAGAGGAAATATATATTTTTTAAACTCTGTGATTTCAGCGATTATCTATGATTATCTTGAAGCACTTTATACATATATCAGAAAGTTAGGTTTGAAATATACAATAGAATATCAGAGATAAGATTTATTTACCCCATGATTTCGCAACCCCGGAGTTACATATGGCTGCAGTTCACTAAAGTGAGCTCCGGTACTGGTGGAACAATATATAATTTTACGGGTACTATTTATGGGGTCCAAGCCTCATTCTGTAGCTGATTTCACAAAAAAGTAAATATCTAACCTCGTAGAAATGTGTACCTGTACATAACGGATATTGTTAAAACAAAGTCATCAAAACCTACGGATAAATGATCGCAGCGGAAGCAAAGGTGCTGATGAGGGAGAACGGCAGAGAGACTAAGTTCCAGGACAGCAGCAGACTGGCTCCGCTGTACAGGCCTTCTTGAGACTCCTGATAGTATCGAGTGCGGTATGGACCGTCTGAAATGGACAAATAAAGTTGTTTGGGTTTTCGTATCGGCGCTATTCTTATAGCAAGTGGCGGACGGAGTTAAAAAAAGACCTTCGGAGGACTGTGACAGTTATAGTGCTGTGCGATACGTACGTTTGACGGTACCTCCTATCTCACCGCAATTCCCTGTAGCCCTGTAACTCGCCCGCCCTTCACTGGAGGTAAGTGAATAATTCACTTTAGAGAAACAAAGTGAAAATTAGCTGTAATTTAGTTAACGTATATGGTATTTACGAGCTGTGAAGCAGGCTAGATAGGACGGGTACCGCTGCCATTTTTTTCTATACCTCAGGGCCACGTGTAGGGAAACCTGTGGTAACTCCTATGAACGTTGTGAATCATTAGACTCGCGCAAACCCACCCATAATGATAATATTAGATTATAGGCTTTATCACAATGTTTTCCTTCACCGTTTAAGAGCTATCAGTAACTGTACGTGGGTTTCAAACAAACCCATTGGTTATATACGGCATGACCGGACACCGAACTCGGACTACTCGACATAGCAGGCCGCGTCATTCGCACTTCGCCTCCGACGCACTTTGGTTAGAACAAAACCTCGGTCTGGTTGTCATGAGTTCAATCCTGCTCGTATGTGAAATTACAACTTTATTTATTAAACATTATACATTTCTTTTTCGTGATTCTAATTGGATTTACCTACATAGTAAATATGTAATGGCATACTTACATAAGCAAATAGTATTCATAATGCTAATGAAGTAAGTTCCGACCATCGCGTTGAATATAAGTCCACTCTTCGTTATGAAAGCTCTTTGGTAATCCTGTGGACATAGAACAATTTACTTTTACGATTAAGGCATTTCTTCGCCTTAGATTAGAGTGAAAACCTCGGGAGTCCAAAATATGATCATCATCATCAGGTTATTTTTGTCTCCACTGCAGGAGCACAACCCTCTCTCATCTGCCGGAGACAGACGGAGAATTTGGCCTACACAACCCGCGCTGGCCAGACTCGTTTCACTCAAATTAGCACCAGAGATATGGTACGCCATCTAATATAATAAAATCGAATATACAAAGGTAATAAAAATATAATCTTTTCCTTATAAGAGGTTTTCACTCTATTGCGACGAATTCTTGATGGGCGACAGCAGACCCTAGACATAGACCCCAGACATATTTGTGATGTCTACCCGCATAATAATATAAGTAGTATATTGAGCCGTATAATCTTAATCTGAAGTCTGCAATGATACTTTAGCAGACTAGACATTATCGGCCTCGAAAGACGTTGTGGTCCTTCAAGTCGGATAAAGAAGTTTTACCTTAGCCTCGTTGTAGAATATCCACAATATTAGAAAATACAGCGGCAAAGCGAATAGCCTCATAAACATTTGTTTCAGACCATTTTTCTTGAGATTGAAGATTGACGCCAGCATTCGCCTGAAATCACAACCAGCATCATTTTACCTATATCTTAAAAATGATTTCGTGATAGCTCAGTTAGGAGTACGTACGCTCGCATTACGAACGTGAAGTAAATAGTTCGAACCCAAGTCCGTATCATTGAGTTTCTTCAGAACATCAATATGATACCATCTGATTTTTTGACAAGCGATAGCAAAGAATTATATCAAGGTGTATTAAGGCTCCGCACGCTCGCATGGGGTGTATTAGGGTTGAGCTACATACACAAGCGCGCATTCGCATTATTGCGGTTGACTTTCACGCACAGCACTGCGTCGGGCAGCATGCTTCCTGCCATGACACGAATAAATCGATACGAATGGTGGATACGATCGTAATCGGCAGCGTTCGGCCGCCCGTAGCCGGCAGTACGCCGGTGCGGCTCGATGAGAGCGTTAGCTCATACACGCGTTTTGTGTTGGCAAAGTGCGGCGCGGCATGGGATTGTGGGGTTCAACCCTTATAGTCGGCATGCTATCGTTTTGAGGCTAGGCCCGTGCCCAACAATGAGACGTATACTCGTACTATAAACTCATTGATGCGTTCCTGGGTTTGTACTCTTGCTTGACCTCACGAAGTCGAGTTGCACTACTAAGAACATTTCAAACATCATTGAAATCAACACTCACACATATAACATCCAAATGACTCTAACTCCGCCTGGCTTGCCGTAACTCAGCTGCAGCTTGTTAGGGTTGATGATTCGACTGTGCTCGTGAAGATTGCCCTGCATGATGCCCTGACCCTCGAGTTTAAACTTCTCCACCAGTGCCGCGATCTGGTGGTTAGATTCTATGAACCGTTCTCGTGAACGCCGGTCTACGGTTGACAGGCATACTGAGGAAATAGCATAAGGTTAGCATAAACTTAATAAAGCATGGACAAGTTAGCAAGGAGTCAGGTTTTGATATATTTATGTAAGAAAAAGTTTTCTTGTTAGCACTATATGTTTATACATATATTTCTATATATATTTCATATATTATTATTTTTACATATATTTCAACTTAATCGGTCCAGTAGTTTTTGAGTTGTCTGTCGGACAGACAACTAAAAATTGAATAATTTGTACAAAATTTAATACTTTTTTTTGCAATGTTAGTACAATAAAAAACATCAACAAAGATAAAGAAAAGTATGTGTCTAAAAGCGGACTTATCTCACTTATTAAGCTTTTACAGTCAACCGTTTACATAATCGGTATGAGAACCGAATACATTAAGTCAAAAAAGGTTTTTTTGCGTGTCCAAGTTGATGGAATCCCAAAGCAGAATATACAGAAAAATCACACTCACAATAATACATTAAAGGATTCTCCAGCTGTGGGCAGGGGAAACCGATGCTGCCGAAGTAGTCCAGTAAGTTTCTGGTGGGGCCCGCGTATACCACATCACCCAGGCACAGGTATACTACGCGGTCCAGGAAGGGGAACACGTCTGGAAAAGACATGGAAATTTCAATTCATGATTTTAAGAATTCGATTAAAATTAAAACAGGACTCCAATGTAACATAAGCAGCTGCGTATCCCTATGGGATGAGTTATACAATTATCGATGATAACAGCTGGCAACTGTTGTTTTAGTTCATTACATTACACAGATGCGTCTGTTGCGTCTGTCATATGAAAATGTACTTTATCTAATAAATAAAATCGTAAACATCGCGTGTCTGTACATTGAAGATATTTGCAAAAAAAAAATTGGGGGGTCTAAGGATAAGCAACAGAACACATTTCGATCATTTTTGAAATTTTTGTCTGTTTGTCTGTTTGTCTGTTTGTCTGTTTATCTGTTTGTCTGTGAGTTTGTGCACGCATCACTTAAAAACCACTGAACGGATTTTTATGGACTTTTCACAAAAACTTGGGGCTTAACTTAACTTAACATTTAGTCTTTATTTCATCGCAATCGGCTAACTCAATCAAAAGTTATAGACATTTTTAGTTTTCAAATACATTAGTTAGGTAAGGTTATTATGCAATATATTGCTTAAAGTAGTATTTCCGTACCTACTATTCAGATTGCGATGAGTTTGGATTACATTTGGAGCTGCGAGTAGGAATTGGAGTGGGAGTGGGAGTGGGAGTGGGCGTGGGCGTGGGGGGTGGGATTGAGAGCGGAATCGGAAGCGGGAGGGGAGCGGGAGCGGAACCGGGAGGGGAGCGGGAGCGGAACCGGGAGGGGAGCGGAACCGGGAGGGGAGCGGAACCGGGAGGGGAGCGGGAGCGGAACCGGGAGGGGAGCGGGAGCGGAACCGGAGCTGGACGGGAGCGGGAGCGGGTACGGTACCAGTGTAATCTGAGTGTATGAAAATTCGCATAACTTTTGACTGAGTTACCTACCCGATTACGATGAATTTGTGGTATAGGTATGCAACAAAGTAATTTTGGTCGGAATTTGGACTGCGATGGATTAGTTACGAGGACTACATTTGAAGAGACGAGGGAAAAAAGTTTGAGGGCAGGATTGAAGGGAGAGCTGAGGGGAGGGTTCAGGGGAGTGTTGAGGGAAGGGTTGAGAGGAGGTTGAGGGGAGGGTTGAGGGGAGATTTGAGGATTTGGATCTGGACCTGGAACTGGAACTAAGCCTGGGCCTGGGCCTGGGCCTGGGCCTGGGCCTGGGCCTGGCCTGGACCTGGACCTGGACTAGACTTCAACCTGGACCTGGACCTCGACCTGGGTCTGAGCTTGGCCTGTACCTGGACCTGGCCTTAACTTGTACCTGGACCTGGACCTCGACCTGGGTCTGGGCTTGGCCTGTACCTGGACCTGGCCTTGGTTTTGGACCTGGACCTGGACCTGGATGTGGACCTAGACCTAGACCTGGAGCTGGAGCTGGACCTGAACCTGGACCTGAACCTGGACCTGGACCTGGACCTGGACCTGGACCTGGACCTGGACCTGGACCTGGACCTGGACCTGGACCTGGACCTGGACCTGGACCTGAACCTGGACCTGGACCTGGACTTGGACCTGGACCTGGATTTGTAGTCTGAGTGGAAGTGGGATAGGGAGCGAAAGTGGGAATGGGAGCGGATCCTGTAGTCCACGCGAGCGGAGCCGCGGGCACAGCTAGTGTAAGAATATTTTCCTTATATCTAGACATCCCTGTGCGTGGCCAAATTGCGACTATTTTAAACAGGGTACTTAAATAAGGAGAGTGTTGAGAATTAGCGCTCCAAAATGAAGAAAGTTTACTATTTATAATTACATATTAAATACATACTCGTCGTACATCAGTCAGAAACTGGAGTTCGGAGTTTCTCTAAGGAACAGGATCCGAAATAAGGTAATCCGCCAGAGAACTAAAGTCTTCGACATATCTCAAAAAGTTAGTACGTTTAAGTGGCAGTGGGCTGGTTACCGCTGGGGTAAAAGAGTTCTCGAGTGGAGACCGCCACTGGGCAAGCGTAATGTGCGACGCCTTCTGGCTAGCGAGTGACGATCTGCGTAAGGCGGCTGGCAGTGACTGTATGAGAAGAGCCCAGGATCAGGTTCAGTGGCTCACCTTGAGGCCTAAGTCCAACAGTGGACTCTTTCAGGCTGATGATGATGAATCAGTCAGCTGTCCACAGTTCTATCTAATTAGCTGTTGTAGGTAGTTAAGATAACAACAGACTATTCGCAGTCAGTGGCCCGTCGCCAAAAATTATGACACAAAAGCGTAAAACACTGACACACATTGTGAGCAGACAATACAGCTGTGCAAACGGATTCAAACAATGCCATGTGGAGTATACGAGTGAAGTAGGCCTTTAAACAAAACATAATGTTTATTGTTCGAAATTAGCATATCAGTAAAATCTGGGCAACATTTGAACACCTTTGGGCATCCTAATTTGGGATACGTCCTAAATTAATAGGCTTAACATCTTTCTAGTTTTTTTTAGAAAATTTCATATTTTAGATACTTTAAACGACGTTTTTATATCAGATCTTTCAAACTACCAAAATATTGGCAACGATATAGGCTGTAACCGTTCCGTAAAAAAAGAACGGTAAAATTGGAATTCACCCAAACCCACTCTGATTGGGGGTTATATTGCTGAAAGTCTGAATGCCAAAATTCGATTTTCTAGAATATCTTCCAAAAATATTTTTTCCGCAATTTTGCATAATTTTTCTTAAATTTCAGTTCAATCGCTTTAGTAGTTGTCGAGTTATCCGCCAGACATACAAACAAAATTACTTTTTACTTGGCGCCCGTCTATAAACTAAGTGGTTACCTGATCGCGGTTTTTCCATGGTGAGTATAATGGCAGTTCCGTACTTCTTGGCAGCGTTGGACAAGATGGAGATCACCAAGTACGTGTTGAGAGGATCCAAGTCCCATGTCGGCTCATCCAGCAACAAAATTACTGAAAAATAAAATATTATGTAGCTAACCTTTAGTTGAGCTTTTCATGTTGAATTTCACCAGTGTTAATATAACTTACTTGGATCCCTGATAAGTTGAACACCAATAATCAATCTTCGATATTCGCTCTTCGTTAGGTTTGTGACGCATTTGTGAGCGACCTGGAAAAAATCATTCTTTTCAGTTGTAGACAACTGCAATAGATTGCAGTAATTAATTATTCATATATTTGAGTGATAATGTGCCTTATCTAATAAATAAAATCGTAAACTTCGCGTGTCTGTACATTGAAGATATTTGCGAAAAAAAAATTGGGGGGTCTAAGGATAAGCAACAGAACACATTTCGATCATTTTTGAAATTTTTGTCTGTTTGTCTGTGAGTTTGTGCACGCATCACTTAAAAACTACTGAACGGATTTTGATGGACTTTTCACAAAAACATGGGGCTTAACTTAACTTAACATTTAGTCTTTATTTCTTCGCAATCGGCTAACTCAATCAAAAGTTATAGACATTTTTAGTTTTCAAATACATTAGTAGGTAAGGTGCAATATATTGCATATAGTAGTATTTCCGTATTATTCAGATTGCGATGAGTTTTGATTACATTTGGAGCTGCGAGTAGGAATTGGAGTGGAAGTGGGCGTGGGAGTGGGCGTGGGCGTGGGCGTGGGGGTGGGAGTGGGCGCGGGCGTGGGCGTGGGGGAGTGGGTATGAGAGCGGGAGCGGAAGCGGAAGCGGGAGGGGAGGGGGAGCGAGAGCGAGAGCGGAGGGGAAGCGGAACCGGAGCTGGACCGGAGCGGGAGCGGGAGCGGGTATGGTACCAGTGTAATTTGAGTGTTTGAATATTCGCATAACTTTTGACTGAGTTACCCGATTAGGATGAATTTGTGGTATACGTATGCAACAAAGTAATGTTGTTCGGAATTTGGACTGCGATGGATTAGTTACGAGAACTAAATTTGGTGAGTCGAGGGAAAGAGGTTTGAGGGAAGAGCTGAGGGGAGGGTTGAGAGGAGGGTTGAGTGGAGTGTTGACGGAAGGGTTGAGAGAAGTGTTGAGAGGAGTGTTGAGAGGAGGGTTGAGGGGAGAGTTGAGGATCTGGACCTGGACCTGGATTTAAAGTCTGAGTGGAAGTGGGATAGGGAGCGGAAGTGGGAATGGGAGCGGATCCTGTAGTCCACGCGAGCGAAGCCGCGGGCACAGCTAGTTTTCAAAATAAAATTTCCAGCATTGTTGCTTGATAAATGTTACTATGACATTAACGAATTCTTTGTAAATGATAGATAATTTATGTGAGACATACAGAATGAAATTTTAATTTTTACTGTTTTTACTATTTTTCATTTGATTTTATTATTAACGTTACTTTGACATATGATGTAATTAATGTATTGGTCTTTTATATAGTACTTAAATAACCCAATAATTTTTGCACGCCAGAAATGGTAGAACATGTACGGCTTCACTACTACCATATAACATAACTAATGTAATTACCCATGTTACGCAATAAATACAATTTGAATTTGAATTTGTTTTTGAAATTTGAATTTGAATATTTTTTTGTTTACCTGTGACAAAGCTAAATCAGCCATAACTTGTTTCACTTTAGAAGACTTGAGGTATCCAGAAATCTGTAAGCGAATGTGAGATTGTTAGAAGGTAAAATAAAAGGGAGAAAATTAATGTATAAATACGTATACTTAATATATAAGTTTGTACGTTTAAAACAAACGTAAACGTCCATCAGTTTGTCTTTCATCATCAGCCTGTAAGAGTCTACTGCTGGACATAGGCTTCTCCCAAGGTTAGTGAGCCCGACCCTGGGCAATTCTCATCCAGTCACCGCCAGCCGCCTCGCTCCATCTAGCCAGCGGGAGGCCCACATTACGCCTGACCAGTCGCGGTCTCCACTCGAGAGTTCTCCGACAGATGTGACCAGCCCACTGCCACTTCAACGTACTAACCTTTTTTTTGAGCTAAGTGGAAGACTTTACTTCTCTTTACGATGTATGAACATGTCATTCGATATACAATATTATTATATTATCTTATCTTTAGTAAAATAATATTATTATATTATTTTACTAAAACGCCTTTGGCATAATTTTCTAAGAGGCGTAATTGTTTCTGTAGATCAATAATTATACACCCGCTTACCTTAGTGAGCGAAAGCGCCAGAGTCTGCTGCACGCTGAGTCCTGGCAGCAGCCTGGTGGAGTGTCGCACCAAGGCACAGGTGCTCATGAACTGCTCTTCCTCCAGAGGCACGCCCTCCAGCAAGATATGGCCCTTCGAAGGCACGCGCCGCGCGATCACGTCCAGTAGGGCACGTTTTCCGCTACCTATAGAATCAATACAAGCGTCAATTTTTATTTTGTCAGGCACACCTAGCGACACTTGAAACGCTATATGATCTTTTTGTCAGCCCCTGTTATGAAACGTGAAATCTAATTAGGACAGGGGTAGTAATTTAGAGATAGTGACCTAATTCGACATTCGATTTGATTCGAGGCAAGAGGTGTAGAGGTGTGTTTTAGACTCCTCTAACGCAGTTTTTATAGTTTGAATCGATAGAGTCAATCAGAACGATCAAATCTCTCTATTAAACATTGCATCTTTAATTTAAGGAAGATCATCTATCTCCATAGAAACGTCAATGATCTTCCTTAAATTTAAGATGCAATGTTTAATAGAGAGATTTGATCGTTCTGATGTACTCCATCAATTGGTGCCATACTTTTAGTATGGGGTATTATTTTCCCGCATTTCTGTCGGTTCGATTCACTATTTTGCTACCATTAATTTTAGGATACTTTCTCTCCAGGTGGCGGCTAAATGAAACATGTTGTTGTTGTAGTCCCTGTTGTTATAAAACATAAATAAAAGGATATTTCGTTAGTTTCACGTATATTTTAAATTAAACTTATCCACCACACACCACACACTGTCCCACACGAACGATGTTGTAAAAGGGATTGAATGAATGAATCGTTAAATACAATACAGATTATAAAATCTTCAACTTTAGTTTGTTCCGAACAGTCCCGTTGTGCCCAAATGGTTCCATACCCATTAGTCCCGTTGTGGACAAATGCTGCGTTATCACGAGATAACTGGGAAAAGAAAATCCCATTTGTCCCGTAACGGGACTACCCAACGGGACAACTGGGATCAGAGGGATATTTCCACAGCTAGAGGATATACGAGTATGTAGTTTGAACAAACGTCACCATGGTTGGTTTGAACCCGCGACCAACCTGACTAACCAATACTAGTGTTCGCACGTATTTTTCAGTTACTTATAAAAATCAAACTTTCACAAAAGGCATCACCCGAGGCAGTGGGTTCGAATTCCACTGGGGACAAACTTTATACGCATTTTACGAATTTGTCAATTGTCTTATCTTTGTTTAATTATTATAGTGTAACTGAAAGTCGTCGTTTGGGATTGGATAAGTTTAGCGTATGTGTATATACCTACTTATATGTGAAATAATATATGCTGAATCCAAACCTAATATTTACCTTTGGATCCCAGTATGGCGGTGACCTCACCGCTGTGCGTGATGAAGGAGACATCCTTAAGGATGACCCCGGTCTTCACTCCGCCGGTAAGCCGCTGCAAGAAGCTGCCGGGCTCCACCTGACAGAGGTATTCATGACGTCATTATAGACATATTTCCACGGAACGGTAAAAAGGTCATAAGTGAGGAGAAATTGATCCTACGACCAGGAGGCCTACTCCGTAAGCATTTACTACTACTAAAATGCCATTTCGTACTCCGAGACTAATAAGTTGGTCCAGGTCTGGATGTTATATTTGTGAATTGTCCTATCCTTGTTTATATAGTACACGAGAAAATCCTAGTTTGGGATTAGACATTTGAATGTATATGTACATACATACATAATACTCACGCCTTGGTCCCTGAGGGGTAGGCAGAGACGATGTATCGCCACTTTGCTTAATCTAATGTCGCAAAGTGGCTATCCTTCGCCCGCTTTTCGCCCCGTGACCCCTTGAGGTGATGTGTTGCGAACAACATCGCCGTATATGCATATATGTAATATTTTTTTCTACTTATAAGGGAACGTACCCAATCTACGTGACCCGTTTAGGGAGGGAGGGGGTCTTCAAAATACCACGCTTGGTCACAGGGGTGGGTTAGGTTCTCGTTACGTAGTCAATATCCTCTAGGGAAATCTCGCGCTTTTTCGATCCATATTCAAATACGTCGCTTTTCATAGTTTGAGTGAACAACGACAGTTTTTTCTTCTTGATGATATTTTTTCTTTTAACTTTCTGTTTGCAAAAATTGGTTTAAAACAATATTTATGCATTACTACGTCAAAACTTCAGGGAGGGGTGGGGGGGGGGGGGTTGGCATATACTACGGGTGGTCACCGAGGGAGGGAGGGGGTAAAAATTGTAAAAAATGGGTCACGTAGTATGGGTACGTTCCCTAAGTAACATATTCTGATAAGCGTTTGGCGTCTGTCGTAGTTAGTAAACAAGTTTATCCAGGTATTGTCACATGACCCGTTAGACAGTACAAAATGTATTTTTAGTTCGACGGATATTATCCGAAATACTTACGGAGTAGCCCCCAGATCACATTTTCATTTTCTACATGTTCATAATAATATTGTGAGTTTAAATAGTAGGTTATAATGACTGAATTATACAAGATATTTCAGGTGCGTTATTTGGCAGACAAATATTTGCATAAATAACATATAGATACTCGTATTTATTAATAATTACATGTTTGGATTATTAAGTTTAACCACTTAAATAGAATGTCAACCATTCAATTAGTTGAATACTGGTCAGTTTCCCAATCCGAAATTTTTGCTAATTTGCCAATTTCGCTAATTCACCAGTTTCGGTTATTCGTCAGTTTAGTTCATTCATCAGTTTAATTTATTCGAATGTATTCCGTTATTGATTTTTTTAAATACATGCGTAGTTTGGGTAACAATAATACACGGTTAAGTCGGCCCCTTAGCCTAGTCGATAGTACACCTACCTGCGAAGCTCGGGGTCGCGGGTTCGAATCCCGCCCAGGGCAAACATTCGTGTGATGAGCACTTGTGTTTGCCTTGTGACTGGGTGTTATTTATATGTTATATTATGTATGTATATCAGCTATCTGACACCCATATTACAGGTTCTGCCTAGTTTGGAATCAGGTGGCCGTGTGTTAAATGTCCCCACATATTTATATTATATTTATTTATACGTTAATTATGGAGCTGATCTGACCATGAAGATGGAGGTCATAGGTGGTAGTTATTTTATTGGCTATATTACTTCGGGTTGCAATTGGTAAAATGAGGGATAAGTAAACTGGTGAATTAGCGAAAATGAAAGGATATACCTATGTAACATTTCTGAAAACTTCTTCCAAGGCACAAGAGATATGACTGGCATGATAATTTTTCTATTTATATGGTGGTAGATTGTTAACAATATCCGCGCCTAATATAAAGTTACAGTCTAACAGACGGATTGACATTGCACCGGATAGATATTTTTAAAATAAAAATAGAAATTTCGTATATACAAATACATTTGTCTATTCCGAAACTAGGATTTTCTCCTGTATAATGGGAATTAGAGAAGTATAGAACAGTTTATAAATATAACATCCAGACCGGAACCAACTTGTGCAACTTGTACAAAGTAGTCTGTCCCTGTGGAATCGAACCCATGACCTCAGGCGCTAGATTTTAACAACCAAGTTATTAGGACAATCTAAAGTTGGTTTATGAAGCGCTCTATTCCGCTATACAAAAGACATCAACGAGATCCAGGTTCGTTAGGGATAAATAATTCATAATCATCTTACATTTTCGCATGTATTTTAACTTCATCATCAGGTTATTTTTGTCTCCACTGCAGGAGCACAACCCTCTCTCATCTGCCGGAGACAAACTGAGGATTTGGCCTACACTCCCCGCGCTGGCCAGACGGGTTGGGGAGGTCTGATTGATGTTTTAAAATGTATTTTAACTGTTTCTATTTTATTTTGTGATGTTATTCTATTGATAGTGTAAAAAATTACTAACTTAATATAAATCGAGAAAAGTTAAATTAACATACGATTTTATTTTCAATTTCTCTCTAAACTACGACTAACTACTAACTTGAGATCTCTAATAGAGATAAGCTCTCCTTTGTACAAAAAATTTCATATTTTTCTTTAGTTTTTAAAATGTGCAATAAAGTCTATACATTCTTTGTACTACCATAGTAACTTTACCACCGCCTTTACATACCTGTGCATAGACTAGTTAGAACTTACCTGTCCCGAATGAAACACATTACACAACTCCAAAGTATAATCGCTACCGATCATCTTTCCTCAAATGTTTTTCAAAATAACAACAGAAACGCTTCAAAAACTAAATAAAAATACAAACAAATTCATCTCCGAGCGACACAGCCTTTTCTCGTTAAATTAACCGCAAACTAACGTTACGCAGTTAACTTCAAGTTTACATCGACGTTAGCGTTGTTGCCAGTCTTAACTCTTACTGACTTCAGTTTGATAACTGTACCTTGATTTTGAGTTCATTTTACGATTAAACGATTTTGTGTCCTACTGTATTAGTTTTAAAGGTTTATTTTACAATGGAAGAGGGAGATGAGTTTGTTAAGGAGAAGTTTTCTGTCATTTAAGTTTGTATTCTTCTTCAAAGTTTCAAAAATGTGTTTAAAAGTTTTAACGAATAAGAGGGTTTAAACAAACTATCTATTAGCAAGGGCGTCATCAAGGGGGGTAGCAGGATAGCAGCGACCCTTTTGAATTTTCTGCTTAGTCCAAAAGTGCTACTAAGTACAAAGTTCAAACCTAAGGACCCAAATAGATTCATAGGAAACGCATTTGAACAGAAACTTTTGACAATTAATTAATGTTGTTTTAAATAGCCTTATAAAAAACCTATAATGTAGGTTGGGATAGCATAAAAAGGAACAAACGTTGATTATGAGTTAAAATCGAAAAAGTGAGAGAACATCCTAGTTTGGAATAATGTATGTTTAAATGAAATATTAATTTATTTAAAATTATGGGCCTCTAAACAAATTAGTTACTAAACCAAAACTAGGAGTCGTAAGAAGTGCTTCGCCTTGACGACGAAAGCCTAATTTTCCTACATATTTTCTGTGCACCGTTGCCATTCATTTTACACCATGAACCTTAAGGCTATTCTGTAATTTCCTATCCTTTCTTTCACATCTAAAACCGCGCTTTAACAGAGAGACAACAAACACACATCAAGTTCATGTTAACTGAATATTAGTTTTCTCCCTCTATCGTATAAAATTATATGATTCTAGAATGGAAGGGAAATACATGCACAGTGTCACTGACTCAGTCCGGCGTGCGATCGTGGTAAAGTTCGACAGTGCGGCGAAGGAATAACAACTAATCAGTTTCAAAATTGAAACGAACGAAAATAATCGAACTTATGAAAATAAACGACATTAAAAAATCAAACGAAATGATTTAATGAGTGATTTAAGTGTAAGTTGTTTTGTAAATTGTGCGTTTAAAGTGTCTAGTTCAGTGTTAGCGGCTTGGAGTCCCGTTGTCCGGTTATCAAGTAAGTTGACACTGGAGCAAGTTGTGGTGTTTGTGTAGGTGTTAGATGCTTTCGGTTCAGGCTAAGGTGTCTGATAGGAATGTCAATATTTTATTTTGATGTCACTGTTGTTTAAAAAAATGCAACTTCAACTTAAATACACTAGAAAAGACGATCCGTGTTATGAATTTAAATTAAAACTAATATTAATAGTAATTTATTTCACACATACAACATTCATATCATAATAATGGACTCTTATAAAAATCAGGACTACATTGTATCCCACTGCTGGAACTATTTAGTACATTCTGGACATTCTTGCTTTGTACACAATAATATATTTTAGTGCCAACGCGTTAGGGTGTAAAAAAGGGGGCGATGAGGAATTAAAAAAAATTTACGCCAATCAGGGTTTTTTTCCATAGCCCCCTTTTGTACACTGCCCCAATGTGGATTTTATCCGTGCTAGCAAAACGTCCGGTAACGTAAACAAAAATATTCGAAAAGTGTATTATATATACTAATTGTACCTAATTCCAATGCATAAATAGGCCGATTGATCTGATCAGATGTGATAATTATATAATAATAATACCAATATAAAAACAACAATACCAAATTATACTATTCTTATTGGATTTTCGGAATCAGGTGGAAATTACTGGAAATAAACCAAATCATTTTCATAACAATTTTGAGCCGGTTTATACAAAATATATAAACAAAAATTACCAAAGGTTTGCAGCACTTTGATGTTTATAAATCTTTTCAATTCATCTATGCTTGCTGCTAAACTAAGAGCCTTTGAAGTTTGCCTTGCATAATACCCAGATAAAGATTCCAACAAGATTGATGTAAGACGATCCAGCAAGAAAACCTGATCATCTGACCGTATCGGTCATGTACAGCATCACTAGTTAAGGTCAAAGAAGGTTTCAGTTAAGTCGAGCGTGAAAGTAACAAATTAACTTAATAGGTATTTACGATACTTCCCGAGTATCTATTAACTTCATTTCTTTTAAAATGATTACGAAACTTTAAAGTTTATTTAAAAGAATGACTTGGGACTAATTAAAATAACACTTAGTAATGGTTTCAAGGTACATTAGACCATTGAAATATTAGGCAACGTTAATAAAGATATGATTTATTTAAATATAAGAAAAATTGAAAAGCAACTTGTTTAAAATCTCAGCTAAATTGATCCAGTAGTTTTGAGTTCTCTGGTTGACATACAGACGGACAAAAGGACTTCGTTAGTTATAAGGAACTCTAAAAATTAGCAACTTAAACAAGATATATGGTATATTAACTTGTAATAAGTATAGTGCTTTAATTTTTAAACACGATTTTAGTAAATTTATACTGTAGGTACGTAATGTAATGAATGAATAAATAATTATCCTAAATAAATATTGGTATTTATAAGTACGCTAAGTCTACACCCGAACAATAATGATTTATATAGGTTTATGGATGAACATAATGTTAAAACTTCGTTTGACCTTTCGAGTTACCGAACCCAAAATAACCGTTCCAAGTATTTCCACGTTGTTTTGGTTTTATTATAGTGGAAGGAAAAAAGCTAAAACAATGGTCAATGTGAACGAACTGCTAGGATGCGATGAGTCAGTGTCTCCGGCATCCGACCAGCGAGCGGCCTGGTGGTTAACATGCCAATCTTCCGGTCAATTGTTGGTAGCCTTTGCGAGAACGAGGAAAACCCAGAACGATACACTGTATTATGTGGAAGAATGTATTGGGACTGCGATCTTGTTATGGTAGCCGCTTTGGTTTCCTCGCTGTCATTCGCATATAGACTGCAATCTTAGGGTATTTCTTTTAAAATAACAAAAAAGTCGGCAAAGTACTCATATAAATGAATAATTTATAATGGAAATTCCACTAATATTATAAATGCGAAAGTTTGGATGTTTGTTACTCAATCACGCTTCAACCACTGGACGGATTGGGATGAAACTTGGCACACATATAGGTTAGGTCCTGGAATAGGATTTTTTTTTATCCCGAACACGTTTTTATACACGTTTTTGGACACGTTTTTATCCCGAAAAAACATCTTAGTCCTACGGGAAACCAAATTAATCGTTAAAAGCAGTGAAGATGTGTTAATATCGAAACCTACGCGGACGTAGTCGCGGGTAAAAGCTAGTAATTACTAAAACTATATTATTATCACTGGGAGTGGATGTGGATGACATTATTATAGAAGCGCCATCGAGGCAGATGGAATTAAATCAAAGTAAATCGATATCGCTACCTACAATTAAGTAATCTGATTGACTTATTTTAACGGTAATTTGCCCAGTTGAACCCAAATATTGCAATTGTAACATTCGTAAACAAGTATACGTCATAAATATTCATCTGCCTGAAACGTTAAGAATACTGTACATTAATGAATCTATATTCTATACCACGAACGAAAATAATAATTACTAACAAACCATTTCACAGGAGCTTTAGGGTTAGCATATTTCCAAGATCGATTGCAAAATTAATGAACGTCTTTACTTCACTAATAATTTACATTACAACGTATACACTGATTATTGTACTATTCGTAATGCTATTTGTTGGTAAATACTATTTTCGTTCCTGAAACCGAATATAGTTAAGGAAACTTGTGAGGACTTTATCATCATCAGCCGAAATACGTCCACTGATGAACGCCACCACACCCGGTCCCCCGCCTATCGCTTCCAGCCACCTTCAGGTCATCGGTCCATCTGGCGGCGGAGCGTCCCACCATGTCTCCACTCCAGAACCCGTCTGCCCCAACCGCCGTTAGTTCTGCGACAGATGTGGCTCGCCCACTGCTATTTCAGCTTGTTAATCCTTTCGGCTACGTCGGTCTCCTTCGTTCTTCGTCCGTTCTCTTCATTACGAATCATATCCTTCAAAGAAACCCCGAGCATAGCCATTTCCATAGCACACTAGCGCTACTATATGTATTGACGGCGACGGTCCTTACTCGATCCCCCACTATAGGTATATTGGAACGTAATTACATATTAATTGTATAAATAGTCACGGTATCTATAGGTGGGAGTTTCCTCACCCAAAAACTGAAACTTACTCGTGCGTGTCTGACCTTGAAAAATATTATATTTAATTAAAATATCTGCTTAAAATTCGTACATTTTTAGTTCAAAGCCCACGGTCTGTTTGCACCAGTGCAAGCTTATAGAGCCTAATTAAATCTAGTTGCCCTGCCTCCGGAGCGTGACTTCACGTCGTATGATAATTATTTATAACAGAGGCGCGGACTAAACTAACATAGTTTATGATAAAGTAGGGCAGTGTGAGGAAACACGAATAACGTAAGATGTTCAGGTAAACAACGAAATTTCAAAGAAAAAGGAATGCGAGCGCGATATATAAATCCAGGGAACATTTAAAACAATTTCCTTACTACTAGCAATACTACTACTATTAGCAAGGAAATAGTGTTTAATGTTCCCTGGATTTATTTAACTATATTTTTCGATTAAAATCAATTTTACTGGTTGAATACTTTTTGATGGGCGCCTCCCTTATGGGGCGCGATTTATTACCTTCATAGGCCTTCTATTCTGCCATTCAAAGTATCCAATAAATTGTGTCAAGATTTCAAGTTTATCCTTTTTTTAATCCTATTTTAGATAATGAATTATTGTGCACCAACTTTCAGATTCATTTCAGCATTTCAATTCAGCAAGTTGGTACACATAACTAAACTTTTTCGCAAATGATTCGATACAAAGTACTAGTAAGTATTCTATGGTATTAGTCTAAAAGACCAGCGAAATTGTTTTGGTATCAAAAATTGATGCCAAATAAAAGCGTGAAAATTTAAAAATAGTTTTTCGACTATTGGTGTCATCTAGTGTTACTCAAGCCCTGACCGCCCACAGTTATTACGTATGTGAAGATACCGTATCTAATTTAATATATTAATTAATTGAAGGGTTGCGTAAATTCTATTTTTATAAGAAAAAATTCTACACGTACAGTCACATTAGGAGTTAGGTGACTAGCCTTTGCACCTTATCCAATTATGATAAAGATCAAATCAGAACGTACTAAACGGGATAAACTACTTAGAAATATTTAATATTGAAATCACCTCCACTTACAATTTTTAAAGACTTAGCCAGTAAATCTTTTAGTGACCCAAAAAACAACAAAACCTGCCCCGCAGGATAATATGTACGTGTAAAATATGATTATTTATTAAAATAGAATTCATGCAATCTGGCTCGCTGAGTCGGGATGAAAAATGACATTAATTAGCCGGACTATGAGGAACCGAAGTTTTATTCCATATTATACAGAAATATTTTTCATGCTGACGGGTATTGTCATTCAAATGCTTTGCTACCCTGAGAACGTAAATTGAATGCGTGTGCTTGTTTAGTTAAATTACTGTTTCTCTGACTCTTAAACTATAACACGTTCATTTCATTTCATTTCATTTCATTTCATATACATAGGTAAAAAATTATATAAAAACAATTTTGTATTAAAATTAAATAAGTAATTAGTAAGTTTACATTGAAAATTACTGCGAGACAATAGTTATTAGGTATTATTATATTTTTATATACATTGTAATATATTCACAGACTATTATACAGAGCGTAAATAAGTAATATATTTATGAAGAAATAAAACCGTATGGCAAATGATACATTTCAAATTAATGTCTATACGAATAAATTACCATTACAACATTTTTCATTCCTAAGTTTATTACTTAGACTTATATGGTTTGTAGGGTTACCAGTGTACTGCATTTCTGATTACGATTGCAAAATGTAAATGTTTAGAATGCCCACTGACTAACAAATCACACAACACATTAGTCACTGAACGGATTGTCGGCGTGCCCGACCGAAACATTCTTGGAACTCCATGCAACCATACAACTAGACTAGACGAGCTGGTAAAGCCATTTTTTCGCTGCACACCTAATGTTATAAATACGTACAAGATGTCAGATCGAGTTTGAGCTTTATGAACTTTTTTGGCCCTAACTCGTAGCAAAGCATTAAAATCAACACCTTCCTTATACATACATATATGCAATGCAGTGATATAGTGATATCTATTGATATTTAATTTATTTTATGTTGTTTGACAATGCCTCTTCGCCATGTATTTTCAAAAAACGTTTTAACGCCAGCCATGTTTAAAATAAATATAATACAAGTTTTTTCATTCATTCATTCATTCTTTAAACAGCTTCCATTAAACAGAATGAGCATTCGTTCTTGAGACGGACCACCCATGCTTTAATATATACATCGCAACAATATTTTACACTTACGCAGCATTGCAGTTCGTAAGCGTAGGTGACGCCTACGCTGTGGAATTTATTACCTTACTAGTTACCTCCAGGTCGCCAGATATCTATAAGTATTTTTTATTTGCTACATAGGTGTATATTAGACATAATAACGATATTTTAGATAATTTTTGTATTTGTATTTGATAATCTGATATCGAGAGGAAAATTTATAAAAGTTATATAGAACAAGAATAATATATTTAAAATAAACTATAGACTATAAATTATTTAAAATATACTATTCTTGTTCATTGTAACTTTTATAAATTTTTCTGTTGCCCTTCATATAAAATACCAGATAAAATAGTACTATTTATACAAATAATATGTATAACAATTTCATACCTATTATATGTTTCATTAGAGTAAACAAATTCTGTGCCTCTAGTGAAAACGAATCTTACTTAGTAAATGCTATTTTTCAGGAGACCAAATACCAACATGATTTTTAGTAACGTTCGGATTGTTTTTTCTTGCAAACGGTTCAATGTTTCTTCATCTTCATGTCAAATACCATAATAATCCATTAAACCGTTTTCAAGAAAAATAAATCTGAACATCTTCGGATTCTTTTTTACTGGAGACAAATAATTGATAACGTCGCCAATATCAGGCTTTATTTTCTCCTTGTTGGCCTTAAATGGGTCCAAGATGATCGGTGTTTAATTTTATCATTTTTGTAACATTATTGAAATTACTTCCCTGAATAATGCAATGCTTTAGGCAAATTAAGTTTCCTTCACATTCTTCGAGAAGTTCTATAAAAAGATAAGATAATTATGTTTTTCTAGCGATCTTATGCATACAGTCGGTAGTCATATGTGCATTGGCTTACTTAATGTTTGTGATATGAAGTCAGCATCTGATGTTGTCCTCATTTACATGTTATGTCCGTATTATCGTTGTGGTGGAGTTTATGAATGATGATTCACTCTTTCTCTTAAGTTGTTGTTGCGTTATTATTTTTAATTAATTTTGTATCACCGCTTGTTGATTGCAGATTATTCATGTACCTACTACCTACTCTATTTTGTCCGCAATACGATCGACGGATCGACCCGGAAGTTATACGCCACAGCGGTTCCTTCCGAGCGCAATATCTTCCATCATCCAACAAACACGTAATAAATCGATTTCGAGGAATTTATTGCGTTTGTATCGTAGCATAGTGTATAGGCTGGTGTGTGTGCGTTTCCCCGAAAATTTGCTGGATGATGGAAGATGTTGCGCTCGGAAGAAAACGCTGTGGCGTTATATATTTCATTCAAAATCAATAGTCATACGAAAACAAACGTATTTCCGTCTTGAAAATAAAATAAATAATAGATGGTGCTCCGAAGTGGACCGCAATGTTTACATGGTGATACCAACCTGTGTTTGCTGCTGGTGTGCCTTTCATGGACATGTTGCCGAGACGCAAATAACGTTGGTTTTCGTATGACTATTGGTTTAGAATGAAATATATAAACATATTCATAGCTTATCAATTATCATACATGTCGATTCCCTTTGGTAGAAAGGAAAGGCCGAGGTAGCGACTCCCCTCCGAGTTGCTTTATGCCACACAGACATAACTTTATAATAAAATAAACAAGAATGAATAATAATACTAAAAAAATTACGATGTTTTTGTATATTCATTATTTTATATCTCATACGCATTATGGTGCATTGAACTTTAATATGCTTGTGTAGCCACATTTGTATAAATGATAGAGGTATATATTGTTTTGAGAACACGATGTTCCGGTTAGATACATACATAATTATGTTAATCATACATATGTTTAAAAAAGGAAGATAGGTTATTTAGACACTCAGTATCACATCTGTGTACACATTTTGAAACTTAGTTTTGGAGAAAGAAAGTTACTTACTTCCACAAATACTGCACCCACCTTATCTTATTAGGGGGTCAGGAAGACCTGGCGACACTTCGACTCTTTGGGATCTTTTGTGCCAAACCCCTGACTACCAACAACGGTGCCCCAAGCCCATTTGGTGGACTTCACTTACCTCCAAGAATTTCTTCATTGGCATATGCAGATTTTCTTACAATATTTTCTTCACCGAAAAGCATGTGGATATAATATGATACGAACGGGCTCGTACCAATTAGTTTTTCGACCACGAAAGTGAGGTTAGTGCACAACCAACTATAGGCAACCATTAGTGCACTCAATAGTGCACCTAACAATAAGTCCTGTAATGGACCGTTTTAATCCCATGCGGAAATTTTTTCAAGAAAATCCGCAAAGGGCTGTTTCTAAATTTATTTGGTCCTTCGAGCCGTATGAAATTTTTTTGCAACAGTGGCGTTGCTCCCACATTCATTATCATTATAAACCACTACATTACATCATTGCGAACACGCTGTGGTTTGCAATTTGTGACGCGTCTTTGCAACCTTCACTGAGGTATTTCTTAGAAATACGCATGCGTGCATTATGGTCATTTAGTACCTACCTATCTATATAGAATTGTTTAGGGCAAGATTATGGTGGTCTACCGAATGCAGAAGAATTACCCTTATAGCTACGCTGGCGTTAGAGAAATGTGTAAGTTTTGTCCTGACTACGTAGTTCAAACATTACTTATCTACTCTGCTATGCTAGCCCGAGTTTTAGTTTAAAAGTTGCCACTGGACTCGTTTTAACCTATAAAAGACTATGTTTTTCCCGCGAGTACCACAGATGGACTAGCTTACAAATGACAAAATACTATCCTTCTATGGTTACTAATTAGTAGAGGGTTAAGAATATAATTAACTGGCGACTTAATGTCGTGACTTTACTGTCGTGTCCGCCAGCTTACGGTCGCGGTGACTAATTTGAAGTCAAGCAGCAAAAACTTAAGTCATTGGCCTGCTTAAGATGTCCAAGTCTCGTTAGCAAATTACAGAAAGGTACCTATTATGTGAAATTACTTTGTAATATTGAGGATAAGTGCGGCAAAAAATAATCTTTGGAAGTGTGGAAGATAATGATGGTAATGGATGTAAGAATAATTTAGATTCTTTCACGTAAGTACTGTATAGAGACGTAGTTATGTGGTCTAAAGAGGTCAGGTCAGGACACTTTTTGGTCGAATAATTTAAAATGGGATATATAAAAAAGAGAGCACAAAAACAAAAGTACCCTGCTATCAGTCAGCGGTAGTCGATAAAAAAAAATTACGTGTATAAATGTACCAAGTATACTCATATGCAATAAATGATTTTGACTTTGACTTTGATCAAACAGGCTAGGGTTTTCCCACCGATTAATTTCAATTTATTTGTGACAGCTTACACCTAACTGTACAGACAATCATACATTGTGATTATATTATTACCGCCTCGTTGGCCTGTGGCTTGGTTATTGGACTCGAGCGCCAGAGTTCATGGGTTCGGTTCCCACTGGGGACAGACAACTTTGTACAATTTGTATCTACAAGTTGGTCCCGATCTGGATGTTATATTTGTGAATCTTTGTCTAATTCCCATAGCACAGGAGAAAGTCCTAGTTTGGGATTAGACATGTGTATGTATGTAATATTTATTTTATTTAATAAAATAATTATAAAAAAAATTACAAAACAATATTTAAAGAGTTGTTTTATTATTATTTAATGGTGGTAAATAGACAGCGGTCAGCGCCATCATTGCGAGGCCTAGACAAAGGCTAATAAATATTATTCCCGCCTTAGGGTAATCCCCCTACAACTCCCGTGATTAGACTAGACAGACAATGGGCTCGATTCTGAAGCCACACAATTAAAATTTGACAGCATTAAAATTAGTTTCGTCTTTATCTTCATAATATCGTGTGACAGGGATAGCAACAATTTTAGTGCTGTCAAATATTAACGTTGTGCCTTCAGAATCGAGACCAATGAGTAATTAAATTGTAGCTATTTATGTAAAAAAGTCCCTTTTTATGATCCCGCAAAACATTTTCAATTGTCCTCTCTCCTAAGCAACAATTTGCCAATGTTTTCGCCACAGATTCCAACGTGAATTCGACTTGACATCACTTGACAATGTGCGCTGTGTCACAGGCTGGCTGCATAGCGATATGGGATCATCACTAGTAATTGTTCTATTGTAAGTATCGCTTGCTGTCACGACCTGCACTTGGGTCATGAAACTAGCGATTGTAAACGGAGGCTGGCCAGTTTGAATAACAAATTCTTGTGTAAATCTAATGAAACGAACGGCAATTGTATGTTTTCTTTCAACAACAACAACAGCTTATAATAGTCAACACCAGCCATTTCCCAAAATATATGAGTGGGTTATAGGACCATCGTTAAATGGGTATAGGGAAAAAATATCTAAGCCAGTTTTTCAGTCTGGGGAAATGTAGGGAAACTCGGCAGAGTCTAAGTATAATCCACTTTGTTAAATTTTACATCTATTTATTTTAATTTAATACTCGTGACAAATATTCGTATTTGTTGCATCACAAGTTACCTATTTCATATGTATCTCGCATGATATATAGCCAGTGTGGTTCCCGGCTTAGAATAGGGACATCCACAATTACCTTAAGTGTCGTCGAGGCAATAAGGGATTGCACTATGGACGGGCAGCGTTTTTCTGTGTATGTCTAAATCATTACTGCGATCACCAATGCACCTGCCAAGCGTGGTGATTATTGCAAATCCCATAATGGACAGCCCACAAAAAGAGTGACATTCTATTGAGGATGCTTATGTTCAGCAGTGGACGTATTTCGGCTGATATATGTAAAACTGTAATCACAAGACATTTTGAGTATGTGAGGTTCACTAACCGCATTGGGTCAGCGTGGACTATGGGCCATGTAGCCTTGTTATAATGATATGTGAAAACCAGTTAATGGCTAATAGCTTTATATATTTGTAATATTATCTTTGTACTATAGCTGTAAGTTTTCCGAATAAAATAAAATAAAAATAAAATAAAAATGTCTGTTCAACAATACCACGTATTACACTGAAATAAATGTTGATTTGAACAAGATCTTGCTAACCGTGAACACCAGCGCGCCAAGATCTTGTTCCCTTGAATTAACTCTTGTCTCCTTACACTAACTGTATCTACTTGTTAACCATGGGTTGGTTCCAAATAATCATAAAAATATTTACTTTGGAAAGAAAGAAAATATATTTATTCACTAACTCTACATATTTAACATTATATACACATTCATTATCATAGCTATACATATTATTAACTAGCAGTGTCCGCGGATCCGCTCGCGTGAACTACAGAATCCGCTCCCATTCCCGCTCCCGCTCCCACTACCACACCCACTCCCCTTTTCCCACGCCCACGCCCACTCCCACTCCCATTCCCACTACCAGCTCCAAATGTAGTCCAAACTCATCGCAATCTGAATAATACGGAAATACTATTATGTGCAATATATTGCATACTAACCTTACGTACTAATATATTTGAAACTAAAAATGTCCATAACTTGTGATTGAATAAATCGATTGCGATGAAATAAAGGCTAATATGTTAAGTTAAGCCCCATGTTTCTATGAAAAGTCCATCAAAATCCGTTCAGTAGTTTTAAGTGATGCGTGCACAAACTCATAGACAAACACAAAAATTCCAAAAATGATTGAAATGTGTTCTACTACTTATCCTTCTTCTTCTCTGTCGTTCCCTCACTGCTGAGGATCGCGACCGCATAAAATGCGCCTCCACGCATAGCGGTCATTGGCCAGCCGCACTGCTTCATATAAGGATCCGCCAGCCACCCTCCTCACCGGGTCTGACCACCTCGTCGGAGCTCGTCCTCTGGCACGCCTGCCCTCCACTTGTCCCAGGATGATGAGCCTCTCCAGGTCGTGCTTGGGAGATCGCACAATGTGACCGAAGAAGCTTAGAGTGAATTACTTATCCTTAGACCCCCCAATTTATTTTTTGCAAATATCTTCAATGTACAAACACGCGAAGTTAACGATTTTGTTTATTAGATTAAATTACATACAACCATTACATTATCTTAAAAATAAGGGGTGGACGATGTTGTGCAAGTGAGAGGTCCCTCAGGGAAGTGCTGCACCCGAAAGAAACAAGACAAACTGCCACTTGTTGAGCAACAATTTAGTTTTTTCAGTGTAAGTATAGACTAGGGTTTTGAAATCAAATCAACATGCTCTTTATTGTGCATCAGTACATAAAAAAATGTCACATAGAAGGATGAATCTAAGCCTTATCTGCTTATTGCTTTTGCTTCGTGGCCCTACTATGCGTATGCGTCCTACAAACTGCCGATAGGCGTGAAGGCGACAGCCAATGTCCTGGCCAATAGTGCGGTGCGCTTGCGCAACAAGCCATTGTTTGAGCGGAATTTATTATTTTTCGCGCTGGAGGCCGATCGCAGCGGCCGATCATTTTTGTTACGTGTCAATGCGTCTCCGATGGCCGTTCGGGCAATTATTTCTGCCAATTTACATTTTTTAATTAAGTCGTGGCGAGGTAGCATGACAGAGTGCGTTCGCCTCTCATGACGTTTTGCGACTGAGTTTTTCTGAATTACTTAGTGTTTAGTCACAGACTTTTCGGCAAAGACAAAGATTCTTAGAATTTCAATCGTAGGGGTTGGGAATATGACCCGCACATCATCATAGGTCGAACACTGAGACGTATTAACGTACGTATGAAATTTAGTAATTTGTTTTTGAACATACTTCTAGTTAAAACAATGAAATTATTGTCATTAACGTATGAGTTTTCAGCATATGGATAATTCTAACGATATTATGTATAAGTATGTATGGGATGTGAATAGTATGCGATCTCCGTAGAGCGGCTGGCAGAGACTGGATGAGAAGAACCGAGGATCGGGTTCAGTGGCGCGCCTTGGGAGAGGCCTATGTCCAGCAATGGGCTCTTACAGGCTGATGATGATGATGATGTATGGGATGGGAATAGTTCGCCGCCAGGACCGTATTGACGCTATTAGCTCAGTTGGTAGAACGTGGCCCCGGATAGGTCGCAAGTTCAAGTCCTGCTAGCATGTGATTTTTTAAGGGTTTCTGCAAAAAAATATATAGATGCTTTATACCCTGATAGAAAATGATTTATGGTCAGTGTGTCTGTTCGCCGGATAACTCGAAAACTATTGAACCCATTAATCTGAAATTTTAAACTTGTATGTCAAATTGCCCGGCAATGATGGGAAGTTCATAATTTTTATCATTTACAAGATAAAAAATATGTTGACGGGACTTTGAGATAACTTTTCTATTTTTATTCATGGTTTTAATCATTGTCATCCATCACCCTACTAACTTAGGCCTTACCCCATGCGTATCACTCCACCTGGTCTTCTGATTTCTTCATACAACCACTTACCGCTACGGGCGGTACCTTTATCAGCTCGATGGTTATTACAAAACAATAAATAACTTTTTTTTTCTGAGATTATTGTACTATATGGTTGCTGATCTCAGACTTGGATACAATGACGTCATGATGCCATCATCCCACAATCATTTTTCACATCATAAATTCGCACAGTATAATTTAAAATCAATTTATTTTATTACGCTTTCGAATTTTAACAATAAACGCGTAATATTCTTAATTCAAGCAACACTTTGGTCGTAAAAAAAGTTTTTATGTAAATGGTCAATGACCATATTAAAACGCTATTTGGTCCAACGAATGATAAAAAGGCAAGGGGGATTCTATACAGCATTCAGTTGTATCATATCCCTTATTTAATATTTAATTTTGTTAAAACGGAACTAGTTTCACGGTCAATCGGTTAATAACAAAAACTTGTTGGAAAGTCATAGAATTTTAATGTGGATCCGGAAAGTTTGATGTTTAACTATAAATATTGAACGAGTAAGTATAATATTAAATAACACGTTTCGTGCGATAACTTTTCGAAACGTCATGCGAAGCATGGCTTTCACTGGCATCTTCGGTTCGAAGAAAGTCAAGTTCTCGATCAAGACCTTGACTTTCTTTATACCGAAGACGAAGAAGATTAGTACTAAATAATAGGTAGGAATTTATAACCGCCTCGTTGGTATAGATACTAGAGCGTACTCAACTTTTAATACAATTTGGATAAGTTTTTTGTGGTCTGGGTCATACCTAGTTGTAAATTGTTCTATCCTTATCAAATTTCACTGGTACAAGGAAGGATCCTAATATGAGTACAGACATATTATATGATACTAACACAGAAACATATCAATTACCCATACTAATATATTATAGTTTATTTTATTTATTGACTACTTAGCTGTTGCCCGTGACTTAGTCCGCGTGGACAACTTAACATCACAAATTATTATGTATTTCCCGTAGGAATGCACGTTTTTTCGGGATAAAAACTATCCTATGCCCTATTCCAGGACCTAACTTATATGTGTACCAAGTTTCATCACGATCCGTCCAGTGGTTGAAGCGTGATTGAGTAACAAACATCCAAATATCCAAACTTTCGCATTTATAACATTAGTAGGATAGTAGAATTCCGTTTCTTTATCTATTATTTTCACATTTTGCTTTATCGGATTTTGAAAAGGCTAAAACGAAATCTCTAAAAGGAAACGTGTAGATACACTTACATGTATATTTGAGTAGATTTTTTCTAACACCGTTAGATATCTATGTATTTACGGAATAGGTAGCTTGTACCAAAGTAATAGGTTATAAAATGGGAGATTATAATGTACTTGTAACTACTAAAAATTACTAGGGTTGCAAAGGTATATCATGTAGTATAGTGGCAAATAATTAATGTCCTGAGAGTTCTAAAAGCTCTCTTCCTTCTGCATCTGCAGACAGCATTTGTATTTCTTCCAATTCTTCGTTCTGTCTTTAAATGAGACTGCTAAGCCCGACCACACATTACGCTTTCTTTCAAGTATCGAATCACGCGAGGTTCAATTTTGTTTATATTTTTAGCTTCGAAACTTTCAAATATTTTGCTACCTTTCAGATGTTCATTAGTCATTACAGTGACCCTAATTAGCCTACAGTTGGTCGGGTAACTGTAGGCGCCTAACGGACAGTTTTCTCACAGGGTACAATGTCCGAATGCTGAAGTGACACGCCGAATGAATGGCTGAGTTCAAGTGGAGTTCTATCTTCATTTGTCCCGGTGCTGTTCGCATGCAATCCCTGAACAATGGACCATAAAGTTAGCTAATTTGATATCATTTATTAACTTACGTCTTTTGTATTGGTGATGGACTCTATTTATCTATGTTTTAGCAAAGAATGCTAACCTATGTAACGTACGGAGGCCATTTTTATAAGATACTACCAATCTAGCCTTAAACATGCTCAAAATAAGGTAAAATCTTTAATCATGTATCTTCATTGCAGGTTAGTTTGCAATTTTTCCTTGTAATAAGCAATTAATAAGCTCATCGTTTCGAGTCATTTTCTGTTCTTTGTTTTGTTTCCTTGTATTTTAGTGTGGACAAAAAATTATTACAAAATATAGGCAATGAAAACAATATATTTGATTGGTATCTATTCTACTACTCTATAGAAATGAACTGGTGAAGAAACTGCAGTAATTTTCATAGCATTCTAGAAACCCAGTTTGAATATTTTTGTAGTTTTCTCACAATTCCCTTGTTACGCCGGCCTTGTATCAGGTCAGTACGATCTGTGCATATAATCTAAGAGCTATTTCAACGGGCAATAAAATTTAAATTGATAGCGTTATAGCGCACGTATGTTGCAATACAGGATAGTTCCTAGGCGCACGCGCAACGAGCCCTGCGCAAGAGTGCGCCGGGACGGAACGCGGCTATTGTTTTACATTTTTATCGCGGCTGCGATCCGCAGCAGATTAGTGTCGATGCCGGATAGATTTGGGTGAGGCTCTCGCTTTTACGTACTATTTAGATACCGGCTAACCTTTCCCTTTTCACGGGAACTCGCATGCATTCAGATTGCTACGTTTATCGTGATGTAACAAAGTTCCATTAAAATTCGAACGGTTGTCTATGTAATTGTTCCATGAACGTAAAAACTTTTTGGTGGGCGCCAAAAAAGTTTCCGGGGGGGCGACTTTTTTCCTTCATATTTGTTCAAGTCGAACTTATGTAGGTATTTTCGTAATTATAAAAGTCATCATAATCAACGTCATTACCTAGCATCTGTTTTTCCCCTAGGAGATTCTAGTGCAGGATTCTAGTCGTTATAGTTACCACCCCTCTTATCAGTTTCTGACTAGACAGCAATGCTTGTTGGATCAGTTGACTGGTCATTGTACTTGAGCGCTGAGGTATGGGTTCTGTTACCACCTTGGACGGACAATTTTGTACAATTTGTACAAGTTGGCCCCGGTCTGGATGTTATATTTGTAAGTTGTCCTATATTTGTTTAATTCCCATATAAACATAAGCCTCCCCAATATGAATATGAATGTTTGTACCCAAGTCTTGGATGTTTGTATATTTATTATTTAAGTATGTGTATCCATTATCTAGTAACCATACCACAGGCTCTGCCTAGTTTGGGACTGGATAATTGGTGTGAATGTCTGAGATATTTATTATTATTATTATTAATAGAATGTACTGTTGGTGGGCTGTCCATTAGGGGATTTGCTATAATCACCGCGCTTGGTAGGCGGATTAGTAACGCAGTAATGATCTTAATTTACGCAGAATACCATTACTGCCCCATGATGGTTCAATTCCTTAGTCGCCTTGACGACACCCACGGGAAGACTGGGATGGCCATATTCTAAGCCGGGAACCACGCGGTGTAAAAAGTAGTACCTATACCTTATTGACCGCATTATACAAAACACTACAAATTCGTGGCCTACTTTATGGAAAACGGTATTTACTCTACCGCAGATCAATAGGACAGCGGTTGCAATTTAGGCACCGTAGTTTGAGAAGCAGTATAGACACTGCATGTGTACTTCACTGAATATGGAAATGCGCTTTCACTAGATGATGTTACTTTATAAAATATAACGTAAAAATAAATAAGGTAGGTACATTACATAACACATGGGTACCTCTAAAGATTTTTTGATACAATTTCACTGTTAATGTTTTTTTTAGGATGACGTGGACAAAGTAATTATTTTGTATCGAAATCGAAGCAAAACCGCGGCCACAAGTTAGAATACAATATAAATCCATTTGTCATTACTTAGCAAAGCCATACATAAAAATCTTAAAGTTATGTAAACGTATTTGTTTGCCCCAGATACTTTTCAATGAAACATTGTCGTAGATAGAGTAAGTAGTCGTACTTTAATGTTTATACTGCGGAAATGCTCTCTGTTGAAAATTGCATTAGCATAATTCGATACCCTTTGCTGGTTTACCGTGAAATTAATAAAGAAAATGTAAAGTCACGATTATTCTTGAAACAAATTAATTATGATTTAATTTCGTAGACCATAAACTTAGTGAAGCAGTATGCGATACAGCGTGGAGAGTACGAACGGGACTTGGAGTAAAAGATACTTAAAATATTAAAAGACAGCAAATCCTACTCAACGAAATAAAAAAAATTATAAAGTAAAATTGCATACAATCTTTTTATGAATAATATTTTTTATAGGTTAGGTCAAAGATAATATATACTAGAGTTAGGTTAAATTTAGGCAAAAAAAATAATTTTATCCTACCTAAAATAATTTTTTAAATAAAAAATATATGCCAACCACTAGGAGGTGCATTTAAACGCACCCATTTTCCTACTCGCATTCTGGTAAAGAGCGCGCGCGATTCGCTGGTCTACGCGTCTGTGGTAAATATCTCTTGTGATTAACTAAACGAAACGCAAGTGTTTTACCGCGCAATAAATATAACCCATATAACCTATCATGCAAGAGAATTAACTAGTAAGAGACGGGACTCCCATACAAAATTCTTAAAGCAACACATAATCCGTCTGGTTACGAAGACCACCGAGTTCTATAACAATTTTGGGTTTCAGTCTCAGACTAGAAACCAAGTTTCAGTGCTCTTCCTGATTTGGACGGATTAGGCCGCCATTAAGAACTGTCCGTTTCATACATCGGTTTCTATAATCGGTCTGGTTACGAAGACCTATAACAATGTGGGGTTTCAGTGCTCTTCCTGATTTAGACGGATTAGGCCGCCATTAAAAACTCTGTCCGTTTCATACATCGGTTTTTTACTACTGAGTTGCAACAGCCTGGGTTTACCTTTGCGTCGATGCGAGCGATCAAAGTACTCGTTGTACCTACTTTGCCTTCGAGCGCTTAATCACGCATGCCACTCTATTCCCGCGCGATTACGCGTACGTGTAAACGCACCAATTGATGATTTGATCACTAATCCATCACCAATGCAACGTCAGTTTGGTGACACGACCTATTCAATGTCGATACGAAGCAACTTCGTCTGGCCGTCAGTCATATCGCATCGTGCATCGCGCGTCCGAGCAGCATAACTAATGCACAATGTCAACTTGTTTATTGTGTATGGAGCGTATTTTGTCATTTTGCAATACGAAAATATAATATTAAACAGCGTACACATCAATCTACGCAAAAAATATCGATACTCGAAATAGACTAACTACCGAGGACCCTGGTAATAACACCTCTTTAATGCTTCAATAAGATAAAGAAAAGTTACTGGTTATATTTACTACAGTTTTTTTTAAATGCCCGATGATGCTGTTATTTTTTATTTAGAAGGGGCGTATGATAAGTTACATATTGGTACTTATACATGCTTATACATATGAATAATTTAATTTTGTTAAACTATTAAATGGCTATGCAAATGTTTTTTTCGATTAAACCGGCCAGTTACAGTTATTATGAACTTTTTGGTTAAACGACAATACGATTTAAAAAATCTTCTTTTTGTTTATTTTTAAAATGTTCGTAATTATTTTTCATACATGTTTCATACATGTTACATGTTTCTTTCTTTTCCATGTTTAATCTCATCATGTTCATTTCTTATTTTCCTTTTATACATTTTAGTGTATTTTTTAACTTTTGTTTATAGTTCTGACTTAGTTTTATTTATTTCATGTGTTGACACTGTCAGAATCATGTTTTTTTTATTATTACAATTGTAAATATAAATATATTCTTATCGTTTTTATTATATTACTTATCTTTAATAACAGGAAGATTATGCATATTTTTCATCTACAGTTATTAATTAACAATCACATTCAAAACACGTACATCGAGATTAAAAGATGCAAAGATAATGTAACTTCTCTTATCTGTCGGAAATTTCCTCACCAAATTATCTTTAAACTACATCAGATAGAGTAACTGTTTCTGTTACATTCCTAACTCCTAACGGATATGCTAGCCTTGGCAGCTTGAGCTGTTCGATGAGGTAGATTATGAAGCAGGGATGACCAAGTCACTGGTTGGATTAGGTTTATGACGTACAAAACAGTTTCAATAACTATTTCTTTGTATACCAAAAATCTGATACACATACATAACACCCCAATTAGTTCACATTCCTTACAATCTTTAGACAAAGAAATATAAATCATATCACATTTTTTTCACACATAAGAACCCATTTTCGTCGTAAAAACTCATTTTCCTACGTAATAGTCCATATATCAAAGTCAAAGTAGGTAGGGTATTACAGTAGGTAGGCTCACTCATAAGTGGGAGCAAATGATTTGACAATTTAAATAACCCCATTTTTTTTTAATAACAATCTACTCTCGTGGCGATTCTTACCAAACTACTATCAGGCTTTGAATATACAAGGAAATACGAGTAGTTTTGTATACTTAGACTATAACTTGACGTTGTGAAATCCAAGCCTAAATTCCCGTAGAATCTATTTTTAGACAGTAGCTGCTTATGTTTTTCTCCTGTTCTACGTTCAATATTGCATATTTGAAAAACAAACATTACAATTACCACATTTCTAACATTCCGAAGGATATTTTCTGACGAGTCTTCAAATTTACGATCAATCTTAAAAGAAAAATAACAATGCATAAAGTCTTGTCAACTTGAATAGTTAAGGCAGGCATGCCTATTCCTTCTCCGACCCGAGACCAAAAATGGTTGATGACGTCTGCAAGTCTATTTGAGTTCGTGAGACTGCAGTTTGCAATTCGTTTGTTGGTTGTTAAAGTAAATCGATTTTATAAAGTTAGATTTATATACAACAATTACGAACTTTCTGACCTTCATTTTTATTCACGGCTTCTTAGACACAAGGGTAATAAAAAGGATCTTTAAATCAAATTTGAACATCTCAAATAACTTATAATATGTATTTATCCTTTACATATAAAAATAGTAAGGATCTAATTAAAAGTTTTAAATTACCGAAACTATTCATTTAATATTAGCAGCGCTATTGTTTTTTGCTCAAAGTTCGTTAATTTTATACTCGGACCAAAAGTTTGAAGTTAAATTTTATGAGTAAATTGACAAATTTATCATATTATATACTGTTACAACCTTTGCTTATTTAGCTCAGAAAAAATAAAATGTTTGATTGAAGACGTCAGTTCTCTTTCCGATCTGTTTTATTGTTAATTTTTTTCGATTTTAACAAAAACCGAACCACCTTCATGTTTTGTATAGGTGTTTTGAGAGGTTCTCAAGCACGAGTTTAGATAAAAATGTTATTAGTTTTCCATTTTGCTCAAAAACCGGTAAAAGAAGCACCCATGCGACCACGGGGGGCGAAATCCAAACCTTCGTGTTAACTTTTTCTATCAAAATATTTATCTGATTTCTATAACAACCGAGGCTCAGGCAACCTACGCAGGCTGCGTCGCTGAATAATTAATTGTAAATCAAAATACCGTAAATATTTTGTAAAACTTTTTTATTTCTTTTCTTCTTTTTTTTCTTTTCCTGTCAAAATTAAAACAGCACCATGGCACCGCGCAACACTAGACTAATAAATAAAACAGAAAACGTTGCGTGTCTGTACATAGTTACATATAAGGAAACTATGTTTTTAACAACATTCATACTTATATATAAAGGCACCTTGATATTTAAATACTTTACCTTTATAAATAGGTACCTTGCAAATTTACGCTTAACAACATAACATTTGCGTGTCGAGACACATTTAGAGAAAGTAAACGCTGCAAATGAAATAAACCGCTAACAATAATTACTGTTCTCATTCAAATGCACTATAATGTCCATAAATGTCCATTCGTGTTAGATATTATAACGAAACGCGATCTACCATGAAAACGCTGCTTTAGAAACTAGTGCGGTTCCACTAACACTTTAGTCGGATTATGTTAAATGTTTTCGCTTGGTTAGTGTCTAACAGATCTATTAATTTAATTCAGTTGCGGAAAAGCGGAGTTGATCTATATTCACAATGTATCACAGCGTTTTCTTGCCGTGATAACAATATTACTTCAGTCGAACCAACTAATAAATAACCGACTAAAACATAACATACATACATAGAACAGACTTCATAGTCTAGTGTGGGAACTCCAATCTGTATTGTTCTGTTAATTTTAATGTTTTAATGTAATTTAATTTATGTAATTATAATTTTATCGGTGTATAATTATTAATCTGGACATTTGTAATAAACTATTTATATCTAAGTATATTTGAAGCATGTTTTATATCATATCGCGACACACGTAAAATCGCTATCGTGGCGTTAATAAATATTGTAAATATTGTAAATCCAGTCTTATACGCGTTTCCACTAAAGCAAGACATGCGAACATGAAGGAAAAAAAAATTTTACGCCGCCCAGATGGAGTAGTAATCATGCCTATTTTGTATCGAAACCAATGCGGCAGCTCAGAGGGGTGGGAGGGTAGGTGGAAGCGGGGAACGGGGTTTGTCTTTTAACTCTATCACACATCTCGAATACGTTACGTTAGAAAAAGATAGATACATTCATGTTATGACATGCCCAATTAAAAACAAAATATCAATAAAGTACGACATTTATTTGTCTTTATTGAAATGTAAAAAAACCAGAAACTTCATGGTTGCTGAATTTGGAAATAGTGATGTGATGTGGTATGAAGCGTAACGTTTATTTATCGTTATTTACTTACATTTGTACTTAAAAATACATCACAAATTTTAAAACAATATTTTTTTATTTGTATTTTTAACTATTTACATTATTGTATAACTTACTTAAATTACGTTTTGAATAACATTTGACCACCTATTTTTCTTGTAAATCATCATTGATATTTATTACAATATACATAATATTTATTACAATGTAAATTATTATTTATTAACAATAAAAAGTATAACAATGTTTAATATATAATATTTAATTTTGTTTCTAAAAATGCAGAGCTATCTTCGTAAGCATGTGTGCACTGAGGGGGAAGCACTTGTTCATCAACCTGTAAGAATTAAAATATATTATTTGGATATAGAGCTAATGCTGAAGCTAACATAACACCAATACTTCCTTCAGTATGGTATGTCTGCCTTACTATTAAACGAAGAACAAAAATCACACAGTTCTTAGAATAACTGTAAAGCCAGATCAGCAACTTTTTGCCATTGCAAATAGTCAAATAATATTAATAAGACACTGCACAGAAAAACATAAGTTATAAACTTACATTACATACGTACATAAACTCACAGCTGTTTTCCAGATGGGATAGCTGGCAGAGATTATGGATTTCTGAGGATGGAAAAAACTACTTTTACATTTACCTTGTGATATAGTTTCTCGGTTGGAATGGCATCTTTATAAAGTATTTTTTTTCCGGCTTTAGTTAATCCATAACTATTTCTCTGGAAATGAGCTGAGCAGATTCTGCTGTATTTGGTTGGAATCCAATTTTCGTCTCTCCCACATGTTGGTACCCATTTGCGTTTTTGCGCCGGATCTTTTGGAAAACTGCGATAAATAAATGAAATAAAATAATAATAAGATGACGACTCGATTCTATATTATTTTTTATCGACTACGTCACATCACTAAAAATCATCAACATTTTCTACTAAAAATTTGACCACGAAATTTGTGAAAAACCAAGCGGTTTATTACTTACCAGAAAAATGTAACACCCGAAAGCTTTATAGTTTTGCTTGCGGCGTAGTTTCGGCACAATTTCACCGCACAATTGACCATTTTGTGTACTTTATTTTATTAGTGAAAATTTTATGTCAGAGATGATGCCCGTGTCACATGCCGTGAACGACTATTTGAAAGAAAAGTTTGAATTTGTGTGCGAGTTACACAAGTGTATCTCAGCCGGCACCCATAGTACTTTTTGATTACTACTCCATCTGGGCGGCGTAAAATTTTTTTTTCCTTCATGCATGCGAAGTTGAGAAAAGTACCTATTCATCTTCTCTTCTGGTCTATTCGTAGATTTGTGAATGTCTCTGTTTTGGTTCGATTGTTTTGACTGTTTTTGCAACTATGAGTTTAAATTAACAAGTGCTTATTTTTCTCCCCGTATCTTAGAAACGAGTTGTTTAATTCAAGTCTCCTTTTTAACAGAATAGCAGCTTCACTATATTTAAATTCAAATCTTGGGAGCATTCTACAAGCGCCACTCACAAATGCAATGAACGCTCAAATATTGTTAACTCTCAATAAGGGAGAGTTTTTATTTATAGCTGTTAACTATCTTATATATTAGAGCCGTGGTAACCAGTTGGTTGTGCACTCGCCTCACGTTCGTGAGGTCGTGGGTTCAAACCCCGCCCATACCAATGAGTTTTACAAAACTTAAGTACGGTTTATTTATAATACCACAGGCTTTTCGGTGAAGGAAAACATCGTAAGGAAACCTGCATATGCCGAAGAAGAAATTTTGAGGCGTATGTGAAGTCCACCAAAATCGGCTTGGGGCACCGTTGGTGGTCAGGGGTTTGGCACAAAAGATCCTGAAGGGTCAAAGTGTCGCCAGGTCTTCCTGCCCCCCCCCCTAAGAAGATAAGATAAGATCCTATATATTAACTCATAAAACCTGCGTTTAAAGCGTCCCGTAAAAGTGTAACTGTTATTGTTATTTGATCGCTTCGTTAGCTTAACGGCTTGGTCGTTGGACTCGAGCACCAGAGGTCGTGGGTTCGATTCCCACTGTGGATATAATATAATAATATAATAAATCCTTTATTTTCAGGCAACTTGGCCCATAGATAAATACCTTAGCCTAGAAATACATACATTATATAACCTTAATTAATTAAACACACACTATTTTTGGGGGTTTTAAAGTCTTTGCCTCCCTATATCGTCTAAACACGACTCCCTCGGGCCAGAAGTCGGGACTGAGGAATACACCCTGGTGCTTAGTGGGAACCAGGAGTCTACAGGCCCTAAAGTTATTAGAAATAATAGACCCCAGGATCGCACATTCGACCGAGATGCTTTCCCCAGTCCGACCTCTAAGCCTCGCCCGGATGTGCTGCATTACATCTTCTGGTGTTGTTGCCGCATCCAGACGGGAGAGGTATATCGATGTCGTTGGCGTTGCAGCCTTCAGGTTGGTCGAGGCTGCAGGGACGGTTCCGCGCTTGTTGCGGTTGCGACGGTGACGGCGTTTTCGGTTTTCAACCACGACGTAACCATCAGCGTCGGGAAACACGTTGGGATATATAACTTTGTACAAGTGGTCCCGGTCTGAATGTTATATTTGTCCTACGCTTGTCTAATTTCCATAGCACAGGGGAAATGTGTAGTTGGGGATTAGACAACTGTATAAGTATATCTTGTAGGTATTTGTTTTTTATATAGGTATTATATGCAATAATATGGTATTTACATATTATATTTACTGTTGTTTTTACTGTTGAATTTAATAATTACTCGTATCTTACATGTATAATATGTATCGTGTTCAAAGTAGACAAACGCTCAAATTGTTAATAGGTATATTACACCTACCCAGTTAACCTTTTGAGATATGCTGAGCGATCCCATGATCGCTCAGCATAACTCAAAAAGCTGACTGATAGAAAATACCTTTGTGCCATAACGCTTATATGACTAAGTATACTTGTACGAGATTTATACCCATAATACTATGCAATTTATAATTTAAGTTTATAATTACTATTCAGGAGCCGTTGTCTCACTGCTGGTCCTCCTTTTCCCCATACTCCACCCTCCTCCTTGATTCTTTTGAATGGGTTTTGTGCTTGGGCATTTTCATGGCTGGCCACATTGTATTTCTCAGTATTTATTTACAGCTGCACTAACGGCCGTAAGTTCTGCGACAGATGTGGCCCTCCCACTGACACTTAAGCTTGCTAATACTTTCGGCTAATGCTCTCCGTCGAATCTCCTGGTACCCTGAGCGTAGCCCTCTTCATTAGCTTGCTGATCGACTTTAAATTTATGGATCTAGTCCAGCGTCAGTGTCTAACACATGGACACGTTATATCAGGAAGAATTACTACGGTAGTAGGAAGTTAAATCGAATACAGTATTGAAAATGTCAAGGATTGAATGAGTAATCCAAAACAAACACATGCGTTAACGTATTACATAAAACATTTACAATAATTACTCAATGAGTCATTGTTGGTATTGAATAAATCGTTGTGGTAAAGTAAATTATAATTATTATTGTAATAATGAGTCAGTGACCTTTAAATTAATAACTGAAAGTCCTGGCCATGTATTATGTATATTGACTTTGATAATTAAGAACATGGAAATCTTTTTCGTTATTAATGTCAGACAAGCTTGTTCGAATAGAGGCAAATAAAGTTTTATTGTTTTCAATCTCTTTGCTATCTTAAAATTTCTAATTCTGAACGCAGCTGACATTGTGTCTTGCTTGGTATACAAATGTATCGATCGAGGTTGCAACTTGATTTCTCCTTTGCATCTATTCGTATTCCGTTTAATTGGCAATCTCTATCGTTCCGGACGCTTTCTTCTGTCGTATCAAGGTTATTTTGCTCTCACATGTGCTCAGCTGGCTGAATGTGCTCGGGTCTGTGCCTAGACGCCTGATGAAGCATCGCGCACCTTTCGAATTTCGAACGCTACCGCGCGACATTGAGGAGGCTGTATGCGTTACGCCTTGACCTGCAAAAAATATATTTAAAACTATAGGAAAGGAGGTGGAAATTCTAAGGAGGGGGAGACTAAAAACCAAATCTAAGGGGAAATTGAAATGCCTTTGACATACACGAAAAAAGAATCATGCACAGAACTTTCCAAAAGGATTGCGTCAGAGGTTTTCTTGTTTTTCCTAGAAAAAAAACTAAATGGATTTTGTTTGATGTATATCCGTGATAGTATTTTGTGCAACAATTGCCTATGAAAGCGTATATTAGCAGGAAACTTGAATAAAAGCGTGTATATATTTATCTACTCGTCCATTTCGTTCCAAATTGTCCCTAGTTAAATCTTCATTAAGAGTGACATCTTCTCTGAAGCGACCAAGCGCGATAAATGAAGATTTATATACATGGCATGTAAACTATAGTGTAAACTGCCAATTAGCTCGGGTTAGTCCAATTAGTTAACTATTACCATATTTAGCAGTAACCGCCGTTTTTGTATATGAATATTGAAAACTCAGACAGCCCTGAAAGCACTGTTTCCAGGCCGTTTAAAAAAAAATTACAACGGCTAAAGAAATTTGATATCGTCTGGTGAGGTATGTATAATTTATGCTGATTATGGTCGTTTATACGGGAAATTCAAAATCACTACAGATTATAAGCATAAGTTAGGTGTAGGAGAAAGTCCAACGACGTTTTCTTCGTATAAATACGCATATTACACATGATAATTTGATGTAAAATCATCGAAGCTCATGCGAAACCAATATTTCATTTAAAAAATCATAATGTACACTTATAGAGATCGGATTTAGACTTTACGTACTAAAATGAGTTTCTCGCAACTTTCGTATAAGTATTCCATTCGAAATAAAATAACACAAAAAAATATTATATTTGATAATCGGTAAGAAACATGAAAGAGACACTAGCAGCATAAACAAGTTTGTAATACCACGTAAACTTTGCGGTCCAAATCAGAACGTCATCAATTGTTTATTTTGTTTTTGATACAGAAATGCGTTTGATTGTGTTCCCCCTTTTTGTTGGGTAAGATAAGAAACGTTGTATATAAATTGAGGTTTACAACGTTGGAGAACATTTACTGAGTGCTTTACGGCAAAAGCAACTCAAAAAGTAAGTAGTATTAGTATATATTATCTTTGGTAGTATCAACCCTTATCTTCCTTGGATGTTGTATTGAACTCAACGATCTCTATGTACTACTAGATGGAGCTTTCCAAACAATCGCTCTGTTCCACACAACTGCGGCTCGCTGAACTCGTTTACATTCACAATGAAACTTGTGCAGTTACTACGCAGAACATTTAATTATTACTAAATATTGACGTTACTGGTAAATAACATCATAATCGATATCTATGTGTCTAGTAGTACCTACATAGAGATCGTTGATTAAACTTGATATAAAACTGTGATTGGCTGGAAAGAGCTTCAGGCTCCAGGCCTTCTTATCAGAACAAGAAGTTAGCAACTTTGTCAACACAAATTTTTTATCAGCACGTCACGACATTGTCTATGACGATGTAAATACTACAGTTTACAATTTCTAACTTAATTGCAGTTAAAAACTTATTAGATCTACATCCGGTAGACATCAAAACTTAAGTCAATTTGCCGAGAGCATGCGCAAAAAGTGACACTCTTACATCACCACTTTAAAAAGGTCTCTACCTCTCGATACAGTGATTTTCATTTTGTTATGTACTAGTAACTGTAAGCACAGAGAGGGGAGGTCACGGTATAGTAGTTGTGTAGTGCATCTCGTGGGAAATTTATAAATTGCTGTGAGACAGTGCGATAACATAATAAAGCATTTGCGGTTTTCTGGAATGAGGCTTTGAAGTCTGACTGTTCATTTGTTTATTGGAGAACCAATTACCAAAAATATTTCGACATTGGAGAACCCTTTACCGATCTAAAGGACAGCCGAAGGAATGTTACAGACAATATATACCAAGCAGCATTTCTTTAAATTGGAACATTTTGCATTTATGTCTCTCTGACATCATATCAGCCCTTAGACGTCCACTGCTGGACATAGACCTTCCCCAACGAACGCCACCACACCCGGTCCTCCGCCCTCCGCATCCAGCCGCTACCGGCCACCTTCTTCAGGTCGTCGGTCCACCTGGCGGCGGGGCGTCCCACCCTCTCTCTGACAAATAAGTACAAATTTATGGGTAGGTATTCTATGGTTAAACATTCCCTGTTCCCCGCATTGGATTATTTAAAATCTGTAATGTATTTTTTTTAAATAAATGTCTAGATGGCTATTTCACCGCATCTTCTACCTCGGTGGGTACCCGACTTTATGTTACAAGAAAGAAAAAATCTCCCTGTTCACCTAAAAGCTAATGGAAAGTAATAATAGGTTAAAGAAAACAACAAACAAAGATTTTCCCCAGAGCTCCTACAGCGGCCGAAAATTTAAACTTTTTTTTTTTTTTTTTTTTTATCTATATTTATTTATTGAGGGTTTGGTACAAAATGCTGACCATGTCACCCTCGTAATTACAGGACCTTATCTCAATCTATCTCCGATTTAAGCCTACCAGCGTTAGTGCATACAACAGCTTAGCCTCCTCCGATAGAGGAAAAGCCAGAATACTGTTGCATGTACCAACACTGAACATATTTACATTAATGCGCCTAAAAATCTCTTGTCTTAGAGGCTCGTTCCGAACACACTCCGTCAAAATATGTTGTACATCCTCCATCAGACCACACTCATCACAGTTAGGAGAAGGTACCTTTTTCATAAGGTATGCAAATTTATTTAACGGGATGTGTCCGGATCGTAGTCTTAAACTAGTAACAGTTTGTTTCCTATTTAAATTTTTATCGAACCACGGGGAACGCAGAGGGCAGCACTGTATGGTCCTATACCATATGCCTTTTTCTAGGGACCTCTCATCAAAATATTCTTTCCACGAGCAGAAGCACCGATCTCTCACAACGGGCAAGATTTCTGTGTATACGGGTAAGATATTATATGGACTGCCATCACTGATGGCTTGTTTAGCAAGGCAGTCCGCCCTCTCATTTCCCATAATATTTACGTGAGACGGAATCCATTGTAAAACAATTTTTTTGTTTTGTTTTTTAAGTTGAAAGATTGTATCCAGAATAGTATAAGCTATGGGTGTACCTCGAAAATTCGAGGTACACCTAGACAAGTGCTGGAGTGCGCTTTTGGAGTCAGTTAGGACTACAACAGAACTGTTCTCAATAGAGCTAACGTAGGATAACGCTTCAGCTATAGCTATTAACTCGGCGCTCATTATTGATATATTCTGATAGATCTTAAATTTGCCATTACAGTTCAACTGGGGGTCAAAAAACGCAGCTCCGATTCCGTCTCCGTCTTTAGAACCATCTGTATAAATATGATAAAATTCAGCGTATTTATCTCTTAACAAAACATTACATATATCTTTTAAGTATGCAGTACCTAGTTGCCTTTTGGACTTGTTAATCTCTTCAACATTACTAAATATGGTATCTGTTACTTCAATATTGCTAACCCAGGTGCCAAGAGAAAACATTCCTAGCAGTTGGCTACAATTGACAGGAAATTCCTTTAAAATGTTATGAGCGACAATCAATAATGGTTTTCTTTTTCTCGTCCAATAGGCACCTTGGCATGAAGTCGATAATTGTTCCAAAATTTCACAATTAAAATATCCATCCATAGATCGTAATTTAAGACAAAATTTTCCAGCCAAATAGAATCTCCGATTTTTATTTATTTATTTTATTTAATAGTTTATTGTACACACAAATATACAAAGAACAACACAAAGAAAAGAAAATTATACAAAATTACTTTTTCAGTAATAATTTGGCAAGTCAGAAATGAAGTTAGCACGAGTCACGTCTGTCATTTCTCCTCTGCATCATCTCTGTAGAGGAAAGTTTCTAAATTTTGACAAGTATTCTAAGCTTGAGGCGCGCCCGTACACTTTGCGTCGCCTATAAGTTTTCTCCGTTTCACTATACTCGATTATGATTAATCTCCTTATATATTTTTATGAACCCTTTACTTTTACAACCAATAAAATGACAATCAAAATCTGGTTTACACTCAGAAGAATGATTTCGTCTTTATATTTTTAAAAGGGTTATCTTTAAGTGTGAATTTTGATCCAATTAGTTATGGGAAGACTAAATGCACTACGCTCTTGTTCTATTTCCATTCATTAACAAAAAAACGCGCATTCGTCTCGCGCAGTCGGAAATATGAAAAGGTAGACGCACCCGTTAGGTTACGGTAACCGGCGCGTTATTACACGAAAACTTATTATATTCAGTTTAAACTGATGCCGTCATCATTGTCCACAATGTTTGAAACTTACCCTAGTTTTAAAGGTTGTTGTGTGTACTCTTAGAATAAAGGTAATTGTGTTAAATCGTAAATCGTTTAAGCGAATTCTTCCAGACATTAACGTTCTCACACTTGATATAGTCATTTGCTCAGAGTGACTAGCGTTGCATATGTTGAGTCATACATAAGTCATAATGTATGACTTATTATGAGAACATAACCTTTCCCCTAACAACACGTGCACACACTGCCCTAATCGTTAGTGCTTTTGCCAGCAATTTAAATATACGAGAAGAGGAGGAAGTTCTACTGTGTCTCAAAGTCAAAACCATTTATTGCATATGAGTACACTTGGTACATTTATACGTCATTTTTAGGGTTCCGTAGCCAAATGGCAAAAACGGAACCCTTATGGATTCGTCATGTCTGTCTGTCTGTCTGTCTGTCTGTCTGTCTGTCTGTCTGTCCGTCCGTATGTCACAGCCACTTTATTCCGAAACTATAAGAACTATATTGTTGAAACTTGGTAAGTAGATGTATTCTGTGAACCGCATTAAGATTTTCATACAAAAATAGAAAAAAAATCAAAAATTTTGGGGGTCCCCATACTTAGAACTGAAACTCAAAAATTTTTTTTTCATCAAACCCATACGTGTGGGGTATCTATGGATAGGTCTTCAAAAATGATATTAAGGTTTCTAATATCATTTTTTTCTAAACTGAATAGTTTGCGCGAGAGAATCTTCCAAAGTTGTAAAATGTGTGTCCCCCCCCCTGTAACTTCTAAAATAAGGGAATGATAAAACTTAAAAAAATATATGATGTACATTGCCATGTAAACTTCCACTTAAAATTGGTTTGAACCAGATCTAGTAAGTAGTTTTTTTTTAATACGTCATAAATAGTAAACCACAATAATATTATTAAAACATCGATCAAAGTTACAACGAACTACTATAACTTTTATATTATGTTACTTGCTGGTACGGAACCCTTCATGGGCGAGTCCGACTCGCACTTGGCCGCTTTTTTTTTATCGACTATCGCTTCCTAGGAGTTAGCGCTGTGAAGAAGAAACGGCGCAACAAACTTCACGCAACACATCTTTTAAAAATCAAGTTTGCATACAATTAATAAAGATTTTGCGAAACTGAATTAACATTAGTACCAGGCATCTTTGTCATTCAAATAATCGTTTATTTTATAATAGGCTTTCTTACAAAGTTGTCTTTTAATGTGAATCTTAAACTTTCTGTCCGTCATATTTAAGATTTCCTCTGGTAGTTTGGTGTAGAAGCGTATACGTTGCCCCGTGAACGATTTACTGACCTTACTTAGTCTTAACCCTGGTAAAACAAGTTTATTTTTATTCTCTTCTCATGACCGCGAAGTGTCTTAGCTAGTAGGGAGGGGTGGAAACGCCGAATTATTCACATTCTTTTGTTTATTCGTGGTATGTAAGTGAATAAACTCTTTCGTATCTAACTTTACAACGAACATTTAAAAGTCTTACCAGACAAGATTGTGAAGAGAATCCTACACGACTGATGATCGTAGCAAAAATTTCCGTATAGGGAGTGACCAATGGCCTGATTTTTCGCTGCCAATTATAAAAAGAAATGGGTGCGCAGTTTCCCCAAGCCTAACATGATAGACTACAACTGTCATTTACCAAGAATACTGTAATAAAATCGTTCAAGCTCATCACACCAGCACCACAATTTGCCTGCCATATGGCCTGCGACTCCGCTGTGACCGAACGGTACCAGTAATAGGTGTAACTGTTCCAAAGTGGACCGATCACCGTTGTAACGTTCGTCCGCGTAACAGGTATTACTGATAACTCGATTACATTATTTTGTTCCTTAGCGGGGACTGTTAGTGACGAGAAAAACCCCCCTATTCCCTGCTGCACTGCAGATCTAGTTGAAGCCTAACTCCTGCACCTAATACTTATTTAAAATGTTACCCCAACATGTTTTTCGTTTAATGAGTGGTTTATACCGATGACTCTAGTGCAGAACCCGTCTAGGTGGTTACCACTTACTTATCTTTTTCTACCGCCAAACAGCAAGCGTAGGAAAGCCAGCCTAATACAGGCATACGAGATATTTTAAGAAATAGTCCTCAACTCCTCAGGCGGTGACATCAAGATTGGGGATTGGGGCCATCGGACTGTTGTCCAAGTGCTGCAGGTTTAGTGCGACTGGGTCCGCTTACTATCAGGCGGCCGAGCTATATGTTTGTACATAAAGCTAGCAAGTTAAAAATTAACGTGCCTTAATAACTAAATTGGTGTATTTTAAGCTCTTTTTTTTTAATAAGTCAGACATTCACTCCAATTATTCAGTCCCAAACTAGGCAAAGCCTGTGGTATGGTTACTAGATAACGGATAGACATACTTAAATAAATATATAAACATCCACAAACATCCATAAATAATGACTTGGGTACAAACATTCATCATACGAACATTTGCCCCTAGCGGGATTCGAACCCGCAACCTCCGGCTTTGCAGTCCGAGAGCTACCCGTTCCGCCACGGAGGTCGTCTTTCTTTCACAGAAAGAGCCTTTAAGTAAAGTAGTATGTAGTGTCGAGTTGATTTGCTTTTGAACTAATTCGCAGGATCTATTAAATATAACAAAATCAAATCTATCAACAGCTTATTGATTGATATGTCACCGAGGCACACTCCTACCCTTTCAAAGAGGGCGTACGGTCATAGTCCAGCACGCTAGCCTAGTGCTGGTTGGTGGACTTCACATTATGCGCCTTGGAATTCTTTAACGTTTGCATGTTGCCTTACAATGTTTTCCTCTACCGAAAAGCCAGTGGCATAATAATACACAATACTGTTCCGAAAAACTTATTGCCAATCCTCAACGTTGTGAGCGTCTTACCTGCTGGAGTAACTATCACATAGGTACACAATGTATGAGATTAGTCTATTTCGGCGCCTATCATGTCAGCCTCTAGAAGTCCACTGCTGGACATAGGCCTTCCCCAACGAACGCCACCACACCCGCTCCTCCGCCCTCCGCATCCAGCCGCTGCCGGCCACCTTCTTTAGGTCGTCGGTCCACCTGGCGGCGGGGCGTCCCACCCTGCGAGTGCCGATCCGCGGTCTCCACTCCAGAACTCGTCTGCCCTTCAACCCTTCTTCAAGGCTTAAACCCCCAAATCCTGCATCAGACCACAATGTTGAAATACCCTCAAAAGCACTGCACCAATGTTGACACAGTTACCTTGACCGCGCATAACCTCATGAGAAACGCATTAACATAAGAGGCTGCTAACAAATGATAGCATCTCGTTCGCACGCACTGTCTCTGTGAATTTATCATCTCTATAGACGGCGTGTTGCCGCTAAATTAGATTAAGAATACTGCATTCTAACTGTTACGTCGTTATAGTCGGCAATATTGTACTGAGGTTTGGATTTCCAAAATCACCTATTCTTCTTGAGTTTTTTTTTATCATTAATCATGCTTCACGAATATATCTATCAATCAATATTAATTTAAAATAGATACAAGTGTTAATTGATATTTATCTTGAAATATTTGTAAATAACTAAGGGGAAATAAAAAAAAAACAGTAGTTTTGTTATCAGTTAAATTTTTTTTAATTTATCCTAAAATTAATGAATTAAAGCTCTTTTTGAGGCTCATAGTGAATGTATGGGAGTCTTTAAAGGCAAAATAATGGATATCACATCAGCCCTTAGACGTCCACTGCTGGACATAGGCCTTCCCCAATGAACACCACCACACCCGGTCCTCCGCCCTCCGCATCCAGCCGCTTCCGGCCACCTTCTTCAGGTCGTCGGTCCACCTGGCGGTGGGGCGTCCCACCCTGCGCGTGCCGATCCGCGGTCTCCACTTTAGAACCCGTCTGCCACAACGGCCGTCGGTTCATATGTGACCCGCCCACTGCCACTTAAGATTACTCATTCTTTCAGCTATGTCGGTCACCCTCGTTCTTGGTCGAATTTCTTCATTACAAATCATATCCTTCAAAGAAACCTCGAGCATAGCCCTCTCCATAGCTCGCAGAGAGACTTGAAATTTGTGGATCAGGCCCATCGGCAGGACGCACTGATTAAATACTTTTGTAAATAATGGATAAAAAGTTACTAATTTTATTTTACTCATTCATTAGCCAACATGATTTCGATGTCAGGTCAAAGTTTTTTATATCTTATATTTACGGAATAATTATCTAGCAACACGAACGATAAATTGCATGATACTTTCATCAATTATTTTTATAAAAGTGATTTAGCTTATGACAGTTGGGACACCACTAATGATTTAGAACCTAAACAACCGGATCTTTAACTAAGCTAATGACGTCCAGTTGTTTAATCGTATTCTGCAATATAAGGGTATTCCCCAGCACGATTAACCTGCGCCTACGCACATACGCAACTGAAGACATGACTACACTCCGACAAGGCATCCCCACTGCTGCGTCCCCTTCACTACACCGCTGCAGTACTGCAGTATTCGGTCCTACATCATGGTCGCGGCACGCTCGTTTGTAATAATTTTCGCCATTACGGTCACCGCCGCCCCACCGTCTCTCGATGACGTCACATTGCAACAGCTGGACAGCGGCGCTACGTGGAAACCCAGGAATAGTCCGAGCCCCTTTAAGAAGCAACCCTCATCGATAGAGGACCTCCAACGCCAGAACCGCCAGGTCTCCACTACTACAGATGGGATCCCTGTCTTTGACCGCAATAAAGTGAGCTTGGACTTCCCTGGCAATCTCTTCGGGCCTTCAGTGTCTCTCCTCATCCGCAGTACGAAGATCGTCGGTGACGTGATCCAGAATTCAGCGGTGCGTTATCAGTCGTTCCTGCGTTTGTTTCGGCCGCTGTTTCGGGGGCCGTTTGAGATTAAAGGGCTTGATCCAGCTACCACCACTACAACCACAACGACTACCACTACAGAGAGTCCAGTCAGCAACGATGTGCGTCGCAGGTGACATCGACACTCAGTGTCAAAATACAGGCCAATCAAGGTGATGGGAGAACTAAAGTATATGTCTTCGAAACTATAAAAAGTCTTTGTGCCAGACTTATCTTGAAATAATGGGATTTTTTTTGTACTTTGAAGAGATTATACCAAAATTAAAGATGTCATCATCATCATCAGGTTATTTTTGTCTCCACTGCAGGAGCACAACCCTCTCTCATCTGCCGGAGACAGACGGAGGGTTTGGTCTACACTCCCCGCGCTGGCCAGACGGGTTGGGGAGGCCTGATTGATGTTTTATAATGTATTCCCTTAGTCGCCTTGTACGACATCCACGGGAAGAGTTGGAGTGGTCCTATTCTACTCTACTAGAAACCACACGGCATGGTGTCATATATACTTTAAATAGTTGCTAATAATTATCTTGTTTGGTATGTACCTCTAGGGTTCTTTTAGCTCAATTGTAAAAACTAGGTTTTTCCAAATAAATATTTTTAAAATATGAAATAGATTTTATTTAAGTCCTCTACTTTTCGTAATAATTATTGTATAATAACGAACGCGTGGTTGTATGCAGTTTCCACACAGAGCGGCGTTGTTATGTAAACTGTGATTGCAAGTCGATCAGACTCGTGTAAGTGGGACAAAATTTGGCGCCCACTGCGTAAACAAGCTAAATTATCATCTTTTCTTACCACAAAAACACGTAAAATCCTGCCTAATTTTAGAATAAACACTGCTAGATTAGATACAGGTTTTTGCGCAATGTTTTTGCCCTAACTTGCCTATTTGCAATTGGTGAACGTTCTACCCACATGTAAGTTAATATAGCAAGAGGAGATTGGGATTAAAGATTCTTAAATACTGGTTTACCTATCCTAGATAAGCAAAGGCTAATTTTTACTTCGGGAAAATACTGGATTTCGACAGAAAATTTGAGTAATCGTATGCAACGATGCGTTAGGAAAAAAAGTTTTAGCGTCAAAATAATATTATCAACGATTCATATCTCGATCATTACGAAACAGGCAATAAATAATTAAAGAACATTACGAAACCAAAGCGCACGCTGCAGTGTGCGCGCGCGCATGTGTACGTATTGCTCAAATCGTCCCCACCGGTCGTACTCTTGACCCACATTAACAGCAAGTGGATTACTTTAATTATGATTTATATTATTAAAGAATGTCTTGTGCATTTACTTCAACAGTACTAGCTTCTGCGCCACGGTGTTGCTCGTGTTTATTTTCCAGTATCTGTCAAAATAATTTATTGCACTTGAGTACACTTGGTACGCGTTTTTTTATGCAGCTAAATCAAACACGCCATAAAGTCGTGCATAAGTATAAGTTATACATTCCATAAGCTTTAGGCCGGGTATAATTATAATTACCAAAACCAGTTACAGGCCAACCCGAACCGAAAGTCGTGTCAAGGCAAGCTGCATTTAAATTAAACTGTGATATAATGCATTATATTGACTCTTAATGAAATATAAAAAAATTAAGGCCGATATAAGAAAGAGGACTCTGCGATTTTGATCAAGATTTTGGTATGTGTAGGTTTGACAAATGATAAAATCTCATTACTGTTGTGTCTCTTGTATTTAGCAATTCGGAGATTTGCATATTTTTTCTATGCAGATTGTTCAAGGACCTATGCAGTAAATAACATAGGATAGTTCAGTAAAATAACAGTTACCGCTAAAATCTTGAATAAACGTAGTAAGAACGGGTCAAAAGCTCGTTGTGAAATAAAGCGGTACTCGTTGATGAATCAGCGGGTGGCTTCAGATAGAGTCGAACCAAGCATTATGCATTATGATGAAACGGTAAGAGTAGCCTACGTTACACAGTGTGTACTATGACAAACGATAGACAGTGGTTCGGTAATCATGGAACAGATCGTAATGAGAACTTTGTCAGTTGATTTGTCAATTTTAAGTACCTACCCAGCATACAACAATTTAGTTCAAGCGATGAACGGCTGACGAAACAGATGTAATTTAAATACTTCGCCGTGGGTCCAATTTCTACTAGGGACAACCATTGTATAATTTGAAACCAGTTGCTCCTGGAGAAAATCCTAGTTTGGGATTAGACAAAGTGTAGGGATGTATGTATTATATAATTAGTACATATTTTTTTCACTACTAAAGTGTCTATTTTCTACATTGTTTTACAAATCTAACTTTAGGTCCCTATTATACCTATTACATTTGCTTTAGGCTATGTACAAGTATCTATGACAGTATATAGTTTGTTTGCTGCCGAGCTAGGCGTAGGTATATATGAAAATTTTATAAGTAAATATGGGAATAGTGTGTAGGCGTGGCACGTTTGAAGCTCAAATAATGCTTGCTAATTCTTCACGTTTCCGTTCCGGGTCCGACAAGATCGGCATACAAGTTATTCGGTAAATGTAATTCGTCTTGTTGCTAAGTTAAGTATACGTATAAACCTAGTATACGTATGTGGTATCATAGAATTGAACTATGTAGTACTACACACGAATGACTATTGCTTATATTATAGAGTTGTTGCCATTTTAAGATAAGTACTTATACTCAACTAAATCCACAAACTATCAAACCATATAAATCCCCTTATTTATCAAAGCAATCCTGTTATTTGACTAGAAAGATTACAGATTGTAGTGAACAGCATACAGAAGTGGACCAGGTTAGTTGACAGTTATAAGGCATTGCAAATTATCTGAAAGACCATGGCGAATGCTAGCTATAATTTGCCATAGTGTCCAGCCAGTTTGTGTTGCGTTTTTATTTTTTTGTTTTACTTTTGACCGAATCGTGCCTGTGCAGGGAGGGTGTAACAATGTTGTACTGATTGTATAACGTACCTAAGTTTCATTTAGCTATTATCATAGATTAGATATTTACATTAAAAAATATATGTATAATTAGTTTTGGAATAAACTACAGTCGTCTAAAATAGTTATTATGGCTTTCAACCGAATATTTAAAGTATCAAATTAGTAACGTCCTCAAAAAGGCTGGGGTTCGCAGTGAGAAGAATAAAATGAGGTGCATGAAAAGGTTTATGAATGTGAGTGAGGCTAGTGAGGTGTGTCAGGATCGCGCAAAGTGGCGATCCATCGTCTCTGCCTACCCCTCTGTGACCAAGGCGTGAGCATTATGTATGTATGTATGTGTCAACCGAAAGGTGTTATAAGACGATTAGATGAAGTACCATCAATAACTACAATGAATGATGGTTACGGGAACGCGAACGGGATCAACCTTACATTGAAAAAAAAGTTTGCCTAACAGTAGCTAAAATTTTAGCTGCTAGTAACATAAATCGGGGGACTGTCAAATTGAGTGCTACTAGTAGCTAAAATGGGTTTTGTAAAGTGAAGTTTATTTATATTTTACTGAACTGATTGAGTTGACTTTAATTTAAAAAGTTTGGTTCTTTTAACAAAACTGTTTGATTATCGTTAGTTTTACGGCATTTACTATTTAAATTTAGTTAGTTTATGGGCCCGATTCTGAAGGCACTAATTTAAAATTTGATAGCGCTAAAGTTGGTTTCGTCTTTATCTTCATAATACTGTGTGACAAGGATAGCAACAGTTTTAGTGCTGTCAAACTTTAACGTTGTACCTTCAGAATCGAGCCAACTATTTAACTAACTGGATACAGTTCTGGAAGTAACAAATTATTGTTACTTCCAGAACTTTATCCACTTATCACAGCCAATTTGTTTGATTAAAAATAGCTAAACTGTTTATCTAATAGTAACAAAACTGTTAATCTATTTATTGCTCTTACTGTTTTGCTACCTGTCGTTGGATGGTTAGGGTCCCGCAGCTTGCCGATCGATATTCAGTTGAGCTAATTTAATCATTAGTCATCAAAACGCTCAGCTACTGATTTACCCCGCTTCTACCAAGCATCGATTAAACCTCGTTACAACCGTGAACGATCAAGACGTGACTAGTTGCCTTATCACGGACACGAACCTATTGTTTTTTAACTTTCTCTCTGATAGGCCCTGTGAAGGGAGATCTCTGTTAGCTAACGTTACGTGATCTGACGAAGAACTGATAACCGCTGAGTTAGCCGAGTTTTTGTGTGGAGACTACAATGGGGTACAACGTAGACATAGCAGAAGACGTAGTGAACCTCGCCGGCCGCATGTAGCGACGATCTGCGTAAAGCGGTCGTGACTGAATACGACGTCCTACGCCCTACTATAACCAATATTATTAACTAAAAGACTTTCTTGCTTCTTCATTTGCATTGATCTAAACAATGCAGCTTGCGGTGGGGAAGTTTGTTCTTCTCCGACTTTTGTTTAAATTGTTACTGCTGGATGCCTTTTTGTCATGATTGATAGTTCTTTTTGTCTCACACCCTGTAAGGTTGGCTGGAAGAGATCTCTTTTAGAGATAAGCTCGCCTTTGTACACAAAATGTGTAAGTAACTGTATTTACTTTTAAAATTTGTGCAGTAAAGAATATATAATAATAGTTTATAACTTTGCGAGAGTTTCGCTTAGTATGAGCAAAGATAATATGTATGAATGACAGACAATATATTCAGCGGTTCTTGTGTTACAATATGGCAACAGTTGTCTGTTGTCTTGCATTAAATACATTGCATTTTAAAATATAGCGAAGAAATCTAGTGAAATTTGTCTCAGCTGCTAACTCTTTGTCTTTTTAACACGAAAATTCTCGACACGGACCAGCCATCACGTCTAGCGACTCACCTGTTCAACCTATCAGATGTCGCATTACTCTGTGACAACGAACAATAATGAAAGAAAGCATGTATTAACAATACAACTTTATTTTTACCGTCAACAAACTATATTGTCTGCCTTATGTTGTATTGAAATTAAGCTAATGAAATGATTGAGAACTTTGTATGTTTATGTGGTAATTTCCTGATGTGCATGCGATTGCTACGCACGTAAAGAATTGTCATGACATGAGTTCACGACCGTTGCGAATGTCAACTTTCACGAAAAATAGAATTTTGAATGATTTTCTAAGAAACTGTATTTTTGTTGCAGGAAACTGACGGAACAGTTTGTGTGAATCGGAATATGATGTAAGTTTCCTTGAACATATCTAAATTATATTTGAATAATATCCTCGTTGGCATAGCGGTTCGGACGTTTGCCTTGAAAGGATCGTGAGCTGAGGACAGATAACTTTGTACAATACGCTCGTGATGGTGCTAAACCTACCTATTTGTAAATTGTGATGTCTCCTTATTGTTTTCTTCCCATGTGTACAAAGAATCCTATAGTTATAGAGATTATGTGTATATCAACTTTCTTTGTCTTATAGTGTCAAAAGGCCACTACCTACAGTTTTTTTTATCGAAATATAGGTAAGTACTGTTATAAAACTAAACATGTCAAAAAAATATTTCATAAAATTTCAAAAAAATATTTTAGACAAAAGTAATGGTTCCCGGCTTAGAATAGGGCCACTCCTATCTTTCCCGTGGGTGTCGTCAAGGCGACTAAGGGATTGCACCAGGGACGGGCAGCAGCGTTCTCCTGTGTGTGTATGTTAAGATCATTACTGCGATCACCAATCCGCCTGCCAAGCGTGGTGATTATGGCAAATCCTCCATAGGACAACTTATTAAAAGTGGTATTCTATTGGGGAGGCCTATGTCCAGCAGTGGACGTATTTAGGCTGATGATGATGATGATAAAGCTTCTGGCGAGACTAAAGAAAGACTTTTTTTCCAAGGCGTTGGTCAAAGTCAAAGTCAAAGTCAAAATCATTTATTGCATATGAGTACACTTGGTACATTTATACACGTCATTTTTTTTATCGACTACCGCTTCCTAGGTGTTAGCGCTGTGAAGAAGAAACGGCGCAACAAACTTCACGCAACACATCTTTTAAAAATCAAGTTTGCATACAATTAATAAATATTTTGCGAAGCTGGATTAACATTAGTACCAGGCATCTTTGTCATTCAAATAATCGTTTACTTTATAATAGGCTTTCTTACAAAGTTGTTTTTTAATGTGAATCTTAAACTTTCTGTCCGTCATATTTAAGATTTCCTCTGGTAGTTTGTTGTAGAAGCGTATACATTGCCCCGTGAACGATTTGCTGACCTTACTTAGTCTTAACCCTGGTAAAACAAGTTTATTTTTATTTCTTGTATTATAACTATTATTGTCACAGTGCCTCAAAAAGAGAGATACATTTTTTCTGACATATAAAATATTATCTAAAATGAATTGACCAGCTACTGTTAATATGCTTATTTCTTTAAACTTTTCTCTTAATGAGTCTCTACAACGCAGATTATAGATTGCCCTAACTGCTCTTTTTTGCAAGATAAAAATGGTCTCTATATCTGCTGCTTGACCCCACAGTAGGATACCGTATGCCATGATACTGTGGAAGTAGCTAAAGTACACTAACCTCGCGGTAGCAACATCAGTTAATTGTCTGATTTTCCTTACGGCGTAGGCGGCAGAACTTAATCTGCCAGCTAATGAAGTTATGTGGGGTCCCCATTGTAAAGATGAATCTATAGTTATACCCAGGAACACAGTACTTTTAATAAACTCTAGTGTGTCATTACCTAATGTCACATTGTTTTCTACTTTTCTTACATTTGGTAGAGAGAATTTAATACATTTAGTTTTCTTTGTATTTAATGCAAGGTTATTTACACTAAACCAGTTAAGAATTTGCGTGAGAGTATTATTTACCTCAGCAAGTTCACAATCTTTTCTGCTAATTTTAAAAATCAGCGAAGTGTCATCGGCAAATAAAACTATATTGGACATGTTTTGTATTAAAAAGGGCAAGTCATTTATATATACAAGAAAAAGAAATGGGCCCAGAACTGAACCCTGGGGTACCCCCATTTTCACGAATGACCCAGATGACCGAATTCCGTTTATATCTACTTTTTGTACTCTATTTTCTAAGTAAGATTTAAGTAATTCGAATGCTCTGTCTTTAACGCCATAATGTATCAGTTTAAGTAGCAAGGTTTCGTGATCGACACAATCAAATGCCTTGGAGAGGTCGCAGAAGACGCCTATTGCATCACGGAAGTCTTCCCAAGCATCATGGATATGCTTAACAAGCATGACTGCTGCGTCGGTTGTGGAACGTCCCTTAGTAAAACCGAACTGACGATCGTGAAGGAGTAGTTTAAGATTGAAATGACAAAGCAATTGATTGAGTATGATCTTCTCGAATATCTTGCTAAGCACAGGCAGAACTGACACTGGTCTAAAATTACTGGGATCTTGTTTGTCACCAGATTTAAAAAGTGGTATGATTTTACTGTGCTTCATAAGATCAGGGAAAACCCCTTGATCAATACTCATGTTAAATATAAAAGCTAGGTAAGGCGCAAGAACCGTAAGAACTGAATTTATGACTTTAACGGACATTCCCCATAGATCTTCAGAGGATTTTAGTTTTAATGACTTAAATGCCTTAATAATTTCTACTGAATTTACGTGTCTAAAGTGAAAGTCTGTTTCGCATCTTGTAACATTATTATTAAGTAAAGTCTCGGCAAGAATAGGCGATGAATGCAGAGCTTCGGTGGTTTTCATGGGGATCTTAGTGAAAAAGGTTTCAAACAACTCGGCTACCTCCGTTTTGGAACTAGTTACTTTACCGTTACTTTTGATAGTGTACTTATTATCTCGCGACTTAGTTTTGGCAGTTTCGTTATTTATGACCTTCCATACGGCCTTTACTTTATTTTCCGAAGATTTAATTTTGTTACTTATATAATTTGATTTGGCTACTTTGCAAACTTTCCTAAAAATTTTTGAATAATTTTTGACATATTCATGGAACCTGTTGTCAAATCTGTAGGTCCTTTCACTGTACAGATCATACAACCTGGTCCTACTTTTACGGATACCGGTGGTTGCCCAATCACTAAATTTAAACTGGTTATTTATTTTAATTTTCCTACTTTTAAAAATATTGGCAAATTCTCCAGACAGTGTCTTGAAGAAATCGACATAGAAATCGTTTAATTCCACCTGCTCAGTATCAGGATTCGGCAATTTCATTATAAGAGCATCTTTATATCTCTCTATGCGACTAACTGTGACGGGCCTAGTACATATCTCGGTGGTTGTATGCTTTATATTACCCGGAAATGTAACAATTTGCCCACTGTGATCTGATTTTAAACAATTTATAATAGATTTTTCTAAAAAACCACAATTGCTATAGAAATTATCTAAACACGTAGCTGTGGTACGTGTGATCCTTGTTGGTTCAAGAAATACATTTATTAAATTAAAGGACTTAAATAAGCTAATTAATCTGACCGAAAAAGTGTCAGTTACTAGTAAATCTACATTAAAATCTCCACAAATTATGATATGTTTCTTACTTTTGATAACTATTTTCATGACATCTTCCATTATAGTTTCAAAAGTAGAAAAATTAGAAGCACGGGGGGGTCTGTATACACACACTACAACATGTTTCTCCAGCTCAACACAAGACAATTCGATAGACCATTCAACCGAGAGTCCAACAATGTCTTTGCGTTCCTTCGCCTTAATGTTATTTCTAACAAATATTAGTGAACCTCCTTGTTGTATGAGCTTTCGGTTGAATGAACTAATAACATTATAATTTTCATAGTTGAACATCATTTCATGTTCTTTAAGGTGATGCTCGGTAATACATAATAAGTCAATATTTGACTGACTTTCTAAAAACAGTTCTACTTCTAATATCTTGCCAGAAAAGCTCTGCATATTTTGATGAACAATTTTAAGTGCATTTGGCTTCTCCTTTGTCTGCTTATTTAGTTTAAAGACTGACTAAAGTGTCTCGTCAATGCTGGTGATTGAGTCACCTGTGTGGTACCGTGTGTAAAGATAGGTGAACCAATGTCTTTCCCACAGGGACTCTCCATTGTCATGGTATGTAAATTGTCCATTATACTATGTATAACTGGGTCATATATATTATAAGCTAACAATCTAGCTAAATGTTTTTTATAAAAATTTGATAGATACAATGTATCTGTAGTCAACTTAAAATTGTTAATAAACTTATTAACATCAAAACAAAAAATTTTGTCACTTTGACGACATGTCATATTGTACAATAATTGGTTAAGTCTGTAGATAACTTTGTTCTGCTTTTCTGACAGTGTATTTGAGTAAGGAAAAGCACACATTATTAACTTATAAAGTTTATGCTCTAGTGAAGAAAACAAATGAATTAAGTCTCTTTTTCTGACTCCTAGGCTATTTCCTATGAACAATATTACAGTAGTGTTTTTATTGTAACTACTATTTAATAATTGGTCTACAATTTGGCTGAAAGTAGCACCAGGCATGCACACATTTGTTACCTGTTGCCTCAGACAGTTATTTAACATTTTACCAAATCCTACTCCTACTTGGTCTGTAAATAATAATGTTTTTCTGCAATATGGTTATTTTATCTTACATGTTTATTTAAAATAAATGAGCTATTTCAATTTTCCATCACCTTAAGCCTTGAACTAGACCTCTAAGTTTGCAATCGAGTCATCAAACGCCGCCGTGGGATCCCGTTTCATTGTTGTAGCTGAACACAAAGAGGGTGGAAATGACACATTACAAACTATATCACACACACTCAATTAACTCAGTTTTCACACACCTATTGGCAAGATTAAAATATAATTAAAACTAAATCTACAATTCTAGTTTAGTTTTTAAAAGTAGGTAGTTATTAAAAAGACAATACAAATCGAATTACAGGGTAAAATCAATCCCGAACTGGCGCGGTGGCGCATACGGGCACCAAATAGATATCACAGCCCAGAAGGTCCACTTGTGTATGTACTCAATTCTACCTATGCTCGGCCGTAGTGCTAGGGTTGGCAGTTCTGAGTTTGAAGAATAATATATATTCCAGTGTATATTTTGTCTAATAAAACATTATTTTATGTTATGAGTAAAGTATTTTGATATAATCTAATGACAATAAAAATTTATTTACTTAATTAAAATACTACATATTCATCACAGTAGGTGTAGCTATTATATAGGCACACGAGACATTCCACTAGTGGCAATGCATCTGCAGCTTATGGGATTAACTCATCCATACATCATCTATCTAGTTTCTCAGCGAGCTATGGAGAGGGCTATGCTCGGGGTTTCTTTGAAGGATATGACTCGTAATGAAGAGATCCGACGAAGAACAAAGGTGACCGGATCGACATAGCCGAAAGGATTAGCAAGCTGAAGTGGCAGTGGGCGAGCCACATCTGGCACAGAACTGACGGCCGTTGGGGCAGACGAGTTCTGGAGTGGAGACCGCGGATTGGCGCTCGCAGGGTGGGACGCCCCGCCGCCAGGTGGACCGACTACTTGAAGAAGGTGGCCGGTAGCGGCTGGATCCGGTGGAGGACCGGGTGTGGTGATGTTCATTGGGGAAGGACTATGTCCAGCAGTGGACGTCTAAGGACTGACATGATGATGATGATACATCATCTATCAAAGTTTGCAGGGGTTAGACTGCTGATAATGATGAAAACTCTTTCTCTTCTAATCTTAACTATATTAAAATGAATATGTCACCAAAAATTGCGACAGAGAAAGCAAAATATTAACGTGTCCTTGACTTGTCTATTGCTCGTCGGACGAGTTTCAATACAATCCAACTTCACATGAACAGGATTGAAGCCAGTCGAGTAGGTTTTGTAACAACGCTGGCAAATAAAACTGGTTACAAACCTACTGAATTGCAATGAATCTCTCCATTACATAGTTTATTGTCTTGTCGTTCGGAAGCCTCTGGTAGGCCCTCACCTCAATCGAGAAGTAATTGTAGACTCGTAGCACAAGTTTGCGAGACATTGCGTGTTGGCTTGTGGGTTGCGCAATCTAGGAGATAACGAGTATATTGATGAGTATGTCATGGAGTGTTTAGTTGCGATGTGGGTGCGTAAGATATCACGTTACAGTATTAGATAGCTACTAGCTTCTGTCGTGCGCCGCGTCCTGCGGATACATTTTGTTAACATTTTATTTTCCTCATAATTTATGATAATCGTGAATGAACTACTTTAGCCAACATTTTCAGAACCACACAGCGACAACGTCTGCTTCATTACTTAAAATCAACGATTTCTATGTACTACTAGATGGAGCGTTCCAAACAATCGCTCTGTTCCACGCAAGTAGCCACACTCTTTCACATTCATAATGAAACTTGTGCAGTTACTACGCAGAACATTTAATTATTACTAAATATTGTCGCTACGGTTAAATAACGCTAATAATGTCAATATTTAGTAAATAATTAAATGTTCTGAGTAGTAACTGCACAAGTTTCAAAGTGAATGTGAAAGAGTTGTGGCTACTTGCGTGGAACAGAGCGATTGTTTGGAACGCTCCATCTAGTAGTACATAGAGATCGTTGCTTAAAATTAGAATAAAGTAAACTTCGGAAAATAGGGTGATAGATGTCCAGCAGTGGACGTCGATAGTTGGATATGATGATTATGAAGATGATTAGGTACTGTGTAATCAATGCAACATAAAACTTTTGATTTGCTAATTTAATCCCGGCATGATGTAGGACGTAACTGTCTGTTTACCAATTACTTAACCTCTCTAGTACTTACTTATATTGTATAATCTCTTTATCAATTATGATATTATCATTACAGACCAAATAGTCAATTTCATTTTTGAGATATACACGAGTACATACTTATACTACTCAACCGTTCATAATATTTTCTCGGCGAAGTATTTAACGGTTTTGTTACTAATATCCATTAGTCATCATGATAATAATAAAAGATTACAAATTTCAATTTAAAACGATCTGTCACTGACAGGCTAGACTTTGTTAAATGAATGTAACTATGCGAACAACTTACTTTCTCCCAGTCACAGCATATATCACTTGATTGACAAATTATATAAGTGCATTAGAAACACATTTATTAATTAAACTTGCAATTCTAAATATATTTTTCAATAAATGTATTTTTTTTTGTCCGTGCAAGAGCATTGAGGATTAATAACAACATAATCAGCTCAATGTGAATTATTATTTTGGATATTTTCTGTGGATCTCAGTATCGAAATTAAACCATTTTCTGAATAAATTAAAAATACGGAGATAGAAAATTAAACAAACAGAAACGGTAACAAACCTTAAATTTTTACCGTTATTTAGAAGTAGCAAACGGTGTGCAAATAATAACGTATACTGAGAATCGTTAACGTGTTATCATAACAGTTTTATTCCTAAAGAAAACGAATTTGTTTGAACCTCATGTATTATTTATTAGGTGTTCTATGCTCATGTCATTTAAAGAATGTCACGTGTAACAGAGTGTCCTCTAAATTCCACGTTTAAAATTAGCACCTACGACTACGGGCAAGAGTAACGAGTTAGAGCCTACTATGTCACTTACAAACATAGTATGATATGATGTCAGACAGGTGCCCAACAGTTTTATAAGTATAGATAGAAGCCTTAAACCCAAGTCACAGCAGTGTTACTAGCCATAACGATCTAATGATATAACAATACCTTAAAGTGACAGTAAGATAACTCAAACTTACCTTTCATTCAAGTTATCTCAGTGTCGCTCACGCAGTCGGCACTATGTTCGGCGTTAACTAAATTTAAAACAGTTGCATACGAGTATGACACTTTGTGTGTCGGGTCAATCCCTACTCTACATATATGGTCCTTCCAGACAGTGAGATAACTCAAGTTCGACTGTCATTAAATATTTCAATGTTATACATTAAGGTATCTTAGGTAGGTATAAGTAATATGTATATACTCATTCAAACCGTTTCAGTAGGCTATACCAGGATGCCCAGCAGCTTCATCCTCATGGAGGTTTTCTAATAGTCTCAAAGCGCGTGAAGAAGCGCATATGAAAATTGATTGTAAGCTGCTGTGTATGCTATCACGTTCACAATTACTTGCAGCACGCAATCTGCGGTGGATCTCGAATGCCTGCACGGGCGCAGGTTGCATGGGTCTATTTTTGCCCGGGCGGTATGCGCGCCGGCGCCTAAGGGTCACTGACTCGGTCGATGGCCGACCCTATACAATACAAGGGTGCTAGAACTCGAGCATTGTCCAGTATGGACTCGAGCTTTAGGCATGGCGTGGATTACCGCGTGTTCCGATATTACATCACACGAGAAAATGTATTTTGTTTACAGCCAGGAATATGAGAATAAGAACAAATGCTAGATCTAAATCAAGGCCTATGATTGATTAATGATAAGACATATGCTACCTTTGTATTCTGGCAAGTGAATTTGACAAGGATTTTGTATTTTACAAATATAACATCTAGAACCAACCCAAGCAAACTAATTGAAGCCACATCCTCAGGCGCTCGAGTCTATCAACCATGCTACTAAGCCAACCAGGCGGTCAAATATCAGTTTCTACCTCACGGCCCTAAAAATAAAAATAAATGTCCTACTATTCAATGTAATAATAATTATGTTTTTGTTTAAAAATATGAGTCAACTCTACAGACAGCACAATGTTACCACTCCTTCGTAGTTACTTTAGAATTACGCATAATCTTTTTTAACATGCGCAAAGGCAACTTCGAAGGTTCGTGTTGCATTGTTCAGCCTACACTACTATCGATCCCCTTCGGCCGCCTATATTTAACACCCCCACAGATTATAGGTTCAACAAGGTTGCATATTTTCCGCATTATAAATTAATTTAAAAAATCTATAATAAAGAACCTCATTCAAAAGCTTGCACATATGTAAGTTCAGTGCTAAATCATTCAAAACGCAATACCGAAATTTAATATGTTTCAACTTATTTACAAATAAAAGATGTTATCTAACCGCTACGCTCAGGCAAATTTCCCTAAACGCTGGCAACATTACAACCCTTGAGTCGCCAAGCTTATTTTGCTCCAGTGCTTCGTTGGGGTGGCCCAATTTGACTTACCTACCATAACCACACAAATAATTGTGAAGTAAGTTAAAGGTCAGTAGCTAAGTAAACATGTTTTGTTAGTAGTGTCACAACACTTGAGTAATACTAGAATTCGACAAAATTGTTTTTAACCTTTGTGACCTTTTCTTGTTGGCCTGTTTCAAAAGAAAAAAAAAACAATTTCGTAGGCTTCCTATATAGACTACCACTCCCAAGTATTCAATATTTTCGACAAGGTTTAATTAGTGAAGTAACCAAACTTTTAGTAGTAGTCTGGAAGGGCAGCAAAATTGATTTTTATCCATTAGGAATAGCAGTGTTAGCAATAATGAGATGCTCAGGTCTTAAGGTACCATTAACTATAGGTCATACCACGAAGCAAAATAATTTTACGCACCTCATAAGTCACCTTAAAATTTTTACCTAAATGATTGACACTAATTGGTTATTAAATTAAATATCAAAAGGTCATCTGTTATCTAATTTAGGTAAAAATTTTAAGGTGACTTATGAGGTGCGAAAAATTATTTTGCTTCGTGGTATGACCTGTAGACGTGTTTAAAATTTATGCCTGGGTGATAACAAAATATTAACATAGTTTAGACGTTATATCGAAATACACATACAGGATACATTACTTTATTTCTATGAAGGCTAGTCAGTAAGTAACGCATCAGAGAGTTTAAGTTGTGTAATTCAGATGAATTAAACATTCGACTACCAAGTTACGAATACTTCTCGCGTGCGCAGGCGCAGCCGTCAAGTATTTCAGCGTACAACGGAAAGTGAGCGCTGTAGACTCGATAAATTATAATTGTCTTCCGCATGTTGTTTATTTCCTGCAATAATCACTATCACGTGTCTTATTTTATTAAAAATTACGGCTGCGACAATACTTATAAATTATAATACATTTATATATATATTTCCAAATTCGGATTCCCTGCACGCAAGACAAGGACAACAACTATACATGACTCTTTTAGGGGAAATCATGGATAACTATTTTTCATCACCATCATCATGTCAGCCTTTAGACATCCATTGCTGGACATAGGTCTTCCCCATTGAACGCCACCACACCCGGTCCTCCGCCCTCCGCATCTAACCGCTTCTTGCCACCTTCTTTAGGTCGTCGGTCCATCTGGCGGCGGGGCGTCCCACCCTGCGCCTATTTTAATACAACAAGTATAGTACGAGAAACAATGTAAATACTCTTCCAGTTTGTTCCAAAAATGACCTTTGTTAATCTCCATTAAAGATTACTACTTACATTCGCCGACTAGCTTTAGTTGTATCAAATTTTTGTGGTATCATCATCAGGTTATTTTTGTTTCCACTGCAGGAGCACAACCCTCTCTCATCTGCCGGAGACAGACGAAGGATTTGGCCTACACTCCCCGCGCTAGCCAGACGGGTTGGGGAGGCCTGATTGATGTTTTATAATGTATTCCCCTAGTCGCCTTGTACGACATCCACGGGAAGAGTTGGAGTGGTCCTATTCTACTCTACCGGAAACCACACGGCATCTTGTGGCATGGCGTGCTGTAAACGTCGATTATTACATAATAAATTGTTTTATCTAATAACCAAGCCAAAACCTCCTTAAAATATATTACACTAGGATCAATTGGTACAAAGTTGTCTCTGCCACGACCTTTAGCATTTAATGATTATGACGGAAAAAGGCCAATGAGGAAGTCAGCTCAGACTGGATCAGAGTATGTTGCTTTTGTATCTCGCAAGGTGCAACAATAATTTTCAAGAATTGTTTTAAAATATTTGTATATATGTCTTAAATACTAGTACTAACAGTTTTTTTTAATTTCTTGCCTATAAGATATTAAAAATTTAACATGCATACATACATAATGCTCAAGCCTTCGTCCCAGAGCGGTAGGCAGAGACGATGTATCGCCACTCTGCGCAATCCAATGTCGCAAAGCTACTTTCCTTCACCCGCTATTTATTCTAGATACCCCTTTAAAAAAATTATAACGCTTCTCCTAAAAGTAGTTTATGTTTCCACAGCTACACATTTTGTTTATATGTATTGATCAACAATACACACTATAATTAAACAAGCACTGGAACTTCAGCTAAAATGAAAATAATATTTTGCAAAATATTAACCCATTGAATGCCGAAGGTAAGCGCGTCAAAGTTAAAACCGGTGGCCACCATACAAATGGTCTTCTATGTAATATTTCGTAGTCGGCACCACAACCACTAGATTTATAAATGATGCCGGAGTACGTAATAGTGCTTACACGTAATATTGCGTAGATAGGCATCTCTAAAATATATTCTATTTAGGAGGCTTATCTACGTAATATAGTGTATACGCATTATTACGAATCCTTGGCACCTTGATTGGCTTTAGCTTGCTTGCTATCCTTTCCACTTCCTGTATCCCAGTTCTCGAGTTATCTCTTTTACCAATAGTGCAGTAATTACATAACAATAAATGTCGCGCCACGCGTGCAGTGTGATTGACGATTGGGAATAGGCGATTTACTGCAAGGCCGCGCGGGAGCAGAACGAATCGTCGTATTTTGCGAGATATTCGTACAGTGCAATCATCACGTCGAAGGAAGTTACTAGAGCTCTTTATGAAGTCAAGTCTCAGTCGACGGGGATTATTCTTTAGGACGATTGCTTTCCGCGGCATGGTGAAGATCAGGAGCCAGGATCGGAAAATTGGCTTTATTTATAATAACTTACACCTACTGCGAAGAAAGCCATTCCCACTAAACTATGCCGTGTCTGCACCAAAAATAAAAAGAAAGAATCATCTTGTGTGTTATCTGTCCCGAAAAGTCCGCATTATGTGTTATAAACTCTTTTAAAATCTACCACACCGATCCTCGATTTGCATAATTTTTATAGTTTATCAGAAATCTGTTTTTTTTGTTTTGCGTCGATTTAATAAGAATGTGTATTGTCTTTGTAGAAAATAATTAGTGAGAAGTACTTTAGATCTGACTAGATTACTGCAATTAATTGCTAAAAGTTCCTAAGAAAAAAATGTGATTTGAAAAACTTCGATATAATAAAGATACAACTTTTTTATTATGTGCTTTATTTGAAATGCCAAATGACATAAAAACGCCCAATCCAGGGTGCTAAATATACAAATTATCGTTACAACCCATAGGAAAGAGCTACGTACTATTGCGTAGTCGGCCTCTGGTAGGATTACCACCTACGTAATATTGCGTTGCTGGCATTCAATGGATTAAAGAAAAACTAAAAAAACATTTAGTTTGCTTACTTTGCTAACTTCTATACGTATGTTCATGTTTTCGATCATAGGTTTATCAGCAAGTATCAGATACTATAATACTTCAGTCAAACCCTTATTTTTGTTCATTTGGTTATTTTAACCATTCCCTTTGACTTCAAGTCTACTCCTGGCAAAATGCCCCCGGTAATGTTACACCACTGGTACTGCATTATGAACTGATAAGCAACAATAATGGATATTATTAGGAAAACAATGCTGCGAAAGTTTAAGATTTCAGATAACAACGGTCCATACATCACGTGTTTTGTCGATTGTAATACGAATATAACGTTACTAGCTGTTGCCCGCGACTTAACATCACAAATTATTATGTATTTCCCGTAGGAATGCGATGTATTTTCAGGATGAAAACTATTCTATGTCCTGTTCCAGGACCTAATCTATATGTATGCCAAGTTTCATCACGATGGTTCACTATTTTGGCTATAATGGCTTACACATAAGATATAGATAAGGCTTTTTTGTAGGACTATTTAAGATAAACATTTCCATCATACATTACATATGTGTAACTCTAGCGGTTTTGGCAGCGCACGCCAGAATAGCTCGCAGATGGTAGATTTTTTCCTACTTACTTGATATTTTGGACAATTCACACAATATCTTTATAAATAGTAGCCTATGTGTTATTCTGATGTATAAGCTATATTATTGTAAAGTTTCATTAAAATCCATTCAGTAGTTTTTACGTGAAAGAGTAACAAACATCCATCCATACTTACAAACTTTTGCGTTTATAATATTAGTAGGATAGGATTTAACTGCCTTTTGCCCCTAATTTTGTTCGATATGTTGTTCTTGATTGCCAAAAATATATTATTGTGTACTCGAATTATTTTCGGATAGTCCTTAGTCGGTAAACTACTGCTTCGGAAGTTCTCGTTAACATTTGTAGGGACTGAAAACAGGATAAGCCCCATATCTTCAGCCTGTCAACGTCACTGATATGGGCTACTAAGCCACTTTTCCAAAATTATTATATTATTATATTAACTGTAAGTAAGATATACAATGAATATGAAAATGCCACATGAAACTCTCTCATACAAACTATTGTATGAGAGAGTTTCATGTGGCATTTTCATACAAACTATTGTATGAGAGAGTTTCATGTGGCATTTTCATATTCATTGTATATCTTACTTACAGTTAATATAATAATATAATAATTTTGGAAAAGTGAATGGATATGACTACATACTTCTTGATACTTGCCAAAATTATAACCGTACGAGGTTATTGTGTGTGTTGGGACAAAGTAAATGCGAAAATGATGACAGTGCAAGATAACACATGTAATTCTATTGCCGAAACTAAGAAAGCGGCAATTGAAAACGCTTCCTCGTTAGACTAATATTATGCTATTGCACAAAATTGTACACTTGTAACCGTTTATTATGTTCATTGTCACTCAAGATGTGGTTAGCGTAGCAATTTTGAGGTAACTGCAATTTAATGAAGGGGGTTTATTTGCACCAACCCACTTCAGAAAAGACCCCGAAACATAGGAAAATGTGTGTTTGAAAATGTTATAACATTTCAGCATATATTGTATTGGTCAAATATTTTAACCTAGATGTTATTTTTGTCATTTTGTGGATCAACATAACATCTCACTGATGACTTATAGACTGAACTTACTATCTGGTAGAAAATCGATCGAAACTCGGAAAGTGTAGAGCCTAATGGTTGTACCCTTAGAGATTTCATCAGGAAACCGAAATATGACAATTTCATCAGATTTACCGGAAACCTTTTGTCCTTTTATGAAGATAGAGGTAACTGTTTTTAAACGTCAGGGTCGTGAGTTCATTTCATACACTAGTGACGGACTTTATAACATTTATGTTGGTCCGGGGTCAGGGTTAATTCTTTTTAATCATTGCAATAAAACATGAATGGAATTTAATTGGTTTAACAAAATTAGCCACACAGTTGCAAGAGCAAAGTAAATAATACCAGTTAATTAACTGATATAGCGACCTTCACGTCATGCAAGTACTATGAGTGATGGCTGTTATATTGACTGGCTAGTACCACCCACTGATCTCGACGATTTTGCAATCACTACTTATATATTCGATTATTTGTTTTATAAATATGCTTCCATTTAAACATAATCAATTATATGCCTGCTTGTTCAACTATATGTTACAAATTTGTTGACAAATTTAATTTATGACCCATCCAAGTGTTTTGTCCCTTTTTTGCACGATGTGAATGTATATATGCGTTGCATTATAAATTTAGCATTGCGGTTTTATTTGTCGGTTTTTTTTTCTTCTATAAATTATTAATGTTTTATAGGAGAAAAAAAAACCGACAAATTTTCCAGATTCGTAATATATTAGTTTTTGATATGATAACAAAAACTACACTTGTTGGTTGTGTGAATGCAATATGGTTAGCATGATTCTGTGAGTCAGAAATTAAATTGGCCGAGTGTACCTAGCGATGTATTTCTTTGCCATGGAGACTGCACTTGGCTCCAGTTCAATGAATTTGTATGGTTCTTTATATGACCAACATATTTATATGTATGTATGTATGTATGTATGTATGTATGTATGTATGTATGTATGTATGTATGTATGTATGTATGTATGTATGTATGTATGTATGTATGTATGTATGTATGTATGTATGTATGTATGTATGTATGTATCCCCGCGCTGGCCAGACGGGTTGGGGAGGGCTGCTGATTGATGTTTTATAATGTATTCCCTTAGTCGCCTTTTACGACATCCACGGGGAGAGTTGGAGTAGTCCTATTCTACTCACCGGAAACCACACGGCGGTAAAAACCACGCGGCGGTGTATGTATGTATGTAAACGCTTTATAGTGAGTCGCTGGAACTATAAAAATAAATCTCAATGACTTAAGTAACAGTAACTTGCTTATTTTACAATTACTATTGAATATTCAGGCAAAGTGTACGGAGATTTTCACTTTCTACGCGTCATTGTTTGCAGCATTAATATGTAAGAGAGGTATTAACAGTTCCTTGTCTAAACATGCGTTACTAACTCGTCTCTTGGTCCAAACTATAGCGGTATGTACAATTTAATCGCAGTTTATTGGAATTAATTGGTAATAACTCAGAAAGTATTCAATATTATCAATTGAAATTCTCAAATTCCCTAGATTATGTGACAGTCTATTGTTTCATACTCGTAAAGGGCCATTAAAATGGCTTAAGCTATATTGAAAAATATATAATTAATTTTTTAAAACTTATTTGTCGTAAACACAATACAAAAAAATCAAACTCTCACATTAATTATATTAAGGTTCAAGGTATATATTTGAGTAAATAATGAGAAGAATTGTGAGATTAGGAAAGACGAAGAAATCTATGCCAGGAGTTCGCTACCGCCTATGCCCTAGCACCAGAACAATAAGTATAATGTTACGCAAATGCAAATATTATTCACGTTGTAGGAATGTCGTTTTGAAGCAAACCGGACGAGCGAAGGGAAATGAGACTAGCAAATGGAACTTTACTTTGTTCTTGTATTTTGACCCTAACAATGTCTGTGCAGTGTACGTTTAGTAATGGTTGATTTTTATAATTCCGGTGGTAGACTCTATAACTGGATACCCTCTTATCTAGTTATACCGTTTGACAGCTTGAAAGGTAAATGCATCCAAAGGCACTTATTGTATAAAATACACAATTATATACCAAAACCAGCAAATTATTTTTTTAATATTAATCTCGTGTTATGAAGACGCCAAATGGGAAATTAAATAGAGGAGTCGAACATGAGAACTTGACACGTGGGTTCTCGTCAAGAGGTCGTCGTCGCTCACCGCATTAAACTTCCAAAAAATAAAACCTCATGAAACCTCATTAGTGATTTAATAAGATATAGAAAAGTGACTGGCTGTATTTAGTACATATTTTTTAAATGCCCCATGAGGTTTTTTTTTGTTTGTTTCAAGACATTGGCAACAATACATCAGTCTAATCACGATATCTTTTTATTTTCCTTAATTATTAAATGGCTATAAAATACTTTTTTATTACACCAGTTACACATTATAAACTCTTTGGTAGTTATGATTTCCCACAAAAAAATAAAAGAATAGGTTTATATGTAAAGGTAAAAAAAACTTTTTGGTAGGCACTGCCGATGATGAGAGCTCGAAGTTACTATTGCCTTCATGAATATGTGTATAAAAGTCAGCCTAATAAATTTAACAAAGCTGTAACTGCAGAGTTTTTTTTGTCTTAAAAATATTAATTATTATTCCTTATGTAGGGAATAGACTTACTTCTTGCGATGAATCGTATATATAGGAGTGAGGGCAGCAATACTTTTTTTTTTGAAAACGAGCTTTGATAAGAAGTTTTTTTTCCAAAAACTATAAATCTTATGAATTTCCATTTTAGGCCATAATTTGTCTTCTAAAAAGGTCTAGGGAATATACGTTTTTATTTGTATATCTTATGACCGTAAAAACGAGGATTTTTATCAAAATTGATACCCTTACAGCGAATCAGGATAAAATGAGTAAATTAGGGAACTTCCAGGAAACTAACCGACTGAACCTGCATATTACGTACGTTGTACACTTTGCAGACTTTTGTAGAGACATCATGAAACACGCATGACAGTAAAGTTATAGACTAGTAAAAACGTTATGTTTTAAAAAGACGTAAACATAAAAGAGACAAGTGTTTTTGTCTCCTTTATACATGATTGCATGTTTCGTTGATCTGGTATATATGTATATACGAATAGGTGGAACTGAAGCCGCCATTTGAGAACTTTTCTGAATAGTGAGAGTTATCATGTTGCATTAATGTCTCCCCAATACGACTTTTACACCCGCATAAAGAAAGCAACTATGTCCAGCAGTGTAAGTCGTAATGCTCCCGACGGACCCACCATACTACTTATACCATACCTCTGGTGGTCTGATATGATAATGATACTAAGCCAAGCACCTAGACCTTACTGATAATGTCGAATTGGAAGACTTTTACTCAGTCTTAACATTCGCATATTAGATTGGATAGTAAACAAAGAGGCGAGGGTGTGGAAGCGTTCATTAGTGCTGGTTTGTGTCTAGCAATGGACTTCATCATGCTGGTACGATGATGACCAATCATCGGAAAGGTAGAGCTATTTCCGGGCAATGACCTCAAACTAGGGTTGCCATCCGTCCGGGTTTTTAGTCCTAGTCTACAAGGCGTCCTCCGGGCGGGGTTTCATTTGTAGTTTTCATTTGGTACAAGTCACCGCTCGCCGCCGGAGCACCGCCGCCGCCGGGACGAAGATTCTGTTCTGTTTCTTTACAATACATATTTAGTCTAAAATTATATGAAAATAGATAATTGGTTTAAAAAAGTTGGTTTATAACAATGAAAATCTTTTTTTATTTTACTAACTTTAAAAATAAGACTGTTGATATGTCCGGGTTGCTCCAAAATTCGGGGTTTTTGTCCTGGTTGGCAGATTTTAGAGATGGCAACCCTACCTCAAATGTACATGTTAATGTGGACATGCCTCCGGGGTCCAGGGGCTTTAAAATTATCGAGAACTTTAACGTTCAGACAAAAGTTGTTGGTTTTTTGCTCTCTATCCAATCCATAAAAAATGGGGTGTTAAGATATACTCTTGCTACTCAGGTACCGGGCAGTTGTATGTCACTTCATAAGGTCAAGTAGGGGGCGCAGAAAAAAATGATTTAGATAACAGTTGTTGGCTATGATGCCCTGTATCCTATACCCCCAAAAATGGGGTCCAAAATGACGCCCCCCTTTCTGCACAGGTACCCACGGCATGTCCATACTATGACAGCATTTTGTAAGTATCAAAAATAGCTCTACTCCAATCTCTCTCCAGTCACTGATGATGACAGTAAACGATGATAATGCACTTAATAGATACACGATAGAAATGTAGAAATTGGTTTTCTTATCGATTTATTTTACCATTATCTAAGCCAGTTGCACATAGTTTACGCGCATTTAACAATATTAATTAACGAAATGTTACTTAACTTTCTTAGCCGTTAGTTAGCTTTAGTCGTGCAGCAGGTATAAGTATTATAATCTAAAGAATGTGTGTCCACACCGCAAGTGGGCCAATATGGCATTAGTTACGGACACACTTTCGTGAGTTGTGAGCTGTTTGCAACGCGTTGTGTGGAAGTCATTGTGGTTTCAACGACGGGCAGTCAGCGACACACGGTTAGACCCAGGCTACAAAAAAACGAGATGGGCAATGCAGGGAAAAATTGCTTTTAGATATGCACCGAGAGTCGGACAACATCAATCGACTAAAAAGCCATCTTGTACTTTCTACGCGACATATTTTGATAAGAGTCTGTCACAGTTAAACGTCAAACGCTTATTAGTATGTGTCGGGTCCCGTTAGAGGTCCAGGGCTCAGATTCAAATCGTACTCACGTGAATATTTCAACTTTATAGCATTTAATATGCCTCACATATGCGAAGACCATCAGATAGGCAATTGTATAAGTGTTTTTTTTTATGGGGAATATGTTCGGCAAATATTGCGATATGAATTTCCGGAACAAAGCTTCTTTAAAGCCATTATGTAATGCAGAAACTCAAAGCTTCAGAATGGTATTGTTTTTCCACTATCATAATTCAGAACTAGTCCGCTGCTGGACATAGGGTTCTCCCAGGGCGCGCCTCTGTACCCGATCTAAGGTTCTCCGAATTCAAGGCACTGCCAGCCGCTGTACGCAGATCGTCGCTCCATCTTGCCCGTCCTATTCCCACACTATTTGGCTCAACCGTGGTCGAGAACTCGGTAGAGAACGCAAACTATGTTTTGAATAACCGACAATTAAAAGAAAATCACCGTATATCGAACAACACACAGCTGCTCAAATGAATAAATCAGCATCTGTTACAATATAACTCCATTATACTGACTGGACATAGCCCAGAAGGCAGTAAAGTAGGTCAGCGAGTTTTTGTACCTATCAAATGGCACAAGCTTAAAGTCTTGGTCGACTCGACTCGCATAAAGACCAACATGTTGTTCATGACATCATAAGCCCGACTTTCGCTTTATTTACTTGAACTTTTAAATGCCTTAATTATTTTTATGTAAGGTAATTAATATTGTATTTGTTTATGTCTTCATATCGAAGCCATCATATTTAAAGCACTAGATCTATCTATCTATATATATAAAAGAAGAAACTGACTGACTGACATATCAACGCACAGCCCAAACCGCTGAGTCTAGAGGAATTTTTGGACAACGGTTCCTTATATAGCATAGGCAAGCACTAAGGAACGGATTTTCAAAATTCATCCCCTAAGGGGGTCAAATGGGAGTTCAAAGTTTGTATGGAGAACGTCTATTAGATAAACCTATCAATTTGAAACTTTGTAGGAATACTCTAAAACCTTAATGATTCAACAAGTGTTTTACAGTTTTTGAAAAACCATCCCCTAAGGGTTTGAAATGGAGTTCAAAAGTAGTAGTCTCCAAACGGATTGCTCTAGAAACTTCAAATTTAGGACAAAGGTTCCTTATCTATCTCCGGTATGCACTATCGAAGGATTTTTCAAAATTCAACCCCTAAGGTGGTAAAATAGGGGTTCAAAGTTTGTATGGAGAAAAACTATTAGATGTTCCTATCAATTCCAAACTTTGTAGGAGTACTCGAAAAACATAATGATTCAACAAGTATATTACAGTTTTTGAAAAACCATCCCCTAAGGGGGTGAAATAGAGTTCGAAAGTAGTAGTCTCCAAACCGATTGCTCTAGAAACTTCAAATTTAGCACAAAGCTTTTTCACTTATCTTAGGTATGCACTATAGAAGAGTTTTTCAAAAATCAACCCCTAAGGTGGTAAAATATGGGTTCAAAATTTGTATTGAGAAAAACTATAAAATGTTCCTATCAATTGAACTTTGTAGGAGTTTGTAAATTTAATGATTCCACACGGGTTTTACAATTTTAAAAAACCATACCCTAAGACAAAGATGGAGTTCAAAAGTTCTCCAAAGTGTTCTCCAAATCTAGACATACATTTTAAGTATAAAAGATTAACAGTTCTGACGAGTTCTGGAGTACACTCGGCTAGGACACGCGCAAGATCTACACGCGCACTATAGATCCTTGCCATCTATAAGCCTTGCCGATAAGTTAAGTGACAGTGGGCGGTCCACATCTGTCGCAAAATCTACTACGGCCGTTGGGGCAGACGAGTTCTGGAGTGGAGACCGCGCTTCACCAAGTTTAGGGTGGGACCCCCTGCCACCATATAGACCGACAACAGTCCGAGGCAGGTGACCCAAAGCGGCTGGATTCTGAGAGGGCCTATGTCCAGAAGTGGACGTCTCAGGATTTATATGAAATACTATTGTGCATGCGACTGGACAATTGTGGACTACATAATTCATTTAATCTTACTGTCAATCCAACTCGGACCCCAACCCCGACTCCACCACTTTACTCCCACTCCCAGTCCCAACTCCACCGATCCACACTATCATTCCAACTATCACCCCATCCACGCCCAAGCCCACTTCCACTTCTACGCCCACTACAGCTCCAAATGTAGTCTTAACTCATCGCAATCCGAATTGCACCGCACATTTTAATTATACTTTTTTTATTATATTGCATATCTACTAAAGTATTTGAAAACTAAAAATCCCCATAACTTTTAATCGAGTTAGTAGATTGCAATGAAATAAATACTAAATGTTACTCCGAGCTAAGGCCCTATGTTTCTGTCAAAAGTCCATCAAAATCGGTTCAGTAGTTTTTTACGTGATGCGTACACAAACTAACAGACAAACAGACAAAAATTTCAAAAATGATTTTAATGTGTTATATTACTTTTCCTTCGACCCCTCCAAATATGTTCAATGTACAGATATGCGAAATGTACGTTTTTATTTATAAGATACACAAAAATAATAAATACTACTTATAATAAAGATGATAGTAAAGCATTTTAAGAAGTATTTGGCCTGAACAGGGAACCGAACCCGGCTGTGGGTGAAAATACCTGAATGAATATTATATCTTAAAGGAATACCATGAAATTTAACATTTAAATATGTACATAATGATAATGTCGATTCTTTTGCTATATATTGCTAGAGGTACTATCATGATATGATTGTGTTCATATAAGGACTAAGGGATGGTTATCCTTCTTTGCTTGACGCAGTTGGGTCAATCTATTAGGTATTTCCATGACATACCTATATGTATAGGATTATTTAGTACTAGCTGTTGCCCGCGACTTCGTCCGCGTGGACAATTTAACATCACATTATGTATTTTCCGTAGGACTGAGATGTTTTTTTGGGATAAAAACTATCATATGTCCTATTCCATGATCTAATCTATATGTGTGCCAAGTTTCTTCCCGATTAGTCCGGTGGTTGAAGCGTGATTGAGTAACAAATATTCAAACTTTTGCATTTATAATATTAGTATGATATTAGTAGGATTCTATACCCATAGGGCGGAGGTGCCCAATGATAGGAAAACCATTGAAAACTGTTGTGTACACATGATTTAAGTAAAGTCGAGTATTATTTATTTATCGTAAAACATTTATTTAGGAGGTCATAATTGCAACTGTAAAATAATCTTTAAAATCGCCATGTTGGTTTCGGAGTTTATCCCGTTCAAGCTCTATCATTTTATTTGTAGTGTAAATTTGCAAACAGACGCATAAAATGAAATCCTTATTTGCCGATGGGTTAATTCAGTTACTTACATACTAATCTCCAACTAGAGTGGACAATGGTAACATGAATACCGATATTTATCCAGAAAATTAGTCTGCTGGTAACATCATAATTTAATTAAATAAGCTAGTGTGATATGATTTGCGCAACGCTAACAATGAGATCGAGCGATTGCAGGTGTGACTGTCATCTGGCAGGGACGTGCGTAGGGCAAGCCATTATGGGAGGTCGCACCATAAAATACTTTAAGCGCTTATCGCCTTTGAACTTATACACGCAGGCAGCAATTCAAAGGTTGCCGATGTTTATGGGTGACAATCGAACACCTACCATAAATAAGGTAGTTTATAAAACATACTTTCAATTGGTTAGAAATAAACTTCGTGGTGTAGCAAGTAGGTAAGTGTTACGCCATGTATGTGGAAATAAGTGTAATAGGAATAAATATGTAACAATTACGGAAATCTTAGCACAGTTTGAACGTTAATTGTTAGTAACTACGCACGTTTCAATGGCTATAAAGGGTAGCGTAACTTTATTCGTTCATTATAATTGTATAATATTTGAATAAGTAACAGTACTACGATAATGATAACTAACAAGCCCGACGTCTCCGCTAAAAGCCTATGGATGTTATATTTTAAATACAATGTTTATGTGGTTTTAGTTAATAACAACTTCGAATATCGTAACAAACCGGAATATCAGGCAATTAGTATGTTTTTTTAAACAAGGGAGGATCATGCCCCCTGTCCCTGAATACGTCTGCCGCAATCCAGCCGTCGTCGTCGCGGTGACGTCCGGTGATGCAACGTGTGTACGGCCTCTATAATTCGACATCCGATCCGCCAGACGGTTTTTGTCAAATAGGACATATCAAATGTCGATCGGTATGCAAATCATGTACTATGATAGTTATCTGGATGATTTAATAACTAATTCATGAGCTGGAAGTTAGAATAAGGATGCCAATTTTTTTTGTATTCCAATAGAGTTGTAAACAGGAAGAGGTTTTTGATCACGATGTCAAATAATTAAAATATATATCCAATTGTTACAGAGGAGCCAGGCAGAGCGCTAAGTAACGATGTGCAAGCTTAAGGCGAAGCAATTGCAGATTTTACTAGGATGACACAGGTTCGTGACTTTATGAGGATCAAATACTATAGCTATTATGACTTTTAATAAATCACAGGCAATATAACCGATTATCCATAGGCCGCAGTCACTCTGGTAGGTATTATACTCAAGTTTAGATGGTTTAATGCCGTCGAGCAAAACTTACGAGCATTTGGTACATAATAATGGAAAAAAATTTCAAGATGGAGCAGTGTGTGGATAGACAGGCGCCATGACAATAATTTGAAAATATTCAACTCAACCTATAATATCGGTAGAGTAGAATAGGACCACTCCAACTCTTCCCGTGGATGTCGTACAAGGCGACTAAGGGAATACATTATAAAACATCAATCAACTCCCCAAGAGTGTAGGCCAAATCCTCCGTCTGTCTCCGGCAGATGGGAGAGGGTTGTGCTCCTGCAGTGGAGACAAAAATAACCTGATGATGATTCAACTCAAATCAGAGCATCATGAACCTTTTAATATGAATAACTTCGTCAACTATAAAAAACAAAATCTCTCCTTCAAAGTAGAATACATATTGTCATTTTGGTATTACTATAGATGCTGTTATGCTTCAAAACGCGTAAATAATTACCTAATGTTCCAGGTGTCGCTAGTCTGCTGAAAAGTGACGAGTGACCATGTCGCAATCGGCGCTGGGCCTGGGCGGGGAGCGACGCTACTCGGTGCCGTCCAACCCGCTGATGCACGACCCTCGCGGCATGCACTCGGAGGATCTGCACGCCTGGTCCATCTATAGGTACCTAGTGCTAACTGTACAAAACCTTAACAAACACATGGCCAAATTGGGCATCACAGAACAGCTGTGAATCCAGGAAAATGGTTTGCAATATAATAACGAATATAATTCTTATAACCAACGATCTCTATGTACTACTAGATGGAGCGTTCCAAACAATCGCTCTGTTCCACGCAAGTAGCCACAACTCTTTCACATTCATAATGAAACTTGTGCAGCTACTACGCAGAACATTTAATTATTACTATATATTGACGCTACGGTTAAATAATGACAATATTTAGTAAATAATTAAATGTTCTGAGTAGTAACTGCACAAGTTTCATTGTGAATGTGAAAGAGTTGTGGCTACTTGCGTGGAACAGAGCGATTGTTTGGAACGCTCCATCTAGTAGTACATAGAGATCGTTGCTTATAACAAAGATAATTTAAAAGAGTAGAAGAATCAACAAATAGAAGATTAAACGTTGTTTATATTGTTGTATCTGCCTAGGTAAATGAACCTTTACTGTTTCAGACAAAACCTTAACTCTGACTTCACGGACAGCGCGCTGGGCAGCACCGACAAGAGCCCTTTGCCGTACGGAAATTTCCAGCTAAGAGACACCACCGTGCAGTCCATACTGTCGCACCCTAGATATGGACCCAAGTGAGTTACATATCGACCCGAGTAGAATAGGACCACTCCAACTCTTCCCGTGGATGTCGTACAAGGCGACTAAGGGAATACATTATGGAATTATGAAAACATCAATTGGGCCTCCCCAACCCGTGTGGCCAGCGCGGGGAGTGTAGGGCAAATCCTCCGTCTGTCTCCGGCAGATGAGAGAGGGTTGTGCTCCTGCAGTGGAGACAAAAATAACCTGATGATGAGTTACATATAGTATCCTACACGTTACTACAAAATAATAGTTCTTACTTTGTTTAGCTAGAAGTGTAAATGGTTACAAGACCAATAACAAAGTATACTGAACTACTGAACGACCTTAGGCATGCGGCGCTCATATTCTTTGCGATAAAAATCGCAGTTTTGCCTACAGTCGTTTAAATGTCAATTAGAAGACACCTAATGATGATATCTACAACTCCGAGTATTGTATGAGCATGTAGTTACTATCTCACTTTCGAGGGCAATGAAAATGCCGACGAACTTGCAAAGGCGGGAGCCAGAGGAACGCTATGCGGTCCAGAACCATGTTGTGGCGTTCCAACAAGCCTGGCACGCCTAACGCTCAGAAACCTTTGCCTAGAGCAATCCATCAACCACTGGAATTGCACGCCAGGGTTGAACCACTCCAAAGCACTAATAAAGGCTTACAATAGTAAGTCTGCTCAAGAAGCACTAGCGCTTAGCAGGAACAACTTACGCATAGTAGTGAGAGCTCTCACAGGACATTGTGGACTGAACAAACACATGTTCAACCTCAAGCTCCGAACCACAGTAGCGTGTAGGCTCTGTGAGGAAGCAGAGGAAACCCCCATGCACCTCCTGTGCAAGTGTGGACCACTGATGCGTAAAAGAAATACATACCTAGGTAACTACTTGCTTCACCCTGACGAAGTAAAACAACTCAGTGCTAAAAGCATAGTGCAGTTTCTAACTGCTGCAAGGATTAACACGGAACTATAGTATGGTGGTGATCACAATAGACCAGAAATGGTCGCAGTGATACAAGGTCTAGACTGAGATCTTGAAATAGCCCCAACTCGAATAATAATAATAATACTATCTCACTTTACCAATTTCTATGGTAACCGAATTAAGTTTAGTTATAACATTAACTGAAATAAAATTTTAGTATCCGGCTCGAAGGACTAAGATTTTTGCAAATTACCAGTTTATTCAAACTATTCATTGTTCATTTATAATAGAGACAGACGTAAAAAACTCTACGGAAAAATGTATGTAATGCAATAAATAAATAAAACTGTGCACTATTACAGATCAGCTCTCGGCTCGAATATGTACACCTATCTGAAGTTTGGGCTACCTCGAGTATTTCCGCCAAACCACAACGGCTCACAAAGATCAGGCACACCCAAACCGAAGACTTCCATAGGCAGCGGCATGAAACCACCACCCAGGTACCATAATCATGATGAATTTCAAGTTCTAGTGGTAACTGACTTTTTTTTCCTAGTCCTAGACCTAGTCATGTATTTAAGACATAGGCACTCTATTAAACACCTTGGTTCAATTTAAACATTCTTAGTCTAAAATTGTATGCATGGCTAGACAAGAATCTATTTCACACTGGCAAACGGGAAGTAAGTAACCAAATATTCGTAAAAATATTTCTTTCTGTATCGGCGCGTCATTTTGCCTGTCTATATTCAAATTTTCACAACAACTAATAGACAGTTGAAAGACTTTTAATCGTGTTCCCTGCGCAAACATACGAAGGCAGTGATAAAATTATTTAACTTTCAGAATACACAGGCAAAGTCGGGGAATACGGGAAACGTCTTCAGGATACGACAGTTCAGACAACGAGACGTCTACCAACTACAAGTACAGCCGCAAGTACAGATCAGACCCCGACTTCAGAATGCAGAATCTGCACCCTTCGTATCAGGTACTTATTTGATAACATGAAAAATACGGTTCGTAGGACCAAATTTTATACGGGTACTGGTATGACTGCCTGTTGCACTTTTATCACCAGCTGGGGTCCACGTGTAGGGTTGCTCAGGCAATTCCCATGGACGTGGTGCAACACTGGCGCAGCGATTGCACTGATTATCTCAGATGTGTAGAGTACTCTGTAAATGTACTTTAAAAAAGCCTATGGTAATGGATGGCTAAGAAGTGAACCTCTAATATGATAGGCCACGTCTGCCCCACTGCCGACGCCTAAAATATTAATATATTTTTAATTTACTTAATTATAACTAACAGAGTTGCATCATATAAGAGAAACTTACAAAAGTAGATTGGCTTGATGCCACCCTAATTACAGGCAACGACAGCATAATATACTTAATTGCGCTTGACAAAACAGGGTTTAAATCAGTTTGCTATTTGCGGCAGTGACGAAATGACGCCAATCCTAACCCAAGCTATCGTTTGTGTACACAAAAGGTTTAGGTATATATGTACTATGCGCTTGTAGTCAGTTATACTGCCTGCGCTCGGGCCATCCGTTATAGCTCTAGTATCAGGCAGGAGTGTGTCCTTATAGTCATTTTTTGTTGAACTTGAAATACCTACAGTTTGTTTGTAGCCAAGTAAAAAAGTAATCGAGTAGCTTGGACAGAATTCCTATCAAGGGTGTGAAACAGATTATATACACATTGTATTATCAGTTTAATTTCGCAGTTATCTGAACTCTACGTATATTGCCGATAGTTAGATGAAGTCTTTAATGCACACAGATTAAGAATAACAACAAAAATAGGTACAGATTTTTTTAAAGGGTACAAAGGCGGCCTTATCGCTTAAAGCGATCTCTTCCAGGCAATAGAAAGCAGATATTTTGCGCCAAAAACAATAAAATCTATAAAAAACTAATATTTAAATCGGATCAAAAATAACGACGATAAAGCAATTTCAGTGCAATAATTCTTAATATGGAAGTGACGTCATCCGTCGCTTCGCGGGTAAAAGCAGTCTCCCGTAAACAAAACAGGGGCGACACAGAGCGGTGAATGAAATCCGAGCGAGAAGGCGAGAACATTGTAAGAAGTGACGTCGACATAAAAAGCGCGCGCGTTTTGAAAAGGTTCCGTTAAATAAACTTTAATAACGCACTTTATAGCGCATACGCCATACTAATTACAAATAAAAAAAATATATAACATTATTATATGAATGATCCTCATTATATATAACTAGCTGTGCCCGTGACTCCGCTCGCGTGGACTACAGAATCCGCTCCCCTTCCCACTTCCCACTTCCGTTCCCACTCCCACTTCCGCTCCCACTCCCGCTCCCGGTCCGGTCCAGTTCGCATTGTCACCGCCACATTTTGGAAATGTCGTCAATGTATAGACACGCGAAGTTTACGTTTTTATTTATTAGATTGTCAAAGTTTAATTATATTACATAACGATTTCTATGTACTACTATAGGCAAACCGCATAACTCGCGGGACGCTCGCATAACGCCTGAGAGTTCCTCCGCGCCCACCTGCTTCTTGCCCCGCGGGCGTCCCGCGAGTTATGCGGTTTGCCTATAGATGGAGCGTTCCAAACAATCGCCCTGTTCCACGGAAGTAGCCACAACTCTTTCACATTCACAATGAAATTTGTGCAGTTACTACGCAGAACATTTAATTATTACTAAATATTGACGCTACGGTTAAATAATTTCAATATTTAGTAAATAATTAAATGTTCTGAGTAGTAACTGCACAAGTTTCATTGTGAATGTGAAAGAGTTGTTACAGTGGCTACTTGCGTGGAACAGAGCGATTGTTTGGAACGCTCCATCTGGTAGTACATAGAGATCGTTGATATTACATTAATGTCTTCATATTTGTTTCCCAGCCCAACACTGGGGTTCCCCTGGTGGCTATGCAGCAGGCCGGCATCCGAGGCGAGCGCGAGCCGCACTGGACCAACGCGCGACACAAGTCCGTCAGCGAGGCGAACCTGCTGGGGATGGAGGCCAGGCCGCAGCGACAGCACTACAACCGGCGGAGCAGCGTCGCCGAGTTCGTGCCTGAGAACGATCAACACAGGTACGAATATAATTCTCTATAGAAAACGAATACCTACAGGTCATTATATCATGAAAAAAAATATTATTTTTCGCACCTCATAAGTCACCTCAAAGTTTTTACCTTCATGATTGACACTAATTGGTTATTAAGTTATTAAATAACCAATTAGTGTCAATTATGAACGTAAAAACTTTAAGGTGACTTATGAGGTGCGACAAATAATTTTCGTTCATGATTTGACCGATAGGAGGCTATAAGATGCTTCAACTAACATTTATTTTACACTATTGTTAAAAAATTCTTATCTTTTTTTTGGCGTGTAGTTTCCGGTAGAGTAGAATAGGACCACTCCAACTCTTCCCGTGGATATCGTACAAGGCGACTAAGGGAATACATTATAAAACATCAATCAGGGCTCCCCAACCCGTCTGGCCAGCGAGGGGAGTGTAGGCCAAATCCTCCGTCTGTCTCTGGCAGATGAGAGAGGGTTGTGCTCCTGCAGTGGTGATTGTTGTTAAAAAATTCTTACTAGATATGTCATGATCTACGGCGCGGAAACGTGAACAGTGGTCCTGATCCATAAGTTTCAAGTCGCTCAGCGAGCTATAGAGGGGGCTATGCTCGGGGTTTCTCTGAAGGACATGATTCGAAGGTGAATGAAGGTGACAGACGTAGCCGTAAGAATTAGCAAACTGAAGTGTCAGTGGGCGGGTCACATCTGTCGCAGAACCGACGGCCGTTGGGGCAGACGAGTTGTAGAGTGAAGACCGCGGATCGGCATGCGCTGGGCGGGACTATTACACCGCCCCCGGCAGGGGGACCGACGACGCGTAATGGCGTTCATTGGGGAAGTCCTATGTCCAGCAGTGGACGTCTAACGGCTGATATGATGATGACTATATATAGGTACCTTGAACCTTAATCTAATAAAGTGATAGTTTGGTTTTAATTTAGACTAGACTGAACGTCTAAAATACTAGTTAAAATCCCCGTGTATTCTTAGCAATATTTCTTCATAGTAGAAATATTCCCAGCTACCTGATGCCCTCGTCGCACCTCGGCGGGCGCATGTCCAAGGCCGGCAGCCACATGTCGGTGGCGCAGTCGAGGAAGCACTCCACGCTGCGCCCGGGCGACCATCTCGACGGCTACACGCATTCCGCATACATCTACCCTAACTATTATGTAAGTTTGAAGAATATTTACCTATATTTGAAGAAAATGTAGTGTGGTGGAGTCTTCGATAGTCAGTGGAGAGCCTAATCCTAGCTATTCGACGGGTTCAAAATATCAGGCATTGCTTTCCCAAATATGAGGTAATCCACTCACCTTGACTTGGAGCTCGGGGTTACTCCGCCACCGTGTGGTCACTGAAAATTCCTCCGTCTCCAATTTATGTAAATCCTTTGCCACAAAAATCGGTATCTCCTCGGGATCAGTTTGTTTTATGAGGCTGATGATGTCGTCTAAATTTCTGTTAGTCTTACCTTCTCGTCGTCGTAAGATTTTGCGAGTAGACGTTGAGATAGATTCAAATAAAAGGCTTTTTGCATTTTCTATGTCCTCGTATGAGAACGCTGTAGTACAAATTTGCACAATACTCTCCTCGTTCATCACTTTCACTTTATTTTGCACAAATGCTAACACTTCATTTATTACAATATTGCAATTTTTACATTTAATCACATTAGATGACATTGTCGCACGCAAACACGTCCTTCAAACCCACCACGACAACCCACGATATACCCACGATTACGATACGATATCCCCAAGTATACGATATACCCACATATTAAAAGATTCCAATACCTAAACATGTAGTATTGTACAAACAAATATACAGCCATAGTTTAGACGTATATTTTATTCCAAATCAATAGTCATATGAAAACAAACACATTTGCGTCTTGAAAACAAAATAAATAATAGATGGTGTTCCTAAGTGAACCGCAAAGTTTACATGGTAATACAAACCTGTTTTTGCTGCTGTTGACCCTTACATATACATATTACAGAAACGCAAATAGCGGTGGTTTTCGTATGACTATTGGTTTGGAATGAAATATAGGGTCTGCTATGCTCGATCTCTTTTTCCCCGTGGACCAAGATCAGTTGTAAAACTAATAATAATTAGATGTAGTGTAGTCCGGGAACCTGATACATACATACATAATGCTCACGCCTTGGTCCAAAAGGGGTAGGCAGAGACGATATATCGCCACTTTGCGCAATGCAATATCGCAAAGCGACTTTCCTTCGCCCACTTTTCACTCCGTGATACCCCTTGGCGTGATGTGGTGCGAACAACATCGCCGCCTCCGTGTTGAGGTACCACGATATCTAGAGAAATAATGGTCCACCTCATCTACCTGATAATGCGCCTATTAATGTTGGTATTAAAAATACTGTGCTAAAATGCGTAAGTAGCCCTTACTATGTGCAAGAAGAATAATCATAAAGACTATATCAGAAATAATATTAATGTAATTAAAAGACAATATTCTAAGGCAAACAAGGGAATAAATGTTCCTAGATGTGTCAACTATTACGGTGAGCGTACCAGCGGTTATGTTATGGCTAAAATTTGGAATTCTTTGCCATCCGATTTAAAAGACATTGTATCAGGTGGATTACTAAAGCGAGAACTGCACAAGCACTTCTTGTCGCTGGGTGTAGACTAATGTACTGATCACGTGAGCGCTCTGTCCACATACAAATGGGCTTCCATTTCTGTGGACATTACTGTAATGTATATATTGTAAAATTTTGTTGAATAAAAAAAAAGAAATAAACTTGGATGTAATGTCTAAATAACACTATTTCAGGTTAACAGTTTAGAAATCACATCGCCAGAGAACAAGTCAACGTTGCTAGTATCCGGGCTGAGCTTCGAAGTGAAGTCGGGGGAGATACTAGCGGTGTTAGCCACGTCGCAGCAAGAGGCGACGGGGCTACTGGACGTCTTGGCCGGAATTCGGAAGGTAAGGTTCAACATTTGAAAACCATTTTGCAGTCTCACGATTTTTTAAAGCATCAATGAGAATTGTATACTATTCCGATTAGGGTAGGATAACTTTGAAATAAAATAACAATTTTATTGTGGACTAGCTGTGCCCGCGGCTCCGCTTGCGTGAACTACAGGATCCGCTCCTGTTCCCACTCCCGCTCTCTATCCCACTTCCACTCCTACTCAGACTTCCAATCCCAATTTCTCTCCCACACGCCAACGCCCACTACAGCTCCAAATGTAATCCTAACACATCGCAATCTAAATTGCACCGAACAATTATTATACTTCTTTGTTTTACTGCATACCTACTAAAAAAACATATGAAAACTAAAAATCACCATAACTTTTGATTGACTTTACCGATTGCAATGAAATAAAGCCTATATGTTGCACCGAATTAAGCACTATGTTTCTGTGAACAGTCCATCGGTTCAGTAGTTTTTAAGTGACGCGTGCACAAACAAACAGAACCCGAAGTCCATTATAATCTGTCTATATAAACAGAAACACAAGAAAACAGATCATAATTAGTCAGAAACCTACAAATGATAATAAACTTAATTAATTATAATTAATCAGAATCGATAGCATCTCTATAACATACTCGTAATTATATTACTCACACGCGGAAGTGATCAAAATGAGATTGTTTATTGCAAAACCTGCACTTTTTTATACGGCTCAAAGTAAAAAAAAATGCACTTATTTGAACTCTACAAATATTTCAAGACAGTCCTTGGTGTCAGTCTTAGTCGATAAACTATTACTACTTCGGAAGCAACATAATCTGTGGGAAAAATATGTCTTTAGCGATATCATCACAACTGCTTACTTATCTTTAACCAACGATCTCTATGTACTACTAGATGGAGCGTTCCAAACAATCGCTATGTTCCACGCAAGTAGCCACAACTCTTTCACATTCACAATGAAACTTGTGCAGTTACTACGCAGAACATTTAATTATTACTAAATATTGACATTTGTCAATAAATAAATAATAAATAAATAATATATAATAATAAATAAATAAATAAATAAATATTGACAAATGTCAATATTTAGTAATAATTAAATGTTCTGCGTAGTAACTGCACAAGTTTCATTGTGAATGTGAAAGAGTTGTGGCTACTTGCGTGGAACATAGCGATTGTTTGGAACGCTCCATCTAGTAGTACATAGAGATCGTTGTCTTTTACATTCCAGAAACTAACCGGTGATATAGTACTGAACGGTCAGCCTGTGGCGTCATCAACCCTCCGCAAGGTGGCAGCGTACGTCCGCAAAGACACGTCGTTATGTCCCTCGATGACCGTGGAACACACCTTGCGGTTCCACGCGGCGTTGAGACGGCCAAGGCATAGTCACAGCCAGGTCAAGATGGACGATAGGGATCGAGTAAGTAGTTAATGCAGTGTGAATTTTTGGTGGCGCTAAATGTGCAACGAACCTCGTTAGCTAACCTGTATTTCTAGATATCATGCTCGAAAATAAAAGTAAGCAGAATTAAAATCGGTGTGACAAAGAAGAAGATTTTAGAACAAGATAAGGTTGCTTGGAACAAATCGCTAAGCGGTAATGCTTAAATTGTTTATTTAACTTCTGCAAATTGTAACTGTATTTGTGCAATAAAGAATATTGTATTTTATTATAAAACCGCCACCAAAAGATGACCTTACCATTTCAGCTAAATAGGTGATTTCCACTTCAACATTAATTGAAAACTCTCCTAAAAGCAATCGTTCTTTCAGATAAACCTCCTAATCGAAGAACTAGGCCTGGAACAAGTGAGAGACACAAACGTCGCCCGATTGACCCGATCAGAGATCCGTCGTCTCAACGTCGGCTGCCAACTACTGCTAGACATGGCCGTGCTGATCTTGGACCAGCCTACGAAGGAGATGGACATCTTCGACACGTTCTTCCTTGTGGAGTATTTGAGGAATTGGGCGAGCACCGGACGAGTGGTCATAATGTCACTGCATCCGCCTACTTATGAGATCTTCGCGATGCTTACGAAGGTAGGTACTTTTCTCAATTAATTTTGAAAATCCAAAATCATCGATGATCGTAGGCTAGGCATGAAAATGTATTTTAACATGAAAATACATTTTTGATTGAAAATCCTTGTTCTACCCAATCTATCACAAAACGTTTAGTGGTGTCATAGAATGCCTAATAATACTGCGGTAATGTTTCTGCTACAAGTAAACAATCAAGCATGTGGTCAATTGATAATATTTGTTTCAGGTGGTATTAATATCAGCCGGTAGAACAATGTTCAGTGGGTACAGAAGAGACATGTTGCCATATTTCGCCTCCATCGATTACCCCTGCCCTGCCTTTAAGAATCCTTCTGATTATTACTGTAAGTCATCTATATTTTGTATCGTCAATTGTTTTAAAGAGTTCACGTAGACATACTCGTTTTGTCTGGTATTTTTAAAGACATTATAGTTTTACTGACTCTCTTCCGAAATATTGTTCTTTTAATTTCATATCGCGTGCGGCTTGTTAGAATAGGACTTAATCTCATCATCATCATCAGCCTAAATACGTCCACTGATGGACATAGGCCTCCCCAATAGAATACAACTTTTCATAAGTTGTCCATTGGAGGATTTGCCATAATCACCACGCTTGGCAGGCGGATTGGTGATCGCAGTAATTATCTTAACATACACACACAGGAGAACGCTGCTGTCCATCCCTGGTGCAATCCCTTAGTCATCTTAACGATACCCATGGGAAAGATAGGGGTGGCCCTATTCTAAGCCGGAAACCACACGGCAAAAATACCCTTATCCCGAAAATACTAAATCTCAAAAAGCCTTTTTCACAAAAAAATGCCTGAAATGTGAAATGACAGGTCGTTCAAAAGGGTCGTTCACAAGACGAGACTGAAAACTTTCATTTTTTTGGCGTTCGGGTATTTTGTGAACGTGTTTATAGGAAGTAGAAAATGAAGTGCAGATATTTTTAATTTCACTTTCAGGTTTTAGTTTATAGTTTTATACAAATATGTTTACAAATATGTTTCGTCAAAACGTTATAACGAAGCTTTTTTGTGTGGGAAAAAGTCTTTTTCCAAGTGTTAAAAGAAAACTTAATAAAAATAAAGTGGCTGTGACATACGGACGGACAGACATGACGAATCCATAAGGGTTCCGTTTTTTGCCATTTGGCTACGGAACCCTAAAAACGTACGATTTGGTAATTATGAGGACGAGAAGGGTTAATTGTATTAAGTAGTTTTAAAAATACAGTCAAATCTCTCGTACTTGCTTCACACTCAAAATTTGCTTCTAATGTTACAGTGGACCTAGTAACATTAGACGACCTCTCCGCGGCAGCGATGCTCGAGTCGTCAGGCCGTATCGAGGCCCTAGCGGGAGTGTTTGCGGGGGCGCAGTCCCCACCGGAACCTCCGCCTCCCGTGCCCCTCCCCGCCCCGGTCACACGGCCCAATGCATTCGTGCAGGCGTTCGCGCTGGTTGAGTGAGTACACTGATAGATATGTGGTGAGGATTTTATCAATCCCATCCCCAAGATTAGATTTTATTGACGTCCTACGTACTACGTACGTGCATTAAGTTCCATTGAAATCGGAATTTCCATTGTAAATATATTTCAATTGAAAGTTTGTATGGGAGGCGAGTTTGTAAAAGCAGACTTAAAAAATTGTATAACGATGTCATAGAGAAGTTAACATTGTGATACCACCTACCATGATGATATCATAAATTCATCTTATGTTGAAAATAACATGTAATTAACTTGTCTTAACTTATTTGTTATTTACAGAAAGAGCTTGGTGTTCACACAAATGACTACATTATCTAATGTGGTGACACGCGTCCTGATCGCTGCCATTATGTCAATTATAACAGGGACTATCTTCTGGGATCTACCCATGACTGATGCCAAGGTATGCATACTTTCAAAGATTCATAAGATTTCAGAATTCACAATTCATTCAGAAGACCCCGACGCCTACGCCAACGTCAACATCTACGCCAACTCCCACGCCCATTCCCACTCCCACTCCAGCTCCAAATGTAGTCCAAATAAATCGCAATCTGAATTATACCGAACATGATCATTTTACTTCTTTGTTACATTGCATATACCTACTAAGTAATGTATTAGAAAAGTAAAAATACGCATAACTTTTGATTGAGTTAGCCGATTGCGATGAAATAAAGACTAAATGTTAAGTTAAGCCCCATGTTTCTGTGAAATGTCCATGAAAATCCGTTCAGTAGTTTTTAAGTGATGCGTGCACAAACTCACAGACAAACAGACAAAAATTCAAAAATGATTGAAATGTGTTCTATTAATTATTTATCCTTAGACCCCCCATTTTATTTTGCAAATATCTTCAATGTACAGACATGCGAATGTTTACGATTTTATTTGTTACATTAGGCCCGATTCTGTTTATGCCCTTTTGCTTAATTACATTTTCAAATAATTCTGACATAACGTTGAATAACTTCTTGACATATTATATAATTAACTTTTTTGTATTGTATTGTTTAACTCAAGTATTTACATTACTTATACCTGTATTGTCGAGAGCCAGTTTAAGCACAGACACAAGATACATTCCAACTTGGTTCCCAGAGTGGTAATATATGTAATTTTTGGATTATTACACCTAGCAATTCATCCCGCACTGGGACATTGTATCATTATGAGGACGCCTCTGCCCAACAGTAGAATGGCTGCTTTCAAAGAGCGACAATAAGAAAATGCGTTTGATACTTGTAACCGCAAATATTTGAATACATTTTTCATTATTCCAGCTGACACAAAATGACAGAATAGGTTTCCACTACACAGTGATGTGTCTAACCGTCTGGCCTATATTACTGTGGTTGACTGCGAGAGAAGCGAGTTCTATGAGACATCATGTCGAGAGAGATATTGCTGTGGGACTATACTCCAGAATAGTCTTCATATTGTTCGATGTAAGTACGAAGAATTACTCGGACGAGATAAGAATCTAACGAATAAATACTTTTATATGGTAATGGTCACTAAAGAAATATTTGAAAGACGTTTGTCTTTAATTATCATTATTTACCTACTGAGCTTACACTTTTAATTTTGTGATGTTTTAATACCATCCCTTCTATTTATTGAGTTACATATCCATATTTACAATAATTAATAATCGAAGTTCGATCTCAATCCACTTAGTTTTTGTAGTCTTTATTTTTCAGTTAATTTCTATAAGTTTTATTAAAAATGTCTACGCTTTCCAGCAATTCCTAGAAGTGTGGTCGGCGGTGCTCACTTGGTTGGCATACTTAGTGCCCAGCTACGCTATGAGTGGACTCTACGCACAGTCTCCGGGATCGTTCGATGGATTCTACTATTATTTAGGTATGTTGTACATTTTATGATATATCTATATATCAGTAAATAAACGTGAAGCCCTATCAGAATGTGAAATTGCATGTTTATATTTAGGTATAATTACAAGCGGTGCACGTGACCAGGATTAACTATTGCAATTACTTCACTTACAGGCAAAGTGCATAATTAAATTGACGCAACACAACTGTCTCGCCATACACGACGCCAGCCTCGACTACGCCCAACTGTGGTCTCGCGTCATTTGACGTAAATAAAACACCCTTCCCGCACCCTCCACTATCGCAAAAACCTATTCAGTTATGCACTTTGCCCTTAACCCAAAAACATAAATCAGAGAATTATTTTTATTACCAAATGCTTTAATAAACAGTGATGACCAGTAATCTCGTTTATAACGAATACTAAATATCAATATTTAAAGGTAAAAGGTCTATAGCATTAGGAAAGATATGTCCAATAGTTGATGTTGAGAAACAGGTGCGATGACTGATATTTGAGGTAATAACAGATTGCTATGGTAGACCACACAATCAACGACATATAAAATACACAAACACGACACAGTCAACCATTTTCGTACAAGCATCACTAATTGATTAATTACACATTACAGTTGCCAAGGAAAACCCGTCCTTAACATACAATGATAAAGAGATAAACTATGACAATAATGAAATGATGTTAGTCACGCAAAACAATAAACTTACAACTGTAAGCGTGACTTGAACATTTTAATTTATCAAAATATTTACTGAGCAAAGTAATGGACTTTAAGTTGTGTAAAATAATAAACTGAATTATCTTATCTAGCGAAAGATTTAACCAGGTGTATGTATTCTTTGTCAAGCCTATTTATAGAATCAAGACCCAAGATGTAATGTAGTTTAATATGTATATTAAATTGTATAAATAATATTACATCAGAATCCTAACTAGAAATTCAGGTACAGCCGAGGATGGACAACGTTGAGAATGTCCTAAAAATCATTTGCCACACCATCCAATAAAATCCTTTTATTTTCAGGATATATGGTTCTCTATCTAATAAGCACCCAAATGCTGTGCCGAGCAGCAATATTCCTAGTGCCAATGGAGAAAACGGCCGCCATCTTGTCCGGCTTATGTCTCCTGCTCAGCACCTTAGTCAATGGTGTGATGTTACATCAGCAAGACTTGCCCCAGTATGTGAAGTGGCTGGAATATGTATCGCCTAGCAGATGGGTGATGCCGGAAGTACTGCAGAAGGAGTTGAGTGAAATGGCACTGAGGAGCAGTATTAGTAAAGATCTTAGATGTACTAATAAACAGGTTCGTACATTTGAATTTGATACACAAGATAAAAAAATTAATTATTATTAGGCAGGTGTGTTTGATATAGTTTGTCAAATAGACATAAATATTTCCAATAGATATGTCCAGCAGTGGACTTCTAGAGGCTGACATGATAATTTCCAATAGATAGTTAAAACTTTAATTATAGTAATCAGCAAGCGTCTGTCTGTTGAAGCTTGTCTCCAAAACTACTAAAGGTGTGGTTAACATTATTAATCAGGACATTTAATTTTATATATTTAGGGATCTAAATTACAGATGCCTGATATGAAGGAGCTTAACTATGTCCGTGGCCAAATTAAATCATTGACTAAGATTCGGAGCGACCCTTAAATGTTAATATAGTAGAAATTAATCCTACTACTACTATAAATTTACCTATCAATAATATTTTATCCTTACAGAGACCATACCAAGACATAATAGTACAATCGCCCTGCCCACCACCCAACGGCACTCAAGTATTATCCAACTTCGAATTCCTCCGCTCCGATAACATCTGGGAATGGACCGAAGAGAGTTTCCTCATAGCCCTGGCTATATTCTACGCGGTATTCGCTTTACTCGCTATAGTGGCCTTTATTGCTGACTGCACTAAGTACGTTAAGAGAAAGGATAGGACTTCTATGAAGGGGCACAAGGTAACTGCCAATACACCTTGAATAAAATCATAAACAAAAACATATGATCATTGACTGTTGAACGATATCTCCAGCTTATAATATGGCAACAGTATAATTATATTAATGAAGTCAAAAGTAAGCTGTCAGTACACTTTAAATGAGGCAATGAGTGGTAATGGAAAACTACAACCACTAACCATAATGATTGAAGGACGGGTGAAGGTGCTAAGTGTATATCTTTCAAAGTATGACGTTTAGAAGGACTACGCTTTGATTGAAACAAATGTTAAGTCAGTGGAACGAATTCGCAACAGAATTCTGAAAGCCAATTCTTTTAAGGTGATCGACCGTAGAAGGTGCTATAATACCTCCACATTTTTTCAACATAAGAATAACTATAGAAATATAGTCATAATATAAGGTAGGCGATAGGTACAAGTTAGTGGTACTAAATCACCACGAAGTTTCCACTGTCAACTCTGATGGTAAAAGGTACTACTATACCCAGCTTATGAAGTAGCACAACATAGAAATAACTATAATAATATAGCTATTCGGTGATTCCAATACGCTTGGAATGGAGGTAGTCGCAGTAATGGTTAAAGACAGAGGAAAAGACGGTGCTAGATATCGAATAAGTTATCATCTTCAATGCTTCAAATATTCTTAAAAGCTGGGGGTCTATTATATAAGCATCGTTTGGCATCTAACTACATAAGATGCCAAACTCTTATGCGAATATGACAAAAAGGAAATATCCTTCGAACGCCATGTTGTACTCTACTTTTGTATTCGAAATCTTTACGGAGTAAGCCCCCAAAACGCCGGAACAGCTACAGCTGGCTATTTGTAATGAAACACTGACGTTATAATATACAAAACACGATTTGTGATAATAAAAACAAAAAGTACCTACGATCTACGAGAAACGAAAATACTATCAAGTCACTAAAACTAGCATAAAATATACTAACCGTGAATGTCAACTCGAGCTTAGGAGTAGTGCTTCAGGAGTATAGTTGATGCGCACGGATGGTATAAATGATGTTAACTTACCAGAACCTGTGTCATCTCAAATGCATCCTACGCCAATGTTAGTTGTTCTGCAATGAAACGAATATTACAAGTATAGAAAAGTTAAACCAGTTTGAATGACGATGTTTGTTATATTTTTAAGTCGGTAACTTTATTTAGTAAATTAATTAAAAGTTTAATGGTCACATCAAATTTAATCTGGTTTAACATTAATACATGTTATTCTTACAGTGTTTAATTCCCTACACATTTTAAATCTGAAACTGCTCAATTTTGAAGCATAGTATATGAGAATCAATGTACAAAAATAATTATGATCGTATAATAATTATATAATTAAATATAGATTTTAATAAAATGTGAAAGGCTGACTATGTAATGTCTTCCGTCCATATTATAATTTTACATAATTGAAATATAATTTACGAATAATAGTGAATAAATGAGTATATTATTGTATTTAGTAAAAAAAATGCTGAGTGGTGTATATTACTGACTATAATATAAGTCAATTTTAATCTATTTAACCTCGAAATCACAACGTAAGATAAATAAAATTATAAGCACTTTTCTTTCTTTGCATTTTGTAATAAAATGTGATGTCTAATTGAAACTTCTATGTATTTCCTTTTGCTTTCTCTTATCTACCTCTTCTTAGTAGAAAAGCAATCTAAGCATTTACAATTTAACTATCGTAGTTGTCATACATACATAAACTATTTAGAATTATACTAAATGCTTACCGCATATTAACTTTTTCAGCTTCCAATATTTTATCAGTTTCACGCGCCTTAGATATTCGAAGGTAATCAAGGCGCATGCAACTGCGCCGGAATATCAGGAGCCCAAAACTTATAACAAATTAAAAATCCTGTATAAAACGTATATTATAAAACGTTTCATTTACACTTTTCCAATTTCTACAATACGAGTAATATAATGTACATTTTTAAGGTTTGGTCGGCAAATGCTTAATGGAATGCCTTATTCGCAAAATGACTAATAAAGGACAATTTTATTCCTATTTGTTTTTGTTGACAATTTTGGTACAATAAAGCGTTTACATGCATACAAATTCGCAAAAGGACCGACTTTGCTTTAAGACATGCGAATTGGTCCTTTCTAGACTCTGTAGTCATTTTGCGAATCAGGAATTTGTCGACGAAACCATATTTAAGGATACGATTCAACTACGATTTCATGATAAAATAGAAAGTTCATTTTCAAACACTGCCTTTGTATAATGCTCATCATTTGGATTAAAATGATTAATAAACGTTATTTGGTTTGAAATTATAGTTAAGTTATTATTGTTATGGTCAAGTGCAGATGAAACTTGAAACGTGGAGCCATATCATTTAGATATTTAATAAATATATGTAGAAAAATTGTAATTGATAAGTTACCTTAGTTTCTTTTATGATTATTCTAGAGTAATAAAAAGATTATAGTAATTCTCATTTAAAGTCGTTTTATTTCCTATTATTTATATAACAGTGTGGTATATATATTAAAACAATGATTTATAAAATAAATTAGATCATTAAAACAGACATAATAAATTAATACTGAACACAATTTATTGCGACGGGTTACTCAATATGTATTACTAATTATTAAAACTTATAATTCTTCTATACAATTCATAATTTTTTTCTACAAAATATATTAAAAACCATCTTTCGCTCAAGTAAGTCTGAGATTTTATTTCTAACCTGACAAAAGTTCAGTGAAGAACGTAAGGCTCAGTGCCTTCCTGGCAGAGCCACAGTGCGAGTACAGAACGTAAAATGTGACTATGCAGGACATATAACTATAATTAGCGAAAACATGACGAATAAACTACCTCACATTTTGTTATTTACCGACTCGAGCACCAGAAGCCGCATATGGGTTCAACTCCCGGACAACTTTGAACAAGTTGGTCCTGACTTGTCTGGCTTTCGGCTGTCCAATTAAATAACCCAGTATCTGCAGCTAACAAAATTTGAAACTGTTATTAAATGAATTTGTTGAAAGAATATGCAGTTGCTAGGTTAACAGGCAACCATATCTACTAAATTATCAATGTTATGTGGCCTCGAGCTTTCTAACTTTTAAATATAGCTCTGACTTATACACTATATACTTGTAAGTAACTAGGTTAGATATTTTTAGCTAGGTAGCTAAAAAAGTTATGAACAAAAAAATTCTAAAAGGTCTATTGATTTTTAGGACTTTTGTAGCGGGTACCGTCGATACAATGTAGGTATTCAAATAAACAATTTATTTTTGCACTCTCATTCTACATAACCCTTCCGATATCTTCAACTTTTGCTACGATTAGCATGAAACAGCTCATGGTACCTTTTGCAAATTTCACATACGCACGGTTTGAATTTGAACCAGTTGTGTTCTCTCCGTTTGTGCTTCAGTGTGTCCTCTATGTGTCTATCTTGGTCTATGTACTGGCTCTCTAGTTTTTGCCTCTTAATTTTGTCGTTTGATTGATTAAAGTTGTTCCGTTCAGCGTTAATGAATCTGGAAAGAATTGTTGTTTTAAATTTTTATTAAGGAAAATCTACAGCATTTCTTATATACCATACAATAAAGATAAAAATATGATTATATAATATTAGCCTAAAAGATTTCCACAGACTGACACATAAGAATAATCACAGTGAATAGTTAAAATTAAATCAACAGCCTAATTGTCCACTGTTGGGCATAGCGTTATCCTGCATAACAAACGAGGTCTAGTCAATGGCCCACGCCCATAGCTGTAGTACATACTGCCTGCTGCCCGAAAAATAGAACACAGCTGGCAGTATTGCGTGTACTGGTTTGCCGCCGCTACCGACCGGCACCGACAGACCGACTCTTCAAGTCAGAAAGAGAAGTACTTATATCGTTGACGTATAAACGTTGTCCCTCTCTCAATTAACAATGTTCCCTACATTAATTTAGGCATACACAACGTGTACGGATAGGGTGGGCCTGTAGTGGTAGGTAATTATGTATGTATGCAAGTAAACGCCGTATTGCACCAAAATAAACAAATAGAAACAAACTAAACTAAAAGAGCACTATCTGTCTCACTCAGTATAATATGGTATATATGTATTTATGTATGTTTATTATAGATATTATTATTTATTATATGTATATATATAGTTCAGATATTTAGTTATTATGTAGTCTATTATGCACTTATTTTGCCCCCCTCGCTCTTACTGCCTTGCCTGTAAGGTTGGCTGGAAGAGATCTCTTTTAGAGATAAGCTCACCTTTGTACACACCATTTATTACTGTATTTAGTTTTAAGTTGTGCAATAAAGAATATATAATAGTCTGGCCATGGCCATGGCCGTCGTTTGGTCGTCAAAGCGTTATCTTGTCTACCATACATGAGACTTATTGTAAGATCCTGATATCACTATGTATTATCTAAAGTTTTATCTGTAACTACACGTCATATTGTGTGTGTAAACATGCGTATGCCTTATTCTGGCCACCATCGCAGATTGCAATTTTGAATAGATAGAACAAATGTCGTTAATTTATCGACTAATTCACTTGACCAATCGACTAAATCACTAGCTCGCTATGTACTGAGGGTCTGGAGGTATTAGGTGGCCAACCAACAAACCCCTATAACTTTTAAATGGCTGACCGACTAAATTTTTTAATTTTTTTTTGGAGGGGAGGGGGGGGGGGCGGGGAGGGGGTGCAATTACCTGATTAATTCGTTATTTGCAAAGCAGGAAAGTACGAGAGCCCAAAGGACGAAAAACCCGATTTACGACACCGAAGGTCATTTTATCAAGTGCCTGTAGGTATATTATACTTTTATTTTTGTGTATTTTATATTATGGTTCTACTATGGGTCGTGGGTATCGTCAAGACTGCACCAGGGATGGGCAGCAGCGTTCTCCTGTGTATATTAAGATCGTTACTGCGATCAACAATCCACCTGCCGAGCGTGGTGATTATGGCAAATCCCTCAATGGACAGCCTTAGCTTATGTTCAGCAGTGGACGTATTTAGGCTGATTTCGGTTATGAGTCAATTACCTAAAATAAAAAATTATTCATAATTAATAAATCGACATCACTGTTCACATTCACCTGTTGACAAGAATCGTTATTAACTCATTACTACCTAAGTAGATTACATCGATCGATCAAGTGTCTTACTGGAAGATAGTAAAAATCACACGATAGATTTCATAACCAGTAAGGATTATGCATACACAGCCTATTAAAATCGTACATACAATTATGTCATTCAAAATTAACTACGCAAACTCCGAGGGATTAATACCATAAATTAGGGGTTAAGATTCATGTTAAACAAAAATTTCGAACTTCTGCAGCGAATATTTATATTTTTGTAATTTTTTATATAACATTGCAAAGAACTTTCTACTGTGTCACGTTCTCGTAGTTTAAATAATGTTTACAGTTTTTATTACGTATGTACTCGTCTTCATTATTTTAGGTTTACGTGGAATAATAATAGATTTTTAATCAAATTTAGACTCCCATTGCGTAGTTTTTGTCGAAAACTATTATTATCTCATTGTAACCGCTTGTAACTGTAATTATTATGTAATTTAGTTTTGACTGTCACTGATTAGGACGCAAACCAATTTAACCCACAACATTATAATTCAGCGTTCACGTATCAGTCACGCTCGCCTCGGTCTCCTCGATCAAAAAAAAATACAAAATATTTTTATAATACAGAAAACATTGGTTACATAAAAGAAAATATCACAAATTACCTAATATACTATACCTCGGTGTCGGTTTTAAGAAAGAATTAAACATTCGCACAATGTCGATGCGTTCACATAAACACTTGGCGATTGTGTGAACGATAGTTCGTGTCTGATTCGGTGCGCAAGTCATGCCTTTGTATGTCTAGCCTCGCGACGTGAACGTATGTGTAAATGAGCCTTGAATGCGCCCACTCTCGGCACTTTATACAAGACAGATTCAATTATTTACTACTGTCTTAACCAGCATCCTAATCTTAATATTTCTATTCTCACTAGCATAAGGTTGTCACTTGTACATTTACTTTAAATTTCTCCTATATATTTCTGTGATTTGTGTGCAATGAAGTATATTCATTCATTCATTCCGTATACGTTTGTGTATGACCCGAGCGGACCAACCGCGTGAGCATAGTCGATCGAGAGAGGGACAACATTCAACAATATAAGTGCTTCACTTTTTAACTTGTGGCGTCGATCTCTCTTCGCCGGCGGGCGGCGGCAGCAAATTTGTTGAAGTTTGTTGCGCCGTTTCTTCTTCACAGCGCTTACATCTAGGAAGCGGTAGTCGATAAAAAAAATAACGTGTAAAATAAATGTACCAAGTGTACTCATATGCAATAAATGATTTTAACTTTGACTTTGATTAGTGTGTACTGCCAGCCGTGCTTTATTCTAGTACTCTTTGCTATTGTGCTCTAAGCATTCTTATCATATCTACATTCTAAGTTTATTTAAATACCTTACAGGTAACAAGTTTAATTAACTTCGCGATACTCCAGACGTGTTTGGGCAACTCGCTCAATTTATATCAGTACGGTTCATAGCAATCATAAGGCAATTGACTCGTTATCTCTCGTGCGACATATATACAACACCGTTTAGTTTCCATACATATATAATAACTTCTGGCGTGTGTGTTGTTTAGTCTGTATCGAACCCGTTCCGCGGACGGTTGTTACGCAAAATGATAACTTTAGCCTTCGTCGTGATCGTTCTCGTTGCGTTTTACATATGGGGTATGCGCACTTACAAATACTGGGAGGAAAGAGGGGTCAAGAACGACAATCCAATTCCTTTCCTGGGCAACAATGCGAGTTTTCTTCTGATGAAGAAGAGCGTGACGCAGATCGCAGCAGATATGTACAGGAAATACCCTGACGAGAAGGTCGTGGGGTTCTACCGCTGGACCCGGCCGGAACTAATCATCAGGGATCCAGAAATAGCTAAGCGTATCCTCACTGCGGAGTTTTCCTCCTTTTACCCGCGCGGCCTGAATGCTCACAAGACCGTGATCGAGCCTATGATGAGGAATTTGTTCTTCGCAGACGGTGATCTATGGCGGCTGCTGCGTCAACGCATGACGCCGGCGTTCAGCAGCGGGAAGTTAAAGGCGATGTTTCCGCTGATATGCGAACGCGCTGAGCGATTGCAGGAGGTGCTGGCAGCCGGGTCAGAAGGCAGCCGAGCTCGGACTCTTGACGCTCGTGAAATCATGGCACGCTACACTACAGACTTCATCGGCTCTTGCGGCTTTGGCCTCGAGTCCGACAGCATCTCCGATGAAAACTCAGCCTTCAGAAAACTCGGTGTCAACATTTTCAAAGTTACCATACCAATTTTCATCATGGCAGCTCTGAAGGAATTTTTCCCCGAACTTTGCAAGAATTTCAAACTGATGTACAAAGTTGAAGGTGAACTGACCGATCTAGTGAACGAAATCCAGAAGCAGAGGAACTACGAGCCGTCGGGACGGAACGACTTTATAGACTTGCTTCTGGAGTGCAAGAAGAAGGGGTTGATGGTGGGAGAGTCTATAGAGAAGACTAAATCAGATGGTACACCAGAGACCGCCACCTTGGAAATGACCGATTCTCTAATGGCCGCCCAAGTATTCGTATTCTTCGCCGCTGGATTCGAGACTTCATCATCGGCCTCCAGTTTCACACTACACCAACTCGCCTACCACCCTGAGGTGCAGAAAAAAGTGCAAGCCGACATCGACAGAGTCCTCACTAAGTACGACAACAAGTTTTGCTACGAAGCGATCAAAGAGATGACATATTTAGAATGGGCCTTCCAGGAGGGTATGCGAATGTTCCCGTCTCTTGGTTTCTTGATCAGGGAGTGCGCTCGGAAGTATACCATAGAAGAGTTGAACTTGACCATAGAACCGAGAGTGACAGTGGTGATCCCACTGCAAGCTCTCCACAATGATCCGCAGTACTTCGATAATCCGGAGGAGTTTCGGCCTGAGCGGTTCCACCCTGATGAATTCAATTCAAAGCAGAAACTCGTCTATTTACCGTTTGGGGAAGGACCGCGCGCGTGTATTGGTAAGTCTATTTCATTTATTTAAAACGCTAATAAGATATACACTATTAAAATTATAGCCCTATATGGTAACACTATCTAAAGATGCTTAATAACACCAAATAAGGTTTACTATTCTAGTACAGTCGAACCCGGAATAAAACGTTATCGCGTGTCATCATAAATCATGATATAATTATAGATAATATAAACATAATAACCTTTGACTGTAAACAAAATCTAACAAATAATACTTGGCGCTTAGTTCTTTCTGCCTACCTCGTAATGGACACGGCGTGTTGGCAAAGGATACTAAATATTAATACTAGTGAAAGTATGTACCTATCTAGAAAATATTAAAAATACGCAAGTGTGGATGTTTGTCAATCTAGCCATAACGGCTGAATAGAATAAATAGTTCAACTCGAAAACACTGTTCTGATATAATTAAGTTTAAGTTTTTGACTCTCATAAAAGTGAATGTAGTTTTTATGTGGTTTAATGTATGTGTGTATGGTATAGATATTTATGATTTGTGTCTTACTGAACTGGTATGGTAATTTACCAAAAGTTACTCTGATTGTTCTTCCAGTGGACTCGACAAAAAAATATAGTTTAATAGGGAACAACTCGAGAAACACTGTTCTAAGATATTTAATTTTTAAATTTTTGACTCTCATAAAAGTGAGCATAGTTTTTGTTTCTTGTGTATGTATGGTATCATAAAAGATATTTAAGATTGTGAATTACTGAACTGCTGCAGACCGGCTAAGGCGAAGCGATGGCATTACTTACTTACTCAAAACAAAAGAAAATTGAGTTGTTTCCGTATTGAACTGACAGAGTACGAGTAGGAAACATTTATATAATGTTTCCTACTCGTACTCGGGTTAAAAAAAAAAGGAAATTTTTGTAAATTGTTATATTCGATATGTACGTACATTGATTATTGTATATTCTAATTTAGACCTACTGTAATTCTACACAACTATTGTTGTAATAAATAATATAAAATAAAATAAACAGAATGTAACATTACGATTTTCCCCTAATTATTTCCTTTTTATTTCGAACTTAGGGGAGGAACTTATTCCGGGAGCCCGTCAATAAATTCCCTAACAAGTATGAGTATTAATTCAAATATCATTTTCATTTGCAGGCGCTCGCCTAGGTTTGATGCAGTCCTTGGCAGGACTGGCAGCGGTGCTATCCAAGTACTCAGTAGAACCAGCCCCAGAGACATTGAGGCATCCAGTAGTTGAACCGAAGTCTAGTATCGTCCAATGCATCAAGGGTGGACTACCCCTTATCTTCCGCGAGAGAAAAACTACGTGAAAGGTTGACATAAGGTTTACTTATGGTTCTTACGCGATTAGGATTGTCTCACCAATTTCTAATTTCAAGGTTCAAGCATTAAATGTCTTGCTCCCCGTAAAACGATGTAACTACCATTGACCTAATATTTAAACTAGACAATGAATTCTAAACTAAATCTTCTTTAGGAAATGAGAGTGAATATTCAAGCGTTCCCGCCGTCATTACCGTAACCCCCAAAAGTAGATGTAAAAGAATAAATTTAATTAAATATTTCTCAAATGCAAAATCTGTGCTAGGACCAGAAACTTATTGTATAACAAAAACGATGCACTGTGGTATTGTCCCTTATACTTTTGAAGGTGACTGTAATAATGACGGTTAAAAGGTTACATTACAAAGGTTATTTACCGATCATATGTACATACACCTTAGCTTAGATATTTGAAAGAATACTTTGTCATTTTGCAGTGGTCTCCCGACTAATCGCAATCGAGCTCAACTCTAGTATTGCGAGCTCATTTGTGTTGTTTTTACTGAAGATTAGAATTCTAACTACTATTAGAAGGGTATTATTTAAACGGTTAGAAAAATATTTATATTATTATGAGCAGAAAAATGTATTCGGTCAGCTAAAATGGCTTCAACAACTTATGGACAGCAAACATTTCTAAATCAATCAGCAATTAACATAATGGAATGCTCTAAAAAAATGTATAGCTAATTAAATATATTGGCCGCATTGAGTGAGCCATGTTTAATCTAATTTCGGTAAGCATTTAGATAGTAAGCAGAATTATTTTATTAGGCAAATAAAAAATAACCTAACCAGAATGCCATGTTTAAGCTTTACAGCACTAACACCTAGGAAACGGTGGTCGAGTTGATAAAAAAGTAACTACGTGTATAAATGTACCAAGTGTACTCATGTGCAAAAAAGGATTTTGACTTCGAATAATTCTGTAACTCTTTTAATTTATTTAAAAAATGTGGATGAATGTGTGTTCATGTTGTATTGTTGACTTTATTTATGCTATCGCTTAGATAGTAGGTAAGACTCGTCTACAACGGATGTGATAATTGATATAAAATGTTGTATTCTAGAATATTTAGTCTTAAGTGTTCTTTAAACAATTGCTTCTGTTTCAAATAACATAACAGTCTGTCCCACTGCTGACAGTGGCTTACAATAGGTCTATTCTTTCTCATACCAATGTGTACTACGGGAGGGGGGGGTCCAATCCGTATTCGTACGACATTTGATTTATTTTTCCTTCACCGAAAATCTTGTAGTGTGATAAAAATATCTTATTATGTTCAGAGAAAGTTAAATATAGGTCCGGGTATGAAATCTTGACCTCAGGAACGTAAAGGGAGCCTCCTAAATAAGCTACCAGTGTTAGTCTATATGTATAAATGGATGGAAAATAAGTCCTTTTAGTTAATGGAATAAGTAGGTGTCATCATGATTATGATTAATAACAATTGTTGTAGACGCAAAAAACGCACCTACGTAACTATAGTTTTCTGAGGTCAAAAGGATAATAACATCAAGCAATAAGTGGAAACCAATTTTGATTAATTTACGATACGAATATTACATTGTTAAATAAAATAATAATATAAATCGCTTTTAGCGATAAGACCGCCTAGATAATTAATTAACGTAAGCTACTTTATTATTGTATATGTGTTTTTGTCGTAATAAAAAGTGACTAAAATGAATTATAAATATTATATAATAATTTTTATTTCTGGTGAGTTTACGCTTGACTTCACAATCAAACCTGATGGCGAGTGAAGTGATGATGAGGCCTAAGGTGGAGCGCGCTTAGCCAGAAGATATTCACTCTTCTTTAAAAAAAAATAAGGTGTACTTGTTCGGAAATACCGAAGCTAGCAGGGAGTTAAATTCCTTAGCAGTACGCATTATGAAAGAGGAAGCAAAATGCTTCGTACGCCAGCGTGGTATGTCTACTACATAAGGGTGAAGTCCCTCCCCACGCCTGGTAGTCCAGTGACAGGAGGATGAGGGAATCAAGTCGTGAAATTGCTGGAAAAATAAATAGTAATTCGTTTTCTCATCAAGATATCGCGAATGAAACTGGTGAAGGGCCACAAATTTAAGTGACTCGATCGCTTACCGCTTGCCAACCGGTCTAAAATCAAGTTTGCGAGATTCGATTTTAATGATACGTAGGTAGGTATATCATCTGTTTTTGTGCTGTTTGTAACCAATAAATACCATGAAGGTAAAAAAGCCTCATTGTACCAACGATCTCTATGTACTACTAGATGGAGCGTTCCAAGCAATCGCTCTGTACCACGAAACTGCGGCTCCGGGAGCCACAACTAGGTTACATTTACAATGAAACTTGTGCAGTTACTACGCAGAACATTTAATTATTACTAAATAATGACGCTATGGGTAAATAGTGTCAATATTTAGTAAATAGGTAAATGTTCTGCGTAGTAATAGGACAATTTTCATAGTTAATGTGAACGAGTTGCGGCTGCGGAGGAGAAATGCGTGGTACCGAGCGACTGTTTGGAACGCTATATCTAGTAGTACATAGAGATCGTTGCATTGTACCGACTATAATCGACGCAAGGTCATGTTTTGTTTTCCTTCGTCATTCGAATTTATGATGCGAAAATAGCAATTTAAAGTTAGCACAGATTGGAATATAATTTATTAACACTAATGCCATAGAATGAGAAGAACCGAGGATCGGGTTCAGTGGCGCACCTTGGGAGAGGCCTATGTCCAACAGTGGACTCTTTCGGGCTGATGATGATGATGATGATGAATGCCATAGAATATTTAATTATAACACCCGGACTCAAGGATGATACTGCGTATAGTTTAGTGGGTATTGGAGCATGGCTTCAATGCAAGTCACAGTTGCATAACTTATTTAAAACTTCACTGATAAGGTTCTGTGCGTCAATTATGTACTTGCTACTGTTGGTTAATTTTTTTTTAAATTGATATTTCGTTTTTTTTTGCGCTTAGTCGCCCTTGATTAAAAATTCAAGGGCGACTAAGCGCCAAATACAAAGTTAGCCGAATAGTCGGCTCTAATGCCTACAGCTTCAATGACCTAGTGGCCGGGTCCTTGGACTCCAGCGCCAGAGGTCGTGGGTTCGATTCCCACTTTAGACATAAAATAATCCTATAAAACCAATCCTATGTCCTATTCCAGAACCTAGCCTATATGCGTGCCAAGTTTCATCATTTTCCGTCCAGTGGTTAAAGCGTGATTAAGAAACAAACATCCAAATACATAAACTTTCACATTTATAATATTACTAGTTGTTTTCCGCGACTTTGTCCGCGTGGACAACTAAACATCACAAATTATTATGTATTTCCCGTAGGAATAAGATGTTTTTTTGGGATAAAAACTATTTATGTCCTATTCCAGGACCTAACTACATGTGTGCCAAGTTTCATCACGATCCGTCCAGTGGTTGAAGCGTGATTGAGTAACAAACATCCAAACTTTCGCATTTATAATGTTAGTAGGATTTCCCTTAAGAATGGGATGTATTTTCAGGATAAAAACAATCCTATGACCTATTCCAGAACCTAACCTATATGCGTGCCAAGTTTCATCACGATCCGTCCAGTCGTTAAAGCGTGATTGAGTAACAAACATCCAAATACATAAACTTTCACATTTATAATATTAGTATGATTAAATTAGTCATAGAATGTCTGTATTTATATTACTGTACGAGTTTATATATTAATAAATTACAAACAAATGTCGAATAATTTGTTTAAAAAATCATGGAAAAAATGCCTGAATATCCATATTAACATTTCTTCGCAAGTACTTCAATGACACCTAACTCCGATTTCTGATAATGACACTGCCCCGATACGTGAGAAGGCAAATAAGTTAAAAAGGGAATTTTGAGAAAATGACAACGAGTGGAGAAACTAGTTCACTAGAATTCTATGAAAATTACTAGTTTCTAGGCCAACTGAAGAATTAAAATCATGGAATTGTAGATATTTTAGCATCAGGTGGCCTTCTCTTGTATAAGGGCATAATTATCAATAGCAACCTCTTACATTGTTGTTAATAATACACATAACAATGACTTACCTTCCACAACTGATATTAATAGGTGTCATTACATTATACTCATGATTATATTAGATTAATTTAACAATGGAGTACGTGACTGCGTCTTAACTACGGATATGAATATTTAATCAAGCGATTTACCATCAAACCTTGGCATGACGTAAGGCTCAGACCTTGGTCCCAGAGGGGTAGGCAGAGACGATGCCATTGCGCGATCACATGTCGCAAAGCGACTTTCCTTCGCCCGCTTTTCGCACCGTGATACCCCTTGACGTGATGTGTTGCGAACAACATCGCCGCCTCCGTGTTGAGGTATCACGGTTAGCTAGGGAAATAATGTCCACCTCATCACAGACCCGCAAGACTCGGTAGGGATAATACTGCACGGAGTTCGCCCAGCTCTGGGATGTCGGCACGCTTACGACCAGGCTAGCCCCTGGACTCGCATCCATCGGCACAGCAGGCTTTGGATTGGCGGACGGGACAGTGATCGGGGCGAGGGAGTCAGGAGATGGGGGTATGGCTAAGGAGTATAGCATAGGTTAGGTATGGGATACCGTTATTACGGAAGGATAGTGGCATTGTACTAGCAATAACTAGGGAAGCCGGGACCGAATACCCGTGACTCGTCGACTCAATCGAACCTTGGAATATTTTTAAAAGTTTTGTCTAAAAAAGTTCAAGTTTCTGTGTGTTGGGATCGCACAAAGTGGCGATAAGTATAACACAATGCGTGAGCATTATGTATGTATGTTGTCTAAGAAGTGTTGTGGTTGTGCTAGCTGGGTCTATGCAGACTAATGCGCACGCAAAAAACTAGTTTTACACATAACTACGAGGATATCAATGGGTCAGTTCAATTGGGGTGCAATACAACTCACATTTTTTTTGACTCTCATACAAATGAGTATAGTTTCTTAGGTTTTAGTATGTAATAGATATTTATGATTGTGTTTTATTGAATTGGCAAAGGCCCGCTAAGGCGAAACTATGACATTACTTACTCAAAACCACAATCGAGTTGTTCCCCATTGAACTGACCCATAGATATTATCTGACTACTTACCTACAAGAGATTTTTAACTACCTATTGCTATTTGTAAGAACATCGACAGTTTTTATTTCGTAAAATTGGCGTTTTGAGCTCTAAACTGTATCGGCGCACATAAACATTTAAATACCAAGTTACGTGGCGCCAACTATACCAACAATAGATTGTCAATTTTAAAAAACTAAAGCCACTACCAATCTACCCAAAAGATATGTTCTGTTTAAAAAAACAAGAGATTCTACCTACAACATATATATTAAATCACCTTAAATCGTAATCATACTGGCTACAATCAGAGCTGTTATATGCGCCGTCCCGCCACACGCCGTCCATAGGGGGTGTAAGAACGTTGTAAACGGCGTATGTTGCGCTGTTGCGGGTGCCGTGCGGGCCGCGAGCGGGACAGCTCGGCGAGGTAGCGGGACATACGGACATGCGGGACTTGGCGGGACTATGGGGAAACAACGGATATATAGGGCATATCATAAAACACATGATTTCGTGAGGTGTGAGGAACTTAAAACTGGCTGAAGAGGTGAAATAGTGGATACATATATAAACACATGAAGAAATTATTAAGGGTGAAGAACAATATAAAGGTGACTGGTAAGGTTGCTTGGTAGAGATCTCTATTAGAGATAAGCTCGCCTATGTTTAGAAAAATTAATAATATTTCGTTTTAAAATGAGCAATAAAAAATATTAAGAATAAGCCAGAGAATAAATTGATTTGCGTAACTTCTACCTCTGCGTCTTCTTCTCCGTGTCAGCTGGAGAAATTTTGCCATTTCTGGTAGTTGTAAAGTAAATCATGACGTAATGCAAACAATGACACCCCCTGCCCCTCCACCTATCCCAAATTGCGTCACGTAGTTTGCGTACGCCTCCTTTTTTGTATAAACCATCGCCAAATTCTTGGATTCAGTTGAGTATTTTGAATTTCCTCTATAGCATACGTCTAGCAGTGGAAAAAATCAGATAAAATACTTACTTGGGGCACGAACAGGAGATGTCAGGGTCATTCTCTGACAAGCTGCAACACGATACTGATCCGTTGGAACGCGACCGCGACCTGGAAGCTGATTTCTTGGTACATCTGATTCTGAAACAAATATGTTCTAATGAGGAATGCGAAATATTAGATTGGATCTGCAATATGTCAAGCGCCATTGTGGCGCATTATTGCAGCAAAAGCGTTTGTTCGAGCTTCTGAGAACATCCCTGATGCACTGCATTATCAGACATAGGCCTTTAGACATTCGGGAGTCATTATTTGCCGAGGTAAATACTATCGTCCTATCGCTTCTCGTTTGATTCTCGTTGTCCACTTCCTACGTCCTCAGCTTGTCATGTGACATAGGCCTCTTTGATTTAGAATAGAATAGAATAGGTCATTTATTCATAGCTACGACACACACATACATGAGAAATAAACAAAACAGAATTAATAAATTACAATTTAAAAATAATCAAGGTACCTATGATTAATGTAGATTTCCATATTAATCATGCTTTTTGCATCCACGATCCTCCTGCAACCCTTTTTTATAGGCATTAGACCTAGCTAATATAATATATCCTAGCAGGGAAAAAATATATAAATTAATAAAAACTAATCTTTATTTCCCAATACACATTTTACAGCTTAAATTTAATTCTATTTAAGATTAATTAATTATGATTCATACAATTCATTTGTAGAATGCTATACCTGTGATACAAGGGCGTGTGGCAGACTTGTTTCTGCCTTACTCCATCGGAGTCGGGCCGCTTGCAGCTACAAGCCTTGATCTTAAGAGACTTGCTGGTGCTGACAGTCTGGTCCCACAGCTCGTCTATACGCACTTTGGTCATTATCTCGATCTTTGGTGACAGAATACCCTGGAATTGGAGTACAAACTGTAAGTATGGACTAGTTACTTGGCTAAGTCAAAGATATTGCTATAAAGTCAACATACTAATAAATAAGTAAGAGTTATTTGGTTCTATACTACGTAATGAGATCGAGGGTTCAATCCTGGGCCCCAAAAATATTCTAGGGACTTGAGTATGGATTATTTTCATTCCACCAGCTTTTGGGTGAAAGACACTTGAGGAAACCTATGTATACTGAATAAGAAATTCGAAGGTGTATGTGTGCCAAAGTGCAACAACGGAGGATAGACCTCTGCCCTCTGCACAGTGGGCAATATTTTAAGTTTTTTCGCCATCGCCGAAGCCGTCACTCTCGATTCGGCTGGGGATAAAGAAAATATAAAAAATACTGTAGGTAAAATACGTAGGTGTACAACATCCACTGTCTGCGTTTAATTGCGCGAGACTGATTTCATTTAATGCAGACTATGTATAATTGATATAGCGGTTGTAATGTAGTGATGAATTCATGGTACTCGTAGATCTCTAGTAGAATAATAAATTGTTACAGTCGTCGCCTTTTTGTTTAGCGAAAACCACTATCATCATATACATTTTTTAGAGCTTAAAGTATAAAAAATGTTGTGTCATGTATATATTATATGACGAATGTTGTAAAATAAAGTAATTACAGGAAACTCCTTAGACCTCCTCATGAGCAGATCGACACCCTCATTGGAACACATATTGGATGGGAACAGCACTTCGTTCAGCGCGCCGAGGTACTGCGCCAGTATCGTGCACTCGTTGGCGTAGCAATCGTCGCAGAACTGCACCAGCTCGCAGTATATTGTTTCGTCTTCTACACATAATCAAATATAACTTTAGCTTACATAATTGGATAGAAAACAATGGCATATGTTGATGCATTGAAGAATGCTAAGTAGAAATTATGGGAAGGTAATTTATTTACATGCCTAAATACCTTAATCATAGCCTTAAACATTACAAATTCAATGGTAATAGATTTCTTAAATATTTTTGTTAAGCCAGATTAAAGTTAGCATTTGACTCTGCATCATTTGTTACATGTCTATGGTCAAGTACTGTAAAACATATTAATTCAACAGTGATAGTGTACCTATTGTAAAACAAAAAACCACTAACTCAACAAACAGCAGATGTTGTTAAGTGCACAGGATTCCTCAAACCGCTTCCGGAAGTAGAAAACATCATTGAACATAAGTGGGAAAATAGGAGGCATCATGCAGGTCTGGTAACTGGTGCCCAGAGCAAATACTGTGAGGGCCACACGGCCATCCTGGCACAGCCATACTCCTGGGCAGGACACCTGCAAAGATACAAGTATATTATGAAGTACACCAGTGGTTTAACTATCGTACAAAACACAGTTCAGTAGGATGGCTTGAAAAAGATACATATGTAAGTAATAGTAAAAAAAAACATTGATTTAGTGGCTTTGTCATTGGACTCGAGTGTTAGAGGTTGTCAGTTCGATTCCCACAAGCGACAATTTGGACTTTGTTCAAGTTGATCCAGGTCTGGATGTTATATTTATGAACTGTCCTATGTTTGTCTTACATCGTCACCATACATTTTAATATTATCGCAGTGGCCGCGACTGTCGCGCGCGATAAATTGTCTACCTTAGGGCTCCTACATACACATAGTCTTCAACCTTCGCATGTAACTCCTCCCAAACTGTTTGGTGAATACTTTCATTCCTTTATTTTTTTTCATCACTTCCTCTATGGAGAGTGCATTTGGAGAGGTGGAGAGGGAAACATTTGCCATGCTACATGCTAGTTTAGGTTTGAGTGTCTAACTTCTAGCATACATACATATTTCATCAGAGGCAGATGGTTTATATAGGTTGCAAAGGAGAGAAGTAACAAGTATATTAGACGGTCACGTAAAATGGTTTAGTCATTGATTGCTGTATAACTTAACTTTTTAAAACTTGTAACTGTATTTGTTTGTGAAATAAAGTGTTTTGTATTATAATGAAGAAACGAAAGTAAAGGAACTTACTTTTTGCACATTTAATTCCACTGTTAACTCTATGACTTTGGGCATTTTGCTGGCACAGCACGGTGCGCTGTACAGGAAATATAATTCAGTTAATAGTCATGTTCATAAAATTCATGATTATCTGATAAATCATGGTTTAATCAAGATTTACATTATTATTTTCACAAGCCCCCCATTGTTTTCATTTTATATTTATGACAGTTGACTGACGTTTTGTTTCCATGACAACCATCAGTCGGGCATCAATCGCCTATGCGAACTATGCGTCTTGTAAAATGGTACAATAATAACCGATCAGAAACATTCCACCACATACTGTACTAAACAGTGTTTTCTGTTTGTCACTATCTACGTACGATGGCTTAACCGCTTTATTAATGTTGATGAAAAATGGGTTAGTAGTTTGGGATAGTAGTTTATGGTGAACTGGAAGTTATTATTTCAAATCTCTAATATCTAGTCATAAAGATTTATAAACGTCAAATAAGGGAACAATGGCTGAGGGTTATTTGGCCACACAATGATTCTAACCAACAGCGCCTCTAGTGACAATTATAATTATTAGGGATAAGTTTGAATTCAAGATAACACTGGTCGTGCAATAAATGCTCGCACTATATATGTTTGACATTACAAACAGACAAGAAAACTCACATTACTCAATCGGATTGTACCAAAGAGGATGTAAGTTTTAAGAGACGGGACTCCCACATAAAAAAGCTGAAAACTCAATTGTATGAAACATCAGCGTGAAATCAATATCAACATCATAGATATAATGACAGGGTACCTTATTGGTACCAAAGAGAATACAAGAATTGGTACTTCACGACAATTTGACCATCATGACCAACGTAAAAGAGATGTGCATAATGTACTGTTACAGAATTTGTCGATATCGATAATCCTTAAAAAAAATTTGGCTTTCCCCAGTTACAGAACATTCTAAATTACATCATAAACTACAATAAAAACAACAGATTCTATTTTATATTAATTTATTATATCATTTTTATTGCGCAGAGATAAACTAGTTCAGCCTAGACGAAACTAGTTCATAATAAAATAACAGGCTAGGTGAACAGGGTGAACCACGTCAAACCCCATCCACCCCAAGTCTTCTGTACAGGTTATCTTTACCCATATTTTACATCTGGAAAACAGTATTATTTAATTAAAACTTTTACAAATTTGATTTTTTAAGGAAGTATTTATGAAGAAACCAAACAAAATTAATTTTACAAGTCTGAAATAAGTCTTAATCATATTATCTTATTTTGAACACACTGACTCAATATATCGACAGTTGTTATTGAAATGGTACAGCTCTAGTATTTACGAAACAAAGGTTATTTATTTAGGCCGAATTACACCAAGTCAAATATCACGGAAAAACCAACAAACATGGCGTCAAACAGAATATAACTATATCTCACCATGAAGCAAAATAATTTTTCGTTGCTCATAGTTTCACCTCAAAGGTTTTTCTACAGGATTGACATTAATTGGTTATTAAATTAGATAACAGATGATTTTAAAATGTGCATCTATTATCTAATTTAATAACCAATTAGTGTCAATCATGATTCATGAAGGAAAACACTTGAAGTGAAACTATGAGCCATGAAAAAAATTTTGCTTCATGGTATGAGGTGTAGTCATGGCGTCTTGAAATTGGGTGCGATGGCGAAGGATCTATGTTAAAGCAAGACAGATATAGCCCCCATCTTCGTCAGAGCCGCCATTAATTTTTGCTCATATTTCATACATCTGTTTTTAATATGAAAGTTGCGCCAGACTGGATCTTTTTTATTCTCTTTGGACTGGATTCTACTACTTTTTTTTTATTGCGAGTGTCATATAGCTTTTTTTGTCTTAGATTATTAACTACTAATCTAAGTTTTTTGTGGTTTGTTTGACGGACTGATTAAATTTGGCAATTTGGCAATTTGGCGGGAGACCACAAATTAGACAGAGTATGTCCAAGGACGGGAGACCGAGCGATTAGTGCTCAGTATAAAATCAAAATATTATAAACAAACGAAATAAAATCAAGGTTTTCTGCGGCTATGGCAAAAATACCGTCAGTTGTCCATTGGTTTCGACTAGATTTAAGAATACACGATAACCTTGCCCTTCGCAACGCAATAAATGAAGTAAGGAATCTCAAACAACAATATATACATGTTATTATTATTCATTCTATCAAGTAAATAACTTAAACTTGTCTTTCAGGCTGAAAACCGTAAGCATATATTGCGACCAATCTATGTAATTGATCCTGAGATTGGAAGCAAGATTGGCGCCAACAGACTTCGATTTTTGATACAAAGCCTACAGGACTTGGATGCTAGCCTCAGGAAGCTCAACTCCCGCCTTTATATCATACGTGGAAAAGCCGTTGAACATCTACCGAAGCTCTTTGATAAATGGCAAGTTAAGTTTCTAACATCGCAAGTTGATATTGACCCAGAGCTAGTTGAACTAGATGAAATAATCGAGAAAATTGCTGAGAAAAAGGATATATTTATTGTGAAACGGGTTCAACATACAGTTTATGACATACACAGCATTTTGAAGAAAAATAATGGAGGTGTTCCATTGACGTATCAGAAGTTTCTGTCTATAATACAGGGCATTCAAGTAAAAGAATCCATAATGGAAATGAAAAAACAAATTTCAGATCATTGTAAATCAACAGAAGAAGACCCAAGTCATGACATACCTGAACTTGATGAGTTTCTTGATGTCTCAACTTTGGAACCTTGTAAATTTCCAGGGGGAGAGACTGAAGGATTAAAAAGATTGACTATTTACATGGCCAGGAAACAATGGGTTTGCCAGTTCGAAAAGCCCAATTCTTCCCCTAACAGTATAGAGCCCAGTACTACAGTTTTAAGTCCATATTTGAGCCATGGTTGTGTATCATCAAAATTGTTCTACCACAAATTGAAAGAATGTGAAAATGGAGCAAAACATTCAGAGCCACCAGTATCTCTTCTTGGGCAGCTAATGTGGAGGGAGTTCTACTACACTGCTGGTACAGGGACAAAAAACTTCGACAAAATGATTGGCAACCCTATTTGTACTCAAATTCCTTGGGGGAACAACAATGACCATTTAAAAGCTTGGGCGGAGGGTAGAACTGGATATCCTTTTGTTGATGCTATAATGCGGCAATTAAAACAAGAAGGCTGGATACATCACTTGGCTCGACACATGGTTGCTTGCTTTCTCACTAGAGGAGACTTATGGATATCATGGGAAGAAGGAGCTAAGGTCTTTGAAGACTATTTGCTAGATTATGACTGGTCTTTGAATGCCGGAAACTGGATGTGGCTCTCAGCTTCTGCTTTCTTTTACAAGTATTTTAGAGTATACAGTCCAGTAGCATTTGGCAAGAAGACTGACAAAGAAGGCCTTTACATAAGAAAGTATGTGCCAGAGTTGAAAAAATACCCAAGTGCGTATATTTATGAACCTTGGAAAGCACCAAAAGCAGTTCAAACTACAGCTGGATGTATCATTGGAGAAGGATATCCTAAAAGAGTTGTTGATCATGATAAAATTCATAAAGAAAATATGGAAAAAATGTCTTCAGCATACAAGCTTAATAAGGAAAAGAAGTCATTAAAAAGACCAAGATCATGATAAAAGTAATATTTTTAGTGTTAGTAATGTTATGTTATTTTTGCAGCAGAGATATATGACAACAGTAAATGTAGTTGGATAGATTTTGTCATTTCATTTAAAGCATACCATCATCAGGTTATTTTTGTCTCCACTGCAGGAGCACAATCCTCTCTCATCTGCCGGAGACAGACGGAGGATTTGGCCTACATTCCCCGCGCTGGCCAGACGGGTTGGGGAGGCCTGATTGACGTTTTATAATGTAATGTATAAAGCATACCAAATGCTATAATTTAGGAAGGCTTATGTCCAACAGTGGACATCAAAAGACTGATATGATGATGAATAAATTATTGAATCGACTTTAGTAGTTGCTGCCATAACATGAATAATTCTAGCATGAGTTGAACTCGGTCAGGCTGATATGATGGTGATGATTACATAAGATGTGAAAACCACAGGTTAACACTTGCATAATGTGTACTATTTCTACTTTAAGACTTAAATGAAATACAATATTCTTCATTGCACAAAAAATATATAATTTGAAGTTACAATTTGTACTGTATAGTCTTAAATATCTTTGTCTATTAGCTGTCAAATCAAACCAAACGTCAAAGTTAACTCAACGTCAATCTTTGTTTATCGGAAGTTGGAATGGAAAAATAATATTTTCAGAAATGTGATTGTTTTAAGGAAAGTTTATGATAGTGATAGTAAATAAATTAAAGAAGACCATGACTTGATGCAGTGAATCTAAATCAGGTTAGTATGTAACACAAGATGATCAAAAAGAGCAAAACCAATTTTTTATCAACATCGATAGGACGTCACTGTTGATATAATAGAACATAGAGCTTGAATTTCAACAATTGTATGACGTGGAAGGTAGGGCGGATACATGACAGGTTCTAAAACCCATTTTCAGCCTGTAGGGAGCAGAAGAGGGGAGCAAAAAAAGGGTTCATAAAAAGTTGTCCATGATACTCTCGGCCCCAACGATCTCTATGTACTACTAGATGGAGCATTCCAAACAATCGCTCTGTTCCACGCAAGTAGCCACAACTCTTTCACATTCACTTTGAAACTTGTGCAGTTACTACTCAGAACGTTTAATTATTTACTAAATATTGACATTATTTAACCGTAGCGTCAATATTTAGTAATAATTAAATGTTCTGCGTAGTAACTGAACAACTTTCATTGTGAATGTGAAAAAGTTGTGGCTACTTGCGTGGAACAGAGCGATTGTTTGGAACGCTCCATCTAGTAGTACATACAGATTGTTGCTCGGCCCCAGAAATTTTTTCACGCCAATGAGAGATTTTTTTCCATAGCGCCCCCTTTTGTACACTCTGACCAGTACGGTCAGGTGTATAGAAGGGGCACTAAGAAGATATAGAAATTTTTATAAGCGAACAGTGCCCCCATTTGTACACAAAATAGGTAAAGAGGAGCAAAGCAACGCATATGTTAGATAGCTGTAGACCACCACATGAGATCCAAATGAGGAAAGCGAGTGTGCTTTGGCAGCGGGTGGTGAAACACCAGAGCCAAATTAGAAGTCGAAAAATGCCGCTACAGCTTAGAATTTGCTAACTAAAATTAAATGAAAATACCAATTTTCTTAAGTTAATTTACTTAAGAAAATTGGTATAAATTATATTTCATTCAACCCTACTTTTATGCTTTTATAAGTACTTAGTTTTTTAGTGGTGGTGGCTGTCTAGTGTACGGTACAACTGTGTACCGTACACTAGACAGCCTCATATTTTTTCTGCTTAAAACAATAATGCAATGCTATGAAGGAAATTGAAGGTTATAGGCACAATGTAGCATTTCATCTGAATTCTAAGGGTGGCAGTGCATTATTATAGGTAATCATAAGTATAGTTACCTACTACCATCCGGTAGGAAATCTACTCTTTGCCATATCAGATCTTAAAAAAAAATCTTAATTTTCAATTTATTATATCATTCTTTGGCTTGATACTCTTTTTTTTTGTGGCTTAAAAATACTTTGTCATGCGTCTGATTATTTTTAGAATCCCTTCCCATCAAAGATCCCTTTACATATTTAATACTGTGGCAGTAAATTTGAATAAACTATTCTATTGTAAAAGTCAATAAAATTGCTAATTACTTTTCATAATGAATACTTGACTATACTTGACCTGTTCATTGTTCTTCATTTGGGTTAGAATACTGCGTCTCTGTTTTTAGTTACTTATAAATTATAGTATTGTCTATTATTTCAGACATGGTGTAATAAAATAAATACCTGTTGGAATCAATTACAGCGGAAAGCAGTAGTATCAGATATTAAACGGGTCAATATTTGGTATTAGGGTCTTGCTCTATACAAGTAATGGCAACACTATAAAACACGGCTTCTCTATGAACTTTTGCACTTTTTATATTAATTAAGTGAGGTATGATTGAATACCAAACGGGCCAGATATTATTTTGTAAATTTATGAAGTTTTTGAACTTCAGGGGAATTACTTTTATGTTGAAAGATTGCAATATTCTAGTCGTACATAGAAATTAAAAATATGAAATATAAAAGAAAGTAACGTATTTTAAGATTCAGTAAGTAAGCATCGAATTCTCATACATTTGAGCTTATAAACTAATTAAGTATTGAAAGTATGTATGCAAATGCTTTATTGCACCCAAATTAATAACTGTAACATATTGTTATTGAATAGACAATAATTATAGAATTAGGAACTAAAAAAAAATTAAAAATCGATGCTTTAGTTAGACCATATTTGATTATGTAGTAATGTTCCTAGTATCAAACTGGACAGCGGAATTACGACAGGGGAATTACTTATTTTTGATTCAGAGTAAATATTTGTTTAAAATATGTTGTAATACTAGTAAAATTATACAGATATCAGTATAGTCAATAATTTACAACAACATTATTATAAAATACCTAAAAAATACCTACTTTTAGCACCAAAAACTTATGACAATGGAATTACACACTGACTGGTGCGATTGCTAATCTTGACAATTACTGGCCGTTTGAAGACTAATTTAAACAAACAAACGATGTATTGCCTCACGCACAGCTATCTTCACGTCGCAATAGTGCTAACCTCACAATAATTTTATGAATGCTTTCATGTTTTCGTACAATAATGGGAGTCAAATATTGACAATGGAATTACCGAAAAATGAGAAGACAATCTTTTCGACCAAGTTTGGTCAATTAATTAAAACATTTTCTTATTTAATCTCTATGTGTTGAGATATCCTGCTATTGTACTAATCCTGGATATACTTCGTAAGAATTATTTTATTTAACCAAAAAAATACTTATTTAAGCTATTTAGTATTTAGTGTTATATTTGACAAGATGTGAATTTTTCTTAGGAGTGACAGAGAACATCAATGTAGAAAAACATATTTAAAATATACTATGGACTATAAATAGCCAGTATCAATTATTCCAACATTCCCCCTTCATTGATGCAAGCAATTTTTCATTTAAAATAGTTATTCACCCATCAAAACATTTTTGTCTTCGACTGTACTTATCAATAAGTAATACATATTCATAAAAAACAAAAACACAACTATTACAACAAGAATACAATAATACATAAACAGAATAGGAAGTTCAGTGTAACAGGCATAATAAAATTAAGTTACTAAACCTATTCCTAAAACGCATTCTTGGTGTTTACACCTTGGCAAACCTTTCGTTAACACGTTTAAGTTTATAAACCCATTTACATGGAATGACTTTTTGTCAAGTATTTTGAACTAAAGTCCAGGTTCCATTTTCTATTAATGAATCATATTCTGCTTGCATTGCAGAGAACCTTTTATCGGGTCTATTAATAGCGTTCATAAAAGAATTAGGTTCATCCGCATCACACTCACAAGATGTGTGAAAATTATAGTGAACTGGTTCACTTCTGTCCCTTAAATTGTACCTTCTTTCGGTGGTTTCTGAAGTAGAACAACCGGGAACAGGAACGAGAATAGGATCGGGAACAGGAACATGAACAGAATCGGATTGAGTGAAAACAGAATCAGTTTGAGCGTCCTCAAATACCTCACTGACGATTCCCTCCTCCGTAATCGGTTCCACCTGTAACTGATCACGATCAAAATTGAGAATAGCATCTCTATATTTCACAGACTCAGTATCAAATTTGGTAAAAGAGTCTTCCATAAAAACAGCGTCGCGGGATCTGACAGTTTTTCTAATAAATGCAGGATCTCTGAACCTGTACGCATTGTTGTCAATACAATAACCCATAAAGATATACTGTTTTGTTTTACTATCTAATTTCTTGCGCTGACAAGAGGGTATGTGCACATGTGCACGACAACCAAACACTTTTAAATGAGACAGATCGGGTTTTTCTCCAAACCAAAACTCATACGGCGTCGAGGATCGTAAACTTTTATGTGGACATCTGTTTTTCAAATAAACAGCAGTTCGAGCTGCTTCTTCCCAAAAAGTCTTTGGTAGACCAGACTCTTGTAACATGCATCTCATTTTCTCCACAATAGAACGGTTCGTTCTCTCAGCAACACCATTAGAAGCAGGTGAGTGTGGAACAGTAGTCTGATGTTGTATACCTTGAGAGGTAAGATATGTCAGAAACTCAGTGTTCATATACTCAGTGCCAGAATCGGTTCGCAGGTTTTTAATCTTATGTGAAGTTTCTCTCTCAACTTTTAATTGAAAATCTATAAACTTCCTTCTAACATCTGTTTTAGAATTAACAAAATAGACAAAAACCATTCGAGAATAATCGTCTACAAATATAAGCATATATTTGTTTCCTTCTATTGATGAAACACTAAAGGGTCCGCATAAGTCCGAATGAATGACTTCTAACAGTTCCCTACCTTTATCATAGTTTATACTTTTGAAGGGTTTCCTACTAAGTTTACCTTCAATACAAGCTTCACAAGGAGTTTTATTTAAAGCAGAAAAATATATACCTTTAGCTTTTCCCTTTCGTAGTTGATCCAATCCAATACGACATAAATGGCCTAGTCTCCGGTGCCACAGATTTGAATCCTTTGGTTCATTCTTCACCGTAACGAGAGCTTGCTCGACAACTCTACTATTATCTAACTTGTATAAGCCATTAGAAAAAGTTCCATGTCCAATTTTGTGACCTGAAATTCTAATTTCATTATGCCCGTACAAAGAACAACCATTTTTATCAAAAACAAAGTAAAACCCTTATTGACAGCTTTGTTGACAGATATGAGATTAGTACTCAAATTTGGAACATAGAGAACATCGCCTATGCGATTTAGACGCTTATTGTCTACTAAAACATCGCCTATACCAGCACTAAAGAATTTATCGTTATTTGCTAGAGTTATGTCACTATTCATGAAGTCTTCACGAAAATTAGAGAGGTAGTCCTTATTTCCAGTCATGTGTGCAGAAGCTCCTGAGTCGATATACCAGTCGGATTTGCTCAGAGTTTCTCCAACACCAAGCGCTGAAAGAAGGGTAGTATCTTTCCTAATTTTCTGTTTCTTCCTGTGTGGACATTGAGGACGTTTATGGCCTGGCTCCTTGCAGTCATAACAGATAATAGCTTTCTTAGCTTTGTACTCGCTAGTAGTCGGTTTGTTATAACTAGCTAATACTGATTGTGCGGTATCTCGTTTCTCCATCTCGTTCAACAGCTTACTTTTAACTAAATCAGTAGATATGGAAACATTTGAGTTTTCGAGAGCCATGATCAATGGATCGAACTTCGGTGTTAAGCCACCTAACAAAATAGCTGCGATACTTGAATCATCTATTTTCTTTCCTATATCATCCAGATCTTGCGCAGTGTTAATAACCGCGTTAATATATTGCTCTAAAGATGAGAAATCTGATGATTGGTAACGATATAGCTTTCTCTCCAGTGAAAGTTTTCGCCCCATTCCTTGATCTTCATAGGCCTTTTGTAATGCATCCCAAACTTCTTTGGCTGTTTTGCAAGACCGTGCATGTGTTATTGCGCCGCCATCCAACGTTAAGCACAATTTTGTATAAGCTTTAAGATCTTTTTGTTTCTTAATAGCTTCTGTCGTTGTATCTCCCTCCGGATACCCGTTAACGGTACACCATAAGTCCTCATGCAAAAGGAACATTTTCATTTCGAACTTCCAATGAGGGTACGTTTCTCTGTTTGTGAGAGGTCTCACATTAGCTAAAGACGCTCCACCAACAAACGACATATTTCCATCACCTTGCATTCTTAAAAACTTACGAATTCCATGTAGTCATATAATCAGTCATGTAGTCAGTAATAGAAGTAGTGGTAGCCCATAACCTGTTGTGATATCCTGCTATTGTACTAAACCTGGATATACTTCGTAAGAATTATTTTATTTAACCAATAAAATACTTATTTAAGCTATTTAGTATTTATTGTTATATTTGACAAGATGTGAATTTTTCTTAGGAGTGACAGAGAACATCAATGTAGAAAAACATATTTAAAATATACTATGGACTATAAATAGCCAGTATCAATTATTCCAAAACTATGCAAGTATTCAGACAAGGTATTTAAAACTAAATGATTTATGATACTAAGTTATAATAACTATTGTTTTAGTATTATGCGTAAATTGATAGAGAATGTCCTAAGTGTGACATAGCAGGGGAATTAGATTTTTACACTTCAGTGACAATTTGTGGAAAATATATAAAGATCTGTATAGACATATTGATTGTCATAATACTATGATGGATTAAACATATTCTAGATTACTTCAATACTATAAATTATAAACATATGGTGACAGGCGTGGAACCCCGTTATCAAATATTCACCCAAACAACAATTGTGTCATATCTTTAAGAAACATAGACAATTGCTTTATAAGCAAGTTCTGTTTGGAAAGTTACATTATTTTGTTAATTTCCCAAGTTGTTAATATTTCCAGTTGTATTATCAATATCATTACACCACACATATTTGTTATAACAAACTACTAAGTTGATTAACTAAGTATTGAAAATACTGCACATAAACTTAGTACATTAAGTGAAGTACAATCCCTAAGTACTCCCTAGTAGGAGGGCGGAGGACCGGGTGTGGCGGCGTTCGTTGGGGAAGGCCTATGTCCAGCAGTGGACTTCTAGGGGCTGACATGATGAATCCCTAAGTATTCCAGTACCATATTATAAGTAATATTTACTATTTTACATACTTATGCTACCCGGTCGAAAGGTGGAGGCGCGCTGACATGCGACACACTCTCGATAAAGCACAACTTATGCATCAATCTAACTAAAGAAACAGAGATGATGACTGTGACAAGGATTCTCGTGCAGTATCTGAGATCCTCCGTCTGTCTCCGGCAGATGAGAGAGGGTTGTGCTCCTGCAGTGGAGACAAAAATAACCTGATGATGATGATGATCTGAGTGTGTGGTCACAACCCTCTTACATGATTGCTGCCAAACAGCTATCAGCATTGTTGGGTTCAGGTTTGAGGGTAGGAGAGCCAGTGTAGTTACAGGTATACAAGGAAGTCTAACATAGTTCTCAGGGTTGCATCGCACTTGTGGTCTTTAGGTGGCAGGTTTATGGGCAACAGTGACTGCCTCAGGTCTATCTGTTTTCCATTTCAGAATCGTTTAATATATCAGTCCTTTCAATATCAAGTCTGAAAAGCTTATTATGCAGAAAAACATAACGATGTTTTTATATTAGATGACACTGCAGTTAGGTATGTATATGAATATTCATGGCTGGTGATAATATTATTTGAGTTATGTTGTTATACTTCTTGTATCATTCCAACTCATTCTGATCCAGTTCGAAATGGAGCCACATATAGAGAGAGATAGACCAAAGTTAAATAAAGTAAAAAACTATAATTACTTGAAAAAAAAACGCGTGACTTTCAACGAACTGTTGGTTTACTATGATTTTAGTCTAAAATATGTTTTTATATTTTTAGAGACCTTTATACTAACTGCATAAAGCTCTCTGTTTTTAGCTTTTTTGACAAAGAAACTTGATTAACCCATTTATAAAGCTTGATAAATAGTTACAGTACTTGATTGAATAGTAAGTACTCGTATTCTTATCAGTATTATTCCTTCATTCACAAATGATTCAATTAAACTGTTACATGAACTGTGTTGTTTGCGCAGAACTAAGTCAATGGAAAGCTGGTGGACAATGCTAGGTCATTGTAAATAGATACTATAAATATATTGAGACCTATTCCGAATTCACGTCATTATAATTACATCAGTATAATAATACAGTACATAATGAAGATGATGCTTCCTCCCTGGTCCCAGAAGGGAAGGCAGATACGATGTGTCTCCACTTTACGCGATCCTGCCCTGACACACCTCACTAGCTTCACTCACATAGGTACATAAATCTTTCCATGCTATATGTTTATTCAGTTTGATCCTTCAACATCCTCCTAGGAAGATGAAGGGGAGGGATTGTGAAAGGGCTATGTGCAATTAGTGAACATATTTACATTAATTGGCTGATTAAGATAACATCTCGAAAATACGGTGCCATCTTGAAAAAATGTGGACTGTCGATTTAACTTGCGTGTTTTGCGAAAATGCGAATGATTTGGTTGGACCAATGTTTCATGCACTCAAGAAACATATTATGTAGGTACTTACCTACATCCAAAACAGTAGTCAAAAACATTAATTACCCTCCTTCGTTTTAGCAGTCTGCTAAAAATATGAGTAAAATATCAGCTAGAAACTAATAAGTAAAAACAAGCTTAATAACTATAATTATTTTATCAATAAAGTCAATAAACTTTATTAATAAATAACTTGTAGATTCAAACATATTATTTGACGATGGAAAACTGATTTCTGTAAACAACAAGTCTTTGTCCTAAAGTCAGTATCTAAAATGTAAATAGTGGATAAAAAAATATCTTTATAAAAGTGATGAAAGAACTTATGTTTCTAACTCTCCTTGTTATGAATGTAGACAAATACCTACATGACTGTGTGTACTCACTTCCCCACTACGATAGGCTACATAGACCTACCGATGCGATTCTATTTATCGGACAGCTTAAATCGTAGGAGTCAATTATGCATAATTGGTACACTTATCCTTCGACGCGTCGATTAGAATTGTCATTGGACATTGGCCATCTTAATATGCTCCATAACAACCAGTCTTCCGCCAGCCAGCGGCTACTTGCCTAATTATTCAGATCATCGCACTAGTATTTAGCCTAGAACTCGTCAGCCATCGCTTTTGTAGCAGACGTGGTCCCAGATCTATCGATTTACTAATCCTTTCAGCAGATGGCCGAATAATCGTATCGGGTTATATATTCTATGTCTGTATTGCCCAACATCGTGTCACGTGTCCAGAAAGTGACCGTCTGACCCGACGGTGTCGATTATTAAGGACAATACATACTGTGTTACTCTATCCCGCTCTATTTCAGGTACTCGTGGTTTAGATTTCTTCATCGCATCGTGGAAACAAACGTACATTAATGGGCTTGGAAATACACTTGAAAATGAATAGGCGTCTATGATATAAAATCTTGAAAGATTTAAACAATATTGTTTATTGATTGATTAATAGGTAGCAATTCTTTTTAGAAGCCTGATATAACAGTGTTAGTATCATTAAGTCATCAGTTACATATACTTTTTGGAAGATTCAAGTGCAGAAGCCGCCTGGATGATCAACAGGTGCCACCTAATGCCACCATGCTAACATTATTATGTTCCAATTTGAAGGGCTTACTTACCTACAGCCGGTTTAATTACAGTACACGAGCATTCTAACTACGACGGTGAGGACTATCTCAGGGTGGCATCTCACATATGCCCCCGTATCACGCCGGGCTGTGTCTGCTTTCCCTCTGTCTACTAAAATCCACTGAAAAGACACATGATACAGATCGTTGAAAAAATACATTACCAAAATCTTACATCACATCTCCCCACTTCTCAGCAGTGGATCCCCTTAAGTAACCAACTACAATTTTCCAATTGGCTCGGGTCGAACTCTCTAACCTTTCGATGATAGGATAAGAGGCTGATCTTCGCAAATTACTTCCTCTTTTGAAGGGCTAGACACGGCCGTAATATCCTAATGGCGATGGCGTTGTACAATTTCTATCTCTTCTCTGTGTCTATTGTAACTATTTGTTTGTGGAATAAAGTGTATTGTATTGTATATATTGCCGATGATTCTGTCATTTCACTGTTGGGAACAGGACTTGCTAGTGTAATCCAGCCAAGTTCGCATTCACTTCAAGCGCAATTAGGTTTTAGCATTATGTTTTCCATCATCGAGAAGCTTGGGGCGTAGGTAACTTACAACTTTACTGCAGTCTTCCACCATTTTATCACTAGCTGTGCCCGCGGCTCCGCTCGCGTGGACTACAAAATCTGCCCGTGTTCCCACTCTCGCTCCCTATCCCACTCCCACACAGACTCAATCACAATCCCGATCCCGATCCCAATCCCAATGTCACTTCCACTCCCACTCCCGTTCCCACTCCCGCTCCAACTGTAGTACAAACCAATCGCAATATGAATTGTACCGAACATAATAACAATACTTATTTGTTATATTGCATATTTACACCTTGGTTTACATTATTATAGTTTTAGTAGCGATCCCTAATTTTTATAGTAAGAAATATAGCCTATGTTACTCAGGGATAATGTAGCATTCTAATGGTGAAAGAATTTTTGAAATCGGTCCAGTAGTTTTTGAGTTTATTCTTTACAAACATACAAATCTTTTCTCTATATAATATTAGTGTAGATGTAATAATGGTATTTCCCTCATTATTACCAGGTCCGTAATAGACGAAGTATGCATGTGAAAGTGGAAAACTAAGGTTCATATCTTAGTGGAAATTCATCTATAGGCTGATTTCTCCTATCTAACCATATTGTCTGAGATATCTGAGTTTCACTTTTCATCTACTGATAATATTTTTGTTTCTGCACAGATCGACGATGGCTCGGAAAAAAGTACATTCCAGTAGAGAGCATATAAATGCTTGCAATGGCTGATTTACATTAGGTAAGTGCATAAAAATATTTTTATTAGTCCTTCCTGCCTGATAATGAGGAATGTTATATAAGGAACCTCTAAAATTATATTGTTTTACTTGATAATTAGATTTATGAGAAGCTCTTATTTATTTTCTAATGACATAAATTTAGTTATTGTTCAGTTATGTAGTATATTATCTTTGGTTATAATATGCTATGACTTGTCTTCGTGTCATCTCATTTACAAAGATCATGTATTTTCAACTCTCGATTTTTAGGGTTCCGTAGCCAAATGGCAAAAACGGAACCCTTATGGATTCGTCATGTCTGTCTGTATGTCTGTCTGTCCGTCCGTCCGTATGTCACAGCTACTTTATTCCGAAACTATAAGAACTATACTGTTGAAACTTGGTAAGTAGATGTATTCTGTGAAACGCATTAAGATATTCATACAAAAATAGAAAAAAAAATAAAAAAATTTGGGGTTCCCCACACACAAATACTTAGAACTGAAACTAAAAAAAAAAATTTCATTAAACCCATACGTGTGGGGTATCTATGGATAGGTCTTCAAAAATGATATTAAGGTTTCTAATATCATTTTTTTCTAAACTGAATAGTTTGCGCGAGAGACACTTCCAAAGTTGTAAAATGTGTCCCCCCCCCTCTAACTTCTAAAATAAGAGAATGATAAAACTAAAAAAAATATATGATGTACATTGCCATGCAAACTTCCACTTAAAATTGGTTTGAACGAGATCTAGTAAGTAGTTTTTTTTTAATACGTCATAAATCGTAAACCACAATACTATTATTAAAACATCGATCAAGGTTACAACGAACTATTATAAATTTTATATTATGTTACTTGCTGCTACGGAACCTTTCATGGGCGAGTCCGACTCGCACTTGGCCGCTTTTTTCTTTGTATGCAAACCGATTATTTAATCAAGACTGCCTCTGACATTCTCCGAAATGGTTTCGAAAATTCCCAGTGATATTTTTTGTGGCTTATCTAACATATAATTAACTTTAATGAAGTCAAATAGGAATGTCAAATGTATTATTATCACTGTCAGTTATATATCGGGACACGCAGGTCCTGTTTAGCCCGAATATCGTCTTGTAGTTAGGCTGGGAGCAAACTAAGAAAAATTAAGAATGTCATCGTCGAAATCTTTGACCTCCATTCATACTCTGGGTAACCGCTAGACGTCACTGAAATTATTCCCTGGCATAGGACAAGGGCTTCAAAATGACTTGGAATGCTTAAAATAAATAATAATTATAAATACAAAGGACCTGTAAAACTTCCCGTGCAGGTCAGGGACAACATAAAATGCTCACACAGGACCAATTTGTACAAAGTGGTCTATTGGAGCTTGCATCTGCACTGGAGTATTCCCCCCAGTGGCCGTACGATGACAGACTCCGAGCTAATAAATTTTCTACTGTCACCCTGAATTAACAACAAGTTTCCTACTTCGACTCTTTACTTCTTTTATTTAATTTGCCTGGGGCCCAAGGTAGCGTAGATTCAGTCCTTGGGACTCGCCCTACCTCACTGAGATGTGTTATGTGTAAGTGTACTTCCGTTGATCCTCGCTCAGAGGAGTTGCGGAGGGAGAATGGTGAGGAGGCGGGAATGTCACCCTAAATTAGTGTTAGTACTATTAGTAAACTGTAGTTTAATTTGTATGAGTCGCTAGCCTAGCACCACTCCATTGCAGTATTTTCATATTTCATTTATTCAAACAGCATTACAGTACATATAACCAAGGCGCTCCAAACAGTCATTACAATAATAGAATATTTCATTACATTAAAAATAATTTCGATTGATAACATTGAATTTACATACACCGATGCGCGATGTATAATATAGAAGTACCTACGTCCATCAGGGTAACAAGTGAGAATAAAGTTTCCATATGTCACCCTCTAGAGGCTCAAAGTATCCAATCATTTGTGATAATATCACTGATAAGATTTCACGTTTAGTTAATGAATTAATTTGTACCATCTTTCTGAATGCCACATACTGCACTCTGAAAACTGGTGCACATAAATTCATTGGATAAACGTTAGATTTTGCCACAAATGATTACTTTTAGTGAAAGTCTAACAGGCCCGTGGTTTTTTTAATTTTTATTATTATTGAAAACTATTTCTAAATAAATGTAGAAAAAATGTAAAAGTCTTTTTTCGACTACTGGTGCTATTTAGTGTTACGCAATCCGTTGAAAAACCACCTTAAAATCAACTCTTTTTAAAATTGTGTTTAATGAAAATAATTCTCAATAAGCAGCACGTATGCGTCCTGCTTTATTATTGCGTCAAATGAGGCAGTCTAAAAATTGAATAAATACATTTTAACCTAAGCATTATCACTTGACCTACATTTTATGGCATTATCAATTTATCATGCATGTTTCACATATTATCAGTAGTTGATAAGCACCAGATCCCGGGTTGTTCCCCGTTATACCCACCCATTGTTCTCGTGTGTCCTTTTTTCGTCCCATTTGTATTGAGTATAATCAGTAGACATTATTATTTGTTTAATTTAAACATGTGCACAAAATCTTTAAGATCTAATGAACCAGTGTAATTTGATAATTATTTATGTAATCATGTCGATCGCAATAATGGTTTATCTATTTATTTCATTGCAAGGTGATTCAGTCTAAAATATGGTTCTTTATTGCTTCTGATAAGGATCAGTCAGTGAGCAGGTCCAGAGCAATATTTTACAAGCGGCCGCATACTCTTGAAATGTATATTTATGATTCTAATACTAACTTGACTTATATTTTCGTGGGTTAATTTTCACTTAACAAAATACTCACTCAAAACAATATTATCTTGAAGACCGTGTATTTTCCCCCCTATACGTTGCTTTGCATATAGAACGAGATACACTTTAGACTAAATAGAAATGAGAACGAATTTATAAGTTTAAATAAATTATTTTTGTCATGGGTACAAGTAGGAATGGATACAGTTGGGAGTAACCCATTAAGGTAAAGAACATACCGAAGATGCTGAAACTTATTTTTTCCGATGAGAATATAAATATTAGTTTTGAATTGAATTGGTACTTTTACAGATCTACCACCCCTTTCGTATATTTCGACGTCAGCGGATTCAAATCATCCTTCACTAGCCTATCGCGGTCCACTTTTTGCCTTTAATTCTAGGTATCGTTATTTCCAGGACTCTTCACCCATCTATCTGTAACCTAGATCACAGTATAAATCAGCTTTCACATAGGTACAGTCTGCCCCTTTTGCCAGAAGTCTGTCTGTCTTCTGTCTTCATTCGTTCCCGAGGGGCCGCGGCCGCACATGTGACCGTTTTCCGACATGAATCAGTTAATTCATGTGCGTGATTGTGACCCAATCCCAAGATACTCTTCTATTATACAAGCCGCCGCTGTTTCAGAATTAGCAAGTCACTGTCCAATCAATATGCCCTTGACATTACGGAGCAACGATCTTTTAAGGTTATCTGTATCATTGTACATCAACATCATACATACACGCGCTATCAAAAATGATGATTCGCATGTTATATTATGTGTCTACCTTACTGGCAAGTTTTGCTTAAATTGAATCATTTATAGTGCGATAATATGTTCCCATGTATCAACTATCATCATGATGTCATCCCTTTTCTGCTGATGTTATTGGGGTAGGACAGTACAGGATCTCTCTGGGTAGGTTTAAATATGAATATAAAAAATGTCATTGTCGAAACCCGCACATTGTATACGATATACGTTTTGCTAACTTATTTGATGGAATATTCCACTAACGTAAAAAAAACGACGGCACCGTGAACAAATGTGTACTTAACCTACATGGTACGTGAACGTACACCTGTACCCAGTCGTTCGATGGAAATTAATTAATTAAGAAATAAATAAACACTAGCCAGGAAAATATCCGGCCTAAGATGTCGCCTTAGGCCACGTGGTCCGATCGGCTTGTCCGATCGATCGGGTCAACGAATTATTATTATTTATTTAATTTATTAATCGTATATAATAAAACATTTTCTTACAAAAATTGTCTCCCAAAACCGTCTAGACGGTTTGACTGGGGGATCATAGTCTCCTTATGTTTAATTGAAATTAATAATTAAATATGATGGAGTTAAATGCTTTCCAGCAAATAATTTTTCAGCATTTTTTTAAATTTACGCTTGTTAAACTCCATTCTAATATCCTCGGGCAAGGTATTAAGTAAATAAGGTAGGCGTTTTCTTATGGTTCTGTCACCATAGTAATTACCCACCCTAGGTACGTCATACCTGCCCCCGGTTACTGATCTAGTAATGTGGCTGTGACTTACTAGTGATAGGTTAGTCTCATGATTGCTATGTTGGTTTATCAGAAGTAAATATTTATGCTTTAGACCTGCTGGTAGAATTTTACAAATTTTAAATAGCTTTCTGTAATTATCATTGCATCTTGCTTGAGTTTTTTTATCCACAAGTAATTTTAAGAACCTTATTTGTAGTGCTTCTAGTTTATCGGATTTCCCTCTTAGTATGTGAATTAGCAGCTGCTACTCATTTGTTATGACTGACTTTTGCCATCGGCTCTGCTCGTGCGGTTTACAGCAATTGATAGATTGCTTAGCGTCGCACCGAGTTACTTACACAAAAGTTAAAACCCCATCGAAATCCGTTCGCATTACTTGCGTGAAGCCCGTACAAATAGACAAACAGTATAAAAATGTAAATCGGTTACTCGGTTTGATTTTTCAACGGTGCCATCATCATCAGTGTTACACTCTATGTCACCCCTAGCGTGTCATTATTTTAAATGCATTTTTTTTAATAAACTGTATTATAACAAAACGTCACTCTCTGCCTATGGGTATAGTGTTCTACTTCTAAAAGCCGAAACAAATAGTCGCGTCCGCGAAGTCCTACTGGTAACAGCACTACGAGAAACGTTGTACTAATGAGCACGAGCAGAATTTGACATAGACGTGTAAACTCTATGATAAAAACTCTTCTTATCTTATTAAAGAGGGCAAATTCGTAAGTATACCCGGCGACGCTAAGACCCTTTGGGATCAATTGTGTCAGCCTCTGTAGGGTAGCTGGAAAACCACGTACGCACGTGGTACAACTTCCAACCCAGCCCAGCGATTACACACTAATTATGTCTGATGTGCGCGTTTCCTCACGAGGTTTTCCTTCACCGTTTATAAGAGCAGTCAGTAAGTGCATACACTTGTTAAGAAAAATCCATTGGTACTAGATTGAGCTGGGACTCGAACCTCTCGTCTTAATGGGCCGTGTCTTCCCCACTGTGCCAACGAAGCCCTCAACAACAACGCTTCTTACAACGGCATCGTTCTAATTATAAGTTACGCGTATGATGCAACAGAGGCGATATTTTGCAGAGCACCCGCGACGGTGACGTCGCGCTCCATCGCACAATTTACCGGAACGGAATACTCTGTATAATTAAATTAACATTCCCGTTACATTTTACTTTTTAAAAACAATGTTGCAAGTGGAAGAAAGTTGTAATCGCTGCCGGGAATACAGTCATTTCAAGAATTAATAAAACAAATATAATTCTGTAAACTCGGTCATCGTAAATAGAATGTGGACACTGACAGTGGGAGTAGCCCGACAACTCAAGGTCGCTCAGCGGGCTATAGAAAGAGCGATGCTCGGAGTTCCTCTAAGGGACAGGATCCGAAATGAGGTGATCCGCCAGAGAACTAAAGTTTACGACATAGCTCAAAAAGTTAGTACGCTGAAATTGCAGTGGGCTGTCACATCTGTCGGAGAACCGATTACCGCTGGGGTAAACGAGTTCTCGAGTGGAGACCGCGACTGGGCAAGCGTAGTGTGGGACGTCCCCTGGCTAGAAGAAGCGACGATCCGCGTAAGTCGGCTGGCAGTGACTGGATGAGAACCGATACAGTGATCGGATACAGTGGCGCACCTTTGGAGAGGCCTATGTCCAACAGTGGACTTTTTCAGGCTGATGATTTATTAATGCGTTCGTTAATAAATTAATTCGATCCTGCGTTTACTTTTGTCCTGCTTCACAATACTTTTCCTGATTAGCTCTTTCAAGTGACGCATTATAAAATGTCACTTAATTTCCGATTATAAATGACGCGAAAGATTTTATACTATGAAATATATGATTCAATAAGATATTGTGTAATATTTGTCGGTCTTGTAAACGTTTATGCATGAACATCGCACTCATAGAATTTGAAGAAAAAATGCCTCATCATCAGCTAAAAGGAATATAGTCCTCCTTTACTATTCTGTTCTATATCGTGCCACAGCGTCTGCAAAATAAACTCTATCAAGGTCGCTTTTAATGGACCAAATCGGACAGTCTGTTACTTGGTCCATAAGTCAAAGTCAAAGTCAAAATCATTTATTGCACATGAGTACACTTGGTACATTTATACACGTCATTTTTTTATCGACTACCGCTTCCTAGGTGTTAGCGCTGTGAAGAAGAAACGGCGCAACAAACTTCACGCAACACATCTTTTAAAAATCAAGTTTGCATACAATTAATAAAGATTTTGCGAAGCTGGATTAACATTAGTACCAGGCATCTTTGTCATTCAAATAATCGTTTACTTTATAATAGGCTTTCTTACAAAGTTGTTTTTTATGTGAATCTTAAACTTTCTGTCCGTCATGTTTAAGATTTCCATGCTTTATAATTAAATGTTCTAAAAGTAATGCTCAGGTACATATTAAGTTTATAATTGAGTTCGATTCTATTCACCCGACTACGGTCAAGCCAAATGATGGATAATGTCTTTCGCGTTCTATGTTTTGCTTTCTGCTAAAGTATTGACGTACTCCTCTGTCTGTCCGTTTTTATTTAGGCGGGCCGTGTTTGTAGGTTTTTGAGGTAGTATAAAACAGTCACTACAATGAGACTTGTCTTATCCCAAACTAGGATTCCCTGTATTCACTACGCGGCGCGAGCCGAAAGGCAGCAGTCCAGAAAAGCGTACTGCCAGCCGTGCTCTATTTTGCGGGTAACGTTAAACTGGAGATGAGCGTAATATTTAGTAATACTTAGTATGCTTTGGTCAGGTACTATTGTAGTCAAATTTGTTCATGACTTACTGGCAAAATAAACGATTTTGCGAAATAACTGTAATCTAGGAAATCTAGGAAATCTAATTATTATCGCACCCTTCGTTTCTGAAGTTTCTCGAACTTTAAATCAACACCATTGAATATCGTGAAAATATGTGGTGATTATGTATTACACAATGTGAGTCAATGCTGAAAACTGCTTGTCATTCCGCAATGGCTTGCTACAGCAATGACTAATGACGTCACCGTTCGTATAGAGAACGCTAAGTCATGGCATATGATGCTGGGATAATTTTTCATTTCATGAGTTTTTTCAGTATATAGAAGCGATACAGTGATGTTCACCATCCAAAAAAAAATCTACAAATACGTTGTATGAAATATAGTTTTCGTAGAACGCTTCATGTCATCTTGTTATGATACCAGATAACTATAATAGATGAATCGTATAAAGATTCGTATCTACGAATCGTATATACTGCACTTTTTTCAAGAGTATGATGATTGATGACAAGCTAGACATTTGTAATTTCAATTCGGTTGTATTAGATATGGAGTCAGACACGAGTATTTCATAATTGCCTCGTATTCTCTGCTATAAGAGAATACTAAATATTACTACTCTGCCATGTAAGACTGTGTTCCTTGATGCGGTTTATACAAAATTTATTCATGGCAAAAGCTCGCAAATTGCAAACTTCTCATAAAAACAACTTCTCATATTTAAAGACAATTTCTTATAATGACAACTTCTCGTCATGACAACTTCTCGTAATGACAACTTCTCAAGACAATTTCTCATAATGACAACTTCTCATTATTCACTGTGTATCATACTGTAAAAGTACGTAGATTAGATTAGATTAGATTTATTTATTTCACTTTTACATCTTAAAAATTCAATTTTACATGTCATTCTAGTATGGTAAAAGGGATCGTCATAAAATAAAATAATGTATAAATTACAATGTCAACAATTCAAATAATGTCATAGTATATAACATGCTATCTATGTCGTACAAAGTAACTTGCCTTCAGGAGCAGTCTTTCCTCAAATATACTAATCTGCATTAATTTAAACTGGTATTACTTGTTTCCTCGTTGTGATCGAGTTTAATGTTTCCACTTTTGGGTTCTTTCCAATTTAGGGGGAAAAATTCACGAATATAAAAGTATTAACAATGATACTCTAAAATCATAAGTTTAGATTTTTATCGGAGCGTGAACCAGAAATAGAAATAATTATAATTGACGTATTGATCACCTAACCCTTTTGGTATAGGCATTATAATGATTATAGGCAAAGTATCTACTTCACATGTCTTTGCTCTTCAATTTTGTTCTTTTTTCTACGCTTGTAGAAGAATAGAATAGAAGGAAAACAATCTTCACTCATTTGGTGAATCCGACTCAATAGTGGAAACACTGGCATATCTTCTAAACTGATGAGATGAATTTATTATGACGAAGCGCAATTTATCTCTTTACACACATCGTTATCGTCAAGTCTGAATGATACTGCAAGTTTATTCGGCATTTCGGGATATCGAAATCATTGTTATGGTACACGCTCTATGCTGACCATAGTATATAGCGATACAGTATATTCAGTTGTATATACCCCCAACATTATAAAAGTATAAATAAATAAATGCAGCATGTGCTGGCTATCCTTATTTATTTATTTTATTTTAAATGGAAAGGTATTTCCATATCATTAGTCAACTTTTTTTTGGAAATCGTCAATTCAGTTCTTAAACATGTTTGTTGATGTAGCAGTTATGACAAATTCTGGCAATTTGTTCCATCTATAATGATATAAGCTCCTGTCTGTATGTAATTTCTTCATAATATAGACTCCCCGGCTCATAAACTCTTCCTCAGTAGGTTCCCATTTTGAAGATCGTGAATCCGACGATACTTCTTTACTAGCTTATTATAAACAAACAAACATATATTCTGAAAGCTTATAGAATTTTGTGACTACACTGATGTAGAATTGCAGCTGAATGCATCCCAGCTTATGTACATAGATTCATTGAACGGTAGTCTAACTAACATTTGACCTAATTTATATACAATCGATATACGCCTGTCCTTATGTGCATCATGTACTACTTAATTACCATTAGATACTCTTAATGCAGCACAATATAGCTTTTGAACTGGACACGTATTTGAGCGATCTCGTGAAATTCGGTCACTGGGTCGCAGTCAAGGTGGAAAGCTGCCAGCACCTATTATTATCTTTTTCACATATGAAGGTGCATGTGATATTAGATAAATTTTGTTACATGCAAGTTCTATTTGCGATATTTTAAATATATAAAAAAAGTTTGCTAATTGCACCCAATTCATGCCATGGCCCTTTACTCGTAACTGCGAAATAGCCGAACACCCCATATCAAAAGATTGTAGTGACCACACCGTACGTAACTATACTGAGTGCACTACACCTGAATGACCAATGGTTCGCCAACCCACTTGAGACAGCGTTGATATAATGAGTGTCTCGCCAACGCCGCGCGTTATCATTCCGCGATCTGCCACCGCTGCGAGCTGACGTGTTGCAAAACTTTAAAAAAGTCTCCCAACTTTTGAAACATTTTTTTTGCGACTGAATGCCGAACTTCAGTTGAAAGGATTGTGAAGTGTGATTGTGTGTCGGAATCCAGCCAGTGTCTATTTTTCGTGGACATGTAAGTTTTTCATTTTCTTTAAAAGTCCGCAACAATATTGACGTTTGTTTATTTTCAAGTTACATCGATCCCAGGTTTGGAATTTTACTCTAAAATAATTATTTCATCAGAGTGATGAAAAAATTACTTGTTGAAACTAATTCTAAATTTATATTATTTTAATTATTGTAATTTTGAAATGTTTGTATAATGTGCAAGAAGTAAGGAAATTATTATTATTATTATTTCATCATCAAAACTTAAGTAAGTATATGGTGACGTTTTTTGAGCGAATTAGTTAATATTATTAAATAAAAAAATTTAACAAAAAATATTCAATAATTATAAATTTAAACAAATCTTCAGATAGTTTCAAAAATTGCATACTAATTTTACTTGTTATTTATTTTTTAAATATTATTTTATTACTTGATGGACTATCTTTGCAATTAATAGTAATAAAATAACATACTATCGACTAAGTTTATATTGTTCGTAACTGTAAATTTTTTATGGCTTCAGCACGGTATAGCATATTTTTTTAAATTACTTTAGAGTTAGAAATCGCATCAAAATATTGTCTTCGCCTTATCAAAGTAAATAAACGGATTTCGATAATATTATATATTTATACTTAGGTATAGTAATCTGACATAATATCTTTTGTTGATAATTATCACTAATCCGTTGAACTTTGCATGCTTTGATTGATTGAAACTTTACCTTCAAGGTGATTTAGTATGCTTAATATCTTGAAAACGTCACGTATGCAGTTGCTATTAGTTTTGTAGTTCTACCGTCTTACCTACCGTTAACCTGTTTTTTTGGTTATGTTTTCCCTCAACAAGGACTTATAATATAAAAAGGGTTTAAATTTGGGCTTTTTGAGCAGCGTTGAGTGTATGTTGCCAGCTATTAAAATCGAAACTGAAACTACCTGATTTTTTAACATGAAACTGACGGAAATGTCAACACAGGACGTTTGACATTTCCGTCAGTCAAAAAAAATCTTACGTTCGTCCTATCTTGCTCTTCCCCGCTAAGACTCCGCGTTCTGGCCACTTTCGTCAGATGGTTGTCAGGTCTCCTTAAAGTGTGTGCTATCCATGATCACTTGAAGTGTGTTTAAATCAGGTCTATTTATTCTAATGCATGGACCAACCACCCTCTTAGCTGTTTCAGTTGCCAAACAATAATTAATGTAGATACTGTAAATACTGGCAGTGACTGGATGAGAAGAACAGAGTGTCGGATTCAGTGGCGCGCCTTGGGAGATGCCTATGTCCAGCAGTGGACTCTTTCAGACTGATGATGATGATGAAATTCTGTAAGCCAATGTAATTACAAAACAAGTGTAATTAAACGAGGCATTCTAATATAATCCTTCGGGTTACAACGCACGTGTGGCCAAAGGCTGCAGGTTATTGGGCGACATTAACCGCTTACAGTTAGGTGGGTCTGCCCTTTTGACACTTCCATTACATTAAAAAATCAACATAAAGAAATCGACTACTTTTTCAAGTTATTTGTTTAGTTGCACTTTGAATGTAGGATGATAGTTATAAAAGTGAAATTCTGTATGTACATATATGTTTGTCCGTCTTTCACGCCTCAGCCACTCAAATCATATACATGAAAATGTATATGTAGGTGGTTCTTGAGCCAGGAAAATACAGGTTACCGCGGAAAACTTTAATAAACGCGGGTTACTCTACTTCGTAGTTTTACTCGATTTTGTGGAAGTTTGTACTTATTCAAGTTTTTCGCATTATTATTATATGTACCCTACACTCGGTAATTATTAAAATAATTATTCAAGTGTATAATGTTATTTGAAAAACAAAAAGTTAAATAATAGTTATGCATTGTAATAATTGTAAATAATATTTTAGTAGACTGTATATTATAAACTGAAATAAATCTTTGTTATAAATATTTAGTCATCATCATCATATCACCCCTTAGACGTCCACTGTTGGACATAGGCCTTCCCCAATGAACGCCACCACACCCGGTTCTCCGCCCTTCGCATCCAACCTTCTTCAGGTCGTCGGTTCATCTGGCGGCGGGCCAAATGAATATTTTAGTCGAACCAACTAAAGTTGTATTTACCTTTTCCTGGGCACGTATTTTTTTTTCCTCGTATGAAGATGAGCAATAAAGGACAACCTAAACACGCTTTGGAATTGACACAAGTCTTTTTTTAAAAGATAACTCTTGATTCCACAGGTAGCCACTTTTTATTCTTTTTAGCGGAGGTTTTTTAATGATAAAGTTTCCTGTTTGAAATTTGACGACTTATTTCAAAAATAAACTTACTGCTTCTTTAGTCTATGTTATAAGAAGTTATACAGATGTAACAAAACTAATGTAGTGCAATGACCAGTTACAAATAAGCTCAGCAGATACTTAACAACTTATAGTGAATAACATAAAAAAACTAGATCTCGAGTCCAAAAGGTCCACCGAGCAGTGCGGTTTGAATAAATCTTTCAATCCGTATTTGTCTAAAAGTTACAGCCTGTCTGGGTGACTTATAAGTAGGTTGTTTGATTATATATCTGTCCGTGGAGGACCGGGTGTGGTGGCGTACATTGGAGAAGGCCTGCAGTGGACGTCGAAAGTCTGATGGTGATAATATGTCCAGCAATGGAGCTTGACAATGGTTGGTTGCACATGAGGTTTCTTTATAATCCCAGCCACAATATTAGTTTTGTTTGCTGGCAATAGATTAGACATTCAGTATGAACAGTAATAAGATAGGTATGACCTGAAAAGATCCAGTATTATGAGTTTGTGGTAAGAAAATGAAATACAAACGCTATTTGCGTTTCCGTAACAATATATTCCGTAACAAGTTTGTATTACCAAGTTAACTCGGCAGTCACTTTGAACATCATCTATTGTTTATTTTGCTTCCGATATGTAAATGCGTTTGTTTTCGAATACCATTTGCGTTGAAACAGATGTTACCAGCTAATTATTGTAAGAAAAATGGTTGAAATCTTGGCAAATATTACTGTTAAAAAGGTGCTAAGTTTTCATTGGATAATTGTTGTAATGACAAAAGTATGGAAATGTCATAACTCTATGCCAAGTTCAAATAACTTTTCCATACAGGAACTATGTATATTATTTTTCCCAGCATGTACTGTAAGCATTGAACGTGTTCAGTCGCGCCTCGACAAACGTGCCAGAGGTACTTACTAGCATTTCAAACCCATTAATATGAACTTGACAGTTTTTTGTGGTGATAATTTGTGTTTGTGTATTTTTTACTTAATACTTAAGTAAATTAATGTCACACAGCACGAAAACCTGCCAAGTTCTAATTAATAGTTTCTATATGGAAAAGTTCTTTGAACTTGGCATAGTTATGATGACTCATACATATCTCTATGCCAATTTATGAATATCTCAATACTTTTCCCATCAATTATCGAATAAGAACTTGGCCCCTTGTAATAGTAATGTTTGATGGTATATTTATTTTCTTACAGCGAGCATCCTCGGCGCTGTTAAAAACTCTGCAGAGCTGGAGGAGATATTCTTTCTGTAAATCAGCCCCTCCCATCCCCCCTCTTCTTTAGTATTGGTATATGTCAAATTGTTTATTTTTTCTATCACCTCTATTTCTCTTAATAAATAGTTATTACATTTTCATGCACATAACATACAGCATGTTAATAAAGTATTCTCATTTTTAATGACGCATCAACAAAGATAATTTCAAATCAAACTTCGGGCTTAAAAAGTGAAATTTTGTTGGACAGTACATTCTTTTTATGACGTGATCTTCCTGGTGATGCGCGTCTGCGCATGATTTAATTGTTCGACTTTTAGTCATCACTAATCTTAGGAGACAAATTGAAAATTAGTGTGTAATTTTATTGGTGGATATGCTAGGAGTAACGAACTCGACTCGACTATTTTGGTAATACTGACATCCAACTTCCTACTAATATTATAAATGCGAAAGTTTGGATATTTTGATGTTTGGATGTTTGTTACTCAAACACGCTTCAACCACTGGACGGATCGTGATGAAACTTTGCATATATAGGTTAGGTCCTGGAATAGGACATAGGATAGTTTTCATCCCGAAAAAAAAAACATCCCATCCTACGGGAAGTACATAATAATTTGTGATGTTAAGTTGTTCACGCGGACGAAGTCGCGGGCAACAGCTAGTATAAAATAAACCGAATCGAGTCAAGTCGAAATTGCACTAACAAGTCGCGTCGAGTCGATTAATTCAGATTGAAGTCTACTTACTCGATGATTTGCTGAATTTCATACATTAGTATTATTCAAACTCGTGCATTACTAAGGCATCCACGAATACTTATTCATAATCATTCTGCGTGGGATCTAGACAGTTTTAGTTACACACACATTCTATTTGCATTATTCTGAACTAACTGTTGCCAGCGGCTTCGCTCGCGTGCAATACGTTTTTGTTTCCCGCAGGAACAGTTCTACCTATGGTTAAAATTGATATATGTTCATCCCAGTGACACAGACGAGTCGAGTCGTAAAAGTATAACAAACTGACTTTCAGATTTATAGTATTAGTTAGGATTTGGATTAGGACCTGGGGCCTACTGCGTAAACATTTCGTATAATATCAGTCTAACAACAAAGCCATTCACATTTCGATAAGCATTAAGCGTCAAAGTACGAATAATTAGGTTTAAAGATCTTTATTCTCATTAAGACAATGTCACTTACATGAGAAACAATATAGAAAAAAACATATTTTATTAGTTCGCACCGCGCACACACAAAACATTTATTTTTATTTTACCTACTCGTTTAATGCATTTCTTGTTAGATATCGTAATTAGACGCTAAACGCTTATCAGAATATGTCACATGGCACGTTAGGGAGTACAACATGTTTTTTTAGTACGACGGATGTTAGCCAAAATGATTACGAAGTAGTCCCCTGACCTCTCAAAATATAACGCCATAATCACCTCACTGGGCAGATATAAGTTGATGATTACAGTATTACCTATATCAAAGATCCCTATTTGAATTGGAAGTGTCTTATGAATTGTATTCTAAATTCTGTGTAGTATCCGGAATTGAAGTCTTCCTGTGGATATCGTATAGGGCGGCAGAAGGATCGGCTGCGTCGTGCTTACTCGTAATGTCCTATTTTTTGTCTGTGGCCGTCAATGACATTTCTTTTTCACAATTTATAATTGAAGGTTGTCTGGAAGAAGTCACTTTTAGCGATGAGACCGCCTAGATGTACATGTGTAAGCTACTTTATTATTGTATCTTTGTTTTTATCGTTCAATAAAGAGTAATTGAGTTGAAAAAATATATAGCTTTGTTAAATTAAATTTCAACATACATACTCGTAGCAATGTTTATTTTGAAAACCTATTACCTAAATTTGTAACAAGAAATTGCTGTCATTGTTGGGTCATGGACATGAGTATGGCTGATTAATATTATTTCATTACTAAACCTCTGATGAAATTTCATGATAACACAAATATTTCACTCGAAACATTAGTAATTCTATATTTATACAGTTGTAACTACTGGATAGTTCAGGTAAACGAAACGTATAGTACGAGTAGGTAAATAGGTTTCACTTAATTCCAAGGTTACTCGAGATGTCTTTGTTTAAAATGTATTTTTACTGTAGTTCAGTACAAAACACTATATACTTAGTATATGTAAGAAATAAGTCATTTTAAAGGTGATATAATTATATAACAAATTGTATGTCATTAATACAGTATGTATCAAAATACATGTGATTACTGATCCTTTGCATGATATTCATTTAGTACCTAATATTAATTAAAACGTTTCATCCATTTTTGGAAATTGGATAAAATATAACCTCCCTCTATAATACGCATAATCCATTCGCTAGACAAATGTTTTTGTTTTGACAATTAATTCTTTTTCATCTTAAAAGTTTGTACACAGTTGTTCTGTATTCAGTATTGAATGCCTATGTTACCGGTGACTGCATGAATCTTGTTACATTAAATAATGCCTATATCCAACTGTGAACGTTGATGAATATACATCAACTAATAGCCCCAGTAAACTTCTAATGCTCATAATTCTACAAGCAGACAATTCTGTCAAAGTGCTGGGGTGTGCGGGTGAAGGGTATTGCGTGCTGATTGGCCCGGTCAAAGTCGCGCCATGTTATGATTGGTCTGGAACTAAGATGCGCGGTTGAGACATGCTATTATATGATAAATCTGTGTTGCCAGAAGTGTTAGCCTTCCATGAGGCATCTATGAGGTTATTAGTCGATGCTAATAATCAAGTGTTAATTTATTTAAAAACTCCTCATTACTTTCACCGTAGGTGCAGGAAATGTTACGTTACGTTGTTGACGCAAAACATTACTATTCGTTATTTGTCTTATATACATAGGTACGTTACCTTGAAAATGTAAACATTGACTTACGGACGACTTAAATTTCTCTGTGTATTTTATATTAGCATTGCCCATGAATTATATTGTTACTTTTACAAGGTTTAATATAATACCTATAAGTAGTGGTATCCATTACGGAGGCGTTCAGCATCGAATACTGCACTTATTTTGGAAATAAACTTTTCGACTTTTCAAAAGTCATACAAATAAAGTTGTTGGTGTCAGTAATGATGTATGACCCTGTAACTGTTCACTTAAAGGAGGTCCCGGTAGTTTGTTACATACTTGCTGTAGCTTGTGTATATAGGTCGATCTTACAGATATCTAATATATGATATTAGTACCTAGTAAGTTAATTACCTTAAAGATTTCAATTTCAATTTATTTATTCCTTAACAAAATACATTGTGTCGGAAACATCACAAACATAAGATTTAAAATTTACATGCAACAATAATACAAACAAATTAGATATTATTATTAAACAATGTCAACTGTGAAAAAATAATTACTTAATGTCCTAAAAATTCTTCAATACTATAATAACATTTGTCAAGTAGGACCTCTTTCAAGCGGCGTCTAAAAACATTTACATTATTAATAATTTTAAATTCATTTGCAGTTTATTAAATAATTTTACTGTTTGACAACGAGCACTGTGCTGCACAACTCTTAACCTCGGATTAATAGAGTTCAGAAAATCTTTCTTCCTTGTGTGCTGTCTTACACTAGCCTCATCTGGGTTTTCGTATCTTCCCAGATGCTTTGCCATAGTAGTGAGCAACACCAGGATGTACAGACAAGGTACGGTAAGTATCTTGAGCCTGGTGAAAGATGGATTATACCTAACACATATTAAATTTGTCCTACACGATGTTCCAAACACGATGGTAATTCTATGTTTTGGGAACAAATTGCAAAGTCAAATGCAGTTTACATTCTCGCATCTACGTTCTTATTGCCAAGGAATACAGCCTAGAGGTAAAATATAGCGTAAAATATAGCGTTGAACACGGTATTATGTACAAGGATTGTTTATGTCAACTAGTAGTTGTTTGGGAGCTGGCGGTTGTGGTATCACTTACTATTTGAAAACATAGATTTTGAAGGAAGTGCCGTGTGGTTAGAAATGTCGGTCTGTTACTACTTTAAAAAGTCAGCAAAGTGTATATAGGTCGACACTATGTACGGGTACCGTCGATCCAATTTTTTAGTTTTCCGAAAATATTTTTCGGAAATCGTTATGCATGTATCCATGTGAACGTTTTATTGTACCAAAATTAAAAACAACAAAAATAAATAAAAGAAAAAAGTTGTGTACAAAGGCGGACTTATCCTAGTTTGTGAGTTATCCAGCGGACAGAGAGACGGACAAAAAAAGGACGGAATCAAGAAATTGCAAATAATATTGCCTAAAATATAATGAAAACCTAATTTTACGTGTGGTATCGGTTTAGTTCTGTATCACACTCTACTGGGCATAAACATCCCAATATTATATAATAATAAATTTTAGACTGAGTCCATAATCTAGTAATACAAAAATAATGCTTAATCAAGTTAGTAACAATGCGAGAACATGAAATTATTTATTTTCTATTTGAAACACCGAAAGCGAAGACATGTATTTGATTCCAGTATCCCATAATAGGACTACGATATGACTGTCATTGTTATAATTAACAACGCATAGGACACCGTTGGAGCTGCTCCTCACCCGGCGCATCAGGGATGCGGTACTTTTGCGTAGTATAAACGCGAAAAAATCGTCATTGTGCGCCTCCTTCATTCCTGATGCGCTGCAGAAACGTGGCAGCCCTAACAGTGCCTTGAATGCGCCGTTGAATACGCAGGGCAGGTCCACCGGTTGCAGATGAATTATTATTTTATTATTATTAGCCTTCTATAGATATTTCAATTGAGTTACAAATCATTTTCCTTAATCTAATTATGATAAAATTTAACAATATCCTTCTGACTTAATTAAAACACATTACTCTATTAAACATTCAGTTACATTTAAATAATCAAAATATTAAAATAGCACGTAGAATTAGGGTAAGTCATTCATTAGGTAAGTCAAAATAGTCATACACTGCAGATACAGTCATACAATAATATTGGAGCAACTTTTCAGTACAAGCGTTGTAAGAATTAAATTCACTTTTCAATTTTAAAATGGATTTACGATGTTTCTCTCAGACACCACCGGTATTATGAGAGGTCTGGTACAGCAGTTGTATAAAAGCACAACCTACTCGTACCTTGATCTGTTATTCTTATCCTCTACCCAAAGGTTGTCTGGAAGAAATCACTTGTACATATGTAAGTTACTTTATTATTGTATCTTTTTAACTTTTTTACGTGCAATAAAGAGTAATTGAATTGAATTGAATAAAAGGCTGATGTTGATAGCTCTGTCTATAATAATAAATGTAGAAAATCTTGTTAATTTTTTAAGTATTAGGTAATATTTAAACGAAAGTTGTTTATTTACTCTAGGAGCAACAAACTCAAGTAAACAGCATAAATTTAAATATTAAGCCCACATTATATTGGTTTACTTCTAAATCTGAGTTACCATGTCTTCTGTACGAGGTACCGTGTTCAAGTAAATAATATACGGGGTACCTATAAAATAGTCCAGCTGTAATTAATACGAAGTTAAAAAATAAAGGTTAGTGTAAAAATTCCTATGCCTTTTTTTAACAATAAATAGCTGTTAAAGAGTCCATTCGAAGTAACACTTTTTTTTAAAGAAAACCTTTATATTATATCCAGATTTTCTTGTGCTTACGATATCCTGTGTTTAAAAGATCATAAACTAGTCTATTTATTTATATCAGTGCCGGATTAGAATACAATACAATACACTTTATTGCATAAACATACATAATAATAATATTAGCGTACATTTTTCATCAAATCAACTTCGTTTCGATTGATACATCGTCTTGACAGATGGACTTGAAAAGTTTAGTCTAATGCAGCTATCTGCCATTAAAAATGATATCTAAGTTATATAGGTAACTCATTTTCAAGAAAACAAAAATTAAACATTTAGAGCTTTTTTGTTATTAATAAATGTATGTACATTTATTAATAACAAAAAAGTATAACATTAATAAAACGATAACATACCTAAAATAAACTACTTACAAGTAGAAAAGGACGTCGAAGTGATGGTCACACTGGGGCATTGTGCCCAGAATACTATAGCGACATTGTCTGCATGGGTCAAACTAATGCATTGGCCGAGGTCCTGGTCAGCCTTCTGGTTACTGGAGATTTCTATGAGGCTAAGAAGCAGCTATATGTTTCTTTAAATAGGTACAGCCGCTGTGGTATAAGTAACAAGTAAATTAATAAAACAAACATCAACACTTTCGCAAGAATATTTCTCTTTCAATTTCTACATTTTAGTGTTGCTATAAAACATATGAGCACATCCAAATTCTCTATAATATGAACCTACAATAATGAACCGTGAATGAATGAACATTTGGCAGGAGATCGGTTGATTAATATTAATGTTGCAAATAGATTAAATTTTCGACAGTTTCTCGGCAGACAGCAAGTAGTTGACTATCGCTATTACTATCTTGGGAAGACATCTACCAGGAAAACCTACTCTGATTAATGGTGTTTCCCCATAGTTACACATAGATATACGTGATTTACAAATAAACTGACCAGTAGTGGGCTATTGTATAGCGTCAGCTCACACAAATTAGAACATATTTAAAGGAATGTATATATAGTGTGGCTACATTTAAAATATCACACGGTAACCTTGCTCGAGTCTTGACTACCTGAATACAAGATTTCATCCAGATCGGAATTTAATTTTCACGAGTTTGTGATTTTTAGAAACCAATATCTTGTAATTTATATTCGTGTTTTATGTATGTGCTCAGTGAAACGTCATACCGCTATGACTATTCTATTCGTTCTTGACCTTTTTCAGAAGTCAAAAAGAAAAAATATGATAATCGATGTACATAAGTAATCAATCAATTTAACTATAGAAGTGAAGATTTACAACAATAACTGTGATAAGATTACCATTTGTATGTATGCTTGTATTTAGATAACTTTTGGAGTAAGCGAGCAGTTCATCTTAGCCGTTTGAAAAAATTAAATGGCAAACGCAAATACCACAGAATACATAATACCAGTACAATAAATAATATTATACTAGAGTTTATACCTTTGACAGGAAACCTGCATGTAATTATACATATTACATTTCATGAATAATGCATTATTAATGATAAACAAATTTAAAATTGTTAGAGGATCTTAATCTAAATTATTTAAGACTGTGCTATAATTAGTAAAGACTATTTATAGAAGTGGACACTTCAGATATATTTTACTAAAAAAAACGATTTTAAATAACTGTAAGTTGTGTAAATCGAATTTGGTAAACAAATGAGGCTAACTGATAAAGTTTGACATTTAAACTAGATTAAAACTTATGGAACCTGTTCCTATTTAGAGCAATTCAATATTATTTCTACATAGTATCAAAAAATATCTGTGTGTAAAAATATGTATGTGTGACTGATAAGATTTTATGTGATTTGATTATGATGAACAGGTCCTCTGTTTCCTTGTGCTTTAAGTTTAGTAACAACTTCTTAAGTGTAGTTTTCTAAAATAGATTCCTAATTTCTAAAGCGTATGTGAAGTATGCTAATCTGCATGGTGGCTATGACCCTCACATCCTTATTGTGTGTGTGCCCAACAGGGAACCATGACGAAAACCGTGTCAATGGTCCGATATAGGGCTCGCTGTCCACTAAAATATATACTTTTTTTTAGTGTCAATAAAATTCTATGTTTAATGAGATGAAACAATAATGTTTTATGATATATTATTACTTTGATGATTATAATAATTCATAATTCATTTGTTTGCACAATCAAGAGTTTGTTTGCACAATTGGTCTTAGATTTATTTATTTTTATATTAATAAAATTGGCGACGTTTATATATTCAGGTATTATTACCTGCCGATGACGGGAATCGAACGCGCAACCCCCGTTATTATGAGACATGAGTCATTCATTGTCGTCGTTCGGAAAGCCGTTATTGAAAAACGCTGTGTTTTTTGTTAATAATTTTATATTCAGTACAGTCGCGAGAATAAACCTTATTTTAATTATTTAATTTTTTTCTTTTTGGCCGTTTAGTTACGTAACGGAAATGTAATATTTTTTTATTTTTAATTTTCGTTGCACAATTGCAAACCGATTTTTTATGGTTCTTAAAAAACTAAATCATAATGTGTTAAAACCTTAGTACAAATGTTCAAGGCTATCGACGATTTAGGCAAAGGAATGAACCGACACACCTGGATAAGTTTATTTTGATAGTTCGTGTTTAATTATTTATGGTCTTGCTATTTGACGCGAAGCCGCGAGTAAAATAGATATTTTATGTTAATTATCGAACACCTATTAAGTTAAACCCAACTTTCATTATCATACGAACAATTTATGTAAATTATAAGAATAGGTTATATGCATATACCTGTTTTTCACGTGGACAACTCATGATTATCATTTGTATAAAATTGCTTAAGAGTTCAATAATTATCATCAATTAGTCGATATAAACAGTAATGAGACTAATGAGTAATGAGAATATTTCAGTCAAGGCAAATTGTTTGTTACATTTACAAACTTAAATGAATCTGCTGTTTTATTTTAAGTGCCGGAGCTCTTATAAAATATTCGAGCGCTTCAACCGCCGTAATTAATTTACACAACAATTTAAAGAAACAATACCAGTTCATCGTTTTTATCCCACATAAATGCGAAAATTTTGATGTTTGTTACTCAATCACGCTTCAACCACTGGACGGATCGGGATGAAACTTGGCACACATATAGGTTAGGTCCTGGAATAGGACATAGGACAGTTTTCCTACGGGAAATGAAATTAATCGTTATAAGCAGTGAAGATGTGTAAATATCGAAACCTACGCGGACGAAGTCGCGGGAAAAAGCTATGTAATAAGTTTCTGGTCCTAGCACAGATTCTGCACTGGTGTAATATTTAATTAATATATTCTTTTTTAGCAAACTTTGGAGGTGAGGATAATGACGGCGGTTGAAACGCTCGAATATTCACCCTGACTGCGACAATTGGCACATCGAGTTAATAAATTTGGTTTTTACTTGTTATTCTGTGCACGATTGTACCTGCTAGACGGGGACAGCTTTCGAACGTTTCCTCGTAAACTGACGGAGTCCAAGCAGCACGTTCAGGCTGCGTATCTTATACGTGTATAGACCTACATAAAGGTAGCAAATATATAGTTTTATTATATAAATTGCGTAAGTAACCGTGTTCCCGGCCTAGAATAGGGCCACCCCCAATCTTCCCGTGGGTGTCGTCAAGGCGACTAAGGGATTGCACCATGGACGGGCAGCAGCGTTATCCTGTGTATATTAAGATCATTACTGCGATCACCAATCCGCCTGCCAAGCGTGGTCATTATGGCAAATCCCTCAATAGACAGCCCCATCACCAAACGTGGCATTCTGTTGGGGAGGCTTAGATCAGCAGTGGTCTTATTTCGGCTGATGATGAAGTAACCATAATCCGTTTCAAATGAAATAGCATACGACCACAAACGTTATTTGAGTCTAATAAAAATAAATACGTATAAGTGCATGAAAGTGTAAATAGAAAAACTAGTTTATTTACCACGTTAACTTTCCATTTCACTTCGTTACACCATATTTTGTTTCCGGGGCGCAAATGCAATATTTTCGTATGCCACTTGTATAGAACAGAATTTACAGAACAGATGTTATATCGGTCCTCATCCTCCAGAACTCAAAGTTTCTCTTCTCCATCTTTCACACGGGTATTCCTGAGTTTCTCTTGAGTCTCACTAAATAGAAGCTACAAGCAAAACAAATCTTGTAAATCTATGATATTATTTCAAACCTATTCATTAATTAAACAACTTCGAGGCTAATTATGCATGCTGTTTGAAGTAAATTACTTCATATTTGGTATCTACTACTTCGCAATCTAACGTGTCTTTACTTTTGATTTTGCTGTGTGAGTTGAGGACATTCAGTCGATATGTCCTATAAGATGGCCTTCTTTAATTATGTATATCTTACTGTCATTTCTTTCCATTAATCATTATTATCAAATCAGTGCTTCGACGTCCACTGCTGGACATATGTCATCTCCAATCCAAAGTCTAGATTACGACGAAACTGAAAAACTCTTACAAAAAATTACTTAAATACACTTAAACTTATGAACACAACCAAACATTCATTCTCATACATACATACATCGTGCACACTTATACACAACCCTCCCCCCCCCACACACACACTATACATACACATACATCTATATTAATATTAGAACAATTATATTATTATTTAGTTATCATGTACGTAAATGCAACAACCTAGCCTCCGGAGGAGGGCGCTGGTGTCTGTAACACAGGCTCGCCTAGCATGGATACCAGCGCACTAAGTTCTGGCACCACTTGGTATATATGGTTTAATGTAATCAATTTACTTAAATGTAAATGCTGCACTAATTTAGTTTCTAGCTGTATTGTATATATAAGAAATAAACTATTTCATTTCATTTCCAATTAACGCCAACATACACACAACCCTCCGGTCGTCGCATCCAACCGCTTTCACCTTGTTCAACTTGCACCTTTCGGCTTTGCCGATGATCTAAGTTCTTCGTCGGATCTCTTCTTTGCCGGTCATATAATTCAAAGATACCCCGAACATAGCCATCTGCATGTGAATTTGTGGATCATGCCCACGTTTCTGCACCGTGACTTTTGTCTTGAAGAATCGTGGAATAGGCGACGCGAAGACTTCATGCATTTTTCAAATGCTGCCCAGCTCAATTGGGCTCCTCTGTCAGCTTTATCGACATATCGGACGTGTGAATTGGACATGACTTTTGTCTTGTCCATGCTTATCCTAAGACCTACTCGTTATAATAGAGTAATTAAGACTGATCAGCATTTCCTCGAGATACTGCAGCGACTCTGCCACCACAACTATGTCGCCTGCAAATCGGAGGTGTTAGATGTGTTCGCGGTTTATATTTATGCACCGTCCCCTCCGGTTCTGTGTTTTATAGACATCCTCCAGCTCCAGTACGCTGGTAAACATTTTCCTGTTACCCCATTTGCATCTTTCCATTTCCTTGCAAAAAAAAATCTATGTTGGAATGCTTATTTGTCTTTGTGAACATTTTTGGTTCGTTCGATTAATGGATTTGCACTGAAAGGTCTACTTACTGTGGGCAATGCCTTGGGCAAAAAGCTTGTCTACAATAACTTTCTGATTGAACATCCGAGAGCGCTCAAGTACAACTGACCACAATGTCAGTTCTACATCTCCTTACGTCCCAGTAGTAGTGTTCCTTTTCGTACAAAATGAACGCGTCGCGAAAGCTACGGGCTGCTTTCGTTTGAGATGACCGTGTCACTGATTTCCTCCGACACTTAGCGACTTATTAAGTACACCTAGTATGGGATGCGTATACTTAGAAAGTAGATGAAGGAGTTGATATTTACCGGTGGCTGCTCGAAGATCTATAATATATTACCGTTTTAAAACAGACGCTATCCGACACTGTGTACTGCAGCAAGGAATTGTAGGCTACAAATTTTTGATGTTTGGCATCTTGTTATTATCTCTTTGTAGCCATGCATTTGAGCCAAGTTTAGGGCCAATGTCAGTATACGATTGCTTCTAACACCAGTCTGAATTAGCACTAAGGTATTTTTTGTATTATATTGACCTCTTTTTAGGGTTCCGTAGCCAAATGGCAAAAAACGGAACCCTTATGGATTCGTCATGTCTGTCTGTCTGTCTGTCTGTCCGTCCGTATGTCACAGCTACTTTATTCCGAAACTATAAGAACTATACTGTTGAAACTTGGTAAGTAGATGTATTCTGTGAACCGCATTAAGATTTTCACACAAAAATAGAAAAAAGCGGCCAAGTGCGAGTCGGACTCGCCCATGAAGGGTTCCGTAGCAGCAAGTAACATAATATAAAAGTTATTGTAGTTCGTTGTAACTTTCAGCGATGTTTTAATAATAAGTATTGTGGTTTACGATTTATGACGTATTAAAATAAAACTACTTACTAGATCTCGTTCAAACCAATTTTAAGTGGAAGTTTGCATGGCAATGTACATCATATATATTTTTTAGTTTATTCATTCTCTTATTTTAGAAGTTACAGGGGGGGACACACATTTTACAACTTTGGAAGTGTCTCTCGCGCAAACTATTAAGTTTAGAAAAAAATGATATTAGAAACCTTAATATCATTTTTGAAGACCTATCCATAGATACCCCACACGTATGGGTTTGATGAAATTTTTTTTTTGAGTTTCAGTTCTAAGTATGGGCAAGCCCCAAATTTTTTTTTCTATTTTTGTATGAAAATCTTAATGCGGTTCACAGAATACATCTACTCGCCAAGTTTCAACAGTATAGTTCTTATAGAAGTCGTTTTTTTTAATACGTCATAAATCGTAAACCACAATACTTATTATTAAAACATCGCTGAAAGTTACAACGAACTACAATAACTTTTATATTATGTTACTTGCTGCTACGGAACCCTTCATGGGCGAGTCCGACTCGCACTTGGCCGCTTTTTTTACTATTTCTTGTTCTAAGAAGGTAATACATATCTATGATTTTCACCTTACTATCAACATCATCGCATCAACAACATAAATTGTTATGTTGACCAAAGGTCTTGACCGAACGATTATATATGCAACCTTCTCTATTAGGTACAATAAATATTATTAGTAAATCTTGAGTTTAAGTTACTACTTGTTCCAAGGTAAACTTCTCTGTGTAATTCTTTGTGTACCACTGTCTTTGACTATGTTCCTTATAAATTGTATTAGAATACTGTAGATAGCGTGAATAATGAATGAATAGCACATCTGGTGGACCAATGACGTAATTGGAATTACATTTTATTTGAAAATTGTGCTTTTGCAGTTAAAAATAAAGCACATTTTTCAAACAACAATAGCGATCAAACTTCAACTGTAATCTTATTACAGTTACGTATTTTTTCCACCAGATGTGCTGTATTTAAAGGCTATAATTCAAAATAGAAAGTGTGATCTCTCGTGTTCATACATAAAGTAATTCCTTAGGGTGGGAAGACCCTACCGACATCTACCGACGCGGAAACAGCGTAGGTACTTAGGCAAAGCCGAGCTGACCTGTGTGACATTAAAAGCTTTATTCAGTTGAAATAACGCAGTTTATGAGCGGATTTAAGCCGATTCTTCAGACACCTTAAAACCCCACAGTGGAAACTATTGAAGTTTTCAGGATAAAAGTATCGTATACCTATTTGCTAATCCAGGTTTGTGAGGGCGTGTTCGAGCAACAAACACGCAGACTTTCGCATTTAGAGATAATATTAGTTTGATATTTATTTTTGTTTATTTGTCATAGTCGTGTGTGATCGATGACACGACACACGTAGTGTTTACTTATATGATATGATATGATAACCTATCGTTTTTATTATTAAATTGTAATTTATTTATAATTTTTATGTAATTAATCATTTAATGTCGTTCATCGATTATGATATTGTATCTTCGTCTACGTAATCTGATTTCTATCAGCTGTTGCGTGTAATCTGCGTGACACGTGGATTAAATAATGCATTTGTCAATTCGAGTCATCACATCATTCACACTTGACATGAATTGAATGATTCTAGTGACATTCCTGCAAAACCTTCGTGGTTTATTAAATGTGATCTAATATATGCCATACTATGTATCATTAAAATAAAAAAAATAAAAAACATGTACATTTCGTAAATTCAAGAAAACTTCGAAAAACTGTGCCAAAATATCAAGCAGATTATGAGCAAACTAATAGTGAGAATTTCTTGCACTGCGTATGATTGTGTCAAATTACTAGAAAACCAATGTATACTTATGTAATGTCCTCATATCAATCCTTCGATGACAACTGCTGGGCATAGTTCTTCTCCAGTGTACTCCACCACATCTAACCAACTGCTTCCGGCCACCTTTAGGTCATCGGTCCATTTATCTGGCGGCGGGGCGTCCCACACTGTCAGTTCCAATCCGTAGTCTCCACTCCAAGCCAGTTCTTCGACAAATGTGATCCTCCCTCTGCCACTTCAGTTTGCTAATCCGTTCGGCTATATCTGCATTCGCTTAGTACTTCGTCGTATCTCCTCCGGATCATATATAATTCAAAGAAACTCCGAGCATAGGCCTCTCCATGTTAACTTGTTCCATCGTCATCAGTGTCCCACGTTTCTGCGCCGTAGGTCAGGCTGGACGCACGCACTGTGAAATAGGTGACCTGAAGATTTGACGTAGTTTACCAAAGGAAGCCCAGCTTTAATTGTTCTTACGTCAGCTTCCCTATCGAAGTTGTTCCAACTATGAGAGTAATAATATAATAATAATAATAATATGTTTATTTAGAGTAATGTGTACTTTATAAACTTTCTTCCGGTGACATTTGTTTTCCCGTAGTAAAAATATCCTATATCTTCGCAAGCTTTCACTGTATAAAGTTTAATTAAATTGGTTTAGCTATTTGCCATAATTAACAAACATTCACATCTTCGCATTAAAAGTAACTATTATAATAACTGTTATATAGCTAGCGGAAAATTATGCTGCATTTTTACTTTTACTAGTTTTTTTACGATGTAGTGTAACCGTCTCCGTCGTTGTCGTTTATTGCTTACAATGTTCCGGCAGGCATTATTTACCTTCATTTTCCGGAATGGAGCGGCAATTTTACATGTACTATAACAGCCTGTTGATGACGGATGCACGGCACCTGGTGGCCTGATGTGGGGTTTGTTATTATTTATAACATAAATAATGTATGGCGAGGGTGTATGGTAAATAAAAAAACATAAAAGGCGCGCGCGCCGCTGCTATTTTTTTTCGTTCGTATTTGGAGTTCTTGTTTGACTTTCAACCAGCACATCGTTTACAACAGCCGATATACTTCTCACTGTTGGGCATAGCTTTACTCTCACAACGAAGATGTGCTCGATGCTCATAGTCTACTTTTTCTAGCTTGTGCAGGTTTCGTCAAAATGTTTCAGATGATCGATCATTTTGGTATTTTAGACTTTTCCACAATTTGCACTTAATGAATCAGATACCTTAGTTTAACAATATGTTATGATATAATCCGAATTTAAGGCGAGAGCAGTGCCGTGTACCGTTCCGGGGTACCATGACGTTGATTTGATTTTGCTCTAGATATGACCTAGGTATTATGATCCTAGCAGTGGGCCGCCAGATGGATGAATGGAAGAAGGTGGCCTGGAAGGACTATGTCCAGCAGTGGACGTCTAAGGACTGATATGATGATTATCCTAGTTTTAGCTCAAGACATTGCATAGAATTAGAATTGTTTTTTTAGCTATGCACAGGACCTAAGGAAGGTCATACAACTTTGCCAGTAATTTTTTTTATTTTTTCACTGCATTCTATTAGTGCAACTGCAATAGGTATATGCAATACTTACCTACTTAATTATATTTTTTTCTATAAAATAATTTATCGGCAATTGCGTGTAATCGTAATGCATTGATTACACGATATATAATCTTCAAATTTTCCGTAGCAATTAATCATTGACATGTCAAAGAACTACGAGTATGACGTTATCGACGCCTACGATATGTTCGTAGTTTGATTTTTTTAAAGGATAACATGCCGTGTGGTTTCCGGTAGAGTAGAATAGGACCATTCCAACTCTTACCGTGGATGTCGTACAAGGCGACTGAGGGAATACATTATAAAACATCAATCAGGCCTCTCCAACTCGTTTGGCCAGCGCGGGGAGTGTAGGCCAAATCCTCCGTCTGTCTCCGGCAGATGAGAGAGGGTTGTGCTCCTGCAGTGGAGACAAAAATAACCTGATGATGATGATGAAAGGATATAATCTTGATTTCATTGCTCTTCTACAATTGGTCCTCTTGCGCCCGTTTTGTTCTAAATAAATCAACATCAATATTTTCAGTTGCATATAGTATTTAGGCATGTTGAGTGCAAAGTTAGAGGTGCCTTGTGGTTCCCGCGGCACCCCTAATCTTCCTGTGGGTGTCGTCATGGCGACTGAGGGATGGCACTAGGGACGGCCAGCAGCGTTCTACTGTGTATATTAAGATTATTACTGCGATCACCAGTCCGCCTGCCAAGCGTGGTGATTATGCAAATCCCCTAGTCAGCCCAACAAAAGTGGCATCTATTGGCGAGGCAAACGTTCAGCAGTGAACGTATTTCAGCTGATGATGATGATAATTTGCAAATAATATACACACAACTTGTTAATTCATCAACATAATAAACATTCAGTACAATAAATATGGGTCATTAAATGCGCGCGCTTTTGAAAAATTCTATTGTCGAGATTTTTTATCTTTCATGCGTCCGACATAGAGCAGAGAGGATCCTTACATAAAAGGCTTGCTGACTATTTTTCAATAGCCGACTGAACATAGAGAGACAGGACAGTAAAAATAATTATGTTGATGTATCAACGTAGATAGTCGTAGCATTTGTATTACGTAGGTAATAAAAAACTGTAGCGGGTAATAAGTACTCGTATATCGCTCTAATATTATAAATGCGAAAGTTTAGATGTTTAGATATTTGGATGTTTGTTACTTAATCACGCTTCAACCACTATACGGATCGGGATGAATCTTGGCACACATATAGGTTAGGTCCTGGAATAGCACATAGGATAGTTTTTATCCCGAAAAAACATCATATTCCTACGGGAAATACTTAATAATTTGTGATGTTAAGTTGTCCACGCGGACGAAGTCGCGGGCAACAGCTAGTACATATATAAATGTTGTAGCGTAAGTCGTCAAGTAACAAATCTATTTAGGTACCGATTTTGGTACTTTTAACATAACCAGGCTAACTGTGTTCTATTTCCTCCTAGGTAACCTAAACTACTTGGAACATATTAATTAAATAATTGATATTAATTTATCTACTTACTTTTAGACTTTAACATAACGTACATTATACATACTTGTATACACTTAACGGTTTTCGTCGTCGCACACGCAAATGAATAGCAAAATGTGTTATTCATGCATACATAGGTAAATACATATAAATTAAACAGTACCTACTTGTACCTACTTACTCGCATGTGTATGAAAACTGTATCACTCGCACTGTTACTATTGTATCCACGAATACGCAAAAAAAATGTTTTTTAGAACCATTCTATGTCTTCGTGTGGTACTTATCCGGAACAAAGTAGCACCACTCTCGGTCTACTGGTTAGTGGATGACATACAAAGCGACTGTAGGTTGAATACAGGTAGTAGACGTAACATCGTGCGATTTTCGATATCTACTGCTTGTTCGGAACGAACTAAAGTTGAAGGTTTTATAATCTGTATTGTATTCTAACGGTTCATACATTCAATCCCTTTTACAACATCGTTCGTGTCCCAGCACGTCAATTATAAGTTTAATTTAAAATATACGTGAAACTGTCGATATATTATTTTATTTATGTTTTATAACAACACTGCTATCACCAAGCGTAATAATTAGGGCATAAATCTCCTATTATTTTGCCAGAGGCTTGGGGCCTGGGGCCTACCCCGTAAGCATTCCGGATAATATCCGTCGAATAAAAACGGATTTTCTAACTCTCTAACTGGACATATTTTGAAAAGCTCTTGGCGTTTGACTATGATAGACGTAAAACTCATCAGAATGTCTCATTACGCGTTAAAATGTACAATAAGGCTTTTTTGTTCGACGGCGTTCAAATGCTTACGGAGTTGGTTCGCTGATCCAGCAAAGGAATTATTAGAGGACGTTGATGAAGACAAAATGTCACCAGCACTTTTAGATACAGCTCATTTATTTGTACCGTGGCGGAATGAAAAGGTTTTTCAGTTTCCAAATTCATTACTTCAACATGTCGCGAGCAACAAGTTAACCATTTCAAACTGTGCCGCAATACCGCAATCGCATGGAAAATAATGTTTGTGTTTGATAACACAGTTTAAAAAGTGTCGTTTCTGTAATATTGACAGGATGGTGTCCGTAAAACAGTAAGCAAAATGTAAGATTTATTCAAATGTTAGCAACACTGTTTCTTGCACTTCTATAAGCAGAAATAGACCTTAAGATAACGATTTTTTTCATAACGCCACCTTAGAGTAAGTACTTCAGGTTTTGCCATAAATATAACTACAAGGATTACAGACAAATATACAAATATCTTCGTAAGTTTGTTGTTGTTTCGTGTGCCATTAACATTATTATTATAAGTTTCCCAATAGCGTAGTTTTTCAGATCTGTGTGTTGTTGACTGTGTCATGCGATGTACTTATATCTATTTAATAATGACTTTATAAAAACAAAACAAACTTTTGTTTTGCGCCTCCGCCAAACATGCAATAGGTACTTTGATAGTGGAACGTAATAATTGAAGGCTAGGATTTGGTCCTAACAAACTGCGATAAAGAACTTGTACGGTGTTTACTCTGATAATGGGAAAAATGTTGTATGTTCGCAATTAAATTTTTTACGGCTCAATAAAAAAAATCTTAACATTGCCATTCTCACTTTCAGTTCAAACAATACTAGTTACTACTGGTTTAGGGGAGAGAGCTGCTTTTGGGCGCTGTCAAATTAAATCAGAACATACATATGATGTTGGTCGGAAGTGGCTGGATGCGCAGGGCGGAAGGCGGCGTGTAGTGGCGTTCATTGAGGAAGGCTTATGTCCAGCAGTGGATGTCTAAGTTCTGATATGATGGTGTGATACATATTTTGGATGTGGCTTGTCAGTGTGATGTGCATAGCCTTTGCTCCGGGTACTGATGTATGTTACAGACAGATCTCTTTTTCGTTGACACTCACCATATGATGCTTCATGGCACAACCACATAAGATTTCAATTATTTTTACAGTACAAATTCTTCATTTTAAATGTACTTAATTTAACTGTGACGTTGTTAATTGTACTATTAGAGTTCTTGAGTTACAGCGTTTTCAATTTGGTCGTACCAAGAGGCACTGACACATATCTGCAACGATCACACTAAGTAATCATTATTCCGAAACAATAGAACGATAAATAGTATACTCTATTTACTCTCATGCCACAATATATCCGTGGGTCCTAGTATCCCGATGTTTAGTGTTATCTTAGGCAGTGTTTAGTAGGAGCTGGGTGTAATTGCTTTGGTGAAACGACCATTGCTGGTGGACACAATCTCTGACCTTTACAACAAATACACTATTTATTATCAAGCGAAAGTACAGGATTCCGCGGTAATAACGTTGGCCGACAAGCGACAGTAACATACATTTTGAACAGTCATGGGTCTCAATGTCAGTATTGATATAAGTGCCGTAAAATACTTTAGATAGTGGTTAAGAGTAATCTACAACGTAAAGAGTTATCTCAATTCATCCTACTTAAGCTCCGACGTTTCTACTTAAATGTAGTCGCATAGATAAGGATAAGATGTAGGTAATATCATTATGTAAAGCCCCGTGCATAAATTATGCACGTCTTTTTTTTCTACTTTTCTCAAACATGCTCGGATATGCTTGCAAAAAAGGATCGACAGCATCTCTTTGCCAGTCTACCCAGCATTGTTAGTATGAAATGCATTATTGCTCGGTGCGCAATCTTTTTATGTGACAACTACATATTAAACCAAGAATCAACAGTCTTTTAGACAACTGTTCAGTGACATACGTTTATTTGCAAACGAGCCCTTTCATTATTTCCTCACATAGTGTTTTTTACAGCATTACTCGGTGGGTATGACAATTGCATGACTCATATTATAGAAGGGCTCGCCTTGCAGCTCAGCCTTCTAACTCATACTCGTCCTGCAATTGTTAGCTTACCGGCTTCTGCCAGTATTTTTTTTTATCTTTATTAGGAGTAAACCCCTAATTCTATGTCACCCCTATAGGAAAATTACATTTAATTTTTTTATCACTGACTTATACAATAATGTTTGCACAGCATTACGGCCTAGAGCTACTTGTAAATAGCTCGCTGCAGGATGCAGGCGTGCGGGTAATTGTGGGTAAAGACTTTAATAGAGTAATTCTATCCGAGACTTTCGGGTGACAACGCGTTTGTAGTCTTCGGATTGTTGCTCGCAGCAAGGCTAAGGTTGTATACGTTCATGGCTGCTTATCGGGCAGTGGTAGGGGGTTAATAGAGCCTCTCGAGTCGTACAAAACAGAAAGTAGAAGGAATATATATGCTTCCTATAAAACGTCAAATCAAATCAGAGTCCCGGTTGAAAATACATTTATAAAGTTACGAGTCCGAAGGAGTCCTTGTCCTCCTAAGAACAACGACTTGACATTCTATAGCCGTGTTTAGTAAGAACGATGCAGTCATTGAATAATTACTTTAGACTGAGCCAGAGTATAAACATCGAGCTGCTTGATGCAGTTGGAAATCATTTGCAAGCGGAAATCTTTTGTTTCCTTCCTGAAATGTAGCTTTATACTAGATCTCAGATCTAGCTAACTAGAGTCCAGAGAGACTATAATTTGTCTACTCGACAATATATACATATGTCTTAATTTCACTTGTTTGTGGATTAAATAAAGCTTTAGTATTGTACGATCTAAGATTATTGAAGTATCCATTGAAGATAATTCGGTCGAAATTATTTCAAAGCAAATGTGTAAGAGCACTGTTTCACGCATTATAATAATGTTTGAGAGAGAGAGAGAATTGTGGCATATATGTATTTATGTATGTTTGTTAGTTATGTTATTAGTATTTACTTTATATATAAGTAGTTTAGGTATTTTAGTTATGTAGTTTATTATGCACTTATTTAGCTTCCCTCGCTTTTACTGAATTGTCTTACTAGCGTTACGTTTGTCCAGAAGAGATCTCTATTAGAGATAGCTCACCCTTGTGCATTAAATATAATGTTTAAAATGTGCAATAAATAATATATTTTCTATTTTTTTCTGCGCTACGTTTTTTGAGTATCAAATAAAAAATAATATATGTATCTATACTATACCTGTCCCAGTCCGCGTTGCTGTATGATTACTAATTAGCAGCAGTTGACATACTGCTCTCTTATACTGTTACCGGTACCGACCTCGTACTTTAAGTCTTGTCTGTACTACCACTATCTGATGACCAGTTTTTGTCAGGGTGTGCTACAAACAGTGACACTGTCCACACCTACTGTACTTTATATCATTGGCAGTAGAGATTAGAATTGATTAGATTCAATAGGTAAGAGTGTAAACAAGTTCGCCCTGACGAGTTTGAAACTTCGCAAGCTAATTTGAACTAATTGATGGATGATTGACGATTTATAATCGAAAGTAATTCGCAAAAAAATGAAGACGCCGTTTGTTAAAAGTGACCTAGCTCCAAATCCGGTTTCTTAAATTAAACCCGCTTGGTATGTGTCTTACGAAGTGTAACAAACAAGTTGACCCTACACGGGTGTTCAGTATCGAACGCTAAACAAGGTTGCATTTGGAAAAAAAAATTACCGGTTTTGTGGTCACTATACTATAGATAATGAACGTATTTCTGTCCACGAAAATAGTTCTGATGAAACTTGGTACAGATGTAGATTTGGTAAGTTGCCCCCTCCCCCCCCCCCCCACACACACACAAAGACACACACACAAATCTTTACCAGCCTCCAAAGACATTATGCGAAATAGTCGAATTTTATACCCTGTATCTTTTCGCCTATATAAAATGTTTAAAGGATTGTGCAGTACCTACACAAAATCTTTTTTTTTTTGCACCCAAAATGGGGTTTTTTGACCATCCATTCTTCCCTAGTAATATATTTATCTTTGATTCTTCTTCAGGGTAATTCACCCAACTCGTGTACATTTTCGGTAAACATACATACATAATGCTCATGCCTTGGTCCCAGAGGGGTAGGCAGAGACGATGGATCGCCACTTTGTGCGATCCTGGCACACCTCACTAGCCTCACTCACATTCATTACCCTTTTCATGCATCTCCTTTTATTCTTCTCACTGCGGACCCCAGCCTTTTTGAAGACGTTACTAATTTGATCCTTGAATGCCTTCCTAGGACGAACTCTAGCTGTAGTTCCTTCCACATTCGCACTGTATATTACTTTTGTCACTCTTAAAGGTTTACGTTAATTCATATTTTTGTTTAACTCCATGCTGTGTCGTGGAATATCCACAATAGGTAATAACACCGCGTTTCAGGAAGATAATGATTGTTTTGTCATTATAATGTGACTACATTGTAGTTGGTTGTTGACAGTCGACGCCGCCGAACGGTTCACTGCTCTCATTGCTACTCTAAGGTGACACTGGTCACGACCACTTGCCTGCCTCAGTTGCTTTTCGGACAAGTTCCGCTTATCTAGAGGCTAGCTGAAATCAAAGCCAAGTAAAAGCAGTGCCGTAACTACCCTTTTATGCGCCCGGTGCGAGCTTCTATAACTGTGCCCTTGAAATATGCCCACCCAGATCATTTTTGCGCCCCTCCAAGGTCTGCGACCTGTGCCTGGACACCGCTAGCACCGCTCTAGGACTGGCACCGCTAGCACGCACTGAGTAAAAGCGACCAGTCTAACACCAACCACGGATCACTTCCATAGAATTAAAAAGCCATTTCGTAGTCGATTCTGTAGTAAATTCGGATTCGGAATTCGGATAAGCGTTTCACGTTTAACTATCATAGTTATATGCCAAACACTTACCAGAATATATCTCGTCTCCCATTAGGAGTACAATTGCAATCACCCCTTGATGAATACTTTTCCGAACTTCAAGATAAATAAACGTATTCTCAGCTCTCCGAGAAAAATCAGTAAGTTAATTGCAGAGAGCGGTTGGATGTGTAGGGACGGGTCATCTGAAGCCTTCTGGAGCAAGTGGTCTACTTTCCCAAAATGTCGCATCTATCGTAGATGCCAAACGCTTATGAAAATATGACACATGAATCGTTAAAGAGTGCAAAACGATTTTGTAGTTTGACGAGCCTCCAGCCAATGATCTCTGTGTACTTACTAGATGGAGCGAACCAAACAATCGCTCTGTTCCACGCAATTGCGGCTCCGGGAGACGCAACTCGGTTACATTCACCTTAAAACTTGTGCAGTTACTAGGCTGAACATTGACTAAATATTGACGCTACCTGAAATAATTAAATGTTCTGGGTAGTAACTGCACAAGTGTCAAAGTGAATGTGTCAAAGTGGACCGGGGTGCGGCACCCGGAGCCGCAGTTGCGTGGAACAGAGCGATTGTTTGGTTCGCTCCATCTAGTAAGTACATAGAGATCGTTGCTTCCAGCTAGGCTGTCTGCCCGTTTACTGGTTCAGACTAAAAAAGCTGATAATCAATTTATACTTTGTTTTCTTCATTATTTTTTTGTTTCACTATCGACATTGGTTAACGAATTGAGCTCCAAGGTCGGCCCACGTGATGCTGTCCACGTGTTGCGAGGCGTTAAGGAATTCTTTATTAATTTTTATGGTTTTCAATCGTGAACAAACGTATTCATGGCTTTCTACACATTCCGGATTGGCAGGTTTGCTTTTGGTGTTTCATGTTTATTTTACACCTTCAATAAAGATTATTAGAGTGATATAACTTGGTGTTGAATGTATATTGAATTGAAAATAAGAAACCTTCTGTAGTTTACTGCAGTCCTTTTTTAATTATTTTTTATTAATACTTATATATTGTAAGAACGTATGTCTGCAATATCCTCGAACGACAGCAATTTGTGTCCGGTCTTGTTAAATTTTAATTACATCAACAATACTCATTAGTTTAATTGATTATACTATTTTGTACTTCGAAAGAAATAAAAAATACATATTTAAATCATCGTCCGTCACAAAATTAAAACCGAATTCTTAATTCGTCATCGCTGTGAGGAGTGTCAACTATTAGTACTAAAAACGTGTACCAGAACATTGTAATGACCTCTGTTTACTTACGTAATATTGCGGTTATGCTAGGAAGTATTGTTTATAAGTAGAACCGTATCAATTTTACTCCACCGTAACTATATACACCGTTTCAAATCTAATCCATGGTTTTGTTTTTCTCTGTGAGCTAAAGTGGTGTGATATTACATCTTGTAATGTTTGTTATTTATTTGTTTTTATACTTAATCTCATTGTAATATTATAGAACACTATGAAGGAAACTATTAGAATTTAAAAACGCCTAATGTTTTCTTTCTCCAGAGTACATTCTTCATAATATTAAATCTCGCTACTGAAGCCATTTAAATCCTCTGTTCTAGCCACACCATAGCAGATGTAATCAAAACCACATCAACATTTATTTAATTGTTTTGAAATTGCAACATTGTAAAGGCTGGCTAAAATACTTTATTTCCACAGCCGTAAAAACGAATTATAAATAATCTTATAAACATTCTTTGTTAACTTGTCGACATTCTTCAGTCATTTGTTTTATGAAACCTAATTTTTGTCTTTTATTTATCGTTTTTTGTTATTGTCCACAGATAGGCAAATACAGCATTGGAGATGGCGTGCGGCAACACAGTATTCTACCCGGGCGAGGCCAGGGTACCTAGTCATAGGCTAAGAATGTGTTTTGTACATATTGTTATTACGATGTTATTATTAGGTAAGTGGCATTGTTAAACTTATTACCATTTAAAAAAAAACAAGTTGACATTTAGTAAACTGAAATTGAGATACTGAAGTAAAGTTTCTCTGTATAACTGATATTATTTGGACAAGTACATACATTTTTTTACATATATATTATATAATATATTATTTAAATTATGCCCAAAAACGGCAAAACCAAATCTTCACCAATCGGCTATATTATAGGTTCTAATTACATCTAATTTGTGTTTTCAGGTTTACCGACTGCACATTCCCAATTAGAAAAGCTTTATGTGGACGTGACAGATCTCAACTTGCTGGTAGACGAGACGCACCTCTTCAAATTGGTACAAATGTATGTATATACTGACATTTATTATTTTTTTGCTACCACTCGCCTGCTGGTTAGCGGAAATCGTTACCTTTAAATTTAATTTAATTTATATACATTTTTCTGATTGATTTAAGTGTTTGCCGTATAATTTTCATACTTGTACTGTTTTCTGAACAAAATTGATAAAAAAAGATTAATGGTTATTATATGTCTGCTGTATCATCCTGGAACTATGCAAGGAAGAGAGAAAAAAGGAATCCGCGTGCAATAGACAGCACAATATGATGTTTACACAGAAAATTCACTCTTAATTGTTCAATTCAAAACAACTCATCCAATTTAACAAATATATTTAACTCAAACCAATTGAACGATTCAGAAGACGTAATATGGGACTTAGAAGAACCAATTCTTGCTTGAACACTCAAAGAATTTTAAGCAACAGGGTTGTATCCATCTGGAACAATTTGCCAGAATAGGTTGTATCTGCCACGTCAATAAACATGTTTAAGAACGGGGGTCTGTACTCCGTATGCATTTCGGATAATATCCGTTAAACTACAACGTCATGTTGTACTATCTAATGGGTTATGTGTCATATTTTGATGAGAGTTTGGTATCTAACTGTGATAGTATGAGTAGCCCCCAGACTTGACAATTTCTTAAAAGAAAACAACCTAATCGACTACTGACATGGAAGCATCAGTTATAAGCTGTCTTTCCGTTAAAAATAAAATAAATAATGTATTTCGATACCTACAGGGTACACTACGTCAATTAAAATTTTGGCCAATTTATGGTTTTATTTAATCTCAAAACTGTAAAAAAAATATTAAAAAACTCAGGGAGCATATTAATTAGTATATGCTGACTTAATTTTGATATAAAATAAAATTGAGCAAAACTTTAGTTCGCGTAGTGTATCTTGGAGGTATTGATTTGAGGACTGTATTACTTAATCCGCATAAATACGTTTATATTTCCAACAAGAAAATAATCGAACGAATACATTTCTTGTTATTACAGCGGCCAATACAACACGTCCCTCCAAGTTGCAGCGCACATCCAGCACCCGGATATAGTACAATTCGTCCCGACGACCATCGACATACCGAGCTCTGACAACCCTAACACCACTGTAGAGATGACATATGACATCTGCGCGTATGGCAAGAGCCCGGGACACTCGGAGGTGACGTTCAATGTCACACCGGCCGGGTTTGTCAAGTGAGTATCTCTGAGAAATCGTCAAATTTAAGGTAGAATTATTCTCTGCGCCGAATTGACATACCCGTACCTCACATCTCACATCCCACAAAAATGTAAAACTGAGTTTATTGGTTTATTACACGAAAGTACACAAAAACATAGAATTTTATTACTGTCAACAGGTCATTTACTATTGTCATAATATTCAGATATATTTAAGAAAGAAAGAAAGAAAGAAAGAAAAACATTTATTCACTACCACAATTGGCACACACAAAGAAAAAACCAACAAAGCAAGAAAAAGGTAAAAAAATAAAATAAAATAAAACTTATAAGACTAGAGAAAACAATTTAAAATTTTTAACTTAAAATAGTATGCGTGTGCCGTGGCAGCAAAAGGGCAAACGACTCAGCATATGCCTAGACCAAGTCAGGTGCTAGGCGCTGATTTTCAGTCGCACCCAGTGCAGACAAGTTTGTCTACAGTTATTTAGAGGAATAGTAATGATTAAAACTGACTTTTTGTTTGGAAGTCAATTAGTGACGTTCATAAGCTTAAGTAGCCGTGTCGTTGTACCCGGCTTAGAATAGGGCCACCTCCAATCTTTCAGTGGGTGCCCTTAATGGATTGCACCCGCGACGGGCAGCAGTATTCTCCTGTGTATATTAAGATAATTACTGCAATCACCAATCCGCCTGCGAAGCGTGGTAATTATGAAATCCCCAAGACACAGCTCACTAAAAGTGGAATTCTATTAGTGATGCTTATGTTTGTACAGTGGACGTATCTGGTGATGTTCTTAAGCTGCCCTGTAAAGTTAGGCCAATGTGGTTTATGATCAATTGCCAGTATACCGTTGATATGACATCTGTACTTATGAAGAGCCCGGGACACTCGGAGGTGACGTTTTATGTCAAGAATTATATATTAATTAAATTATTGAAAAAACATATACTCGTATGTAAAGAAATCCTGAACCATTTTTGTCGTCTTCCAGCATGGACTCGGTCTACCTCCGCATAACAGTGATGCACTCCCACGCCATCAACGTGATCTCCTACATCATGGGGTGGATCTACTTCGCGGCATGGTCGGTCTCCTTCTACCCGCAGATCTATTACAACTTCAGGAGGAAGAGCGTCGTCGGACTCAACTTTGATTTCCTGGCGTTGAATATAATGGGATTCACTATGTATTCGTTGTTCAACTGTGGCTTGTATTTCTCTAAGGCTATTCAGGTAAATAACATGTCTTTAATATATTTTTGGGAAAGACGGATTACTTAATTGCTACCTACTTATGCTGACTTTCATCATCAGTCTGCAAGAGTCCATTGCTGGACATAGGCCTCTACCAAGACGAGCCTCTGAACTCGATCCTCGGTTCTTCTCATCCAGTACCTGCCAGCCGCCTTACGCCTCACGTCGCGTCCATCTAGCCAGGGCGCGTCGCACACTACGCTTGTCTAGTTGCGGCCTCCACTCGAAAACTCGTTAACCACAACGGTAATCGATCCTCCGACAGATGTAACCAGCCTGCCACTAAAAAAAAAACGTACTAACTTTTTGAGCTATGTCGAAGAATTACTTCTCTGGCAGATCATTTCGGATCCTATCCCCCAAATGAAACCGAGCTCTTTCCACAGCCCAATAAGCGACTTTGAGTTTTTGGACTAGTCCCACTGTCAGTGTCCAAGCAGACAAATGAAAATAACGAAATTTTTACTATTTATTATACTTTTAATAGACGGAATACTTTGCCCGGCACCCTCGCAGTTTGAACCCAGTGCAACTGAACGACGTATTCTTCTCTCTTCACGCCGCCTTCGCCACCCTCGTTACCATCGCCCAGTGCTGCATATATGAGGTGTGTATAGTCCTGTCCTATATCAAAAGCTCAGTTCATGCTAATAAAGTTTTCTGTGTATACTTAATTCTTCACAACATCATACAGACCTATTCGGTTAAAATACCCAGAACAATCACATGCGTTTTCACAGAAGATTGAATTGAGTGAACTAAACTTGAATCAGTTTTAAACTGTCGTGCGCTACTATTCTGTGGTATGTACCCAGGTTTTGAAACCCCTTAACTTATGAATGTAAGGGTGTGTGTGAAGAATAAACTGGGCTATCACGACTGCATCTAATGAATATACTGCTTCGGTTAGAGACTTTGCAAACAAATCCTAACATTACCAGAAGTCATTGCCATTATCGCCGCAGTCAATCGCACTCAGCACATCCGTTATTATGAGTTTGAATATTGGGGGAGAGGGAAAAAGAGAGAGAGAATGCTCTTTCCTTTGTTCTCTATTTTTAATACTTTTAAAAGAGGATAGTTAAACTTCATCATCATCATATTAGCTCTTAGACGTCCACTGCTGGACATTGGCTCTCCCCAATGAAAACTAGGTCCTCGTCCACATAGCCTTAATCATGGAGATGAACATAGGCAGTTTACTGTTGGAAGGTCTTTTCCCGCGGGCGCATGACATTCGCATTCCACGCAGGCGATTGAAAAATTACTCTGTAACACAACTGAAGTTCTAAACTGTTCTTAACAGCGCGAAGACCAACGGGTATCCATGACGGGGCGCGGCATCCTGACCGTGTTTGTGGGCATCGTGATAGTGACCGCCAGCCTGAGCGGCGCCAGCAAGATCGAGTGGCTTGACTTCCTCTACTACTGCAGCTACATCAAGCTGTGCATTACGCTCATCAAGTACCTTCCGCAGGTAAGTGACGTCATTCGCTTTACCCAGCTGGGACCTTGTTGTGCACGATCCGTCTAGACGATCACAAGTATCACAGCAAGCTTGCAGTTTCAGTTTGAAGAGTAAGAGTAAATACAGGCAACGGAATTATGGTCTTTAAACTGTTGTCCAACTGCTGCAGGTATCTGGAGTGACTGCTTACCATCAGACGGGCTGTTTGTCCGTTTGCCAGTATAAACCGTAATAAAAAAAAGTATAGTAGAGACTATAGCTAGATATTATTTGTTTATGACTAGCTGTAACACGCGACTTCGTACGCGCAGACGACTAAAATACATACTGAAGCTGTATTTTTTTTAAAGTATAGCAGCCTTAGACTTTTTTTTATGATGGCAACTGTAAGTTCCTCTTTGGGTGCGTGAGAAACAATACTGCTAGTGTCAAGTAGCCAATGCATGGATATTAAACTTTAAATAACCCGAAATAGAGGTCTACCTACTTCTGCTATCTACATCTATAGAACATATTGTGGTTAGTAACATAACAAACACACACATCCCTACACACACACGCGTGGCTATGGATCACACACACACACACACACAAACACACACACACACACACACACACACACACACACACATCATGTAGACTCTCTTGAGCAAACACACTCTTGTAAACATTCTCTTGCACTCTTAAAATATCTATTGCTATTTGGAATTTAATAGTATTAGATATAGACAGTACTTATAATGGTGTTTTAAGAAGAATCTGATACATTATCTGGTATACTATAATATGTATGTTTTGGAACAGCGTAGCTCTCTGACACAGGTGTTACCACACTGAATAGGGCCTCCACGACTAGTGAAAACAACAAACGATGAATAAAAATCTTCATTTTATTTTTTAATAATAAGATCTTTGGTTTAATTTCGTGTGATTAGGAACCATGTACTGACGCATTGTATGCATTGTTGTCTGACAGCAGAAAGCGTTAACAGGGTAGTAGGTATCTACTTAAATGGACCACGAAATAAATTCTTACCACCTTAGAGAGTTATTGGAAAAAACCAGGATCTACACTGAACTAATTTTGACAACACTTTTATATCTAAATAGGTACTTTACACATAATTGATCGTTCGTCTGTTAATGGATTATGGCTACGAGTACCTTTGATTGTAGTAATCGGTGGAAAATTTGTAAAATTAATCACTTATTGTGATTTCAATTAGGTATTGATAAGATTATTGTAGTACAAGCCGCACCCTTTGACTTGATAATAATTCATTTGACCTTCGTTAGCAGCTGACTGATAAGATGCTAATTTAAAAAAGTTATGTGCATTCTAGCAAACCCAAACAAGGTTTTATGTATCCTTATTTGGTATTCGGTAGAGTATAGTGGTATTTTTAACGGGTTGCATTAGGAGCACATGTCGAAAAAGTTAAGCGACATCAATACAATCCGAGACTGAACGACACCGATATTCGAGATCTTGAAACGAAACTTTATACATAACAGCACTCGGTATTATAAAAATTAAAAAAATATAAAGTTACTTATGGTTAATGCGGGGAAGACCGTAAATGTTAAAATTGATTGGCTATAATTTTCGTAATAATTTTCTTCATTTTTGACTGACTAAAAATAAAAAATAAATGAAATTCATATGTTATTTATTCCAGGCTTACATGAACTACAAACGGAAATCCACCGTCGGCTGGAGCATCGGCAACATATTCCTGGACTTCGTCGGCGGCTCGCTGTCCATCCTGCAGATGGTTCTCAACGCATACAACTACAACGACTGGATCTCCTTCTTCGGCGACGCGACCAAGTTCGGCCTCGGCCTCTTCAGTCTCATCTTCGACATATTCTTCCTGCTGCAACACTATGTCTTCTACAGGTATGTCATGACCAGTATTATTAGGGAGTTGTCATGTTATGGACAAGTGTTTTGGGGTAATGCGCGAAAGACTAAGGGATTTTTCAGTCTACTGCGCACAGAGCGCGCGTACCATACATTCTATCCTTTAGTACCATAGCCAAATCGACTGACCTATTTTTCAATAAAAGTTAAAAATATAAGCTGCTTGCTTAAAATTGGTCAGTTACTATTTGGCGACTTCATATTCTATTTCTTACAACTATTTCTGTTTGATCAGCCTTCTTTCTTCACTATTTCTGATCGATCAAGCTTCTTTCTACACGTGGACTCGGATCTCTTGTGTTTATGATGAGATTATCACTATTAATATTATCAAGATAATTAGAATTCTATGAAGAATCATAGAATTATTGTTATTACAAAAAATTGCAGGATATATTTAATGAAACAAGCATGTAACTGAAATAACGTCCCGTTTTCATTATTCAAAGTGAATTTCAGGACTTATCGGTACATATGGGTAGAATGAATCAAATTAATTTATTGATTAATTATAATTACTTTTTTAACAGTTCATAATCATTTTCCGCGCTGTTTCGGCCTCTTGTGATCTGTACCAATCGCTCTATGATCATTCTGTTATGTCTCTGCTCCAGTCATCAACTTCATCATCTTGGTATTATATCTTCATCTCATCGTACATCTATCCATCATCTTTAGTTTAATCGTGAATATGTCTATAAGTTATATTAATGAGAACTTAAACGTGATGACATAAGTTCCAATATCTACTTATGATCTGAATATTTTTCTTGTCATTACATTAAACAATAGTTTGATACTTATGGTATCAAAGTAGACGTATTCATGTGAAAACTAGTCTAACTAAACTAGCCAGGCCTACTACACTTTTTCTTATAACTATTTTTTGTACATAAACTTTTATACGTAAATAGTGAAAGTTGGGAAAGTCATTTGCGGCCAGAACTTCAACCTGCGGCCGACTAAACATAGTCAATGAATATTCCAACAAGTACCATTTCTTCAGCGACGTCTTTTTTACATTCTATACCTACCTACACATCACTGGGAACAACTTTCATTCCTCATAAACCAAAATCTTTAAACTCTAAAAATGTCGACTCTTTGTTTTTAACCGACTTCTTATAGTAAGTCTCAGTGTTTACTAATGTGGCGTTCTATTTTAATTTATAAGTTAAGTATAACATGACAACTCCTGCAATTTGTGCAATGCTTTTAAATGATGAAGCCTGGATTGAATTTTTATTCCAAGTTTCATTGCGGTGCGGGTGAAGGTTGCAAATTAACATAATCATAAGATAGGGTCTCGCTAACACTTCTGTACTGTCCTATACTTTCAATACATTATAAGCTGATGAAAGAATTGACACATCGGAAGGAGAAATATTCAGAGAAGCCTTTTGGAACATAAGAAACGTGTAGAAACATATGGAAATATAAATATCGATTCTGAAAAAAAAAGAGTTTTAATGACATCGAATATAATAAATGAAATGAAGAAATTATGACGGTCGAAACCAAAAAAGAAAACAAAAGAAGGTGAAGGCAAATTGGTTCAAAACTTTTTCGTGCCCTTAAAAGGATGTATGAAATCGACTTTGTATAGAAATAACGAAAGTAATATGAATGAAGATGAAGAAAAAAATAATAGTTGGAGACAATATCAATAAATGCACTGTAGCACTGGCCTGAAGAAGACTACAGTATATAATATGACTTTCGGGGACAGAAACCGCAAAGTAACCGACGGGGATATACATAAGCAATAGACTCTGTGATCCATAGTCTATCACTGAACAGAGATATTGCAAAATGGCGGATGAAGAACCAGAAGCCACGACAAACAAAACATATACACTCAAAACGACACAAAATGTACACAAATTGGAAAATATTGTTTGTTATTTAGCTGAGTGTAAGTTTGAATGGTGGACGATAGAATTTTGTTGTCTTTCAAAATGAAAAAAAAAAATACTTTAACGCATGGTGCGTTCAAAGTTGTGTTAAGTTCAGATTATTTATTTAAGAGTAAAGCATTTTGGTAAAAAAAAACTATTTAGTTAAAGTTATTTAAAGTCGTCAATTTGTATGTTTCGATTGATTTTTATTCGAACAGTCTTTGAGAATAATAGTGCGTTTCACATTCACATCTGGTTGAAAACAAAATATTGGTTGTTGATTTCCAGAGTAATGATACCACATGTCACTATTTATCCTTACAATCAATCCGAAAAAATGACAAACAAATATTTCTAATCATTTATCATCATGTATCATCACTCATAATCTGCAATCACGGACACAGCTTTCGCTTATGGACGCACGCATCGGACTGCAAAAAAGGGGGCCTAATTTTTACTCGACATCTCCAAACATGTATGTGGTTGATATTTTCAGACGTGACAGTCACAAGGATAATTTAAGTGATGTGAGTAGTGAGGAAGAGTTGAATATGTTAACTTCGCAAAGCAAAATGTTGGCGTCGAAAAGCGTTGACGGGCGGGAATACTTTTTGGTCGTCGACAAGTGGTATGTATAAAAACACAGGCTTTGAGTCCCTGGTTGGTCCTAGCGTAGTATTTCTAGATTAGATTTGTAGAGCATAAGTAGGAGTAAATATAGTACAATAAGATGTTTCAATGTGTGTTACTTTGGGTTGAACAGGAACATATCGTTATGTGACGTTACTCTTCTATATGTGGATCACTACAATTATCCTCAGAATTCTTATTTTTATATTGAAATTTTCACTTTATAATTTTTCGCTAATTACTCGCATTGGTTCTTGCAGTCAGCGCATTCAATTACCGACCGACTGCTTTTCAATTAATATATTTAATAAATGTTAAAATGTCAAAATCTGCTTAGGTGAGTAAACATTTTAAAAATATGTGCTCTGGTCGTAGATTTAAAACATATCAGAATACATTATCAGTTCTTATTAGACTGTTTCACATCGACTCCAAGTCTACAAACAAATAAAATTCCCTTAAGTCTCTATACATCGTCATGTACTGACGAAGTGTTCAACTCATAATAACATAATTGGGCTCGATTCTGAAGGCACAACGTTAAAATTTGACAGCACTAAAACTGTTGCTATCCTTGTCACACAGTACTATGAAGATAAAGACGAAACTAATTTTAGCGCTGTCAAATTTTAAATGTGTGCCTTCAGAATCGGCCCCAATATCTGCCTGCCTAGCACGGTCCGTCATATGTATGTATGTATATGATATTTTTCTATGTACTCGTACACAGAAAAATATCTTTGCGCCACTGCATTCCTTACGCAAAACGTTATTGATAATAGACACAGCTTTAATTTTCTACGTTCTACGCAATTTAGATTCTACGTAATATCGATTGTGTTAGACGGACGAAAAATATCTTATTGTACGATTTGTATATAGCATTGCTGTCTATAAAACAAGGTACGTTCGAAAACAAGTTTTGTCAAAAAGTTCTACAGTAATATTTTCGATGTAGTTAAGTTTTCGTATAAACATTTTTTGGAAGTACTTAAAGCTCGGAGTCCACCAAAGCTAAGCGGAGTGTAGATGGTTGTGTCGAGCAAGAGGATTTCGTTATTGGAGCGATACGTAGCGGAGCTAAAAAAATAACGATACTCTATTGGTATATAGCACACCCTTTGGTGGAACTCCAGGCCTGAGGCCTGTTCCAACCCTAACTTCCACTGATTTTGAGCTGACTTCTATCTAAGCTCCCTACTATTGAATAAATAGACTAACTGCAATCTATATTTAAAAAAATCCAAAAAAAATCTCAAATATTGACTTATCTTGTATTCGAACGCACCTTTTTTAAATCAACGCATTGTTTTTAATTTACCAAATTATCTTTTAGGCATGCCGACGCAAAGAAATACGACCTCGACGTGAAGGCGTGAGAAGAGCGAGTGTCGAAAGCCGCAAAGGTTCTCAGCAATAACTAGAGAAGTAGTTCCCATTTTCAGTTGCTGCAATGGGCCACGGGACCAAGTTTATATATCGAATTTGTTTTTAAAATTACTGACCTGTAGTATGCCCTTTTTGCAGCTTTTTTTTTAATATTTTTTTTGTTGGCCTGGAGTTATGTTTATTGAGCCGTGCATTGTTTTGCGTTAGTGGTGTTTCCAACACCATTTACAGAATATTAAAGTAGGAGTCTTTGATTCTTTTAGGCCCGTTACTAAAATTTATATTTTCTTTAAAAATCAAATTCGAAATTATTTATTCGTGTACATAAGTAGGTGAAAGTAGGTAGATTTTGTGAATTCAATATTCTGCCATAAGGCGTGCCGTACATAGCCGTAAATTAGCCTTATCTAACATACTCGTTCCACTACTTTTTGTAAATCTTTGCATTTTCCATTTTCTGTGCATTCAGTATTTTTTAAATTAATTTATATGATAGTTTTAAATCTCCCATTTTTTAAATGCTACTTAAAGGGAAGCTGAAACTATATTGTTATGACAAATTGTTTCTCAGACAAGTATTATAATTTTCTGTAGGTCATATCGTAACTATATCTTTGAAAGTTAATTTGTTCATTCTAAAATACATATCTTAACAGTTACGCTGCTTTAGCTAAAAAAGATAGCAAGTACATGATTTTTTTTAAATGTCACCATGTTTACTTATAATTATTCCATCCGCGAGAACATCACTGCTTCGCCTCTGCCTTAATAACTTGATAGGGCGGGGTAACCTAAGGGCGCCCATGCCATAGGGCACATACACCTAGTTGTGACATCCCTATTGATGTCATCGTTATTGGCTTCTACCGACCTTTACAACTTCATTGGTAGGGGGCAACAGGCCTTAGGGCTCGTATATCTAGTAAGTTCCAATCTTTTAAAACTATCACGACAACTGGGAATGCAAAATGATATTAAGTTTCGATAATTGTTCTCTTTTAGTTTTAAGTTTAGGTTATTGTCCTATCTTCATGCCGCCCTTCATAATAAGATAAATTGAAAATAGACTGAATCTTGCTTTAGAAAGCCAGTTTTTATCCGCGGTCGCAAAGGGGTCGTTTTTGTTATCATGTACAGGGAGTTCCAGTAATTAAGTATAAACTACTATTTTTGTAAAACCATTATAAAGTTCCAAACATTATATTTTTCTCGATATATTTGGAAAACTAACTGTACATTATTATTGCTCATTTCAGTTTCCATATACTAGCGCTACGAAAACTAACTTTATTTTCGCCTAGTAAACAACATATTAAAATTACCACTTTAACTTTGCAGTCGACTTAGATGTATAATCTATTGTTTACTGTGTTTCCGAGACCCAAATAGAGTTTGTTTTCGTGTTCCATTTATCAAATAAATAATACATGATGATCTCCTAACAGTTGGGTTGTTTGTGAAGAAATGTATTCCTGTCCAGTATAAATAGTTTGTTAAAAATTGTATAATATCTTAAAAAAATTGTTACTAGAAGTGATAACGTTAAAAGACTAATATGTGAGCAAGATTTGAACTGGTCCTGATTTTTCTTTTGTAACTAGGGAGTAAACAGGCTTCTTACCTAAAAGTTAACCGCCAGTCACCTGCCACATCAGGGGAACTGCTAATGCGTTGCCAACCTTAAAGGGCTCTCTAAGACCTTCTAGAAGAATCCCATGGCATACCGCCGTGGATAAATCAGATTATTCAACACCAGGGTATACAAAACGGTAGACAATATCGGTACATGCCACTGCTATCATACCGGCACAAAACAGGTATAAAATATCAACCTTTATAAAATGTATATTTATTTAACCACTTTGGAATATCGGTACCGAAAAACATTGCTGCAAGGTGGGAGTAAATAAAGAATAATAATTATACGTCTATCTGATGCTATTGAGCGGTTGCCGGCTGCATTTCAAATCAGCATGTAATTAATCATACCGATATAGCGCTATCGAAAATATCGGTACTAAAATTGAAGAGTTAGCCCCAGCCCTTATTTAAAATGGTATGATGTAGCCGTGCTCGTCAAAAGAAACTGTTATCACTTTGAGGTTTACTAAGTCAAGGGTGGATCTAGGTATTTGGTGAAAGTGGAGGTGTCCAGTACTCCACTACTGTTGGACATCAATGAGAAGGATTTATAAAAAGATCGTCATGAAATAATCCCTTCTAAATCCGCCCTTGTACTGCCTGGCACACAATGGGCCCAAAAGAAAATGTTAATATTGTGAAGGCACACCTTAAAATTTGTTTAAAATTATATCTTTAACTATCTATCACACTGTTGTAAGAAGAAGTATGATAGTAATAATAGAACTTTATTTTTAACGCGTGCCTAAAAATCGGGCCCATTAGGGGGTTTTATAGGATCATATATATGATCACATCTTATATGTGTATGAACTGGTGGTCTACTCCTTAAGTATTTTGGATAATATACGTTAAACTTAACAGCCATTTTGTACTCTGTACCGGGTCATGTAACACATTCTGATCAGCGTTTTGCGTCTAACTACGACAGTTAGACGCGAAACGCTGGTCAGAATATCTGAGGCCTACCGCCAGGACTCAGGTCTGGAAACTATCTATGAAAAATGAACCATATGATTAAATTACATTAATATATAAATATGAGTCATAGATATATGATCCTATAAATATAATAGTGTAATATACTTGCAAAAATCAATAACTTCAGAAACAATATTGTTATATGTGAGTAGACATAATTTATTTGATCTGTGATGACTTAACACATTTTATATTAAAATGTGGACAAATTCACCGCATTTTGATTTCCATCCTATAAAAACTTTTTAAAATGCATTTACTTTATTCAAATCGAAAAACCCTGAACCCGTCCTAAATAGCCCTTATATTTTTTCTATTTGAATCTACATTATATATTATATCTACATAAGTATTTTGATAGATAACTTCGAATACAGAGATATAAGATAAATCTTAAAACTTCTTACTAAAATCATTAGTTTTAATATTGTATAGTTTTGTTTAAATCATTAATTGAAGGCAAATAAGTTTTGTAATAGTTTAAGAGTTTATTTAGTCAATAAATGAATCTTGGTTTTGCTGTGTTTCTATTTAATTTCCTTTACCATATAACATAGTTTAAAATGAAATATATAGGTCTATGAATAAAATTATATCCAAGTACTGAAAGAAATTATACTTATATAAAAGGAACAATAAAAGATCCGTCCGACAAGTCAGTCTTTGTTTTCAGACTGATAACGACACACCTTTCCTAAAATGTCAACATATTGGGCTCGATTCTGAAGGCACAAAGTTAAAATTTGACACCACTAAAACTGTTGCTATCCTTGTCACACAGTATTATGAAGATAAAGACGAAACCAATTTTAGTGCTGTCAAATTTTAAATGTGTGCCTTCAGAATCGGGCCCATTGTCAACTCACTTTCTAAAACATCAATTAAGTATATTATAAAAAAAATTACAATGCTAGTAGATTTTTCAATACAAAACAGATATATGGTCTAAATTTGTACTTTTTAATACACAAAAAAAACATTAAGAGTACAATGTAGGTCTGCGGCCTGGTCACGGACAACGGCGATGCGAATTACGAGGCAGCGGAGATTCGCGCGGCGCGGCGACCATGCCACGGACAGTAGCGATCACCGCCGCGTCCTATATTGTCGGAGAGATGGCTCTGTAAATTTTGGCTCGATCTTGTTTATAGAATAGTAGTTTTTTTGCTCAGGACATTATATTTGGTAGAGATACTGGAGTTCATGATGTCAACAAAGAAAGACCGCAAGATGGAGAGTTTTATAAAAAATACCCTGACAAGTTTTATGAATATACCCGCGTGAGCATCGAAACTTTTGATTATGTTCTTACACAAATTCGCTCAGAATTGGATAAATTAATGCTTCGGTATCCATAATCGCGATAAAAACAATTAATAATTTTTAAAGACGTCGCTTGACATGTCAACTCCCGCGCTACTCTCGGCGACCGCCGCTCGACACAGTGGCATGCGCAGTACTGTTCCATACATTTGTTTTTGCCGCGCATCGCGTCGCCCGTCGCGCCTCGTTACCGCCAGGCAATATTCTCCAATATAATCCACATCGCGGCTGTGCGAAGTTTGCTAGATACATTAGTTTTGGTCGCGCATCGCGTCGCCATCGCATCGCACGAAGCGAAAATCTCCGTGGCCAGGCCGTTATCGCTCTAAGCGATTTCTTTCATAACGTTTTAGTACCTTAGTAGGTGTCATAATTAGGTCAATACGTTGACTGTATATCTATATCGTCGACGGAAACTTAAATTGGTGTAAGGGACCTATCACTATTTTTCAGCAGACGCAAAAAGCCTTTGTTTTTTTCTTTGTCACTGTAACTATTTTGCTTGTTCACCTATATTAATCATGTCAAAGGATAGAGTAATTGAATTTCAAAGTTTTTAAATATACCATTATAGAATTGAAAAATGAGTTTGAGTTTAAAAAACCGATTTAGGCATTTTGTCCCTTACGCCAATTTAAGTTTCCGTCGACGATACAATCACTTATTTAAAAATCAAATCCAGACCATATATTATGGATTTATACATTGTTAGGCTCGGTGATGATGAATGCTCCACAGCGTATTGTCTGCTGTTTTAAATACTTTGGTTTTGTCGAAACGAGCGATTTCGGCGGATAGTGGACGCGACGCTCCGAGCTTTAAGATTATCCGTGGCATCTATTTTAGTCTTAATATTTTGAATACCGAACGGTTTCGCTGCTGTTCATATAAATCGTGAGCGGCGGCGTGCTCGCTGCCGATTCCTCCGCGGGTCGGCCACTGTATGTGCACAAAACGATAATACTAATATTCAACATTTTTACAAACGAAAAGCGCCAATAGGGATTTTCGAGAGAGATATGCACATCTCAGATTAGGCTGAGAGGCGTATGTTGGCAAGTTAGTAGAGAATGTTATATAGAAAAAGGTTTGGAATACTGCAGCTGTATCCAAAATGAGCGTTATAAAGTCCTCTGTGTTGGTAATTGTATTTCAAACTATAATTAAGTGGCGTTTTAAGTACCTGATATCATTGTACCTATAACCTACTGAATTTAATATTACACTGTTTTTATAATTACTGCCTAAATCAGAAAAACCTTAATTATTTGGACGAATAGTTAAGAAAGCCTACACAATTTTTCTTACATCCACAGACACGCCCGTTACATCCTGCTTCCTGGCACCACGTCAGCCTCAACCGAGGACCTGGTCATCACGCACGAGGACTCTGACGAGACAACGCCCATTGAGACCCCTTATCAAGGACCGCCAACGTAAAAGAAACGATATCCATGTTTCTGGGTAAATTTACTCATATGGGCCTAAAAATCTGGACGCGAAACCTTTTTATTTCGAAGGTAAAATGCTGAATAGGCATGTGAGATTGATGATGCAAGTTCGCAGATGATGAGGTAAGGAAATATTTATTAGTGCTATAAGCTATATGAAATATATTTGAAGCAACATATATCTTTACGACAGTATTCTAGACTAGATGGTGCATGAGGTAAAAGAATGCAGATAACATGAATGCTATACTGCAAACCAGCTAAACTAAGGACACATGTTTAAAATCCAATAAACTATTTTATACATCCATAAGCGTAATGGTGCTAACTCCAGCAGAAATTCGTTAGACCTTAATAAAAACGAACACAATACGAGAATGTTTGTTCGCTCTTTACGGAGAAAAATGAAAGAAACAGCAAGTTCATGTCAAGAGGACGTAGCTGTTGGGATCCTTACAGATTTACCCGAGAGTGCAGGGAGTTCTGTAAACGCTTGATCAATTTAATAACGTGCCGCCCGATATTATGTGTAAAGTGATTGTGCAGTTATATTTCTAGGTGACTCTGATAAAGTGCAATATACGAAATGCATAACGATATAAACGACATTGTGAAGTGTTAAAAAACAATAAACGGTGATAAGGGAAATAAAAGTATAATTACTAGTGATAGTGGTGACAATACATCTGGTACTCAGAGGTAAGCTGGGTTCAGCGATAAATTGCGGTAGTCACAATTTCAGTAGATTTTATTCGGAAATTGTGTTAAGTGTCTTTATAGAATTTTACTTAATTTGCTTCTCCTGTTTTACTTGACAGTTTACCTCTGAGGTACGGAAATTATTTTAGTGGAAATGTACCAATATTAGGTACTAGAGTTTAATACAAACTACATTTCGTTATAGATCGTACAGTTCACGACGGCACTCCCCACTCTAAATGTCATTGGGCTCGATTCTGAAGGCACAATGTTAAAATTTGACAGCACTAAAACTGTTGCTATCCTTGTCACACAGTACTATGAAGATAAAGACGAAACTAATTTTAGCGCTGTTCAATTTTAAATGTTAGCCTTCAGAATCGTGCCCATTATATGCGTTATATTGTTAGTGCGTTAGTTCTATCGTTACGCACTAATTATCAATGTGCACCAATGCATACGTACACTATAATACTAGGTCTGACGTCCGGATTAACTCCCCGCATCCCGTGCTCACCTCTCGCGAAAAGTAGCGGGTGTGCCGTCGTGAATTGAATGATCTGTACTCGACCGTCTCATTACACTCGTGGGGCTTAGCGCATAAATGCTCTAAGTAAGATGTAATGAGCACTTTGTGCGCTAATCTGATATATCTATAATATGGTTGTTTTCCAGATATCGTGGGTTCGATTTCCACTGGGTACTGTAAGCATTATGCAATTTAGTTACTTTTTTTTTTTAAATATTATTATAGGATTGGATACCTATTTACCAATTGCTATTAGATATAAGTGGTTAATTGTATAGTGTAGGTATATAACTAATTGGGTATATGTACTGAAATATATATTTTGGGATAGGCTAGCAAGCAATATAATCTAATAGCTTTTGCATTTTATATGATATAAAATAAAATCAATATAAGTTATTACATTTGTATTATTTCAGTTCCAGTGGGGTCATTCCTCCACTTTTTGCTATATACTTAAGACTTGGTTATTGTGATTTCTCTAAAATGTCATGATTAACTTTTGGATATGAAAATGCGATGCAAATCGTAAATGTCTTATCTGTTTCCTTACAGCCTTTTAGTTATTTGGCACGGTCTTTAAAAGAAACGACTCGTGGATTAAGCGCAGTAAAGTTCTGTGAACTGCAGTGCAAGTACCTCTACTTTTTTATAGAATTGTTGAGTTTATGATCCATTTACACGATTGACAAGGCGAGGATCGAGGCGAATGTGTAAACGGTACGTTCGTAGAGATGGGTACCGCCTTAAAACTAACTTATTACCCAATTTATTCCACATACAGGATGGGTGGTTTGTGCGGGTGAAAACCATGATATAACATCATCATCAATCTGAAAGAGTCCACTGCTGGACATAGCTCTCTCCCAAGGTGCGCAATTAAAGCAGATTATCAACTCTTCTCATCCAGTCACTGCCAGCCTCCTTACGCTCTATCTAGCCAAGGGGCGTCCCACACTACGATTATATAACAAATCTAAAGGCATTGGTTTTCACGGGCACAGACCGTGGAATGAAATGGGTGATAACTGGGTTAGAACCCACCCGTGGAATAGGTGGGTTTTAGGGTTACCCATCTCTCCACGTTCGTCATTCGCTTTCAAGTCAAAGAACCAATGGCAAGGCAGACACACACACACTGGCATACCACGTTCGATACGTTCATTGTAGCTATAAAGCTAGCTAAATACCGTCTCAACAAACTTATCAACATTCATCTAATATATCCTCGTACGAATTGTATGCTAATCCTCGAGCAAGGTCTATATACGTCCACGGCTATAGTCCACCACTCGTATCTGGTAATGATGTTAAACAAAGACTTCTGTAAGGCGAGTGCCTTAGCATTTATTCTCCAGAGTATGGAGGTTTCCCCGCCAATGTTTGTGGTGCAATCGGCCAATTTAATTTCTGACCCATAAAATCATGCTGTCCCTATTGCATTGTCACACGATTAACTAGTATAGTTTTTTATTATCATAATTATTTACCAATATGATAAGATTCTGAAAAAGTAACAAATAAATTAACTAATCTCACAATTTGTACATTAACATATTTTCAAAAGAAAAAAACAAAGGTAGAGAAGGGTATGTTGCGTTGGTTTGGACATTTAGAGCGTAGGGTGAAAGAAGAGTAATATAAAAAAAATTTATAGCGTGAATGTGGAAGGACGTTCAAGGATCAAATTGATGTTTCTTTAAAAAGCCTGGGGACCACAGTGAGATGAATAAAAAAGGAGGTGCGTGAAAAGTTGATAAATGTAAGTGAGGCAAGTAAGGTGTGTCAGGATCGCGCAAAGCGGCGATACATCGTTTCTGCCTACCCCTCTAAAACCAAGGCGTGTGAGCATTATGTATGTCTGTATGTAAAAACCAGACAAGACGCTATAATTTTTTTAATACTGCACCGCATACATTCACATCATGCCAAAACCGTAGAAAATAAAACGATGGGGCAGAAATTAAATTTGTCGACCGTATGATAAGAATCGTAGACCAGTCTAAGGTCCAAGCGTAGTTACGTACACACATATGCTTATCGCACAGGTTTTTGTCTCCCGGCAGATCTTAGGCTTCCAGTGTTACATATACATACCTACATTGTATTTAGATAGCATATTAACACTTGGTACACACTTGGAGACACAGGCCAATAAGCAAGACTGAAAAATACAGGTAATAAAGTCGCATTAAATATGTTTGAAATGTTAAATACATTAAACAAAAATTAACAGGCAGTTTTTATCTTGAAAAGTAGGCAATACAAATAAGATTAAAGATCACATGATGAAGATTATTTGTAACATTTGTTTTACGTGACTAACAGTTTAACGCCACATTTCATCATCATCATATCAGCCCTTAGATGTCTACAGCTGAACATAGGCCACTCCCAATGAACTCCACCACATCCGGTCCTCTGCCATCCGCATACAGCCGTTTCCGGTCACCTTCCTCAGGTCGTCGGTCAATCCGCGGTCTTCCCTCCACACAACTCGTCTGGCCTACATTTCCACATGCCTGCCTCAATTAGAATTATGCTTGCGATTCTGAATGTCTGAAACGACTCTCCCAAATGTTCAGTGTCCCAAAATGTCCAGTATCTCAAAATGTCCTGTATCCCAGAATGTCAAGTATCCTATAATCACAAGTATCCTATATAGGCTGATAATGATGTTGATTATGATTTGTGCAACCAATGTAAACTTAAGAAAAGGGTTAGCCCGTCGCCGTCCTCTATTGGACATTGCTAGATATATACATTCGAGTATTTCATGTCCATCTGGAAAAGAGGTGTGGGCATGAGGTGTGAGCATGTGGGCCACTCCATTATTAAAACAACTAGAATATTAGCGAAAATATTTTTCATCCAAAAAATTCCATAGAGTTTTCATTCAATAGTTTTAAAATATCACTACCAGCAGGCATGGGGCTCATACAGCTGGTCAAATAATGGGATAAACATAACAATAAAGATAACATTTATGATTCAACAGACTCGTGACTACGGACTATTGTTGTAATTAAAATGAATGAGTGATATATATATATATTTTACACAGTGAACGCAAATAAAACAAATTTTACGTAGTAAATATGTAGTATGAGTAAAATATGGTCGCCTCGTTGGGCTAGTGGCTTGGTCGTCAGACTCGAGCGCCAGTGGTCGAGGGTTCTATTTCCACTACGAACAGTCCCTCCACCTCCCATGGCCGAAAGGTCAACGTCCTACAGGCCGAATCACGGGGGAGGTGCCCGGTACTTGCTCAGGTGCTCTTTCCCGGACACCCTGCTTGATCCCCCTACAAATATCACTGTCCCTTGTACTTTTGTATAGTAACTCTCCCCATGATTCCTCATCGTTCGTCCTCGAGCAGTCCAGTCAATGTGTCAGATCAACTGTCCCACCAGGGACAGACAACTTTGTATTTGTGTTTTTAGTTCTGGTCTGGATGTTATGTAAACGAGTTCTCGAGTGGAGATCGCGGCTGGGTAGGCGTAGTGTGGGACGCACCCTGATTAGATGGAGCGACGATCTACGTAAGAAGAACTGAGGATCGAGTTAAGTGGCGTGCCTTGGGAGAGGCTATGTCCAGCAGTGGACTCTTTCAGGATGATGATGATAATAATGTATAACAGTATTCATCGGGAAACGACTGATGGTATTCTCTTGCACCTTGAAAATGCTCCTCACACCGCGTATAACACAAATACATTTTATGTTCTGAAAAGGTGGAGTTCGTGACATATCCTACTCACAGCTCGCACCACGCGACATCTTTCTTTTCCCGAAAATCAGAGATTTGCTGAAAGGTTTTACATTTACGGAACCAGAAGAGACAGTGATGGCTTTCAATTAATATGTCGATAACAAACCCGCTTGCGCACTGATCATTATAATTATACTTCTTTGTTATATAGCATACCTACTAATGTATTTAAAAACTAAAATTACCATAACTTTTGATTGAATAAGCCGATTGCGATAAATAAAGATTACATGTTACTACATATTTAAAATACCTCTTTAAAATTCTAAAGCCCTATACCTCATACCATGAAGCAAAATAATTGTTCGTAACTCAGTTTCACCTCAAAGTGTTTTCCTTCCTAATTGATACTAATTGGTTATTAAATTAGATAACAGATGCAAATTTTAAAATCATCTGTTATCTAATTTAATAACCAATTAGTGTCAATCATGAAGAAAAACACTTAAAAGTGAAACTATCAGCTACGAAAAAAAAATTGCTTCATGGTATGAAGTTTAGTATATGTGTATATGTATGTGAAAAGTCCATCAGAATCGGTTCAGTGGTTTTTACGTGATGCGAAGTAACAGAACACATTTTTGTATATTTGACTTACAGACAAATATACAAAAATGATCTTAATGTGTTCTGTTACTTATACTTATAACCGAATATATATTTTTTGCAAATATTTTCAATGTGCAAACCACGAAGTTTACGTTTTTAGGAAGGCAGCAGTGATCATACGAAATGCTGGTGGTGACACTGTTTGTGTAGTTATCTTCAATTATTCTTGTGTGGTGTTTATTTACTCGTATTTGTACAAATGGATCGGTGAGGCTGATACAATCGATTTATTCAATCTTCTGTCGGATAAAGGCACTCCAGCCGGTAAATACATCCAGTGATCATGTCAGATAATGTACACTTGATATACAAGTGGTAGTATTAAATCCATATCTTTCATGATTCTGTTGCACAAATGCGAAAGCCTGTGAGCCCACTATTGACATATAGGGTTTTGACTGGATAGACTATGTTTACGCTCACTAGTGAACCAAACCAAGCTTGAAACATTTTTTTGAAACTTACCCAAGTCAAAAAAAATATTATAAAATGAATACAACTTTTTAATATTTAGGGATAATTTAACGTAAAAATAATTATACGTTTTCTACTAATTCATAGAAGAGTTATTATAATTATTAACGATAACTAAAGCGGATACAGTATCTAAGCTGGATACGATATAGAGTATACGACATTAAGAAGTTCGGTAAGACTAAAAGCAAGAAATTTCAGTTTCTTTAATTATTTACATTTGACATTGACATTTATTTACGGTTAGTAATTAAAGTGAAGATGTTTGTGAATAAAAATTTGATAGTTAAAAAATCTCTATATAAAATCCATCCTCTTGCGCCACCAGGCGTCGCAAAATTATCGTGCCCACATCATATTTAGGTCTTGATCGTTCAAGATCGTTTGCTGAAAGAAATCTGCGAGATAAGTTCTCAATTTTAGTCGCCACTTCTGTATTCGTTTTTACTATATTGTGTATTTTTGTGTGTAATGAACTGAGCGATCCTCAAATTTATTAAAAATAATAACTGCTTTTTTTCTCGCATCGACGGAGTGCTTGATTATCATACATAATGATTGTGATATTTCGTTTTTGATATAAGGGATTCTTTACTATCTTGTTGGTACACGCGGCAAATAAAACAATCTGATAACAGAATGACGTAGAAGCATGTGAAAAACATTAAGATAAAGTATTGAAGTGCCGACTAGGTATCTATGCAATAAAAGAAAGCGAACGTAATTTTAAAAATAGATTTCTGTAACTTGATTGCCTCGTAGTTGTTTGCGTGTTTATCACTGCTGTAGCTGGGCTGCTTGGGGCATGACAATATCTAGTGATCTTTATGCTAACCTCACCCTTGCGCGGTGCTCTCTGCAGCATTAAAGGGCACCAGCGCCACTTGTGCGAAGCCTCGTTCGTATCTATGAGTCATTCCTGAGAGAAGCGTTCTACGCGTCATATCCGTGGCTTTTATTTTTTCTCATTACTGGTGAAAACTAAAATTACATTGGAAAAGAAGGCCTAAAAACGAGTCAAGTTATCGATAGGGCACTTATATAACGTTATAGATAACGTCATGAGAAAAAATAAAAGTCACGGATCTGACGTGAAGAACGCTTCTTCCAGCAATGACCCCTATACACGGACACTTCCATATAGTTTCCTTATACTCTCTTAACTCCTCTAACTAGGAGAAACTTGGCCCTGGTAAGGTTCGTCTTAAACGTAATCAAAAACAAGATTAATGGTGTGGAGTTTAGCGGAAGGGTACTAAAACTACACGTGCCCGAGTGGTACCTAAAAGCGCGGAGTCCCCGCTGTTTATAACACAACACTCGCGCATTAACCTCTACCGGCACCCACCCGTCGCACGCGCACTGCACTAGAGAGAGGAATACCCGTTTCGTCGTAGCATAAGAAGTGATGGTACCGCAATGGATTATTTAAAATCTGTAATTTTTTTTTAATCACTAAATGTCTAAACGTACACTTTGAGAAACCCTAGCTAAGGTCACAGTAGGAAAACATAGCTTCGCCTCCTGAGTGCTGAGCACTATTTTGAGTTGGAGATTCCACATCATCTTCCACGACTTTTTTTCAAACTTAATCATTATCAGTCACATTGTGTTAATACATTATGGTATGTATATATTTATACTTTCGTCATTTTGTCATGTATATATCTATAGTAAATATAGTAAAGATATATAAGATAGTTACCTATCTTTACTATAGTAAAATATAGTAAAGATAGGTAACTAAAATTAACGTAATGTTTTCCCTACATCCAAAAAGTTCTTTGGAATGGAAAAACATTTTTTTTTTCTAATTACGAACTTTAGCAAAAGTTTTTTGTAAACAGTCAGAACTAGCACATCGACCTCGCCTGGCATAGTATTTATTATAATTAGACCACTATGCTACTAAATCTTCACTTCATGTCGAATGCTCTGGCCGTTTTCCAAAAATTATAACCCGGAATTGATACAACATATTTACAACGTATCATTCATGATGAAAGAGTGCTAAAAATAGCAATAGTTACAGTGGGGGAATCGAGATAAAGGGATTTTGGGAATGAGGTGCGGTAAGTCAGGAATGAACGTCAAACTTCCAATTGCAGTGCTGTGTAACAGATATTTTTACATGTTACCAGTGAGGTTTGTACATACTATGGCGCAGCAATGATTTACGTACGAGCAGTCCAGCCTGCTTGCGATCATTTTCAGGATGGTATTGGTGTTCCCCCGCACCCTGCGCACCAGGGTCGCTCTTTGCTCTTCTCTTGCCCATTGTAGTATAGCAGCAGTTTGAGTAGACTCGCGAGTGCGTCTACGCGAACGTCTCTGATGCGCTGTAGAAGCGAGACAACTACAACAGCATATATGCAAACACACACACGAACCTATGCAAACTCCTTGCACCCTGACCTGAATGCATCATGATATTGTACCCTTGCAATATTTTTGAGGATAGTCAGCCCCAGGCGCATTTGGGTATAGGTAAATCGCTGGCAGAGACCGAGAATCGGGTTCAGTGGCGCGCCTTGGGAGAAGCCTTTGTCCAGCAGTGGGCGATTACAGGCTGATGATGATGATGATGAAATCGCTTGGGCCTTGCGTTAGCATACGTATAAGAACAAATAGATGACGACTGACATTGACATTAAATCTTAGATATGATCTGCACAACATATTGATTGGTTCGTTTAAACTACTACGCCCAAAGACCGCATCCCTCAAGCGATTTATCAACTCTTAGACAAGCCTTTAGGTACCTACCTACATACTACAAGCTACATGCATACATATTACATATGTGTATACATACACTTTTCTGATCCCAAACAAGGATTTTCTCCTGTGCTATGGGAATTATTCAAAAATATAACATCCATACTGGAACCGACTTGCACAATTGTTAAAAGTTGTCTGTCCCCAGTGGGAATCAAACCCATGACCTCTGGCGCTCGAGTGACCAAACGAGGCGGTTAAAGCAAGCTGAAGTTTACCCAAGCGAAGCCGTGGTAGCAGCTTGTAATTAACATTCTCACATGAATCGAAGAAACCCCCCAGAACGCACAGACATAAATTTTCCGCTCATAGAAAATTGACAGTTTCCGTGTATTTTAGCCATAAACGTCGTCTGTTCAAATATGTTAGACTGATGAATGATGATGTTTGCTGTGGTTCGGGTCTCTGGCGAGATACTCGCTCAGTGTCACTGCCATGGTTCTAGTGGAACCACCACTGCAATGCGACAACCTATGCCATGAAATAAATCTGCCCGCATTAATAAAAAAAACTTTGATGATTCTGACAACGTTAAACCTTTTTACTGAATTGAGGATTCTATTTCATGATCTCTCAAAGTCAAAATCTTTTATTGCACATGAGTACACTTGGTACACTTAAACACATACATTTTTATCGACTCGTCCACCGCTTCGTAGGAGTTAGCGCTTGTGAAGAAGAAACGGCACAACAAACTTCCACCGACACATCTTTTTAAGTCAAGTTTGTATACAATATTATAAAGATTGTGCGAAGCTGAAGCAACATTAATACGATGTCCAGTTTTTGGACGTTGCGAATGTATGCGTAGCATTTTACAGCGTCCTAATTGTCTTTTTTTTTTCCTGACAGTTTTCAGTTTGACAGATTATGAATTCTTATATTTATTAATTTTCAAGAATCTGTATATATTGGTAAAGAATGATGATAACAAAAGCGACACTTATTGGTTGTATAAGAATGCAACAGGGATAGCATGATGGGTCAAGAATTACATTGTCCGATTGTACCAGGCACCATTGTCATTCATATTTATCTGGCTGATCACCTCCCTCTTACCTAGTTTTGCCGCTAAACAGTAATTTGTGTTCCGGTTGGAGTGAGAGTTGATGACTATGATAGAATGTCTGGGCTTTTGACTGTTGTCTTAATGCTGATGACCGTTTACCATCAAGCGGACTGTGTCCGCTTGCCACTCCAAACTGTAAAACCTTCAACTTTTGTTGTTAAAGTCGTTTAAAAAGGAACATGTTTTTGTTATCCTCATATCAGCCCTGAGACGTCTGCCGCTGAACATAGGCCTTCCTCAATGAACGCCGCCGCGCCCGGCCACCAACCACATCCGCTGTCCACTTCATTTCCGCTTCCGGCCACCTTCTTCAGGTCGTCGATCCATCTGTCTTAATTTTGGAATTTGAGATCACTAACCGGGGAGTCTAATTTATAGCTTCGTGGACGAAGGTTTCGTGTACTTATCTGTGTTCTCTAAATGTTTTGCAAGCCTTAGTAACTCCTTAACTAATACATTAATTCAATTATCGTTTACACTAGAGATCATGATCCATCAATTTCCCATTAATAGATACAATATCCAGTATCACATGTCTAAGTGCTAATTTGCTAACTTAATTTGCGAGACGCATCAACAAGTCGAGCCTCCAGCAAATAACTACTAAAATTACGTCTCATACATTAGCGTAATTTAAAATATTCGCTCATCTTCTTACGTAGAATGTTTAACATAGGTTTTAACATGTGTTTCACATAGGGCTTAATCTTGTGAACCCACGGTGACAGCAACGTCCATCTGACCGTCCGTCCTATGGACTTTTCCATTATGCAGCTGACTACGCTAGGCCGACGTGTTAGCTATCGGATCATAGTACTTACTTCATCATACATCGTATAAGTTTAGGCATAACGACTGAAACAAATGATTTTATAAGAAAACATTTGTTTCAATAAGTACATTTTTAAAATTATGCCGTTGTTTCAGTTGCCTTGTTTAGTCTATAGTTAGCTAGCATTACAGGGTTATACACGGCGACTAAGGGAATACATTATAAAACATCAATCAGGCCTCCCCAACCCGTCTGGCCAGCGGGGGAGTGTAGGCCAAATCCTCCGTCTGTCTCTGGCAGATGAGAGAGGGTTGTGCTCCTGCAGTGGAGACAAAAATAACCTGATGATGATGACAGGGTTATACACGGTGTGCTGGTGAGGTTAACATTGAGGCATCTTGATGTTGTGGTGCTCCTTACATCAAAGTGTACCAAATTCTATCGGATAGACTCCAGATTGAGGTTTCTATTTACTACTCTAGTGCAAGTTAACACCTAGATTCGTAGATTAATTGATAAGGGACGAGTTAATCGGGCAGGATTTTTACTAGGTACTAGGCATGATGCAGGTTTAACATCCAACTTTGATAATATGATCAAAGGGATTTAAAAATCAAGGTAGGTGTGGCACAAGTACTGTACTGGTTGAATACGTCATTCACACATACGTTATACGAGTGCAATATTTTCCATGTACGCAATATTTTCTAAGGCGATCCAAGTCGTTGGACCAGAGCGCCAGTGTTCGATCGGGTGAGTGCCAAAGTGGGTTTGGTTCTCTTTAGGGACGTTGTCTACTTTGTACAAGTTGTACAAGTTGGTCTGGGTGTTATTTGTTGTATTGTCCTTGTATAATTCCCATAGTACAGGAGAAAATTCTAGTCAGTGGATCAGACAAGTAAATTTAATATGGTATATATTAAATGTTTTGTTTATGCATTATTTAGCCTAGAAGATCAACACTTTTGTCTTTTCGTGTATCTACTCACAGTTTTATAAGACATAAACCGCCCCCATCTGCGCGACTGGCCCAGCCTAGCGCGGGAGTCACTCGTTAAATAAAAGTTACTGTTAACTATTAGGTGTGTTCAAAATATTATTATTAAATGAAATAAAATCGTATCAATTTGTGAATTTTATTTCTTTTAGCATTTGTTTTTTTTAAACGGACATCTCACACACGGCCATCCTGATCCCAAACAAGGCAGAGCCTGTACTGTGGGTATCTTACAACTGATATACTCGTACATACATAGATAAATTAATAAATATATAAATATTTCAGACATTTACACCAATTATCTAATCCCAAACTAGGCAGAGCCTGTGCTATGTTACTAGATAACGGATACACATACTTAAATAAATATATAAACAAACAAGACTTGGGTACAAACATTCATATTCATCATACGAACATTTGCCCCTAGCGGGATTCGAACCCGCAACCTCCGGCGTGGCAATCCGAGAGCTACCCGTTCCGCCACGGAGGTCGTCATTGATTACATCCAGACACAAGGTAAACACAAATGTATACCCTGGGCGGGATACAAACTTGCGTCCCCGAGCTTTGCAAGCAGCTAAACTACCGACTATTCTATACGGGGCCGTCAAAGATACAAGAATGAAAAACCCCATAACCATGTATTGTATCTCCTGTAGTGGCAGAATGAATAAAAAACGATTAGTACGGTGAAGACAGAAACCGTCAGATTACAATGAAAACACGAAAATGAAAACCTCATTGGAATATTCCATTTAAAAAATGACGTTCTTTCTCATTCACAAAGCACATTGTAACAAGCTGTTACAGTCTAATGCATAGTACTTAAAATTAGACTGCGCATGAGTTGATTTTAGTGTAAAATGAGTTAGGTATGACGCGTGACATGGTTAACACTTATTCAAACAGACACACCCCCAAACATAATACGTGAAAATTAATGATGAAATTGTTTGAAACTCTTGTAGTTTCCTTCTACGTCGTACATTGTAAAACATTCTATACCTACATATAATATCCAGTATTTGTAAAAACGTCTGTATCCAACTATATACCACACTGGCGATATATGCATCAATTAGCTGTTAAATAGGTCCATAGGGTATGTCGGTGTTAGTGGACCTAAGAGCGATATACCCTCAATATATTCTTTATCGCACAATTTTAAAACTAAAAACAGTTACAAATTTTGTGTACAAAGGCGAGCTTATCTCTAAAAGAGATCTCTTCCAGCCATCCTCACAGGGTTACCTACCCTATAGGCATATTAAACTATGAAACAGCTGCATATTCCGCCGGTGTGCTAGTTGGGTGCATAATTATAATTTGATGTTCATAAAATTTGTCCTGAGCACTTTAGAAATAAGCTATTTGGAAAAAGTCTGCAATGTTTCCTTTTTTGTATCATCGGAACGGGTCCACTAACGCAAATGGAAAGATTTGTCTGGAGATTTTTAGTTCAGCTATTTATCATCCGCGTAGGGGAAGGTTCTGGAAAAAGCTGGTATTACAATAAATGTAAATTAATAATTAAATTGTTTGAAAATGTAGATTGCTCGTACACAGGAAAAAAAACATTATTCATTATTCGTTGCAAAATGTATTGTACAATTAGAAAAAAATCAGCGACGATTCCGTGCATAACCTAAAGAGGGGCGGTCCAATTTAATAACCTAACGTAATGTTCATATTATGTTATGCAACGTAAATAAATATGTTCATAATGCGTACTGCTAAGGAATGGAACTCCCTGCCAGGTTGAGTAATTCCGGACAAGTACAATTTGGGTCTTTTTAAAGGAAGAGTGAATAGGCATCTTCTGTGTAAGCGCGCTCCACCTTAAACCTCATCATTATTTACCATCAGGTGAGATTGAGGTCAAGCGCAAACCCCATCATCAATAATAAAAAAAGCGGCCAAGTGCGAGTCGGACTCGCCCATGAAGGGTTCCGTAGCAGCAAGTAACATAATATAAAAGTTATAGTAGTTCGTTGTGACTTTGATCGATGTTTTAATAATAGTATTGTGGTTTACGATTTATGACGTATTAAAAAAAACTTACTAGATCTCGTTCAAACCAATTTTAAGTGGAAGTTTGCATGGCAATGTACATCATATATTTTTTTTAGTTTTATCATTCTCTTATTTTAGAAGTTACACACATTTTACAACTTTGGAAGTGTCTCTCGCACAAACTATTCAGTTTAGAAAAAAATTATATTAGAAACCATAATATCATTTTTGAAGACCTATCCATAGATACCCCACACGTATGGGTTTGATGAAAATTTTTTTTTTGAGTTTCAGTTCTAAGTATGGGGAACCCCCAAAATTTTTGTTTTTTTTTCTATTTTTGTATGAAAATCTTAATGCGGTACACAGAATACATCTACTTACCAAGTTTCAACAGTATAGTTCTTATAGTTTCGGAATAAAGTGGCTGTGACATACGGACGGACAGACAGACAGACAGACATGACGAATCCATAAGGGTTCCGTTTTTGCCATTTGGCTACGGAACCCTAAAAACGATATTTCTTTAAGAATTAGGCGCAGTTGCTAGATTTACAAGCAGTCATATCCATTAAATTATTAGTATTTTTAGTTGTTTTGATGCCTCAGACTATACAATACAAACAATAATTACCTACAAACAAAGACCCATTTTTACAACTTTATCAGATACTAGGTTATTTAATAGCACAGTCGATATTATCATCAGGTTATTTTTGTCTCCACTGTAGCAGCACAACCCTCTCTCATCTGCCGGAGACAGACGGAGGATTTGGTCTACACTCCCCGCGCTGGCCAGACGGGTTGGGGAGGCCTGATTGATGTTTTATATTGTATTCCCTTGGATTGGAAGAGTTGGAGTGGTCCTATTCTACTCTATCGGAAACCACACACCAGTCGACAGTTCCGTAAATTTTCCTGAAACCTCTTGGAGAATAACAATTTCTTGAAAATAATTTTTCAATCGACGTCGGGTAATTTTTCTTCTACTATTTGTTTTACTAATTACTACTTTCTCGGTTTCATAACTTTTTATTACTAAATCAGATAAGTACTTAATTGATTTTTCTATGCGAATTTCGAAGAAGGTACGCGAAACGATCCGAGCGCAAAGTAAAAACAATGATACGTAGAAACCCTACCATACGGCGGGCGGTCGAACCCAAAAATGTAAAGGTAGGACAAAAACAACGAAAGTTTACTAAAGAGGCCTAATAAGCTCAATGGAATAGATCGCTGACGGCAGAAATCATAATATATGCGCGCGAGAAAATCATCCATATATGCAAGAAAAATCACCTAACGTATCAGTATATACGCAACTGTGGTAGGGGGCAGACGTTACCGCAGTAAAATGTTCTTAATACTTCGCGGACGTACCTTATAAACTCACTAAAAGTGAAAATATAATTTTAATATGTGATAGTAATATTAAGTACATCGCCCTGTGATAATATTATTCATATAAAAAAAACATTTTATTTCGATAATTTAGTGTAAATTAGTGATAATAAAATAAATAATGGCTGACGAGAAGTAAGTAGTTAAAATATATGTTTTTTTAATTAGCATTACTTTTAAAACCATGCTTTACAATCGACGTTGTTGGCCTATATTGAATAAGTATTTAAATATCTTGTGAATTGGTATGGTGTATGTAAACAGGTTTGGGTAATACGTAAAAATAGAGGCGCAGAAACATCTATTGGGTCAAAGATCTCGGCAAATACAATAATTCTGATAATATAAGAAATACTGAAGAAAAGCAGTTTAGGAAAATATTATATAAAATTAGTTTATGATTTTCAATGTCTATTGAAATACACATTGAAAATCATAAACTAATTTTCTGCAAATAGCATTCGATGAATTTTTTTTAGTAACTAAGTGATTTTCCACTTTCCATGCAAATTGACTGAGCGTATGTATTATATATGTATGTATTATATGTACCTACTACATTGTACGGGGATACAAACTTTAATCATGTAGTTAAATGTGTATTAATTATCATGATTATAGAATTGAAGACACATTTTAGGGATACGCTATATATTTCAAACTTCATCCTCATTATTTATGGAACTTCAACCTTTCAGATAAGGTTCGAATTTTATGAAAATCCTTTCATAGTCATTTGAGGAATATTTATGCACAATTTCAAGTTTTTAGACTTTTTGTTGCGCATTGAGAAACTTCAGTAATGGTATTTAGAAGGGAAATTATAGTGGACTTCTCAGGTGGTTATTTAACTCTGCTTATTAAAATATATCAAATGAATTTACATGTACGTAGTGCAAATGACCTGGAAGTGGTAGCTAAGGGCAACGCATGTTTATCTCTGGCCTGATAGTGTGGTGTTTGTTTTCGTACAATACATTCGCGCGCGGTCTGTGGACTAAAGGGGGAAACACTATTGATAATGATAACAGCCAGTTTGTACATATTGGAATACCTTTTGTACCTACAAAGAAATACTTAGAATAGTTAGGTAAGAGAGCCAGTATTCCGACAGAGTCCTCAAGGTGGTATGGCAATGCACTGGTAGTCTTTAGATTGTTGCACGTAGCAGTCCAGGGGTTTCAAGTGTTGGATGACAGTGTCCGTTTACCATCAGGCGAATAATCTGGCCGTTTGCCGTGTTAAACTAAAAAAGGCTAGAAAATCTACCTTTACGTTTTGAATATTTTTGGTACGGGAATTTATCGCGTTTGTATAGTCGGCGTCTATAGGTATTAAAACATACCAACAGCGTATAGCAAGTCCTCTGTTGGACCAAGCGTTTCCCAAAATAATAAATAGTTTATGGTACAATCACGACGCTGCTGGGCAGATAGGTTGGTGATGGCAGTTGTTATACAAATACAAGTTTATACACAACACTGTTTTCTTAGGTAAATTAAACTATTTAGTGAAATAAATATTTCCTATACATTAACTATTCATTATAAATGAAAGTACAAGTGTCTAATGATTAGGATTTTCTACAATGCTATGGGAATTAAGGACATGACAATTCTGTACCACATATGTAGGTACAATATGTCAAGTTACAAATGACAAATTATACAGGAAGGAGGTATGTTTGACTATCTGGACCTACTCCATCCATACACCAACCAGCCAGCGTCAGACTTCACCCTAATCGATCCTCAGCGGAGATCCAAGGCCTCATAATGACCTCGAAAGTATGAAAAAGAGCCCCGTTTCCATAATATTGATGCTCGGGAGTGTACATACCCAAATCATTTGTGCCATAATATTTATATTTTAAACTATAATACATAGGACAGACAAAGAAAATATTTGAAGAAAAAGAATAGACATTATGAGAAATTAAGGTTAATTTACGCATTCAGTTCGCTTATATGTCAGAAAAAAATTATCTCTCTTTTTAAGGCACTGTGACAATAATAGTTATAATAGAAGAAATAAAAATAAACTTGTTTTACCAGGGTTAAGACTAAGTAAGGTCAGTAAATCGTTCACAGGGCAATGTATACGCTTCTACAACAAACTACCAGAGGAAATCTTAAATATGACGGACAGAAAGTTTAAGATTCACATTAAAAAACAACTTTGTAAGAAAGCCTATTATAAAATCAACGATTATTTGAATGACAAAGATGCCTGGTACTAATGTTAATCCAGCTTCGCAAAATCTTTATTAATTGTATACAAACTTAATTTTTAAAAGATGTGTTGCGTGAAGTACGTTGCGCCGTTTCTTCTTCACAGCGCTAACACCTAGGAAGCGGTATTTCATAAAAAAATACGTGTATAAATGTACCAAGTGTACTCATATGCAATAAATGATTTTGACTTTGACTTTAAAAAAGTTTAAACTAATGAATCATGTAGGCCCAACAAAACTTTTAGTTACAGCAAATCTACAAAAACAATACAAATCCAAAACTACTTGCTTGCAATTGTGCCAAATGGATTACCATGCTTATATAGTGTAAACAAGGTGAAGGCGATTGGCGCGACTCCAATGTTTTACTCCCAACGCAGCTGATGGACGCGTGACCGGTCAACAACCTTTTGTAATCACTCGCACGTCCACTCACAAAGACAATGTCCCGATGACCGACCGACTTTACAACTCGAGTTGTGGGTCAAGGTCATTGTCAGATGTTTGTAGTTGGAGTTAAGCTTGACAAGTTAACAGAGAATGTTCTTAAGCGAGTTATTATTAACTATAATCCTTAACGTGTCAACATAGCCTGCTGGACTTACCTAAATTTCCATAACATCATAATGGGCATGCGTGTTAGCACTAGGTCGGTTTTACCCGCGCATCGGTTACGTTGCTGCTCATCACGGGCATTGATCGCCGAAGCTAATTTGAATGGTTACAAAAAGATTATTTAACTGCTATATTCTAATTTGTGTGTGAGTTATCAGAAAACTATAGTAGTGATGATGAAATTATGCATTGTCGTAAATGGGTCATCGAAAACACTCATTTAAGAATTCATCCGCGGCCACAGATGTCCAAAGTTCAGTCCAAGTCATTCCGGTGCCAGTGCCAACACTCGATAAAACTGGTCAAGTGCGAGTCGGACTCGCGCACCGAGGATTCCGAAAAGGCAAAAAAGTTCATTTTTCGGACAGCATAACTAGGTTTGTAAAGAATTTTTGATTATTTCTTTTGATAATACTCTGCTAGGTAGATACATCGTTTTATTTTTTCTGTAATATTTAGATAAACCTCTATCATCTCAAATTATTTCAGATTTTTTGTTTTGCAAACTTCGGAGATAAGGGGGAATGGTATTTTTTGAGACATTTTACGTCATAAGTCGAAAACAAAGCGGCATTTAAGAAAACAAAAATATGTTTTAGAATGTACAAATGATGCCTTTCATACGATATCATAGTAACCACACTTTAAAATTTGACCCATTCATTTCAGCCCCATACATACATAATGCTCACGCCTTGATCCCAGAGGGGTAGGCAGAGACGATGTATCGCCACTTTGCGCAATGTAATATTGCAAAGTGGCTTTCCTTCGTCCGCTTTTCGCCCCGTGATACCCCTTGACGTGATGTGTCAGCCCCATTTGCATTGAAAACAGAAATAGGATATATTTTGGTCTCTTGTAATAAAGTCTGGCAAGCATTATTTAAAACTATTCCAAACAATTTGATAGCATTAGTAGTTCCGGAAATAAGCAGCTGTCACAGTTGGACGTTGCGTTCCGTTTTTACCATTTTGGTACGGAACCCCTAAAAATCGCTAACTGCTCGTATTGCTCGTTCGGTCCACGCGATCACCACGTGGATCCGTGACCAAATGAAAATTTTCCAACAACACATGTTTATAAGCGTCGAACAGGGAAATTGTGCCTAATTTTGTTACTGAGCATTAGGCATTAATATAATTTCAACAAGTCTCAAGATATTAGTTCCATTTAACAAGAACCATTCAAGGTTTTTCTTTAGCTTATGTTAAATTATTATTTATGAAACAACGAGAAAAATATCGACAATATACCGTCAGCACTCCACCCCATATGTACGTTATTTATTACTCCTACGTAGAGGAAGGCTCGCTATTATGCCTTAAATCAATCACCTGACGGCAGTATACACTATATTTATGGCAGAATAAGAAAAATATGGCAGCTTGTTGATTGTCTCCAACAGTGAATGAATATATTTCAGTAGCGATAATAAGTTAGCATGAGTTTGCAACGCCTTACCAATGAGTATATATAGGTACCTATCTATAGCTCTGTTGGGACGATGTCTAGAACCCACATGCCAAAATGCAGTTACAGTAATTTTAACCTTGACCAAGGGCCCGATTCTGAAGTCACACATTTAAAATTTGACAGCGCTAAAATTGCTTTCGTCTTTATCTTCATAATACTGTGTGACAAGGATAGCAACAGTTTTAGTGCTGTTAAAATAACATTGTGCCTTCAGAATCGAGCCCCAAGACTGCGTAAAAATCTAAGGTGCCTACTTACCATTAAATTTAATGTTTTTGTCTGTTGCAATCAAGCGTTAAGACTCACTGTTAAAAGAGGCGTAGGTATGTGTCCTTAAAATGAAATCTAGAGAGTCATAATATAGTCCACCACATAAAACCAGTGCAGTACTCTTTGCTAGAATTTATTCTACAACGTGTACAGGTTCCCATGTAGTTTCCTGCATCAGAATCCCTTCACGGTACACATTTCAAAATATTTTACTTTATTTTTACGTTAGTGTTTTATTATTCTATAAACCTCCTGTCATAATAACCAATGAAATATGCAATAAACAATGCTATTCCACTTAATTGCTACTGATATCGCCGGATTGTTATCCATATATTTAAAACTCAGTCTGTTTATTTGTTACAATATATACAAGTCCCGTATCCAATAATATTCCTGCTGTTTTTACATTTGTGAGGCTACATCATACGCATGATATAGACTACTTACCGTGACAATTCATCACTTACCAAAGGGCACTAGCAAAATAACTGCGTCCCAAAGTTACCACTCCTAAAAATACCAAGCACTCCCAAAAATACCAAGCACTCCGAGCACTATTTACATAGGTCAGTTTTGTTATCATTTTATCAATCAACGTGAAGCGAAATATTTACATATCACTGAGAGAAATGACACTTTGTCGTAATGCAAAATTATTGCTAAGATGAGAATACAGATCGTATCCATAATAAATTATAAGTTCTACCATGGAACTTTCTGTAGTACTAACAGTTATTAGGACGCTGATCTTGTCCCTGAATTACATGTTGTGTTACCCATTACCATTTTCTTTAGGCATACGCTGAGTCGTTTGCCCTTTTGCTGCCACGGCACACGCATACTAATTTAAGTATGTTAAAAAAATTTAAATTGTTTTCTCTAGTAATTATAATTTTTTTTCCTTTTTCTTGCTTTGTTGGTTTTTTCTTTGTGTGTGCCAATTGTGGTAGTGAATAAATGTTTTTTCTTTATTTCTTTCTTTCATTACCAGACTGGATTATTATTAGGGAATCTAGTAATACCTCATCCAAGAAAGTTCAGTTAGTACCTGTTAATTTTTTTGTTTGGACGCCTAGTCGTTATTTAAGAAGTATACCTGATAAATTGTTTAGAATTTCTATTAAATATCGGGACACATTTCTCTCAGCGTTTTCAGTGGTAAAGACTAGTCTCGGTAGAACAATGTCACGCGATAAACAAATGTGATAATTAGGACAAGCTCTATTGTCAATCATCAGATAGCATCTTATCGTTATCAGGTGAAGAACATCAAAGTACACGTTCTGTAATAATGACAATTCTTGACAGATATGCATATTATTATATTTACCTACTAGCTGTGCCCGCGGCTCCGCTCGCGTGAACTACAGAATCCGCTCCCACTCCCGCTCCGGCTTCCGCTTCCGCTGGCGCTTCCGCTCCCGCTCCCGCTTCCGAGCCCTCTCCCGCTCCCGCTCGCGCTTCCGCTCTCACTGCCGCTTCCGCTCCCGCTCTCGCTCCCGGTCCCCCCCGCTTCCACTTCCGCTCCCACACCCACTCCCATTTCCCACGCCCACGCCCACTCCCACTCCCACTCCCATTCCATCTCCTACTCGCAGCTCCAAATGTAATCCACTCATCGCAATCTGAATAGTACGGAAATACTATTATTTGCAATATATTGCATACTAACCTTACCTAACTAATGTATTTGAAAACTAAAAATGTCTATAACTTTTGATGAGTTAGCCGATTGCGATGAAATAAAGCCTATATGTTACACCAAATTAAGCCCCATGTTTCTGTGAAAAGTCCATCAAAGTCGTTTTTAAGTGATACGTGCACAAACTCACAGACAAACAGACAAAAATTTCAAAAATGATGGAAATGTGTTCTGTTGCTTATCCTTAGACACCCCATTTTTTTTTTGCAAATATCTTCAATGTACAGACATGCGATGTTTACGATTTTATTTATTAGATAGAATAGAAGATACAGTTAAATTTGTTTTTAATCAAAATATATTTATTGACCATGCAACAGGGTACTTGGCATTTAGCCTGTCAGATTTAAAACGTTATCTAAATAATAACAGTAAATAATTGTAAGACTTACATGATCTATACTTGTCAGTTATTTATTTGCCTTAAAGGTCACAGGTCCTCGCCAAGGCGCATCATCATCATAATAATGTCCCTTAGACGTTCACTGCTGAATATGGGCCTTCCCCAATGAACGCCACCAAACCCGGTCCTCCGCATCTAGCCGCTTCCGGCCACCTTCTTAATGTCATCGGCCCATCTGTGTGTCAATAATCAATTGTAAATAGTTATGTATTTTCTTTATTGTAAAAAAAATATAGACTCACAATAGAGTTATATGTACATGTACTACAATTTAAAATTAATCTACAATCACGAGGATATTAATGTAATAAGCGATTTCGACCATACAACCTTTTAAAAATCTGCTACTTCCTAGCTACGCGTATGAAATCTTTACAGATAATATATTTCGTTAAAAACTGATGTAATGCAACTCTGTAAAGAGAAACAAGTGACTATTAACTTAGCACAATGTATTTTTATCCTAACTCAATATAATAATTCAGTTTGCTCGTTTTTTTTTATCTTAAACAATAGAGATAACAGTCATATGACAGGAACATTATATGCGCATGCGGCGGTAGAATGAGTAATTTAATCCTAGTAAGCAGCGACTCTATTGTTTTTGGTTATGCTTTTGGGATACGTACAATAACGATCTCTAGCGCTGTATGTTTAACAATAGAAATATTTATTATGCTGTTAACCTTCTACGTAAATTTTAAATGGAGTATCTAAATTGGCGTGTGGTTCCCGGCTTAGAATAGGGCCACCCCTATCTTTCCCATGGGTGTCGTCAAGGCGACTAAGGGATTGCACCAGGGACGGGCAGCAGCGTTCTCCTGTGTGTGTATGTTAAGATCATTACTGTGATCACCAATCCGCCTGCCAAGCGTGGTGATTATGGCAAATCTTCCAATGGACATCTAACCAAAAGTGGTATTCTATTGGGGAGGCCTATGTTCAGCAGTGGACGTATTTAGGCTGATGGTGATCTAAATTACCACGACGAAAATCTAAATTATATACTAATTGTATGGGTATTATAGAGTAAAAAAAATAACACGCGAACTTCTCGTCGTCGCCTTTTGTTCCTGTTCAAGGTTTTCTTACAAATTTGAAATTCAAAATTTATTACAATATTATGTGTAGAGTGCTAGAACGTTGGTCATCTTATTTCTAGTGCCTGCTGCAAATGTTTCTTATAAACTTGTTTTTAAAGGCTATGTAGGACTCCGTACGCGTTTCGGAAATTATCCACTGAAATACGGATATTATCAGAAATGCTTACGAAGTAGGGCAGCAACTGGCAGGATCGCAGACGGTCAGTGGTAACAACTGTCAGATAGGGAAATAGACACGTTACCTACCAAAAAAATATATAAAAATAATAATAATGATATCATCATCATCAGGTCATTTTTGTCTCCACTGCAGGAGCACAACCCTCTCTCATCTGCCGGAGACAGACGGAGGATTCGGCCTACACTCCCCACGCTGGCCAGACGGGTTGGGGAGGCCTGATTGATGTTTTATAATTATTCCCTTAGTCGCCTTGTACGACATCCACGGGAAGAGTTGGAGTGGTCCTATTCTACTCTACCGGAAACCACACGGCGAAATATAATATTTTTATAATATAATATATGATCATCATTATTTTTTTATTACTTTTCTCTAAGTAGGTAACGTGTATATTTCCCATGTAACAGCGAACAATTAATTTTCAATTACTCTTACTGTTAACAGTAAAACTAATTGAAAACTACATGTTCGCTACAAAATTAATAATGTGTGTGTATGTATGTATCTATATACCACTCTCCACTAACATGTTCTTCTCATCATCATCATATAACAGCCCTTAGACGTCCACTGTTGGACATAGGCCTTCCCCAATGAACGCTTCCACAACCGGTCCTTCGCCCTCCGCAGCTGCTTCCCGCCACCTTCTTCAGGTCGTCGGTCCATCTGGCAGCGGGGCTAGTGTTCTCATCTCATCACATACCCAAATCATAAAACTATTTGGCGTCGAGTAGAAGGTGATATGAATATAAACACTCGATGTAAAATAAATCGATATCACGTCTCTACTTGCTCTATTTCAGGGGTACTATTACGTCAGTGTGCTATACACAAATAACTCGCGTTAGATAAATATCTAACCAAAACTAAACAAGATTTGTTGGTGCGGTTTCCATCATTCGCACATCGCTCGCGTCGATTAAAGTAGACTTACAAGTTTTTCATTATCAGATTGCATTCTTGAGAGCTGCTATATTTCACCACTGGCAGATAATAAAGGAATATAAGTATTTATTACATGTTCTAGTAATTCATGTTACATGTTCATAGAGAAACTTTAATGTCTAACAAATTACTCTTAACCATCGACATACGATTGTTAAGAGTAATTTGTTAGACTTTATAAAGTTTCTTAGGGAACCTTGTTAAGAGAGATATCGTTGCCCTTAACAGTTTCCCTAAGTAACTCGTATGAAATATTTGAAAAATTAAAACGCTCACTAACAAAACGTATGTAAACGTTTTTTTATACCAAAACTATCATAATAACAAATAGGAATATAATTGTGTACAAAGGCAGAATTCTCCCATTAAGGGATCTCTCCAGTCAACATTTTCAGTTGCATAGTTTTTCATTTTCATAAACATTTTTCTATTTTTCTCAACCAGTGAATAATTAATAAATGGTACAAATATAACAGTGGTGATGGACCGATGACCTTAAGAAGGTGGCCGGAAGCGGCTGGATGCAGAGGGCGGAGGACCTGGTGACCACACCCGATCCAGGTATACATTGGGGAGGGCCTATGTCCAGCAGTGGACGTGTTAAGGGCTGATACGATGATGATGGTATGTTATATTTGTAAATTCCTGTCTAATTCCCATTGCACAGCTAAAAAAATTGTGATTAAACACGTGTGTATATATGAAATATTTATTATTATAATAATAACTATTCTAGAAGTGTCCTGATAACAGAGATAACAAGGTAGCGTGGTGCACAACCAACCGGTAAACATGTTACTACTTACTGTCATGTAGGATCGCTCAAGTTAAGTTCATGTTTCTGACCCTGGCAATTCTTGAGCACCAGCTTCGCCATATTTCTTACAATGTCGTGGAATCATAATCGCTGTACTTATAAATGTGTTATGAATCTAGCTTTGAATAAGCATTTCACTTTCTTATCTGTAGGTGTGTGATCGTGTCAATAATCATATCAGTAGTTTGTTAAATCGGATTCCGTTCATTCAAGCAATACGTGAAATTTAATTACTATATGGGTGTTTTTCTCTATAAATCGTATGAGTTAACTTCTAATTTAGTAGTGTTGAGTTAATAAAAAATGAAGATATTAAACTGCAAGTGTGGAAGATACTGATTGTAAAAAGTGCTACGGTTTAAGGTTTGTGTTTTCTTTGTTGCTTGTACTACCATACTTTATAGATATTATAAATAGTACATATACCTAGATCCAGATATAACATGATTGGGGAATTTAAATTTATTTTGGATATTCAGTTAACAGTAATAAGTTCTCTGATGTTTACTTATGTTAATCAGAACGCTTATCAGGGCTAGTTGGTGATTCCAGTAAATGAACTTTAATGCACAGACTTACAGTCGCCTACTATTCTATACGTATTCCGGGTACGACACAGATACTCAATCATATTATTTTGAACATCAAATGTGTTTGTATGTATGTATGTATGTAAACGCTTTATTGTACCAACATTAACAACAAACAAAAATAATTAAAAGAAAAGTTGTGTACAAAGGCGGACGTATCCCACTTAGGGATCTCTTCCAGTCAACCTTAATAATTTTGTAATTGGTAATCTATAAGGTTCAGCCATACATATTTATTTCTGCGCATTTTGACGTGAATTCGATGGGTTATCCAAGAAAAGTTGCATTCTGTATTTAAAGCTTACTGTATTTAAAGTTTAAAGTTTCAAATGTGAATAGTTATACCACCGTAAAGATCGGTTCGGCGACTACTAAAAGTGCTGCAAGCTCCCCGATGACGTCATAGGGCACGCAAGCGAGCAGTGAAAATGAGATGATGCGCGGTCCCCGCTCAGTCTAAAGTGAATGTCGATCGAATTAAACTGTATTGTAGAGAATAGATATAAGGTTTGATATAAAAAAATAATCAGTTTTCGATATAACAAATTCCTCCTTACCCTGATTGCTTTTTCACCAGATTCATCGAATTCACGAAAACTGCCGTAGTAGCCCATACTTCTATCAATTCCTATTTTTTTTAAAACCAACAATGACATTAATTTCTCTACTCTTTCTAACTCTCGCTGCTAGGTCAAGTATGGAGCCTCAGCCTTCCACCTCCTTCGCTTCATATCAGAAGCCTTATTACGGTTCTATGACGTAAGTTTATACAAACAACATGCTGGGCATTCTTACACAGATAAAAAAGGTTTCTTGAATAAGACATATTCCTTTATGAAAGTAAATGTTGCATTGAACCAAGAATATGGTGGTCTCATATACATCACTATATATGTATATCATCATCAGGTTCTTTCTGTCTCCACTGCAGGAGCACAACCCTCTCTCATCTGCCGGAGACAGACGGAGGATTTGGCCTACACTCCCCGCGCTGGCCAGACGGGTTGGGGAGGCATATGTATATATTGAAACAAATATTTTCTAGTTTAAAAAACCTCATGAGTTGTTTATGTTTTGTGTGAAGACAAGTGACCTTGTTCATAGACAATTGTATTAACCGCCAAGACAAAGCAGTATTTTTGTTTTTAGGCTTTTTAGATAAAGACTTTTTCTATTTAGTCTAAAAAGGTTTATCCTGTAACAAATAAGTCAATTAAAATATTTTATTGTTCTTAGAACACCATACTCTTGTAATAAATACAATTATTTATATTAGAGCGAATTCTCTTAAACTTACGAAATATTTTTTCTCAATCGAAGAAATCCTTTTTGTCTGTCAGTAGTTACTTGGTGATGGATGGTGGATGGTGAGAGGAGTAAACATATTAACTACCTGTAAAATGTTTAACGTGTTTTGTTGTCTGATTTAGAGATTATTACATTGTCAAGTAAATTTCACGCAGAAAATAAGATCCTTTTTCATAGCTAATGATGAAAAAGACTTACGAAAACGGACGTGAAATTATCAAACTTTAATTTGCGTCTCGTAAACAAAATATTTTAAAGTTATTATTACCAACTTAACTTTGCAGTCGACTTTACTGTACTGTTTCTATTGTTAATTTTGGTTTCGAAACGCAAATGTTTGTGTTCATTCGTACCGTCGTCGTCGTCGTAACTTTACCGATTTCGATGCAATGGTTGCGACTAATTGGGGCAATTGGATATAATTGCAATGTTTTGGAATTTAGTTCGTTTCCGTCCTTTGATGTTGTGTAACGTTCTTGAAGTTATCTTTGTTTGCATAACGTAAATGGTTTTTACCTTTATCACTCTACTCCGTAAGCATTTCGTTTAATATTCCTCGAACTATAGATAGAAATCATTTTTAGGCATTTTTGTCTGTTAGTTTGTGCACGCATCACATAAAAACTATTAAACCGACTTTGATGGGGTTTTCTGAAAAACAGGGCTTTATTTGGAGTAACATTTAGTCTTTATTTTATCGCAATCGGCTTACTGAATCAAAAGTTAAGCTAATTTATAGTTTTCAAAAACTCACTTAAATAATGCTTGGCGGAATTAAGATTGCGATGAGTTAGCATTACTAGTGGATGTTAAAGAGAAGGTGAAAAGAAGTGAAGGTGTGGAAGTGAAGGTGATTATCTTATCATCCCGAAAAAGCCCACTGTTGGACATAGGCCTCTCCTAAGGTGCGCCACTGAATCCAATCCTCGGTTCTTCTTATCCAGGTACTGCCAGCCGCCTTACGCAGATCGTCGCTCCATCCTAAAGGGATTAACACTTAGTAATATCAACATTACTAAGTGTAATTGTTACATTTGACATTTTATTTTTAATGTGTTAATTTTATTATTTTTTATATTGATAATTTGTTAAAATACGACGATCACTTTATATATTGTATAGCACTGTACATGAAATGTATATAGTTATATTTAATATGTAGACTGAAATAATAAAAATCTAATCTAATCATTATACGAGCATAAGAGCGGAGCCGCGGGCACAGCTAGTGCGACATATTTGCATAAGCGTTTGGCATGTATAATTATCGTAGTTAGATGCCAAAACGCACGTCCAAATACGTCACATTTCTCGTTTCAATTTTTATTTATTCATGTTGGGTCTACGCTTGACCTCAATCTCACCTGATGGTAAGTGACGATGAGGCCTAAAGTGCGCGGTTACCCAGAAGATGTCTCTTCACTCTTTCTTTAAAAATATCCAAATTGTACTTGTTCGGAAATACTGAAGCTGGCAGGGAGTTCCATTCTTTAACAGTTCTCATTATGAATCAGAAAGCAAAACGCTTCGATGCGAGAGTGTGGTATGTCTACTACATAAGGATCAAGTCCCTCCCCACGCTTGTCCGGTGATGGAACGGGGATGGGAGAATAAAATCGCTGGGGAAAGCCTTACGAAGTATTCCCCGAGTTCCCCAACAGAACATGGCAGTATCCTTCGTTTCCATTATTCGTTTTAGTTAGACACGTAGCCTTATTAAAGGAATTTTCCAAACATATCAAGAGCATTTTGTTTGGCAATAAGTATGCCATGGTTAAATAAGTAAGCCTCGTAATTTAAAGGATTATAAAACTTAAGTTTATTATCCTATTTTATACGCAAATTACTGATGGTTAATTACGTTCGCTTAATCTAAGGTAAGTTAGGTAATGAAATGTTGGTAAGGTAATAAAACGGATGTCAATAAGTTAAGATGTCCTTAGCGTCTGCAATAGGAAGGTAGAGAAAGAATACTAAGTACCTATATACGGGGAAGAAACATTATTATTCTACAAGGAAATCATTAACAAAGACCTAAAATGTTTAAGAGGCCTTTACCTGAACTGTGTTCGCAATTGATTTTTAATATTTAGACCGAGAAGGACTAAGCGAGTATTAAAACGTTCATGGACAGTTTGAGCACATCATTTTTAGGATCCCTTCAACATACTTAGCTATAGCGTAGCTTTTGTGTCCGTCAGTCTGTCTATCAGCCGGATAACTCAAAAATTACTAGACCGAATGAGCATATTGTATGCAAAATTACGTGTGGCGATGATAATGGGAAAATAATGGGAATTTCCGGAAAAAACTAAAGGTACTCTAGGAAAATTGAAAAATAAAATCATCCGCAAATTGTACACAATTAGTGTACAACGTACACTTTGCTGACATTTGCTAATTAAATCTTTAAAACAATTCTTGTAGAACGTCACGGCGCCGCAATGTATACAATGATTTAAGTTATTCGAAAGATATGATTGACAAACAGAATTTATTTATATTTTTATTTATTTACTCTGAAACCTACAAAATATAGTTTTTTTATTAGTAAGCTGAAGTGAAAGTAGGCAGGCCGTATTTATTTAATAGTTTATTGTACACACAAATATACAAAGAACAACACAAAGAAAAGAAAATTATACAAAAGGATAAGCTTATTTCTAAAGAAATTTCTTCCAGCTAACCTGCGGTGAAGACAAGGGATTATGGAGAGGCAGTAGTCGCGTGTACCTACTATATATTAAATAATCATAGAACATATAATACAATAAGCATAAACTAATAAATATCAATACAGATACATAAATATATATGTATATATAAATATATATTTGTATATATAATAAAAATATACCATATATTATTGACAGAGAGTAAGGTAGTGCTCTTTAACTCGTGATCTGAACAGAGAAATCGTCTGAGAGACGCGTATGGAGGGGGGCAGTGAGTTCCACAGCCTGACAGCATGAACAGTAAAAGAATAGGAGTAGAAGTCACTTTTATGAGAAGGAATTTTAAGAAGAGATCTAACGTGAGAACGACAAGGGACATCAGAGGGGCGGGTGAAAGTAAAGCGTTCCCGTAAGTAAGAGGGAGAAGTAGGGTTATTTAAAACGTTAAAAAGGAGACATAAGATGCGAGTATCCCTGCGAAGGCGAATTGGGAGCCACTTGAGCTTAGAACGAAACTGAGACATATGGTCGTACTTACGTAGACCAAAAATAAAGCGAATACAGATGTTTTGAAGACGCTCAAGTTTGTTTAAAAGCTCCTCTGTGGCATCCAGGTAGCAAGTGTCAGCATAATCCAGAATGGGGAGAATGAGAGATTGTGCCAAAGATATTTTAGTTTCCAAGGGCAAAAAATTTTGGAGACATTTAAGTGTGTGGAAGGAGAAGTGAACCTTCCGACTTACTTTACCGACATGTACACCCCAGGAGAGATTGCAGTCTAGCATTACCCCAAGGTTCTTTGCAGTTTTAGCATAAGCAATTGGAGTTCTTTCAAAACACACCGGTGGTAAAAGCGAATAGTCCAGTAGCTTGCACATGTATCGACTGCCAATTATCAGTGTCTGGGATTTATTTGGATTCACTAATATCTGTATCCGTATCTGTCCCTCTGCGCGAGTCCTTGTAACAAGACCCTGTACAGGATGGACTGACTAAGACAGAAAAGGGTACCTGGTATTTTGTTTTAAAGATGTATGTTTAATTAAAATTGTCAGCATTATTACAATAAATAAATAAGTCGGAGAGACGACAATCATTTCTATTGATAACCTTGTCCTTACCTTTGTTTGTTGCCAGCTACACCGGTTGTGTTTAAAGACGATAAGTCATAGAATTAATATTTTACCTTCGTAAATGTTAATGAAAGAAACTTGAATTAATTAAAACATAATATCCTCCTTTCGAAACACCATTCTATAGAGAGCGTCTGTGGCACAGTGGGGAACCCAACTAGCACACTGGCGAAATATGCAGCTGTTTTACAGCTCAAAGTGGGGGTATATCGGTGCACTTACACCGATTTACCCCTACTAAAGACCTATTTTGCAGCTTAAGGCTGCATATTTTGCTTGCTTCACGCTCTTAGTGCCTTGTCTCACACCCTGTAAGGTTGGCTGGAAGAGATCTTTTTTAGAGATAAGCTCGCCTTTGTTCACAAAATTTGTAACTGTATTTAGTTTTAAAATTTGTCCAATAAAGAATATATTTTGCCAGTTTGTTAGTTGGGGAAGACAACGCTTATATGTAGATCGAGCGAGATATTTCGGGGCCGAGTTCGATCACAAAGTTTTCGAAACTCACTGACTGCTGTCAAACGTAACGAAACTTGCACGTTTGGAATAATCAAAATGGGAAATCGCATGTGCGATACACAACGCATCGTTAACAACATCGTGTATATAACCAAAATGACCCTGTCCTTATACAGATAAGGACAGGGTCTCTAAGCTGAACAATAAAATGCCGCAAATAGGTACTTATATCAAAAATTACATTGTTTGTGTATTTATTTATACACTAAGACTTTTATCGGTGATCGGAAACTAGTTTTTCAACAGACTAATCGATGGGCATTACGAGACAATAGTAGTTACGTGTATCATTTTCAATAATATTTCCGGGACATTTTCCGGAAAGGAAGCTTAATTAATAAAAATAAAATCATTTGGGCCCGATTCTGAAGGCACACATTTAAAATTTGATAGCGCTTACATTGGTTTTGTCTTTATCTTCATAGTACTGTGTGACAAGGATAGCAACAGTTTTAGTGCTGTCAAATTTTTACGTTGTGCCTTCAGAATCGAGCCCATTGTCATCCTATACGCTTACTAAAAACTTTTGACGTAAATAAAATAACGTACCTACGTCACTTCATGAAATGTAGGATGACAATTCAGTGTTTACCTCTCAGACTAAAAACCAATAATCTAAGGTCTACAACAGTCTATCTACCTAGTTAAAATGTTTCAATATACGTAATTTTTTTTAAATAATGAGATACTCATTTTCATACCTTTGTACTCAGAAGATATCCATTCGTTCTTCTGAGCCTTTGTATTAGGTCTATTTCCTTTTTGACTAATAAGTCAGATCATGCAACTGTCAGATTATAACTTCTGTTAGCCGGTTAAAAGCTAAATAAATATTACATACATACACTTGTCTAATCCTAAACTAGGATTTTCTCCTGTGCTATGGGAATTAAACAAGGGGTGGACAATTCACAATTATAACATCCAGATCGGGGCTAAATTGTACAAAGTGGTCTGTCCTCAGTGGGAATCGATGTCTGGCGCTCGAGTCCATTGATCAATCCATTAGAAACAATGCAAGGTGGTAAAGGATGTGGTCAATTAAAGTTTAAAGTTCCGTTAAAATCTCTTCTGTGCTCGTAAAAGTTGAACGACTTTCGTCTAAACAGAAACAATGTAATTACTACCTACCTACATCTTATCATAGGTAGATGTGTCTCGAAACGCGTAAACATTGGCGATAACCCATCGACTCCACGGGTGGGGGTCACTATACGACCCGATCGCCACACCTCTTATCTTCATAACAGTTTATGCCCAATTTTATTATGACCGAGGAACCTTGACGTCAGCACAGAATTAGTCATGTGCTTACGTCAGAATGCCGGATTTTAAAGCCATGGGAAATAAACGATTGCTTTCATAACGTTTCTCGAACGGTCAGTAAAGTTTAAGCTGATGAGGATGATCGCCTCGTTGTCGTAGTGGCTTGGTTGTTGGACTGCAGCGTCGGATGTCGTGGCTTCGATTTCCTAACGAGGACAGACCACTTTGTTCATTTAGTGCAAGCTGATCGCGAATTGTCTTCTCAATGTCTAGAAGACGAGTTCGTACTTTTACAATTTATAACATATACAATCGTACAACCCAGTGGTTTCAGTAGGATGGCCTAAGAAAAAACATATGTAATATAATATATTTTATATAATAAAAAAAACTAAAGTTACATTTCTGAAGTGTTCAGTTGATTTATAAAATATAGCCATTGTCTTCGATAAGCAGATGTTTTTAACTAATTTTTATATTTAGATAATAATAATAATAAATAGTGTATGAAAACCAACAGCCATGATAAAATTGCTAAATGAATAAACAACAGAGGCCACACCTCCAGAAGTCATTGCTATTTAACCTTGCAATTGGCGAATATTTTACTAGGCCGATTGATAAGCTATAAACAGCATCAATATCATATCGATCATACCTAATTGATTAATTGATGAGATTGTGACAAAACAACTATATACGTGCACTAGATTGGAGCCTCGGCTTCGCTTGCTTGACAGATTGCTCAACACCCCTAAAATATAAAAAAAAAACAAAAAAAAAATGTTATAATCCGGTCAGTCGTCAAAGATAATTTCAAAAATCTAAATATTACTTCATTATTTGATACCCATATAAACAATAGACTGTCGGTTTTAATTTTAACAGCGTTTAGATTTTGTATAGTATTGTCCATTTTGTATTAACCTAACTTTAGGTTAACTAAGTCTTTTCGAAAAGTAATTCAATATAGAGACTTGCATTTAACAAAATAAAATAAAAAGAGCCTTTATTCTGATTTTATAACAACGTTATTATAAATTAATTTAATTTGTCATTATCATATACCATTTGTCATTATTCATGCATGTCTTATTTACATTTGTTAATTCATAGGTATGTCATTATTACATTACTTAGTTTGTCTCCTTACAGGTTTATTTGTTTTTTACATTTTTTTGTGTGTTCTTCGTTTTCTTTTCAGCAAGACTGTTACGAGCGTGGGCTTCTTCCAAGAATTGCCATTTCTTCCTGTCTGCTGTTTCTCTGTGTCCTTTCTACTACATATATTTTTTTTCGACTATATCTTTAACTTAACTTTTGGTTTACTAAGTATTTTCTAAAAGTAATTCAATTACTTTTAGAAAATAGATAATAGACACTTGCATTTATTATCTATTAGTTTATTATAAAGTAATAGCATAGAGCATCCAACACTATCTGTTAGGTTATGTCTTGCTATTATCAGCTGGCACGTGTCTTTGTTATGTAATTATTGTATTCTCAAACTTCGGATTTTAATTGTTTTTAAAATTAGTCTCGTTTAAATCAATTAGTATTCAAATCTCGTTCATCGTTGTGTTAGTCAAGCCGGTCGGTAATCATGTTGGAATCTTTTAAGACCAATGTTGGTATTTTTAAGTTTCATCCTTTCATAGACTTAAGTACCTAGTAATCTTTGGTAGAAGTTATTTGTTTATAAATGTCTATATTTGTTAGCTTTGCGGTTGTTGCCGACATAATCCTCCATAGGGTGTGGGGGCTCGACTTCCACCAATGGCTTTAATTTGTACATGTTCATCTTGGTCTGGAATTATGTTATGTTTTAAAAAAAATATACAGTCGTTTGATAAAGTCCTCGATATGAGATGTGTTTGAAACAAAATACCTACTATAAAGTCAAATTTCTCTTAAAGATTTTCAATTTGTAGTAAAAAATTGAGCATCACAGCTGTAAGGTCACGCGAGAAAACGTTAACAGGGTTAACGGTTGTCATGAGGATAACTGATCTCACTATCGAAGGATTGCGATAACCCCAGCAGAGGTTATAGTCACAATAAAACCTTTATATACCAGTGTTTAATAGCATTATTCATAATAATCATAATTGAATTTAATAAATGTTAACAATTCAAGGGAAAACCTATATATCCTGATACTGAGCAGATGGAAATAAACAAGATTTCTTCACAACACTGTGTCGAGAATTAAGCAAATATTTTTAAAATTAGGAAAGTTAATATAAATAACAAAATTAAACTTAGTGACTGGGCAACCACCAGTATCTGTAAAAGTAGGACCAGGTTATTTGATCTGTACTGTGAATGGACCTACAAACTCGACAACTGGTTCCATGAATATGTCAAAAATTATTCAAAAATTTTCAGGAAAGGTTGCAAAGTAGCCAAAAGTCATGTTGTTGTTGCTTGGAGTTTTTTGCGCCGTTTCTTCTTCACAGACTCTAACAGTTAGTAGTCGCAAAAAATGACGTATATATAATTGAACAAGTGTACTTAAGTACAATAAATTATGTTGACTTTGACATAGACTTATTATATGAAACGCCAGGTTAGTTTTACATTCACTATTGTGTCCCGACTTTCCGTCACCGAATCGAGGGCAGTTCAGAAGTCACATAGGATATCTGCAATCACCATCATAACTAGTGCCCCAATATCTAAGTCTTTCTGTCCTAAAACTATTGTTAACTTTGTGAAATAGATACTCAACCAGTCAATGTTTTCCAGAAACGACTCAACGCCGATCATCAAGAATGGCTCCAAACTCCTTATCACTAAGACCCTTCTACCGGAGAAACCTCAGAAGCCCAGCAAAGCTGGCAGAGGGAAGGCTCTTCGGCAGGTGCTGGCCTCCTTTGTTGCGAACCTGGGAACCATGAACACTGGCATGGCGTTTGGTTTTTCCGCTACTGCCCTTCCACAGTTGAGGAGCAAAGAATCCAGTATACATATCAATGATGATCAAGCCGGTTGGATAGGTAAGTACCGTTCCCTTAACCTCTGTACCATCTTTTCTTTATTGTTTGTTTTTACACAGGGTGGAAAGAAAAAATTTGTTATTTTTTCCCGATTGTGTCGGTTCGCAAGTAACTTTTCAGACATTTTTAAATGTAGTTTTACTTACTTTTTAAAGGATTCAATATTTTAGGTACTTTTCTCCAGACTCTCCAGATTGTGAAGATGTCTGGCTACAACTATATATGTTTTTTTCGTATTCACATGCACCAAAACGCTACGTAATGTCAAATGCTGACAAGGAATTCTTTGCTAACGTTCCTGACTATCGCCTAGGTCTTTAAAGGAGTATCTAGGCACCATTGTCATTTCACATCAGGTGATATGGAAGCAATTGATCAAATGACATATTCATTTCTCCAAAAAGTTATATATCATCATCAACACTATTTGCATCTATACTTACTCTCTTGTTTATAATTAATCAGATTGCCCCCTGGGTCCTTGTAGCAAACTTCACCTTATTATTATTACAAACGCACGTCACCGAAACTTGGTCTTTGACATAACAATTGATTTACTAACTTTTCTATTGAAACCTATTTGACATCTTCTAAACAAACGCCCATCTCTTACGTACAAAATCAATTCTCGACCAATCGTCATCATCAATCGATATCAAGTCAACAATTTCATTGTAAACAATTACCCTTGACCCAGACGAAAATTTGTCTTGCGTTTTATAATAGTCAATAAAATAATCAAAGGAGGCGTGGCGTGTCCCTCTGTTCACTCCATCAAGTCTTTTAGTGACAGCGTAAAGTATTCATTAGTAAATAGTTTTCACTTCCGGAAAGCATTCAGCTCTCATCAGACCCAGCTTTAAAATGCATATAAGCTCCTAAGACTGACATAGGGCATGTAAGAACCAAAATGTCTTTGTTAATATTATCTGTATTCTCATACTACTCTGCACTTAGTCTATGCAATCTGTCCTTAGTCTGAAAGCGTATTTCTTAATAATTATTGTCTGTAAACATTTTGTTTTAATTACAGAATTTATTAAATTCCTTTCCTTTATTCTTTAGTCATCTTGCCCTGTGTAGGTATTTATATACATTTCACCATCTGATCCTCTTCTCACATTACAGCCAGTTTGAGTTCCGTTGGCACTCCAGTGGGCTGCATCCTCAGCGGGTACCTAATGGACAACATCGGCCGTCGCCTCACCCTCATCGTCACGGAGATACCTCTAATCCTCGGCTGGCTCCTCATTGCCGGAGCTCAAAACGTACCCATGATTTATATTGGTAAGACCTACTTAGGATAAGGCTGACATATTAACTGTTGGTGAATTTGAACTAAAAAATTCTGGGCATTGTAGTAGTTGTTATTGGAAGCGAGTTTCTGTCGATTCATATCAGTGGTCACGAGATATAATAGTATGTAATTGAAGAAGAGTCTTTATATAGTTGATACTTGTAATTGTGTTGTATGTACTTAAAGGAACTTTAAGCTTCAAAATCCAGAGTTTTAAAGATTATTTTCGTTGTAACGCAACTTAGGCGGCTCCTTTTGCGATAATTTAATGTTTACTAGTCAACGCCTTTGTTTTTTCTGGTTGGACCACAGAATAAGGCTGTGCGATTGAAGAATGTTATTTAAAGTTGCATTTTTCTGTTCCTTTTCTGTCTATGCAGTAGTATTATGCAATTCGGATAAAAACTGGTTTCTTTCTGTATTCCAGGTAGATTACTCGTGGGTCTCGGGTCCGGTATGGTAGGCGCTCCAGCAAGAGTGTACACGTGTGAGGTCTCCCAGCCACACCTACGTGGTATGTTGGGGGCCCTTGCGTCAGTTGGTGTCTCCACTGGAGTTCTGATACAAGTAAGTAATCAAGGAGGTTGCTGCTTCGTCTCGGGGATTAGTGAAGTGTTTCATCATTGTCATGCCCGGCTTTTTTCACACATTCATATCAACTTTATTTATTTATATTTATTTATTTTGTCTGCTCTTTAGCTCCCTTTTTTATGAGTCCGTTGTTAGCTCTCACATATTGTTTTCCTCCGTTATTCCATCTTGTTTGTTCGTTTGTTCTATTTCTTCTTTTATATTTCTACAACTCCACATGTTTAAATGTTGCATGCAGTAGTCCATTTACCCTAAGATTTTCCTATCCCACTATAATAATATTATAAATCCAAACGTTTGGATGTTCCTGATCCCGAAATAACATCTAATTTCTGCGGGAAATACTTGATAATTTGTGATGTTAAGTTTTCCACGCGGACCAAGTCACGGGCAACAGCTAGGAATAGGTATAAAATAAACTATCAGATAATATAACCTGTTGTTGGTAATGCAGTGAAGAAACTATTATAGTACCTACTTATATTTAAATAACTATAAATCTGTAGTAGTATTTCAGGCTTTATATAAATGAAGTCCAAATTCTGAAATATCCAAACGGCTCACGAAACACGATCAGGAAGCATGTTTCACACAATTACTACTCCGTGCTAACTAAAACACACAGAACAAGATGGGCGTGGTATAAATCCACGTTTTGCGTCCAAACTAAGTTTATTTTATCGCTCAAACTGTTTAGCAAATTGGTGACAATTCGTTCACATATATATAGTAACTACTATTAAATGTTATACCGTGACATAGTCCTCGTACCTCTACTGGTTTTCTTCATATATTATTTCGGGTTAATTAGACCACTTTTAGCAGATTCACCTTCCCAAACGTTAAAAGTAGCTTCTGTAGTGGTATCCGTGTCTAAAAATTTCTGCCATTTACAAAATATTTCCGACATCATTGTACGAATAGGTCACTCGAAGGCCTAGCTATAATCTGAATGTGAGACTGACAACGGCAATACTTCGAAGTTATGATTACGAAGTACTTAATATGTTAAAACATATTAATGTTAAAACATATTATTATATTAACATATATTTTTTTTTTTTTAAATATATTATACTACATATGTTTTTTCTTAGACCATCCTACTAAAACCACTGGGTTTATTTGTAGAATGGTGGTCGCTACTTGTACAATCTTAATTCTATTAATACAAACACGGTTGTTTTCTTTATAGGACATTTGAAAAGATTTAAGGTAAGAAATACCCGAAAACACAAAATGACCGTAATCTTTCCGAATAATTATTGTAGATTAAGATTCATTTAACGCACTCATGTGAATTAGAAATGGGTTAAGGATAGAGAGGGCAGAATGAGTTGTTGCAATACGGTTTGTTTGCGAAGTCTGCAATATTCCAAAAGTATGAGACCTAAATCTTATCCATTGTCATATATGTATATAGAAATATCGGACATTTGATATCGAAATAAATGAAAACAACATTTTCATTTCCATTTTGCAAAGCAATAGTAATTGAGAAAAAAGTGAAATTTCTTCCTCAGGCACTGGTCAATAGCATAAAGGACACTCCACAGACAGATACTCGTATGTGTAAATTATAGATTCCACAGATTAAACAAAAGACACTTGTTTAACCAATAACAAACTAACACGTTCGCGACGTGTTCAATTTACGCCGTCTCCCACATGCTAAATGATAGAAACATGAACTAAGTCTGGATATTATAGACCAATAACTGTGATTATAAAACTACGTAGATACTTATATTTAGATTATGTGATGCATTTTTTCAATGCCAAATATAACACCGCATTCTATCTCACATAGACTGACCAGACTGGTTATAAGTAATATCTAATAAAATAATAAATAAATAAAATTCATTTAATTCAGACACAAAGTCCATATTTTGTTAGTAAATCCTACTTAGAAACTATGTTAGTACAACAATTATAATTGAGAATAAAAATAAGGACTGAGTCCCCCACCTGACAGGCTCACCGCTTTACACTACTAACGTGTAAATCAGTGAACCTGCCGAGCAGGATGGAGTCCAGTCTCTCTGAAAACATCTTCAGTATTCTGTTGGAGCTCCCCCGCACTCTCCTTAGAATTGAGGCAGACTTTTTACGCATGATTGCGTAAAAGTCATTTATCCTCGCATCAGCAAACATGCCTGACGCGCTACAGTAACGTGGGAGCCTCAACAGAGCCCTGAAGATGTTATTGTATTGAATTCGAAGAGCACTGTAGGCTTTTTGTGTGAAATTGGCCCATAGGGAGCTTGTGTAAAAAGTTTGACAGTATGCCCTAAACAGAGTTAGTTTGACCTCCACTGAACAACGAGCAAACCTATCTAATACTAATAGATTTTTTTTAACTTAAGTGGTTATATAAAGAAAAGAAAAAGAATTTAAAATTGAAGTTTTGTTTTAAACTTTGAGTCCTTTGTAACCTTTTACGTCATCGGGAAAACCTTCAAAGCCTCCTTTAGAGTTTTTTGTAAGTCACGTTACTCGTGTCGTGACGGAGGATAATTGAGAGGCAAACTTGTTGTTCTAAGTAAAATTAGAACTGTCGCGCACGAGAACAAACAAACATTGTCGACGACATGTAGTAATTAGATAACTAAACTTTACGTCACTGCAGTTTGCTGGCAGTTTCAGGAATTTTCACTTTCCGAGGAAATTTCCGTATACCTATTATCATTAGTAATGAAAGGGAATCATTATCGATTCTATCTTTTTATGTTTTGGCGACGTAAAATCTTAATCATTTCCCTATTCTAGTTTGCAGCAGTGGATTTATAGGGTGTTGTTGTATTGTTTGAAATAGTATCTTACAGGTGAACCGTTTCTAAGTTCCGCTACAGCTGCAGACCAATCTTTCATTTCTTTTAATCGTTCTCATTGCAGTATGTGATTGGCAGCGCCACTTCCTGGAATATCCTAGCGGGAGTCAGCGCGATAATTCCAATAGTATCCTTGCTGGGAATGATCCTCATACCAGAGACCCCCAACTACCTCCTCACTCAGGATAAGAGAGAGAGGGCAGAGAAGTCTCTGATCAAGTTGAGAGGGTCTACATGTGATGTGGATGAGGAGATACAGAGAATGATTTTGTTTAAGGAGAAGAATCACGTAGAGCAGTAAGTGTTTTGTTTGACTAGATAATAGATTTTTATTTTTGTTTGATCCTGTTTGACTCCCCTCATTTTAAGAGATATATGCATGAAACTTTTTATTCACATAGTTTATGTCCTGGGCCAGAATAATTTATAAGCTTGATGTCTTCATATTCTCTAGAAATACGTAAATGATTTTGGGTACCGATTCACAAAATAACTGGGGTGATATTAAAATGTATTATGCAATTATATTTGACAAGATTAGTGTTAATTTATCTGACCCATTATAAAGGGGAATTAATATAACTATGATAAGCAATAATAATGCGTTTATTTGATGATGATGATGAATGCGTTTATTTCAGGAAATAGATCCATAATATAAAATACTTAGACAATAGCAAAACTTTATAATTATAAATTCTATATCAAAATGATATTGAGATATGAAATTTCGTGTCTCAATCAAATCTCGGTAGCCTTATCAGCGACTTGTCTAGCGGTACGGGTTTTAAAAGCGGCGTATGTTTTAAAATAACTTTCTTTGATCCTTCCCAGATTGAAGGGGCCACGAGAAATCATCAAAGCTCTCTTGCTACCGTCGACCCTGAAGCCATTTGCTATCCTCTCGGTGTACTTTTTCATCTACCAGTGGTGTGGCGTCAACACCATCACCTTCTACGCCGTCGATGTATTCGAGGTAACTAACCCTAGTATAATTATGTTTCCAGCCTTTATCTTTTTTTCTTTATCATTTTGTTTTCGTCTATCTGCCTATTTAATATCTTCCGTAAATTTTGCTGGTGTAATCTGTAACCTGCATCTACTTTAGCGTTTCATATAAGGTCTTCAAAACAGCACATTTTTTCTTTACCTCTTATGTTCTCGGCAACATAGAACGAGTGTCGATTATTGTATGAATTAGCGTGGTCTTTAAATATAAATTGTAAAATGTAAGAAAATAAATTGAAGTCGTGGTTCATTGATTTTTTTATACTCACTAGCTGACTCATGCCCACTTCGTTGGGCGGTAAACATCTTTTCAATTTTCGGGTTAATATATAGCCTATAACACTCACAAATAACGTGGCTTTCTATTGGTGAAAGAATTTTTAAAATCGGTTCAGTAGATCCAGAGATTACCCGCTACAACCTCACAAACTCACAAACTTTACCTCTTTATAATATAAGATTTCAGACTTAAATTGCTATGTGAATACTTGCAGGCGTCAGGGGCTACGTTCAACAAGTACTGGCTGACCATCTCGGTGGGTGTGATCCGGCTCGTGTTCACGGTGGTGGGCTGCATTATGTGCAGGCGGTTTGGGAGGCGGCCGCTCACATTCATTTCTGGTGAGCCTGACATATGAGCCTGGATCTTATTGGAACAGACTTGAAGATTACGCAGTACACACATACAGCTCATATAATTTCATTCCAAATCAATAGTCATATGAAAACAAACACATTTGCGTCTCGAAATCAAAATAAATAATATATGGTGTTCCGAAGTGGACCGCAAAGTTTACTTAGAATTCATCATCATCAGGTTATTTTGTCTCCACTGCAGGAGTACCATCTCTCATCTGCCGGAGACAGACGGAGGATTTGGCCTACACTTGAGTTGAGGAGGCCTAATTGATGTTTTATAATGGAATAATAATCTGTAATGTTTCAATATTTTAAATAAATAAATGTCTAAATGTCTAAATGTATTCCCTTAGTCGCCTTGTACGACATCCACGGGAAGAGTTGGAGTCGTCCTATTCTACTCTACCGGAAACCACACGGCATTATTGCTAGACGGTACTTAGTAATACAGACCTGTTTTAGCATCCTACCGAGACGCAAATAACGAATTTTATTGCTCAATAGACTTCCCCTTCTTGTCACCAGCATAGACACCAGAATATTGTACACCATCATTTTTTTCAACGACCTCTTCGTCGAGATAAGACTCTTTGTTTTGTTTTCGTTTCACCACAATCACCGGTATCTTGGTCAGACATGTTTCTCACGGAAATGGTTGGATCAATTTTATTAACTCGATTATGATGAAACTTTTTCGGATAAGGCTGCAACAATCTCTATGTACCACGCAACAGCGGCCCCGTTTCGTAAATATTTAGAAATAATTAAATGTCCTGCGTAGTAACTACACAAGTTTCATTATGAATGTGAACGAGTTAAGGCTCCCGGAGTCGCATTGCGCGGAAAAGAGCGATTGTTTGGAACGCTCCATCTAGTAGTACATCGTTGCACAGGATGAATTTATCTTCAAACTTTGTCAATTCAACCTTTCTTGTTTTAGCGGTCGGCTGTGGCTTAACGATGATAACATTAGCAGTATACATGTACTTCGTGCAGTACTGGAAAGATAACAACATGCAGCCGGTACACACTTGGGTGCCCGTGGCCAGTATCTTCATCTTCACCGTATCGTGCACGCTGGGCTACCTGATCATACCCTGGGTCATGATCGGGGAGGTGTATCCGACGCAGGTTGGTGATGCTGTCATACTGAGTCGTAGTATAAGCTGTAGCCAGGAACAGAGTTAGTAGCTTATAGTTGGGTTGGGAATCATCATCAGGTTATTTTTGTCTCCACTGCAGGAGCACAACCCTCTCTCATCTGCCGGAGACAGACAGAGGATTTGGCCTACACTCCCCGCGCTGGCCAGACGGGTTGGGGAGGCCTGATTGATATTTTATAATGTATTCCCTTAGTCGCCTTGTACGACATCCACGGGAAGAGTTCGGGTGATCCTATTCTACTCTACCTCAAACCACACGGCATGGTGTCGGGAATACTTACGCCTAGTTCGTACGATGCAGTTTTTTGATCAACGGACAAGAAAACGGAGAAGAAATTTCAGGCATATGTGCGATACTCAAGTGATCTTGAGGCCTGAAACTGCCTTATGTGCGGTGCTCAAGTGAGCGGGCGCCCGCGACGGACACACGCGGGTGGGCTCCGTAGAATTGCAATGGTTCCCGCCGCGGAGACCTGCACCTGGTAACCTAAACCGCTCGGCCACGACCTTGCCGCTGACAGCGGCAGCTAGAAGCTGGGCGGCGAGCGGCGAGAACAAATGTACAAAAATGTTAGCAGCACGCCACGAGGCGCCGCAATCAGCGGCCAACCCTTCGCCTGCCGAAACCGCGTCTCGCTAAGCCAAAAGCCTAACTTCAAAGACTCCATTTCCCCTGCAGGTGCGGGGCATCGTGGGCGGCCTGACAACGTGCGCCGCGCACCTGTCGGTGTTCTCCGTCGTGAACACCTACCCCTCCTTGAAGCGAGCGCTCCACGACTACGGAGTGTTCGGTTTGTACGGCACCATGTCCATTGCTGGTGAGTTCACAGTTTCTCTATTTAACTATTACTTGTCTGCCCTTTCACGAAGTAGGCTGGCAGAAATCTCTTATGCATTACTTACAATCTACATGTTATTTTTTTCCTTACTTCTATTGTTTATATGTTTTTTCTTTTGTTTGTGCAATTAATTGTTAAATAAATAAATGCAATCCGTACCTTGAAATGAAAAAAGAAAAGAAACCCAGAATCACTTTGTTATCTGTCTGTCTGTTAAGATCCTTTTTCTCATAAACGGCTAGTGGTATCGAGTTAAAATTAATACCAAATACTAGTCTATAGATGGCATTTTAAAGTGTACTTTCATTCTGACCGACTAACTCATCGGTTTTTAACAAAACAAATATTGGTAGGTATTTAGGTAACAGCTTGCAGGAGTGTTTAACTATCTCTATATATATATGATTTTTTTTTGCAAAACTGTACTTAAATTTAATAGGAAGAGAAAAAAAAAAGAAAAAAGGTTTTCCTTCCTTCGTACTGTTACTATCCCTTATGCCATAGATTAGAGGAGGAAAAACATCGCATCGCAAAAACACGCTATCTTCTGCGGTTCATTGTAAAAACTTGTACAATTTCCAGGTATCGCATTCTTCTACATATTCCTACCTGAAACCAAGGGGAGAACTCTTCAAGAGATCGAAGACTACTTCTGCGGTAGAACTAAGTCGCTGAAGAAAAACAGCACACCATCGGTCGGAGCGTGATACATCGTAGAAGATTATAAAGAAATTTATTCCAACGCTTCCCAAACATATAAAGAAGTTGTTAATAATACTCGTTTAATAATAAACGGGATTATAACTACGCTTTTATAACAGGTTTCAGTTGTGCTTCCGATATTTCGGGTCAGTTGTACGACTTAATTACTAAGAGCAGACATATCATCATACTCTTTAACTTTTCATATAGAAGCGACCACTACCATTTTTCATACCTGCTGAACATAGGCCTCGCAAAAGAATGCCATCTTTGGTAGGCTGTCCATTGGGGGATTTGCCATAATCACCATGCGTGGCAGGTAGATTGCTGAATGCAGTAAAGACCTTAATATACACAGGTGAACGGTGCTCACTGCCCGTCCCTGGAGCAGTCCCTCAGTAGTTTTGACGACACCCACGGAAAGATTGTGGATAGACCTATTCTAAGCCGGGAACCACACGGCGAATATACATGCCTGTGCCAATTTATTGGAGGCTTATACAAAAAATAAAACGGCTACCAACATATTCTTTTAAGGCTATAAATACTGAACTAAGTTGCAAGTACTTATTAAAAAACCTGGTTATAATTTGGGAACCGCTGCCTATATAATGGGAAGTTGATTTAAAAATGTAGCATAAATAACTATTTTGTACATATTACATTTTAATATAATTTTAGAATATATTAATATATTCAGTGTTTTGATATAACGTATATTTACAATGTAAGTATAGATAAATTTTAAAATGTAAAGTACACGAAATGTGTAAAATCGAAAAATGTATGTACCTATCTATTTTTAATTATTTATCAAACCCAGTGATCTTATTACGAAGTACTTGCACACGATTTACCAACAATCAAGGAAAAGAAGGCGACCGAAAGCTAGTAGGTATGTGTACCAATTAAATTTGAATTTTAATGTTCATCTATTAGGATTTAGGATGCAGTTTGATGCATTTTTTGCTGTATTTGATGCTCAAAGTCAAAATCATGTATTGCACAAGTGTACTCAACATTTGGTACATATTTAAACACGTTTCTTTTTTGCTATCTTGGTGTTAGTGCTGTGAAAAAGAAACGGCGCAACAAACTTCAAGGAACACATCTTTTAAGATCAAATTTGTATACAATAATATAAGGATTGTGCGAAACTGAAGCAACATTAGTACCAGGCATCTTTGTCACTCAAATAATTGTCTGTTTTATAATAGGCTTTTGTACTAAGTTGTTTTTAATGGCATTCTTAAACTTTCTGTCAGTCATATTTAGGATTTCCTCTGGTAGTTTGTTGTAAAGCGTATTTGCTTATAACAACGATCTCTATGTACTTACTAGATGGAGCGAACCAAATAATCGCTCTCGGCTACGGAAGCCGCTACTCGTTCACATTCACTTTGACACTTGTGCAGTTACTACGCAAAACATTTAATTATTACTAAATATTTACGCTATTTACCCGTAGCGTAAATATTTAGTAATAATTAAATATCCTGCGTAGTAACTGCACAGGTGTCAAGCGGCTCCCGGAACCGCAGTTGCGTGGAACAGAGCGATTGTTTGGTTCGCTCCATCTAGCAAGTACATAGAGATCGTTGGCTTATAATAATGTTGGTGTAAGCTGTCAATTTAATCAGATGATCTTAGCTTAGGCACTTTGTACTAAACAGATTAATCGGATCATTTGTCGCTGGCTCTACTGGAAAGGTTGCCTCGTCGCCGGTTGTGCCTTTAAACTCGTGCCTTTGATTGACCTACCTACTTAAATTATGTAGCATGTGTGAATGATTGTATTTGTGCAGTTAGAGATAGTATTACGCATTATTAATATTGCTATCAAAAATATATCCAAAATAATGTATATTTTTTTAAATTATGTTTAATTATGATATCGTTAGTTGTAAGTTGAATATAACACAGTGCCATTAATTAGTTATCGTATTCAAATATATTTTTCTATGAATATTGAGTAAAATTAATCACGCATAGAGATTACTAGCTCCACATTAGTAAAATAACCGATTTTTAAATGAAATTATCAGTTTATGAAAGATGTTTTCTATCGTAACCCTACATTTATTTTCTCATAGGGAAATGTACTCCTGTTTTATATGAAAAGTTTTAACAAGAAATGAGTCGAATACCTACTATTTATAGATAACTAGGTAGGTATATAGGTTATGTGTATAATGAATAAACTAAATGCAGGCATTTTACTAATATATAGGTATATAGTATACAATAAAGTATTATTGAATAGTATAGTTGTTAAATATATTTAAAAGCATTTGTGATAGTATTTAGCGTATATATAGTATATACCAATAGATAGCACGATGAAATTGTTGAACTGAGCTAAGGTAATACAAATACAATTTGATAGAGGTACCTTGTAAAGAATTGTTGTTTTATTTGGTGACCGCACTGTCGTTGGTTGCCGCGTTGGCCTAATGGTTGGACGTTTGTCTCGAACGCCAGAAGTTATGGGTGCAATCTACGCTCCTCTATAGCTCCTCGGGATTCGACTTCATCTTTTATGCCTGCCTCTTCTAATGACTACTGGAGATCAACTTTACCCTGTACCCTTGACAAAGCACCACTTAACAGAGAACATTTTATCGAGAATCACACAAGTGGATAAACGAGACGTTCCTACGCTGATCTATTTTTGCTATAATACGTTTGTACTAAACAGATACACTTGTTATTTTTTTGTACAATAAAGCGTATACTTACATGCACATTGTTTTCAGTCGTACAAAAAAAAAAAAAAATATAAAAAAATAATAGAAAAAAATCTGCCATATAAGCGCATAGCGACTACAGTCTGTTAGATCCGTAGCATGAAATAAACCTAACTTCGTCCTTATCGAGCGTGTTAGTAAACTTATGGCTCTTGTTGAATCAACTTACTATGAGGCCTGCTGCCATCGCAGTTTCCTATTTTCTGCTTCTATTGTCAAATGGTGAAGGTTTTAACGAAATGTTAGGACACAGTGGTAAGTTATTATTGCAGTATTTATTTAAACTTCTGCCCAGATACGACAAAAGCCCGCTAAGTATTTTATTAACCTTCATAACCCAATGGGAATTTTTGGTAAGTACGAGTTTAAGTTGTAACTTTTAAAGAAAATGGTCATAAACCTTAAATATAAGGTCCAATAAAATTTGTTTTTCGATGTTTAAAAAAAAGGGCAGGAAGTTAAACATACATGTACGTAAAAGACCTAAAGAATGTTAGTGTACCACCGGTAAAAAATAACTTCCCGTGGTACTACTGGATCGCTTGGTAGTTCCACGGTTTTTTTTCACCCGTGGTACTACTGGTAGTAATACTGGTAGTACCACGGGCAACAAATGGAAAAATTCATACGCAATACCTAAAATAAAGAGCAATGCATTCACCTGCTGTTCGCGTGTGATTTTTTATGATTCCGTTAAAAGGAATACGTATTATAGCGAATCTGTTTGGTCTGTTCGTCAGTCCCTTTGTATATAAGCGTTTAAACATGGCTGGACAAAGAGGGCTCTGAGGATTTTTTTTTAAATGTTTCAACGCCCTGGACAAATTTGCACGCTAAACAAAGTTTTTTGTCAATATCGCCCCCTTTTGTTCACTCTGACCGCTGTACAGATTTTGCTGCATGTTTGAAAATAATATGTGAAGGGACAATTATGATAATGAGTTTTTTAATATATTCCGAGACATTAAATTTTTTTTTTATTAATTGACTATATAGCACTCTTCTTGTTAGACAACCAAAATTTCCTGTTATGTTACCACGACTTCTTAGGCTCCATGATTTCTTACTAAGCTACCACTTCTTCTCGCTTGCTTTATAAATTAACAGTAGGTATATTCTTTTCTTGTAATTTTGAGATGTCCCCATATGTTATTTAGTATTATTTTTTCTAGGTCCTAAAGCGGTAATACGTAGAGACGCTATTGAGTTCAGTAAGGTCTCCCGAGGCACTTTATTGAAGATCCTGGCCACCTTGGAAGAGAGCCTCATCCGCAAGCTGCCTCGGCAGAAGGTCAAGCCTATCTTCACTGCCCATTTCGCAAACAACGTATATTCTAAGCCTTTCCTTTACCCTAAAATAAATAAGTGAGAAAAATTTCAGGCTCGCTTAGTAAAATAAAAAAATAATTTGGAAATTATTGAGTACCTTTTTTTAAAAGCAGTAAATTTTTACTTGGTATAGCATATTATAGTCCATGCAGGGGTGGTAGATTGGTGGAATTCACAGCAGTCTGAGCCTAAAATAAGTCAACTGCTTGACTACTCTCATCTCCAAAATATGGTGAGATTTACGTACTGATCAACTACACTGTCCAGTGTCCTAACTGACTAGTGATCTACTAAGGTGATAGCAATGAAGTTTTATACACAGCCAGTGCTGCCTATAATATCGGAATCTTCCATAAATTTGAGAATTTAGTATTATTATTATTTATTTAATTTATTAATCGTATATAATAAAACATTTTCTTACAAAAATTGTCTCCCAAAACCGTCTAGACGGTTTGACTGGGGGATCATAGTCTCCTTATGTTTAATTGAAATTAATAATTCAATATGATGGGGTTAAATGCTCTCCAGCAAATAATTTTTCAGCATTTTTTTAAATTTACGCTTGTTACACTCCATTCTAATATCCTCTGGCAAGGTATTAAGTAAATAAGGTAGGCGTTTTCTTATGGTTCTGTCGCCATAGTAATTACCCACCCTAGGTACGTCATACCTGCCCCCGGTTATTGATCTAGTAATGTGGCTGTGACTTACTAGTGATAGGTTAGTCTCATGATTGCTATGCTGGATTATTAGAAGTAAATATTTATGCTTTAGACCTGCCGGTAGAATTTTACAAATTTTAAATAGCTTTTTGTAATTATCATTGCATCTTGCTTGAGTTTTTTTTATCCACAAGTAATTTTAAGAACCTTATTTGTAATGCTTCTAATTTATCTTTATTTGTTTTGAAAGTTAGTCCATAGCAATCAAGAGCATAACCCACGATAGAGTCTACCAGCGACAAATATAAACATTTCAAAGTGCCTTTGAGCACTTTGTAGATTAAGTGGTAGAACTTTCCTAAAAGTACTCTAAGTTTACTACATATATAATCTACATGTTTTGCCCATGAAAAGTGTATATCTATTATCATTCCTAGGTAAGTGACATTATTGACTACTTCTATAGGTTTACAATCACAGATATTTACATTGGCATGAAGACAAAAGTCCTTATGTGTATAGATTGAAGGAGGTGATTCGTTGAAATGGTGATACGGTGAATGAATGACAATGAGCTTAGTTTTATCGGCGTTGAGGACTATGCCATTATCGTGTGCCCATTTGACCACCGCATCAACATCCTGCTGTAGCAAGCGGCAAGTGTCAGCGAGGTCGGTGCCTGCGCGCAGCACGCACAGGTCGTCTGCAAACATAACTCTGCACAGACTGTTTACATGCATCAAGTAGCACACAGGTCCGCAGCCGGAGCCCTGGGGCACCCCGCTCCGGACTTCCGTGTCCTCGCTGTACTCGTCGCTCACCCGCACGCGGTAGGAGCGCGGAGTGAGGAAGTCGCGGAACCATCGGTTGAGCGGCTTCCTCACCCCGCACTCATCCATAGCCCTCAGTAACATTTTTATTTCTAAGGTATCGAACGCCTTTTTGAATATACTACAATTTTTTTATCTGCTAGGTACGAGTTAATTTCGTCTGTGAAACGTGACAAAAGAGTGTTAGTGCTTTTGTTCTTTTGAAATCCGTGTTGACATTTATTTATTACTAGCTGTTGCCCGCGACTTCGTCCGCGTGGACAACTTAACATTTACACATTCTTATGTATTACGTGTTACTAAATCCTAAAAGAAATCTATTAATCTGGTTATGTATTAAAAATATTAATATACATAAAAAACATACTATCCAATTGAGAACCTCCTTTTTAAAGTCGGGTAAAAATTAGCGTTCCGGCGGCGGTTTCGCCCGTTGGACCACAGTTTTTTAGATTTCCGTAGCCAAATGGCAAAAAACGGAACCCTTATGGATTCGTCATGTCTGTCTGTCTGTCTGTCTGTCCGTCCGTATGTGAGAGCCACTTTATTCCGAAACTATAAGAACTTACTATTGAAACTTGGTAAGTGGATGTATTCTGTGAACCGCATTAAGATTTTCACACAAAAATAGAAAAAAAAACATTAAATTTTGGGGGTTCCCCATACTTAGAACTGAAACTCAAAATTTTTTTTCATCAAACCAATTGTGTGGATAGGTCTTCATAAATGATATTGAGGTTTCTAATATCATTTTTTTCTGAACTGAATAGTTTGCGCGAGAGACACTTCCAAAGTGGTAAAATGTGTGTCCCCCCCCTTCTGTAAGAGAATGATAAAACTAAAATAAATATATGATGTACATTGCCATGCAAACTTCCACCGAAAATTGGTTTGAAAGAGATCTTGTAAGTAGTTTTTTTTAATACGTCATAAATAGTAAACCACAATACTATTATTAAAACATCGATCAAAGTTACAACGAACTACAATAACTTTTATAATATGTTACTTGCTGCTACGGAACCCTTCATGGGCGAATCCGACTCGCACTTGGCCGCCTTTTTTTAAAATAAAGTTGACATTTACATTTATCATGAATTAAAAGATTATCATATAATCAATAAAAAAAATTATATTTTAATATTGTGCAAATTAGGTGATATTTCTTTCCCCTCCAATTTGTCCTTTTCATACCCTTTCTTTCGTTCTCCATCCCCTTCCCACAACGTTGAAAACCCTTTCCCCCACCCCTTCCCTCTCCCTACTCCTACCTCTCCCCCTTCCCTTAACCCACCCCTTCCTACACCCTTTATTTACCACTGCCCCCTCATCTTTCCTCTCTTACCATAATCCCTCTATTCTTTTCCATCCGACTTCCTTCCCCTCCTATTCCCTTCCTATGTTGCATATCCAATTAACTGTACAACAAAATGTCTGTCAAACTGCTGGACATGCCTTCCCCAATGAATGCCACAACGCCCTACAGATCCAGCCGCTTCCGGCCACCATCTTCAGGTCGTCCATACACCTGGCGGCAGGGCGTCCCACCCTGCGCGTGGGACGTCGCGTCCCACTCTAGAACCCGTCTGCCCCAACGGCCGTTCGGTACTACGACAGGTGTGACCTGCCATTTCAGCTTACTAATTCTTTCGGCTATGTCGGTCACCTTCGTTATTCATAGGATCTCCTCATTACGAATCATATCCCTCATAGAGACCCTGAGCATTGCCTCTATAGCTCGTAGAGCCACTTGAATCTTGTGGATCAGGCCCACCATCAGTGTCCACGTCTCCACGCTGTAATCATGACAGGCAGGACGCACTGATTAAAGATTTTTGTCTTTAAACATTGTGGAATAGGTGACGTAAAGACTTGACGCAGTTTTCCGAATACTACCCACCCTAACTGGATTCTTCTGTCAGCTTTTGAAATGGATCCTACCCAACTATATTGTCTCTCCTAGGCAGACGTACTCCTGAACAGCTTCGATATTGACATTGTCGACGATCACCGATCTAATACAGGGCCACTAATTATCGAATAGCGAACTTTTTGCATCGAGACTTGTGGAAATACCTGAAATACATCAGCTAAAATAAATCTATAAATGAGCTTTAAAACATCTCTGTCACTTTCTGTCAAGTTTTTGCAATGACCAGTAATGTTGAACTACACTTTCATACAAATGATATGAAATGAGAGGTCAACTTGTATATCAGCATCCTGACATTTTATTGAGATATGAGTTATACCATTATGAGGCCCAAACTCAAAGCTATTAAACAGTGAAAACGCCATCAAATTCTGTTCAGCAGTTTCCAAGATTAGCCCGTACATACATACATACATACAGACAGATAAGAAATTTTTTAATTATATTTTTGGACTCTACTGGTCTTCAGTAACGTCCGGGCAGTGAAATTTTTTTTTTAACTTCAATGTACAGATTCGCTTTTCTTTTGTTTTTTCTACTCTTTTATTATATGTATAGATGAATAGAAGAGAGCAGATTAACAGTTTGGGTAGCTCATTGACCTACTTATTTAAACTAGATAATGAATTCTGATCAAAATCTTCCTTGGAAAATTTGCAAAGGTCTGCATGTTTAAATGAAAGTAGGTATATAAAAGTAATCATGTTTAATTTTGATTTGGAATACATTGGCATTTTGAAGGCAGCGCAGGCCCGGCAGTGGTCTATAGGCTGATCATCATTTCTAGTATTGCGAGTTCATTTGCGTTGCCGTTTTTTCAATGCAGATTTCTAAGCTAACTAGTTACTCCATGTCAGCCTTTAGACGTTCTCTGCTGGATATAGGCCTTCCATGGCCATGAACGTCACCACACCCGGTAGGTAGACCGCTCTCCTCACCCAACCGCTTCCGGAAACCTCTTCAGGATGCTTCAGGTAACTAGTTCTATAAGCTTATAAGTTAAGACTTTGGAGAAGCTATAAAAAAAAACATGCCTATGCTTTTTTCAATGCTTTGTAAATTACTACACAATAGTCATTGTAGACTATAACAGTATTCTTCCTCATCAACGGATCAAATCAGAGGTTTACATCTGAAATAGTTTTCTTGCCAAACCAACTAAAATGCAATTTTTTTATTGGCTCCATCGAGCTGAGCTCCAACACCACTTGACGGTGATTCTGTCAGTGTCAAGCATGGTAAAAGTCAGAATAACGTCAAAGATTTCAACAATTACAACCTCTATGGCTATCAACCTCTATGAGTAGTCTCTCAGGCTGTATAAAATATGAGTAGTCTAGAGGTAAATATAAAATCATGCTGGGGCGGTGGCAGTCATTTATGTAACACGGAATTGTATGGAAGAGTCCTCACTATGTATAGGTAGGTATTATATTATTTTCAGTAATATGCATTTGCGTTTGCCGTGGAAATTGTAAAATGTTTAGATATATTTAACTTCCTCGATCGCTTATTTGATACTGACTATACCCAGACCGTGTCTGGATCGCAGGCCGCCTTAGCCACCGCAACCTCCCCAGTGTGATGTGGTACCTTAAAGTCTTCTATTAATAACCGCTGTCAACCAAATTTACAAACATTTGTTTGGCTGTCAAGACCTTACTAAATAAACTATATGGGTAAATAGTTTTAAGCATGGTTCAGTTAGAGCCTGGTTTCTGCTCCAAAACCTCGTGGATCCAGTTGGGGTACGGTCTGTGGGTGCATGTCCCAATATTCTCAGTAGGTCTAGTGTTTGGGTTCCCTTCTATGGCAATACCTGAACTAACTGCTCCAGAGTCTCCTATAAAATTTACGCTAGTTGAGACTGCTTGGTTTGGTGAGTAGAATTATTATGAATCAAATCAATACCCTATAAAATTATTATTATTGGGCAAATGCCCAGCTGTTGGGCAGAGGCACCCGTTGGGTGTACTGGTCATAGTCTACTTCGATAGCCCAGTAGATTCATGACCTATGCCTTAGAATTTTCTTTTGGCGTATGAATGGCGTTTCCTGACGATGTTTTCCTTTACTAAAAAGCCTGTGATATGCGTAAACCGTACCTACTTAAGGTCTAGAGAAACTCATCGATTTCATTACCAAAAGATGGACGCAATACCAACTAGGCTACTACGAGTACGACGGTGAGGCTGGAGTACCACATTATTGTATTCTTAAAGCTGTATACGCCTCTGAAGAAATCTACTTTTCAAAACCACGACTCAATTATAGAGTTCGTCTTCATATATCAACCCTTAAACATCTACTGCTGGATATAGGCATTCGCCAATGAACACCACCAGACCCGGTCCTTCGCTCTCCACATCCAGTCGCTTTCGGTCACCATCTTTAGGTCGTCAGTCCATCTGCGCGTCTCACCCTGCGCGTGCCGATTCGCGGTCACCACTCCACAACTCGTCTGCCCCAATGGCCGTCGGTTCTAAGGCAGATAATTCCGACTTAGTAGGTTCCAAAATCTTTTCTATTTCTGCCGCGTTACGATCTACCACCGTCACATATCGGCTTAAGCCTGTTACAAAAGCTCTAAGTGGTGCGCACGAAGTCGTTAAAACCTTTATTCCGTTGAAATAAGGTTTCTTCGCGGCATCGAGTGTTTCAACTTTAATTGTATTTTCAGAACTGTATTTTTTAGTTGGACGCAGTAATCTTTTCGATTGCAACTGTTAAAAACTCCATATTGTGCGCTAATCTTAATTTTTCAGCCAGTGTAGTGACGCTGTTTTCTCCAATCGGTTGTGTTGTATGTGGCTACCTGGTGGACAGATTCGGTCGGCGAGTGATACTGATCGTTTGCCAGGCAACCATGTCCATCGGTTGGTTGTACACTTCCTTTTCACACACGCCTCTTCATCTAATCATAGGTACGTAAACATTATATTTTATCTCTCATATATATAATAGATATAATATCATTTATATATTATATCCTCTTCAAAATTACAAAGTGGATAGGAAAATACAGCAATCTAAATAAATTATACTTTGACAGAATTTATACTGTCCAACAATAATTTTAGGTAGGGTTTACTCCTTTTAATATAATTCTGAACCCCTACGTATATTTTTTTAGGAAGAGCATTATCTGGAATAGCAGTCGGCATGGCGACGGGCCCCCCACGTATCTACGCCACTGAGATATCTCTGCCTAAAATGCGTGGCGTGATCGGGGCCTTCCCCAATGTCGCTCAGTCTATAGGACTTACTGTACAGGTCAGTATTTACTTCTATATAAAATTAGTCTGCAGTGTATATGAATTGAAATATTCTGTAGCATAAACATACCAAAAGTCAAACCAGTGGTCCACTACAGCAATGTAAACAATGAAGTTGTTGAGTTCTGTGATTGAGCATTGAGTCGATAATTTACCTGAATCTAAGGGTCAACGCCAACCAGTATGCTAGTGTTCATTGACTATGTAACACTCGTTTTTAGAAACCACGGGCTCATCAAGATAAAAAATAAACAATAAATACTGTTTAATCTGGTAGCGGTGGCAAAACTTCAGAAAAAAGTCCTTTCCAGCATGAAAAACGGCATCTAGCTCACCGAACTAAACATTAGTTAGAATTTAAGAAATCGCTGTAAACGATAAAACCGTCTAGATACTAATGTAGGTATATAATGTAAACCCTTAATATTGTAACCACCTCTTATTCTTTTTTGAGCAATAACTATCATTGTATTGTATTTATCGAGTATTGAGTTCTCGAGTGGAGATTGAGGATTGGCACGCGCAGGGTGGGACGCCCCGCCGCCAGGTGGACCTACGACGTGCAGAACTTGGCCGGAAGTGGCTGCCAGGAAGGCTTATTTCCAGCTGTGATCGTCTAACGCTGACATGAGTATACAATTAGTCACCCACGAAATGCAAAGGAACATGCTATATCGGAGATCGGCTGGTAAACCAAAATTGCGACTTCTGTTAGGTTTCCTGGAGAATTTTCACGCATTTCCTTTTTTTTCTAGGCTTTAATGGGAAACTGGTTCAGATGGCGTATACTGTGCTTCATTTACGGAGGTTTTTCCATCAGTTTCTTTTTCTTCAACATGCTACTGCCAGAAACCCCCTACTACGTGCTAATGAAGTCTTCAGTTGATAAGGCGAAAGTCGCTCTGAAGAGATTCCGTTCCAGCTCCTACGATGTTACTCAGGAAATAGAAGATCTTCTCGAGTTCAAATTGGTGAACAAGATTCATAGGTTATAAATTCTTCAAATCACATAATAGCTGAATTGTCTTTTTAGGGCTCTGTTAAAACTGATACCAAGCTTAAGCTTATTTCGTCGTCTGTCTGTCAGACACATAACTCAAAAACTATACTGAATCGATAGAGCTAAAATATGATAGTTAGGTAAAACGAAGTCCAGCGTGGTGATTATGACAAAATGGACAGCCAACCAAAAGTGGCATTCTAATGGGGAGGCTACTGGTCAGCAGTGGAGTTTTTATTTTTATTCCTGATGGGTTTACGCTTGACCTCAATCTCACCTGATGCTACTTAAGTGACAATGAGGCCTAAGGTGGAGCGTGGTTACCCAGAAGATGCCTATTCACTCTTCCTTTAAAAAGATCCAAATTGTATTTGTCCGGAAATACTGAAGCTGGCAGTGAGTTTTATGTATTTCGGCTGATGATGATGATGGTGAAACATGATATAATGGAAATCTAAATTGTATTGAACGTACCTTATTAGACTGTTTTTTACTATTTACTTACTTTTCGCAGCATAAAAGCTCCAGAACTCATAATCATCTACGGGTTGTCGCTTCTGAAATGTGGGATTTTTTTGCGCTATTCTGTAAAATAAAATTGTAAAATAAAATTGTGCTATTCTGTAAAATACAAACTTACGTGCGATGCGAGTCTCATTCGAGTGACTTCACTCACTTTGAAACCTAATCCATTGGTAATTCTGTAAACATTCTAGAGCCCTGTCGACATGAAGTGAACAAAGAACTCGCTTTACATCGACAGTGCTCTAGAATGTTTACAGAATGCCAATGGATTAGGTTTTGAAGTGAGTAAAATCACTTGAGTGAGACTCGCATCCGAGTTTGTATTTTACAGAATAGCACTACTGTAGTGGCCTGGTGGTTGCAAAACTGATAGCCATGGGCTGTGTTAGACGTCACCAAAATACGATGAGCACCATATACATAGTTTAGTCTCGTTATAACTTCCGGGGACTTTTGACCGCCTCGTTGGCCTAAAGGCTAGTCACTTGGCTCAAGTGCTAGAGGTCATGGGTTTGGTACAATTTGGTCCCGGTGTGGATGAATAGTCCTATCATTGTTTAACTACAATTGCACAGGAGAAAATCATAGTTTGGGATTAGACAAATGTATGTATGTAATATTTATTTTAAAAAATTAAGACCTCATGTCACCTCTACTTAGTGTCGATGTCTCTAAATTGCAGCTTAACCTGTAAAGAACAAATGCAAGCCCTTTTTAAAGCATCCGCTTGCAAACCATTTGGGATAATGATGCCATATTTGTTAATGACACAACTTTCTGGAGTGACTATTTTAATGTTCTACGCCGTTGAAATGTTCCAAGTAATTTTACATGTTTTTTTTTTATTATTATCGCAATACATATAAGTTAATTGAAATAGCAGATTTTCTTCCTGTCAAACCACCATTGAAGTTTTAAATCATGGTATAAGCTCTCCTTAGTCCCCGATAAGTAACCCTAGAAATCCATCTAGTAGTACCTACTATTCTCTAAAATACAAACTCGCAAAAAGTTAGTTCTTTGTTCACTTCAGTTGAACTATGTTGCACTATGCTCAGGAATGTTTACAGAATTACCAATAACACTACAGTAGTGTTATTCTCTAAAATACAAACTCACGTGCGAGTCTCACTCAAGTAACTTCACTCACTTCGAAACCTAATCCATTGATAATTCTGTAAACATTCCAGAGCACTAAGTGAAGTGAACAAAGAAATCACTTTAAGTGAACAAAGAAAAAAAAGTTCACAAGTTCCTGCGCATATGTGATAGTTTTATCCAATCTTTTTATCCCATAATTGCAGGACTCCAGGTCATCGCTGGATCCTCATATAGGGAACGTGTTACTCGGCGTGACGAGGTTAATTTCGGGAATAATAGTGTCGCTGCTTTTGTACAGGGTTGGCAGAAAAACAATGGCACTAATTTCATGTAAGCATCGTATTATATAATATTTAGGCATCCTACACTACATCGTTCCTATCTGCGATCTCTACTCCAGAAGTTGCCTGTCCCAACGGTCATCTGATATGCAACAGATGTGGCAGGTCACTTTAGTTTGCTTATCCTTAAGCTCTATACTTGTACTGGGTGTAGTGGAGTTTTGTGGGTAGTTTAATTAATTACAGCAGCATTTGCATTACAGGTATTGGCGTAGGCATGGTGAGCGTTGGTCTAGGATTGCACATAATATACACAAGTAATTTGAGTGTCGTTCCTCCGATCTGCTTTACAACTTATGTCATCTTCGCCAGCTTCGGCCATTACACGCTGCCGTTACTCATGATATATGAGTTGTATCCTTTACAAGTATGTTGAATGAACTTTATGTTCATCTGTCTATTTAACTGTATCTTATAAATAAGTTTATAATTATACCCTTATGTGTCTCTGCTCCTCCGTGGCTTATCAATGAGTGATCCTAATTTGCTGCAGTTTCTTTTGTGTTGAGTTTATTTCCAAAAAGAATGTGACGTAGTGCTGTGCCCTCCACTGTAGCCAATGCCTTCAATTGCATCAGCATCAATGCCTTCAACTTTCTTCATAACTATAAACCTTGGTTTTCAGATTCGAGGCCTGCTTGGTGGTATTACTATTTCTCTTCTGAGTTTAATTATATTTGCAGTTGCCAACGCATATCCCTTTGTGCGACAAGCCATAGGGTATCAATATACTGTCATTGGCTTTGGCATTTCTTCACTACTCGGTAAATATTCTAAAATATTATTTTTATAGGTTTTCCAGCAATTGTTATATCAAGCGGTGCGACTCAGAGACAGAGATGAGACGCCATAGAGTTTTCTGCCGATGCAAAACATTTGTCGTTGGTCTACGCACCCATATACAGTTGTATGCTCTCACAACTAAGCAGACGTAATAAAACGAACAACACATTCATAACCAATCGTCCACATTGGTACATGTCGATATCGCCGGTCCGTGTCAAAAGGACCGCGCCTATAGCCCTTTGGAAGAGGGAAACGCCTGACTATAGTGACACCCTATACCCTACACCCCGACACTCCATACAAGTGAAGAGATTTAATCACCTACTACTATTACAGCACCAGCCTATCCGAACACTTCCATGAGTTGCCAGCCATGCTTTATTTTGCGGTCGAAGCTAAACTGGCTTCTTTTCGTAGTATTTAGTATTATCTGCTTATTCTCTGCCTTTCTGTATCGTACCTACTCAAAATTATTATTTATGGTATTAAATAAATGTTCTTTCTTTCTTTCTAAATTTCCATTGGCACTTCGGTAATCGGTTCAACTCGACTTGCATTCATGAAGGTAGAGGTTCAAACCTGGATCGGCAACAAGAAGTTTTGTATAACATACGATCGTACGGGTCATATTTAAACTACACACACTTTCCAAAGTTGTTGCGAAGTTCACTAACCACGCTAACTTGGCCCACGTCTGTACTTATTAGAGTCTCTATTATAGCTCAGCAGTGAGATGTAAGAAAATAAATGATAAGTGTGGTTTCAGGTAGTATCTTCGTGTATTACTTTCTACCTGAAACCAAAAACTTGACACTCCAAGAGATAGAGGAATACTTCAACAAGCGTCGAGCAACCTTGATACCTTCATATGAGATCCAACAAACTCAGGCGCGCAACTCCCAAAATAGACTCCTTTCCGATAACAAGTTAAATCAAAGAAGATCTTCGTCGAGGCATAAACTTAATAAAAGTCAAACGACTCCCAGTTCAAGGTCTACTTTTGAAGATACAGCTAGCGTAGTCGAACATAAAGACGAAGAAGAAAGGAGAGAGGCTGACGGACTTGCTTAAATACGAGTTAACTCGCAGTAACCTATGATACAAGAGCGTCATTGATATCACTATAGATTACAGCGCATTTTACTTTTGAGGCCGTTTATAATTAATATGAATCAGAACTAAGGTCATGACATAGTCGAAGAAACGCAAAACCGAAGAGTTTCAGGATGCAGACATCGTAACAGAAGGTGCTGCGCGAATACTACCTCTGTCAGACTTTTCACTAGTATGCCGCATAATTGAAAAAAATAACACTACAATTATAGAAAGCAATACCAATTAACTAGCAGAATTTCGTATGGTAGCACCTCTGTTCAGAATTAAATACATTTGTAAATAATATAATTTCACTGTAAAACAATAGCTGAGCCTACAAGATGTACTCGTACATGTTTAAGATTCCCGTGGTGTCTGCAATTAGGAAAGCAGTGCTAGGTTAATCGGCTTTTGGGAGAGAGGAGAACTAAATTATCGATAATTCAAGTAACTTCGTGCAATTGCAATGTCCTTTGCACTTCTGCACTTGTAGCTGGCTTCCCTACGGAAATCTAAGTGGGCAAATCAAAGGTTATAGTGTCTTATGTTGAGCAAAATTAAACAAATTTTGTACGAGTAAATGGTGGTCTTGTCGCTTTTTTTTTAAATTATTTTATTAGGAAAACCCTCAACGTATAAGATGTAAGTAAATAAACTTATCTAAATTTTAGGTAAGGCTATAACAGATTTTGTACATTTGACAAAAGTGAAGAGCAGTTTAGTGGGAGTTCATAAACCACGTTCGGCCCACCTCCCTGTGGGTTAACCCCACGTAATCTACCGTTGGCTTTTGACTTGATGCCAAGAGTGCGTGCATACCTATAACTACAAGTGAAGAAAATATCATCAAGAAGAAAAAATTTACAGGTTTCAATCAGCTGACGTCCGTGTTTGCCACCTGTGAGTTTAAAAAGCGCAAAAAATGCGCGCCATATTTGTATGTAGCTCGAAAAAGCGTAGAGGATATTGACTACGTGACGAAAACCTAACCCCCCCCCCCCACACCCCTCCCTGTGACCAAGTGAGGTATTTTGAAGGCCCCCTCCCCCCTAAACGGGTCACGTAGTTTGGGTACGTTCCCTTATGGCAAATCCCCCAATGGACAACACACCAAAAGCGGCATTCTATTGGGAGCTTGTCTTCAGCAGTGGACGTATTTCGGCTGATGATGATGCTGTCTATTCTGTATCGTGTAATTGTGACAAATAATGACATATTACGTAACTATTTCTCTAATTCTTTCCCAGTAGCCCAGAGTAGCTTCCCGCCTCATCGGGCCACGTGGTTTATGAAACCTCCCTTTTTAATGCAGAGTGTCTGTAGCGCGCACACGCTTGGAGTTTATTTTTTATAACCACTTTCCGTGCCAACCGCACATTATTTCATTAAACTCTGCCCTACATTCTAAATATGAGAAACAACTTTATCTATCGTCACCACATTAGCAACAGCTGCTAGAACCTTCTCCATAATGTCAATGCCTCTCAAAAACTCGTCTGCATGGATCCTTTCGTCGTGTGCGTGAAGTAGTGATGGGGTGTTCATAATGGGTGTGAAGTTGATGGCGGGGATCCCCTGGCGACGGATGAATCGGGCATCTGTTGCCCCTGGACAGATGCTGCAATCCATTTTTATGCCCCTGGAGAGAAAATATGGTTAAAAGTGAAGGTACTTCACTCACCCACTTAGACACTGAATTTCATTCAAGAGACAAGACATGCGAAAACAAACGCACGTGCCTTTCGAAAACAAAATATACATGCTAATGAAAGGGACACTAGCTGCAAGGCTAATGAGTGTCCTGGGTGTGGCTGCCCTGAACCCAAGGACCACACGCTTTACCCCTAAGCTGCATAAGTTAATAGTTTTTACGCAGCAGACTATGGGGAATGGAAGCAGTGCAGCCTTATATACACCCGATGCGAGCTTCTATAACTGCACCCATGAAAAATTGCCCACCCGGTTCTTTGCCCACCCACCGCCTTAGCTACGGCACTGGATGGAAGCACAGTATAAAAAGAGGGGTTAAAACAAAAGGTACATCTGGCCCCCTATTATAAGATAAGATAGGTATTATGTTAAGTTTACTGTCAACTTCCGAACACAATATATCGTTCATTGTTTTAAAGTAAATCAGAACTTATGAACTAGCAGAATTATTGATATATTTCAGTTCGAAGGGCAAGAAGAAAGCGTGGATGCGAGCTGGGATCAACGATGAAAAAGACTTGTTATACTCACATGTCGTCGACGGCTTTGACTAGGGCATCGTAAAACGGTACACTGCCGTCTATCCTAGTGCTCTTCACTTCTGGATTCTTCACAATGTATTCGTAAGTAACGTCTTTTCCAGCTTCTTTGCACCAGGTGTCTATCTGAAAACAGTTGATATTTGATTGAATTTAAATTGAAATTAAGCCAGCTTTGACCAGTTCAGGAGACACAATAAGAAAATCACAATATTTTTTATGAGAATCAAAAACTTTAAAAGTTAATTGTCTCAGAGCAATGTTTTTTGAGTTGTTTTGAACTAGGTATTAAACTGACACATCGAAGTGTATAATGGTCATGAAAATTAGATGTAATTTTAAACAAAATCTTTAGTTGGCTATAGTTTTAGACAAAAAAAAGGTGTCTTAATTACATCATAAAATTTTTCAATATTAGCGTCAACATAAACGCAAAATAATTAAAGAGATGACGTAATTACTGAACGTAATAATCAAATTACGATGATATGACTTAACAAAAAGTGTCTGCAATGCTAATTATAATATTTAAGAAATATTTTGAAAAAATAATTGCATGAGGTGATTTTTGAACGTAATAGTTACAACAATTCCCAATGTTTGTGTAGTTAATGTTTATATTATACCGGAGTAACATTTATCATACCACAGAATAAGTAATAGCATAACTACCTACTTAAAGCGTAGGAACAGACGTAGTTTGTGAAAACGCGAATACCTACGCACTGGACCCTTGTGGACTTTGCCTGCAGTAAATTGTACGTGAGGATAGACTAAGCCCAGTAAGCAACGGTGGAAACCACCTTCTGATTATGATATCTCGATCTTCTGAATAACTACCTACTTACCATATTTTCTAATTCACTGTGGTCGACGTGGGGTGCTATTCTCATATCGAACGATACTGACAGACTTTCAGGTAGTACGTTTATTTGTACTCCTCCCTGAAACAATCAAACGAGTACTCGTCACGTAATGTACAGAGGAGGACCGAGTTAAAAGACCGTCGGTGGAATATGATAGTTATCTAATAGTGGTGTGCTATACGTACGTTTGACGGTCCCTCCTTCCTCACCGCACCTCATACACCAAAGCTCTTTAACTCTGTCCCCCCTTTTATGTATTTTGCCACAATTATTTTCTGCTACTATAGGTACTCTCATAGATTATGTTACTATGTAGTTAGCAAACTGAAGTGGCAGTGGGTAGGCGACGGCCAGTGGGCAAACAAGTCGTGGGGTGGAGCCCGCGGATCAGCACGCGCAGGGTGGGCTACCCCTCCGCCACATGGACCTAAAGAAGGGGGCGGGAAGCGGCTGAATACGGAGCGGGAGGAGCGGGTGTGGTGGCGTTCATTGAGGAAAGGCTATGTCTAGAATGGACGTCTAAGTGCTCATAAGTTGCAGATATTTCATCTCATCATCATCATCAGGTTATTTTTGTCTCCACTGCAGGAGCACAACCCTCTCTCATCTGCCGGAGACAGACGGAGGATTTGGCCTACACTCCCCGCGCTGGCCAGACGGATTGGGGAGGCCTGATTGATGTTTTATAATGTATTCCCTTAGTCGCCTTGTACGACATCCACGGGAAGAGTTGGAGTGGTCCTATTCTACTCTACCGGAAACCGCACGGCATATTTCATCTACAAAGTATAAACCATCTTACCTCTAGCTGCGTGAGGTTTACAGTAGTGACGCTGCCTAACTTTTTGCCGATAGACGCGTACCTTTTTTTCTCTTCAGCACGAAACTTCATAAATTTGTCTATTACGTAGTGTATCTGGAAAGAAGAAAGTATAATATAGGGAGCAGTTTGTTAACTCAGTTGTAAATGCGTTTGTCTAAAGATCATGCTGTCTATTCCACCGTAACAGTCAACTTCTGAACTAAAGTACGGAATATTACCGATCATGGCTTAGGGGCACATGGCATAAGACAATTTACATAAACCGGAAAAGAGGTGAGGTGTCTGTGAAGTAATAGTTATCTTATAATAGGGGGCCAGGTGTCCTATCCCTATCCGTTATTGAATAATAACCGTTTAAAGATACAAGTTGAAGTAACACTAATTTTAATAACCACCTGATGAGTAAACGGTTTTAAATGTGGCAATTATTTTATTAATATTATTTGTTTTATTTTTAAAAGCTCTTAATCCTAAGGGTCTTTTATTTTATACAGCCTGTATAACTACATATCGTCGACAGACATTTACACTAAATTTGTAAATTGGTTTAAGAAACAAACCACTACTTTTCAAGTAACGCAAAAACAAAAAAATTTTCTTTTTGACTAGCTATTTTATTTGTGCACCTACGAGTATATTTATCATGTCATACCAATCGACAGAAAATTAAAAACTTTAGTTACTTTCTCTCGACTATGTACCTAGTGGACTCGATTCTGCAGGCACAGTGTTAAAATTTGACAGCACTAAAACGGTTGCTATCCTTGTCACTCAGTATTATTATGAAGATAAAGACGAAACCTATTTTAGCGCTGTCAAATTTTAAATGTGTGCCTTCAGAATCGGGCCCAAGTACCTATTTAAATTTATGACTTGGATTTTTAAGCTAAACTATGCTGGCATATTTTATTTTGTGGTAATATAGTCACTTACTTTCTCACCAGCAGTGTTGGACGGCAGAAATAAAGCGTGACCAGGCCTGCCTTTGCAGGTAACTTTGATTTCTGTAACATTAATTCATACTCTACTTCAGCCATATAACCTTGTAACCTAAGTGATCTAACCATGTGTTCAAATCTACCTAAGATGTCAATGGACTCGCAACAGAGTGTTCATCGTTAGTGGACTTAGTTACAGAAGCTGTAGGTCTATCTGTAACTGTAAGACAGCCAAAGTACTGCCGTACTATTAATTGTTATTAACTAATCAAAAAGAAGACTAAAACAGCAATTTACCTGTTTAAATAATGCAATGCATAAAAGACACATTAAATATAATAGGATAAGTATCACGGTTTCTACATAGAGTTAGCTAAGACCTACAAACCCACTTAGCAGTAACACAAATCTTATACTGTAACGCAGTTCTATTTCTTAACCCATCAATTATGGCGTACTGTCATAGTACAGGCGTAGCGTGGAAAGGGCAGAGGGCGGGTGGCACTTTTCTTGGGGCGGCATATAGTGAGAAAGGTTATGAAATAAAAAAAATACTAGATAGGTATGTTCTAGTAAGTTGGCAAGTGTTTCTACATTTAAAAAAAAACAGATTTTTACAGGTGATAGTTATGAACTTAATTACTTTTTAAATATACAGGCCACATTAATAAATTAAAATTACATGAGCAATACATTAAAAATCAAATTAAAACGTTCCATTCAACATACCTATATTTTGGCGCCCTGTGTCTAGTATTAAATGAGTTCTCTGTGATAAATAACTGTGCCAGATATATAAATCTTTACAATAATAAAGGAAGAGTTTGTTGTATAGTAGAGCCTTTAAGCTGTCTCAGAATAAATAAGACTAATCGTACATAGCATAGCCTTTCAAGTGAAGGAGAACATCCTGAGTAAAGGTTGGTAAAGGTCATCATCGTTGGTTGAAGAGATTCTGACTCTCTTTACATTGCTATGGGGATCTGCCGCGTCTGATAAAGTGCGGCGGATCCAGATTAGTTCTAGGTAGATATACTTACGTCTAGAGGTCCTTTCACCGTTGAACGCGTAGATTTCGTTATTCTCAGGGTTGGGACCGCTCTCGTCCAACTCAAACCCAATGTTAAGCTCTTTAAATATATCTGATTCCGAGAATATTCGCATCCCGTCTTGACTGCCTATTTCTTCATCTGGAAAGAGAAAGTAATTTGAAAATGTAATAAGATTGGGATTCTTACCACAACGATGAAATATTCAAAATGCGGCCGTGTTTTTGCAACTGCTTTATCGGCTCCGCATACGAAATTATACGACTTTAACCGATTTTTCCCGAATTGTACAACACGACTAAATTACGTAAGCGGCTAGTGGCTCAACAATCATTACTTGCGACTGTATAGGTACTATTGTTACGAATCTGGAGTGTTTTAGGACTCACCAGGTACGAAACTGACATGCACAGTCCTCCTGAGCTTCACTCCAGCCTCCTTGAGCCTCCTCACGGCTTCCAGGTGGATCATACCGACGCTCTTCATATCCTGGGTGCCCCGCGCGTATATCCATCCATCCTCGGTGATATGAGCCTCGAAGGGAGGATGTGTCCAGTGCTCCTGAAGAGTGTCAGATGAATAGGGTCTTTTCACCAATCTAATAACTGCAGGACCAGGATAGTGGGGAGGTTTATTACAACACTGGTGATCGCAGTATTATGACGTTTAAGGCAAATACAATGCTGCTACCTGTCACCTGCGGCTGAACTTCTAATCATTCCCTTGCCACGAGTGTATTTCGATAGAGTACAGTAAAGTGGTTGTGGTGCCTATCTGTTCATGATACCACCAGGATAATATATTGTAAAGGAGGGATATGGAGGGGAGAGGATGGGTGAGTTGAGGGAGGTGAGGAAAGTGAGCTGTCCTCTTACCAAAGAGGCGAGTTGCAGAGGAGCCGACTGCTGTCAGTTTGGCCTCGAACGGCTGTCTCATAAATTTACTAAGTCTATGGGCTGAATAGTTCATTTTCGACAGTTTTTTTTTCATTGAACGAGAGCAAAAAGATGGCAAACGTGAAACTTTGCAGTTTAAGTAAATGCATCCTAATGGTGAATAAAAAAGTGATTTGCTATTCAATTTAAATTGTAATTTTAATTTAGAATCGTTACACTCTTCATTGAATATTAGCAAGAATTAATGCTGAAAATATCATAAATGATAATATTTGTTAATAAACATATTAATGTTGGTTATGTCACATTTACATATAGAAGTGTCAGTGGTAATAAATGTATTATTACATAATAACTTGTTTTGTTAGGAAGGTTGTCAATTTTATCACTGTTCAATGTAGCCAGGTGTTGTTGATTTTATGATAGGTAAATATAATACGGCAATAAACGTGATACAACATTTACAATACAGGCTTAACACTTTTACGACAACAATGATAACAGTGGAACAAAACAAATAAAACAGTAGGTAAGTAACTGCACTGTTGATGAATTAATCTAGGTACAGCTGTCAAAAAGTTTGTAGCGTCAACATAATAATTACATACACTGGTTTAATTCCAGACTAAGGATCTCTGTACCTAATGTAGAAATTAGACAAGGGCTGTTCCATCCTTCACAAATATACCCCGATCGGGGGTTACCCACTTCGTAAGCATTTCTGATAACATCTGTCTAACTACAAAGCTAAATTGTACTCTTTACGTATCTTGTGACATATTCCGAAATTCTCCTGGAGCTCCAGAACACCCAAGCCAACGAGGATCGGACTCACGAATGACTACATATCTACTGCAGATGGCTATGCAGTGAGACCTGAGAAGAACTACATCATCCTTGAAGATACAGACATTAAGCTGGGCAAAGATACAACCTTAGGCAGCATATGTCGTTTCATGCTGAGAATTCGTTCCTTCTCAGTTTGTTCAGAAGTAAAGACACCTCAGAAGCAGAAGAAGCCCTCCGTCCACTTGACTTCCCTCGTTTGGAAACCCTAAGGATCTGTGTGGATTTTTCTCCAAAGGGAGATCCATTTCATGAGGAGATCTCATTTATATTATCGGTGAACCCTATTTCCTAGGATTTTTTATGTGACCCCGAGGAGAAACTAGAGTCCTGATACTAGAATAGAACACTTCTCATGAAAATCCTCATAACACGCTTGAGAAAAAGATCCTAGACATTTTCTACCATCCTACTAGGTAGTCGTACTTAAGAATGATACCTAACTCATTGATAAGAGACTCTATGAAACAACTACTCGACGATAAGAGACGCGACGTCTCGCGAGATTCGACGTCATGTGAAATCGACATCAAAGCAATAACTCCTAACAACGGGAGAATGCAAAGAGGAAAAATAAATGATGATTCAAATTGGAGATTTAGTTTTCCTAATAAGCAAGTGTGTAAGGTAAGTAGAATAACTCTGCTTGCAAGTTGATTGTGTACATTACATTGTTAGATTGACCGGTTATTGGCCAAGTTCGGGTTCGAATTCCACGAAATTTCTGTATGTTGCATTTTCTAAAATAATATCGGTCTGGTTTATTAGGATGCCACGTCTTTGTGTAAAGCCCGAAACATACAGAAAGGGAAAAAACGGAAAGCGGAGGCGATTTTCGTTTTTTTGTATTGTTCGATTTATTATGAGACACATTACATAGAGCAGGAAGCGAAGTACACCGCTACCGCCACGCCTTCGCCACGCAGTCGTCTTCTCTGTATTTCGGGCATAACGAATTAGATAATATCCACTTGAAATAGATACCTGTTGTTATTGCATTATGAGTCTTATTTATATGTAATTAACTCTATTCACTTGAATGTTTTTTGATAAACAAACATCTGACCAGCGCCTGATGCTTATTTAATAACAATATTTAGATAAAGAGTTTCTGTCTATCGGTCACCCAAAGTGTAAATATATTGTCTTTGGTGTAAACAAGTATACCGGACGAGAACAAGAATCGGTTGTGAAGTCGTGGAAGCCATATTCATGAAGTAGAACGTTTAAACCTGCTTATCGTAGAATGTCAATGAAAAATATCTAAGGCGTTTCACAAAACCCTCGCTGTTCGACAGGGCATACAATCGGCAAACTTGCATACGAGTCAGGGGGAGGGGGGTGGGGGGCATGACCCATGCATGTCTTACTATACATGATTGATATAAACCGACTAGGGTAAGTAGTACCTCATACACCGGTACTACATCCATGTGTGAGTTGAGTAGTATGGCCGGCAGGTGCGGCTGGGCGCCGGACCACGTGACCACCACCACTGGCTTCTTTGGCACCAGTTCGTATACCGCCACCGGCAAGTCCAGAAGAGCCGCTTGCTTCTTCAGAAATTTTACGCAATCGCCTGAAAATTCAAAAATTAAATGAATAATCAAAGGTTGATGATAGGCATAGAATACTAAATGTTACTACCGCACCTCCTCCCGCTAGTCTATCGTCTCCCGCAAAATAGACTACAGCTGTCAGTATGCATTGCTTTCACTTAAAATAGCACTTTTGTTGTTGACGTACAACGTATGGTCCCTCTCTCGATTGCACTGGGTGCAGCAGCCAGGCCTACATTATTTACGCACACACGCACGTGTACGGACAGGCTGATGCGCCTGTAGTAGTAGTAGGTACTGATCCATCAGCAGATCAAGTCGGATGAAGACGCGACCAACAGCTAGTCTACACTAATATTATAAAGAGGAAAGATTTATATGTTTGTAACGAATAAACTCAAAAACTTAGGATCGATTTCAAAAATTCTTTCACCATTAGAATGCTACATTATTCCTGAGTAACATAGGCTATATTTATTACTATAAAAATTAGGGAATGCAGTATAACAAAGAAGTATAATTATTATGTTCGGTTCAATTCATATAGCTTTTGGTTTGTACTACAGTTGGAGCGGGAATGGGAGTGGGATCGGGATCGATAGGGAGCGAGAGTGGGAACGGGAGCGGATTTTGTAGTCCACGCGAGCGGAGCAGCGGGCACAGCTAGTCATAGATAAAAGTCAGCACGCGAAAGACAACTTTCACGCGAGTGAAGATGCGGGCAAAGTCTATCGTCAATAACAGACTCTTTCGACGTCAGATTTTGGTCCGTTCCTAGTAAGTAGTCCTACCTGTTGTACTTGGAATTTTCGTCCTAATAGACTTACAGTAAAAATCAGTGGGATTTTTGTTCCCAGTAGAGTTACCAGTAAAACTCGTAAAAAGCACCAAGATTACATTATTAAATACTTAAAAGTATGTATGTGGCTTTTACTACTTTGTATGAAATTTTTTATCGTACACCGAGTAATCGTATACCTATTTAAAAAAAGGTTCGTAATTCGCTTTGTTTGTTTTTAAATGCATAGAAACGTCAGTATGTATTATTAAGTTTACAATTAGTGTATAAGTTAACTCACCATAGTCTATGTCTGGATGTACGCTCGGTATCCTCAAATATTCCCTAAACCTCTGCACGACCTCGTTATTTCCCCACTTGCCGCTCATATTATACGAATGTGTACGAGTCCACACTGTATGACATCACGCGCAGTACTGAAACTAATGTCTAGTAATGATAACACCAAGCCGGTATTGATAACTCGCACACTAAATGAGTTTAAACATTTTGTTATCTATAAACACAATGCAGAGAGTTCCAATCTGCATTTCTATAGTTATTTAATTAACGGCCGTCACACACTTGAGCTATAATGTAAAGATGTATATTATAGCAACACATATTTTAATACATCTTACCATAGAAGGACGTATGATGCAAATATATACATTATCGCTGTAGTGTGTTGGCTTCAGAAGGGTCTTATGGCAAGATTTTTTGAAATATATCTTACATCTTACATCTTATCTTACATCTTTACATTATAGCTCAAGTGTGTGGCGGCCTTAAGCCTAACAAGTTCAGTATGCATATTAGTATTGTCACGTGCAAGTGCAACAAGGGTTTAATACAACAAAACAATTTGCGGTTGGCAAACTAAAATATGATTGTAGCTCCATATAAAACAGATTTCGGAACACGCAAATGTGTCCGTCTAATGTAAAATATTTGTTGTATTAATATCATACCAACCATAAAGCAAAATAATTTTTCGTAGCTCATAGTTTTACCTCAAAGTGTTTTAACTTCATGATTGACACTAATTGGTTATTAAATTAGATAACAGACGATTTTAAAATGTGCATCTGTGATCTAATTTAATAACCAATTAGTGTCAATCATGAAGGAAAACACTTTGAGGTGAAACTATGCGCTACGAAAAATTATTTTGCTTCATGGTATGAGGTGTAATAATTTATAAAACGCCTGTCAGATAAGCGAACAGCAGCGTGCGTGCAACGGAACGTAACAATAAGAAATTGGCGCGAAACCCTCCTACGCGGGCCTTTCAAAAATCGTCACATTCGCAAGTTACGTTCCATACTGCGATCGGTTGCACTGCGCGCCTTTCGCTGCACGCTGCTGGTTAAAAAAATATTCTCGGAACTTTTTGGGCATTATTTAAAACTAAATAATATTTTAATAACGACAGTCGCTATTTTTTTTTTTAATTAATTTTGCTAGGAATTGACTGTGAGAGACAATGGTTCGTCAAATAAGTGCGCTTTTGTGCTGCCTCTGCGTTTTTGGTATTTCATTGAGTGACAGCGCAATATCAGCTGAGAGTGTGAGTATTTTGCACTATTTAATTTAAATATAAATAATAAAATAATAGACAAATAAACGACTTGAATTTATGGATGTTTACTTTAAATGTGATTAACGGAAATAATATTAAACACTCGATGAAAGTTTACTTCCGTGTGATAAACACAAACTGGTTTTAACGATGCAAACAGTTATATTACTGCCTATAACGTATAAAAAATAATTTATTTTTTATTTATTTTATTTTTATATAGACAAATTACAAAATAAATGATATTCAAATTTAAATCAATGCTGATTAGAAGTCCCCACTTATAAATTTAGGCATGATTTGAACTTGACAAAAATTTAAAATAATGTTCAAGGTAAAACGACTTTTCGATTAACTGCACATAGCTCTGCTCCAGTTTCTATAGGTAGTCTGGCCTTGATGTCGTTTGACTTGTCACACTAGTTAGATAGATAGGTAATAAACATCAATGTAACAAAGTCATTCTGCATATAGTTTTAGAATAAATGCTACCTATATTAGCCTTTATTATGATTCGTTCGAAACAAATAGGTACCTTTATAGCAAGTCTTTTGTACATCTGTTTGTCGCAGCCGAATAACTCTAAAACAACTGGACCGCTTGAGCTGAAAACCTTTAAAATATATTAATGTTTCCTTTTGTGTTGCCATCTCCAAAATCTGCCAACCAGGATCCAGACATGTCAACAGTTTTTTTAAGTTACTCAGTGAAATAAAAAATAGTTTTAATTGTTATAAATCAACTTTTTATTAAAAACTTAATAACCCTGACTACAATAGATAGAGCCACCCGGACGGATTATAACCCTACTAATATATAGACTTATGCTACTATGTAAATTTTCAGGAAATAAAAAGCAGCCAAGTACCTAAGACGACATTCTTATAAAAATTACAATCCAATAACGCATACATTCACATCGTGCAACAGCACAAAACACTGTATGGGGTCAAAATTTTAGTTTTTCGAACGTATGTATTCCAAAAGTGAAAGAATTTTTGAAATCAGTTGGTGCTATTTATTATACTTACATAATAAGCCAAATATTTTTTATGCAACTTTATAATAAAACACGTTTTAATGAAGGCATCAGCATTTGTAACCTCGTAATTTGAGTGAATAATTAGACGGAAAGTCAAACGTGATGTACATATTAAAGAGCAAAAGTTTGACATTCAATCTTTGGCTGATTATATAACAGAATAAATGGAAATGTCTTATCCGAGTACGACATTTTTGCGGTCTATTGTAGCATACAGACATACAGACTGCCTGATGGTAAGCGGTCGGTCACTAAAAACCGAATGGAATTACGATGTATTGCGACTAGCCATGTGCCATTCCCAGCACATTGCTTCAGCGGGAATATAGCCGTGAATGGGAAATATTAGTCAAGTATCATCCCATCCCACTAATAGGGTGCAAAAGTATGGATGTTAGGATGTTTGTTACTCAATGACGCTTCAACCACTGGACGGATCAGAATGAAACTTGGCACACATATAGTTTAGTTCCTGGAATAGGACATAGGATAGTTTTTATCTCGATATATAATAAATTGTAATGTTAAGTTGTCCACTCGGTGAAGTCGCGGGCAACAACTAGTTTAATGTATATTTTTAACCAGTGCTTGATTGATAATTAAAATGCACAAGACATAGCCCATACTCATTCTCATTATCATCCTCATTTTCATCTTTATCTGGTAATATCACCATAAATGCTTCATCATCAGTTCATTTCTTGATACCAAATACCATCAAATGTATCGTAGTCATTTTCTTCAGATGATGAATTGTTGCAAAGATACAATATGATGTTGACAAATAGTCGTAGTTTTCAACATCACCACCCTTTTATTAAAGTAATTCGCGGCAATATTGCCGGAAGTTTACCGGCAACTTTGCTATGGCAATATTTCCGGTGAAGAAAATATTGCGACGCTGCCTGTAGTAGAGGCGCCTATCTGCCATACGCATATCTACTGGTTAGAGTTTTCCTTTTATTCTGAATCCGTTTCTCTCGGCATCTATCTTTACGAGGCTGAGAAAAAAGTCTGTTTATTTTTTTGTTCGCGACACATTTTACCACCTCTTAAATGTTGTACCGACTAGCGACTGTCATTATAATTATAAATCGGCATAATTTGTTACATTACAAAACTTATCAAGATTATTTAAAGACCTATAAGAAAGTCTACTATTAATATATTTAAAAAAAAGATACAATTACGTTAAGCCATAGCTTTACGCAACGACCCGGCGCGGCGTGACCGGTGCGAGCAAAAGTCAGGTGTCGCCAACAATTGGTGCGTGGAAACGAAACAGAGAAAGTGAACGCGTTCCATCGCTGTGCGTCCGCAAGGCCCGCACTTATAGAGTATGCTAATTACAGCTCGCGCACTAACACGCATTCGTTTTGTTTGTTGCACACGATGTCAAACTATACATAACTCCGTAAACAAAAGACGGCCGAAGTGACATTTGTTATGGTTTCTAAGCATGACTGTTAATTATGGTCATACTTCACTTAGCTAACCTCATTTCAAAACATAAAAAACAGCGTTGGTTTTCAACATACTTTAAGTAAAACTTTAGGCAAATTGTACGTACAGGAAAGATTTAAACATGATACCGAACCAACCGATCTAGACCGTCAGGATTCAGGATTCTACATTCTATTTATTATTGAAAATAGTTAGGTACTTTAGATTTTATGCATTAAAATAAATAATTTCTAATGACTTAATTTATTCTCACATATTATGTCCGGAGACAATTCAATAATTAAACTTTAGAAGGTAACATTAATACGTAGGTGAAAGGTCCTTGACAGCGAATAAAAGTAATACCGTAATTGGGTGAAATAACTTTATTTGTGTTTTATTTTTAAAGGACTAATACTCTAAAACCATTTCGCCACTATCCGAACAGTGCTACTGCAAGTGTAAATTGATCCATTTGCAAGAAAATGTAATAGCAACGACTTAATTCACAATAACAATTTAAGATAATAAGAGAATAGGTATACCATTTTTAGCAATAGCTTTCCATTCAATAAAAAAAAAGTCATTATAATATCAGACTGTATGGTAACATGGTGCATGTCCAGGGGACAAACATAATATTGTCCCCTGTATTATCATTATTTCCGTTAAAGATATTTAAAAAAACATATGAGAAACATATTTAATGTACTTTCAACTTCTGAATTTTTCAGTTTTAAGACCGTATCTTTCGATAAAAATTAAGTACGATTCTGTAGTGACCTTGACACCAAAAGACAAAGAAAAGTTGATTGATCCAATTAAGTGAATAGTGTAGCTTGGTAAGGAAGGACTGTATTAGAATTTTATGTTTCAATAAATTGTATTTTATATTATTTAAATTAATTTAGTTAAGTAGTGCAAACGGTTTCCAAAAAAGTTAAATGCACTATTGCAAAATTACTCGGTCTAATAGTAAAGTTGCGAACGGCCGATTTGTGGTAATCCGCAATAACCGGGTAATCAATTATAACATAAATTAAACACGTAATACACAATTTTACAGTTAAGGAAGACGCGACGAAAATGTTCACGAACCCTGACGTAACCGGTCTTACGTAAATGAAAGGGAGAATATTATTGATATCATTTCACTTCACTATTATTCAAATTCCTGAATGGAAATGTATAAATAATTCATAAAAACAAACAATGGAAAGAAAATACCGGATTTTGAAAAACAATGGAATAGAACCTTATTATCCAATTTTGGTAAACAAAACAACAGTACGTAAGTATAACTGACACAGAATGACCCTTGAGTCGCTTATTATCTTGAAATTTTTGAGAGAAATGAAACAGAATGAGGTTGGCATTTTGATCTTAAAATGAGTACACGGGATGGGTAACACTATACTCGTAACGGCGCTGCTAGTAGGTCGAAAACATTGTTAACTAACTTTTTCCACATTTATTTATTCAGTTCAATAAAATTTATATTTTATTCTTAGCAATAGGGACATAGACATATTTTTATCCATAACTTTTGTTACAGGACAATTACATTACAAAAAAAACACAGTCAAATTAAATAAAAATAACTAAGAATAAAAATGTCACGATATAATGCATACATTTGAATCTAATTAATTATGTCAATAAAATCATTATTTCTGTTAAAAATTGCCGTGTGGTTTCCGGTAGAGTAGAATAGGACCACTCCAACTCTTCCCGTGGAAGTCGTACAAGGCGACTAAGGGAATACATTATAAAACATCAGTCAGGCCTCCCCAACCCGTCTGGCCAGCGCGGGGAGTGTAGGCCAAATCCTCCGTCTGTCTCCGGCAGATGAGAGAGGGTTGTGCTCCTGCAGTGGAGACTAAATAACATGATGATGATGATGTCAATAAAAGTATGTATGTATTGTGACAATCTTTTGTGGCAAGTTTTAACGTTTAGTTTTGACAGTGAGGTCTTTTATCCCTTTATACGGTTTGACATGTCCCCACATGTCAAACCGCAGAGTAAACGGTAACAAATTTATTGCACCAACTTTTTAAAAGCTAGAAATTATGGAAGAGGAAAAAATAATTCTATTAAAGTTTAGCATCGGAAGAAAACGCTATGGAGTCGTCTCCGTGTCGAGCCAGCGGGCCCGTCTAGCTTTAATATTTAAGTGAATTTTTCCAAGCAATATTTATTCATTCCTAGAGTATTATATTCTATAAGATCAAAAATACATGACTTATTTGCTACATTCAAAGCACACCATTCCAAACTAAATAAAATATCTTAGCTCTAAGCAGTCTAATCGGTAAATTTAAAAAATCTTCAATATCTTAAATTCCTGCGTGGCCAAGCGCGTCCTGCCTACACATTGCCTTATATGACTTGCCTTGTATAGTCGACATGCCCATAGAAGCCTTTTAGCAAGGCTGCACCCACTCGTGGTGACTCAATTAGACGTTTCGACTAAAGAACGCTCGTCATATTGAACGTAAAAAAGATGAATTTATTCCCAACTGGCAGTTCCTTAGTTGCATTGTATATTGAGTATAAATAAGAATAACTGCAGAGAAAGATGTTTTATTCTGATGACACACTGAAAATATTGGCACAAGTAAGAAATCAGGATAAAAAAAATAGAAACAAATGAAACTTTTTTTTGTTGTTGCTTTGCCGTGTGGTTTCCGGTAGAGTAGAATAGGACCACTAACTACTAAGGGAATACATTATAAAACATCAATCAGGCCTCCCCAACCCGTCTGACCAGCGCGGGGAGTGTAGGCCAAATCCTCTGTCTGTCTCCGGCAGATGAGAGAGGGTTGTGCTCCTGCAGTGGAGACAAAAATAACCTGATGATGAAATAAAACAGTATCCTTAGAGTCAGTCAGAGATTCCTCCAACTTTTCACAGTTACAACATACAACAACTTTGGAAATTTTATTCTTCATCTCATGATCGTCCATAAGCCATAAGCGGTCAAACCAGTGCCAGGAGTGTCCGTAAGAAGAATAAATAAATTAAAAATGATGGTAATTTGTTTCACATGACTTACTTAGTTACTTCAGGTGTGCAATCTAGAATTATTGAATAATATTTAGCAGAGTGAACAAAAGCTAGTATTTTATTCTACCTTTGGCATACCGCCCCACAAATTAGTGGCCCTAGACCATCGCCTTGTTTGCCTATTTGAATGGCCGGCCCTGTACGTAACGCACTATTATTAGGCACTATTAGACAACTGCCACATTCCTCCGACTGTCATTTAACTAGATCTCCGACTATCATCGTTGAGCTAAGGTCACCGACATCGAAAGCATTGGTAAACTAACCCAGCGGCATGTCTATCATGCACGAACGAGTTAATACGTTCATGCTATCTTGGTAACAAGTTCTAGATTTCTATCGTTCTTCAGACCGGGAACATGGGGCGGCTGGGCTGCTGTCTTGGAGGGAATTTGCGGAAAACTCCCACTTTCGTCTCCCACAATCAAAACATAAGACCACATACCAGTAGCCGATGTAAGGTACGCAAGGCACGGCCTGCAGTATATTTTTGTATAGAGCCTAGAACCTCCTAAAACCACATGGTCCCTTGCCCGCAGACTGTTACCACGTCAGTACGATTAAAATAGCCGTGATTAGGGTAGAGGATCGTCCGTTATGGCGTTTATTAGAAAAGATCTATGCTTAACGTTGTCGAATATATATTTTTAATGATGATTACTAAAACTTACATTTTAATACCTGCATGACATAATTTTTAAGTGATGTAAATTGTGACGTCACGATAGCAGCCTCCTAACCTCTCTCTCGCACACACACTTTGAAAAAAAAAAAACAGTCCTGCACTTTCTGATTGCGTCACTATGCATAGTTAGGGACCTCTTCACTTCTGCATCATACTCCAGCTCATTGTTCACATTGTTATTATTTTATTCAATTAGAAAATGTTTTTGATGTGTTTGTAAAAACTCATTTAAACGTATACAATGCCTAATGCAGTAGGTCGAAATCTTCTAATATCTCGCTCAATGTCAGACATCGAACAACATGTCTGGTTTGTCTGTTTGAGTCTGAAGATAAGATTCCAAGCCATCTAAATTTCCCGATACGCTCACCATTTCCCCTTAAGACAAACTAGTTTTTCTTAAGGTAGATAGAAATAGTTGTTATATTTTACAAAACTTACAGACAGTAGGTACTAAAATACTATATCAAACGTAGAAATACTATATCAAACCAGAGCGCTAAGGACTCTAACGAAAGCTGACTTTTTACACTCAAAGTACTTGTGATGTGGTAATTATTCTTTTGCTCAAAAAAACCTACTAAAGATTTACTTAAATGGTGCAATGCAAAGAACAAATTGTAAATGTTGATTGTTAAATGTAGAATATTTACCTAAATACTAGAGAAGATATAATTAAAAACATTCTCCATTTGGGGTTTGGCTGTCATATAATATATTCTGTGGATAAATACCACATGAATTCAAATTCTTTATTCCACTATAAAAATACAGGGCTAAAATTTTGGAGTAAAACGAGAGACTCGTGACCGATTGATAGTGAACTGAGTTTGCAGTAAGATATCAAGCTATTTCGTACTGTAAATACCTACAGGTATTTATTTATATTTTGAAACGCCATGAAATATTTACTGAACCAATACATTGCTGCAACCAATGCTGCGTCTCTGGCACCTGTTACCAGTTGCCTAAGCGACAGGCCTACTCGGTTGCTTATGTCATCGGCCGGTTGACAACAATCCGCATAGTAAATAGTTGAGTAATTAAAACTAGAGACTGTATAAAAGGTGTTGGGCAGGCATTCCGCTTAGATACTTGTATTTTTTTTACTGTCTGCGATATTTGACCAGATAAACCATGAATACTGCGTGAATGCTGCGTGCTTCAGTACAAAGGCCAGTACAATGTGTTTCCGCCCTAAGTCAGAAGGACTAAGTTGTTGAGTATTTTTCCGTTTTTTCCCAATCGAGGAAAATGTTCAAATTTTTAACTGAATATGGAGAAATTTTCACAATAGGCAACTGAATAGAAGATAGAAAAACTCTCTTTTGAAAAAAATGCTATTTTCAATAATTTAATGTCGTCTTCTTATCTTGAAAAGATGTGTATGTATATGACAAAATGTTTATAAAATTTAATTATTATTGACATAGAGTCAATAATAATTTGGTGGATAAAATAAAGTCTTCTTGAAATAAAATTTGCTAACTGTGTAAAATACTTTTCCTCAGTTGGCATTTGTTATTTGTTTCACCTTGTAATTTTCGACGGTACCCTAAAAATAGGACAGTAATTGGCCGTGGGGTCATATTACCAATCAACAAATTTGCATTGGATGCCCAAGTCTTACACATATGACTTTTACCCATAATCGTCGTATTTTGTAAGCTATAACACGTGATATCAGCAGGCGTCCTCTGATTGCCAGAGTAGAGTAACGTCCTTGATGGTCTCTCGAAATTTTTATGGTCCATAACGATAACCATTGCCGAGTGTGTTAAGAATTTTTCTATGTTCAACTCAAATAATCATTCGAGGTTTCGACATGGTTTTAAGTAACATAGTTTCCATACAGGGAAGAGGTCTAGGCCGTGTCTGTTTAATTTTAGATGCGTCGTTACCTCAGTACTAAAGCATTCATAAGTGATTGACCAATATAATGATGATCTATAATTTACGGGTCTTGCACGACTAGCATGCTAAAATGTCGAAACCTTTGACATTGCATGCCATATGACAGTCTTTGATTAGTTTTGATTAATTTCTCTATTGTCCCTAAAGATTTCGACCTATATAGTTGTAGGTTTTAGATCCACCAGTGCCTTTGTATAGATTTGTTTCTGTCTGCGGCGTTACCCACGTGTTTTTAACTGCTTCCAAAATTCAGTAAAATCATCTTTTGCTTTATAAGCTAATTTTATTGATATTTAACGTATCAATCACGTTAATATTAGTACTAATTTCGTATTAGATATTGTTCAGATAATAGGATGACGCCGATCGTCGTAGTGTATTTGGCAATTTCTACAGGACGCTCTGTAACGTGTAACGTCAGAGAAAGACATTTTAGAATCAGTATTGGCTCCGGGGGTAAATTTGCGCTAACACTCCTTACTTTATTTATTAACTAGCTGTTGCCAGCGACTTTAACTAGCTGTTGCCAGCGACTTCATTCTTTTTTAGGAACAATGAAATTTTTATTTTTATTTTATAGTTATAGTGATAGACAACGTTTGCTTGAGGAAGGTTTCAATGACCAATTTATGCTGAACTGCACCATGCTGCATACTCAAAGGAAATTATAGTTCATATTTTTGGATAGCTCCCTGATTGGATAGAACCCATACCAGATTGTGCTTAAAACCCTAAGCCATTAAATACTGAAAACCCAGTCAAATTCTCTTCAGTAGTTTTCAAGAATAATCTTAATAAATCCCGTCTACATATTTCAATTTCAACAATTTTGTGTGTTTGTACTCCACTGTTCTTAATTAGGCATGGGCACTCACTCTATATTTTTTTACTAGCTGTGCCCGCGGCTCCGCTCGCGTGATCTACAGAATCCGCTTCCATTCACACTCCCGCTCCTGCTTGCACCGCCTCCGCCTCCGCTTCCGCCTCCGCCACCATCACTCCCACTCCCAATTCCACTTCCACTTCCACTCCCACTCAGACTCTCAATATCCCAATCCCGCTCCCGCTTCTACCACACCCACTCCCCTTTTCCCACGCCTATGCCTACTCCCACTCTCACTCTCACTCCCATTCCCAGCTCCAAATGTAGTCCAAACTCATCGCAATCTGAATAGTACGGAAATACTATTATTTGCAATATATTGCATACTAACCTTACCTACTAATGTATTTGAAAACTAAAAATGTCAATAACTTTTGATTGAGTTAGCCGATTGTGATGAAATAAAGACTAAATAAGTTAAGCCCTATGTTTTTTTGAAAAGTCCATCAAAATCCGTTCAGTAGTTTTTAAGTGATGCGTTCACAAACTCACAGACAAACAGATAAACTGACGAAAATCCCAAAAATAATTGAAATGTGTTCTATTACTTTTCCTTAGACCCCCCAAATTTTTTTTGCAAATATCTTCAATACACAAACACGCGATGTTTACGATTTTATTTTATTAGATATCTATCTATATATAGAGATAATAAATAAGAATAAAATATTAACGTCAAGAGGTCAATATCATTAACAAACAAGTCCACAAACAAGCTGACATTGATACAAATGTTTGATGTGTGTCATCCATGCTCGCCTGAATGCTAATTTCGTCAAGTTAACACGTGATCATCGACCAGCCTTGACGACATACGCGGCCACGTGTTTGATCGTCGCTCGTGGTGGTGTAGCCTTTATTATTATATAGAGCACAATGGAGAGGTGATTCCATAGTTTAAATACTGGTATAGGTCAGTTCCCTTAACTGTAGTACTGGTTTCTTCATATGTCAATACACGATTTTCTCCTGTGTTACGGGAATTAATCAAGGATAGGCAAGTCACAAATAAACACATAGACTTGTACAAATTGTACAATGTTGTCGAACCCACGATATCTGGCACTAGAGCGCAACAACGCCCAAAGCATTACTCGTAAAACAGCAGCGAGGCAGCATTTATGATAATAACCCAATAATATCATTGCTACAGGTTAGAATTTGATTGAAGCGTCGACAATAATAATAATAATTCTTTATTTGCTAAGAATAGGTACAAATTGATCATAAATCATAATATAAAAGTTCCATCTATTCAGCTATACTAAAAATAGCATGCAAATATAAGTCTTAAAGCTAGGTAAAGACTAGAAAACTAACTTTCTAGGAATTCTTTGCGACCTCAGGAACGCGGGGCGAACGCAATTCCAACTGGACTAGCAGGACTCGATTACCTAACTATTGTTTTCAATTTACATTTCCCGAATAGATTTCCCCACTTTGTCCTACCTAAATGATTCAGGCATTATAATTCGATGCAATCAGTACAATAACAACAGCTATTGTCAGACTTGCGCGAATTGCCCCAAACAATGCACAAAAAGCTTGCCTGAGTGCATTGTAGTGACGGTCATGTCCAATCTCCCATGACCCATGGCGGACGTGGTGAGATAACCATGAGCTAACACAGATAATGTTCATCTTGGCAAAGAAATTCGGGGCCGGATTTTTTGGAAAACATTCTTATATCTACTTATTATAAAGGCCTAATTGTTTTACACACACTCGTACGTACAGACATATTCCGAATTAACTGACCAGCACTAGCACCTTATTCGGTGATGATAAAGCTAAAATTAGAATGAACTTGGTCATTTATCATAGAGTACTGACTGTACATATCTTTACACTATATCCATGGCGGAGTACCTAAGCTAGAACGAACTTGACACACCACTTTTGCTTTTTAACCCCTAACGCAAGCTAGGAGCTGTGTTTGTATGTAGCCCCGTAGCTCCTCAACGTGTGGTCCGATTTTAATGCATTTTTTTTCGTAATAACTTAGTCAACCACAATTGGTAGGAGGCATAGCTTAGTGTGTGGTTCACGAACTACTATTAAACTTTAAGATATGTAGAAGACTTGGATATTTTGACACTTGGACATTATGCCCTTTGAAGAGAAAGTGGCTGCAGTCTTTACAACCCACCCTCTACTTACAGTTCATGTAATTTGACATTCCAATCACCGTGGTTACTGCAAAAGGTTGGATGTAAAAAAAAAACATTTGTTTCCAGGAAATAAAAACAAGGGGATTAATGACATAAGAATATTAACTTAAAACCGAGTACTTCACAGCGAGATTTTGTTAAACTTTCCTACTATTTTTGTTTCGTTTGGCATTACTACTTGAAAGCAGGAATTTTGACAGGGACAACCCAATTTAAAAATGTAACACACAAAATCCAGACCAGCAATAGTTATCGCACCCATAACCTCTGGCTTTTAGCAAACATCCGAACCACTAAGCCAACGAGGGGGTCAAATTTAATCCACAAATAATGTGATTTCGCGACGTAACGCTAACAAGTCTGCGATGGCCGATCACACCTCGAAATCAATGAGATGTATTGAGCCGCATAGTAATCATTGTGGTCAGGGTGAACGTAGGCAATGCTAACAAAGAACTAACAACTTTATTCGGTCTTCAACAACAACCAAATGTACATGTGTATGCTACTATATTATTGTATCTTTGTTTTTATCGTGCAATAAAGAGTAATTGAATTGAACTAAAATTCTGCTAAGGAATGGAACTCCCTGCCAGCTTTGATATTTCTGGACAAGTACAACTTGGACCTTTTTAAAGTAAGAGTAAATAGGCATCTTCTGGTTAAGCGCGCTCTACCTTAGGCCTCATCGTACTTACCATCCGGTGTGATTGAGGTTAAGCGTAAACCTATCAGGAATAAAAAAAAACCCATAATAAGCCACAGCTGGACCAGAGGACCTCCTCCGTAACCATAGCGGAAAATATCCGTCGATGGAAAGTTCTTTTTTGTACACTCAAACGCTTGGCGTCAACTATCGTAGGTCTTTAGACGCCAAATACTTATCTGAATATGTCAAATAACTCGTTACATTGTAAAAAATAGCTTATTGTATCGACGGTCATTTTCTGAAATGCTTACACCACGCTAGGTTGGTGATCTGATATCAGTATATGAAATTAATGCATAGACGCTGCTGTTGCTGACCCTCCGACTTCGCTTGCGTGAACTTTTACATTTTCATACCTAAAATACATATATTTATTTCAACTTTTTTATGATTGCAGGAGAAAAGATGTCGGAACCCACCCACAGCGCCGCAAAAAATCGAAAGAGTCATCACGTTGTGTCAAGATGAGATTAAACTGTCCATTCTTAGAGGTGAGATGTGATACCATCCTATAAACACAATTACTTCTGTAAACCGCACTTTCGTCTGTCTTCTTGTCTTTACGTATGTTCGCTTGTATATACGCAGACTACTGGCAAATGGGTGGACTTCATATAGCCTTGAATTTTCTTTGTCAATCATAAGCCTACAAGAAAAAGGATCCACAAAGTTACAGAAAAGGTTGAAGCAATGATAATAATATTTGGCCATTGACAACATGGGTCCGTTGTTGGGCGATGAGACTGTCGTAATCATGGTCGGTTCTTCGACAAATTACTGCTGCTATCATAATGTCAGTATTGGTTTACCAATAAGTCGTTGGCCCTAATAGAGTGCAGTTCAGACAACCGATCCAACCAAAACTCGATCGGCCAGATCCCAGCCAAGGTCGGCTCTTTCGTGGTGAAAGTAAGCGGTAGCTGCGTCCGCGCAATAATCACTACGTGAACGTCGCGGTAACCTAGGTACTACGAGTACGGCCGCCTTACACTGGTGATGTTGAGGGTTCAAAACTCGGGTCCTTTGATTTCACGACTAAAGAAATTATAATGAGGAAACTTGCGGACGCTGGCGAAGAAATTATTAGGCGAATTTCTGACATTTGCCCAACATTGGGACGTGTTTATATGCTATAATGTAATACTTGTCTTTTGTCATTACCGCTGGCTTTTCATTACGATAATTGAGATTTTGAATCAGGCAGAATCAAGCTAAGATCAGGATCAAGCTAGTAAACCTAGTCTTCAGAAATTGGTCGTAGGATAACCGGTCTGCCCTAGGTCCGCCCTCTTATCTAGTTCTGCCGTCAAACAGCAATCCCCAATGTTGAGTCACACAACTGCTTGCTAGGAGTCCATGTTCCCACAATGGGGCCACTGGTACACACTGGGTACAAAGTTGGATGGACAGATAATTTTGAATGGGCACAGATTATGTGTTAATTGTATAATAAATAATAAATAGTCGTCAGCGCGTAATCTACACAAATGAATATGAAACTTTAAAGTTTAAAAGTAAAGTCTAGTCTTATCGCTTTAAGAATTTTTGTCTAGACAAACTGCCCAGGCCTTCTATAAACCTTTGGATTGTTACGGAACCTATTAGCCACCTCTAGTATAAAATGAAGAAAACGATTTCCCCAATGGTGATAATGTAACTTAAGTTAAACTTTATTTACCTAGTCCTATTCTCCGCTTGAGACTAAGTGGGATCTCAATTACGTACTTAGCAAATCTAACGGAGAATTATTCAAAAATGCTGTATAACTAAACCGTAAAACGTCAATCTTGAGTGTCCTCGATGCATATTAACATCACACTATAGTGTAAACTTATGTACCTATAAGGAAGGTTGACTTTAACTGTATTGTGAGGTCACTTTCTGAGTCATATGCCTCTTAAAGCTAACTATAGCTTAGTATGGAGACTAAAATCTTTCGGTGGTCTAGTCTTGACTTTTATCTAGCCCAATACTGGGCAGAAACAAATTAAGACAATCAGAGCACGTCCAGAAATAACCTGTTCATCCTTGTATCTACGTAAGAATACGTAGGTACGGATGATTTGTTGTTGTGAAGTTGTTGTATAAGGAGGTGGGTGATGATTTTGCTTGTACAATTAACAATATTGGAATTGGCACTGGTGGTGCTGCTGACAGCCGCCGATTTATATCAGTAGTATATATAAGTTTAGAATGGTTATACTGTCATTGTCGCCAAAACCTGCAGCTATATCTGCATTAAAGTTCATTGGCCCCATCTGCAGCACGAAGTCGAACTAGCGATACCTAATTATCGCTCTTTATACAAGTTAGTCACCGTATGTGATTTATTTATTATTATTTTATTTTATTATTCGAATGTCTTCGACTTCTTGGTACAGTATGAGTACATCTGCAGATATAGATGGCACGTACTATAGTAACGATCAGGGTATAGCAGGTACAGGTTGGTATTTGGAGCTCTTGTCGCACTCCCTTATATTTTCATTTAGTTTGGTAATTAATACTTTTTTTTGGAGTTGAAACATGTACGCCTCCGAGACTACTTCCAAATAAGGCACCAGCGCTGGACCAGCCTCTCTTGCGGCATCCACCAGTTTTCATATGACCGGGGCGTGCGCAGGTTAATTGTCTTGAGAAATATCCTTTAATATTACGCTATTAGCGTTCTCTTTGTAAAACAGAGCTGAAATAAAAGATCTTAACTTATGTTTTAATTGTTACAAAATGTTGCCTTGAATTGATAATATCTCGTCTTGAAACTAAACTAAAAGTCTTAGTTGGTTAAATAATTTATTAGTAACGTAAAATCATGTTTAACCAATATTGATTGTATGTATTTGTTCCTTCTTCGTTCAACGAATAGGGTTTAAAATCTCAATCCGATCTTATCGAAAAAAGATTTTGTGCCAGTCAGATTAGATTTTTCTCTATCTATCTCTAGATATCGATCCCACATCGCCACAAAATGGAGAATTCCTAAATTCCTTTAACTTCTGTGATGGTTAACCGATTATGGTCTGCGATTCATTTAGTATGTTGGTTGATTGAGTAAGTTGAGAACAGTGAGTGAGTACCTAAATAGTGTTTTTTAAGCTGGCACAGATATTTTTATGTCTAAAAGAGGGCCCCAACTATCCTCTGTAACCCCCTAAGTTTGGTAATAAACATTTTTTTGTATTTTTTTGTATTTTTTGTATTTTTAAGCTTAGAATAATAAGCGGTAAAATATATTAGAATCGTATTGCAGCAGGTATTTCCTTAATCCTATATGAAAATCACATCGATTTTCGTCAGATCGATTTTTCGTCTCCCAATTTTTTCCTGGATGGATCTTAACTCCCCCGATTCGAGTTGATTCGTAATATCGATCTTTTTAGCAAAAAACGGAAATCCTATCAACGAATCTACTGAAAATTTTGAATGTAGGTAGTTAGTCAGCCGCGTTGACCATCGTATCCTTTATAGACCTCGCATGGGTCTTCATCGGTTTGTAGCTTTCATAATCCTCTAGTTTGAAGGTTATTATAACATCGGATCTCCAACACCTGCGAAGTATTATCATTTTTGTTGAACTTTGGCCTCCGTCATCATCAGCTGAAATAACAATTGGGAGAGTTGTGGAGAGTAAAGATTGGGAGTAACAAAATGTAAAAAAACCTAACGTCGAAGTGTTTGACATTTTGGCACTTGGAGATTTTGACAGTTGGACATTACGCAGACAAAGGCATTACAGACCTACTTCTATTTACTACAATGACACGTGACCCTAAGTAGTAGATCTTAGCCTCCGATAGTAAGACAGCTACCGCAAAGCCTAGATTCCGAGGTGCAATCGCTAGCGTTTCCACTGACCCATATAGCTAGCACTTGCATAACCCTTGCATAAACTGCGAGTGCAAGCCTGGGACATGCGATGCTCACTCGACTGTTACCGGCTTAACTTTGCGAAACTCTTGCACAGTGTTTATCTTGGCTTGTCTCTATGTACACACGTTTCATAATATATATTCAGATCTGTTTTGTAAACGCACTGAACCGAATTTTGATCTTACTTGCGTCTGTCATCCGTGGCGGAAGATATAAGTAAACTTTCCTTTATTTAAACTTGAATGAACTATCGTTTGAATAACTTGAGTACCCTTTGTGTTCGTGATGCATGAGCATAAAAGCATACATGTCACACTCGAGACCGGATAAAATTAATCATAGATAGATAAACTCTTTGTTGCACACAAGTTAAGAATAACAATAAAAAAATAGGTACAGATTTTTAGGAAGTGTAAAAAGGCGGCCTTATCGCTTAAAGCGATCTCTTCCAGGCAACCTTTCAGAAGTAAAATAAGAAAGACAGCGACAGAGTATTGCAGGTAAAAGAAAAGAAGTAATTATTGCATAAATGCTTATGCTGTAGGATTTTTATATAAGTAGGTATACATAAAATAAATAAAACATTACACTGGGAACTATTATATGTAAAATAGGCCGGCTAAGGTAGGAAAATTGGAAAAATTTCGTAAATACATTTATGAGATTAAATTGTGGCCAAATAAATTTAGGTTAAGTTAAAAACGAATTTTTCCACTACAAGCGCCATCTAATGTTACTTACAGGGAGTGAGCACCCCCGTACATTGTACTGTATACGACGTACACTTTACGTAATCCAAATCAACAAAAAAAAGTAAATAATTTTTTTCGAATATTGAAAAAGTAATGATCAAGGATCGCTCCATTTCGTAGTCTCCAAATTGTCTAGATTTCAGTTGATTAATTTTTTTAACGAAGGAAAAATGAATTCGCAATTTAGGAACCTTGCATCAGACAATCACTTCCTCTTTGTATATACATACTGGTCTAATTGAAGGAAATTGTAACATCAACACTCACGTAGATACGAGATTACTTAATAACAGTTTTTACAAAGTGGTAAGACCGAAATACAGAAAAAAAACCATTGAAAACATTGGTAAAAACATACTATTTGCCGTGTGGTTTCCGGTAGAGTAGAATAGGACCACTCCAACTATTCCCGTGGATATCGTACAAGGCTACTAAGGGAATACATTATAAAACATCAATCAGGCCTCCCCAACCCGTCTGGAGTGTAGGCCAAATCCTCCGTCTGTCTCCGGCAGATGAGAGAGGATTGTGCTCCTGCAGTGGAGACATAAATAACCTGATGATGATTATAATTATTAAACATACTTTTATTATATATTATTAAAACATACAACAAAAGCGGATTTAATAAATAAGTAGGTATTCATCATCATCAGCCGAAATACGTCCACTGTTGGACACAAGCTTCCCCAATAGAATGTCACTTTCGGTAGGCTGTCCATTGGGGATTTGACATAATCACCACGCTTGGCAGGTGGATTGGTGTTCGCAGTAATGATCTGTATACACAGGCGAACGCTGCTGCCCGCCCCTAGTGCAATCCCAAAGTCACCTTGGCGAAACTCGCGGGAAGCTTGGGAGTGGTTCTATTCTAAGCCGGTACCCACACGACCACACGGCTAAATAAGTATTCAGGAAAGCATAATTTAAAAATAAACCAATTCCATTTGTCCAGTAGTTGCTAATGCTTTTCGCAATCTATGCGGTTTTTTTTATTTCACGTTATGACTACAACTACGATTGTCTCGGTTTATTACTTTTTGTTTTTGTATTCGACATTTTGATTTTTTTTGTTTGACATTTCCTATATATCTCACCGGCTTACTCGAGTTCTAAAGGTATTAAAAGGATTATCATCATCATCAGGTTATTTTTCTCTCCACTGCAGGAGCACAACCCTGTCTCATCTGCCGGAGACAGACGGAGGATTTGGCCTACACTCCCCGCGCTGGCCAGACGGGTTGGGGAGGCCTGTTTGATGTTTTATAATGTATTCCCTTAGTCGCCTTGTACGACATACACGGGAGAGGAAAACGATTATACAAAATGAATTTTTGATTGAAAATAAAAAAAATACTTACAAGCTTAGGTAATTTGAAAAAATTAGGTAGTTGGTTAGAAATATTGATGTATTTAGAGATAATAACTTAGCAATATGATAGATACCAAGTCACGATTTTTTACAAGATAAGAGCTTTACAATGGTGAAAGTTTTGTGAAAAATTGCATACTAGACTGTCAGAGTTATTTAGAAACAAACTATTGTCTTAGTAAATTTTATCTTATTACTTTAATTGCCTAGAAAGCTGTGTAAAAAATGCATCAAAATATAAACTTTTAAAAAAAACATGTCTGTTATATCATGTAAAAACATTTTCTAAAATATATACTGGATGAGCCTAGGATCAATATAAGCTACAATTTCCCCCGGGAAACTAAAATATATCGTAAGAAACTTTAATACTTAGTTGCTAATAACAAAGTAAATTCATATATTATACAAAATCTGCTAAACAGCCAATGCCCTTACACAATAACAATTTGAGAATTCCATCAAGTTTGGTTTCGAAAATAATGGATACCCTATCGAATATCAAGTAAATCGTGACCAATATGTCGTAGATGTAAGTAAGTAATGCTGGCAACATTACTGGCCACTTAATAGCTGTTTGTGTCTAAATTATATTATGAAACACTTTCACAAAATGTTGAAACTATACTGATTATTCTATCTCAGAGAGATAGGTATATAATTTAGAGAAAATGTCACTTTGTCAGTGTCACTTTGCTAACATTTTCACTCATAATAATAAATTATTTATAATATGGCACTTTCGGTGAATAATGACGTAATTGCAAATAAATTTCAGTTGTAACTTGAGCACTGTTCTTGAATAATAGAGCACAATAATTAATTAAAATTGTATTGCAATTATGTCATTGTTCCACCGAAAGTACGATATAAATATCTTCTTCGTATGTATGTATGTATGTATGTAAACGTTTTATTGTACCAAAAATAACAACAACAACAATAATAAAATAAGAATTAAACTGAATTTAATAAATTCATAATAAATTAATTAAAATTAATTCGTCTATGTATGGCACCATGACTGACCGATCTATAACGTATTAGCTTAATCCATCTAGAAAACTAGAAATTTTACATAGAGGTTCCTCACATAACATGACCACTCAGACGGTATTTTTCTAAAATCCAGCGAAATCATAACAAAATTCCTGTAAAAGAAATCCAGATTATAAATATAATTTAAAAAATAAATAATACATTGGTTCCTAAGATTACTTCAAGCAAACTTATAAAACTTTACCTAAATATAGCATTTGAAGCAATTTCTACTTCATTCCAATATTCTACATAACACTGCGTTAGTGCAACTAAAAATTCCGTTCTCAATGACATATTGCAACCGAAAACATATGATTTAAAATGCATTAAACTTCGCTCTGCTTAAGTATAGTTTATTTAAAACTCATAATCATTTTCTACCTCACATTCTGTTCTGGTCAATGTAAATATCTTTATAGTTGTGGCAGGCGTATATTTACTATATGGGCTAATAGGGCTACAGACCAGGGCCGTAGAATTGTTGGGGCGGCAAAATTTAAGCACATCTTATATAACGACCATTATAAATATGACGATTTTCTATAAAATATACTTACATAACTACAAATTAGAACTAAAGTCTTCGACATAGCTCAAAAAGTTAGTACGTTGAAGTGGCAGTGGGCTGGTCACATCTGTCGGAGAACCGATAACCGTTGGGGTAAACGAGTTCTCGAGTGGAGACCGCGACTCGGCAAGCGTAGTGTGGGACGCCCCCTGGCTAGATGGAGTGACGATCTGCGTAGGGCGGCTGGCAGAGACTGGATGAGAAGAACTGAGGATCGGGTTCAGTGGCGCGCGTTGGGAGTGGCCTAATATCCAGCAGTGGGCTCTTACAGGCTGATGATGAACTACAAATTACCTTATTTCGAGATAAAATATTTTTATAATAATAAAGGAATTTGACAATTTCCAGAGGCCTTGGACGTTATAAAGGAGGAACACACGATGCCTGGTGAGAAGAAACGCAATAAGCGAGAAGTGCCTTTCACGCATGATGAGAAACGCATCGCAGGTGTAAGTATGAATACTTAGGTCAATTTTAATACATCGAGTTTTGAGTTCTTACCAGTATAGGACTTAGATAATTATACGGCCGTCAGCTCAACCCGGCGGGGAGACGCCAAAGCGTTTTCCACCAATGCAAAATATTATGATATTTTTCACTGGCATCCATCAAGCACATACGCACACGTATACGCTGCTGTCGGAGTGAAACACAAACGTAATAAATCTAGCAAAACAGGCTCAATACCTCGGCACAATACACATCGGCATGGCATGGCCGGTGGTCTTGTACCTTTGGCAGAGGGGAGCGCTTGACTGGTTGATACAGATTATACGTGGAGTTACGAGTAGTATAGTAATTTTGAAATAAAATATTTATAAGCAGATTCATATCTAATATTAATGTCATACAGCACGAAAACTTGCCAAGTGTATAATGGGTTTATAGTGCTTCTGTAGTGCCTAGCACGTTTACCTTGTTAGAAATGTTTCCCAGTGACCTACGGACTAAAACCTCCTCCCTTCTCCTGCTACTTTTCTGGCACTGATTTCGCATTACCTCAGAAAGGTAGATGCATACTTGGGCATTTGTTCTCTCTTTCGTCTTTCTCCCTTTTGCTCATGATCTTGTGGAGCATCGTTGCACATTTGACCCACTACTCCTGGTTCATTACAATTCTGCCTATTATGTTTTCTGGGTTTAGTGCCTCCCTATTTCCCTGTGCGTTTACTCTAATATTTTTTCCTTTATGAATAAGTTCTTTGACACTTTTGCCAGCCTAACAACTATCCAATCAGTACTTGGCCCTTCTAACCGTCAGGTTTTTGATGGGATTTCGTCTTTCCGTACAAAATAAAGTGCCGCACTGCGGTTTCTATGAAAATGTATTTTTTCTACAACTCAAATTTTTCAGTATTCGATAGATATTCCGAATGCCTACGTATCCGGTCACTATAGGTATGTTGTTACACTGTGCGACCGAATAATACACAGTACAAAAAATAACTACTCGTTAATTGACTTGCTGCATTACCGATACCCTGATTTATTGATCCATATACTTACACATTCTTTTTTTTCCATTCCAGTGCCTGCTGCAGTGTGTCTACCGGAAAGTGAAAGCAGTAAGTATCCACTTTTACCCACTACCAATTAACTAGCTCTCGAGTCTCGACAGCTGACTCTTTACGCCGATTTAAAAGATAATGCGACACGGTTTAGTTTTTTACTGCTAATTTACTGGAGAGAATCAAGTCTATTCCTATTGTGAACTGTGTCAATTGCTTTGATTCTTAAGAGACGTTATCTAGATAAAGTAGGTATATGTACCTACTCTTGTGGACCAAAAAAGCTTTAAACTTGGAAATCCTTTATTTTTCTTCTAAAGAAATAATTCGTTTTAATTTTAAATATTTTATATAAAATATAATTTTAAATATTTTATATAAAATATAATTTTATATATATTTTTTTTCTTTCCGAATAATTTTTTTAGAAGAAAAATAAAGGATTTACTAACATTTCCACTGATAGGTATATTTTTGCTCACGCAAAGTTGGTAAAGGTCTACAGACCAAGGAAGACCGGGTAAAACTATTCGCCACGGGACGAAAAATTAGAATAGGTGGAGGAGAAATATGAGGAGAGCCCGGAGTCTCAATGCATTGAAGGCGGCCAACTGATGGGTTTTTAGGGGGTAAAAATCTCATATAACCTGACTTTCCCTCCCAGGACATCGGGTTTTCCCCGTGAACCAAAAAAGGTAGATGAAATAAAAATCAATTTAAAACTGTTTCGCTATCATTATAGGCCTGTAAATTAGTGTTATGTCATAGGTCTCACCTACTGCGGGATGAATAGGTAGGCTCCGCCGGCAGTAGCGCTGTTACCCGTCACCGGTCTGTGGAATTTATTGTTACTTATTTCGTGACTTCATAAACTATACTGCCAACAACGCAGGCGAGGTCAACCCTCTTGCAAGGCTATATCAATAAAAACAAGTGCAAAATTAATTTAATAACGAATTTTAATGGTTTATGGCTCTCGTCACGAGCTGATTGCTCCAATTCGTTAACTATAAACATGCAGGTTATGTCGTAAATTTTAATGGGAACTAATTTTTCACAGTAACTTATTTACTAATATTGGCACCAACTACTAAATATTATTACGAATATGATGTTATGACCAAATCAGGTCAGGGCAAGGAATGATTTAATTTATAAACAACGTACAAAAGTTGATTTTTGACTATGACTTCTTAACTTTTCACAGCAATAAAATAGTTTAAAGCCCAAAAATAAATTAGTATTTATTGATATCAATAGCAAATTGTACGTACGTTATTTTCATAGATATTTATGGGCCATTCAGTAATTGATTGTAGATATATTTGTCTTTGCTGATCGGCGCAATATTTAGTTCAAAAAGGAAAAGTTTCTTTACCCTGTTTAATTAAACTTTAATAAGTGCCCTCTTAATTGCGCGGGGTGTAGAACGGTATAGAATATTTATATCTTAGTGGAGTGGGGTCGATCGGACGAAGCAAAAAGGAGACAATATAAATATAATTTATTAGATTTGATATACACCTACAATAGTAACTTGGGCTCACTGATTCAGAGGAGGCCAAGATCTTATACAAAACTATTAAGATGGGTATTAAACGAAGAGGCTAAGGGTGAACACAGATGGACTGCATTTGAACTGCCAGCCAGCTACAAATAGGAGTTTGGATGCATTTTCTTGCGGTTGGCATAACTGCGTCAAAACTGCAAACCGACTGCCAGATAGCTGCACGGTTGTAAAGCAGTCCTAATGCAGTTAAAGCAACTATAATATAGTTCTATTGCAATTAGCTGGCAGCCAATGTGCAGTCGTTAGAACTGCACGCGGACTGCCAGCGGATTGCGGCCAATATGCCAACCGCATCCAAACTGCCATTTTATAGCTGGCTGGCAGTTCAAATGCAGTCCATCTGAGTTCACCATAAGTATGAATTCATATAACAGTGAGGGTGACATGTTCTAACAAACCTCTATAAATAATAAAGAAAAAAAAACACTTCAAAATTGCCTCAGACAGAAATATAACAGCAATAAATGTTTCATACAATGCATAAGTTATTTTGTTTTTATTTACCCTAGAGGTAAGTTATTAAAATGGGCCATAAAACCCTTTCCAAGCAGGCAGATAAGTCGGTGGTCTGGCTGATTCATAAAAATATATATTCTGTATTAATTTTATAGACGTATTCTTATACCAGTACAGGTAATAAAATATTTAGACCTAAAAGTTTATGGTACCAGGGATGGTATTTTTAAACAATATTAAGTACGTCCCACAAGCTGCAACAGACCTTTAGATCGTTTGCGATCAAATAGGTACTGTGAATTCCTATACACTTAAGACTTAAAAAATCTTTACTGCTCTGTACCCTTCGCAAATCGCAATTTTGGCAAAAACATTTAGGTAATAAGAAATTTGATTGTCTAAGGATAAGTAATAGAACAAGTTAAGATCATTTTTGAAACTGTCTGTGCACGCATCACGTATAAACTACTGAATCGATGTAATGGAGATTTCAAAGAAAAAAAATTTAGGACTGGCGGTGGCAGTGGTAGTTGGAGTGGGGAAAGGGGGGAGAGGGGAGGGGGAGGGGGGAAGGGAGGAGGGAGGGAGGGAGGAGGGGGGAAGGGGGAATGGGGAGGGGGGAAGAGGGATGGTATTCCAGAAGCAGGAACGGAAGCGGAGAATAACGACCTGTAAAAGGTGGTCAGAAGGATGGAGGATCGGGTGTGGCGGCGTTTTTATTAGGGAAGGCCTATGTCCAGCAATAGACGTGTAAGGGCGATGTACACGTATCAACCCCAGCACCGGCACGACATTATCATTACTCGGTAGCTTATATTGCTATGTTCACTATTTTCAGGTAGACGGTTATGGATTCCCAACCTTGGAGGGTCTGGTGAACTTATACTCTGATGGAGTGAACGAGCGCGGCTACTTCATGGCGGTATTGGAAGCGACACGGCAGTGTCTCATGCGGAACCATGATAAGTTCTCCAGGACTGTCCCTATGGGTGAGTTACGTGAAAACAATGAACTTGTACGCTTCTGAAGATCTTGTACTCTGATAGAAAGCACAGCACCACTTCATGTTTATGCCTAATGCGGACTCTCCATATCAGTACCTATAAATTACTGAATTTATACTCTGATGTAGTGAATAATAGAAATGCAGCTACGATCGAGTTGTCTATGGAATTGAATATACCTACTGTAAGTAGGGGATAATTTGTGACTTGTCAGCCAAATGCACAAACGCATGTATCCAAAGAATCATTTCAAGAATAGAGTAGAATATCTTTATTGCATGGAAAATGGGTACATTTTGCGGCTTAATTTGCATATACATTAGTTTCACCGTAAACCTACAAATATATGTTTAAAAACGTGTATTAAAACTGCACCTAAACACAAATTCTTTTAGGTATAGGTAAAAAACAGGATACGTTAAAGAATATATTTATTGTATTTCCAAATCGATATTAAGAAATAGAAATAAATGAATGACTTAAATATTGCACAGATACTTACATATTGTAAGTGCCGTGTGGTTTCCGGTAGAGTAGAATAGGACCACTCCAACTCTTCCCGTGGATGTCGTACAAGGCGACTAAGGGAATACATTATAAAACATCATTCAAGCCTCCCCAACTCGTCTGGCCAGTGTCGGCAAAATCCTTCGTCTTTCTCCGGCAGATGAGAGAGGGTTGTGCTCCTGCAGTGGAGACAAAAATAACCTGATGATGATGACCTTACATATTTAAACAATATTGCCGAAGACATATTAATCATGGGAAAAATATATTAGTGTATAATATATTTCACGAATCCATGAATAGATTTACTTGAATGAACTTATACTTTTTAAATATGCTTCTGACGTGTACAAAAATGTAACACTCAGTACATTTTGTAGATTTTTCTTGTCCCATCAATACTGATGTTTAATAGTGTGAATATTTTAAAGGCCGTACACAATTTTTTTTATTTTAAATTTGCAGACAATGGACGCAACTGCGACGTGTCGTTCGACATCTTCGAGTGCATATCGGACCGCATCGGCGAGTACTGCGGTAACTCCGGACTGTAAAGTGAACAGTGAACAGCCTGTGATTTGAATCTGTCTTCTTTACATCACCCACCTCTACACAATACGTATGTCAAAGGATAATGTAGGTTTTTGTATAGAACCTGGTACCCACTCACTAATAGCAACCAATAACAATAAGTGATGCGCCAATGAACAGGTCTTTTAAGTAGAACAATAGTGACTATCAGCTAATCTGAGTTAGCTGTGTTTTCGGCATTATGGAACAGTTAGTACCCACTCACTAATAGTGCAATAAATTACAATAAGTGAATACGTCAAGGATACTAAAAGGCAAGCTAATCTATACTAATATTATAAAGAGGTAAAGTTTGTGAGGTTATAGGGAGTAATCTCTGGATCTACTGACCGATTTTGAAAATTCTTTTAGCAATAGAAATTTAAATTACTCACGTTATTTGTGAGTGTCATAGGCTATAAGTTATAAGCTAATTTATAAGTTACGTGGGCCACGCGGACGAAGTCGCGGGCAAACAGCTATATAATAATAACTTTGAAAATACAGCTAACTGAGATTAGCCGCCATAGTAACTATATTGTTCTACTTAATAAGACTTTTCATTGTCTTTTCATTGTTATAGGTGGCTAGTATCAAAATGCCCACCATCCTTTGAAGATACGATACTCTCTCTGCTGTGGCATACCTATATCTGAAACATCATCATCAGGTTATTTTTGTCTCCACGGCAGGAGCATAACCTTCTCTCATCTGCCGGAGACAGACGGAGGATTTGGCCTACACTCCCCGCGCTGGCTATCTGACGGGTTGGGGAGGCCTGGTTGATGTTTTATAATGTATTCCCTTAGTCGCCTTGTACGAGAAACGAAGAAACGCCAGTTTATAGAGAAGTTCGAACAATAATTTTTACAGTGAACTCAGTTTCTTTTTGAGATATGTATTGTTGCAGGAATATCCATCGCCTATCGATATTTTCGATAGTTACAAAACAATCGTAATTATCTATACTAAGATACCATGAGTCAAAGTCTATTATAGATAGTATTGTGTGGACTTGGATCGTGGTGTCAACAGCATCACAGCCAAAGTCAAAATCTATTATTGCGCACGAGTACTTTTGGTACATTAAGACACGTCATTTTTTTTATCTACCACCTCTTTCTAGGTTTAAGCGCTGTTAAGAAGAAACGGCGAAGCAAACTTCCAGCAATCGATATTATATATCGATAGGCCTATCCGATAGTTATGATGGATTTTGACTATTTAAGTATATATCGATATTTCTGCAACATTAATTCAGTATAACATTAAATACTTACCAGCTATTATGTTGTAAAGTTACCACATCGGTTACCGAAAAAAAACTCCTCGTAAATATTATTGTAAATAGAAATAGTTTTACATTTTCTAATATTAATTTTACTAAAATTGTGATGCTCAACAACTTCTTAGTATGCTTAAGTTAAGATTAGCTTTTGTGTTCTTCAGCTCATTTTGAAAAATCTGTATTTGATCCTACTGACTAATTTTACATGTCAGTGAGATAAGTTTTCATATAGGTACGACAGAAGATCCGTTAAAAAGAGAATTTTGAGAAAATGGCGAAAAGAAAATTCTATGAATATTATTTCAGTTACTTCTCCGATTGAAGAATTACAAATCAATCATAGAATCTATGAGACAACTTCGCAAATTTTTTCAGTTTTCTCAAAATTTTCTTTTTAATGTAATGTAATTCCAATGTTGTTTTAAATGCTGGCATACTTCGAGAACTAGTATGTAATAAGAAAGATACTTAAGTTAGCTAACAGATTTTTAATTTCTTCAAATAAATACCAGTTGGAATTTTTTCAAAAGACCTAACACCAATATAATGATATTCCTAATACTCAATTCATCCCAGTTAGTCCTATCCATTAGACACATACAATTTTGTTTGTAACAAAACCATTGTCATTCATTAATTACCTAAATTAGCAAAGCTTTATAATGAACTGATAGATTAATTTCGTTTTTAAGTTGTCTCTAATAAACTGTATATACTTTACTTTAGTTGTATTTTGTTAATTTCTATACCTTTTTCCAAAATATTGAGATATAATGATCTTTGATCAGTAGTTAGGTACCATAGGGCGGACCACATCCGTCCGTTCTGCGACCGATGTGGCCCGCACACTGCCACTTCAGCTTGCTAATCCTTTCGGCTATGTCGATCACCTGCGTTCTTCGTCGGATCTCTTCATTACGAATAATCATAGAAACCCCGAGCATAGCCGTCTCCATAGCTCGCTGAGCAATTTGAAGCTTGTGGATCAGGCCCACAGTGTCCACGTTTCCGCGCTGTAGGTCATGACAGGCAGAATGCATTATTCCTTACCTATATTATAATTATGTAATACAAGATGAGGCAACGCACCAAACCGCGCACGTCATCTTAGTTCATCAAAGATCAAACCTGACATGACACGCGACCTGACCAGGCCAACCAGCGTGCAGTTACCTCTGCCCGCACACCTCAGCACTTTGACATATGTGTTGTTACAATTATGACCATTAGGAGTCTATTTGGGCCTATTTTATTGATCGATGTACAAATTACAATTATATTCCGTAAATTTCAAAAAGCCATGCTATTTAATCACTTTTAAGCCTCGGAGGCTCTTCTATGCACCGGAAAAATTTCGTATTTCTGGTCGCCATTTGTCTTTAGTAACCTACCATTCAAATAACGTTATTTCAAAAATAATAATAAATCAGTACAGTGTTTTCTGAAGGATATCAATAGTTGCGATGCGACATCTACAATTTACTGCACGAAACTACAAAAAACTGCGCACCCGCAGCTGTGGCCGCGCTCGACCACATACACTTCAAACTCAACGTCAGAAGATGGCGCAGTAAATAAAACAACGTATTATAGTGCGACTATGTATAGGTATTATTATTATTTCCCATATTAGAGCAACACGGAGCTGCCGGTTCGATCCGGAGGGCAGACGCCATAGCGTTTTTCCATTATCTCCCTCTATTACAAAGTTGTAAGTCTTGTATCATCCACCAATGTTGTGTACAATCAACAAAATTTACTTCTGACCCATTCAATTATTTTGTTCCGTTTTCCCGATGTGCTTGCGGTGCATTATAAATTGGTCAGGCGTCTTATTTTACTGCTTTTTTCTGAAAATTGTCAGTGTGACAGATTGTACATATTGTTAAATAATTCGTTTGTCAACTTTAACGAATCTTAATATATTAATAAATAATTGTTGGTTGTGTGAGAATGCAATAGGAATAGCATGGTTTTATGGGTCAGAACTTAAATTGGCGGAGTGTACCTGAATTTTTGATCATATCACTAATTAAATATGTAATAAAATGGTAGTAAATCCATATCTAAAGCTCATTAAGCAAGTCACAGACAGACCCCGCTTACTATGGCCTATTCAGCAACCACCTAGGTACTTCCTCGTCCATAACTCACAATCACAATATACAAAGCTCAAACAAATTTGACGATCACTATCTATTATTGTACATTTGTCTGTATGTCCCACGACCTCTCTCAGATCCGTTTATTTTGCTTTTTGCCTATCTATTTTTCTGTAAAGTAATAACTAGCGCCTGAGTTTACTTATTTTGCGGCTCTTGAGTGAAAAAAGATTAACTAAATACGTATAGAGTAAATTATACAAAAATAAATTACCCAAAGCGATAGCTTTTAATTATGGTGACTATGCTGTCAACAATAGGTATTAAGCAAGATATCAGAATATCTGTAAGGGTCAATTGAAAAAAAAAATTGCTCCATGAATTAATAATAAAAAAGATTCGCATTATAGTCCGATTTTGAGTTTGCTCATTTTGTCGTGTTTGAAACACGAATTGCTCCAATTGATTCCTGATTCTGGATTCAAAATTCCAAGTTGCACTAGTTAAGTACTGGGTATTATAATTTTGAACAAAAAAATATTTTCTCGCATTTAATCGTGAAAAGTACTATATATGCCTCGATGGTAATTGCAATTCTTGGGCTCGTATCTCTTAGAGTTAGACGGTCTCGTCTTCTCATCTTCTTCCACACTTACCGTCGTTGAATGAACAATGTACCATTAGTATCTTAGTAATGTACCTTAATTACGAATGTTACCTTTCCTTAGGAGTTACGTATGACTTCCACTCAGATTACGATAATTACTTAGAAGTTAAGTTTTGTTCAGGTTTTTTCGACATGTTAATCCAGGGCCCCTTTTTTCTTCCCCTTCATACAGCCCTGTGTTAATATTTCAATTGTGCAGTATAATTGATGTGATAAGCTTCACCTCCATGCCATTAATTAAGTAGGTTTTTCCTAATTTGTCTCTGAATCCGGTATCACAGGACGTGTCTGGTTTTGAAGAAGGTTTTTTGTCTTATCATACTTTTCTCACATTTTGATGAACTCGATTGTTAAGAACGGAAAACGACGTACAATAACGAATTAATTTACTTAATTGACATAACAAATCCAACTAATTAGGGACACTTAAATGAATTTTTAAGTAGGTAATTGATACCATTTCTAACTCAGGAGTTACTACTTTATAGTATGAAAAACTGTCTGTCCGCTTTAACTTAAAACTGTTGGACAGACTCGAAAGACTTAGTGTATGGACCATGAAGCTACGACAGAAGGGAGTTGAGCAATTAACGATTTAGCGAAACAAGTCAAATCATAATCACAATTCATTTATTGTCATAAATTACATGTAGGTGCAGATATTATTAAAATATACAATATTTGGTAAGAGATCAGTGCAATGTTACCCACAGGGGTGTAGCAATTAAAATAGTAACAATACACATACAACATGCAACGTGCAACACAAAGATACAATACAAATACATAAAATTTAAATGAAGTCAAAAACAAGGAGACCAGTGTTCTAGGGTAAGTAGTAAACCAGCTGGTCATAATTGTCATTATGATCGACCGCCTCGTTGGCCTAGTAGCTTGGTCATTGGGCTCGAGCGCCAGAGGTCGTAGGTTTGATTCCCACTGGGAACAGACAACTGTGTACAATTTTTACAAGTTGGTCCCGGTCTGGATGTTGATATACGAGTATTTGTGAATTCTCCTATCCTTGTTTAATTCCCATAGCACAGGAGAAAATCCTAGTTTGGGATTAGATAAGTGTGTTGTATATGTATATATGTCATATTTATTTATTTATGTATGTATGTAAACGTTTTATTGTACCAAAAATAACAACAACAGTAATAAAATATGAATTAAACTGTGTACAAAGGCGGACTTATCCCACTTAGGGATCTCTTCCAGTCAACCTTATATTTATTATTGCACTAAAAATATACAGATACCATAGTAACATTACATTAGTTCATCGACGCGGTCTTACCGCTCAAGCGATGTATTCCAAGCAGCCTTTGGGGCGAGGAAAGTAGAGAAAGGTAGGTTTGCAGTATACTATACTCCAGCCCTCCATTGATCCCCCAAAGAGAAATTCGTCAATTTACATTTGCTGTAAATTGCTTAGTATATAAGTTAGCTTGGCTTCTAAGTTTTCTTTCATTTCAACTGCAAATACAACTGTATCGAAGTAACTGGTATACCTCTACCAAACCTTTTAGACAAAAATAGTTAAGTAAATATCGATTTTAAAAAACAAAAAACAATACTTCCGAAAAATAAAGGAAGTCCGTCAGTAGCTAAGTTAAGAACGGGTCAAGTTGCACGAATCGGTGAGCGCGGCCATCCACCGTAAAGATGCTAGATGCCCTTCGGAGCCCGCTCCATTGTGCAGGCCTCCGACCTCCGTCCTCCGCACTCCCTTGTTGTTTGTAAACGAATATTAATTATGGTAAAACTGAGGCTATTTGGTAAAGGAAGTAAAATTACACCATTAGTTGGTCGTTACTATCGCATAAGGGGAGGTCCTGCCCAATAGTGGAGGTGACAGGCTAATGATGATAATACAGTCACACATTGCTCTAAAATGTAGGTACGAACGCAGTAATGTAGGCCTACATGCCTACGCTATACACACAGATAGCTTAGTAACTACGTAAATTTTAATCTACATATTTTTTTTTTTTTACTTTTAAAGTATAATATATTTATTGAAAATTAAAATTAAGAATAACAATATACTAATTACAAAAAAGGAAATAAGGACCCTACAGATAAAATATCTCCTCCAGCTCTGCAGAGTTTTTAACAGTGCCGAGGATACTCGCTGCGTTACCCCTTTGGATTTCCAGGCTGATGCGGCTGATAAAAAAGGATCTGGGTCGACAGTCCAATGGTCGATGCAAACTTCTTAGCTTCCGGAGCCCAAGCGCCAAGTGTCTCTACCGCAAAAGGCAGGAACTCAAAGTGATCACGCAGGGAGAAATATTTTTGAATTTTACATATTTAAAAGTTTAGTGTAGTCTTAATACTATGTTAATGAACATATTAAACTAGTTTCTTAAATAACTAGAACAGAAAATAACTAGTTTCAACAGTCCCAGCCAGTGTCTGACGATGGGATCGTCAAACATCTCGTCAATCATTTCCAGGATCCCGTTCTTGCTGCCTCACAGTCTGTGCATCAGGGAGCTCGCTTTCTTAAGCATTATTGCAGCAAAATCATCAATGTGAACATCCCTGATGCGCTGCAGTATCAGGGGCAGCCCCAACAGCAACAACTTATTCAACCTGGAATCTCTGCTCAGACAATAACATATTATATGAGGCCAATTCAATATCTCTGTTCGTACAAATGTAAAGAACAAGATAAATAAATTGACTTATTAGCTAAATTCTCAAAGAATTCTAATAAAACTAACGAGTCACGTCACGTGACCTCCAAACTGAACTTACAAGATAATTCCCACACGATTATATCTTTCCAAAAACGGAAGTCATATCATACGCGACAACAACATCTGAAACATAGAAAAATAACCGCAGGTTTATTAGGTTGAAACCTACCTAATTGACAATCAAGCTCTTAATAAAAGCGGCTTAACACTATCTTAATCTACCAAACATTTAAAGGAGGCTACTATATATCATTTTTCAATCGCACCTATCATAATTTCTATAGGAGTTACAGTGTGGCAACTTCCTCCAAAGCCCTCTACAGTAGTTACCCCCCATTCAATGTTAAACTAACGGCTGAACGGTCCGCTGACTACACTATAACATACCTACCCGAATTGAATTCTGTTTCGCCCTCATGACCCAAATAAGATTTTAGTGTGGAAAACAACATTCCTTTGTCTTTTGGAACAATATGAATGCAAGACTTCATTTAGATAGCTTTAGTGCTGAATTCTAAAGACTGCACAACATTTTGGGGTCGAAGCGAGTTTGTGAACTTTGATTTGACAGCCATAGCCTGTCTACGTCCTTCATTATACATAGGCCTCCTTACGTGGCTTAACATCCGGCCCCCAGTTTCCTCATCCAGCCGTTTTTAGCATTACATAAGTCAGCAGATATACGCTGCATCGCGGTATCTATTTTAGAATTCCTCTGCATCAATGTCCATCGATTCTGCGACAGATGTGTTTAACCTAAGATTATGGGTTCTTACTCGTTCTCTCCAACCAACCTCATAAAATGCTAGCCCGCTATCAGAATGGCTCAATTGTCTTGTTTGTTAAAAGAGTTCCCTATCACTACATCTAAATTAAACCAATATATCCATCGTCCACGAACAATGGTTCTGATGGAAGGACACTTGCTTCTTGCATATTGCCTGGTGTAGAAACCTGGATCGTACTACTGGCATACAAAATTCTGGCAAGGGGTAAATCGAATGAAGGGATATTCCTCCTATTTATCAAAAGGGCTCAAAATCAAACAAATTTTGAGCTATTTTTATAGTTAGAAATGTCAGATATAATGAAAAGTTCTTAAAAAGGTAATAAAGGGCTACACTCAACAGAATGATGACAAAGTCATTAAAATTATTTGACATGCGAGATGAATAACTCTATTAGCTATAGAAGTAACCAGCTGAGCGGATCCTCAATGTCAGAGATTCATGCAAGTTCGAGGTATTCGAGCCAGTGGGTTAGATTTGGATGCTTTAAGAAGTAAAAGTAAACTATTTGATGGTTTCTTGACAATCTAATTTTATATTCACCTTAATCAGCCTAATTTCTGATCAGGTATGTGTTACACTTTAGCTCTTCAAGTAGAACACTCTTTAAGAAAGTTATTGCGGTGTAGAAGGAGATCGTGAAGGGCTTCACAAGTCGGCGAGTTCAATTCGATACCTACTGTAATGCGAGATGAGCGCACCGGAACGAGCTTCTGGCACACTGTCCATTACACCACGATAATGACTATCTGCAGCTTATAATGTAATGTAATATGTAATGCAGCTGATCTGTTTACTCAGAGGATTAGAATCGACCCCCAACCTGTGTCGGAGTACATGCTTAAGGAGGCAAACCGCAGCCATCGCAGACTTTAGTAGCCTGAAGGTCCAATTCAGTCAGATAAGACGTATTACAAACTGTAAAAAATATATATATATATTATGAGAGCTGATAACCGATAATCCGTAAAACCTCTCTGGGATATCGGATCCAGCAGTGGACATACAGAGGCTGATGTTGGTAGATGTTAAGTTTAAAATTTGTAAATTTTGAAGTTTGTAAATTTTAAGCTAATGTCAGGATTCAGTGATCGAACCCTTATCCGAAATGTAGAAAATTTGTTGTTTCCTTATTTATGTATCGTAGAACTATGCGCACGCGCACACCAAAGGTCTCTCATCAGAATTAGACATTTATAACCGCATTGTGCTTCCACAAGGCTCGGACAAACGGACGGACAAGGAAGCAAGACAAAAGCCGGACGCAGATATTAATTAAGTCGATAATGAATAGATCCCATTAATGACCATTACTGGACATGTGATCCTTCACGGTATAGAGTCCTTGGATATAATTTTATGGTTGTTTTGGTAATGATGTATTGTTTTGAATAATGAACGATATGTAGTTGTTATGAAGTGACACGTAGGTGTGTAGTAATTAATAGTCCAAACTGAAACGGCATAGATGAAGTCAAGGTCCACTGTTATCTGAGAATCTATATTCTATCAACTTGTACCTATCTCAAGATGTGGTGAAAATTATTTAGGACTCGTGAGAAAAAACATGTTAATTATTAGAGTGTGTTTTTAAAACTTGTCTCCTAATTTTTAATTATTATTTAGACAGTTGTAGTGGGTACAAAATAATTTTACCCCAAGACCCTATTTTAAATACAATGTTAAATTTCGATCTCAAACCAAGTAGGAAAAAAATCGGAACAATATAATAATACTAAATAATAAATATCTCAGACATTCACACCAATTATCCAGTCCCAAACTAGGCAGAGCATGTGGTATGGTTACTAGATAACGGATAGACATACTTAAATAAATATATAAACATCCAAGACTTGGGTACAAACATTCATATTCATCATACGAACATTTGCCCCTAGCGAGATTCGAACCCGCAACCTCCGGCGTGGCAGTCCGAGAGCTACCCGATCCGCCACGGAGGTCGTCAAATATATTACATTAAAAATACAGTTTTCTTCGGCAACTAAAATCTTACAAATATACAATCAAATAAATATAGTGTGGGCAGGCGTAGTGTGGGACACTCACTAGCTAGATGGTTCGATGATCTGCGTAAGGCGGCTGGCAGTGACTAGATGAGAAGAACCCAGGATCGGGGTCAGTGGCGCGCCTTGGGAGAGGAGGGAGGTCCAGTATTGGACTATTGCAAGCTGATGATGTGAAGTATATATTCTTTATTCTAAGTACATAATATAAAATTGATCACAAGGGAACATGTGTACAGGTGGACTTAATTCTATAAGAAATCTCAGCCAGCCTTCACTTCAAAAAATAACGGAAAATTACTATCTGGTACTAAGTAAAACTTGTAATTCCTTGGACTGTAATAAGGTTCACGATTTGTTCCTGACAATCTCATACACAGAACAGAGGATATAAAGTATAATAGGATTGATTGGAGTATCTCAGAGAAGATTTCCACCGAAGTTACTAATGATGATGAATTTTGATCCCAATTAACAAGCACGTAGGTACAATCGAAGTAATTGGTTAATTGTTATAGCTTAACCAGTGATTTCCTGCGGTAAGTAGTTATTGGGCAGGTGTTATTTGTTCCTGGTAGAGACGGAACAGAGGATGTGGTGGCCCTCGAGCTGGTATCTCGGGCGGCTGCATCTCCTTGCCTGACGCGCTGTGCACACCACAAGCTAAGCTAGCGGCCGAAGATTCGGTTCGAAGTCGTACCTTGAGGGATACCACATCGAGATATGGTATGGGCTATGCTCGCATTTTTGGTCGAAAACAGAAAATCAGACGAAGATTCTAAGGGCCAACTTCTTACGCAAAATCGACGATGGCTGGCTTTTGGGAAATACGAGTTTTGGAATGAATACAGCGTATTGACTATCGCAAGTTAGGGTGCCACCAGCCAGGGATCGATCGATTTCGGCTGATGATAATATCATCATCAGCCGAAATACTGCTGAACAAAACCTCCCCCAATAGAACTTTTGGAAGGCTTTTTATTGGGGGATTTGCCACAATCGCCACGCTCGGCAGACGGATTGCTGAATGCAGTAATGATCTTAATATACACAGTTCAACACTGCTGCCCGTCGCTGCAGTCGCGCAATCCCTTACGACACCCACGGGAAAAATAATGGTGTCCGTAACCTAAGGCGGGAACCACAGGGCCATATATAATAACTAATTATTTCTACACGCCAACAGTTGCTCTGGACCACTTTCAGCCTGACAAAAATTAGATAATGCTTATTTAATTAGATAATGCTTTTTGATTCTTTCTACTTCAGTAAAATTACATTTACAGCTAAGCCTGTGTTCTCTACCAGCGGAGTAAAACCCTAACAATAATAACAATGACGTCCGGTATTTTTCACGCGCTATGCCTCCGCTTGGGCGCTCAATTTTAGCGCCATATATAAAAGAAGGCCTTTGTTTTTTACATGCACAGTCATACGCAAAACGTGAGGGATAAACGTCTAGTCGGTGGTGAGAAATGAGAATCTAGATAAGTGTGAACATGGCTTGGACTGTGCTCAGTGTGTTGGTGTGTGTGTGCTCCTTAACGAGAACTCAGGTGATTCCGGGGAAGGCCCGGACTAATGACGGGGATTACAATACGGTGAACACCGATGGATCTTTTGATTTTGGGTAATATAATCTTGTGTTTATCAGTGAATTAGTGAACTTAGTATCAGCGAGCGCTATTTTGTGATTTATCTTCTAATTTCGTTATCGGTGCTGCGATGACCTGGTTCTTTATCGGACATCAGTCTATCAACTGATCAACTGTCCACTGCTGGACATAGACTTTCGTGATTGTTAGCTGTCGCAGTAACTACTAGACTCGACTCAAATTTTCAATAGGGATTTTCAATAATTAAAATAATATTAGAAATTTGAGCTTAATTATTTTTATTTCAATAAGCTTTTAAAAATAACTTTTTATTATCTGAATAACAGCTTCGTGACCAAAAGGACAATGAGTTGAAGGCAAATTAGTAGTTAGTTCTGTTGATTAGGTTGTTTTAATATTAAAATTCCTTCCAAACAATATACTAATATCAGTTTTCGTCATTACCCAGGGCTATTAATGACTGAATGAATCTAAGATGCATCATTATGCATTTTAGATAAATTCAGTCATTAAGTGCTATACTAAAATGCCTGAATCCTCACACGCTTAATTACCTAGCATTTGAAGTTTTTTGGCAAGGCGTGTGATTTACAATACAATTCGTTTATTAAAGCTGATAAGTAGGTACGATTAAGCGCCAAACGTCATATTCCGCTTTTGCTACCTATCTTGCCGCTCCGGATATACTAACATGTCAGACTGTGCGACAAAGAGGCACGTTTATGAAGTTGTTACGGATAAAATTAAGTATAACCTGATTCGGCCCAGTAATTTTCAATGAAATGGTATTACAGAATTGCGCTGAAAACCTAAGCCAAAAACTATGACTAAACTTTTAAACTTACCTCTTAACGGTTTTTTTATTTGGTGGATATTTTTCTATTACCAAATTCTGCTTTTAATGAAATAAATAATATACCTAGATTACCATCAAAACGAAAATCTAAATGCGTATCATAAGCACATTTGAAATTACACGTAATTAAAAACACTAATTAATATATGACATATTAGGAAAATGAAATAAAATTTTAAAAAATCAAGCCGACTATCAAATACCAACAAACAGATTATGTAGACATCTACAGTTCTGCTCGGAGGGAACATAGTGTATTTAGTATGGCATAGCACTAAGTTTGTCCCTATAGTGGGAAACAGAGTTATGGGACTTCGGGCCTGAGGTGTGATGAGGTAGGAGCGGTAGGAGGGTAGGGTAAAACTTTTTTTTATATGGCCTTTGTTATTATGCTTTTGAGGCACAATAATTCCGCCAATGTCAAAGTGGTGGAACACGTCAAACTTACGATTGCAGTACTACAGGATTTTGACAACTGTGGCATTCCTCTGATGGTCCTTTACCTCGGTCCACCACAGACTGTACTATCGCAAGCCTAATGAGAACTAGTTTTAAACCTAATCAGCCATTTGACGACTATTACTATTTCTAGGTAAATATTTGTATAAATATTCATTATAAACTTCAAAAAATCTTGTCCCAACCCAGATATGCGAACAAAGACCGAGGATCAAGCTACCACCTGGCGCATGGGAATGCCAACAAAGTGGTTGGCGGTAGATTCGGAAGCAAGGACCCCGCCACTGACACCATCAAGGAGACCGTCTACACAGCTGGACCTAGAGGGTAACATTAATATTTGACGTAATACACTCACACATACTACATATACATACTTATATCTGCCTACCCCATATATCAGTTAAGTCGGGATATTAGCGGACAGAGAAATATAAAAGTTAAGTTAGAGCAAGTCATGTCAACACATCTGCGAGATCTAGGTATACACATTCAGAGGGTTCTCGCATATTCTTTGCGTTGCTAATAGCATGACGTTAAAATCAAGGTGCGTTATCGTTTTTTTTTAATGTGATTCTTCCATTCCTGTTTATCTTTAATAGGGTTCTTTTTATACAGCATCAGATTAGTTTCTTCCAGAATACCCTATTTCCCTTACAAGTGTCTCCATCAAAGACAACCAGCATCACTGCCTGAAATAACATATTTATTGAAAGTCCCAAGTTTGATGAAATTAATGTCAAGAAGTGAAGCATTTTGGAATCATTTTGCCCCAAAGTCTAAATAATTATTAAGCCAATTCGTCAGCGATGCGTGCGAATTTGTTCGCATGTTATTGGTCGCGTAGCCTCGCAAACCAATGCGTCATGTAAAATATGTTTTTCAGATTCCGCGCAAAAGGCCCCAATGTCCACAGGAAGATGGACTTAGATCAACGGCCGCGGGGACCTATAGGGAATAAGGATGACCCTTACTTTGATCCTAACGAGGACCCAAGTTACTCCTTTAAGTTCGACACTAGGACCTACTCGAAAAATGAAAATGCCGATAGCAGAGGAGATGTTAAAGGTTTGTTAGCAAGCAAGCTGCTAAGTTAATAAGATACTCCAATTGCTAAATGTATGCAAATCAATGTTATTTAGTTGTTGAATTTCTTCTCATAAAGGTAAAATTGGATCGGTCACATACTTATTGGATTAAGTAGATCGCAAAATAATCAATCAGATAGACAGAGAGTAAAAGAACGTCTAGACGAAAAACTGCCATATTTTTATGATTATGAATTTGCCAAACAAGTCGAAACGCCATTAAATTATGAAGCCGAAAATGTCCTAGTTTGATGTCGACAATGACACTAAAAAAACTACTACCTACCTCTTCACTGATAACATTCAATATGAAAGCAAATTCAATACTCAATTGTTGAAAAACTGTAATTTCCCACTAGGTCACTACTCATTTGTGGATGACGTTGGGGAGCGTCACGATATCGCCTACATCGCTGGTAGGGATACCGGTTTCCACGTGTCATCTGCTTATCCGGACAGCCCTAACCTCATTGGATCTCCTTTCCATCGGGCACCTCTGGTGAGAGGAGAGACTAGGCCGCGTGGAAGAACAGCTATACAGAGAGGGCTTGACGGTTCTTACAGGTATCATTTCATTCTTTACTTTCGCTTTTTAATAAACATGAAACTAAATGATCCAAGTTCCAATGAAGCGAGAGAAATGTATTATTTCGCTAAGCGTTGTCTGACGTCTAGGTAACGCTGAATATTATGTGTTTCCCTATGAGGCTGGCATGGACATGAATAGTCCAAAGCCTCGATAAAATAACAGAAAAAATATATATTCATAATATAGAAATCATCCCGTGTTGTGAAAAAGATATAAAAGCTATTGCTGGTTTTAAATCAGACATGAATTTTATGACAACAATTTCTGGGAGTATGAACTTCATCCTACTTTCCATGAATTAGATCTACCTACCCATAACATTTTTTCAGGTTCATATCAGCCGGTCCTGACCAAAGAAGAACGGAGAGCAGTGACTCTCATGGCAACGTTAGAGGATCGTACACATTCTTAGATGACAAAGGTGTTCAAAGGTAGGCAAACACTGTAAAACTTTTAAATGCATAAAAGTAAAATCCACAGTATAGATCCGTTATTAGCACGTTTTAGTTCATTGCAGTAGAATGATCAATATTCTGAAATGGTTCTTATTCTCAGGACCGTCCACTACATAGCTGGCCCAGGAATCGGTTACCGCATCGTGAAAAGCGGAAAGGATCCGTACATCCCAGCATACTTTCCGACCATTCCCAGCGCTTACGATCCTGACTTTGTGAACGAGGGGTCAACCGTTTTCTCCCCTGATGACACTGGCGCTGACGATGTTTTCAAAAGTAAGTAGACAGTGATTAAGTGAAATGTTGTTTTGAAGTCTTCACAAAATCTGTTGTTACTGTTGCGCATTGCTTCATAACACGCTACTTCAAATTGCCCGCGATATAATGTTATGTTTGATGTGTATATAAAATAGTTTACTGTGCCAAGCATGTTGATCTTGTCTTTCCATATTGTCACCGACGTTTTTCTTCCAGGGCCAGAAGCCACAGCAGCGTCAGGCCATGTAAAACCTCCTCCTTTCCCAATCGACAAAGACAGACCTGGAAAGAAACCCACCGTTCCCACTGGCCCCAGCAGTTCTGAGGATGATGACAATGATGACGGCAGTTATAGTCCAGAAGGGTCCAGTTTCGGACAGGGAACTGGCAGTTCCGGGTTTGATACAGATGGAGGGGTAGGACTTGGACAAGGTGGGGGAATTGGACATGGACAAGGTGTGGGAATCGGACATGGACCAGGATCTGGAGGGGTTGGAACACGTCCAGGTTCTGGAGGGGTTGGATCACGTCCAGGTTCTGGAGGGGTTGGATCACGTCCAGGTTCTGGAGGGGTTGGATCACGTCCAGGTTCTGGAGGATCTAATTATGGCCCAGGGACTGGCGGATCTGGGCAAGGCACGGGAGGTTCTGGATTTGGTCAAGGTACTGGTGGTACTGGATTTGGTCAAGGCTCTGGTGGTTCCGGTTTTGGTCAAGGAACTGTTGGTTCCAGTTTCAGTGAGCCTACTGGTGGTGATGACACGAGCTACGTAGATGAAGACTCAAGTTACGGAGGCCTCAAACCCACCAAAGGACCAGGTGATGAGTAATGGATAAGCAAGCAGATTGTTACTGGTGATCTTGTTTTATTTAGATTTCTCTCTTATCTTGCTTATTAGAGAACATCAATCAATTGAATTATTATAACCTAATACTTTGACTGATGACAAAATGTTAACATAACTTGCCATGAATATGACGAACGCATTGTTGGAAATACAAGTTCCTTTGGATGCATCTGAATTGTCATGTTCCTAAATAATTTAGTTTAACATTTAATACTGATTAATAATAAGCTTTATTTTAAAAATTATAGGCTAAGCAAGATCACCACTTTCAGTTCACTTGTTCACATAACGGTTGGAGATTGCACTGGTTTAGACTTACCTCTTTATACAAAAATTGCTTGAACGCAATAAATAATATTCACAACCAAACTGGTTTTATTACACCATCACCTTTCGGCACTAGCACAGAGCACAGCAAAGAACTTAGAGATCATTAAACATTGCAGGCAAACCGGGCCGACCGCGTCCCACCAGCAAGCCCTATAGGCCGACGAAGAAACCTTATGTGCCACTTAAACCTTTCCAGACTACGAATAATAAAGACGACGATTTCGATGCAGAGACAGACGATAAAAACACACCTCAGTTCGCTATAGGCTTTAATATACAACCAAAACCTGGTACAACCACGATATATAAACCTGGTACTACGATAATTAGAAATATAGGGCAGGATTATTTCGGAGTACCTCCTGGGGTATCAGTGAGAGCTCATGTTCAGAGTATTGATTTATATCCTTACGATTCTAAACTTATATCGCCGTCAGAAGCCATAGAAAAAGATAAAACGTAATGTTTTTTTGTAATCAATATGAAATAAGTACAATTATATTCCACATTTTTGACAATGTTTCTGTAAATTAGTAACATAGGTTTATAGTACTGTAAAATAGACAAACTAACTTATTTAAACAATAAACATGTAAGTAATTATTAATTAGTGTTTGATTTGATTATTATGTAAATAATAATATGGTTAGGTATTTATAATTTAAAGGTAGCCTGAAAAAACACACACAGGTTGATTTTATAAAATTTATTCAAACAACACGACTGTAACTTTAACAAAATACAAAATAGTAACTGTTACTAGGAGTCAGGATGTTTGATATATTTGTGTCTGTGACGTCACTCCACACCTCGCCCCCGTACTGTCACCCCATTAACGATTACAATAATTAAATATCGGAAAAGTATGTAACAAAGTTAGGTAACAAGAAATGTTAGTTGGAAGGATAAATTTTGGCAAAGTCTATGTTTGACAATCTTACACAGAGTGTTCACCTATTTAGTACGCGTGGAAAACATTGCAAAGTGATCATTAGGTGGTTAATGGACTCATGAGTTGTTTCTGAAAATGCTGATAATTGAATTAGCATTGGCGGTACAGCTGCATGATTTCAATGACATGTATTTTTGTCTCCTGCATCCATAGGACATTTAGCGAGAGGTTATATAGGTTTCTCAGTCTTGAATGATATACATTAAATCATTTATTTGCTCATACAGGAGGGTTAGTCCAAGTAGTTATACTGTTAGCTCTACGATCGGATAGATTGGACAAAAAAAATCAAACTAGTTATACTGCTCAGTATGACATATTGGAACCTACTCCCTAAGTATTTCGGGCAATATCCGTCAGACTACAAAGTAATTATGTACTCTAATGGACCATGTGTCATCTTATGATTATAAGCATTTGGTGTCCAACTACAACAATAAATTAGACATCAAACGCTTATCATATGTCACATGACCCGTCAGATTTCCAAATGGCTTTGTAGCTCGACGGAAATGCTTACGGACTACCATTACTCCTTGCTCTAAGAAATGCTGAACATCCTCAAATGTTCTTCATGACGTTTAGTCTTAAAATAAATTTTGAAACTGGCGACTGTCGACAGTACTAGCATTCAACTAGGTAGAAATAACTTTCTCAAGGAAACGGATAGAATAATCCTATTGCGTCGGGACGTATTTGGAAAATTACGTTAAGTTGATGATTCAAGGATACAATCAGTACTACATGCTTGTCATAAGTGTTGACACTGACGTTGGGCCCTTAGGTCACTCAGCAGCAAGCTACGACGAGGTCTATGATCGAAGGTCATTGACATGGCCTGTTTTTATAAGCTAAAGGCAGTCGGTGGGCATCTTTTGCTGAACCGACTGGAATCGATTATTAGGGAAGACGAGTTCTTAAGATGGCGTAACTTAGGTAGCCCCAGATAGGTGGACCAAACGAACTCCCCCTTCGCCAGTTTATAAGTACATTCTGTGTTAAATTGTCAGACAATAATGTTAACAGTAAAGTTAGTATGTGGATAAATTATTAATCTACAAAGATAATTTTATATTTAAGTTCCTAACTACTCGTTGGTGAGATTTCTGTGTCTAGTAAATATTATAATTTTCATAAGTTTCGAATTATATATATTTGGATACAAGTTTATAGGATTTTTATAAATATAATGATTTTTTTACATAATATTTTGGAATTTTTGCCGAGTATATTGAAAAATTACAATTTAGCGCAATACAAAATACTCAGTATCTACACTATACAACTAAATACGTAACAATAGAAAAAGGAAATATAGTCCTTTACATAAATAATTAAATTTAAAGTATGGTGTTTATTAAAAAGTGAAAATTCGTTTTGTAAAATGCAATCAATTTTACTAGGGGGGCTACTTTTAGAACTTTGCAAATATTTCGACTTTCCATAGAAACGCGTCGTCCAACAGATCAATTAATTTTTTTGTTGTAAAATTCTAATAAACTTTTTACAAGTGATTTTTTAAAGTATTTTTTTCATAATGCTAATTTTCTAATGAAGGCAAAACTTTCTATTTTAAATAAATATAACTTCTCTGACCCTTTCATTACATATCAAACTCTCTACGCGTCTCGATAAATTGAAAATTACTAGCTATTTCGTTCTACAATTAACAGATCTGTTCAACTATAAGTACTTAGATCTAAACTTTACTATGAATTATTCTGAACTTTACACGTATTTGTATAAGATAAAAAACATAATGCCAATTTAAACCCAAAATACATGAAAATGTATACATTACTTAGTATAAAAAATACGTAGTTACAACTAAACTTTACACAATACGTTAAGTTTTAGAGAGAAGGCTAAATTTTGTCGATTGGCACTTACGGCACTTGCAGAAACTATTTCAGCAACGGCAGAATATATAAAGCTGGCTTAACAATGCATCATATTAGCACGATTTTATCGCAGAGTTTTCATATTGGCGGTTTCGGAAAATCATATCATGTGAAGCCGACTTCCGGTTATATGATCGACCAATTATGTCACGTTGCGTCAACGCCGTCACGATGCTGCACTGGCAAGTCAACTTAAACCGACAAAACTGTGTAAAATCCTTTGAAACTCAATAAATAAATATTCATATTCCAAAAACTAAACTAAGTTACTCAACCGAAGCTTTGCTCCTCCTTAACACTATGTATATAAAAATCTATATATTTCTATAGATAGAAAAAGTTTAGATAGAAAAAGATTCTAAAAGGCAAATTAGCAAATCACAAGAGAAAGCTTAAATTGAGCGAATTATTTTATGTGCGAGCTTATGACTACTTTAGTTTACAAAAAGCGGTCATCGAGGCAGAGCCACGTACTTGGAATTGGAGTCTGATTGATGAGCAGTGATCGGAGTATGTAGAGCGATTTCCGGCCAATTATTTATTATTTATTCGTTAAATAGATAAATAGATAGACATTTATTTACTGACACAACATAAATTCACAAACAAGTAGAACAAATAAATTTCTTGGACAAAATATAACATAACGCTTCGCAGGTATCCAACGAAACACAATAGAACTTATACTGTTTTCACATCTACGTTGGGAGCCCGTATACGAATATAGGTAACCTCTGTAAAATTTTCACCGCGATAAAGGTGAGGTGTATTTTATTATGTGACGCCCCCATTGCTATTGCTACACAGGTTCAGGGCAAGACTTATGTGTTCTTTTAGAAGAGGCGCAAAAAAATTGCGTCAATATACTCTTTATCCAATGCCCTAAAAACTGGGGTGTCGTTATTGCCCCTCTTGCTTCAGAGATACCAGGAAAATATGTGTCACTTTAGAAGTTTAAGTAGCAAAGAAAATATGCTTGAGATAAGTTTTTGGCCATGATGCGCTCAATTCAATACCCTCAAAAAAAAGTGTCTATACTATGACAGCATGTTGCAAGTACTAAAAGCTTTGCCTACACCGATTACAGTTTAAGAGTACTCATTATTTTCTAATATTCACACAGAAGTACCCTTATAGTCAGATATGAAATACACGACCATGGTTCTGCCAAGATGACGTGCGTGTTAACAACTCACATAACGAGTATATACAAAGTACTTTAGACCATATATTTAAGGCCCTTGAAGTGGTTGCATCACCAACATGCATCGTTCACACTGCTCTGATATGACAGAAGGCCGCTAAGTGCTAAAAGGAAATTTTGAGAAAATTTAAAGATGCCAAACTGGTTTTCGACTATGAGTTATTGATGAATTTGTAATTCTTAATTTGTGAAGAAACTATAACAATTTTCATAGAATTCTAGAATACCCGTAAGCATCTCGTTGCCATTCTATAGTATCAGGACAGCATTGGCAAGTACAGTTTTCAAACGTAAACTATTTCGTTTTTATTTATTTTGTTTACAAATAGCGACAAGTAACCGAAAATTCAATGGACAGCCCACCAAAAGTGGCTTTCTATTGGGGAGGCTTATGTTCAGCAGTGGACGAATTTTAGCTGATATTTTAGCTGATGTTTTAGCTATTGGTTTACATACTTTATTTTTTGTGATGCCATAATAATTTATAATTTAACCACTATTTGACTTTTATTTGGACTGGTTATTTTTTATATTTCACAGCCATTATTTTCTTACGGCGTGTCTTTTTAGTAGTATCTATTTTATATACGTTATTTATTAATAATAGTTATATTAAATAATAGTTATTTTGAATATGCAACGAATAACATAGCACATAATAAATTATTATCCTAATGAATAATATAAAAAACTTGTATTTGAAATATTCTCAATATAACAAAACATAATTTTCCATTTTATTATGCAATAACTAATGACAGCTTTATATCTTATCTATCTATATAAAAATAATAGACACATTTTAATAAAATAAGTCCAAAAAAAAAGGAAACTGCAGTTCTTTGATGATATGGAATTCATAGTTGGACTATAACGCATCTAAGTCTGGCATTTGGAAACCTCTAAAGGTTTTGTGCTATAACGAATATGACTGAACTACTTAAATATGGGATATTATTAGTAGTTTGCAGACATGTTAAATACAAAAAATCCATGAAATCAATTTAAATTTAATAAAAACTAAATCAACATCGCAGAAATCTAACTTAACAATAAATTTTGTAAATTTGATCTACACAAATAACATTAACAACTCAAGAATAAATTACAAAATTTCTTGTAAATTTACAAGCACCAATTCTTAAAATCTATTTTGTGCATTTTTCCTAAACCACAACTAATAAATTCTTTTTTATGCAAAACTCGTGCTAATTTCAAAGATAGTATAAACCAAAAGTGTAACTTGATAGGAAAGATATAATTATTACATTACGACCCGATTTTGCCTCGATTTGGTACATATGGTACATGTACCAATAGCTTATATTCATACATAATTATATGAGGGACTAGAATGGAATTCTATAACTAACTACACTACTCAGTTGATGAAATTAGTTCAATTACAGATCCAAACAATGTAATTTTCATTTATGGACGTGGAAAACGAACAAAATTATCATGACATCGATAAATTTATTTTTTAAAACTGCCAAATTTATAGAAAATGTGCCTGGCATATAGTTATAACGCGACAAAATTCAACGACTAATTGATTAAACTTCAATACAGGTTTAAACTGTTACATACTCAGACTAAGTATATAAAAAAAGAATATTTAGTTACCTAGTGTTATCAGTGATAGATAAGGATGAGCAAAGTCGCTGGAAAATAATGGTTTTTCGCACACTTCGAACTTCTCTTGTGAGGGTTAGGCTGGTGTTTCGGCCTCGTGAGACATAGAGGAAGGTATGAAGAGGTGGCTGCTAAACTTCAACAGACGGAGAGACATTTTTCATAGCATATATATGTTCCACTCTCAGGTTGGGTAGGCCCACCCTCACAGTGAAGGCTTAGACGATTTCAGTATAACGACAGTTAACAGCACTTTAAGAAAAAACTGTCTATGCAGTCATGAAAGCAGAATTTGGTATTATTTCCATGTCCATAATTCGTTTGTTTAGAGTTACAAATCATATTGGCACAGATTTAGTAAATATTGCACTTTTCAAATATGTTAGTTTCTAAATAAATAGTTTAAAAAATCTTATAATATATAGGAAACTATTCATCCTGAGCATGGTATCAAAACCTTAAATAAAACTAATATTTATCAGTATTTTAAATACTTGATAAAACAAACAAGTTTAAATATATCAAACTAAAATTTTCAAAACGTTTTATTTCAAAATTTATTGAAGCAAGTTCTATGAAGTTTCCATTCACAGAAACAAAACTTCTTGAGTTCAAACCCCTAATATTTTTGGAGGGGAATGGTAAACCATTATCATTTACAAAAAATTTGCTAGGTTAATAATATTAGCACTATTTTTCTCTCTTAAGAGAAGGCAGTTCAACCAATCGCTTATTCGATACTTATCCATGTAGCTAATAAGCGATTGGTTATTTACTACTAAGCAAGTAAAACAACTTGAAAACCAAACCTTTCCAATTAAAATTTCCTTTACATGTGTCTAATATTTATTGTAGACATTTTTTTTTGTCGAAAATCGTTTCCTGAACATTTTTAGTCCAAATTTTACGGTTGGCTCAAAGAAATCGCTTATAGAGATAAGATGGCCTATATTCTACACTGACTTGAAATACTTGTAACATTAATGTATTTAATAATAACAAAAAAGGAAATGTATGAATTTAATGTAAAGAACGACTAAGTATACATCTTATTGTTAGTGATCATTTAGACAGTGGGCTCTATTATGAATTCCAAATCTGACAGACCTAACACTATTTCCCTAAAAATCAGACAGTACTAGGAAGATAGTAACAGATCTAATCAAATTTGAAAAGTCCTATCACAATAGGGCCTAAGCGTGTACTTACTTAAACTATTGCAACAAAGCTGTTTGTACAACAGATAACTTTAAACGAAGTTAAGAACGAAGCAACATCTGTCATTTATCAACAAGCAATAATTCTAACGCTAGCGCACACTTGAACATTTTAATTCTTATTTTTAAATAATTCGTTCTTCCCACGTTATACTAAAGAGTTTGAGTGGCAAGATATACGGCAGTGCTTAGATTATTTCGTTTTTAGTCTGAGCGGCAGTGGAAGATAGATTAAAGATCCTCTGTCCCATAGAGTTTGGAAACCGCAGAAAATTCGTTCTCCGTTCCCGTGTCCCGGCTTATATTGGGCACGAGAGTGAGAGTTGTGTAATCGTCGAAGAAGTCGATTAAAAACCAAAAACCTTGATAGGTCATTTTCACATCCGGCACACACATTCGCCGAGTTTTTAGCTAGCTGGAACATTGTGCGAATGTGTGTATGGCCATGCCACTTCTCTCGGTCCTTTGATTTTTGCCAAAATACACCGACACAGGCGAGGGTCTCAAGAGGCAATGCGAATGACGAGCATACCGTTTATAAACTTACTTGCTGTATGTTGAATGAGGTGTTAGTGTAATGCTTAAACACATATTTATATGCACTTTTCCATTGTAAAACATTCGTGGCCGTTTTTACCAAAGATTTAGCAGAACATACGACATTCTTACCAAATCATAGTAATTTACTGTAGTTTACTAAATTACATTTAATTCCGGAATATCGGAAACACAAGCAAAAAGGGTTCGCAAAAAATCGAATATCAATTCAACTATGAAACAAGTATAAATAGCACCACGTCCAGATTTAAAATATCAGCTCGTCGAAGTACCAATTCGTCGAGATCTGAGTTTGTCCATATAGCAATTCGTCCAGGTCTCGATTTATCTAAAGGTTTCCATATAAAATTGGTAGCATGTATGTATTTTATGATGTAATGTGAAATTAAAACAAGTAAAGATTACTGCAAAAACTGCATTTGAGGAATATACAAATACATTAGTTTAGAATAAGTATATGTATAAATGCAGCTACATGCAGTTACATGCAGACCTAAAAGTTTAATATTGTACTAAAGTGAAATTGATAAATTGACTAATTTATATGTCGATAATCTGAGATATAGATAATAATATTTGGTCATATTTATGAGCTGGACCAATTGCTACTTGAACCAATTTCCTAGTTCAAATGATATTCGTATACCATGCTGCAAACCCAACAACCCCAACATTGTCGCAAAACTACATCATATTGCAGAAACTATATAACCTTTTTTGAATGTAGAGTATTAGAACCAAAAATGCTCAAGCGCGCAACTAACGTGAACAACTTAGGAACTCCGCGTCTACTTCTGACGCGTCAAGAACAGCCAATATTACGTCATTTTCATCTTCTTGCTGGTTTCCTCGAGCATGTCCTTGATCTTAGTGAGGGGTGAACGTTTGTCATCACCCCCTCTGGTGGAGAACGACGGCGGAAGATGGATATGAAGAGGGTCGTGGAGACGGGACAGGTCTTTTTCTAGTTTGCTTATCTGGAAAATGAAAATATTAATTACTCGTATTTCTACTAATAATATGAGTAGTGTCATTTGAACGTCAATACGACATATTTTATAAACATATTAGTAAAGACTGTCTTGACGATATTCGTGATCTTTATTTAGCCAAATCGGAAATTCCACGATCGACAAGACTACAGTTAATGATTGTTTTCAATAAAAATTTAAAATATGGTTCGCAAAGTAACTTACCTCATCCTTCAGATGATTGTAGTGGTTGATGTCTAGACCAATCTTTTTCGCCTTTTTGTGCAAAGTTAGTAAATGCTGTCTATCTTTCACGTCTGGTAGCACGTACTCCTGAAATTATTTGCATTGAAATAAATATGTCTTGTCTCTTTTTTTCTTACTGAATCCACCTTTATTTCTATAACGCACCCAATTTTAAAAGTACATACTTAAATATTGAAAGCTTTAACTTTTCTAAACTATATATGCTTTGAGAGTGTATGTCAACGTCAGAGGTCATCGATTCGATTACCACTGGATACAGGCATTATTATTATTACTTAATTAATATTAGCTGTCTCTTTCTTTCACCACCTCTCTCTATTTCTCCTTTCTATTGAAGCCTTTATCTATCAGGATAGAACTAAAGAGCCGGTTTAGAGCTGTCTATATTATAGTAGCGTATGTACGAATATAGTGTATATCTTCGAAATCTTAGTTATATCATGTATAAATAAATAATAATAATTAAATATGTCAGACATTCACACCAATTATCCAGTCCCAAACTAGGCAGAGCCTGTGGTATGGTTACTAGATAACGGATAGGCATACTTAAATAAATATATAAACATCCAAGACATTCATATTCATCATACAAATATTTGCCCCTAGCGGGATTCTAACCCGCAACCTCCGGCGTAGTATAGTTTACCTGTTTAGTTAAAACGTAGTAAGCGTATCCGGCCATCGCTGTCCCGTATGTGACAAAATAGGTGACTGGTTCCATGATGTCCCAGGAGTACTCCCACCAGGTCAGCCGCGCCAGGACCCCGAACTGGACGCCCATGAGGCCCAGCCCGATCCACGTGAGCGCCGAGGTCTGACGCCCGGTCTCCACTTCGAGACTCATTCGTTTCTGTGGAAATTAAGGAGAAATATGATGAGGCATTTCAACTTAGTCTTCAGAAACTGGCGGCCTTTAGGCTTCAGGTTGATGGGTGACAGGAGTCACTCACCATTAGTTTGCCAGTTTATTCAGTAATAATAATCATTCCAATATTTGAGATGAATAAATCCATATCCGCCTTTTATACGTACTGTGCAATAAAGTTTTTAAATAAAAATAAAATAAATTAAAATAATAATAAATTAAAAAATATATATTATTTTTAATCGCCTCCCCAACCCGTTTGGCCAGCGCGGGGAGTGTAGACCAAATCCTCCGTCTGTCTCCGGCAGATGAGAGAGGGTTGTGCTCCTGCAGTGGAGACAAAAATGACCTGATGATGATATTATTTTTATTTCATTGATATATGAAGGTATCAGTCAATCAATTCATTTACGGCTCTCATCGCCATGCACGTACAGCCAGTATCTGAGGATGGGACTGTCTCGGCACTAACACATCGTCAAGAGGATCTTATTGCTCCATGAGAGCCGGTTCCAGAAAGAGGGAACACGTGATCCTATGATCGTATAAAAGTCAGGAATTCAAGCCGTGGCAAACATGCTCGACGCGCTACAGAACCTAGGGTAACTTCATTAGGATGCATCATTATACTGCATTTTACAATTTACTGTAAACTTGTAGCACCCTAATTATAATAAACTGACATCTAGTGTGGTAGTTTCCTTACCACTTACTTTATAGAGTTACTATACGAGTTCTTTCAGTTCTTACATACATACATACATACGTACATACATACGTCTTATATGGAAACCCAGCTAGGTTTAGTGACATTTACAGCACAGTCGCGGCCAGGAACTGATGCTCCCATGAATTCTGCGCTTCATACAGTTACTTTAAAACTCCTGCTGATAGTAATTATCACCTCTACTCTTTTAGCAGCTGGAGCTCATCGGAGACTTGACATCAAATCTCTCAGCTCTCGCTTACTGGTGGTATCGTACATACATACATACATTCAGCACTTTATTACAGTAAGACGCCTCACCTCTTCCAGTGGCTGCAGCTCAGTGGAGAGTTTCTCCAGCTGCGCTCTGAGCTCTCGCTCCTTGCGGATCTGGTGTTCTCGCACGTTGAGCGCCTCATACAGCTGGTTCACTAGGTTCCGTACGTCACTTAGTCGCGTGATTTCATCGCTGCCGAGGCGTTCCTGAAATGGCAATGTTAATTTAAGGTTAAAAGTCCTTAGAAATATTGGAGTTATAACTTCATCATATCAGCCCTTAGACGTCCACTGCTGGACATACGCCTTCTCCAATAAATCGCCACCACACTAGGTCCTCCGCCCTCGTTTCCAGCCGCTTCCGACCGCCTCTTCAGGTCGTCGGTCCATCTAGTGGCGGGGCGTCCCACCCTGCGCGTGCCGATCTGCGGTCTCCACTCCAGAACTCGTCTGCCCCAATGACCGTCGATTATGCGACAGATGTGTCGCCTTTGATATTCGTCGAATCTCTTCATTGCGAATCATATCCTTCGAAGAAACCTCAAAGCATAGCCCTCTCGCTCGCTAATAAGTTAAGTTAGTACAGCAAGAAATAGGGCAGTCTATCCCCGATCTATCCCCGGCGGAGATTCTGAAATTACCCCGACGAATGTTAAAAAATGCCCCCATATTTTTTGCAGGGAGTCAGGTCTTAAACAATTATGTCGTGATTGTTTCTGGGTTTTGAGTATCGTGGTCACGTAACGCAATCCCAAAAAAGTTCTCTCAAAAACGTTAATTCAAAGCTTAGGAAAAGAGTAATCCTTAAACATTTGAATAATAAGACAAATTACGGTTGTTAGAACACCGCATACGGGGCAACAAGAATAATGTGAAATGTTGAGTTCAGTTTGAAATTTGTACCCAAACAGACACAGTAGGGTAATAATATCCTTAAAATATAAATATTAGAGATGACTTTGGCCGACTACCCGACTAGCCGACTAGTCGGCTGCAAAATGGCCGACTAGTCGGCTGACTAGTCGGCCAAGCCGATCATTGCTTTCGGATGACATCGGCAATATTCGTGAATAGTCTTTCGGCTCGTGTTCCGGCGCGCGGCCAGGCGGACTTGTCGGGACGTGTTTTTGTTTACATTATTATTATAGGGATAATAGGCGAGCAGCAATTTGCTGGTATGCCTATATCTGAACTGGTGTATTTAAGTATTTGAATTGTCACTTGTAACACTGGTTTTTGTTGAACTTGTCTAGTCTGTTTTTAAAGGTGTTCACTGAGGGGGCTTCGACAACGTCCTGCGGTAACTTGTTCTACGTGCTCGCGACCCTGTTGTTGAGCGTGTTGTAGCCGACGAGGGTGTTAGATTGAGTTGTCAACAACTTCATGTCATTTTTGTGCCTTGCTCTGTGGATGCAACTGAGGTTGGAGATTGATTTCAGGTCAGGACAATCATATTTGTCAGTCAGTATTTTGAGGTTTGGATAAGGTCACCACGATTGTGTCGTTCCTGAAGGGAAGGCAGTTTCAAAATTTGCAGTCTCTGTTCGTAACGTTTCTTCCTTAGGCAGAAAGGGATTTTTGTAGCTTTTCTCTGGACACTTTTGCAATAAATTAATGTCTTTCACAAAGTAAGGGTGCATACTCAAAGGCATTGCATTTTTTATCATTGTTTACGTGTGAGACTTGGTGTTTTAATTAGTAAAAAATAAAACAATGTTGAATTACATAGCTAACACAACGTATATTATTTTATTAGTAGAGGAACTAAAAAATTAAGGAAAAAAATGGGCCGACTAGTCGGCGGTTTTTGCCGACTTTTAGCCGAATAGTCGCCGACTACAAATATGGCCGACTAGTCGGCTTTCCCGACTAGTCGGCGACTAGTCGGTACATCTCTAATAAATATACATTTCGGCAATATTATATTAATTTATACCATGCCGTGTGGTTTCCGGTAGAGTAGAATAGGACCACTCCAACTCTTCCCGTGGATGTCGTACAAGGCGACTAAGGGAATACATTATAAAACATCAATCAGGCCTTCCCAACCCGTCTGGCCAGCGCGGGGAGTGTAGGCCAAGTCCTCCGTCTGTCTCCGGCAGATGAGAGAGGGTTGTGCTCCTGTAGTGGGGACAAAAATAACCTGATGATGATGATACCATGAATACAATAGGGCTTATTTTGATTTTTCGACTAAATTCGACTAATTCTGATGAACAATTGACTAAATTAGTAGCTCACTATGTACTGTGGTTCCGGAGATACCAAGGTGGCATGCCAGAATAAGGTTTGGTTTTGTATGTTCCCTCTATCTTATCTGATCAATCGACTAAATCAGTAGCTCGCTTAATGTACTGTGGTTCCGGTTGTGGCATGCTGTAATAAGCCTTAGTCTGGCATGCCACCAACGTACCCCTATAACTTTTAAACGGCGGACCGACTAAATCTAGTTTTTTGCAACTAAATTCGACTAATTAACGAAATTTTATCAATCTATTCAGAATTGCAATCCGCGATGATGGCCTTATTCTGGCATGATAAGGCATACCAATATGCCCGCAATGTCCTTTATGCAATTGAATTTATATCTAATTGACGAAACTAAAAAGTTGAAATTAAAAAAAAAAAAAAACTATCACGATGGTGCCATATTAAACGGGGTGTTATATTAAATATGTGGACACGACACGACACGCCCTGATCTGTCACGCACTACTTTATCTAACTAATCAGAGGTTTCATGGAAAATTTAATTAACCCTTTCGCTGATATGAATACTTTATTAGCCTTGTTTATGACGATAATGAACGTAGTAGATCGCATGGTAGCCGGAACAGAATAGCATCAGTTTCTAGTCTTCCTATGGATGTCGTACAAGGCGACAAAGGATACCTAAGCCTAAATATCATCAGCAGCATAGTCTTTGACGCCTTTAGCATAGAATACTGAGTATTACCATAGTGAATAGTGAGGCCTATGTCCAGCAGTGGAGGTATTTAGGCTGATATGACTGAGTATTACTGGTATTACTACAAGAAAGAAGCGACACTCCCTTCCTTCCGCCAGTATTACGTTACTCACAAAGTAGAAGTACGGCTGGGAGTACGCACTAGTGCGAAACGTTAAAACTATAAAAAAAAACAAATGTTTAGCATTTGTAAAGTATTTACTTTACTCATAGAACGATTCAAAATTTAACGTTTCTAACAGACATCATTTCGAAATGAGGGTGACATTATTCCGGACGCGCTAATGCAATTCGTCGGACGGGCCCGGGCGGCGGACGCAGTCAATTTGCAAGATTGATGAGTCAGTGGTGATTTATAGCTATGGCGCCCAGCTAATCTAATATTTTAATGCCATAATAAACTGGTGAAACGTAAGGTTTGAAAAATATCGTAGAACTGAGCAGATTGATTACTTTACACACTTTACATACACGACTCTCCTGTTATTCTGGACGAATTATTTAAATACCCCAATCTCGTTGGGGTATTAAAATAATTCGTCCAGAATAACAGTAGAGTCGTGTATATATGTACCAAGTGTGCTCATGTGCAGGATAACGTAACGTAAAAAAAGATAAGTAAAAAACTTTGACTTTGAACAAATAAACGAGTCTGCGAGGAGTTTCAAATTTTTCGCGGTTTTCCACATTATACAAACTATTGACAAATTTGGTTCCACAAAACAGGAATGGTTCTGTATTTATTCCTTATTTTGATAGAACTGATTAATTATTTAAAGTAACAAAAAGCCATAGTGCCAATATCGGATTGAAGTAAAACCAAACTAAATGATAAAATAGGTAAAACATAGTAATATTTGCGCTTGATACAACATACACCTATGATTGATTATACTTTCTGAAGCAGTCAGACCACGAACAAAGCCACCTAATAATCAAAAGCGCCTAGTTGAATTCTTAAGCAAATGTTTATTGTTATATTTTTTTTTATTTATTATTCGTTACAACAATAGTTGTGTAGAATTATAATAGGTATAACTTGGGATATACAATAGTCAATGTACATTTCAAATATAAAATTTGTCAAAACGAATTTAAAACTAATTATTTAAACAAATTGTGATGTTTAGGTACAGTGCTTCGTTATAAATACATGTGTAAAACAATTATTAATATTATAATTAATTATTAACATTTCCACAAGTTCCAGGTCGCTCAGCGAGCTATGGAGAGGGATATGCTCGGGGCAGTGAATTCTGGAGTGGAGACCGCGAATCGGCACGCGCAGGATGGGACGCCCCGCCGCCAGATGAACCGACGACCAGAAGAAGGTGGCCGGAAGCGGCTGGATGCGGAGGGCACAGCACCGGGTGTGGTGGCGTTCATTGGGGAAGGCCTATGTCCAACATAGGACGTCTAAGGGCTGATATGAGGATATGATGATTAACATTTTCAGGGCCCTGTTAGAGCTGCCCTAATACTGCAGTGCATCAGGGATGATCGCACAAGCTCGCACAGATTTTGCTGCAATAATGCATAATAAAGCGAGCAACATGATGCGCAGGCTGCGGGGCAGAGCTAACAGGATCCTAAATATGATTGACGAGAGGTTCGACAGTCCGATCGTCAGAAGTCTATCAAAATCCGTTCAGTAGTTTTTAAGTGATGCGTGCACAAACTCACAGACAAACAGACAAAAATTAAAAAATTATTGAAATGTGTTCTATTACTTATCCTTAGACCCCCCAATTGTTTTTTTGCAAATATCTTCAATGTACAGACACGCGATGTTTACGATTTTGTTTATTAGATATTAGTTTTAGTATATTAGTTTTATTATAATTAATATATTTATTTTAAATTTTTCTTTCAATTATTTCTAGATTTTTTTGTTCTTACCTTACTTCTATTTCTTATCTTAAATGGTATATTTATCTGTATACTGCTATATCGCGGTTAACACAGCGTAGTACTTGCTACAGCTAGCCGTAAAAAAACTAAAATCTCGTTATTTGCTTTTTAGAGGCAAAATCGGTTACTAATAGTTTCTTTATAGTGTACTAAAAAGCATTTTCCCTAGCAGGAAAACTCATTAAGCCAGAAACTCATTACGAGCTCAGGTGAATTCCCAACAGCGGGCGGCGGCGATATAAACAGGCACAAAAACCTGTTGAAGCGCGTGTCTAATTTCTCAATGTTCTGTACAAATTAAGCTCAAACGATTATCAAACGACTAGCTCTTTACTCCGTTAGTAATTTAAGTATCCTGAGAAAATTATTTTATTACAATTTGCTGTACGGAGGTAAAAATATTGGTCATGGGTAAAATACAACTTTGCGGGGCAGTCTCACTGCTTAGATCTGTATAAAATTAGGAGGTACGAGTACATAATACAGAATACACAAACGTTTATTTACCAATAAAACCTTATATCTTCATCAGCCTCAATACGTCCACTGCTGGACATAGGCCTCCCCAATAGAATACCACTTTTGGTTAAATGTCCATCGGGGGATTTGCCATAGTCACCACGCTTGATCGCAGTAATTATCTTAACATACACAAGAGAACGCTGCTGCCCGTCCCTGGTGCAGATAATGCAAAAACTTTATATACATTGTATTAATTTTGTTGTTGATATTTACATAATGGTAACTTTGGAGTCATCTTTAACAAAATTATACGGACAGGTCATAAGGTTAGATTTATAGCCTATTTCACAGATAGCACCAGCCAGTGCACTAGGGAGCCCGTGTCGCGGCGGTATAATAGTTTTAAGCTCAAGGTAGAGTTCTAACAGAGAGCTAATCGGCGTAATGGGTGCGGTAAGGAGCAACTTTGTTAGAACTACGAACACGATATCGGATGAATCAAGTACAATTAGCACCCGTCAGCTGGAGTACCTGATGGTCATTACCGAACATACCTACACGAGTATTATATAAATATAATCATTTATTAACTTGGCCCATAGATAAATAAATTACTTAGCTTAGAAATACTTTATATAATAAATTAATAACCATCAGCATCAAACTAATTTTAGGGATTTTAAGTCTTTGCCTCCCTGCATTGAAACATTACTCCCTCGGACCAGAAGTCGGGACTGAGAAATACACACAGTTGCTTTGTGGGAACCAGGAGTCTACAGCCCATCTTATGCTGCTCTAATACGAAAGAAGGCCGTTGAGAGTAAAAATTCAAGATAGTTGCCTAACTGGATTTCTAGAATTCTGTAATTTATGAGTTCTAATTCTTCGTATCAGGGCATAAGATAACTTTTTTTTGACGCGGGGAAATGCGTCGTATACCGACTCGCCTCGAGGGGACGAGTGAATTATGTCGGGCTCTATACCGACTAAAACCCCGCGGTAGCCATCCTCGTCACAGTTCGAGGAACTCCAGGACCACCAAAGGCACATGCTCCCGGTGCAGGGCATATGATACCTGAGATCGTGAACAAGTACTGACCTGCGGCGGGCTCTTGACGTAGTACTCCGTATCGTTGATGACTAGCCGGAAGTCGTGTTCGAGCAGGGACTCCACGGTGTCGCTAGCCGCGATGCGCACGCGCTCCTCGTCCGCCGCCAGCGCCACCGCGCGCTCCACCCCCCGATCCTCCGCCTTCACCTGCAACCAACAACTGCTTTAGGCAATGGTACTGTAATGATAAGCTTTTTTTTAAGATTATTTAGGATACGCCCCACCACGCTACGAAAAAGCGATACGGAAAGTTGGTGGAATGCAAAATGGTTATATAGTGTTGTGAGAAGATTCAGCCTTTAAGGCTTTAGCTTTGAGAGCTCAAGTCTTGGAGGCTATCGCGATTTAAGATTTACGTTTTGAGATGAGAGCCCTAAGTTAAACGCTTACGAGTTTAATTATACGAGTCTTAAAGCCTTCAAGGCTCGGTAGATGCGACTGGAAGCTACAAGGCTCAAACTTACAACATTTAGCCTGTCTTTACCTACATGAACCAGCAGAGACCAGGCGCAGTATAAATCCGCACTTGTAATCCTTTTCAGCAGGATGATCAAGATAAACAGTTAACATATGTATGAGACTAAAGAAACATATTTCATGAGCCAAAATACGTCCACTGCTGAACATAAGCCTCCCCAATAGAATGCTACTATTGGTGGGCTGTCCAGTGGGGGATTTGCCATAATCTCCTGCGATCCTGTAATGATCTTAATGTAATAGGAAAACGCTAGTCGCCTTGAAGTACGTAAAGATTAGAGGTGGCCCTATTCTTAGCTAGGAACCACAGAAGCACATTTACCTGATCTAATAGGTCCCCTACAGTCTGAGATACAGGACGCAGTGTGAACCGGCATCGCTCGCGGCGCGACGGCAACGGGACGGTGATCACGGGCAGTCCACGACGGTACGTCACTGTTACTTCTGAAATTACAAATGAAGTTCTAAGTACAATGACATAAATCCTAGTAAACTAGGTTTTCATGATTTAAATACGGTTATTGAGAGATAACTTTATAAAGTCATTGTAACTTGGAGTGTGCTTGACAGTGCCAGGAGTCTCTTGGAATTTTCTCTCTCTTCTCTCAGGTTATTTTTCGGTAAAGAATACATAGTGATGAGAGCTGCATCTAGGCTCGATAAGAAGTCACGGACTATCCGTATCGATCCGCTACACAAATATACTGTATCGATTTTCAACAAGTCCATTTATAATCGACAGCGGTCACAGATAAGAATTAGTTTATTTCACGTCTTTCATGAGTTGCAATAGCGGTAAAGAGCGTTAGAGCGTTAAGAATTTAAAAAAAACAGATACAGTTAATAACAATTTCAGTAACTACTCGAATGATCATTATCAATATTATCAAAAATTCAAATACATTATTAAAGAAAACTATTTTTACTAAAAGTAGCAAGTAAGGCATTGTTACTAAACTAAACATCAAAGACTAGACGTAATGTGCACCGGCGATGACAACTATTTATTACGGAAAATACAATATGAGTACAGTGGTGCACATAACGAAATTGCTTCATTACGGCGGGCGTTGGACGCAGCCTGATTGTCGACGCGCTCCACTTATCCACTCTATGCAGTCGCTGTTAAAAGTGTTTCAATTGTTGAAAGAAACATCATAATTATGATAAATGCCTGAGTAAATGAAAGTTGGTAGAAATTTTAAATTAACACGTCTCACTTGAGGGCTACCCTTATAACAAGAGCGTGCGGCCCATAGTGAAAAATAAGGATCATCACGGGTAGTAAAAACAAAACGCTACGTGTGATTAAACGGCTAAAGTCTGATATGGTAGAGGAGATTTTACAGAATTACCACCATGTCTGGTGACTGGGCTCTGGTCCCAATTTTTTTTTATGGTTCCGTCGAAACAGATAACTATATAGTGAAGATTTTTTGTACACGTGTATGTCTGTCTGCCAGATAACTCGAATACACTGAACCGATAGAGTTGAAATCCGGAAAATAATGGAAAAATTACGCAGCAATTTCAGGAAAAAAAACATTTTTGTTCCCGGAATCCCCGAGAGAAGAGATTATTGCGTATTACAACTGCGTTAACAGGAGTTCCTTTAGGGTAATCCCTCTAAACAACTGTTGCATGATTGCTTCTAAGCCAAGTAAAATAAATAAACATTATTAAGGTTGTCTGGAAGAAGTAACATTAGCGATAAAACCGCGTTGAATGTACATTGGATATACCCCAATTTTTTTCAAAATTATCTGTGCAATAAATAAAGCTGAATTGAATCTGAAAAAATATATTGTGTGACCAGCAAAAAAATTACCCAGTAAGCTAAAATAACGAACAAGCAATTAAGTTGACAAATCATGTGTGCATGACGTTGTGATGCGGAAACCATTACTTCTCGTTTATTTTTATAACGACCTATTATTAATGTCTCAATTAAATAAGTAACATTTCATAACGTGTACTGAAATAGTAACCACTAAATTAAAACTTCTGTGACGTCGTAACACGTAAACTAGAAATATTAAGAATAGCTAAAGATTGTGGAGATAGTTTTAAAATATGTTTTATAGAAGTAAGGTAACACACCCTGTAATATAATATTCACATACGTAGGCATCAAAGTTTTAACTTAGCCTTTTAACTGCAGAAATTTTAAATAACGAATTGTTAATAATTTCGTGCGTGACGGTACAAAATACTTGGCTAAACTTTCAAGCAGCCTAATCGCTGCCAGAATGAGACACAATATGTCTATGTGATAGCATTATGCGATTTTTTTAAGAGGCAAGAAAATGCGTATGACTCTCTTTTGCATCGGAATTTTCTAATTAAAATGCATGCAGCAGGCGTTATCTATAGGTTTCTTTAGTTAAAAATGTGTTCTCGTACTTATTTTTAAACTGTTGAACGACAATAGAAGAGGACGTATTTTAGTTGTATGTCCTGTCTATACAGTTTTACTCAAAAACGGTTGAAGCAATTGAATTATCGTCATAAGAGATTTTTATACAAATTTAAACATAAATATATGATGTTAAAAATATTGTATAAACTTCAGTAAAACAATGCTTAATTAAAAAAAAGTTAAAGGGCAAAGTTAAAGATTTAAAAAAAGTTAAATGTGCGGTTCCACAAATAACCTATACCTACAACGGTACAATCAAGTAACTTTATTTTTGTGAATATTTCTATACAAATAAATTAAAACCAAATGACTCGCACCTGTATAGTATTGTTGATAAAGGTGCGAGTCATTTGGTTTTGGGTACAGACTTTGAAGTGCACTTATTTTGAAATAGTGTGAGATTGAAGCTAGGTACACATTATTAAAATATTCTCATGATGATGACGATATTTAGTATTTTGGAAACTTACTTTTTCAATCAATTATCATGGGACCATTTGGAACAAAGTATTCATTATATTATAAATATTCGAAAAATTCTAATAAGCCAATCAATGAAGTTGTCAAAATATTTAATGTGCTTGTTTAGATTCTGATTCATTTATAAATTCAAAAGCTAAAATGCCCGCCAGCAGCCTGTACTTTACATCAAATTGTTAATATGCGCGTACGCGACGGCTGCGCACATGTGGGCAGACGCTGTAATTGCCCTGTCACTTTTCTAATTATCATTGTTCTGTCCAGCGTTTCTCTGCAATGTTTGATTTATAGATATCACTTTTGCATGCGATGTTACTTTTTCAATTTGTTACTTTTTTTGAAAACGATCGATGGCTGATTGCTTTATCTATGTTTTGAATTATGATCGGTTTCTGAAAGCGGTAAGAGTGAACACAAAATACTTTATTAGAAAGGTTTGTAAGTACAGTCAGTGCGCTACGATAAATGACCAAGTTCACTCTAATTTGAACTTTATTTTCATTAGACAAGGTGAAATTTTATTTGATATTTATTTATTTAATTTCACAGCACAAGACGATTTACAAACACAAAATACAAGAAAAAAGTTAGTAGTGCCAATTACGAAATTAAAACATTAAAAATTTATAAATACAAAACCATATACACGAACAATACTTACTTACATTACTTCAATAAAAATTACAATACAAAACAAACAAAAAAATGTGAGTGACATGCGTGTGTGTGTGTGTGTGTGTGTATTTGTAAAAAAAGTGAATGCAAAGTGAAAAATGGTTATAATGACTTCTTTACTTCCTTTATATAATTAGGTGCGTTTGAGGAAAAATATGTCCGCCGTTGGGAGATGCAGCTCATGAAAATCTATGCTACGATTTAAGGGCGAGTTGGAGGCGTAGTTGGCGCGCGTGCCACGGCAGGCGCGGCCGGGGTCTGCGCGCACCCACACGCGCTCCAACAGCGCTACTATCTAGCCTGTTGTTCATCACGTCATATAGCATTTTTAAATCCGCGATAGTTCTTCTATCTTTTAACGACAGAAACTTAAGTAATGACAAGCATTCGGAGTAATGGCAAAGTTGAGTCCAATAATCAAGTCAGTAAGCCAACGAGGCGATTACTTCAAAATGCTAATATGCTTTGAAGAGTTCTTTCAGAACGCATTAACTTAATTTATTTAGTTTCAAGAATTTTATTTGACATTTTTATACTTATGTTTTTATTGATGTTTAATTTAATTTGCCTGTCTATAATTTGATTTTATTTAACTTGTGTAAAAAATTTATTTCATCTGTTACGGAAGTTATCAATAAAGTATATCTACTCGTATGTCTAGTAAAATACTGACCAATCTCAAAATTTGGTTATGATTAGTTCTAACAGTAGATTGACCTACTTATGATAGAGAATCTTTATAAAATAGTCCCGAAGAAAAAAGGCCTTTTCTTAAAACAAAAATATGTAGTTCTAAAATATATCGGACATATTAATATATTTTCTTATACATTTTCACCAATTAATTAACAAAAGTTTGTGATTTTGTATAATACTGTGTAATCCCAAGTAGCATTTTACTCCATTTAAGAGTACACATTTAGTTCCCATGTGAACTTAAAGCATTATTACAGTTCACTCGTGATGTATAAGCTGCATTATTGCGATTAACACCACCTATACCTGTCTAAGGGACTTATAGGAGTGTAGAGTTATACTTTTATACGGTTGTTGGTGTTATAATACTCTAACAACTGTCCTTTAGTCAGCCGTCTGACTAAGAGCATTATAGGAGGGTAGAGATACGGCAATCGCTGTTTAACGGTCTACTTGTACGATGTTATACAGCTAGCATATTAATAGAACACACGTGGTCATTTATACAGCCAAAGGCTGTTATGTTTACTTGTTTTAGACTGTTATACAGCTAGTAGCTGTAGTAGGAGTTGTTTGTGGTCATTAAAATAACCTTTTTTACTATCTGTATAGAAGTGTTTAAATGGTTCACATGTGCACTGTAGGCTGTTAAAAGGACTACATGTGTTATCCATTAACTTCAATAGCAGTTTATTTGTCCACAAGTACTACTCTTATTTGCTGTAAGCTGAACATGAATGTGAATGTGATATTCTATTACACTTATCCCACAAGCTGACGTGTATTGTGTTTATTACGTCGCGTGCAAAAATTTGTGAAAATGAATAAAAAATCTTGGAAAATAAGAGCGAGAACCGGTGGAATAAGAAGAAAAATTGCAAAAGAATATTCGCAAATTCGTCCCTCTTTATCTAGTTTGTTTACATTCTTTTAAATACCTCCTTGATCAACGTAGTGTCTTTGTAAGTGTAAATACTCTGACACCAAACTGTGCGGCTCACACGAAAACAAAAAGTGTTTTTTGTTAGTTAGTTACAAAATTTGTACTTTAGGTATTCATACTTGACTTAGTACCTGGGCTAGGCGATTTAACGGACAATAATTATTATTGCGGATCTCTAAAATTTCAGTATATGAAAGAATAAAACGATGATCACAATTGACCTGAATTACATCTTAAAGCTGTACATAAGTTCACATTAGAATACATTTATAGACATTGGTTCTGTAGTGGTACAAATGTGGGACTTCATATAGCCAACAGCATTCTAACAGAACACATGTGAACCTATATACGCTCTAGCCGTATTTCATTTCCACCATTTTGTTCACGTAACCTAAAATATTTACCACATAAATCTCCAAAATTATCATGTAGATTTATCACAAAATACGCAGATAGAGCGATTGAGTTTTTGTTTCATGTTTTAATTAATTACCGTAGTATAATTATAATGCCAATATAATATCAAAAACTGAAAATTGTAGATTTCCTCTCAGCCAGTTTTAAATATTTTAAAATGAATATCGCGTTTTTACAGAGGCGCGTGAATATTTTAGCTGTAAATATGTATACATTTCACGATAAAGTTGCATTCCCATGGCATTTAACATTATTAAGTATTTAAAACAGGTGTACCGCGTGTTATCATAAATTTTTATCCAATTGATATCCGCCGGAGTTAATGTTTCTGATGGCCGGGCGTACACACAAAACCAAACTAAATGAGGAAAATTAATAAATAAAAGAAATAATTTAGGACACACGTGAACTTTAGGTAGCACTGGAGTACTTTTGTGGGATTTTATAGCTGTGAAGGCTGTGTATTTAGCCACTTGTTACTCTTTATTACGCTCATGGACGTTGTATGGTTCACATGTGTCCCATATAGCGCCGTAAGTCAGTCTTTAAGCCCGATGTTACTACTTAAACTGCTAATATAACGCTAATGTACAGCCATAGTGAACTTAAGGCTGTCTAATTTGTGCCCAAACTGGTTCTATAAGAGCTGTATAGCAAGCTATACAGCTCTTATACAGCTGACTTACACAGCTTGTGGAGTACATGTGAACCACTATACATCTTATATAGAACCCCGAATGCCACTTGGGATGTATATGTTTGTCAATTTAACTTGTTTTTTAATTAATAATGTTAGAACTTTTCCAATGGTAAACAACGAATACAGAAAGCTTTTAGGAAGATTAACTGTGCAGGCAAATGGAAATTCAGTTAAAGTTTAAATCCATCTACATTTAGTACCGTTTCATAAGCTCCTCCGTCAAATTAAGCCCGTAAATTCACTAGTTTAACTGTTTTATATGCAAGTTATGTTGATTATCTCCCATTTAACAACATCAGAAATGATTTTATGCTATTCAGGTATTTTTGCATGTACGCCTCGATTAGCGAAACTGTCATTTCCGTTCCTTTAAATGATTATAAAATTTGTCCGGAATTACAATTGAGGCTATCTGTGTAGTATCCGTAACAGATTAGCATAACTCAAAGTCTTCCTGCGAATGTTGCCAAATGAGGCGGTAAATTGGGAAAATGGACATCTATATCATCTATACCTACATTAAACTCCATATTATGATTTTTAAAATGTTTTTATAACCATCTAACAGAACGGAACGGAACTGACACTTAGTTTATCGAGGCGTACACGCAAAAATACCTGACTGCACACGAAACTATGCGAAATTTTACGAATACCAATATATGAATAGCTTTAAATAGAAGTTGTTAAATGGAAGAGAATTTACCTAACTTGGATATAAAACTAGTGACATTTCATAGTGTGTTGTTCTATAGAGATCACCAACCTGCCCAGCACAGCGTGATGGTTGAGCCAAACAAGCCAGCTTGTGGTTTAAATGCTCTTCCTTGTTACCTCGTTTATAGACTTATTTGTGTGATAAAGGACACTGAGTTGAACTGTTCACTTCGTTAGCTTAGTGACCCGGGCGATGGACTCAAGCGCCAGAGTACGCTGATTTCCATTTTATCAGGGACGTATAACGTTAGTACAGTGGGCCACACGTCCAGCTATACATACATACCGTAACCACCGATAGGTAATAGAATTAGAGTAGTTGCACGAAATGGGAAAAATATATCATTGTACGAAATAGGACTTCTCTTTGTGACTTTAATATCGATTGTACCAAAGAATATTTATACAAATAATACATAATACGAGTACATTTATGTACATAATGTATATAATGATAAACAACTTGATAACGTCGACATATTGTTGATCCTCCTCTCTCCTACTTGCTGTGCCCAAATGGGTCCATGAGTACTCTGTCTTTTTATTATCTATTCATCATGTCAGCCCCTAGAAGTCCACTGCTGGACATAGGCCTTCCCCAACGAACGCCACCACACCCGGTCCTCCGCCCTCCGCATCCAGCCGCTACCGGCCACCTTCTTTAGGTCATCGGTCCACCTGGCGGCGGGGCGTCCTACCCTTCGAGTGCCGATCCGCGGTCTCCACTCCAGAACTCGTCGGCCCGCCCACTGCCACTTCAGCTTACTAATCCTTTCGGCTATGTCGGTGAGTTTCGTTCTTCGTCGGATCTCCTCATTACGAATCATATCTTTCAAAGAAACCCCGAGCATAGCCCTCTCCATAGCCCGCTGAGCGACTTGGAACTTGTGGATCAGGCCCACAGTCAGTGTCCACGTATCTGCACCGTAAGTCATGACAGGCAGGACGCACTGATTAAAGACTTTTGTCTTTAAGCATTGTGGAATAGACGACATTGTGGATTATTGTTATTATCTATTAACACCATGGAATGCAATAAAGTTTACTGATTACTGATGGTTTACCTTATGCATGATATGATTATATAGTGTTTTACTTTTTATAAAAATATGTACTAGTTCCTTTCCCTACTAAAAAAACAGAAGTAATATTCACTGGAACTGTCGTAAAACACGAAACAGAACCGACAAACTAAAAATAAAACCTTTAATGAGGCCGCCGAGAGGTTGCGATAATAGAAAGCCGTTTTATATCTCAGATATACCTCCCGCAGGAGTTGAGCGCATTTCTTTTGATGTCTTTGTTCGTTCCGAGGATTTTGTACGAGTTCCGGGCTTTTTCGTTTTCATAAGTACGTCATACTCGTGTCTCATTAGCTAATTTTTTTGGATCTAAGGAAGTAAATGTGGTAATTCAATCGCTGGTTCCGAGTTGTAACCGATAATAAAGGATTTATAAAGTTTTCTGCTAGTAGGACTAGTATACAAGGTCCACCCGGGTTGAGTATCTCTTTCTGCCTAATAAACTAGCAATATCTACTTTAGAAATGTATAAATCGTGCATTTCACGACGGCATTCCCCACTCTAAATTGCTTACATTTCATAATATGCGTTATATTGTTACTGTATTATTTCTATCGTTACGCACTAATCATCAATGTGTACATACGTATACTAAGATACTGACGTTCTGATTAGCTGCCCGCGTCCCACGCTCACTCTTTGCGTAAAGTAGCGGGGCGTGCCGTCGTGAACTGTACAATCTATAAGAGAATGAGTGTAATTACAGCCACACGAGGAGTCCCGTCCGAGTCCTTAGGGCAAAAATGCACTGTCAGCCTTTATATGTTCACGGTAGTCAAAAAGTTCAGGTTTTAATGAGCGGCGGTGGCCGCCGCCGATACACACAAAAACTTAATAACTTGACAAGATTTTCTCAAAGAAAGCGGGCCCATTTTCCGATTTTCCCAAACCGCCATGTATCGTCCAATTACATGGAAAATGTCTTTTGACCCTCTTTAGAGCAGGTGTTAGGAGAGCAAACAGTTAACATTAAACTAGGTTAACTGACTACAAGTTTACAAACAAAAGTCGTCAGAAAAGAACTATGAATTGAAGGCGATGAGACTCATATAAGGGAAATGAAAGTATCCTACATTCAATCCAGTATCACAAACTATGTCCCCGTGGGACTCCAATACCATTACTTGTTCTGTAACTTCGCCAATAACATACTCAACAGGATATCAATCTTCTTTTATAAAAAAAAAATCTAAACAGCCGAGTATTTGAGTATTTGAAAGCCACTCTTTGAATCGAGCTTTATGAAAGGAATCGGTCTCAATGGTTTTAAAATTATGCTAAGATTTCTTATAAAGTTTCGGTCAAGTTATGTTGTAGAATAAGGCTTCTTACACTGCTACGCCTCGTGCAATGCATTTTTATGTAGAGAACGAAAGAAAATGTACACCCGACATTGTGACGACAACATTTATATAAAAAATGTTGTTGTAAATTTGATGACGATATTGCTTCTAAATCCTATCACAATTTGTGAGAGAAGTACGCGACGCTCTACGAGACAGGTTTCGGTGCGAAGCTTTTTAAATATTTATTTATTTTTGTTTTATTTATTCATTCATTCACGGAGATAAAAATATATTTTTGTTTACCAGGATGTTGTTAATATAACTAAATTATATTATAGTACCTCTATATGTGACAACTATGCATTATGTAGACGTTGCTAAAAAAATCTGGTTGCTAACTACCTGCTTATCTAGGTTCGTTAACAATAATTTTGGTACATATTAATAACCACTTCGTAGCAGAATTCTGAAAATTACAGTTAATATGTAAATGAATACGACATATTACTTAGATTAAGCAGGATAATGACACTAACCGCTGCCCGCGACTTCGTCTGCTGATTAACTGCTAAGGGATGGAATTTCAAAAATCTTTATGGTGGTAGCTTACGTCAATTGAGGAAGCTCCATGAACAAAATTAAGTTTCTAGACCCAGCGGTTAGTTAGTCGAGCAGTGCTTTCACAGATCTTTTTATAATTTTATATGAAGAATATTTTTATGAAAGTCCAAAAAAAACCACACTAATAATTATATCATTTAATCTATGTAAACACTCAGTTCTATTTTGAAAGATAGGTGTTCATTTTTGAACAAGTGAGGCTCTAGCGGTTTTACCTTTCTACTATAGATATAAAAATCCCTTAGTAAAAACCCGTGCCAATGGCCAACGGACCGCTATAAATAACGCTTTATGGACTGGCATCCAATATTCAATACTTATTGAATCTGCGAATGTTAATCACTCGCAGGCGATGTCAGGCCCGCGAATTACGCCCGTGTTCAACTCTGCCCATATACATTATGCATGAGCGTAATATGCGGACGCTCACTACTCTGAAACCGGGTGCACTAAGCATAGTGGCCAAGGAAATGAGCATGAGGAGGTCAATGGAGCAGAAAATGGTGTGCGTACAAAGGACACTTGCATTCATCTAGATGGTGACCGCTTTTGCTGCAAAGCAGTTTGCAGTTGGGAAAATCCTAAATAAACCAAAGTTGATATAGGGCCCGATTCAGAAGACACATATTTAAAATTTGGCAGGCCTGAAATTAGTTTCATCTCTGTCTTCATAATAGTGTTTGATAGGGATAGAAATAAATTTAATGCTGTCAAGTTTAAATTGCTGTCTTTATAATTGGGCCTATAGTATAGATAAATGTTAAAGCTAGTTATCGATGTCTTATAGATGTTATAGCAGCTTAGTAATTAAAATCGTTATTATATTGCAGTTTAGAAGATTTTCTAACAGTGAGAACTGCATAAGAACCTTTCATGCGGTTGATGGGTTCTTAACCTAATACTAATATAAAACCCATATTTGTTTGTTACGATTTCACGGCTCTACTATTTAACCGATTTCCATGAAATTTTTCATATACATAGTCGTTGCCCTAGGGGTTAACATATAATAATTTTAACCATGAAAAAACAGATCCTGCGGGAAACAAGAACTTATTCTACGAGGACGAAGCCGTGGACAATAGCTAGTTATGTATTATCATAAGCAATACACTGGGATTTATAAATGAACCATGAGAGCGACTCAATTTTGATAACATGCACCTAAGAGAAAGTAAACAATTGAATACTCAGTGTGTCAAAGTTCAATGACTTTTGTTATTAGTCGTACTTAAAGGGCAGACAAACTCCATTTCTGACAAAACTCAGGTAATAAAATCCGGGTCGTTCCCGAGCAGGGATCGTCCTGTCTTCGGATCACCTCCGTCAACGTCCGCGTGTTTACGGCCTAAGCGAATTCCAGAGCTGCACAGGAAATAAGGGAAAGACTTACAGCGGAGTTTAGTGGTCTCTGCTTATTTATGCTTTATGAATTTTATCATCATCATCATCGCCGGCCGTATCGCGGCCTCTGCCAGCCGCCTTACGCAGATCGTCGCTCCATCTAGCCAGGGGGCGTCCCACGCTACGCTTAAGCATTTTATAAAAATATATTATTAGGGGGTTTGCTCAAGCTTTTTGTTTGTATTGTTTCGCATTTAATATATTGAAACCAATGATTAATTTGTTATTTATCTCAATAACTACCTCTTCGGTTAACTAATCTTGCAATATTTCGACGCACTTGCTGGAAATTAAAAAACTTGTGGGTTGGATTCAAGATGAGAGGATTTTGATTAGGTTTGAGTTCAAAAGTGGAGACGGTGCACCAAAGAGCGCACCGCAGAACGCACGCACCATGACCATGAAAACGATGAAAATGGTGGTGTTTAAGGATTTATTAAACCTTAAAAAATTTACGATATTACTGTCCACTGAAAAACGACCAACTGTTAAAAGATGTGCAGTCTCAGAAACGTTCAACCTGAAAAGGCACATTCTGAAAAACCCCCATTCTGAAAAATGCCCATTCTGAGAAATCTAATATAAAAAATGATTTCCTATCTAGTTTGGACATTATCCAGATTAGACATTTACTCAGTTCGAGAAGTGTTGTTGGCCATTTTCAGATTATTGTCGTAATTCTAGAAGTGGAAACTTTTAATTGGCTTTTTGTCACTATATATGTAATTTACTTCGATTTAAATAGCTGAAAGTTTTCCTAAAAAAAAAATTCGTTAAAATGCTGATGATATTTCATTTACTGTCTCTGTATCCGCTACCCGCTTCATATTTAAAGCCAAAAGGATGACAATCTCTCCTATTCATCGCGAAAATGCTGTCAAATAGATTGAACGAGAGTCGCCTTGTGTAATACCAGGGACATGACAACAAGTTACTCCAACTTGTCTATGACATGAAACTATGCTCGAACACAAGTTCGTATGTAGAGTTACACAAGTAGTTACTTATGGAGTTTCGTGATTTGTACACTGATTTTGAGTACTTTAACTAGAGTAATAAAGGTTAAAAGATCTATCATGACCAGGGCAAGTACTAATATAGCAGTTATTAATAATATTCACCTTGCACCTCTGATATTACATTTTAATACATTATTTCTCCACCCGCAGGTGAAGAGTGATAGTGAACATTATTCAGTAATGTCATTGATTTACTATTTGAACTAAACATCGAATTCTGAACAAAATCTTCCTTAGGAAATGTACAAAGTTCTGCATAAGTGAATATAAAAGTAATCATATTCACGCACTTAATAATGACTTTGTTTAATTTCAAATTTTCTAGGTAATTTGGAAGAATACCGTGGCATTTTGAAGGCATCGCACGCCCAGCAGTGGTCTCCCGACTGATCGCAAAAGAGCATGTCGAGCTCATTTGCATTACCATTTTTCACTGCTGATTAGAAATCTAGATAGTTATAGAACATCACTGAGTCATGTTCATAAAACTAAATTAAAAGAGCACTATCTGTCTAACACAATATGACAGGTATGTTTTTATGTATGTTTATAACTATTAATTGTTATTTATTTTATATATGTAGAGTAGTTCAGGTGTTTAGTTAATATGTTATCTATTATGCACTTTTTTGCCGCCGCCCCCTCGCTCTTAGTGCCGTGTCTCACATCCTGTAAGGTTGGCTGGAAGTGATCTCTTTTAGAGATATGCTAGCCTTTGTACACAACATTGTAACTTTATTTAGTTTTAAAATTGTGCAATATAAATCTTAAAATTCATATAAGTATAAACACACAAACAGAGAAATAAGCGTATTTTTTAAAATAAACATAAGGTAGGAAGTGAAAAGTGAACAGATAGTGTTGACACATGAGTATTTTGATACAGACGGATCGCAATGACAAACTGATAGAATCATCGACACAGTGTGAACAAAGTTGCACAGCCATTACTTACTGCAGCTCGCAAGATAATAAGTAAATGGATTTAGATTTGGTATGATTCACAAGTGGTTCCTTCCACGGGAAACGGGTTTCGGGTAATACACTACATTATCACACGTGCGAAACCGAAGCAGAAAGCTAGTTTATTACTATACGGGAACTCTGAAACCTAGCGGAAAGGTCTCTGAGCAAAGATAAACAAGAAGTCGTTTAAATTCATGGCCCGCATAATAGTTAGTAGTTAAATAACTGTGATTAACAAGTTCTGATCTTAGAGCAAATAGCTCGAGAGTTTACACATCTGTAAAATTCGACGTATTGTCTGTGTAAGTTTGGAGCTAAGTAATGTATAGTGTCATGAACTCTTCTAACCACTAAATATTTTTTACAACAACGAAAACTTCTGATGGTTTCTTATTTCATGTATCTAAGGTAATCTGAAAGATATCGCTTTTAGCGATAAGATCGCCAAGATGTACTAATGTAATCTACTTTATTATTGTAATTTTGTGATTTTTTTATTTTTTTATAAAAGAGTAATTAAATTATCTAAATATTCTGGGGATTTTTATTCATAAATTGTAATCACATATTGCATGTTGTATTATTCCATGAAAACCATATTAGAATGTAGTACCGACAATACTAAGAAACTTTTTTTAGTGCCAACTGAAAGTATTCAAGGACAAGTGTAAGACGGTCCTGAGGAGTCGTTTGTGTCTTTTGCCAGCTTATATCTCAGATAAGAATAGCCTAACTTTGGACGGCCAATCTATTGTTTTCCACCTATATTTCGAGTTTATTTTTGTGTGGTAATTGCTTGTCCAAGGGTAGTTGTGTTGGGTCTCACTGCATATCTTTCTATTTTGCAGCACGTAAACTAATTCTTGATAGTATACAACTGATATACATACCCAGGACAGAGGTAAAGGTCGCCCGCTCAGACGAATTGGGTGGACTAAATCTAACAGCATGTGTATCGAGGTCAGGCAGGATTAAAAGCGACGGGCCGAACGGCGCCCGTGCTACTTTTAAGAAGATGATACAACTCTTACATTTAGATTAACTTGCAAACCAAAAGACTATTAACAGAATATGTGAAGACTAAGGATGTCAGTAAACAGGCAAGAAGTTTCAAAGGTCGATAGTTCCATATACTGTTAAATCGTTAAACTAAGTTAATAGTGGTGTGAAATTGCCCTCAAAAGGAGAACGGACAAGTTAATTGGTAAAGTTTGCAAGTAGTACGCCCAGAGTGAACATTAAACTGAACCTACATATCAAATTCATTGTGACTAATTGTAATATATGACGCATATTTATAAGGGTCACGTATTAGATTACGTAATCAATATCGCTCATCTGTTTTTCTATCCTCAATCTTTGAAATTGAATCTATGTCGAGTAAACATTTCCTATTACTTAGTCTACATTGGACTACTTATTAGGCTTATTAGATTAGAGCTCAGATTATACATTCAGTCAAAAAAGTATCGGGAATGGATGATTTGTTTATGGTTCCAAATTCAATATTTTTGTTTTTTTGTTGTTGTTGGATTGGCACTACTTTTTTCCATTTTGGCGCGCAGTTTGAGTTGCATCTGTTATTTATATTTAATACAGTGTTATTTTTAGTTATATTATATCTAGTGTATATTGCGATTTTCATAATGAACAAAAATATCGAACAAAGAGTTTGAGTAATTTTTACCCCACCCCACCCACCCACTATAGAGTAATTTTTTAGGTTAGTGTAGGTATGTTAAAGAAGTGTTCTTGTGAACTTTGTAAGTAAGAAGTCATTTTATGCTATAGATAGTGTTATAATAAGTATTATTAGCAAATCCTATCCTACTATCCCATCCTATCCTGTTCTACTATAATAGTTATAAAATAAATAAAAATAATATAAATGTGAAAGTTTGGATGTTTGTTACTCAATAACTTAAAAATAGTTGAAATGATTTGAATACAATTTGACACACAGATAGTTTATAACCTGGATTAACACGTATGATACTTTTTATCTATATAGCCCTACGAGAACGAGTAATTCCATTTTAGGATCTACTAAAATGTACCCCACCACAATGTACCATACTAAAACTACTCCATCCGAGAGGCCACCTATCCCAAAATAAATTCACGAATTGTAACGATTTTTTGGACATACCCCCCGCTATTGTGATTTTTTTTTAACTTGGTTAAAATAGTATATTCAGGGTGGAACATATTTCCTAACTAAAAATAATAAAAAACATAGAATAAGTAGATACTATATTAAATAGTAGGTACTTACTAGAACAAAAGTGTTTTTTTTTTGTTTGCAAAAGAAATTTGGAGGTCTAAGGATAAGTAGGTAATAGAACACATTAAGATCAAGGGTAGAGGTGAGTTGGGAAAGCCTTAACTTATTGCAAAATATTAAAATATAAAAAATGTTAATAATTATTTGATAACCTTTTATTTAATGACTAACACTGTAAATTTCAAAAATTAACTACAATTCGGTAGTCCACGTGAGCGGAGCCGCGGGCACAGCTAGTTGTTTATTTTTATTATTGTATGTATGTATTGTATATATTTTTTGTATATGTATATGTAATGTATGTGTAGAACCATAAAAACTTAATATTTATAACTTATTTGCTATTTTATTTTACTTATTATAGTCATAGTACCTATTTATCATTTAAATTTCCTAATCAGCGCAACCTACAATTTCTCTGGCATAATATTTTCTACCCAAAGGTTGTCTGGAAGAAATCGCTTAAAGTGATAAGACCGCCTAAATTGTACTATTTGTAACTTTTATAACGTGTAACTGTATTTGTTTGTGCAATAAAATGTAAGATGACTCCCCTGCAGTTGCCATTTCTCTCTTTCATTTGCGAGACTTTTCTACGTTTCGATCTAACACTCGCCGAATCAAAACTAGAACACGAACGACCAGGTCCAGCAGGAGAAGTGAAGAATGGGAATGTTTCACTTTGCTGCAGCCAATCAGCGTATTTACTATACAGTAGGTCCTTTCTGCGCGCAGTACCGTAGTATTTTCTTTTAACATTATTAAAAAGTGCTGAAATTCTCATTCGCATAGATTTTTGTTGGTCAGGGGGGCAATTAGTTTCCAATATAATTAATTCTTGTAAATGTTTTCCTTTACAATCCCAACTTTTAGCAGAATCTTGAAATATCAAGTCAACCAGTTCACGTCGAGTAAAATTTAGTACGCCACCAATGATAAAAAATAATTAACAACGACAAGATTAGCAACTTTTAGCAAGTTTTTTTTTTCATATCGTAGTAAAATACGGTTTGAGGTATATTTCCTTATAAGTTTTGTTGCGAACAGTAACGAACGGCTGTAACTTTTACTCTCGCAAATCAAATTTTATTTGCAAAATTGGAGTGTATTAAATTCATCACTATTTTTGTAAAAAGTTAATGCATAATGTAAAAATCTATAGTGTAATATGAAAATAGTTACCTTGAGCTACAGAATCCATGTTTTAGAATTACAATTACGCGACTCCTTTTGAAATTATAAAATAACAAAGAACTATAATTTTTACTACACGTATTTCGGTCAAATGATTGCAGAATGTTTAAACCGGTGTTATTCTTACACTTCGTCATAAATGTACCTTCATATTTGCGCATTTTGATAAAGCAACTATTCAACAATATTTAACTATACCTTTTTTTGGCCTACCTTCAGCTTCTCAAAATTGGTTTTTGACCGACTCTGGCCGCAGCGTGCGATGTCTTGAAGAATCAATCATGCACCCTACCCATTATGACGGTCATCCAGTCCAAATAAAGACTTAAAATAAAGGCTATATATATATATATATATTTGGTTTTAGCTGTAGCAAAACAAAACCGATTGAACTCGTTAATCACGTTTCGATTGTGGAATCCCAATTAATGCAAGACAACAACCTCTCAAACCTTGAGAGTCTGATTAAAGAGCAATATACACTGGACTTCATAGGTATAACTAAGCACGAAAGTCGCAGCAAAGAGTTGAAACCAGACGCTCATACTCATCACATTCATATATATATATATATATTACTAGTAGTTATACTGTGTAGTAAAATAAGAAAGTTTAAGGACAGAGATTGCCAAATATCACTCCTGAAAGAGGTCTGCTTCGATTCGCGCATATTCGCAACAGTAATTTAGAACAATTTTACGAATACTGGTGGTATCCGGCGAACCGGCGAACTGAGCCAGGTTTGTTCGCATTTTCCCTGAACATCGTGCGGGAAATCCAGTCTAAATAAGGGCTTACGGCTGTGTAATATCCAGGTCCACCCGTACGTACTCCTGTAATTCGGCCGTCGTGGATGAGCGGTCCGCCAGAATCGCCCTTGTGCCCTTTCTGCCGATGACGCCTGCATTCAGGTGCCAGACATATAAATGGACCAAAGTGCGATGCGGTTTCCTCCACTCTTACGCACTTAACAACAACAGCTTTACCAATTTGTTTCCTTCTCATTTCATCCTTCGCCAGTAACTCTATTTTTTGTCGAGGATCAAGTCGTTCATCATCCATTCTAAAAGTCCTTCCTAGACCGACATAACGAACAGGATATCCAATCAAAGTTTTATAGTCTACTGCAGACACTTTCCCGTATGTATTTAACAATACTTTTTCTACTAATAGTAATCCAATGTCATTGGTAACAAGAGCTTTCTCTCCGAAGAAGAGACGGGCGGACGGATGGGCTATGATTTTTTTAACTTTGCTGTAGGACGCCTTTGTTTGATCTATAGTCATATTTCCATATTGTATTCTTGTAATTTCTATTATACGTACATTCAAGCAGTGAGCTGCCGTCAATACCCAATATTCTGTTATTAGACTTCCTGTACAAGCTCTATGTAAAACTTTGTCAGATTCATAGATGAGTGCGACTACATATGGGAACTCATTGTGAATGTCGTCAATACCGTCTATTACTCTTAGATGATCTTTTTTTTCTAATACTGGCGCTGAATAACCAAATTTACGACGTGCCTTGACTAAAATCAAGCCAGTCATGATAGCTCCGACAAGAAACTGAAGTTTAGTTACCACAATGTACATTGTTTAATCTAAATAAAATATATTATATTTCGTCAGAACCATAGGAATAACTACGAGTCAATTACGTTGCTTTCGATTCAATTTATTCTTATCAGCAAGTTATGTGGAAACATGTTTTGGGTTTTATATTTTTGTAAAGATTTTTACGCACTTAGTTAACAGGACATAAACACACCAAAGTTCGACCATTTTTAGTACCTTCATTTGGTTTTTTACAATTTACAGGTTTCTCTATATTTCGTTAAATTATTTATTGTCTAATCTGAAAATATGTCCTAGGCTAAGAAAATATATCGTACAGGGTAGCCAATTAAAGTTTTATAGTCCATAGCCACCACATTTAATAGCGAGCCTATGTTATTGATTATGCAGACATGTTTAGCTCCATGTTCAAAGACATGAGTAACACGGATAGGTTATAGCATAATATGCTTATATACATTCAGTCAAAAAGGTATCGGGAATGGATGATTTGTTTATGGTTCCAAATTCAATATTTTTGTTTTTTTGTTGTCGTTGGATTGGCACTACTTTTTTCCATTTTGGCGCGCAGTTTGAGTTGCATCTGTTATTTATATTTAATACAGTGTTATTTTTAGTTATATTATATCTAGTGTATATTGCGATTTTCATAATGAACAAAAATATCGAACAAAGAGTTTGAGTAATTTTTACCCCACCCCACCCACCCACTATAGAGTAATTTTTTAGGTTAGTGTAGGTATGTTAAAGAAGTGTTCTTGTGAACTTTGTAAGTAAGAAGTCATTTTATGCTATAGATAGTGTTATAATAAGTATTATTAGCAAATCCTATCCTACTATCCCATCCTATCCTGTTCTACTATAATAGTTATAAAATAAATAAAAATAATATAAATGTGAAAGTTTGGATGTTTGTTACTCAATAACTTAAAAATAGTTGAAATGATTTGAATACAATTTGACACACAGATAGTTTATAACCTGGATTAACACGTATGATACTTTTATCTATATAGCCCTACGAGAACGAGTAATTCCATTTTAGGATCTACTAAAATGTACCCCACCACAATGTACCATACTAAAACTACTCCAACCGAGACGCCACCTATCCCAAAATAAATTCACGAATTGTCACGAATTTTTGGACATACCCCCCGCTATTGCGATTTTTTTTTTAACTTGGTTAAAATAGTATATTCAGGGTGGAACATATTTCCTAACTAATAAAGATACCCGAAAAATTCAAACTGATATTGCTACTAGGTGGTCTGATTCTATAAACCTAACTAAAAATAATAAAAAACATAGAATAAGTAGGTACTATATTAAATAGTAGGTACTTACTAGAACAAAAGTGTTTTTTTTTTGTTTGCAAAAGAAATTTGGAGGTCTAAGGATAAGTAGGTAATAGAACACATTAAGATCAAGGGTAGAGGTGAGTTGGGAAAGCCTTAACTTATTGCAAAATATTAAAATATAAAAAATGTTAATAATTATTTGATAACCTTTTATTTAATGACTAACACTGTAAATTTCAAAAATTAACTAACAATTCGGTAGTCCACGTGAGCGGAGCCGCGGGCACAGCTAGTTGTTTATTTTTATTATTGTATGTATGTATTGTATATATTTGTTGTATATGTATATGTAATGTATGTGTAGAACCATAAAAACTTAATATTTATAACTTATTTGCTATTTTATTTTACTTATTATAGTCATAGCACCTATTTATCATTTAAATTTCCTAATCAGCGCAACCTACAATTTCTCTGGCATAATATTTTCTACCCAAAGGTTGTCTGGAAGAAATCGCTTAAAGTGATAAGACCGCCTAAATTGTACTATTTGTAACTTTTATAACGTGTAACTGTATTTGTTTGTGCAATAAAGTGTAAGATGACTCCCCTGCAGTTGCCATTTCTCTTAAGTGCGAGACTTTTCTACGTTTCGATCTTACACTCGCCGAATCAAAACTAGAACACGAACGACCAGGTCCAGAAGGAGAAGTGAAGAATGGGAATGTTTCACTTTGCTGCAGCCAATCAGCGTATTTACTATACAGCAGGTCCTTTCTGCGCGCAGTACCGTAGTATTTTCTTTTAACATTATTAAAAAGTGCTGAAATTCTCATTCGCATAGATTTTTGTTGGTCAGGGGGGCAATTAGTTTCCAATATAATTAATTCTTGTAAATGTTTTCCTTTACAATCCCAACTTTTAGCAGAATCTTGAAATATCAAGTCAACCAGTTCACGTCGAGTAAAATTTAGTACGCCACCTATGATAAAAAAAAATTAACAACGACAAGATTAGCAACTTTTAGCAAGTTTTTTTTTCATGTCGTAGTAAAATACGGTTTGAGGTATATTTCCTTATAAGTTTTGTTGCGAACAGTAACGAACGGCGTAACTTTTACTCTCGCAAATCAAATTTTATTTGCAAAATTGGAGTGTATTAAATTCATCACTATTTTTGTAAAAAGTTAATGCATAATGTAAAAATCTATAGTGTAATATGAAAATAGTTACCTTGAGCTACAGAATCCATGTTTTAGAATTACAATTACGCGACTCCTTTTGAAATTATAAAATAACAAAGAACTATAATTTTTACTACACGTATTCCGGTCAAATGATTGCAGAATGTTTAAACCGGTGTTATTCTTACACTTCGTCATAAATGTACCTTCATATTTGCGCATTTTGATAAAGCAACTATTCAACAATATTTAACTATACCTTTTTTTGGCCTACCTTCAGCTTCTCAAAATTGGTTTTTGACCGACTCTGGCCGCAGCGTGCGATGTCTTGAAGAATCAATCATGCACCCTACCCATTATGACGGTCATCCAGTCCAAATAAAGACTTAAAATAAAGGCTATATATATATATATATATATTTGGTTTTAGCTGTAGCAAAACAAAACCGATTGAACTCGTTAATCACGTTTCGATTGTAGAATCCCAATTAATGCAAGACAACAACCTCTCAAACCTTGAGAGTCTGATTAAAGAGCAATATACACTGGACGTCATAGGTATAACTAAGCACGAAAGTCGCAGCAAAGAGTTGAAACCAGACGCTCATACTCATCACATTCATATATATATATATATATTACTAGTAGTTATACTGTGTAGTAAAATAAGAAAGTTTAAGGACAGAGATTGCCAAATATCACTCCTGAAAGAGGTCTGCTTCGATTCGCGCATATTCGCAACAGTAATTTAGAACAATTTTACGAATACTGGTGGTATCCGGCGAACCGGCGAACTGAGCCAGGTTTGTTCGCATTTTCCCTGAACATCGTGCGGGAAATCCAGTCTAAATAAGGGCTTACGGCTGTGTAATATCCAGGTCCACCCGTACGTACTCCTGTAATTCGGCCGTCGTGGATGAGCGGTCCGCCAGAATCGCCCTTGTGCCCTTTCTGCCGATGACGCCTGCATTCAGGTGCCAGACATATAAATGGACCAAAGTGCGATGCGGTTTCCTCCACTCTTACGCACTTAACAACAACAGCTTTACCAATTTGTTTCCTTCTCATTTCATCCTTCGCCAGTAACTCTATTTTTTGTCGAGGATCAAGTCGTTCATCATCCATTCTAAAAGTCCTTCCTAGACCGACATAACGAACAGGATATCCAATCAAAGTTTTATAGTCTACTGCAGACACTTTCCCGTATGTATTTAACAATACTTTTTCTACTAATAGTAATCCAATGTCATTGGTAACAAGAGCTTTCTCTCCGAAGAAGAGACGGGCGGACGGATGGGCTATGATTTTTTTAACTTTGCTGTAGGACGCCTTTGTTTGATCTATAGTCATATTTCCATATTGTATTCTTGTAATTTCTATTATACGTACATTCAAGCAGTGAGCTGCCGTCAATACCCAATATTCTGTTATTAGACTTCCTGTACAAGCTCTATGTAAAACTTTGTCAGATTCATAGATGAGTGCGACTACATATGGGAACTCATTGTGAATGTCGTCAATACCGTCTATTACTCTTAGATGATCTTTTTTTTCTAATACTGGCGCTGAATAACCAAATTTACGACGTGCCTTGACTAAAATCAAGCCAGTCATGATAGCTCCGACAAGAAACTGAAGTTTAGTTACCACAATGTACATTGTTTAATCTAAATAAAATATATTATATTTCGTCAGAACCATAGGAATAACTACGAGTCAATTACGTTGCTTTCGATTCAATTTATTCTTATCAGCAAGTTATGTGGAAACATGTTTTGGGTTTTATATTTTTGTAAAGATTTTTACGCACTTAGTTAACAGGACATAAACACACCAAAGTTCGACCATTTTTAGTACCTTCATTTGGTTTTTTACAATTTACAGGTTTCTCTATATTTCGTTAAATTATTTATTGTCTAATCTGAAAATATGTCCTAGGCTAAGAAAATATATCGTACAGGGTAGCCAATTAAAGTTTTATAGTCCATAGCCACCACATTTAATAGCGAGCCTATGTTATTGATTATGCAGACATGTTTAGCTCCATGTTCAAAGACATGAGTAACACGGATAGGTTATAGCATAATATGCTTATATACATTCAGTCAAAAAGGTATCGGGAATGGATGATTTGTTTATGGTTCCAAATTCAATATTTTTGTTTTTTTGTTGTCGTTGGATTGGCACTACTTTTTTCCATTTTGGCGCGCAGTTTGAGTTGCATCTGTTATTTATATTTAATACAGTGTTATTTTTAGTTATATTATATCTAGTGTATATTGCGATTTTCATAATGAACAAAAATATCGAACAAAGAGTTTGAGTAATTTTTACCCCACCCCACCCACCCACTATAGAGTATTTTTTTAGGTTAGTGTAGGTATGTTAAAGAAGTGTTCTTGTGAACTTTGTAAGTAAGAAGTCATTTTATGCTATAGATAGTGTTATAATAAGTATTATTAGCAAATCCTATCCTACTATCCCATCCTATCCTGTTCTACTATAATAGTTATAAAATAAATAAAAATAATATAAATGTGAAAGTTTGGATGTTTGTTACTCAATAACTTAAAAATAGTTGAAATGATTTGAATACAATTTGACACACAGATAGTTTATAACCTGGATTAACACGTATGATACTTTTATCTATATAGCCCTACGAGAACGAGTAATTCCATTTTAGGATCTACTAAAATGTACCCCACCACAATGTACCATACTAAAACTACTCCAACCGAGACGCCACCTATCCCAAAATAAATTCACGAATTGTCACGAATTTTTGGACATACCCCCCGCTATTGCGATTTTTTTTTTAACTTGGTTAAAATAGTATATTCAGGGTGGAACATATTTCCTAACTAATAAAGATACCCGAAAAATTCAAACTGATATTGCTACTAGGTGGTCTGATTCTATAAACCTAACTAAAAATAATAAAAAACATAGAATAAGTAGGTACTATATTAAATAGTAGGTACTTACTAGAACAAAAGTGTTTTTTTTTTGTTTGCAAAAGAAATTTGGAGGTCTAAGGATAAGTAGGTAATAGAACACATTAAGATCAAGGGTAGAGGTGAGTTGGGAAAGCCTTAACTTATTGCAAAATATTAAAATATAAAAAATGTTAATAATTATTTGATAACCTTTTATTTAATGACTAACACTGTAAATTTCAAAAATTAACTAACAATTCGGTAGTCCACGTGAGCGGAGCCGCGGGCACAGCTAGTTGTTTATTTTTATTATTGTATGTATGTATTGTATATATTTGTTGTATATGTATATGTAATGTATGTGTAGAACCATAAAAACTTAATATTTATAACTTATTTGCTATTTTATTTTACTTATTATAGTCATAGCACCTATTTATCATTTAAATTTCCTAATCAGCGCAACCTACAATTTCTCTGGCATAATATTTTCTACCCAAAGGTTGTCTGGAAGAAATCGCTTAAAGTGATAAGACCGCCTAAATTGTACTATTTGTAACTTTTATAACGTGTAACTGTATTTGTTTGTGCAATAAAGTGTAAGATGACTCCCCTGCAGTTGCCATTTCTCTTAAGTGCGAGACTTTTCTACGTTTCGATCTTACACTCGCCGAATCAAAACTAGAACACGAACGACCAGGTCCAGCAGGAGAAGTGAAGAATGGGAATGTTTCACTTTGCTGCAGCCAATCAGCGTATTTACTATACAGTAGGTCCTTTCTGCGCGCAGTACCGTAGTATTTTCTTTTAACATTATTAAAAAGTGCTGAAATTCTCATTCGCATAGATTTTTGTTGGTCAGGGGGGCAATTAGTTTCCAATATAATTAATTCTTGTAAATGTTTTCCTTTACAATCCCAACTTTTAGCAGAATCTTGAAATATCAAGTCAACCAGTTCACGTCGAGTAAAATTTAGTACGCCACCTATGATAAAAAAAAATTAACAACGACAAGATTAGCAACTTTTAGCAAGTTTTTTTTTCATGTCGTAGTAAAATACGGTTTGAGGTATATTTCCTTATAAGTTTTGTTGCGAACAGTAACGAACGGCGTAACTTTTACTCTCGCAAATCAAATTTTATTTGCAAAATTGGAGTGTATTAAATTCATCACTATTTTTGTAAAAAGTTAATGCATAATGTAAAAATCTATAGTGTAATATGAAAATAGTTACCTTGAGCTACAGAATCCATGTTTTAGAATTACAATTACGCGACTCCTTTTGAAATTATAAAATAACAAAGAACTATAATTTTTACTACACGTATTCCGGTCAAATGATTGCAGAATGTTTAAACCGGTGTTATTCTTACACTTCGTCATAAATGTACCTTCATATTTGCGCATTTTGATAAAGCAACTATTCAACAATATTTAACTATACCTTTTTTTGGCCTACCTTCAGCTTCTCAAAATTGGTTTTTGACCGACTCTGGCCGCAGCGTGCGATGTCTTGAAGAATCAATCATGCACCCTACCCATTATGACGGTCATCCAGTCCAAATAAAGACTTAAAATAAAGGCTATATATATATATATATATATATATATTTGGTTTTAGCTGTAGCAAAACAAAACCGATTGAACTCGTTAATCACGTTTCGATTGTAGAATCCCAATTAATGCAAGACAACAACCTCTCAAACCTTGAGAGTCTGATTAAAGAGCAATATACACTGGACGTCATAGGTATAACTAAGCACGAAAGTCGCAGCAAAGAGTTGAAACCAGACGCTCATACTCATCACATTCATATATATATATATATATTACTAGTAGTTATACTGTGTAGTAAAATAAGAAAGTTTAAGGACAGAGATTGCCAAATATCACTCCTGAAAGAGGTCTGCTTCGATTCGCGCATATTCGCAACAGTAATTTAGAACAATTTTACGAATACTGGTGGTATCCGGCGAACCGGCGAACTGAGCCAGGTTTGTTCGCATTTTCCCTGAACATCGTGCGGGAAATCCAGTCTAAATAAGGGCTTACGGCTGTGTAATATCCAGGTCCACCCGTACGTACTCCTGTAATTCGGCCGTCGTGGATGAGCGGTCCGCCAGAATCGCCCTTGTGCCCTTTCTGCCGATGACGCCTGCATTCAGGTGCCAGACATATAAATGGACCAAAGTGCGATGCGGTTTCCTCCACTCTTACGCACTTAACAACAACAGCTTTACCAATTTGTTTCCTTCTCATTTCATCCTTCGCCAGTAACTCTATTTTTTGTCGAGGATCAAGTCGTTCATCATCCATTCTAAAAGTCCTTCCTAGACCGACATAACGAACAGGATATCCAATCAAAGTTTTATAGTCTACTGCAGACACTTTCCCGTATGTATTTAACAATACTTTTTCTACTAATAGTAATCCAATGTCATTGGTAACAAGAGCTTTCTCTCCGAAGAAGAGACGGGCGGACGGATGGGCTATGATTTTTTTAACTTTGCTGTAGGACGCCTTTGTTTGATCTATAGTCATATTTCCATATTGTATTCTTGTAATTTCTATTATACGTACATTCAAGCAGTGAGCTGCCGTCAATACCCAATATTCTGTTATTAGACTTCCTGTACAAGCTCTATGTAAAACTTTGTCAGATTCATAGATGAGTGCGACTACATATGGGAACTCATTGTGAATGTCGTCAATACCGTCTATTACTCTTAGATGATCTTTTTTTTCTAATACTGGCGCTGAATAACCAAATTTACGACGTGCCTTGACTAAAATCAAGCCAGTCATGATAGCTCCGACAAGAAACTGAAGTTTAGTTACCACAATGTACATTGTTTAATCTAAATAAAATATATTATATTTCGTCAGAACCATAGGAATAACTACGAGTCAATTACGTTGCTTTCGATTCAATTTATTCTTATCAGCAAGTTATGTGGAAACATGTTTTGGGTTTTATATTTTTGTAAAGATTTTTACGCACTTAGTTAACAGGACATAAACACACCAAAGTTCGACCATTTTTAGTACCTTCATTTGGTTTTTTACAATTTACAGGTTTCTCTATATTTCGTTAAATTATTTATTGTCTAATCTGAAAATATGTCCTAGGCTAAGAAAATATATCGTACAGGGTAGCCAATTAAAGTTTTATAGTCCATAGCCACCACATTTAATAGCGAGCCTATGTTATTGATTATGCAGACATGTTTAGCTCCATGTTCAAAGACATGAGTAACACGGATAGGTTATAGCATAATATGCTTATATACATTCAGTCAAAAAGGTATCGGGAATGGATGATTTGTTTATGGTTCCAAATTCAATATTTTTGTTTTTTTGTTGTTGTTGGATTGGCACTACTTTTTTCCATTTTGGCGCGCAGTTTGAGTTGCATCTGTTATTTATATTTAATACAGTGTTATTTTTAGTTATATTATATCTAGTGTATATTGCGATTTTCATAATGAACAAAAATATCGAACAAAGAGTTTGAGTAATTTTTACCCCACCCCACCCACCCACTATAGAGTATTTTTTTAGGTTAGTGTAGGTATGTTAAAGAAGTGTTCTTGTGAACTTTGTAAGTAAGAAGTCATTTTATGCTATAGATAGTGTTATAATAAGTATTATTAGCAAATCCTATCCTACAATCCCATCCTATCCTGTTCTACTATAATAGTTATAAAATAAATAAAAATAATATAAATGTGAAAGTTTGGATGTTTGTTACTCAATAACTTAAAAATAGTTGAAATGATTTGAATACAATTTGACACACAGATAGTTTATAACCTGGATTAACACGTATGATACTTTTATCTATATAGCCCTACGAGAACGAGTAATTCCATTTTAGGATCTACTAAAATGTACCCCACCACAATGTACCATACTAAAACTACTCCAACCGAGACGCCACCTATCCCAAAATAAATTCACGAATTGTCACGAATTTTTGGACATACCCCCCGCTATTGCGATTTTTTTTTTAACTTGGTTAAAATAGTATATTCAGGGTGGAACATATTTCCTAACTAATAAAGATACCCGAAAAATTCAAACTGATATTGCTACTAGGTGGTCTGATTCTATAAACCTAACTAAAAATAATAAAAAACATAGAATAAGTAGGTACTATATTAAATAGTAGGTACTTACTAGAACAAAAGTGTTTTTTTTTTGTTTGCAAAAGAAATTTGGAGGTCTAAGGATAAGTAGGTAATAGAACACATTAAGATCAAGGGTAGAGGTGAGTTGGGAAAGCCTTAACTTATTGCAAAATATTAAAATATAAAAAATGTTAATAATTATTTGATAACCTTTTATTTAATGACTAACACTGTAAATTTCAAAAATTAACTAACAATTCGGTAGTCCACGTGAGCGGAGCCGCGGGCACAGCTAGTTGTTTATTTTTATTATTGTATGTATGTATTGTATATATTTGTTGTATATGTATATGTAATGTATGTGTAGAACCATAAAAACTTAATATTTATAACTTATTTGCTATTTTATTTTACTTATTATAGTCATAGCACCTATTTATCATTTAAATTTCCTAATCAGCGCAACCTACAATTTCTCTGGCATAATATTTTCTACCCAAAGGTTGTCTGGAAGAAATCGCTTAAAGTGATAAGACCGCCTAAATTGTACTATTTGTAACTTTTATAACGTGTAACTGTATTTGTTTGTGCAATAAAGTGTAAGATGACTCCCCTGCAGTTGCCATTTCTCTTAAGTGCGAGACTTTTCTACGTTTCGATCTTACACTCGCCGAATCAAAACTAGAACACGAACGACCAGGTCCAGCAGGAGAAGTGAAGAATGGGAATGTTTCACTTTGCTGCAGCCAATCAGCGTATTTACTATACAGTAGGTCCTTTCTGCGCGCAGTACCGTAGTATTTTCTTTTAACATTATTAAAAAGTGCTGAAATTCTCATTCGCATAGATTTTTGTTGGTCAGGGGGGCAATTAGTTTCCAATATAATTAATTCTTGTAAATGTTTTCCTTTACAATCCCAACTTTTAGCAGAATCTTGAAATATCAAGTCAACCAGTTCACGTCGAGTAAAATTTAGTACGCCACCTATGATAAAAAAAAATTAACAACGACAAGATTAGCAACTTTTAGCAAGTTTTTTTTTCATGTCGTAGTAAAATACGGTTTGAGGTATATTTCCTTATAAGTTTTGTTGCGAACAGTAACGAACGGCGTAACTTTTACTCTCGCAAATCAAATTTTATTTGCAAAATTGGAGTGTATTAAATTCATCACTATTTTTGTAAAAAGTTAATGCATAATGTAAAAATCTATAGTGTAATATGAAAATAGTTACCTTGAGCTACAGAATCCATGTTTTAGAATTACAATTACGCGACTCCTTTTGAAATTATAAAATAACAAAGAACTATAATTTTTACTACACGTATTCCGGTCAAATGATTGCAGAATGTTTAAACCGGTGTTATTCTTACACTTCGTCATAAATGTACCTTCATATTTGCGCATTTTGATAAAGCAACTATTCAACAATATTTAACTATACCTTTTTTTGGCCTACCTTCAGCTTCTCAAAATTGGTTTTTGACCGACTCTGGCCGCAGCGTGCGATGTCTTGAAGAATCAATCATGCACCCTACCCATTATGACGGTCATCCAGTCCAAATAAAGACTTAAAATAAAGGCTATATATATATATATATATATTTGGTTTTAGCTGTAGCAAAACAAAACCGATTGAACTCGTTAATCACGTTTCGATTGTAGAATCCCAATTAATGCAAGACAACAACCTCTCAAACCTTGAGAGTCTGATTAAAGAGCAATATACACTGGACGTCATAGGTATAACTAAGCACGAAAGTCGCAGCAAAGAGTTGAAACCAGACGCTCATACTCATCACATTCATATATATATATATATATTACTAGTAGTTATACTGTGTAGTAAAATAAGAAAGTTTAAGGACAGAGATTGCCAAATATCACTCCTGAAAGAGGTCTGCTTCGATTCGCGCATATTCGCAACAGTAATTTAGAACAATTTTACGAATACTGGTGGTATCCGGCGAACCGGCGAACTGAGCCAGGTTTGTTCGCATTTTCCCTGAACATCGTGCGGGAAATCCAGTCTAAATAAGGGCTTACGGCTGTGTAATATCCAGGTCCACCCGTACGTACTCCTGTAATTCGGCCGTCGTGGATGAGCGGTCCGCCAGAATCGCCCTTGTGCCCTTTCTGCCGATGACGCCTGCATTCAGGTGCCAGACATATAAATGGACCAAAGTGCGATGCGGTTTCCTCCACTCTTACGCACTTAACAACAACAGCTTTACCAATTTGTTTCCTTCTCATTTCATCCTTCGCCAGTAACTCTATTTTTTGTCGAGGATCAAGTCGTTCATCATCCATTCTAAAAGTCCTTCCTAGACCGACATAACGAACAGGATATCCAATCAAAGTTTTATAGTCTACTGCAGACACTTTCCCGTATGTATTTAACAATACTTTTTCTACTAATAGTAATCCAATGTCATTGGTAACAAGAGCTTTCTCTCCGAAGAAGAGACGGGCGGACGGATGGGCTATGATTTTTTTAACTTTGCTGTAGGACGCCTTTGTTTGATCTATAGTCATATTTCCATATTGTATTCTTGTAATTTCTATTATACGTACATTCAAGCAGTGAGCTGCCGTCAATACCCAATATTCTGTTATTAGACTTCCTGTACAAGCTCTATGTAAAACTTTGTCAGATTCATAGATGAGTGCGACTACATATGGGAACTCATTGTGAATGTCGTCAATACCGTCTATTACTCTTAGATGATCTTTTTTTTCTAATACTGGCGCTGAATAACCAAATTTACGACGTGCCTTGACTAAAATCAAGCCAGTCATGATAGCTCCGACAAGAAACTGAAGTTTAGTTACCACAATGTACATTGTTTAATCTAAATAAAATATATTATATTTCGTCAGAACCATAGGAATAACTACGAGTCAATTACGTTGCTTTCGATTCAATTTATTCTTATCAGCAAGTTATGTGGAAACATGTTTTGGGTTTTATATTTTTGTAAAGATTTTTACGCACTTAGTTAACAGGACATAAACACACCAAAGTTCGACCATTTTTAGTACCTTCATTTGGTTTTTTACAATTTACAGGTTTCTCTATATTTCGTTAAATTATTTATTGTCTAATCTGAAAATATGTCCTAGGCTAAGAAAATATATCGTACAGGGTAGCCAATTAAAGTTTTATAGTCCATAGCCACCACATTTAATAGCGAGCCTATGTTATTGATTATGCAGACATGTTTAGCTCCATGTTCAAAGACATGAGTAACACGGATAGGTTATAGCATAATATGCTTATATACATTCAGTCAAAAAGGTATCGGGAATGGATGATTTGTTTATGGTTCCAAATTCAATATTTTTGTTTTTTTGTTGTCGTTGGATTGGCACTACTTTTTTCCATTTTGGCGCGCAGTTTGAGTTGCATCTGTTATTTATATTTAATACAGTGTTATTTTTAGTTATATTATATCTAGTGTATATTGCGATTTTCATAATGAACAAAAATATCGAACAAAGAGTTTGAGTAATTTTTACCCCACCCCACCCACCCACTATAGAGTAATTTTTTAGGTTAGTGTAGGTATGTTAAAGAAGTGTTCTTGTGAACTTTGTAAGTAAGAAGTCATTTTATGCTATAGATAGTGTTATAATAAGTATTATTAGCAAATCCTATCCTACTATCCCATCCTATCCTGTTCTACTATAATAGTTATAAAATAAATAAAAATAATATAAATGTGAAAGTTTGGATGTTTGTTACTCAATAACTTAAAAATAGTTGAAATGATTTGAATACAATTTGACACACAGATAGTTTATAACCTGGATTAACACGTATGATACTTTTATCTATATAGCCCTACGAGAACGAGTAATTCCATTTTAGGATCTACTAAAATGTACCCCACCACAATGTACCATACTAAAACTACTCCAACCGAGACGCCACCTATCCCAAAATAAATTCACGAATTGTCACGAATTTTTGGACATACCCCCCGCTATTGCGATTTTTTTTTTAACTTGGTTAAAATAGTATATTCAGGGTGGAACATATTTCCTAACTAATAAAGATACCCGAAAAATTCAAACTGATATTGCTACTAGGTGGTCTGATTCTATAAACCTAACTAAAAATAATAAAAAACATAGAATAAGTAGGTACTATATTAAATAGTAGGTACTTACTAGAACAAAAGTGTTTTTTTTTTGTTTGCAAAAGAAATTTGGAGGTCTAAGGATAAGTAGGTAATAGAACACATTAAGATCAAGGGTAGAGGTGAGTTGGGAAAGCCTTAACTTATTGCAAAATATTAAAATATAAAAAATGTTAATAATTATTTGATAACCTTTTATTTAATGACTAACACTGTAAATTTCAAAAATTAACTAACAATTCGGTAGTCCACGTGAGCGGAGCCGCGGGCACAGCTAGTTGTTTATTTTTATTATTGTATGTATGTATTGTATATATTTGTTGTATATGTATATGTAATGTATGTGTAGAACCATAAAAACTTAATATTTATAACTTATTTGCTATTTTATTTTACTTATTATAGTCATAGCACCTATTTATCATTTAAATTTCCTAATCAGCGCAACCTACAATTTCTCTGGCATAATATTTTCTACCCAAAGGTTGTCTGGAAGAAATCGCTTAAAGTGATAAGACCGCCTAAATTGTACTATTTGTAACTTTTATAACGTGTAACTGTATTTGTTTGTGCAATAAAGTGTAAGATGACTCCCCTGCAGTTGCCATTTCTCTTAAGTGCGAGACTTTTCTACGTTTCGATCTTACACTCGCCGAATCAAAACTAGAACACGAACGACCAGGTCCAGCAGGAGAAGTGAAGAATGGGAATGTTTCACTTTGCTGCAGCCAATCAGCGTATTTACTATACAGTAGGTCCTTTCTGCGCGCAGTACCGTAGTATTTTCTTTTAACATTATTAAAAAGTGCTGAAATTCTCATTCGCATAGATTTTTGTTGGTCAGGGGGGCAATTAGTTTCCAATATAATTAATTCTTGTAAATGTTTTCCTTTACAATCCCAACTTTTAGCAGAATCTTGAAATATCAAGTCAACCAGTTCACGTCGAGTAAAATTTAGTACGCCACCTATGATAAAAAAAAATTAACAACGACAAGATTAGCAACTTTTAGCAAGTTTTTTTTTCATGTCGTAGTAAAATACGGTTTGAGGTATATTTCCTTATAAGTTTTGTTGCGAACAGTAACGAACGGCGTAACTTTTACTCTCGCAAATCAAATTTTATTTGCAAAATTGGAGTGTATTAAATTCATCACTATTTTTGTAAAAAGTTAATGCATAATGTAAAAATCTATAGTGTAATATGAAAATAGTTACCTTGAGCTACAGAATCCATGTTTTAGAATTACAATTACGCGACTCCTTTTGAAATTATAAAATAACAAAGAACTATAATTTTTACTACACGTATTCCGGTCAAATGATTGCAGAATGTTTAAACCGGTGTTATTCTTACACTTCGTCATAAATGTACCTTCATATTTGCGCATTTTGATAAAGCAACTATTCAACAATATTTAACTATACCTTTTTTTGGCCTACCTTCAGCTTCTCAAAATTGGTTTTTGACCGACTCTGGCCGCAGCGTGCGATGTCTTGAAGAATCAATCATGCACCCTACCCATTATGACGGTCATCCAGTCCAAATAAAGACTTAAAATAAAGGCTATATATATATATATATATATTTGGTTTTAGCTGTAGCAAAACAAAACCGATTGAACTCGTTAATCACGTTTCGATTGTAGAATCCCAATTAATGCAAGACAACAACCTCTCAAACCTTGAGAGTCTGATTAAAGAGCAATATACACTGGACGTCATAGGTATAACTAAGCACGAAAGTCGCAGCAAAGAGTTGAAACCAGACGCTCATACTCATCACATTCATATATATATATATATATTACTAGTAGTTATACTGTGTAGTAAAATAAGAAAGTTTAAGGACAGAGATTGCCAAATATCACTCCTGAAAGAGGTCTGCTTCGATTCGCGCATATTCGCAACAGTAATTTAGAACAATTTTACGAATACTGGTGGTATCCGGCGAACCGGCGAACTGAGCCAGGTTTGTTCGCATTTTCCCTGAACATCGTGCGGGAAATCCAGTCTAAATAAGGGCTTACGGCTGTGTAATATCCAGGTCCACCCGTACGTACTCCTGTAATTCGGCCGTCGTGGATGAGCGGTCCGCCAGAATCGCCCTTGTGCCCTTTCTGCCGATGACGCCTGCATTCAGGTGCCAGACATATAAATGGACCAAAGTGCGATGCGGTTTCCTCCACTCTTACGCACTTAACAACAACAGCTTTACCAATTTGTTTCCTTCTCATTTCATCCTTCGCCAGTAACTCTATTTTTTGTCGAGGATCAAGTCGTTCATCATCCATTCTAAAAGTCCTTCCTAGACCGACATAACGAACAGGATATTCAATCAAAGTTTTATAGTCTACTGCAGACACTTTCCCGTATGTATTTAACAATACTTTTTCTACTAATAGTAATCCAATGTCATTGGTAACAAGAGCTTTCTCTCCGAAGAAGAGACGGGCGGACGGATGGGCTATGATTTTTTTAACTTTGCTGTAGGACGCCTTTGTTTGATCTATAGTCATATTTCCATATTGTATTCTTGTAATTTCTATTATACGTACATTCAAGCAGTGAGCTGCCGTCAATACCCAATATTCTGTTATTAGACTTCCTGTACAAGCTCTATGTAAAACTTTGTCAGATTCATAGATGAGTGCGACTACATATGGGAACTCATTGTGAATGTCGTCAATACCGTCTATTACTCTTAGATGATCTTTTTTTTCTAATACTGGCGCTGAATAACCAAATTTACGACGTGCCTTGACTAAAATCAAGCCAGTCATGATAGCTCCGACAAGAAACTGAAGTTTAGTTACCACAATGTACATTGTTTAATCTAAATAAAATATATTATATTTCGTCAGAACCATAGGAATAACTACGAGTCAATTACGTTGCTTTCGATTCAATTTATTCTTATCAGCAAGTTATGTGGAAACATGTTTTGGGTTTTATATTTTTGTAAAGATTTTTACGCACTTAGTTAACAGGACATAAACACACCAAAGTTCGACCATTTTTAGTACCTTCATTTGGTTTTTTATAATTTACAGGTTTCTCTATATTTCGTTAAATTATTTATTGTCTAATCTGAAAATATGTCCTAGGCTAAGAAAATATATCGTACAGGGTAGCCAATTAAAGTTTTATAGTCCATAGCCACCACATTTAATAGCGAGCCTATGTTATTGATTATGCAGACATGTTTAGCTCCATGTTCAAAGACATGAGTAACACGGATAGGTTATAGCATAATATGCTTATATACATTCAGTCAAAAAGGTATCGGGAATGGATGATTTGTTTATGGTTCCAAATTCGATATTTTTGTTTTTTTGTTGTTGTTGGATTGGCACTACTTTTTTCCATTTTGGCGCGCAGTTTGAGTTGCATCTGTTATTTATATTTAATACAGTGTTATTTTTAGTTATATTATATCTAGTGTATATTGCGATTTTCATAATGAACAAAAATATCGAACAAAGAGTTTGAGTAATTTTTACCCCACCCCACCCACCCACTATAGAGTATTTTTTTAGGTTAGTGTAGGTATGTTAAAGAAGTGTTCTTGTGAACTTTGTAAGTAAGAAGTCATTTTATGCTATAGATAGTGTTATAATAAGTATTATTAGCAAATCCTATCCTACTATCCCATCCTATCCTGTTCTACTATAATAGTTATAAAATAAATAAAAATAATATAAATGTGAAAGTTTGGATGTTTGTTACTCAATAACTTAAAAATAGTTGAAATGATTTGAATACAATTTGACACACAGATAGTTTATAACCTGGATTAACACGTATGATACTTTTATCTATATAGCCCTACGAGAACGAGTAATTCCATTTTAGGATCTACTAAAATGTACCCCACCACAATGTACCATACTAAAACTACTCCAACCGAGACGCCACCTATCCCAAAATAAATTCACGAATTGTCACGAATTTTTGGACATACCCCCCGCTATTGCGATTTTTTTTTAACTTGGTTAAAATAGTATATTCAGGGTGGAACATATTTCCTAACTAATAAAGATACCCGAAAAATTCAAACTGATATTGCTACTAGGTGGTCTGATTCTATAAACCTAACTAAAAATAATAAAAAACATAGAATAAGTAGGTACTATATTAAATAGTAGGTACTTACTAGAACAAAAGTGTTTTTTTTTTGTTTGCAAAAGAAATTTGGAGGTCTAAGGATAAGTAGGTAATAGAACACATTAAGATCAAGGGTAGAGGTGAGTTGGGAAAGCCTTAACTTATTGCAAAATATTAAAATATAAAAAATGTTAATAATTATTTGATAACCTTTTATTTAATGACTAACACTGTAAATTTCAAAAATTAACTAACAATTCGGTAGTCCACGTGAGCGGAGCCGCGGGCACAGCTAGTTGTTTATTTTTATTATTGTATGTATGTATTGTATATATTTGTTGTATATGTATATGTAATGTATGTGTAGAACCATAAAAACTTAATATTTATAACTTATTTGCTATTTTATTTTACTTATTATAGTCATAGCACCTATTTATCATTTAAATTTCCTAATCAGCGCAACCTACAATTTCTCTGGCATAATATTTTCTACCCAAAGGTTGTCTGGAAGAAATCGCTTAAAGTGATAAGACCGCCTAAATTGTACTATTTGTAACTTTTATAACGTGTAACTGTATTTGTTTGTGCAATAAAGTGTAAGATGACTCCCCTGCAGTTGCCATTTCTCTTAAGTGCGAGACTTTTCTACGTTTCGATCTTACACTCGCCGAATCAAAACTAGAACACGAACGACCAGGTCCAGCAGGAGAAGTGAAGAATGGGAATGTTTCACTTTGCTGCAGCCAATCAGCGTATTTACTATACAGTAGGTCCTTTCTGCGCGCAGTACCGTAGTATTTTCTTTTAACATTATTAAAAAGTGCTGAAATTCTCATTCGCATAGATTTTTGTTGGTCAGGGGGGCAATTAGTTTCCAATATAATTAATTCTTGTAAATGTTTTCCTTTACAATCCCAACTTTTAGCAGAATCTTGAAATATCAAGTCAACCAGTTCACGTCGAGTAAAATTTAGTACGCCACCTATGATAAAAAAAAATTAACAACGACAAGATTAGCAACTTTTAGCAAGTTTTTTTTTCATGTCGTAGTAAAATACGGTTTGAGGTATATTTCCTTATAAGTTTTGTTGCGAACAGTAACGAACGGCGTAACTTTTACTCTCGCAAATCAAATTTTATTTGCAAAATTGGAGTGTATTAAATTCATCACTATTTTTGTAAAAAGTTAATGCATAATGTAAAAATCTATAGTGTAATATGAAAATAGTTACCTTGAGCTACAGAATCCATGTTTTAGAATTACAATTACGCGACTCCTTTTGAAATTATAAAATAACAAAGAACTATAATTTTTACTACACGTATTCCGGTCAAATGATTGCAGAATGTTTAAACCGGTGTTATTCTTACACTTCGTCATAAATGTACCTTCATATTTGCGCATTTTGATAAAGCAACTATTCAACAATATTTAACTATACCTTTTTTTGGCCTACCTTCAGCTTCTCAAAATTGGTTTTTGACCGACTCTGGCCGCAGCGTGCGATGTCTTGAAGAATCAATCATGCACCCTACCCATTATGACGGTCATCCAGTCCAAATAAAGACTTAAAATAAAGACTATATATATATATATATATATATATTACTAGTAGTTATACTGTGTAGTAAAATAAGAAAGTTTAAGGACAGAGATTGCCAAATATCACTCCTGAAAGAAGTCTGCTTCGATTCGCGCATATTCGCAACAGTAATTTATAACAATTTTACGAATACTGGTGGTATCCGGCGAACCGGCGAACTGAGCCAGGTTTGTTCACATTTTCCCTGAACATCGTGCGGGAAATCCAGTCTAAATAAGGGCTTACGGCTGTGTAATATCCAGGTCCACCCGTAAATACTCCTGTAATTCGGCCGTCGTGGATGAGCGGTCCGCCAGAATCGCCCTTGTGCCCTTGCTGCTCGCGATGACGCCCGCATTCAGGTGCCAGACATATAAATGGACCAAAGTGCGATGCGATTTCCTCCACTCTTACGCACTTAACAACAACAGCTTTACCAATTTGTTTCCTTCTCATTTCATCCTTCGCCAGTAACTCTATTTTTGTCGAGGATCAAGTCGTTCATCATCCATACTAAAAGTCCTTCCTAGACCGACATAACGAACAGGATATCCAATCAAAGCTTTATAGTCTACTGCAGACACTTTCCCGTATGTATTTAACAATACTTTTTCTACTAATAGTAATCCAATGTCATTGGTAACAAGAGCTTTCTTTCCCCAGAAGAGACGGGCGGACGGATGGGCTATGATTTTTTTAACTTTGCTGTAGGACGCCTTTGTTTGATCTATAGTCATATTTCCATATTGTATTCTTGAATTTTCTATTATACGTCCTTTCAAGCAGTGAGCTGCCGTCAATACCCAATATTCTGTTATTAGACTTCCTGTACAAGCTCTATGTAAAACTTTGTCAGATTCATATATGAGTGCGACTACATATGGGAACTCATTGTGAATGTCGTCAATACCGTCTATTACTCTTAGATGATCTTTTTTTTCTAATACTGGCGCTGAATAACTAAATTTACGACGTGCCTTGACTAAAATCAAGCCAGTCATGATAGCTCCGACAAGAAACTGAAGTTTAGTTACCACAATGTACATTGTTTAATCTAAATAAAATATATTATATTTCGTCAGAACCATAGGAATAACTACGAGTCAATTACGTTGCTTTCGATTCAATTTATTCTTATCAGCAAGTTATGTGGAAACATGTTTTGGGTTTTATATTTTTGTAAAGATTTTTACGCACTTAGTTAACAGGACATAAACACACCAAAGTTCGACCATTTTTAGTACCTTCATTTGGTTTTTTACAATTTACAGGTTTCTCTATATTTCGTTAAATTATTTATTGTCTAATCTGAAAATATGTCCTAGGCTAAGAAAATATATCGTACAGGGTAGCCAATTAAAGTTTTATAGTCCATAGCCACCACATTTAAAAGCGAGCCTATGTCATTGATTATGCAGACATGTTTAGCTCCATGTTCAAAGACATGAGTAACACGGATAGGTTATAGCATAATATGCTTATATACATTCAGTCAAAAAGGTATCGGGAATGGATGATTTGTTTATGGTTCCAAATTCAATATTTTTGTTTTTTTGTTGTTGTTGGATTGGCACTACTTTTTTCCATTTTGGCGCGCAGTTTGAGTTGCATCTGTTATTTATATTTAATACAGTGTTATTTTTAGTTATATTATATCTAGTGTATATTGCGATTTTCATAATGAACAAAAATATCGAACAAAGAGTTTGTCTCAAATTTTGCATAGCCAATGGAATTTCGTGTTCGGAGTCACTGAAAATGTTACAGAAGGCTTACGGTGAGTCGACTATATCAAAAACACGTGCTTACGAGTGGTACAAAGCGTTCAAAAGCGGTCGAGATGTGATGGAAGATTTGCCTCGCTCTGGTAGGCCATCAACGTCTGCAACTGAAGTTAACATCGCAAAAGTGAAGGAAATAGTGACTGAAAATCCTCATTCAACTTTGAGAGAGATAGCCGTTGAACTTTCTGTATCTCACGAATCGATCCGTACCATTTTAAATAATCACTTGGGTATGAAACATGTTGCCGCTCGGCTAGTTCCAAAAGACCTGAATTTTCTCCAAAAACTCAATCGCTTATGAGTCGCTGAGGACATGCTAGAACGAGTCAATTCCGACCCAACATTCATGAAACGCATTGTTACTGGTGACGAGACGTAGGTTTGCGAGTTTGACATGCAAACTAGTCAACAAGCTTCAGAGTGGCGCCTTCCAACTGAACCGAAACCGAAAAAACCACGCCAAAGTCGATCGAAAGTCAAAGTCATGTTGACTGTTTTCTTTGACTGTCGCGGTGTTCTGCACTGAGAGTTCTTGCCGGAAGGTGAGACCTAGTATATATTATCTTTGGTGAGACTATAAATAAAGAATATTATTCGAGCGTTATACGGCGTTTAAGGGAGCAAATTCGACGAAAAAGGCCAGATTTGTTAAAAGAAAAGTCTTAGATTTTGCACCACGATAATACGCCATCGCACAAGGCTATCATTGTGAATGAATTTTTTACCAAAAACTCCACAAACATCATTGAGCAACCACCTTATTCACCAGATATGGCTCCATGCGACTTTTTTCTTTTTCCTAAACTCAAATTACCACTTCGTGGCACCCGTTTCCATTCGATAGAAGACATAATAACACACAATTCCGGAAAAAGCGTTTCAAAAATGTTTTGATGATTGGATTATTCGTTGGCTTACGTATGTCGCTTCTAAAGGAGCATACTTTGAAGGTGATGAAATAAAGTTGGATGAATAATTAACATTTTGTGTATTATTGATCTTTTCCCGGTACTTTCTTGACAGAGTAGTATATTAGACTATTAATAAGGTTGCCCTGCATTAATATTATTATTTACACACGACTAAGACGTAGCCAAAAGCAGTTTTTGATTTTAGGACGTCAAAAACTGCTTTTGGCTTGGTTAGTCGTTGAACAATAACAGCAGTTCTACTTGTTAACCAACTTCAAAAAAAGGAGGAGGTTCTTAATTCGTCGCAATCTTTTTTTTTTATTTTTTATATATGTTCCCCGATTACTTGAAGAGGCCTGAACCGATTTGGAAAATTATTTTTTTGTTTGAAAGGGTATACTTCCCAGGTGGTCCCATGGTCATCATTTCAGGATCTGATGATGGAACCCTGCAGAAATCGAGGGAACTCTTCATATTTTATAGGCACACTTGAAACGATTTGGGTATTTTTTTATAGTTACTTGTACATTTGTTTTCGGAAAGCATAATTTGGTGAAATCGAACTGGTAATGAAGACCATAGATGGCCTACGTAGTTGCAATACGTTTACTTTAATGGTTAAACGGGAAATATTGTCAAAACTGCCAGACCGCTATCTTGGCCTACTGTCACAGTACAGCACATTTTTATTACAATTTATTAGGGTACAATACTGAACCCGGTCTATCTTTCGTCAGATATGAGATTTCTCCATCGTTGCATTTCTGCTAATTACATCTACATCTCGTTCATCGTCGGGTTTAGTTAACAGTTTAGAGGGTTCTATATCAATTAGATCTATCCTACGCACCTATTTTATATAAACACCACTAAAAAGTAAAAAATAAAAATTATTTTTAAATAAAAAAACAGTCTTCAAAAAACACCTAGGAACTAAAAAAATTGGTTACATTTACATACGATTTCCTACCCAAACCTATAAATCAAATTTAAATTACAATTCCAGTACAAAACTCACAATTACAATATGACAATTCTATTTTTATTTAAAAATATATTTTTTGGCTAAGTTATCAAGAAGTATGAGCTAGAATTCTGTGGGCATTCAGCGACCAACTTATTTGTTCATTTAGTACCACCTAGGGTTCACGTGTGAGTGAAGAACTTCTATGGACGCGAACAACATTGCTACCTTCATACATGACCGAAAGGATATGGCAAATGGCTTCGATCTCCCTAGAAAACCCTGGTCCAAACTTAACAGATTTAGAACGGGACTTATGCACAAGTGGGACTTCCGGGATGATCCGACATGTAACTGTCGAGAAATAGAAACGTTGGACCTTCTTACTAACAAGTACCCTATCTGGTCCATGGAAGGACAAAGCCATAAATGGTTGTAAATTTATTACAACTGTTAGTATGATACGCTGATGGATTTGTATGAACGGATATATGGAATGGACGTAAATCGAGCCGTCTTCTCCGGCGTCTTCTCCAAAGTTGTGAGAGATCTCTTCACAATCTCTTGCCCTTAGTAGTTGTGTGTCGATAAATACAAAGCCATAGTATTTTAAACAGAGCGGGTAATCCGCCGCAGTTCTTAAGCTGGATGTGAACAGAGCCTATGTCGCCGGGATAAATCACTAGATTTGTTATCAGGGATTTCTCAAACTTGTTCAGAGATATGACAAAATAGAGTCATTAGTTTGTCATTCCCGGGTTTTGATGAAGTCCCTATGGAGTTTTGATAAAATCCTTGCGATGTGTATATTTACTATCTAAGTCTAGCATGTACGTTTCAGTAACGGAAACATGTATAACGTAAGTATTTGCAGATAGGCAGACTTACAATGGTTTCAATCGTTATCGAGATCGGCTCTCGAATAAATCTGTGTTCACTTACGTATGTAAATCACGAGCTCGACATGGGTACTATGCGTACCTCTCGAATGGCAATCGACTTACTTACCTGAAAAGGAGGAGATAAGTTTTATAAATAGCCAATTTAAGACGATTTGCTTAAATTTTTAAGTATATTCCGTTCCGCGTCTCAAGATAAAAACGGATTAAAAGAAATTTTTTTCTCCTTTTACTTCCTACAATTAAAATACGTCATTGCTTTACGAAACAGTGATATCTGCAAAACAAGACAGAAAAGTACGTCTGACTGTTGTTTATATTTTATTTTAACATCTGTAGGGATAATTATAACTGCCCTGAACTACTCTCTCAGATCAACTTGCGAGCACCAAGTCGCCGAACGCGATCGACCAGCCTATTCTCGTTGACAAAATCCTCCAATAATGCTGGCGAACGTGCCCCACTCCATAGAATTTGCAGCCAATATAATAAGAGCCTGGACTCAATCGACATCTTTAGTTCATCTCGTGCTTTGTTTAGACGCAACATATTCAAATGTTTGACCGATGACGAGTACAATGAAGACACTGTATTTTAATATTATTGTTAGCACATAGAAACAATCTTTTATGGCTATAATCACTTATATACTTATCATTACCTAACTCTCATTATCGTATCCTAGTAAAATGTAATATCGATTTGAAATTAACTTTATATGTGTATCTTTTTATTATTTTAGTATGTTTAGTGTAGTTTAAGCTCAAAATGTATTTATAAATGTACGTCCTAGTGAGAATGTTAAGGGTGCAGACTCTAATTTATTGTATATGTTAATTGTTTAATGTAATTGTGGTCTGTATCTGTTGTTTCTCCAATAAATAATAATAATAATATACAGACAACATGCATAATCTTGGTCCGTTTGAACAACATATAGTTAATAGTTTCATATCTCAAAGGAAATTATTATATCAGCCCTTCGATTTTCACTGCTAGACATAGGTCTTCCACAATAAACGCCACCACACCCGCCTCCGCCTTCCATATCCAGTCGCTTCCGACGACCATCTTCAGGTCGTTGGTCCATCTATCGGCGGGGCGTCTCACTCTGCGCGTGCTGATTCGAGGTCTACACTCCAGAACTCGTCTGCCTCAAAGGCCGTCGATACTGCAACCCGTCCACTGCCACTTTAGTTAGATAATCCTTTCAAATATGTCGGTCACCTTTAAACAATGTCAATTAAATGATTGCCTATCGAATTGGGTCCTAATTTCATAACGTAGTAGACTGTAGAACCGCATGTGTAGTTAACGATCTAAAAGTCTCATCGTTCGTAATATCTCTTCTTTTGAGAAACCAATTTCTTCTGTCCGTAGAAAGAGCGAGCTCTACCGCAGGAAGGCCCCGACAACCAATGGTTTTGTGCCCACATTCCGACATTCTATTCCGTAATCAACTTATCTACCCTTACTCAAATACCCTCAAGAAAATATCAAATGAAACAATCTTCTTCCAAGAAAAATCCAATATTTCATGCAAATGCCTTTATAAGTTAGGTGGGAGAGTGTAATCTAGAGAGGCAAGCCCGTGAAATAAAATGAAAAATGATATGAAAAATATTAATGTTTCACAACGTCGTATATTTATGTATTAGTATTGCTCACAAACGGTGATCTTCTTAGAAACCATATTTGAACTAAGAATATACACTTTAGTTTACGAAATTATTTAGTTTTTATTGTTGTTGTTGTAGAAACAACGTCGTATAGTGCATCGTAACGGGTTGTATGTTTGGTCAAAACTGAATTTCGTTAAATGTTTTTATTTTTTTATAAAAGTGCGCTTGGTGAAATAGTTTATAGTCAAGGGTGCTTTTCGTTAAAATACCATAATTGTTTATGCTTTCCACGCAAATACGCACCCTCCATACCTATTGGCTCAAAACCCCATATATAACCTGAACTCATCATCATATACGTCCACTGCTTTCCCCAATGAACGCTACCACTCCCGGTCCTCCGCCCTCCGCAACTGAACGCATAGAAATTTAGACATTTATTTATTTAAAATATTGCAACATTACATATCTATATATTTATATATCGTATAGCATTTTTGAAATAAATAGTAAGTAATTAGAAGGAATATTCCTAGACATTATTACAGTTCTGTCTACGGAAAAAATCCGGAAAATCTCCCTTGTTTTTTTTGTTCCGTATATTATACTCTTTTATGTGAACTGGTATGGAAGGTCATTGATGTGAACGTAGAAATAATTAGGAGTTCTGTCGAACTTTGTAAAATTGCTAGAACAGAACAATGATATGAAGTGATGGCAAACGCAGGGTTATATTTTAATGAAATCTGTTAAAAAATCAAGTTACGTAACGTCAATAAAATTTCGTGCTATTATTCTGAAAAATGTAGAGGCACAACGATGAAAATACAGGAAGCTCCACAGATTAACATATTCCGAAACGGTATTTCCCAAACAAAATATTTGACATGTAAATATCGCTAGCGTACGTACTCCACTGACCTACCACCAAACGGTACTGCATTAATTCAGTTACTATCATAAATGTTCCGATATAATTATAATTTTAACAGTATAGCACTACCGTTGCATTATTTATCTTCTTCTATCGTTAATTAAGTCTTGTGAGAGAGAAAGGGAAGGAAGATAAGACTGAGAGGCATCTGTGGCGGCGTCTTTCAAGCGAGAACGTGTGCAATATGTGCGGAATATTTTAGTTAGAAAATGCTTAAGTAAACATAAGTACGAGTAAATGTAACAGGTTGATCTAAAACCAACCAACATATTGTGGCACTCGATTCAGTTACTCGTACACATAAATAAATAGTGTTAAATTTTATTTTTATTTTATTATTATAGTTTTAGATAGTGTTTTTTTTAATTAGAGTTTTATTTTTTAATAAATAAAATACAGTAATTATACGAAAAATAATTATTTACAATAGGTGTACGTCGTCCATTTTTTTTAACTTATACTTTTAAAGTTAACTAACATAGAGTCTATTAACAACAATATAATCTGAAAAAAAATATTTAATGAATGAATAAAACTAAACAGTATTTAGCGTATTAGCTTACACTGGGTGATTTAAAAAATCCTCCTCATCAATACGAGTCCTCAGTGAGCTTCACATGGGCTTAAGAATTTGTTTATCCGCGTATGCAAGGTTTCCTCATGATATTTTCCCTTACCGAAAATCCCGTGGTATGATCTGTACTTATTAAGTTCCGAAAAACACTTTCGGGTCTTATCTTCTTCGGCGGACAGGAAGACCTCGCGACACTTCTTTTGTGCTAAACGTCTGTCCACCGACGGTGCCCCAAGCCGATATGATAGACTTCACATACGCCTTAGAATTTCTTCTATATCATATGCAGGTTTTCTTACGATGTTTGCCTTCACCGAAAGGCATGTGGTATAATACAAATAAACCGTACTTAAGTTTCGAAAGACTCATAGGTGTGGCGGCGTTTAAACCCCGTCATGAACGTGATGCAAGGACACAACCAATTAGGCTACCACGGCTCTTTCCCCTAACTTAAGATCGTAACACTTCCGAACATGTTACGGTAGCGGAATGGAAAATACGCAGTTTAGCATATCTAGAGGTCCAAGTTCAGTCTCGAGCTATGTCAGTCATTTTTCCAAACTTAATTTCCCGACTGCTTTCAAACGGTGAAAGAAAACGAGAGGAAACCCCCCATATTATCTCAGATAATCGGCTTTTTACACTAAGAGACCGAGTAGGAGTAAATCCAGATTATAAGGCGTGGCCCGGTGGTGCTAAAGGTGCAACCAAGACAGACGTATTTCAGTTGGTTCAGTGAATATATTTTTTTAAAGTTTTCAGTAAAAAAGAATAAAAAAAAGTATTTTCTTGAAATGTCTATAACTTTTCCTGGGAAATTCTACATGTTATTCAAAATTTAATTCAAAAGACTTAAACCCAACAGTGGGACTTACCTTAATGTACTGTTTGTTTTTGTAACAGAAACAGTGCCATAAACTATGGGCCACGTTGGCCGCTCCTTCCGCGGACGACGTTTTCCATCGGGAAAGCAGCCGCTCGTGTAATTAGTAGAAACGAGAGCGAAGCGATTTCCGAGGCGGATCGCACAACAATTAAGCTGTATGTAAGCTGGTTCAAGTCATAACCAGAAGAGATATAACCATATGATAGCTAAAGACTTGGGCGTTTGCCTCGATCGCGAGAAGTCGTAAATTCGATTTAGAAGCAGACAATTTTAAAGTTATTGATACCGACCTGGATGTTTATTTGTGAACTGTATTCCTTATTTATTACCATTAGGTCTGATTTAAATCATTGATTTTGCGGACACTAAGGATGTGTTCAACTTGTTTTTACTGAAGAATGAATCTTCTGATTCATGTGAAGATTGAAGTCACTATCAACTATAAATCTAAATGGTCTGCCTTACTTAACAGTTGATGTTTTCTCCAGACCAAAGACCCAATACAGAACCGAGACAAATTATTTATAGCTTCAACTAAACACGTCATCGCTCAAAACTCATACCGTTAATTAACAATGTAAGGCGGGCGCGTGCGCGTCTGCGCATGAGACGGTACGCTTCACATTCGTACCGCGAGCCGCCCGCGCGCAACGCGGCCTTAGAAACCGTCGAAACCACGACACCCTTCCCGAACAGCCTCTAAAGAGGATAAAGCCACCCCCTTCATCTAACCCAAACTCTTAATTCAAAAAGTGTTGACGTTGAACTATTAAATTAATCGTTGAGTGTTTCGTATCCTAAAAAGGTAGCGCGCGGCGATTGACTTTTTTTGTTTTCCTGGCCCGGATAAGAAGTCTTTTTATCCTGAGGGGTGTCGTCGGTGCGTGAGTGAGTGACGGTGTGTGTGTGTGTGGCATGGGGTAGAGATGGGGGCAGGGCACAGTGCGGAGGGCGATGGCGGCGCGTGCGCAAGCGACCCGCCCGCCCAGGACCGGCGCAAAAGTTACAGTAGGAGGCGAAGGTAAGGATCTAATTACCATAAAGCGTAAACTTAATGATTATTTCGTCGTGACCGTGTATAAGGTTCATTTTCATTTAAATTTGATAAAATTATGATGGTATAGGGAATAAAATTTAAGATTGAAGAATCACTCAATTAGAGCTAACACATTAACAGTCCCCATACAAATGTTCTGTCAACTACTTTTCTAACCCATCCAACTTTGCACCCAGTGGGTACCAGTTACCTCATAGTGGGAGCATGGACTCCTGGCAAGCAGTTGTGTGACTTGCCATTGGACCTGAACTGTGAAAGTGTTTAAATTAAATGTTTATGTAAAAGTGTAATTACAAAAAAAAACATGAATGCTATTCTAAAAAATTTTGAACTCATATAACACCAAAGGTGTGTAAAAATTTTATTTCATGGGAGACAATTACACCACAACTGAGAATTCGGCCGCTTAATAAAATGCATACCTAACCCATAATAAATCCTTATCAACTTACAAATATACTAACGAAGGGCAAATCCGGTAGAAATGTACAAAACATGGGTTGATATTTTTTGGTTTCTTGAAGATGGGATCCGGGGTTGAATTACGCCCCCGCTCCACCCTGAGGCTGTCCCACAACTAAGAGAACAACAACACAATTACAACTTTGACAGAACCGTAAGGAAAGTCCTTCAAGCAGCAGTAGTGCTATAGGTGGACATTATCATCAAGTAGACCATAACTACTCTTGCAATATACAAATATTCACTGTAAGTAATACCAAGGGGTTTGATAAGCAACTTAAACTGAAATAGGAATACTGGAGAAATAGTATTGCTGAGTGCTTGTCGAGTGCTGCTTGTAAAGTGCTTTGCCGTGTGGTTTCCGGTAGGTAAATAGGACCACTTCAACTCTTCCCATGGATGTCGTACAAGGCGACTAAGGGAATAATACATTATAAAATAAAACATCAATCAGGCCTCCCCAACCCGTCTGGCCAGCGCGGGGAGTCCGTCTGTCTCCGGCCAGAGGAGAGAGGGTTGTGCTCTTGGAGTGGAGACAAAAATAACCTGATGATGATGATGATGAGTGCTTGTCAGCACTAAGTTCCTCAACTTCAACAGTATCGACCTAACTCGTAAATAAAACCTCTAAATTTACAACCGGGCTACGACAGAGGCTGGTATTCCACATGTACGCTTAGAATACAAACTGTTCCATTAATTCTAAAGCACTTTATAATAACCAACTACAACGCCCTTCGCGTTGTATATAGGGAATTTGCCTTTAGACTTTTAGTTACCTTTGACAGAGTCTCGCCGTCCGTAACCCGGATTGTCCATATAGGCAATGTAGGCAACTGCCTCTACTACTGTAACTAGGACCCATGACCGGCGCCGCCTAGGAGCCCCGATACCCGTGCGAAAAATAAGTCAAAGTAGTTTTAATTTGGTGCCTTCGTATTCGGTTTACAAAGCTTTTAGATATTTCTTAAGGACCAAAAGGAGAAGGGTGCGGGTCAGTCACGTAGTTTACACGAGATCTGTAGAAAAAATTAAATCATTTATTCACCATATCAGCCCTTAGACGACCACTGCTGCAGATAGGTCTTCCCAAATGAACGCCACACTGATCATCGGGAAGTTTATCCCATAATAGCCACGCTGGGCAGCCATGGACGTTTACCATCGCAGTACTTGGCCTCGCACCGGTGACGCTGCTGCCCGCCACCGGTCTGTTGTATTTATTGCCTAGTGAGTGCTTGAATAGTTATAACGCCATTGTCGGTCGTGAGAACCTCGTTGGTCAATCAGCATGGTGCACCACGTGCAGATGAGATTGGCATTCGGAATACCGTTATTTATTATAGAAAATTCTATACAGTTTTGAATATTCATAACAGTTTTATTGAAAATTCATTTAAATACCACTGGGATAGTGGTACTGAAATACACTATATCCATAGGAAGACTTCGAGTGTCGTTCCGGAAACCACACGGTTACCTACTAAATTATGATTTTTGGTAGTGCCATTTTCTCGAATGCTTCAGAAAATATATGTTTCAATTTCAGTTCAATTGGTCGCTTAGCTTTTTAGTTATCCTGATGACCTGACAAAAAGACAGACAAAAAACTTCGCTACCAGATTATCCGTTTTGACAGAGCCCTAAAGCACAAGCAGAGAGAACCCCCGACGAGAATTATCGGGATATTGTCACGATATCAACAGCAATAACAATTTGCCTCGAGGATTTCGTCAATCTACACGGAATATGTTGGCGTTTCTCCAACGTGCCGAAATGTGCACAACGTGCGTATAGCAGAATCAACATAACAACAAAAAAGGGAAAAAATGTTTCTGCTACGTTTGTAAATCATGGCCGTTCTCTATTCTTTTGACTAAATGACATGGGTTTTCTTCGGTATTGTTGCTGTATTTATTATCTGCATCTGGTCAAAACTCTGTATTTCTTTATAAATGGCCAAAATAATTGCGGAGTTCTACAGTATGACCATAGAATACTTAATAATATGGTATGGCTGTCCAATATAATAACCAAATCTGGCAAATGTAAAAAAAGTGTTTATGCTTTGTTGTTGGAATGTCATGTACTGTATATATACTGAGGCATCAAAACAGCGAAAATATGATTAAGTATTTGATAATTTAGGAGATATTATTCCCTGTAAACCTAGCAACTGCATATTTTTTTAGCAAAATATAACATAATATAACATTTTCAATTTCAAATTTAGTTAGCCGCAGAAAATTAGCTCAAAAAGTTAGTACGTTGAAGTAGCAATGGGCTGGTCGCATCTGTCGGAGAACCGATTACCACTGGAGTAAATGAGTTCTCGAGTGGAGAACGCAACTGGGCAAGCGTAGTATGGGACGCCCCCTGGCTACATAGAGCGACGATCTGCGTCAAACGGCTGGCAGTGACTGGAAGAAAAGAACCGATTGGGAGAGGCCTGTGTCCAGCAGTGGACTCGTTCTGGCTGATAATGGTGATAGCCGCAGATACTAGGTCATTAAAAATTGCATAGCCAGTACTTATTTTACATTACAACAAACTACTTACTACCAGTTACAGTACTTGTACTAGTTGAGCAAAGCATATATTAAATGTACCAAAATGATGGCACAGGGTGCCGTTCAAATTTCTATATGTGACTGAAGGTCCAAAAAATTTATTGAAGATTTTTTGATTTCTAATTGTCATGAGGTGTTTGAAACACTAAAAGCTCAAGTAAACATTCCAAATATCTTTACAACAAGCTATGCAAAAGTAGCTCAAAATTTCATCTTCCTTTATTCCGGTAATCCCGGAAGGCGTTATCTGAAAACAGGTGTACTAAGAAAAAGACTAACCGTTGAGCACTGACAACATTTTTCATGTCCCGCCCGAAGCGAAAATGTGTCCCGGAAAAATTATTGGACTTCAGGGTGGACGGTAACATGATAAACGTTATTTTTCGGGACTCACGCGACAGAACGTATTTTAGTTGGAAAACGATGTTTTTGTGAAACAATGTAATAACGTGGTTAGTAAGATATTACCCGTTTTTCTTAGCCCCTTTGCAAATAAATGTAAAACGGAAACAAAAAGTTCTATAATCATAACAAAACGTTGTCACGTGACGACAGGTTCAAAGTACTGGGCATGAAGTCCAGATAAACATCAAAAAAAATCAACAACAAACTTTTCAGACAAGGACGCCTTGAAGTATATATAATAGAGGACACTGCATGTTTTAGTTACCTTTCCTTTTTTTCACTTAGGAAAAAAAAATTAAATAAAATGAAATATGTCTATAGTCAAACTTCGGATCTTGCAAAACATTTACTAGCGTAGCGCAGTAATAAACATCGTAGGCAGAATCACCCAATAAATTCCATTACCACCTTAAGACTGAATATCATTTTCACGCCACAGAATAGAATGACAAGGTCTGTTTTCGTTTGTTTGCAAAATCAATGTGGCAATTACTGTTGCTGCCTTCGTCAAATCGTGTGACATGACATGGCATTTGTTACTATTTATTACTTTGAATCTCAGACTAAAACTAAATATATTAAGTCATTAAAATGACTATAGAATTTCTCGAATAGTAGGTATTTTGTTCAATTTGTACAAAATAATCTCAAATGTTAAATTATTAAAACGATTAAAATAGCATGCACCTCTACCTATGCCTGATTGGCTTACAGTCCAGTTACAACCTATCACGTTTCATATTCCAAGTCTCAGCTTTAGAGAAGGAGTTTTTGTCCAAACTGATAAACCACTTTCATTGCCGACTCTACGTACTCTACATAGCGAATCTCGCAATAAATACCTAAGGCAAGGTAGCGCTCGCTCCCTGACCGAAGATTTACGAGCAATAAAGTATTTCAACATGAAAGTTTCCGCTGTAATGCCCTAATATAACTAATTAATTGATGTTTAAAACTAAGTAAATCAGAATACAGAGTATTACGAAATAGATAAATTCTTCATTAGACACAAATTAAAAAAAAACAAGTACTTTATATTTCATTCCAGATTAATAGTCCTATGAAAACCAACGCTATTTACGTCTCGGTAACATATACATGAAAGGGTCACCAGCAGCAAAAATAGGTTTGTATTACCAAGTAAACTTTGCGGTCCACTTAGGAACACCATCTATTGTGTATTTTGTTTTCGAGACGCAAATGCGTTTGTTTTCATAGGACTATTAATCTGGAATGAAATATACAAATAAGTGCGATCTCTTCCTGCCTACCTTTGCTTGACAATAAGTAAGACATGGCAACAGAGGGACATACTGAAGAATATTATAATTATGGAACATACTAAAGATATTATTTAAGTTTACATAATAAATATTATACTAATATACTACATGAACATACTACATTACATTTATTGACAATAATAATAGTATATACAAGTATGTATACATAAATAGATATACATACATACATAATTTATGCTACAATACATATACCAAATAAATTAAAAATAAAGTATTAGCATTAAATACTATATTACTATATTATTAATTCCAAAGACTCTGTCCTTACGAAGAAGAGGCATTTTTTTTAAAGTTTGTATTCAACTAGTAATTTCAAAACCAAACAGTACATCCTCAATTAGAGTATATTTCGAGCAGAGAGATTGTCTGTAGATATTAAAAGTTGAGAAATTGAACTACAAACACTTACCGTTTTGTAAAACTTCGATAAGAACTAAACTTGAGTTCTAAAACTGCCCAAAATATAATTTTATAGTTCATAGAAGTTTTAAGCTATCAAATATATTAGCGCTTAGAGTTCAAGTTTCTTAACGAGACTCTTCACCGCTGCTTTAACATTCCTGTTTATAACCTAAGTAATGTTGTCAGGTTCTTCATTATTAATTACACCACGTAAAATCTTGAGTGCTATCTTGCTGGAAGGAACAAATTTAATCTTTATATTTAAAGTGTACAAACAGTAAAAAAGTCAGCAAAACATACGACGTATACAATTTCGGGTTCCCTTAATTAAATATTTATTTACGGTTTTCTGAAATATCTCAGTGCAAGTAGAACAATAGTCTATGGCGACTAATCTCATTTGGCTGTATTTTCGGCGTTATGGGCATTTTAGTTATCTAGGGTATGCGTTTTGACGGGTTCCTAAAAACTTACGTAAATATACAATGTAGAATAGCAGAGTTTTTTTTTCAAATATGTAAGTAACTAGTTAACGGTATATTTTATATTTGCATAATAAACGACATTTTGTGTGGAATCATATGATAAAATATCGATGTACCGAGTTTGAACATAATCGATTTACCCGGTATGGCTTGATTGAGTAATTTAATTAAGAATCATCCACGCTTTCGTATTTACAATATTTCTATATAATTTTTTCTTCAGCTTTCCTTACGTTCTTTATCTTTACCTAAAAGGCTATTATAATATCCAACCTAATATTAGTTTGAACCTTTCGATTGTGAACCTTCAACCTTAGGAACATAAAGCGAAAGCGACTAACAACGCCACCATAGCTACAACACATTTGCAAAAACTAACTTTCCAGATTCTTTACCAAGATATTATATGTGCGCACGCGGTCAACTCTAGCGCATCTTACGGCGCCCGCCAAGTGAAGAGTCCATCATACGAGCGGTAGCCAACAATTGGAGCGTGGCCTAACTGGCTGCTTGCTCAGCTGTGGGCATGGGCCGTTATCAGCCTTTTTTTTCGATATCGATGATGTAGCAGAATGTATATTGTATAATTAACTTAGAGCTATAAATCTTTTGGTATTGATGTTTGTTACTGTTTAAACGCAGCTTAATGGAGTTACAAGAAACATTTTACACGGATAGTTTATGATACGGAGAACAATAATCATACGCTAATTGTGACTTTACTGTGAAATAAATCTCTACAGGAAACAACAACCTTGAACAAAACAAAAGTTTTAGTATATGGAATGAAAATCTGTACTCTAGAAGTTTTACGTGTTTTCTTTTGGTTTGTTTTGGCTTGTTACAATACTACAATATGTGTTACATAGAACTAAGTTCACAAATAACATTTACTTCAAAAAAAATATGTACCATTTCACAAGCAATCTTCGTAATGACATAAACGCATCCGTTCATTTAAGACTTCTGATGCGTGGACTAGGACCTTTGCCTAGCAGGCAAAACAAAAATTATTTATTTGTCATTTTCTGGCAATTGTCAGTTTTATTTAATTTACATATTTTTGAGATTTGTTTGTTATTTGCTTCTATTGTAGTTATATGTAAGAATGGCAATAAAAAAGTGTTTAATAAATGTCCAAAAGTGATTACTTTGTCGCTATACACTATTAGAAGGTCTAATATCTACTGCTTGCTTTCATTTTTTTCAGCAGACCTTGATAGTTATTTAAAAAGTATAATGACTGATAACATACAAGCTACTGTGCAAGCATTAACTAGTCGAGTGGACGCCATGGAGAAAAGTTTAGGTGGACGAGTCGACGAGATGGAAAAAGCCTTGCGTGGTCAAGTTGAAAAAATTGAGAAAGCTATGAACGGACGAGTCGAAGACTTGCAAAAAAATATGACTGGCCAAGTAGAAAATATGGAAAAAGCCTTAGGTAACCAATTCCAAAATATAGGAAAAACTTTAGCTGGCAATGTGGAGAATATGGAAAAAACCTTGCCTGGTAAAGTCGATGAAATGCAGAAATCCTTAAACGGTCAAGTTGAAAATATAAGGAACACTTTGACTGGCAAAGTGGAAACTATGGAGAAAACATTTGCTAATCAGGTCAAAGACATGGAGAATACGTTGACGAACAAAGTTGAACTCATGCAAAAAGATTTGACGCTTAAAGTTGATAACATATCAAAAAATTTGACCGAACAAGTCGCAAAAATGGAGACTACTTTTATAGGCAGAGTTGAAAATTTGGAAAAGAATTTGACTGGCAGGGTCACGAATCTTGAGAAAGGTTTGGCAGGTACAAGCCAAGCAAAAAAGTAAACAGTCCAAACCCAAGGAATTTCTTAAACTACAAGCAGTTGTTTCAAGAAAGGAGTTGTTTATTATTTTGTTTTGTCAAATTTAAGACCAATGTGGCACTTAGAAAAAAATCTTTAAAATGGATTTCTATATAGGAAAATAATCGATATAAGGATCCAACGTTACGATATTTATCAAATGTTGCATAACTGTTGATGTAATCATAATCATTCATTAGATATTTCTACCACTGATGTTTATTTTTATGAAAATGCTGCTACGTTTATTGGTAGCTACTATTAGTGGTAGCTATCATAATGTACCTACTATTAGTCATAGTATTAGTTAAATAAAACTACACAAATCATGGATTCCAAAATAGCTGTATAATTATTATAATTTCTAAATATACAAAGGTATTTAATTAACTTCTGAAAAGTTACGCACCAGCTCCCCATGTTCTTTGCAATCATTTTTTTTACCCACGACGGAACGAAGACAGTGTATACGTTTGGGGTGAGAGGCAATATGTTTGTTTGTGTAAACCAATGTTGCCATTTATCTCCAAAACTACTAGTTAGATTTTGATACGGTTTTCAGTGATGGGTTTGGGTTTGATTGGTGCATGTTCTAAATACATTTTCGTTCATCATCATAACATTATTTAAAAAATCATATAGTAACTATCTAGTTATCTCTTCATTAGATCGAATACTTATTTGAAGATAATTGACCGAGGATAATTGACTTTTGTATCACTAACAGAACTTTATGACCGACTAGGTAATACCTAATAAGTATACAGATTTATGTTCTATATTGTACAAAATCTGATATTTTGTGAATTTGGTATACTATGAGCAAAGGTCCTGCACAAACTGCAAAACATCTTGCATCCAAAATTACAGACAGATCGAAGAATTCGTTGAGTTGTAGAGGCGTAAAGTAGAATAAACAGAAGCACTGTTTTTTTTAATTTATATTAGAATTATATTGGAATTAGGCTGAGAATGTCAGAATAACAGACAAGGTTAACACGCAATAAGCGTATCAAGCCGACATTGTTTACAAATCAAATTAAGATTGATGACTTTACAATCAATATAACAAGTAGATGAAACTATAGAGCTTATAATCAAACTAACAATTTTCGCTGAATAAATGGATAAAGCCATTCCAGCGGTCACGTCGAATTTTAATTAGGCGTTTTTACGTAGAGTGCGCCCGCACAGGGGCGTCAGCTGCGCACACGCAGACGGCCGATAATACAGAAAATGCGGGCTCACTGACAGCGGGGCGGATTAAAAGATGGACCAAATCAAAAGCAGTTTTATGGAGAAATGAAAAATCGCATAAAAGGCACTCAAAAGCATCAATCATATGATCTACAGTTCTCTTGCAGAGTGTGCTGGTTAAGTTGCAATCGCATTTTACCTTCATCAATAGAGTCCTGAACGGTGGTGTCGACTTCAAGATGCAACTTAGAGACATCTGCAAAAGATGAACAGATATTGGGACATTTTCTAAAGGCTATAAACATGTGCCGCCAACTGCTGATAAGTCCTCGAATTAGCTGGACTGGACTTGGGATTTTACTCGTCTCTATGTACGTACCTAACTAAATGACTCAAACGAAAGTCATGGTTTCAATAAATCATTTTTTTTTTCTTATATGGTAAAACTAAGTCCAAACTAGATTTTGCTCACTCGTTCCAGCGCAAAACAATTAAGACAGAGGATAATACGTATCTAAATGCCTTCTTGTGCATTTTATGTGATTGATTCACTCAAGACAAAACATATGGGCTTACTTTTCACTCAGCAAGTATATCAAAAAGTAGATAACACAAAAACTCTTTATTTTTCGCAACTCCATAATTTTTTGAGCGACGAAACAAGCGCGTTACCGCTGTCTCAATCTCGCGACTGTTCCAGCCCCGCACACTATCTCTGTCTATCGGTGATTGTACTATGATTTCAGTTATGTGAGTCTGTGTGCATGTTAACGTGCACCAAGCCTAGTTTTCATGTAAGAGTATGATATATCTTTCCTCTTTGATTAAGTCTAGGACAAAAAAGGAAAGGAAATGTTGAGTGTACAATACCAAAATCAGCTAACAACTTTTGATTTCAACCCTCTTCCCCCCACTTCGCTCTGACAGGGGCCCCACCCTGATTCGTACAAAAAAAAAGCGTTCAGCGAAGCGTGCGGGCCTCTCTCGCGTTTCTCCACACCACATATTTCTTGATGACACAGATCACAACTGTTGCTGAATCGCTTCACGCTTGCTGGACTACGCAATAGATTGTTAGTTTACAAGAAACACACTAGCCACTCGCCTGCGGTTTCGTTCAACATTCGTTGGTCAAATCACGATAAGATGTATAAGTGAGATATGCCCCCTTTTGTATATTCACTACACTGAACGAAATTATATTGAGTCGTACTTATAATTTATAAGTTATTTATAAAAAGAAAACACTTATACTTATCTATTTATTCATATTTTGTGTTTCATTGCAAAACAATTTTTACAGGGTCACATTATAGCTATTATGTTTGTTTTTTTTTTGCCTTTGTATATACATTTTTATATCAGGTACCCAACTGTTCATCGATTTTGTTAAAAACTATAAAATAGAAGCAAACTTATAGATGTATTTCATCGACACAGTTTTTGCCACCCTACAAGATGTGTAGTTATTGAATGACCTTGTATAAAAGTGCCACTATTTTTATTTGTTTGGATGAAATGAGACTTGGACGAATGGTAGACGTACCTAGACCTTTTATTGCAATTTCAATATTAAAACAATTCAACAAAAGAAAAAAGAACAAAACTAGAATAAATAGCATTGTTCGCGGAGTATTGCGCTCATATCAGGACTGTAGTTGATACACATTTTTCTATAATTTTAATTACCACGCACTTAACATTCACTTCACATTATATGAAAAATATTACAGCATATAATAAGGAACTTTACGATTGAAGTCACTAGTTTTATGATTAACAGATACGAGTACAGTAACTATCTCGAGTACGTTACTTACGTAAGTATTTCATTTATGTAAATGTTTTACATTCGTTGTTAACTTTCGCTCAATGCTAAATAGCATTAGCGAGGTCGGCGCACTTACTTTCATTATTAGGGTTCCATAAATAGAAATCCTGTGGCGTATGTTTGTCAGTATTCATTAATTAAAGTATTTGGCGGTAACACGAACAAAATATGAATATCACAGGACTTTAACGTCAGATCAAATGTAAAGACTTGACATAAGAATCATACAACATTCCAAAAAAATTTACAACTAATAAATCTTTAAAGTAAAATAAAAATAATTAGAAAAAATATTTTTACTAAAATACGTTATTTTGCTTCTGACTTTGCATTGTATCTCAGATAGTTACATCGTTTAGCAGAACAGTAGTTATAGATATAAACTATTAAAATAGCTGCTACGTATGACTGAATATAGCTAGTTACGAGTATATAGCTTGTTATTTATCATCGTATCTGTGTATTTTCTTATTGAGCAATATAGTGAAAGTAATTGAATTGAATCGTCTGATCAACCCATTTCCATTCCCATTTCCGACTTCCTCATTGAAGGAGAACATATTCCAAAGGTTTCCGTGTCAAGATCTCAGTGTCAGCATTAATTTGTTTGTAAAATGTCATAAAAGCATTACTTATTTGTACCATATCATCAATCACTTAGCGATCAGAGATTCGATTAATTCGATTTTGATAAATGAAGAATGAGTATTTTAGTATTTGAAAAATTCAGTAAATCAGTTGTTTTCATGAAGGTTTTTTTTTCATGAGCCAACAAAAACCTTCAGCTAGTTCTACACTAATATTAACCCAATCAATGCTAAGTCGATAAAGCGATTCGTTTGTTCTACAGAAACAAAAATGGCTGTTATTCAAAGTAACTGCTAAAGGAACAACTGTTCAGGTTCACCAGTCCCAAATAGACTAAACAAAGCTATTCAAATCGACAAAACAGAATGACGTGTCAAGTACTATCAATTAACTCTGGCCGCAGACGAGTGGGGTCGGGGCCGGATAGAGGTCGCGATGGACTATTTGTCATGGGACTATGCGACTCGTCCGGGCCCGTCAATGGTGTGACGTGACGGGCCGCTTTATCGACTCAGCATTGATTGGGTTAACATTGGTGTAAGACAAGTGATTTATTGTTTCGATATTTGCTACCGAACTCCTTTTAGAACCATGTATGGGGCTAAAAGGTTTCCCATATCTGATAATAAATACCTTTGTAATAACTGGTTAGTACTAAGTACATGCAAGGTGTACAGTAAAATAGACCAGCTGTTTAAATTCCTATCGGTTTCTTAAATATTAACTGTTTATGTACCCAAGTAGCACACTGGCGAAATATACAGCTATTTTATAGCCTACAGCTCCATATTGGGGGTATATCGGTGTTCTGTGTACTGTCACCGACATACACCTTCTATGGACCTATTGTAAAGCTTATGGCTACATATTTCGCCAGTATGTTAGTTGGGGTAGTGTCCAATGGTTTTAAATGTAGTCCAATGTTTATTATTTTGGTATTAATTATAGAATTAATTTAGAAAATCCCATTTATAAAAATAATATTCCTTATTATATCCTTATTCTGTTGTCCTTACGATATATAATAAATAACCCATTATTCCATCTGGTCTATTTACTTGTACACGCTATATGGATATATAAGTTTTGTTGAAAGTAAAAATACAGGTTGTTACAAAATACCTGCAGGTAGGCGCCGGACGATCTTTAGCATACTGCATACTCCACCTGTCATTTGACTGTCATATATCGGCCGTCATATAAATACAATATTCAAATTCAACAGCGGTTTCATGATAGGTACATATTCTATTATAATATTATCAGCACAATTATAACAGTTATAAGGGTTGCAAGTGAAGAATGACAAACAATGAAGGTTAATGTTGCAAGTACGCACGTGCAGGCAGTATTATTGTGAGAGTTCACTAAGTTCACCCACGCCAAAGGTATCCTTGTTACAAAACAATAAATTAGGTCATAATATAATGAGACCTACAGAATCTGCATTTATTATCTGCGCTGTACTATCTGATAGAGGACTATTCAGCGAATAAGTCAGGGCGGGCGCGCAAATTGGATAGAACTGGAGCGTGAACTAGTCAAGAGACCTTGTCAATTTACAGTGATTAAGCCCGTAGCCATCATAACTAGACAGCGATTTTCGATTCATTACTATGCAGTACATGCTATTAAACGTAAATAATTTAACTATGTTATTTATAAATAATAAATAAATATGTCAGACATTCACATCAAACATTTAAACATGAGTTTTACTTAATCTGTTGGAATGGTAATAAATAAAATAAAATAAATTATTTTATTTTATTTATTGCAACACTCAATATACCTTCAACGTTTGTAACTCAATGATTGTCTGTGGCACCTCGATCTTATTTTTGGGCTGCCGGTAAAGTGCTCTTCTCAATATACTTTCTATATTTAACCATGTCATCGATTATACTACGCTGTTCTTAACCTTCCTATATAATCAGTTATTATATTCAATTGTAACATAAAACAACAAGCAAATGATTATTCTAATGGCACCTCACCTGCATGCCGTGCAACCCTGCAAATAGCGAATCGTAAATTACGATTTATATCATTATAATAGAATATAATACAAGATTATAAGAAGTTTAGGTCAGCGTAGTATATTCGATGAAAGACATAGACAGAAAGCCAATGCGTGGCGGAGGCGTGCTCCAGTTTTTTGTATTGTTCGATTTAGTCTGAGACACTTCACACTGAGTACTGCCGCGGGAAGCGGAATTTGTATGAAGTATACCGCTCCCGCCACGCCTCCGCCACGCAGTCGCCTTCTATATGTTTCGGGTATAAATGCTACAAACACCGACATCGGTTTGGAGAGTAGTAGTGCCTAGCAAGCGAAATAGTCTGTCGTATGAAGAAAGATCTAATCGTCACATTGCAAAAATTCACTAACCGCTGGGAAATAACCGTAGCGACTTTTTGCAATAAGCTAAGTCTCTAATTGCTACTCGTGTATGTTAACTGACATGATGATGACCAGAGTTCGTAATACATGATGATGACCAGAGTTAGGTAATATCATTTAAGTACTTGCGGCGAAAATATGGCGCGGTAGAGTAAGAAATGTCCATATGAACATTCCTTTTTTTCCTTCTTCTTATTTTATCTTCTTAGGGGGTCAGGAAGACCTGGCGACACTTCGACCCTTCAAGATCTTTTATGCCAAACTCCTGACCACCAAACGGTGCCCCAAGCCGGTTTGGTGGACTTCACATACAACTTAGAATGTCTTCTTTGGCATATGCAGGTTTCCTTACGATGTTTTCCTTCACCGAAAAGCCGGTGGTATTATAAATAAACCGTACTTAAGTTTCGAAAAACTCATTGGTACTGGCGGGGTTTGAACCCACGACCTCATGAACGCAAGACGAGTGCACAACCAACCAGGCTACTACGGCTCCCTTTTCTTTCTTGAACAGAATGTTATAATTTGTCGGAATGAAAATGTCAGGACTCCTAAATCAGTAGTAATTCGTAATTAATATGTCTAAACCATTTTTTGAAGTCCAGATTGTTGAAAAAGTGCTAAGTCTATTTTTTTCCTCTGTTTTTTCTTCACCTCAACCAGCGTGAAGCTTAAAAATACCATTTCTAAGATATTTAAATAAAAAACCTCAGCCCCTGTACACCCCAACCTCACCTCATCATATCAGTCCTCAGACGTCCACAGCTGGACATAGACCTTCCCCAATGTACGCCACCACACCCGGTACTCCGCTCTCCGCATCCAGCTACTTCCGGCCACCTTCTTCAGGTCGTCGGTCCATCTAACGGCGAGGCGTCCCACCCTGCGAGTGCCGATCCGCGGTCTCCACTCCGAAACCCGTTTGCCCCAGCGGCCGTCGGTTCTGCGACAGATGTGGCCCGCCCACTGCCACTTCAGCTTACTAATCCTTTCGGTTATGTCGGTCACCTTCGTTCCTCGTCGGATCTCTTCATTACGAATCATATCCTTCAAAGAACCTCACATATATCTCGGTAAAATCCCGGAAACGTATTAACATAAACATTTCGTTGCAAGTACATACATGACACTAACTTATTCCGATCCCTGCTAATGACATATTCAAGTACAAATATTTAACACATTGATTTCCGTTAAAAAAAATACGTGACAAGATTAACCACATTATTTTTATAACATAAAGGGCGTCTGACGTCATCCGACAAGGGACGACAAAACTGGCTATTAAAGGTACAAGTGTATTAGAACAATGGGTGACAGAGAACACCATTATTTATCGTCAGAAGCACCCTTATATGAGGTCAGAACACAACTCATGTGCCTTTTGATTAGTGTGTCTTCAACGTTGCGAGCACATGTTGCCTTTTCAACGTATGCCACATAACACACTGTTGCACGAAAATTTAAATTATTTAATATAATGTTTGTTGTAATGTTTTAATTGTTTGACAATAAAGTTCAACTTCTGGTGAAATTTCTGTAATATTGTGAGGATGAGGTAAACAGATGCCGTGTGGTTTCCGATAGAGTAGAATAGGATCACTTCAACTCTTACCGTGGATGTCGTACAAGGCGACTAAGGGAATACATTATAAAACATCAATCAGGCCTCCCCAACCCGTCTGGCCAGCACGGGGAGTGTAGGCCAAATCCTCCGTCTGTCTCCGGCAGATGAGAGAGGGTTGTGCTCCTGCAGTGGAGACAAAAATAACCTGATGATGAGGTAAACAAACGTAAGATTCATTCAAATGTTGGCAATACTGTTTCTTGTACTGCCACAAGCAAAAAAAGACTTTAAGATAACATACTTTAAAGAACGATGGCGGGCCCTGCACCAAGTCTCAGATTCATCAGTCAATCAGAATTTTTTATTATTTATTTTAATCTATTGTTATACAGTGCAATTAATTATTGTTAACTATAGATTGCAGCCTCACGGTCTTTCCTGTAGTTTTAAATATTATTTTTCCCATGGCAAAACTACTCATAAACTCCGCCTCATAAAATACTTGATGCTTATAAAACTTCATGCAGACCTTTTTAGATTTAATATGGCCTAAAAAAATAACGTAGTAGATAATGGAGGTTGTATCTTTTACCATAAAATATGAATTATTCGTGTGCGTGTCAACTTGTCCCTTGACAAGGGCCGCTGAAAGCCTGTCTGCCGCGGAAGCCTTAATTTGACACGTCACATCTACCCTCAAGTTGTTCTCACTAGAACTCCTTTGCATATTCAAGGGGAAATTAAATTATAAGTAGGAAAAGTAAATTTTGAGTAAGTATCGTCCGTTTGTTGTTAACCCTCAACGCAAAAAGGTGTTATAGATTTGTGCGGCAGTGACTCCTATTAACAATCATCAACAGGTTATATAAGTCCACTGCTGGTCCCTCTCTGGGCTGGTGATCGCGGTATACAGAATCTGTACTTATAATAAAACTGTAACTGGTCTATGTCTGTACATGGGAGACACTGTAGGGGCAATAGAAGCCAAAATAATGAAAATTTGCGTGGGCGTCGGAGGTCAGAGTCGTAGTCGGATTGAGAGTGAGAGTGTAGTCCACGCGAGCGGAGCCGCGGGCACAGCTAGTGTGAAATAAAATAGAACAGATGCTTTAACGACAAAAAATACTAAGTAATAATATGTTATAAAAAAGGAATAAGTAAATAATTCCCGTCCGTTTTTAAATACTAAAAGTAACACTGGCTTAAAAATAAGTTGGTGGTACTATTTTATTTTACTAAATAGCTGTTGTCTCCAGTAAGAATTTCGCAAAACTGATGGAACAAAGGCGGTGGGAACAACAGGAAACGGGAAATTCTTGAATGAGGGAAAGTCTTTCACTCATCCCGGCAGTGCTCTGGATACGGGTGACAGTTGAAAAACTTACCTGGAAGTGGATTGGAGAGACTTTGCCCTGTGATGAACGACTTACCTGAAAAAAAAAACAACAATTAAGTAAAAAATCTAACGAATTACTCTGATATTACTGGATTATCATTATGCTAATGCATTTTCATGTATAGGTATTTATATTGGCTAAGAAGGCTTGAAACAATCAGTAATTTGCAAAATACAAATCATGATAATATTATGTCTTTTGTATCCTGTAACCCATGATAATACGTATTAATAATGAATGTTACTCAACCCGCTAATATTCTTTAAAAGTTTAACATGTTTATGTTTTTTTGTTGTTGTTGATGGGTTTGCGCTTGACCTCAATCTCACCTGATGATGAGGCCTAAGGTGGAGCGCGCTTACCCAGAAGAATGATGTTCGAGTAGTCATACCCTGTTTTACAAGAATAATAGCAAAATAAAACAAATATTACAGATTTTCCCATACTAATGCAGGTTTGGCGTGATTTGGGCTACGGCCACAATAGGCAATGATGAATGAATGAATTGTACTCGTATTAATCTTTAGACTCTCCTATTTCGTATAACTGCGCGGTTTTTGAACGAGGCGTTTGTTTTCCGCCCACAATGTCGTTATCAGGCTATTGTCGCCCGCCCGTCCCTTGGGTGAACTGAACAATAGAGAAGGATATTTAAGTTCTGTTAAAGGTAATTACAAGGTTATAAAACGACCTTTTTAACTAATCTCTTCCATGTTCGTAAAGAGCACGATCTATTTTTTTTATATTTAAAATATTTCTTATTGCAAAGCACCATTGTCCATTTGATGTACCTGACAAGATCTAATCGAAAAAAGGGGGGAAAAGTCCAAAAAGAATTCTTCTACCACACAAAGCATTAAGAATAATATAGACACATACAATACAACAAGAAATTCTTGTTAATATCTTCACCAAAAGCTACGCAAAGTTTCTAAATTGCATCCACCGCAAAAGCCTCCCCTACAATCCACATCAAAGCACCCGATATCAAGATCCCTCTTCCGCAGATTCGCTCAAGGCAGTCTTTATGTCTGAGTTTCATGTATGATCAGGTTACGGAGGGAAATCGAAGATTTTGATTACTTTGGGTGGGGGAGAGGGAAGCAGTAATTGAACGTTCAAATTACAACTCCCGGCCAATCTATTTTGTTGAAACATACGAGAATATTGTGGGTTGCGGCGGATAAGCATTAACTGGAGTCAATAGATTGCGAAGACCCATGAATGCAGTAAGCACGCTGAGGAGACTTTTCAACTTTTCCCACTTGGGATAGACAACTAATTTGTTGAAGTTGGTCTAGATGTTATATTTGTGAATTATCCTATCACTGTTTAATTTCCACAGCACAGGAGAACTCCTAGTTTGGGATATAACAAGTTTGTGTATTATATGTACAAAATATTTTTTTATACAGCTTTTAGCGGCTAGCTTCACATATTTATAGCGGCTTTCTATAAGAATATTTGAGAGTATCAAACACAAAAATAAATTAGAACTGAAAGAAGGGTTGACAAGAATAAAAGCTAGTATTAAATGTGAAAGTCTACGATCATTAAAGCGGCTTGTTCAACAAAGCAGCTCTGAAAAGTTATTTTTATCCAAACTAGAAAGAACCTTAGACTAAAACCTTAGTTATTGTTAGTTTTTCCCCTTTTGTCGTTGTAGCTTGGTGGGGTGGAGACCTGGTGTCCTGAAAAACAGGCTATGTCTAGTTCAGGCATCAGTCTCCACGAAACAGGTTACTGATTATAGAAAATGTCAATATGTTTTACTTAGTTTGTAGTGGCCTTATTGTGGAGAATCTAAATAAACATATTATTATTATTATTATAGCTTGGGATGCTTTATCAATTATAATTAATTGGGTAAATTTGCTTTGATGTAGAGATGGGACCGAAGAGGGAGCGGTATCCGCCCTACCGGCTATATTCTTACCATTCGTAGGAATATTCGGTTTAAATACTAAATATTGCACTTCATATAAATTAAAATAACAAAGTGTATTATTAGAAAATTACTTGAGTGTGAAATACTTCAAATAAACTATAATTTTAAGCACATAACACAAACCAAATACAGCAGGTAACAAAATATCAGTAGTTAAAAGTTACCCGCCACAGATGAAGAGAAAATTATTTAGTATGTCACCATCATACTAAACAACTTTTGTCAAACAACCAACATAAACATCCAAGTTGAACCAACATCCAAACTGACACTAACTTAACAAACCATTTTGTATTTATATGTAAATATTTTTGTTACATTATTAATTTTAAGGGATTAATGAACTAAAACCTTGTTAAGAACTATTATTAAAGAATAGAAAGACAGTAAGATAGCGTGTTTTATCAACACGGTATGGATAAAATAGAGGCTCAAAAGCCGGGACTCAGGTGCTCGTGTCTAGTGGACCAAATAGCAGTGCTGAGGGAGGTAAATAAATAAACTGCACCTCCGCTGTTTAAAGTACCTAATATATAGTCAAGTCACTTGAGGAAATTTAAAGGTATACAAGACTTGGTGCACATTTCTAGCACTGGTATACGCGGACAAAAAACGATATAAGTATATTTCATTCCAGATTAATAGTCCTATGAAAACAAACGCATTTGCGTCTCGAAAACAAAATACACAATAGATGGTGTTCCTAAGTGGACCGCAAAGTTTACTTGGTAATACAAACCTATTTTTGCTGCTGGTGACCCTTTCATGTATATGTTACCGAGACGTAAATAGCGTTGGTTTTCATAGGACTATTAATCTGGAATGAAATATAGTAAAGATGCAATTCCTTAGGTATACGCACCATTCAAGTATCTATCACTATACCAAGTTTCAATACGATTGGTTTACTGGAAGGGCGTGCCTGTTTAATCAAATAACACACGCATATTTGAAATATGTGTCTGATATTAATTAAATATTTGCTTAAATACAGAGTTAAAACTACGTCGGAGGAATGTAACAGTTATTTAATAGTACGTTTGACGTACCCTCCTTTATCACCGTACCAAATACAAATACTTCAAATGTAAACATTAAATTTATCTACGATTTTTTTTAAGTTGACCTATTTTATAATAAAATACCGTTGTACGATTACTTTTATGCGAAACACGCTCCGAGTCTTACATTACGTTGAGTGCGTAAAGGCTTGAAATATTCTCTTCTTCTAAGTTATGAATATTCAACATTAACATTGTATGCCTACGCATAAAGATAAGTTAAGACAACGTTGAGCACGGCAGCTCAAAGATTCAATTAATAAACCCGGGTGAATGTAGTGTGAGAGACAATTCAACGCCGTTCTGACTTATAGACTTAACTGACAATTTGTAAATTTTACTATCCAACTTTTATTCGATTCTGTGCTGTACACTTCAGACTCCCTTCCTGTTGTCACTCAAGTTTCCCGAGGGAATTTATTTTCCTGTAGCACTGTTAGTCAGTGGTCAGATCACATCTGTCGCAGAACCGATGGCAGTCGAGTTTTGGAGTAAGTACTCGTACATAGCAATTAACAGTAAGGGCAGCATAACACTCCCTTCTGCCAGGAGGCTGTCTAACAAAATATTGAAGAGTTTGAATGGGGAGGACGGCAGCCCCAGTGTGGTGGCATTCATTGGGCAAGGCTATCAATGTCCAGCAGTGAACAACGAAATGCTACTGCTGACGAAAGCCTGGAAACTAAGTGGTATAGTACAACGAGTAATAGTAGTAGAACTCCATTGCATGTTCCATCTAGCAATGTTTGGTCAACCCCTTGTAATCGTTATCGTAACAGAAACAAAACTTGGCATTAATGAATAAAATTTAGCAAAGAAAAGAATGATGAAAGTGGAATATTTTAACCCAATATTCGCCATATACAAAATTTATCAAAGAAAATAATGACGAAAGTGGAATCTGACGAAAGTGGAAAAATATTTTAGTACACATTCGTCCCCTCTGACCAATGTGGAATAACGAATAAAGTTTTAGTGTTTCTAACGAATGTGTAATCTGAGAATGTGGACTAAAACGTGATATTAGTGACATCTAGCTAGCTGAGTGGAAATAAAAAATAGCGAGCCAAATAGCCAAATTAAAAAGGAAGCAACATTTAGTCCCTGATTGTTTTTCTGTACTATAATATTCATTATTCTGTGCCAGTATCGACACCATCGATCATTTAATATAGAAATTCGTATTTTATTATCATCCGGTACGTATATCAATCTAAATAAATAATATTTTACGTATTTTCTTTTCCCTAGACTATATTTATGTCAGTCTATATCTTGATTGATGCTGTAACGGTCGAAAAGTAGAAAAAGTGTTCTATAGTATCTAAAGTCTATCCACAATGGAGTATTCAGGCCACAAAGTGATAGATAGAGGATGTTCACTCTAGTTTTGTAACAATATTAGGTTACTTATCTACTTGGATATTCTATCTCGTATCTACTACAGAGTAGTGCGAAACTCTGTCTAACAAACAAAAAATCAGCAATGGGTACGTCGTCGTACGCAATGTGCGGGTTCTGGCATTTTTTGTAGTATTCCTGGGATATCTCGGAAAATATAATTTGTCCTGAAATTCTCATCATTTCCGGTAATTTTGCATACTAGTTCCAATATCATCTTAATCGATTTAGTAGTTTTCAAGTTATTCGGCGAGCAAGAAAGCTTAAGTAAGGGTATCTGTTTTATCGAAAAACTAAAAACAAATTATGTCCGTCATTATGAGTATATCTGTCATCGCTAAAGTAGTTGAAATTTTTATATTTCCTCAACTTCAGGTGGTCCCAATGCCAACCGAACAATTTTCTTTCTTTCTTAAGTTTTGTTATAGGCATTAGTACTCCCAACAACAACAACCTAAACTATTCAAATGCTTGACCTCTCAGAGTCATAGAAAGTTAATTTAGATAAAGCCCCATAAAAAATAATTAAAATATGGTGTCAGTTCAAAACATAGTTTAAATGAAAATAATATAAATAACATATAAAGGCGCATCATTGATGATATGCAATTGCAGCCGAAGGGCCAAATTACATTTTAGGTATAATGGAACGAGTAATTATAGCTTGCTACGAATTTTTTTACTACCCACGTTTTATAATTTAATTATTTTCTACAAAATTACTATGGTGATTGAAAAAGTAAAAGTGAACAATAAAGCTAGACATTTTAGTGACAAAATAACGTTTAAGCTAATTAAAAAAGGTTACGTTTCTCCAACAACCTAAAATTAACTACGTGGTCGATAAAACGTACTTGATAAAGGGTTAACACCCTAATTACCACAAAGTCAGGTGGAGTAATCGTAGTACATGGAGTTTAAATTACTACTGCCCATCAGCTACATTTCTCCGTAGTCGCCTTGTACGTCACGTGGATCAGCACGCGCAGGATGGGACGCCCCGCCGCCAGACGGAGCGACGACCTGAAGGTGCCCGGAAGCGGCTGCGGCTGGATGCGGAGGGTGCAACACCGGGTGTGGTGGCGTTTATTGGGCGAAAGTCTATATACAGCAGTGGAAATCTAAGGGCAGATATGACGATGATATATGGCGTCTACAGGAATACTGAGAGTAATGCTATTCGGACCCGTTATTAGATAAATATTAATGCCTCCTTCCAAATTTTTGCACGAGCGAAGTCGCGAGTAACAGCTAGTACATATTTCATGATCTTAAATTCATTCATCTTGTTTACTATAAGAAATAGTATATAGCCCGTAGGACCATTATCCTACGGAATGTGCTTATAGAAAACATTAGGAAAATATGTAGGTACCTATTTCGGTTTCGTTGCCAAGGAAATCTGTGTTACATCGGTCAAAGACCTTTCGTTTCTTTCATAGAAATAAATGTGACTTATACCTACCTACCTATTATAATTATGAGGTCGTGGTAGCCCACTTGTTAGTGCGGTCATCACAGCTGAAATACGTTCACTGCTGAACACAAGCCGCCCTAGTACAATGCCACTTTTGTTGGGCTGACCATTAGGGGATTTGCCATAATATCACCACGCATGTAGTAATGATCGTAATATACACAGGAAAACGATGATGCCCGTCCCTGGTGCAATCCCTTAATCGCCTTGACGACACCCACAACATTATATTACATAATTTGTTATATAATTAATTGAGAGCATGTTAAAGATCAAATTATTCTTTTCCTCGGTAAAAGCGAAGCGAAATTGTTTAGAATCTGGTGCAATATATTTACTTACGTAATAAAGCGGCAGTTTGAATTTAAATAAAGCAATAAATCATGAGTCGTTCTTGAATTCATTGTAACCGGAAACAAAAACACTATATACTCTTATTTATTTATGTATATGGCACGCACAATTTATAAAAAACTAAGTTTTTTTTTCTTCAAATAAAACTACACTTTAAACATTTTCTCTAGGACCATAACAGTATTTTTGTTAATTGATGATATGATGACTCTTTCGAAGGTATTTTACCGAATCATCATCATTATCATCACCCGAAATCCGTCCACTGCTGAACATAACCTCCAATGGGGTAGTCCATTGGAGGATTTGCTATAATCACCATGTTCGGCAGGCGGATTGGTGATCGTAGTAATGATCTTAATGTACACAGGAGAACGCTGCTGCCCTTCTCTGGTGGTCCCTCAGTAGCCTTGACGACACCCACGGGAAGATTGGAGGTCCTATCCGGGAATCACACGGCCACGCATCACTCACAGGCTAAAGTCAACTTCACATTAGTGGCTGCCAGTTATATGGAAATGTATGGAGGAACCCATAGGCGCAAGGCGCGGCATGCGGTATAGATTTGTATGGATCTAGGTTGCGCGCGCCTTGCACAGCAGACCGCCATCGCCAGCGCGCCAGTGTGGGGATGGCTTCATCAAGGACTGTCCCAAACTAATACCAACATAATATTATTAACAAAAAAATCGTACCTACTAAGTACGAGTAGTCAAATTTGGTACTAAACGCATTATACTTGTCCTTTCGATTACTCTAAGGTTGACTGGAAGAGATCCCTAAGTGGGATAAGTCCGCCTTTGTACACAGTTTAATTCCTATTTTATTATTGTTGTTATTTTTGGTACAATAAAGCGTTTACATACATACATACATACATAGGAGTACCCTCATAGAAGTTTTACGCTACGTTGAGGAAACACGGCAACCGGCAAATACCTGCATTACTGAGTAACTGTAGTCCGCATAATGATCGATGAAGCGAAACGATTCGTCCGAATATATGTAGATATATCGATTACAATTTTAGACCTGTGGCAGAGAATACTAAAAATGGCAGAGAACAGTAATTACTAAAAGAAGCGACACTCGCCTCTCCCCGCCCCCGTGTAACCACGCCCGCAAAATATAGCACGGCATGTAGTACGCAGCTGGTTAGAAAGAGAAGCACTTATGTGTTGACGTTAACGTAACTTTATACGTTGTCCCTCTCTTGATAGTTTACGTGCACACACAAAGGTGTACGGACAGACTGGTGCGCCTGTAATAGTAGTATATAAATCTGTTCGCTTATATGGAGTGTCGGAGCTGTGCCTGCTGACTGAAAACCTAAAACCGAACTCGAATTGTTTATTAGACACAAACTTTTAAAAATACAAACAAGTTGCGGGCATTACTTTTTATTGTATACTGGTACACAGACAAAAGGGCTCAAGGGAAAGCTTCCCATTTCCCCGTAGACCCTAAAATTTGCTTACAAAAAGGTCCGAAAATAGATCCGCAGGACCCTGTCTGTTCCCGCATTGCGTTACTGGGGAATAGGGCTGCCCTCCATCCGGGATTTATGAACGGACGGAGACGGTGGGTGTTTTTTTTTGTATGTTCTGCACGTTTTCTCCTCTGACAATATTGGCGAGACATTGTGTGGCATATGCTCTTAATACGAACACAGCAGACGAAATGCAAAAAGTAACATAAATATAATGTAAAAAGTTTAAGGGAAATGGGATAGATAGAAAGTATGTGTGTGTGTGTATGTGAGAGAGAGAGAGAATATTTCTTTTCCTGTTTTTTTTTCCTAATTACTGTCCCTTTTTAAAGGTTTTATAAAAAACATTGGTATTCATTACTGCTTTTTTGGATTCATTAGAGCTTTTCCGGAAATGGTTATTCTTTGTATTTTCCATTCCGTAGTTAACATTTTTATCGTAGCAGTAAATTTGTATATTATATGTTGACTCCTCATGAGTTATGATGATGGTATCCGTCATCATAACTAATGAGTTAGCTCGTTAACAATATCAAGAACAGATTATAAGAGTTCTTTCAAAGTGGGAAGTCTGCTTTGTTTTACATAGATACATGTTGCAGAACATAACATATCATAATAGGTATTTATAATCATAATAATCATACGTTGTTTGTTTTTTTTTTATATCGTAAATGCGTGCCCTAGTCCCATTATCTGAAGCACATCCATCACTTACAATCACACAACATTGTCAACGAAATTTAGGGCCAGAAATATACATTTTTGTTGAAAATTGTTCAAAATTATTATTTTTTTCCTTCCATAATATGTCAGTTGTCGTCTGATCTAAATGTAGGATTATATTCTATTCCAAGTAAAATGTCAATACTATTTGTCTCGGAAACTGGTACATAAATGCGACACTAGCAGCAAAAATCAGTTTTTACTAAGTTAATTCTATTATCATGCTAACTTTACGATCCACTTCGGATCACGATTTATTATTAGCTTTTCGAGACGCAAATGTATTGTTTGCGTATGCCAACTGAAGTGGAATGGAAATTAGTTTGTGTCATCAACTCTAGTTTTTAATCTTTTTATAGGAACCAACATAAAAATTCAAGAATTTCAATGAAAAGTCGAGATTTAAGATTCTTAACTTAATAAGTTTTGCTTTTCCTGGTCTGGTAGGAATTTTTATTCAGCAGACAACCCTAGCACAATGCGAACTTCTTGTTTTGTTTGTGTTGTTAGTACAAAGTAAGCAGAGATGCGCCTTGTTTCCGTTTAAATTTTGTGCTATTTAACTAACTTTAATGCTAAAACTAGTAGTAAGTAGGACGCCAACTTAGCAACTTCCAGGTTATTCCTGAACTAAAGAATTATACCGTTCAGGGCTTTATTAAGCAACCAACAGTAGTTAGTGAGCCGTGGTAGCTGGTAGCCTAGTTGGTTGTGCACTCGCTTCACGTTCATGAGGCCGTGGGTCAAACTCCATCCGTACCAATGACATTACGGTTTATTTATAACACCACAGGCTTTTCGGTGAAGAAACATAGTAAGGAAACCTGCATATGGAAAAGTCAAATTCTAAGGCGTATGTGAAGTTCACTAAATCAGCTTGTGGCAACGTTGGTGGATGTGGATTTGTCACAAAAGATCCTGAATGGTCGAAGTGTCGCCAGGTCTTCCTGGCCCCCTAACAAAATAAGATAACAATAGCGTTATAACTATTCTACTATTACATTCTGCCAGAAGGACCGTCGACTTTAACGGTCATAGCACACTTATAACGACTCAACACCAAACCAGGGCAGCCTCAACTACACTTTCGGTTCAACGTCAATAAGAACGTATTAACCAATTAGTTCATGAACGTCAACGAGCCGTCATTTCCGTCAAGATCTATGTCCGTTCGTTCTAATTTTAACTTTATTATCATTAGATAAGGTAAAAGGTGCTAAGTCTGGTGTGGTAGTACTACAGCAGTAGTTTATTATATTCAAATTTTTAAGTATGAAAACCACACGAAAAAACTGGATCTGGACCACAATTACAGTATGGAAAATACAGATTTGTGTTTCTCAGGTACAGAAAAACTACTGACTATTGCTCAAAGAAACGTGCTCAAAGAGCCGTACTCAAGGTAAGCTGCTTCAAGCCACTTCTGTTTCCCACTGATGAACTCTACAAATTTTGTGAAGTCGTAAGGTTCGTCAATTATTTATACTGTCCGTAACCCTTAAACAACATAGCATAACAACCTATGACCCTCTCCTTCATTCTGTGAGGCGTAACCACCTGTTCGCTCAACGCTTTCTATTTAAGACCACTTTCAGTCATAGATTTGTTTGCTTTTTAGGCCCCTTTTTGTACAATAAATTGCATCAAATTCTCTCCCTTTACTCTCTTAACTATCACAAATGCAAAAGTACTATTACTCTCTGGCTTCTAACACAAAATTATAATGATACCGAAAACCTACTTCTCCCATGTGCGTAGCTCAATCCAACCCCCTCCCCGACCTCTCCCACAAATCATCTCTATCCCAACCCCCCAACCCCACCGCTCCATATACATACATACATACATACATACATACATACATACATACATACATACATACATACATACATACATACATACATACATACATACATACATACATACATACATACATACATACATACATACATTAGTTACACTACCTAGTACCAAAATGTACCTAGTTAATACTCCAAGTGGCGGAGACCTGGTGACCTGTACCACAGGTTGCAGCGCGCGACCTACTACAGGCACCAGTCTCACGCAATCTGAATTATTTGTTGAAAACTTATGTAACAATACTATTTGGACAAATTGTAAGATTGTGATAAGATTGTGATGGGACAAATAAAGCTTTATTATTATTATTATTATATTATTATTATAAATCTAAAAAGTGAGCTTTACTTTACCATGGGAAATTCTGCTTTCACGGAAAAGAAACAAAATTTCCACATGAGCGGAGCCGCAGGCAACATCTATTACGGTTACATGTTTCCAAAATTTACCCTCATGCAGTCCGCGCCATCACATAATTCTTTCGTTTAGAGTAAGTCACAATTTTTCAAATATGTATACCCTTGGCTTCGATTCCATCCCCTATTCTATTTGTATACACTGCTACTTTACATGGAGTGCGTATGAGGAAAACGAATGTGTGAACGAGCGTAAAATTCACTTTAAACACTCTGACTGATGATACCCATTTCACGGCTGATATAACATTCCACACGAGTAACGAAAACCTGCCAGTCAGTTTATCATTTCCCACCGCACCGCATCGTTCCTACCAGAGTATTTTGCTGCCCTTACGTTAACATATTAGCAATAAAACTCTTTGTAAATTGCTTTACGTTTTTCTGTAGGCGTTTTAATGACAATTTTACGTCAGAATTATAATATTAACAACGGGAGCCGAACATATAAATAAAAAATATAAAACACTTGAAGATATACTCAAGGAATATAGAGATAGATAGATGTACATGACGATAACCCGAAACCACATAAACATTAAAATCAATTTAACAGGTCATTAAATAAGTCTCACTGTTGGGGCAAAGGCCTACGCTCTCTACTATGCAGGTTTGCAGACGAAGTTTTCCTTCACCGAAAAGCCTGTCCTGTGGTATGACAGTAAACCATAAAATGCCTTTCAGTGTGTATATTTTTCGTTCATTTCATTTCCTAATGACTCTGGACAGCGGATTAGTAGTAGTTTTGCCTCTTAAATCTTCCGGTATTTGACAAACATACCTTGTCTGCCTATTTGGTTGCCAAAATTGTCTCGAGGTTTTCGATTCGAACATTCAGAGTTTCGTTTATATGTTCAACTTTAGCAACTAAAGCTTTCTCCAAGTTCTGGAGCTTCTCATTCAAAGTTGTCACCATATTTGAAACTCCATCATTCAAAGTTATCTCCAGTTTGGCTACACGACCAGTCAAACCCTTTTCCATGTTTTCAACGAGTCCATTTAAGTTTTTTTCCATATTCCCTATACGACTACCCAACTCTTTCTGCATACTTTCGATATTAGCATTTAAAGCTTGTTCCATCTTTTGGATTCGGTCATTCAAAGTTTGCTTCATAGCTTCAACTTTATCAATCAAAGATTTCTCTTTAATGTCCACTTGACCTTGTAAAGTTTTCTGCAAAGCTTCCACTTTGGTACCTAAACCTTTCTGCATATTTTCTACTTTGCTTGACAAATTTGTCTCCACATTTTCAACTTGATTTTTCAGATTTTTCTCTAAATTTTGTGCTCTGTCAGCTAAAGTCTTCTCTACGTTTTCAATTCGTTTAGCCAATGTTTCAATGTTCTTACCAATATTTTGTCCGGCCATTGCTACAATTTTACTTCGAAAAATACAGTATTGTTGAAAGGAAAACAGGTTCTGTTAAACTTTATGGTGGTTATTAGTTCAGTTAGAATATTTCTACGATACAGTCTGTGCCACTTTATTGGGCGTACAAATATTAATTACAAAATTAGTAATTAATAATAACAAAACCTGGGTATAATCCTGAGGTACAATCTAAAACATTTAACTGAAACCAGTTATCATAATGACAGGTATCGCTCAAAAAGTACTCATTAAATACCAAGGAGGTTTCAACTACCTTTATTAGATTTCAAGGACAATATTTCTGTCTCCAGACGCTTAAATTACCGACCTAAGATTAATAATTATTCAAGATTTTAGTTGTCATTTTAAACTGTAACACGTTGGAAATTCCAAGCTATAAACGATAACAAATTTGCTCAAGAAAAACAAATTATAAGAGTACTTTCATAACCAGAAAGCTATACGAAATACTTTACTGAACATTGTTTAGAGAGGAACGTATCTTAGACTAACCACTGTTATAATTAATAAAAATATTGTATAAAAAAATCTTGTTTGTTAAAAAATCTCGTTTTTTTTTCATTCTTGACGGTAATCCAGAAGCCTGGAAGCAAAATCAAAGTTACACCCAGAATGTCAGTCATACACTTGGCTGTGTTATGAATACGCAATGCAGAAAAGCCGACCTCGATGCGTTTCGCATAGACCAATAATTCAAACGCTTGAAAAGAGCAAATAAAAATGGAATGGCCGTTTCAACCTCGTCAGTTTAGTGAAAATTACAATTGTAAACCGTTTTATAAAAAATTAACATCGCATTACATTGTCATGTAATGAATAATATTCATGATTATTATGGTTTTTTTAACCTCAATAATAAAATATTTCATGTTTAATTAGAATATTCGGAACATTTCATTCCATCCGCCCGTCACCGGGTGGTTTTGAGACATTACAAAAAGTCTTGACTCTCAAAATTTGAGATACGGTAGACTGTGTATGTATGAATAAACTGTCTTTGTGGGGTCACAGAGACACAGTTTATTCATACATCGTGGCTTACAGTCCATCGTATCTCAAATTTTGAGAGTCAAGACTTTTTGTAATGTCTCAAAACGCAAGTCTTGTTATAGGAAATACAAACAAGAACAATGAATAAAGAAATAGAAACAGGAACGATCCGGAAAACTCGATTATACTCGAGCATAAATAAATAAAACCCGGCACGGAAAAACGAAACCAGATTTTCTTTTCGTGTTTGAAATGGATCATCCGTAACGGATGACTACTACACGCTTGAAAATAATCAATTACCGCCTCTCACATTTAGGACAATTTATCACTTCTTGTTCACTAAGTTAACATAAATCTCTCCAGTTTGGATACAAAACCTTTTATATATATCTTCCATTTCTTTTTATTTAAATACTATTATACTCTTTGTTGTTAAGAGGTTCTTTATCATTTGTAATCCGTCGAAGCAGTCTCGTTTATTCTTCGCTGTTTTTGTATTAAGTACCTACCAAGTGCGCTATAGGATTTTGTCTTCTTTGGTTACTCAAACAGCCGTAATATTTAACTCTGTCGGGTTTAAATCGGGTGAATGTTTTCGATTTTATGACATGTTCTTTTCTAATGTTTGTAGTTTTTTATTTCATTTTTCTTACTCCGCGTACTTTCTTTGCTACGTTATACCATTGTACAACCTGCCTGCCCAGGGCGTGAGTATAAATCTCCCATTATTTTCGAAGTGGTCTGGTTCAGCAAATAACTATTATACTTTATAATAGTGAATTTCTTACATACGTGTGTAATAAACATATAAGCTGTTGATTATGTACGACGTATGTTTTGGATATAATTCATTTCCTTTTATTAGAATACTAAATCATTGTTTTATTAAGAATTTGGTTGGGTGGTATCGCTTTCTAATACATGGAAACATTCTGTCATGTCTTCGCTGTTTGGTTCTTCATGGATTGCTGCTGTAAAACAAATTGTTTTGCGATCCGGGTAAATGTTTATTTATTACACTATATTTTATCTGTCTTTGTCTAAGTTTTTCAACTTTATTTACATTTCAGGTTTCATACGATAGACTTTCTAAGGGATTTAAAATTTGTTATCGGTAATATTCTATTGCAAAGTTCTATAAGACAAGTGTTTTTCTGTTATCTTTGAGTGTCTGACTGTATAATTTATTTTTATTTATTTTTGATACCTGCAACCAAAGATAGGACTTTTTATACCGAATTTTCAGAATTGAATATTTACTAAAATAATTTTTTATTCATTTGGTACGAAATAATTAGTTTTTTTATTTTATCTTTATTATCTTTTGGAAGTACGTTGCTATGCTTACGATGCTCGAATTGCCAGCGGAACGAGCTGTAAATGATAAATAGGGATTTCATTATGTTTGCCTACAAGCCAAACATAATGAAATCCCTATTTATCATTTACAGTAAGCCTTAGTTTATAATAATCACTTAGAATGCAGCCTAGTGCCGTTGTTGTCAGACTTGTCCACTTTTGTGCCTGCATATCGTTGGCACGCAGTCCCTCGTTTCCATTCCAGCAGAATGTATTCACGGCTTTATTTGCCGCGCCCCATGTCAATATTTGTGGCGTCAACGCACCAAACGCTCGCTGCAAACTCATTCGAGGTTTTATTTGTAAGAGAAAAATAACGTTCAGTTTATGTTTTAGTTTACGATAACAATTTCGAATATGGAAGAATGTGTTTCCTTTGTCTATACTGTAGTGTATAGAATCAAGAATCGACTATGTAAAGTAAGAAAGAAGTAAGAGTGAATAAAATCCCGTACATAGAAAGTAGACTAGAATCCTTTTATTTTCCAAGAAAACACCTAGTTCAGCAAAAACATTGTAAGACGGTGTCGTCATATGGCCACCTCGTTCTATCCAATTTCATGGATTGTTACCAACGGTACCGAATCAATTGACTCAGTAGTCGTGACGTTTTATTACTCCACACTTGAGAGACAATAATATGGGATCTTGTGGAATTGAGGTGGGTACGAAGAACACATCATGTCCAACAGTTAGTATCAATAAATTCCATATCCGACGTATTCTGCTAATCAAAAAAACTAAAACGTATAAGTTATACACAACAAAAGCAAAACAAAATAATTACAAAAGTTAAAATATATTTTGTTTACAGCAAATTATAATGTAATAAATACATCTCATTTAGATTAAAAATGAGCCGTGATAGCCGGGTTAGTTGTACACCTTCTTGCGATCGTGGCTTCATACCACAGACTTTTCGGAGAAGAAAAACATCGTGAGGAAATCTGCATATGCCAAAGAAGAAATTCAAGTCCACAAAATCAGCTTGGGACACCGTCGGTGGACAGGGGTTTGTCACAAAAGATCCTGAAAGGTCGAAGTGTCGCCAGGTCTTCCTGGCCCCCTAAGAAGATAAGATATACGAAAAACAAAATTAATTTTGGGTGTTGTAACTTATTACATTCTAATTTGCTGTAAAATGAAATCTATATTTTTTAAAGTTGTTGTTTTGCTTTGGTGATGCCCTTATTTAAATTAACTTAATTTATCAAAATATATATCTCAATGTGATTTTAAAACCTGCAAAAAACCTTACACTTGGAGAGAATGAACCCTTAAGCATACACTGAATAGTTTTTTGAGAACAGTTAGGAAAACTTTTTGAACAAAGCATTCAATGTCTGTTGGTCAAAGCTGTCCATTGTGCAGGGAGCTTACCTCAACTTCGTGGTTCCGAATATAAATATACGAATTTGAACATTTTATTTGAACAAAGTGTAAAATAAACCCGATAAAATTAAAGTTACATACCTATCCTTAAAATGTTTATTTTGGATGATTAATGCCACAAACTTTTATGTTAAGTCACCTACTGCTCAATGATTATTTTTCGTATTAAATGATAACATATTTGTTAATTCTAGACATAAGCGAACACTGTATGAAGTTTCATCAAAATTCTTTTATCTGACTTCTGACAGGAATTAATTTGTAGTGTTGTCTGTCCCTAGTGAAAATTGAACCTACTGTTTTACTGAAACTCTGGCATTTAAATCTAAACGCTCAATGTAAGTCCAATATCATCATCATCATCAGGTTATTTTTGTTTCCACTGCAGGAGAACAACCCTCTCTCATCTGCCGGAGACAGACGGAGGATTTGGCCTACACTCCCCGCGCTGACCAGGTTGGGGAGGCCTGATTGATGTTTTATAATGTATTCCCTTAGTCGCCTTGTACGACATCCACGGGAAGAGTTGGAATGGTCCTATTCTACTCTACCGGAAACCACACGGCACAAATAGTGTCACAGTATAGTCAGAAAATACTAATATTACTACGTAAAGAAGCGATACTCACCTCTCCCTCCAGTTTATCGTTGCCCGCAAAACCGAGCACTAACGCCCTTCTGGGCTGGCGCCGCCGGCGCCGAGCAATCGACGGTTTCAATTAGAAAAAGAAGCACTTATGTGGTTGACGTACCACGTTATCCCTCTCTCGATTGCGCTGGGTGCAGCACGCAACCAGCCCTACTATAATATACGTGCACACACAAACGTGAACGGACAGGCTGGTGCTCCTGTAAATATTTAACAGTAGGTACCTAATTAAATCTGTTCGCTTATATGAAGTACCGGGGGTGTGTATAATACAGTCAGTGCGCTATAATAAATGACCCAATTTATTCAAATTTTAACTGTATCATCATTGGATAAGGTGCTACGGTAGTGTTCTTAGTAGTCTACTTACAAAAGTAGCAGCAGTAGAATTCTATACAGGCAGAACCTCAGTAAATTTCAAACTTTTAATTGAAATGGGTTACACACAACGGGCGCATTTTTGCTAACTTGTTTCTACTTCGGGAACTAATGGCGATTCATACAATACACTAACTTCTAAGCCATAAAAATTGGTTTGTTTGCGACTGTAGTACGTTTTATTGTACAAATTAGCAATAAAAATAAAGATTTATAAAGGCAATGAAATTTTTTATTGTTATCATGATTCCAGATGAAGTACAGATACTTGATCGTCTTTTTATTCCTTCTTATCGCCTAATGCTGATAGTCTGGGCGTGAGATTATTATAAAGGCTTTATATACGCTATAGAAATTCTTTAGCATAATAATCTGTATGAAAAACTAATTGACCGCCTCGTTGATTTAACGGCTCTTTAGATTCGGACTCAGTTCGGAGTTCTATATTTGTATCTATATTTATTTTTATGTCTCGTTCCTGTCTAATTTCCATAGCAAAAGAAGAAAGTCCTAGTTTAGGTTAAGACAACTGCATGCATGTATACGTCTATATACCTATATAAAGGAATGTATTTATTTTAAAATGTTAGGTTTATTTTATAATATTATATTATTATAATTGGTCATAGCTTTATATAAACATTTATAGATAAAAGTTTAGTTTCTTGGGTATTTGTAACTAAAATAAAGAAATGTTATTATTATGTATCTACCAAAATCTGCATATTCTGTGATGATGATGAAAAAAAATACAATACACTTTATTGAATTAAATTACGCTGGCACAAACTCAACATCGAGGTTAATTGCAACGGAATACAGGACAGTTCACGTTTGTTCACAAATAAAAACATTTAACCAAAAACAGACTACGGAAATGTGCTTCAAAAATCACGATTGAACCACAAAACCAAACGACGACCAAAAACAAATATTATTTTTACTCACGCAATCATTGTGACTGCATTATTTATTACATTACCGGTTTATCGAAGCGAATAATTTTGTTGCAAGAAATCTACCTCATGGGATAATTTATATCACGATATTTCCACATATAATGTTTTCTAGGGTTATTTATTAATTATTTATCGTATGAGTCTTATTACTGACCCGTGAAACACAGTACAGCTGCCAAGTTCGTTCTCTTTTATTACTCGACGGGTACAGAGGTTATCTAGGGAAAGGCTCACGACTGTGGTGTAATGCATAACCAGCTAATTATCTCAGACGTGTGTGTTTCCTCATGATGTTTTCCATTATTTTGAGTTAGTAAATGTACATAAGTTTCAAAAAAACTATTTGTTACATGGCATGACCAGGCATAGAACTTTGATCTCTCATCATATTATAGAATGCAGAGTCTTCCACACTGCTCTATCTATGATCCTATTTATCCCGGGGTGGGATCCCACCATAGAAAAAAAGAATAGGGACGGGTATTTTTCATCAAGTTTTATAAATAATTTAATAATAAAAAGAAATAAAAAAATTATTAATTCAAGTAGTTTCTATATCAGTAGTACAATGGAAAGATTTTAAAGTGGGCCGATATGGTTGAAGTCGCGGGATATGCTAAAAATTTGTGTTATAATAAAAAATAGTAGCCTACATCCTTCCCCACAGTTCAAGCCATCTCCATAGTACTAAATTTCTGCCAAATCGGTGCAGCGGTTCATCTGTGACAACATAAGAGACATACTTAGTTACTTACACAATAATAATATTAGTGACAATCAAAAATATCTAGTTCTACTAGCTTTTTAATTGTTTTGCTATAAAATTTCGCGCCCTGGTATTTAAATGGGGCTGAGTGAAAACAACTGAGGACCGAACGGTGCTGCCGCACTTTGCTTAAACGACCTAAAAAAAAAAACTTTCAACGCCTGGCGCATAAACATGTTTTTCATTTCCACTTCGGAATAATTTAGAAAATCCTTCTTTCCTTTAGCAAAATGTAAATAAAGCGACAATTTGGCTGCTAAAACATATTTGCTTACACAAATACGTCCCGAAAAATGTCGTTCTAACACAAATAAAAATATATTTTGGTTCAAAAAATAATATTTGTGTTGGTCAAATAACTTATATTTATTATAATTATAAGCTATTTTGAATTTTTTTTAAATCTAATCATCTGCTATACATGTCCCACTGTTGGGCTTACGCTGATATTCAAAACGTATGGAGGCGACCATGCGGTCATAGAATACTTAACAATACTACTCTGTGCGAGTAGGTCGACTTCACATACGCTTTATAAATTCTTTAGGTGTAATACTTGTGGTATGTTAATCATTTGATGAAAAATTCATTAACAGACTCGTTGTGCTGCGGCTTGGTCGCTGGACTAGAGCGATAGACGCAATGGGTTTAATTCCCGCTATGAACTGTCAATTTTGTACAAGTTTCGTTTCCGTTTGGATGATACATTTATGAACTATGACGTCCTTGTCTAATTAAAACTAAAATCCTAGTTTAAGATTAGACAATGTAATATTCAATAAGTAATATCGATGGGTTTAGTATGTACGAGTCATCTTCATCATATCAGCCCTTAGATGTCCACTATTTGACATTGGCCCAATGAAAGCCACCACACCTGGTCCTCCGCACCTAGCCGCTTCCGGCCACCTTCTTCAGGTCGTCGGTCCATCTGTACGTACGATTATGGTGTGATAATAGATATTTAAGATCATGTCTTAATGAACTGGTAAAGGCCGGTTACGGCGAAGCGATGGCATTACTTACTTAAAACAAAAAAAATGAGATTGATCAGACCGATCGATATATGAAATATTAGTTTATTTATTAATACGGGTGGGTCCAGGTTTGAATCTTTGACCAAACGGACGTAACACGACCTCACTCCATTTTCTGTTTCTCTAACCTAATTTTATTAAAGACATCAACACAACCGACATCCGGCCAATTGTCGACATTTATGACTGGTGTTATGATTATGACTTTTCAACCCTTCATCTCTTGTACCTATTATTTTTTACGAGGTCGCTGAATGCCACGTTTTTATCTCATGCGGTTATCGTTTGCTTTTACCCTTGCTCGTGTGTCTCTGGGGCCTTCTGGCCACATCATTACCTTGGTGGGCCATTTCAAACAGCCTTTCCGGCCACTTTTTGGCATCTGTGCGTGTTTAAGAGCATTTTCATGTAACCCTCTGGTATAATTTGTTTTTCGCTTTGTGGTATGTTCTGTTATTTGTGCTCATTTTACATCTCTCTAGAGAAAACTTTACATATTTTCTTATTTATAAATACGGTACTTAGCTTAATTTAAGTCAATTTCAAATAAGTCAACGCAATCATACCTAGGTTATAATTATTATCACAGATACTGGGGCATGACTACTCCTTTCAAACTACAATTTAAAAACCTTATAAGATTAAAAACAAAACCGTATCACCTATAATTTTTTGTTTACCTTTATGGTAACCAGTTACTTTAAAAAACTACGGCAAGATAAGCGAAAGGCAACAAATACCAAAGATCATACTTTTCAATGAACTTGTAGGAACTTACAGAATACTTGAGTTGCAACTTAAACTGAAGTTACCTGTTTGTGTGGCTCATATTCATATAAAAATAGTATTTATTTAAATAAAATAAAACAAATATGTGAACCACGTAAACAAAACGGATTAAAAATGATAACATAATTTATCCTAACCAGATACATATTAATTACCCCATACATATTCCTAATCCCATACAGTTTATCTTAAAAAAATGCGATTGTGAATTTGTAATAGCTATAAAATACTTGTAGGATTTAAAACACGTTTGGAAGTTAGTTTAAAATCGATTGCAATTTTATAGCGAGTTAATTAAAATATGGTAAAAATACTAAGAAGTCCATACAAAAATGTATCAAAAAACATATTTCCCATCAAATACGTAGAAAGAAACCACACTTCGGTAATAGGCGTTTTAACCGCCGTCATTACCGTCACCTTCAAAAGTTGAAAACAAAAAAATATTCCTAGCACAGATTCTACATTGTTGAAATATTTAATTAAATATATTATTTTTCATCAACTTCACCCAATTTGTCTTAGCTACGGTTTTCTAGATTGCATAACTAAAACTCATTACACGCGTAGAAGATCTACAAGTCCAGCGCCCCGGCACAGCTCGTAGCGCGCTATGAATTCGTAGCGGATCGCGTAGCGTCGTAAATCAGGGATTTGCGCAATTCATTCCAAGATTTTTCAAGCACTGTTGGTGAAGGATATTACTCTTGGATAATGCTTCAAGACAGTTCTGATTTATGAAGACACGAAGCAAGCGGGTATCGATGCCAGATTCGGTAAGAGCTTTATTTATTTATCGTTTTTTTCGGTATGAAGTGGGAACCGGGCAGACAGCCCACCTGTTTGTAAGTGGCCATTATCTACTATGAACCTGCAGCTTTTGTATTACTTGGGGCCCCCTCCCCCCAAGCAATACAAAAACTGCAGGTTCATGGTCGATAATGGTCACTTATCGGGGGGAGGGGGAGGTCAAAAAGGAACCGCCTGGTTCACAAGAATGTTCCCTATTCTGTTCAGTATACGAGACGGACATGACCTATCGACGGATGCTTGGAATGAACTATGCATTATTGCTATGATTTCGGGGCGGCGGAGAGGGGGGAAGTAAAACGGAACCACGTGGTTTGTAAACGATCCCTATTTTGTTTAGTAAAAGACCTTTCGACACGGACAAGACCTTTCGACCGATGCTTTGAATGAACCATGCATTATTGCTATTATTTTGGGGTGGGGGGAGGTCAAAAATGAACCAATTGGTTTATAAACGATCCCTATTCAGACAAGACTTTTCGACCGATGCTTTGAATAAACCATGCACTGTTGCTTCCATTTTATAAGTCAAAAAAAAAGTTGCACAGACAAATAAAGCTATCGAACTGCGTAACTTTCTTTCCTGAAGTTCAGTGATATTGCGTAGAAGTCGGAAACAAGTCCACGAGACAACACGACGACGGTTTGATACTTCTCAAAGTCGTTATAACTTTCCGCTCGTAACCTAATTTGGAATTTGCAGGAATCTCCTAAAGATATCTTTACAGAGAAATTTTTATTTAATTGTTGGCAACTTTTTGAAGACTTTTTAACGATTTTGTATATTTTATTTTAATTATTTTTGAACTTACACTTTTTTACAATAAATAATAATACTTAAAGTTATAATAAAAACAGGTAAAATATATATATATACCGGACAAGTAGCCGTAACTTCTCCCTGACCTTTTATCCTAAAATCGCTGATGATAGTTTATAAGTATACAAACAGACAGACAATCGTTGCAACTAGGTATAAAATAGGCACGCTTCTAAAGACACACATTTAAAATTTGACAGTACTGAAGTCATTTTGTCATATTTTATTTTTACGAGTACAGGTACTATATGCAATGACCATAAATAAATAACACAAACACTTGTGTAATCCCAAATTAGGATTTTCTCCTGTGCTATGGGAATTAAACTTGTACAAACTGTACAAAGTTTACAATCCCCAGTGGGAATCGAAGCCACGATCTCAGGCGCTCGAGTCCGATGACCAAGCCATTAGGCCAAAGAGGCCTGTTGGAATCTAAGCTATTGTTTCATACTTTGAAATCAATCGAATCATAATACTTATTTTAAAGCACATAATCGTAAAGAAGCACCATAGAACAGCACCATACAGAGATACCTTATAAGGCACAATATAATAAATGCCCCACCCCATAAACCTTCTGTCACGAAGGCCTCATAAAACGCCTTTGTCGTAAAACCCTAACGATTTTAATAATCTAGTCAAAAATACAAAAGGTTCCAGCACCGTTGTGAAATAATTTGAATTTATTATCACCTGGAATGATGCTTTAATTCGCCTGTAAATGGTGTAATCCAAATCAAGTTTATTTATTAGGAATTCCTTTAGACATTCCGGAGAAGACTAATTAATATAGTTAAGATGATTCTATTTGAAGAATTTGGACTTAAATTCAATGCCTAATTACGATAATAAGGATAAAGCAAACGTAATTCGTAAAATATTACATAAGATATGATATATGAGTACATAATAAGCAACAGATTATTCCTAATTATAGCATCTATGTTTCTGAAAAATTAGTACTTATAACTTTTTCTATTTATATAAATCTCAATTAATTAAAAAAAAATTTAAGTACCTACTATTCACAAGTAGATTACCTACTTAACATTATAGTAAACAATAAAGTATATTTAACCTTTACATCGGAGAATTAATACGACTTACTAGAAAACTAAAACCCCTGAACGTTTCACTCATTTTCATGAATCTCAATTCATGTAAAAAAAACACAAAAATACGACTATTACTAACGACTCGTTAACTGCTATGTATTTCGAGAGGACAGATTCATTACTTTAAAAGCCTGACGCAACTATAACAACTAATATAAAGCTGGGACTCTACACGCTTTTAACGAACGTTTCCATTGTTTGGTACGCTTGACGTCAACGTGATTGACGTCATATACTTAACTGGATCAAGCCGTACGTTAAGACAAATAAGAATAAATATATGCGCCAACGTGACGTGCTTATAAAGCGTCAGGATTTTAAGGTCGTGGGGACCTGGTTAACCAATGTCTAAAAAGGTCTAGAAACAACAACTTGATAAAACTTACTACCTACAATTTTTCAAACAAATATGCGATAGATTCTTATGTACATCACATCTCATTAGAGGAAAATGGGCTCATACATGTTCAATATATTAAAAAATCATTGGTATTGAAAAACAATGTGAAAGAATTATTAACCAATTAACTTAACCAAAACAAATGTCATAATACATATTTAGTGGTTTAGAAATCATGATGCCCACTTACTCATAATCAAAGGAGCTTCTGCAAATGTAAGTAATAAAATATTTAATTAATTAATTTATTTATTTATTAGATACATAAATAGAGTATAATTACAAATTATTGACTACAAAACATATTTCAATTGGATTTAAAAGTAAAGAAAATAATAAAACAATGGAAACGTGCTGTCGCTCGCAAGCAGTTCCGCTTTAAATGCTCTACGCCAATGACAAAGTATGTTGTCACTAGTTTCAAAGTAATTAAGCTTGGAGGATTGTCGAAGTGAACTCGAAAATAGAACCATCTCCTGACTCGAAAGTATTACAGGAAGGTATAGATTTACTACTGCAGATTATAACTTAATTATATAGTTAAACTAGCTGTTGCCCGCGACTTCTTCCGCGTGGAAAACAATTATTATGTATTTCCTGTAGGAATGGGATGTTTTTTCAGGATAAGTTTTGGCAGCGCACGCCAGAATAGCTCGCAGATGGTAGATTTTTCCCTATTTACTTGATATTTTAGACAATTCACACAATATCTTTATAAATTGTAGCCTATGTGTTATTCTGATGTATAAGCTATATTATTGTAAAGTTTCATTATAATCCATTCAGTAGTTTTTACGTGAAAGAGTAACAAACATCCATCCATACTTACAAATTTTCGCGTTTATAATATTAGTAGGATTAGTCCTCAGAGTGGCAGCGCACTTGTGGCTGCAGCTTAGATTATATGGTTTTTAGTCTGAGAGCTGCAGGTTTATGGGTGACAGTGACAGCTTTGAGACCGTAAAAAAAGTTTTAATGTATTAATTTTATGGTTTTATTGACTTCAAAAACCATAGTTGTAGAGGGTTAAAAGTTCGTGTGATATCCGGAAAGGAATACTAGAACAGTCTTCCTGTGGTGCCGTATGATTCCACGAAATGATGAATACATATGTTATGGGCAGTAGAGCGTAGTCTGTGCATTATCTTTTTATTTATTTTATTTTAAATGGAAAGGCAGCATTAATTAAAATTTTGAGTTTATTTCATATTCGGAGGATTTAACCCTCCTATCATATATTAGGAGGTATCCAAGATCCAGCAGAGGACTACCATAGAGGCTGCTGAATGATGAATTTTACGTAGGTACTTTGTTGGAGGTACGACTTCTGTAACATTATCCTTATTGACCAAAACAATTTTTGTGAAGTGTACACATACCTAAATAATACTCACGCCTTGGTCCCAGAGACTACTAATTGCCTACTAAGGCAGACACGATGTGAATTATTTATAACTTATTGATTCTTCCTTTTTTTCAAACTACAAGCCTTAGTATGTAAATAAAATGTTTTTTTTTTTAAATTAATTTAACTAATATTGCAATAGTGGGTAGAAAATGTATTATTTTTGATTATGATGACATACATTTTAAAAGCAGTATATACGTAATTCGCCCCCCCGTCTAATTTCTAATATCATGCAGATATGATCTGGCACCTTTACCTCGAGACAAAGGCGTTCATATAATAAGCTAACGGTATTTGCTTTAATTAAGCCATCTAAAATTGTTTTGACATTAAATTTGACATGTTCATTATATAAAACATTTACGCATCTCGGGCCTTCGAAATTCCCTCAAATAAAGTCAACCTCACTGATCAGTATTCATGAGAGACGCTTTCCGCCCCAACGCGTAAAGCACTGAAATTTCTCCGCTCTATAAACAAATTGTCGGTTGTATTTGTGACTTAATATCACCAAACGAGTAATTCGGTTTTGTTTTAACGTTTTTGCCTGACTTTTTTTGATTGTTACGTCATAGAAGTTTTAAATACATAATTATAATTGTTCTGTATAATAATATATGTATGTATCTGTGGTTATATTACGTATTTATATTTTATTTAGTACGGTTTTTATGTGCACACATGTCTGCCCTAACACGAAGTTTTCCCTTTCGCTGGTAGGCTGACAGAAATATCTTAAAGACATAAGCTTTCCCATTTGTACATGTTATTTTTTTCCCCTTTTTTATTGTTATAACTTTATGTATATGTGTGTGTATGTAATAAAGAGTAAAATAATAAAATACATGTTAGAGGAACAAGATTTGGACACGAAAGTTTCGTTAGACATATTATTTGACAAAATGAACTCACCTTTTAGTTTTCTGACAATAAGTAACGTTGTTAACCACCGGTCAGGTCCAAAATAGTCATATTTCAAAAAGACCAATGTGGCAATTACCAGGATATCATAATATCCAGTCTCAAAACGACTATCATCATCAGGTTATTTTTGTCTCCACTGCAGGAGCACAACCCTCTCTCTTCTGCTGGAGACAGACGGAGCATTTGGCCTACACTCCCCGTGCTGGCCAGACGGGTTGGAGAGGCCTGATTGATGTTTTATAATGTATTCCCTCAGTCGCCTTGTACGACTATGACCATGGGGAATATGATCGACCGCCTAGCACTTATTACACTATCTTATTATTTAAACCGAAACACAGCAATGCATACAATAATAATTGTTGCCTTAGAAGTGCATATTAATTTACTATATTAATTAACATATAAATTATCGCATTCAAATAGCCACAACTCTCATACAATTTTATAGGCTTTCAGTTACGCCATGCAGAACAAATTCTAGCCAGCACGTGAGCCACAAACGTATGTTAATGGCACTGCTAGCGTCGGAAAGTCATCCAATAAACTGAAGTGCTATTACCGACATGCAATTGCGGTCGTATTACACTCAACAAGTTCATAAACCTGATGCGCTCTATTTTGTTACAGACCATGAAAGTACACATAGGTTTATGGCACTTAAAAATGAATATTAATTCTGGTGCATGCATCTTGGCCAACTTATTAATTTCAATTTATTGAGTATGTTATTAAGTGTAATATAAATTAACTTATGCGTTTGATGCAATGGGTAAAATAGTAAAAAACAAATCTATGTTCAGTATGTTGTGTAAAATAAAATTTGACTCTTTGTACCGTTATGGATTATTGGTGTTAAAGTGCAAACTATACAATTAGTAAATGAATGCACACGTTCGACACGACACGTTCGACTCGACAACATTTATTAAACAACAACATAAAACAAACAAATCGGGACAATATTATTAACACGCCTTACTTCATAATTTCATATGCATGTGGCTTCTTACATGTAAGTTTAGCGATACAGCAAACTGCTCAAAACATTAAGTTAACATGGTCAATATTAATACACTTTAACGCTAATTTACCGAAATATACTTTTAAAATATTTGATACTTACTCTATTCCCCACCATAAACAACACATTTTAATAAACTTAATAAATACAATTTATTTAGATGCTGGAGCTATGTTCATAGTATGAACGTAAATTATACAGTACTGCGGTTCTTATAAAGACTTACGCCTACAAACTAAACATTTCTATATTTTACAACACCAATTAAAAGACCCAACATTCTTCTAGCAAGGAAAATATTATGAAATTCCTCCAAATTCATTTGCACACTGAAGCACCTGTTGGTTTCTGGCACGCAATCACGCTATTCAGCGGCGGAAAACCTTAGCTATGGATTAATAAAAGGCGATGGCTCACGAACGCCTCTGAACAATTTCTAAATTATAACAATTTGCTTTATATATATAATATCTAACGTCATTGATATAGGAACATTTTAGTTAATTGCGCCCCAGTGCACAGGGTTTAAGGTTGAACCCTACTAACACGCGCTCTACACGCTTTGCCCATGTAATTTGTCGGATACTGCACGCATCGAATAGCACAAACGTGACGGGTGGCCGGCCCTAGGTAAAATATCCTTAGATGCCCTTCAGTATCAGTTGGGTATAAGAGTTCAGTTCAGTATAAGGGTGGGTAAAGGGAAGTGCACTGGCCGGCGCGAGACGGCGCGTCTAGGCTGTCTTAATTCGAATGCGCCTGTAATATGTAGCTCAACCCTAAACTAAAATCATAAATGCGCAAGTGTTGCCGTTTGTTTGTTTAGATGCTTATTCACGCCATCGGCTACACCGATTGTATTACAACTTGATATATAGTGATGGCTTATATCCCAGCTTATATACTAATACATATCATGATATATATTAGTCAATTAAATTTGTTCAGTACTCTTCTTATCACCATCCTTTATGATTAGTTCACTTATCTGTCCCTAAATACGGACCTGTTTCTGCAATCTGCATAATGTCACACGGCTGTCAGGCCGATGCCAAGAACAATATGTTCTTAACAACTAAGTTTTATTAACAATAAAACAAGACAGGTGATTATTATTCTGGCATCAAAATGACAAACGCGAAATAGCAGCAAACGTTGACTGTTATCTCCCTTCTAAGTTTTTAAGAGCAATCCTCATACCTTTCAGTCTTTATTAACTCAGGAAACCTCATATTCAGAAAGTTTTAATAATAGATGAAAAGGCAAAAAACTTGCATAGCAATAATTGTCAATTCTAACAATGATCCATTAGGAACCTTATGGGGTTTAATTAATTATTACGACCGTTAGGCCGCTAATACGATCAGAAGAATACCTACACTACATAAGGGATTTATGACGATAATTGATTAATTATGCCACGTCAGTTACAAGAACAGGATTACAAGAAGTATAAGGAAAATGACACGAAAAATTTCAAATAAATCTTAACTTATTTAGTGCAGAATTTCAAAAAATCTTTTCTTGGTAGTTTCCTACATCATTTGAAGAACTTTGCACAATTTTAAGATTTCAGACTGCGCTGTGCATTAACAGATATGTCATTCTGAATACAGTAGAAAATGGACCAACAACGTCAATATTTTTACCGTCAAGTCACAAGTGTTTTATGTGACCAAATTGAAGGTAACAAACGTTGTTGTTACCTACTGATTGAGCGTAATTGAAGGTGACAAAAGGTTTTTGTAAAACATTAAAAACAACACAAATTTTAAGTTTGAATGCCATGTGTGTTTAAATATCATCTATAATACCTGACATGGTTTCTATTTAATTATAACAATTGCACATTAATTGTGTACATTAATAAGTAAAAATAGGTATTAATAAGATTTGTAAATATAATATTCTGATAACACAGGTTTTTCTTTTTTCTATAAAAATAAATATTTTTGACTAAATAGTGTTATTTTTGTAAAACTCCCTTCAATTTGCCCGAGTATTTCGTTTAATAATTCAACTAATTGTTTATTACTGCCATAGCTAGTCATAGGAGCCGTAGATAACAAAATATGTTAATGGACTTGATTTCTTATTACTGTGACGTGAAGTTGAATTAACGAACAAGATAACAAACCACGGAGGCGCTAAAATGGCGCCTTATGAATATTAATAGTGTATTTACAACATTTTGCATCATTTTCAGTTGGAACGCCGATGTTTGCATAAAATACACTGAGATATACATACAAATGGCTACTGATGGAAATAATTAATGTCTGATATGAATAAGTATGTCGAATGTGCCCGCAGCTTTGTTTTCTTTGTTTGGCCTTCGATCATCGGTTGACAAGGCTTACTCTTACTTAATTGTATGTTTATATATATTTGTGTTACATATAACATTTTGCTTTGTTTTTCTCCTTTCGCTTTGACTTACTACCTTTGAAGAAAGACGTAGGCTACACCATAAATCATAATGCCTTGTTTTAATTAACATCCGAGTGGCATTAAACTTACGATAGTAGCAAGCAAGACGTCCTGCATCTCATAAAACAGCAAATATTCGTGATCTAATACATAAAAACATAAACTTTGCGTGTCTGTACATTGAATATATTTGAAGAAAAAAAAACTGGGGGTCTGAGGATAAGTAATAGAACACATTAAGATTATTTTTGAAAATTTTGTCTGTTTATCCGTCTGTCTGTTAGTTTGTGCACGTATGACGTAAAAACTACTGACACGATTTTGATGAACTTTATTTTGGATGCACAGAAACATAGGGCTTAACTCGGAGAAACATTTAGTCTTTATTTCAACGCAATCGGCCAATTTCCACGTTCTCACCATTCACGTTTTCAACGTTCAACTCAATCAAAAGTTATGGGAATATTTTATTTTTATATTTTAAATTTAGTTTTAGTAGAGTTATTGTAGGTATGCAATATAATAATGTTTAATGCAATTCAGATTGCGATGAGTTAGTACTACATTTGAAACAGTAGGGGACGTGGGAGTGGGATTGAGAGTGGAAATGGGATTGAAAGTGGGAGTGGCAGTGTGAGTGGGCGTGGGTCTGGGCGTGGGCGTGGTCGATCGTGGAGATTAAAAATAATTGTATAGTTACCGCAAGCAGAGCCGCGGGCACAGCTAGTAAATGATAATATACATCCAAGTTTTAGCAGTAACAGGTGTAGGCTATTATAAGTAGTGTGTCTCGAAGAAACAAAACTTGCCGCAAGTTTACGAGCAACAACTTCGAAAAAGCGTCTCATGCACATGGTGCGCGTGAGAGTCTGTGGTTACTTTTGTGGTACTAACTTTATTAGTTTTCTCGTGGTTTTACGGTCGATTACTTTCAGTCACCGTCATCATCATAAGGTCAGCCATCTAGAAACCAACGCATTTAACAGGCATTAGGCATTTAGGACTCCGCATACAGTGACTAATTAAGAAGTGCCAAAGAATTCTGTATTTTTATCATCTGTTAACACCATTGAATGCAATGAAGTTTACTGATTACTCCTGCGTCCGTGACTACTATAGATGATCAGTACGGTAAATATTCGAGCATTCCAACCTCTATGATTACCGTCACTTTCAAACGTTGAAGAGATAACACAGTTCATCATTTTTATTATACAGTAGCTTTCTGGTCCTAGCACAGATTCTGCATTGGTGAAATATTTAATGAAACATTTTTCTCTTTCATCAACAACACCCAGTTGATTGATGATGAATTCCCAAGTTATACCCAAACTACCCTCGGTGTCACCAAACAAATCAAACAACAATGCTGAAGTCCAAAGAATAAGGAATCCAGTCAAGCATACGAGCCATTTTATTCGATTATTTTATCGATTAGTTAGTTTAAAAAAAATTACCCTCATCATTGTTTTGCCATACCGACAAGTCAATCATGTTAGATTTAAAAAAAATATTGTAATACCTATATAACTCTTGATTGTGCAAATAAACGAATTATTAATATAAACGGACATGTTTTCTTTGGATTGTTGCACCAAGTAATCTAAAGTGGTCCTTATGATCGGTGCTCAATTTCATTTGTAAAAAGTAATTAACCTATTTATTCAGGGATGCCACAAAAGTCCACTAGCCGCACCCCAAAAGACTAATATGCTAATACAGTTGGCCCAAAACGTTGTTAGCAGAGCCCCACCGCATGAGTAACTAACTTATCAAATTACATAACACTAGTTTCGTTTGTTTGGGTCACGTGACCTGTTTATTTTCACTATGTTGACTGACGTAATCACTGTATATGTCGTTTATAATGACGCTGATAAGAACACGCAAAATAATGAGAATCCATGGTAAATTCTAATTCTACTTCTAATTTGAATAAGTAACCTATAATGCGAATGCGCGTATGTATAAGACAATTATTTAAGGAAATAAATATAATGACAGTGCCATGTCAATACATATTCGCTAACATTATGTTCGTTAGACAGAACCTTTCTTTACTCAACTTAAATAATGAGAGGCATAATTTAAATCTTAGAAATAATAATAAAATTCAAATACGTCATTCTAGATTGTCTAAGATCAATAATTATTTTGTGGGGCTGTGCGTGCGTTACTACAATAAGGTTCCGAATGAAATTATTAACTTGTCTGAACAAAAATTCAAATCTTCTATAAAAGTTAATCTGTGCAAGAAAGCCTACTATAAGTTAGATGACTACTTAAATGATAAAAGTCCATGGAGTACTTGATGGCTCAGCATAGGTAGACTTAATGATTGTAATGAATAAGATAAATCAAAGGTAGGGCCCTGTGCCGTTGGGTTTGTTGCCACTTCTTCCCCTCGGTTATACAGGTGGAAGTGGAGTAGTTTTAGGCAGAATTTGACGTCAAAAAGAGAATAATGTATTCCAATTTTGAAAATAAATATTTTGATTTTGATTTATATATCTAAAATTGTGTTTTGTGGGTTCAACTTATATGACGCCACAAAGCTCAACCCTAAAAATCACTTCGTTACAAGTATCCGTTCTGACTTCTGTCCTCGTATATCTATCAATGCAATAAATCCTGTTCATTAACCATTTTCCACATTCTTCTGACGATATTGTTATTTTTATTATTTAAGTTTATTTTCTTACGATAACCAGTACTGAATTTATTGTGTTTTATAGTTCAGAAAAGCTCTCTTGAAAATTACAGACTGTAAACTGCCCGCTCTGTAAAATAAATTAAGCTGTAATGTAGCTGCAGAGTGTCAGGAATAGTTTTACTGAATTGCTTTTTCATCCATTAGTCCGATTGGAAGATTATAGAAATGCTGTGTTTAAAAAGAAAATGACACTTTTTCTGTGCTAAAGTTTCTAATAGAAACTAATAATGACGATTGATTAAAGGCCTGATTGAAGTCCACTGCTGGACCACGGTTCTATGGAGCATAGCAAGCATTCCGGATAATTTCCGTCGGAATAAAGTGTATGAATTGTTTCATTAAATAGCTTCAACGTTTCTGAGTAATGTTCATTTTGTGTGGATTGTTTGGTTTACCTATTTTTCTGGACCAATAGGTATTTCTGTATTTATGACAGTTCTTTACCACATACGAATTTTCAAACAAAACACAATTGGCAGATTTTGAGCAAATGGTTTTTTTTAAACAAATATAGAAAAACCTTGGGATATCTAAAAAATATTTATACACACAAAATTTCATTAAATCGCAGTACTATTTTAGGCGTTAAGAAAAAAATTAATATTATATGTGTGTCCGTTACTTTTTTAGTTTCGTGTTTCTTCGACTCTATAAATACTAAAAGTAAAAGATTTTTTGTAAAAGAAAAATTCAACCTCAAATTTAAAGAAAACGATTTTTCCCAATTACTTATAACAATTTCCTTCTATATTGTTGCAGGTAAACACACGACGATTACAAGCACAAGCCAACCGTGACCTTGACCAAGTTGTATCCGGCACATTTCCGGACCATTCCACAAATATGACGTAACAGTGAGATTTGGCCAATGCTGCCATTATAGCTCTTTCGGAGCTAAATTTTGCTCTTATTCAGGGCTACTAGCGGAAAATTTCTTATCGTAATAATTTCTGATACCACACAATTACAACTTTTTGCGAATAAGTAATAAATAATATTACTGTTTGCCTATTAGTATTACCAATTAAATTTTTTTTTCCATTGTATTTTTCAGTGCTGAAAGTGGTATTTGATCTTGAAAGAATAACTAACAACATACTGTAAAAAGTTCTTATTGGATAATTATTGGGCTGACAAAAGTATTAAGATCCCATAACTCTATGCCAAATCCAATAACTTGTCCGTATAGGAACTTTATTTTTTCTACTACTATAAACAATGAACGTATTCAGCCGCGCCTCAGCAAATATGTCAGTGGTACTACAGTAGCACTTCAAACCCATTAATATGTCCCTTAATGTCGTGACTCGGTAATGCCTTCCGTTCATCTCATTCATTCAGAGTGGGACAAGCGAATGAGGCAGAACATAAATCATTAGAAATTATGCCGTTTTTTTATTCAATTGTAGAAATCATGGTAGCCTAGTTGATAGACCACTCGCCTACTAAGAAGTTATCTTGAATGCTGTTCTAAGGCGTAAATGAAGTCTTTGTAACTATCGTCCGCATGCCCTCGTAATGTAGGCTCTTGTGGGACATATATAGGCTGTTGATTTATTTGACGTTGACAAGCTGCGGATTGATGTAGTTCTTCCAAAAAATAGAAGTCGATCGACTAATGCGTATATCAAAGAAACAGGTCTAGCATTAGTGTTACCAGGTCTGATTTGTAAAAATTAGGGGCGAAAGGTCAAAATAATTGGCATTTGGAGTTACAAATCGAGGCAACCAATAAAAACGTTTTTTTAAATAATTAAGGATTTGATTTGAATTTAAATAGGACAGGGATAATGTATACGAGTATGTCTATCATCTCATAGGAACACATGAATCCAAAAGTTCGCTATAAGACATCAAAGTTTTCTTTAATTTGTACCCATGCTCGAGAGACAATCGGTTTCCTCTCTCAGACAAAATATATTAGCTTGGTATAATACACTTTCAGTTGCCGCGTTCTAAACTGGTAATGATTCAATGAGTGATGGCTTTTTATTACTCCCGATCAGGTGCAAATCGGGACGCGTCCTCAAACTCCTGAAAATCGTGACGTCTCTCGCAAATCGGGACACATGACAACGCTATCTAGCATCCATGTTCACATAATCACACTTTCTACATTGTGAAAGCCTCCGTAACAAGTACAAAGTTCCGTGAAAAACGTCGTGAAGTTCACGTAACCCCACAAAATTTAAGAGGGTACGAAATATGAACCACTTCATACAAGTTGGCACATAAAATTTTAGTTGCCCACCTTCCTTAATAAAAGAGGAAAATGAAAAAAATCTTAAAGCAACGGCAGTTTAGTAAAAATAAAATATTACACTAGAAGTCCCTTTTTATTGGCGTAATAAAGGCCTCGTAAACTGCCCGGTCGTACTGTAACTTTTTTTATAGTCCATAGAAAATGCCAAGATCTACTATGTGGCCAGTTTATTTTTTACAAAGAAGCCAATTAATCTAAGTCTTTTATGTGGCTACTGTAACAAGATTAATTATAAAACTATGTAATTAAAACTATATGTCTGTAATTTAGAGACCAGGGGTTTCACGAGTTTTATACATGCGCGTATTTGTACCTGAACGACTGAGCTGTTATTTCAAGGTAAAGTATACAAGAACATACTAAGGGTCGAGCTACATACACAAGCGTGTATTCGTAATATGTAGGTTTACCTTCACGCAAAGTACCGCAACGGAAAACCGATATTAATACGCGGCCCCATGTTTAGTACAGGCGCGCGATAGTGGAGATCAGCACTCCTACTAATTACAAAAATCAAAATCCTTTATTAAATTACACTTGCACGAGCAGACTTGGTAAATTTATATACATCAATTTTTTATCGACTACCGCTTCCTAGGTGTTGGCGCTTTGAAGAAAAAACTACATAACGAACTTCCAGCAATACATATTTTAAAATCAAGTTTGTATACAATAGCTACCAGGCATATTCGTACTGGTAGAAGGGTCCCAGTAGACCATTGTTTTCATCACAATGTTAGTCCCGAGCACGTAGTATGATAATTATCTGCACATAAATGACAAACCTTATTATTGGTAGTGTCTGAATTTGACCCGACCTTACGGCGTAAGGGAAACCGATTCTCAATACAACTGAAGTATAAAACTTACTGTGTCTACTCGTATAATCATGGAAATCGCAGAATTGTTTGCTCTGTCCACAATTCCATTCTTGTCTGGTAGAGCCTTAGCTTGGAGCATGCTTTGCTATCTTTACCTTGAAATTCTCGGTTCATGTATTTCATGTGAGTACTACGTTAGGATAATAAGACTATCCGGTCACGAGAACGATGAAATGCAAATTATGAATGACATGTCAAAGCATATTAGTCTACTAATATTAGAGATTTATCCGACTTTAGCCTTCAAAACGATAACATGGTGCATGCGACAAGAAACGACATTTATTTATTTCTTAGTTATTTATACATGAATTATTCGTTTTGCGTCTTCGTCATTATATAAGTAGGCATAATTTAATCTTTACTGAATCAATCTTATTATCTCTTAAAACATAACTTTAATGACTGTGGTCCGAGTGTTAGACTATTGACCGCACGGTCTCGTTAATTGTGACAGTACAAGTAAGACATATCAAAGAATATATAACTAGTTCTTTAAAATATTTTAAATAACCAGATATATAGATTTTGATACGTCCTACTGTTGTCACACAATACAGTACCGACACTTTTTTGGCGACGACATATTCCAAAGTTCGACGACAGCAACTGTTGTCAGTATTCTATTCTTAGATACGCACAAAAACAACTGACTCGACATATTATGTAATGCTGAACTGATGAAAACAACCCCTCATTTTAGAAAACTCCACTGAATGGATTTTATTACCAGAAACCTCACGATCCCACCATTGATCCCAGTCTAAGCGGTTTTTCCTTGAAACAAAACAAGCCAATAGAAAAACAATTTAGAATGGCTTACTGACTCAATCTAACTTTAGGCGCAGAAAGTGATTTAGTAAGCATTCGTTCGCTCAATGTCATGTCAATAGGATTACTCCCAATACATAAAGTAAAAACAACTTATTCCAACATATGTTTATGACATGTAGGTCACAATCACAAGTCGAAGTATTTAGATGGAGTATTCATACTTATATTTCATTCCAGATTAATAGTCCTATGAAAACCAACGCTATTTACGTCTCGGTAACATATACATGAAAGGGTCACCAGCAGCAAAAACAGGTTTGTATTACCATGTAAACTTTGCAGTCCACTTAGGAACACCATCTATTGTGTATTTTGTTTTCGTGACGCAAATGCGTTTGTTTTCATAGGACTATTAATCTGGAATGAAATATACTTGATCACACTCGGTACCAATGTATTTTATAAAACAGTACATACGAGAAACTACCGTTTACTTTCATATCCAAGCACACTTTTCGTTAAAGGAAATATCGCGAGAATCTTAACGTTTTAAGCCTTCCTTTTCCATAAAAGTAGACTTTTTCAAATAAATAATTTAGCATTACCAAAATGAATCCTCAAATAATTCTTAATTACAGAGTTAACATCGCAAAGAAACAATCGTTTTGTAATTAACGACCCACCAACATTAATTATATCTGTTTCGAAACAAAAAAGTTTTAGATAACCGTAGGTCGTAATCAAAACAAACAACAAAAACATTTGCAAAGGCAGATTTTCCCCAAAGGCAAAGTAATTAAGGGGACACTGCACTACTCTCCATTTGGGATAAACGAGTTCGTCGTATTGGACTATTCATGGAATGGAGCACCATCCAATAAAAGAGGGACGTGAGATCCGAATATCATGCGCTGAAATTCAATAACTAGAACACGTGACAAATACTTGATGAGTGTAGCTTTGACGTGCTGACTAAATGTCTTACTCTATGCGTTCGGGATAAAGCCATCACTTTCGTTAAAACATAAGGAATCATCAACAGCCGAAATACGTCCAATGCAACGTAAGCCCAATAGAATGCCACTTTTGGTGGGCTGTCCATTGGGGGATTTGCCATAATCAAATCTCGGCAGGCGGACTAGTGATCGTAGTATAGATCTTAATTTACACAACGCTGCGGATGCTGGAACGAAAGAAATACTGAACACATTCACTCGTCGAATCCCAATCTAGATCTATACTACAGTATTTAATTGGCCAAACGCTTATCAGATGAATGCTTACTTAGTAGGCCCCCTACTCCGTAAGCATTTCAGATATTTATCGAACTAAAAGCCATTTTCTATTAACTAACGGGTAACAGGACCGTCGGTCATCCTGTGTGATGGAGCGTCCTAGGATGCGCCTTTCGCGATCTCTGCTTAACAAATCATTTGCCCTGACATCCAACCGCTATGCAAGAGACGTGTCCTGCCCACAATAAATACAAAATTGTTTCCGACCTTTCGAATCTCAAATCATCATTTCAGATATGGGTGTTTTGTATTCGTATGTTAGTTGTTTCCAATCCGAAGTACATTATGATTAAGTTGTATCGTATGCCTATTATTTATACTAAATTCCACAAAATTGTAAAGAAACACACAAAGAAAACAGACGCACAATAACAGAAACAGTATCGCAAGAATTTCCAAGGCGAGACTTGGGTAACAAAGTTAAGTCAATTACTCCATAGGTCTTGGAAAACAACGAGAGCTAAAGTATTATTGCGTATTAGGTAGCATTTGATAAGTCGGAAGTAGAAAGCATTGTTTGATTACTTGCAACACTTATATTAAATCGTCCGGTTGCTACATTAAAGATTAATATCGTAAAAGAATACCAAGATCACTATGTAAACCATCAGTCATCAGTATTCCGACGAAAATTATTTAAGGTCTAGAGTGGCAAACGGATATACAGTCCGCTTGATGGTAAGAGGTCACTGTCGGTCGTAAATCGCAGCATCTAGACAGACCACAAGTGAGTTTCCACTATGAAATCTATGATGGATGTCAGAAGACCTTGTGTCGTGTACCTGTAATTACACTGGCTTTCCTTACCCTTCAAATCAGAACACAATAATGCTAGGCTTGCTTCCTGCACTAAAATTATCTCACCGATAAATATATATTAATACATTGCTGGATGTACCATTAGTTGCGCTCGTGCACCATGTTCTACAACGCTTTTTAACTCATACCCTTTTTCTACAACACTATCGAATTTATCAAATAGATTCCTACGACAGTACGAAAGAGTAATCATCACTTGCCCGACGTCAAAAGAGGAAAGGGGAATTACCTGAAACAATAAAAATGCTTTTTAAATAAATTATTTGATACTTAGTACAATAAAATTACAATAAAACGCAATAAAACACTTATTTTTGATGTGATCTTCGAGGGTGAATAGTTGTTTGCAAAGCGGCTATTATTTTTGAATTGACAGAACACTAAACTTTGATGCCATAGACTACAGAGCATAGATAAGGTTGCGAAGTTACCATAGAGTATTAATGATATCTCCATCAATGCGAGCTTTTTTACCTTCATATCACAATCCAAAAATATTACGCCTTTAAAGAGTTATTTTCGGCAACTTTCGATGCAATAGACATTTAGCCACACTTTGCGTTTCGGTAAACGAGCCTTAATGTTACATATAAATATATATCACTTTCACTCGAGATGCCTCTTTCAGTTCCCCCTTTCGTCGTAAATTTTGCTAATCGCCTATTTCCGTTACCAAAGTAAAAAGTCTGATGGGAAAGCATCAGTGTTATCAACTATATACGCTGAACTTCTACTTTTAGCGTATTTTCTATGGTTACTATCTATAAAGAATTTATAGGTAGTATAAAAGATTTCTTTTAGTTATTGACTTTTTGTATAATAATACAACGGCCAATTTCGATTACTGTTAGATAGATAAACTCTTTATTGCAAATTAGGAATAACAATAAAAATAGGTACAGATTTATAGAAGTGTACAAAGGCTTATCGCTTAAAGCGATCTCTCCCAGGCAACCTTTCCCAAGGAACTGTACTGTTTTTGTTTACTTTTTTTTTGCTTACTGACCAGTTAATGCCATAACATTTATTTTGTGATGGTAAATTTTCTGTTGCAATAGGAGCCAATTATTTTAATTTAGTATTAATATTAATTAAGAGATCGTGTGGAAACTGAGATTGCATTTCATTTAAAGTAACAGTAAAAACAACAAATAAAACACTTTTAAGTCTACATCTAAATTCAGAAATCGTTTCCATAAATCACTTGATTCCACCATCAACCAATTACGAGCCTGACAGCAGGACAAATAGCCGTAATCCTTGACAAATCGGTGTTGTTAGCGATTCATTAGGACTGAATCTAAACGGAATGAAAACGTAACGCCTAAAACAGAATGGCGTTGTGTACGATTATGCCAGAGACACCCCTCTAGGACGTGGTCTACATGGCAAATTGTCAATGTAACCAAATTTACCCTAATGAAAATTTTCCTAGGAGCAATCAAAAACGTCCTAGGGGCAATCCACTTCCGCCGGATCACTCAAAATCTACTAGACCGATTCAGCTCTACATATCACCTTTACATATAATAAAATTGTAAACGTTGCGTAGCTGTAATTAAGATTATTTTTGATTTTTTTATAACAATATTTTTTTTATTTACTATAGCCACATAATTATCACTAACTATAACATTCTACTACTATAGCATCTGTCGCAGAAGCTATGGCCGCCGTTGGAGCAGAAAAGTTTTTTTGCCCTTGTGCCAAATGGACCAACCACCAAAAACTACTAGATGCGGAGGGCGGGAGGCCCGGGTGCGGTAGAGGTATTAAGGAAGGCGTCTAGCTTGGACGTCGAATGGCTAATATGATAATGATGAATACACTGATTTTAGCATTTCAAATATAGATTTTCTCCGAATCTGTTATCCGCCTCTAAAAATCTAGCTTAGCCACAAGAAATGTCAGTTTTAAGCAAAGCAAATTGTCCAATTTCCCGTCCACTTTGTCGTAGTTAGCTTCGAGCTGCGATATATTGTTGACGCCTCGTTTATTCTGATTTCAGATTGACCTCGAGGTCAGCTTAGTGTGCGGATTTTAGGAAGGTCAAGTCCAGCAGTTTACTGCTACATAGGATAATGATGATAATATTTTGATTTAGGATCAGTTACGACGAAAAATTAATAAAAATCTTAAATCAGCTGTACGCATGTATGTCTTGAAAAAAATAAGGTAGGTGGAACTCGGTAAAGCCGCTATGTTTTACGGTAACGTCTTAGTTACCGCTTCCTTCATTTCTTTCCTCCCTCTCTCACTCCCTGTCTACCTCTTTCACCCTTTAACTCCCTCTTCCCTTCGATTGGTGTATTATCACATAAATTATTTCAATACTTCCTTTTATATTCTCTTTATGATCATTTTTGTTTTAATAATACCGAGTGCTGCTATGTGAAATCTGTCGATTCAAGGTGTCAGGTCTTATCAATATCGCTCAACTTTCTCGACATGTGGCCCGAAGTTACAGACGTTTCTCTTCAAAAAAGAAATATTTGCAGAGTAAATATTAGAATTGTGTATTGAACGATGTCGCCGATTAATCGATGAGTATTTTTCTCGCAAATTTACGTGGCAGGTCTCTGAGGTCTTTTCAAATCGAGAGTAAAGCCTCTACATTCAGCATTTCTAGTTCAAGAGGAAACAGCTACAGATCTTTTGATCCCACTCGCAACTACGTTGAGAGTTTCACGTTTCCAGTTTAATTGGTTCCCCTCAGGGATAATCAAAGGCTTGCTACTCCGGTAGCGAATCAAAATACAAGTACGTGATGAACTAGAGGTGGCTTTTCAATCACCAATGCTATTTGTACCGCGTTGTCTGTGTTTGCCGGTCAATTAGCACAGGATTGAAAATGTTACGTTTTGATAGGTTTAACGTAATGTTGTGCATATAGTTTTTAGTATAACTATTTAATGGCTGTTCAGTCTTTATTTAGTCGTTCCTTGCCATGTATTTCCAAAAGAAGCCTTAATGCCAGCCATGTGTAAAACAAATGCAAAACAATGCTACGTTTTGATAGGTTTATGTAATGTTATGCATATAGTTTTTAGTATAACTGCTTAATGGCTGTTCAGTCTTTATTTAGTCGTTCTTTGCCATGTATTTCCAAAAGAAGCCTTAATGCCAGCCATGTGTAAAACAAATGCAAAACAAAAAATGATAATGTTAGATAGAGTTGAGTAGTTAGAGAGTTGATAGAGTTTTCAATGTCCCAAAAAGTTAAAATAAATGAGTATGAGTTCTAACAATCAAACCTAATTGTTACTTTCTTATTTTACAACTGTCAGCAATTTTTACCCTAATTTTAGTCAATACTTAATCATTTTTAGCATATGGGTTAAATCAATGGGTCTTAAGTTATAAGAATAGAAGTAACTTCAAACTGATGTCTAAAAAGTGTTCATAAAAGTCTTCATAGTGCGTCGTTATAGTGAGAACTCTACCACTAGCTTAATGTAAACTATTTGGAATATTGACGGTGAAGTATTAAAGATTGTAGCGAGAAGATTAAAGTGCAATACTCTTTTAGTACTCTACCACGTGTGTTAAGTTAGCAATAAGCTTTAGTAAGAGTTAAAAAAAAGTTTTTAGGTTAAAAAAACATAAGTACACAAACTTTATTTAAACTTGTCTCTCCCCATCTCTACTATACGGCAACTACAGTAGATTGGCGGTATATAATATCCACTGTACTTTACCGGCTACTATCTTTAGTAATCGATCGCCACTATGCCATATGGTTTACATTATTGTGGGGGGCAGAAAAAGTACACTAGTTTACTTTACTTCTAACTCTACCAATGTAAACTTACCTCAATCGGTGACGTTACCTTCTTATTTTATATAACCCTGTCAATATCAGTTTCTTGCCTCAATTTTCCACAAGAATTTCCACAAATAATTTGTCCATTGCCGACTTTTGTTGGTTTCCCCAAAGGCCGATACCATTAGCGGATCGTACGTAATCGTAAATTGTGCTCCCAATACTCCGGAAAGCCTGCCAAGAAGTTCTGGGCAGAAAATTGGCATCCCCTGCCAAGTTGGTTGTTAATCGTTAGGAAAATCTATTTCTTATGACTCCCATGATTTTTTGGGCCAGAATCTGCGTTTGAAGTATGAAATTCATTTTAAATCCGTTATGTTTAGAATTGATATGCTGTTGTAAAATTATCTTACATACTATATACATTGAACTGAACGTATCTTCAGACAAAGGTATAGATCGAACAATTCACTATTATGCCCGCTACTTTTCGCGATTTTAAAAAGGAGTGGGGCGGGCCATCATGAATTCTAAGATGTATACCGTTCAGTTCCGATAATCTAAATATTATTAATCTGATTTTATCAATAGTCTAGTTATGAAAATGTATCGTTTTGATAAGCTTTTTTATATACAATCTCTTTAGGATTATCATAAACATTAATATATTAATTATATCAAGAAAAACTCAGCAAAGTGTAAGTCCAACACAATGTTCCGTCGTATACATTATTTTTCTTTAATATCTAGGAATATAAAGAAAACTGTATTATTTTCATGTACCAGATTTCAGATCAATAGGTCCTGCGATTTATCCTGCGGATAGACAGACTGATAAAAACTGTGCGATGTAAAGGTATCCATTTTGATGGAACTCTAACAATTAAATGTATGATGTTATCTCTAAAATAGTTCAAGCGTTTACATGACTAAATATACAGTACACTACATAGATCGTTATCAAAACCCAGTACCCTGCAATGCAACAAGCTGATAAAATCAATGTAAGTGATATCGATACGCCCAGTACATGTTTGACACAATGGAATAATTAATCTGCAACTAAGTAAATTAAACTATATCACGATGAAGAACAGTGACGTTGTATGGCATCCAGTAGGCATAGCCAATTTCATCAGTATTGCTAAATGTGTATTTAATAGAAATCAGTTTGTATTAAGTACAAATTTGCCGTGTGGTTTCCGGTAGAGTAGAATAGGACCACTCCAATTCTTGCCGTGGATGTCGTACAAGGCGACTAAGGGAATACATTATAAAACATCAATCAGGCCTCCCTAACCCGTCTGGCCAGCGCGCGGGGAGTGTAGGCCAAATCCTCCGTCTGTCTCCGACAGAGGAAAGAGGGTTGTGCTCCTGCAGTGGAGACAAAAATAACTAATGATGATGACAAATAAAGTCCGTATAGGCGATAGTAGATTGTTAATCAACCAGATTCATATCATTCTTCTCTACTACTACAGGCATAACTCTACAGCATTCAAGCCCTCAGACCAGAATGTTTTGCACGGTTGCTAGCCTAGCGAAATAGCTCTCCGACGTCTTCCAGCCCATTCGCGAATTTTTCTAAGCCCCAATTTCCATCTGCTTCTTACACTTAGCTTCCTAAATCATTACCATCCTGATCATTTAAAGGAGGCGGTACCGTTCGTGTTAAAGCACATGTTCAAGTTTAGTTTGCCATCATACAGCTTGTTATTGGTAAAAGTGCCGTAACCTCGGCTTTAACAATTCAACTGTAACCTTCGACCCCGTTAATCGATAAAGGTAAAAAGGATAGGTTATACTTCTAATAATATAAGTTATGGTAACTAAAACGAAACGTTTTGGAAGATATATTGGTAAGTTGGGCAGAACCTTGACCCTCTATGAAAGGTAAACACTTTACAATTTTATCGCATCCGCTCTTATATTTATTTATTAATCATACAATTGAAATATTTAGAAATACAAGCATTTATTTTCTATGCAATAAAAGCCAGACTTGTTGACGATGTTGTTGATAAAAATAAAGACAAATTAGAATCGACGTACGAGTATATTCTACTTATAGTCAACACTTCTTTCCAGCTTGGCTATCAGGGAATGACAATTGATACCTACCTAAAAATATATGTAAACAACAACAAAAAGGAACTAATAATATAAATACTAATGTCGAAGTATAAAAACAATATTCATTATTTCAATGGATCAATGCATTTCCGCTAAGCGTGCAAAACCTTGACTGCAATACGACTTGTTCAATCAATTTCGATTTCAAATGACATCATCGTCAGCTTAAGAGTAAACTGTAAAATATTTATTTGCATAATAAATATTTTACAACTTCACTGAAATGAACTTTGATTACTGATTATGATTAGTAATTACTGATTACCACAATAATTTTTTTAAATTTTACATATATAAATATAGATTCTTCTAACAATGCCAATTTAAATATAAATATGAGTCTTTTTATTAAGTAGGTTTTGTAACTATGGATATAGATATGTACATCTACGCAACAAGCGGAAACGCTGTAATGTTTATCGCTGGGTAAATTCGGAATCAGAGGAATTTAGTCGAATAGTCTGTGTCCTGTGTGTTTTCTATTAGCCGTAGAGATATGGAACCTGGACCATTAGACGTAGATTTTTTATTCTGTTTCCGAATTCACAATCGGTGCGGTTTACAGCGTTACCACTTGCTTGCGTCGATTTTATGATATTGACTACGCAAATAGTGGGACCAGTCATTACCATTATAAATCATTCATTGTTTTATCATTCAGAATTGACTTGAATTTGAAGCTATCCCTACCAGTCATGTATAATAGATATACCCGTGTATATACCAGCCAGAATATCTTGCAACCCGATAAACGTCAATGTGACAGAGAGGGTTTATACCTGAGCCCTATACCCTCCCTATCCGTAGAATCTATAGAATAGATAATCTGATTTTAATTAAAATCACAAGTCAGTTAACTTTGTCACCAAATCAAATCAATAATCATCACTACTGCTACATGGCCGCAATTTTCACCTGATATAAATTTCACAGTTCATTTTAAGACCTTGAAAGGGTGGCCGTAGAGTTATTATTAGGTACTACTGATTGTTTTGGCTTATTTCTCGCATCATTTGAGTCCTTGGCGCGCAAAGTGACTTGCAATCACTTGTAAGACAATCAGACTTGTTGCTTTTTGTAAAAACACTAATTTACGTGATGACTATCAACTCGACAAGTTTGCTATGCGGCAGGCAAGACTTGTACAGGTTGTGCGATTGTTTTCTCGTAAGATTCCCGGTAGAACAAATATTCTGTAAAGGACAGATATTTTCGAATTATTGCAAGAGACTTAGCTATAGTAAAAAATAACCTACTGCTACAGTTATTCCCCAGCAGTTAGTGATTTTTTGCAATAAACCCACATTATCTGGTTTTGGATCCTGGCATAGGAGATAGTAATGAAATTTCCTCTATTTTAATGAAGTATAAAGAATCAATTCTTTTTCAAGCGATAGCTTTGATACAACCATTGCCAGGAAACATACATGAGCTAAAGAAGACATTTTCGCGTAAGAAAATCCGTTAATCCGCACTAAGACAATCGCCGTAGACATATTCAAGTTTAAAAAACAATGTAAATCAGTCGTGCAGAATATCTTAAATCTTACCCTGAATTCATTACGTACTCACTTCAAAGGGGGTTTTAACCACTTTGTATTCCAAGTAAGATTAGCGAATAAGCCATGTTAAGCAGTCTCTTAACGCGGTAAGGACGCAGGCTTATATGGATGATGTAATGCTAATATCAAATGTTCTTGCAAACGGTCAGTTTGTTTAAATAATGAAAACAATATCAGCGTGCAGGTTCTGTCGGTTTTTCTGCTAGATTTTCGCGAATTTTCATTACTCCTTCATATTATCGTAGGGTAGTGTTACACATATGTATGCGATAAATTAAGCGGGATGAAGCTTATTGAAATAATTATTTTTCTTTCTACGAAACTAATTTCGTTACAAGATTAAAACTTCTTTGTACTTAACTAGTTCCGTAGCAAGAAAAATAATTCTTCACACGTAACTGGTTACGTAGCACGGGTTTCGTACACGGCCGAAGGGGTATGTTTAAACATTGTAACGTCGGGCAGTCATAAACTAACAGAATATAAAATGTACACAGCTGGATCAGACTATCCCGAAGTAACGGGAGGTTTATGCTCTAATCGCCACGCTGCTTGACAAATAGGTTGATGATCGATCAGAGTTATATCCTGTTATATTCGTAGTCGTTTCAAGACGGGTTACAGTGGTACTGTTCTGTTTGTAATATCACACGGAAAGATAGACAGACAAAATGTGTGTGGGTTTTGCCGATACCCGTAAAATGTGCAAAGGTAAACGACGTTGTTATGGCTTGTTTGCGTTATATCTTGTCAATTCTTTCCTCTCCTCACCGAGGACATGACATTGTGAAATAGCAAGTTTAAGCTCCACTACAAGAAAATATATTGGTGTAAGATGTACATTTAATATTTTAGTATATGTACCCAAGATCGTGGCTGATAAATTTTTCAACAAAACGGAGTGCAGTGCCTCCCTGGGTCACATGGCAGTTATAGCCCGTTTTCCCTGTCTCAAGACATTCAAACTTTTCATTTAGTGAAGGCATTGCAAATGCCGTGTGGTTCCCGGCTTAGAATAGGGCCACCTCAAATCTTCCCGTGGGTATCGTCAAGGCGACTAAGGGATTGCACAAGGGTTCTCCTGTGTATATTAAGATCATTACTGTGATCACCAATCCGTCTGTCAAGCGTGGTGATTATGGCAAATCCCCCAATGGAAAGCCCACCAAAAGAGGCATTCTATTGGGGAGGCTTATGTTCAGCAGTGGACGTTTATAGGCTGATGCTGATTGCAAACACAAACTCTAATACCTACTTTAGATGGGTTTAACCTTAAAATTATAGATTATAGTTTATTGTATAGTGGGTATTAACCACTGGCCCTAGGGTCCTAAGACTCTATAAAACTGTATGAGATTAGTATACGACCAATAAATCGGTACCAGAAGTATATAAAACTATAAGAGTATGGACTTGGAAGACAAGGCAAATTTAAGTAGAACAAGGTAAAATGGTTATAAGTGTATTAAATTTAACGAGCTTAGGTAGGATTTATTTTGTCACAATGTCATCTCATCATCTTCATCATCCTTAAAGAAACAGGAAAACACGCTGTCATAAATATAATTCTTGACATCATTTTACATTTTCATCCATATTCAATGATGAAAAATTTCACATTTGTTGGAAGTTTAAACATAGTATAAGAAACTGGTGCTGCCTCCGAACTAGCCTCAAATCTCAAATGGCCAAACAGCGGAAGCACTCAGCACTGACCGAGCACCACGTATTTGATGTTTTAGGCTGCTAGGCTTGCGGCCATGGGCTGAGATTACTAAATATTACTACGTAAATTAAGCGACACTCACCCCCCCCCCCCCCTGACAATTTTAACATCGCCAACAAATAAAACACGGCTAATAGAACGCCCTACTGGGTTACCGAACGCTCGCGTCGTGCCGCCTGCTGTGTACCACAGTAATACGCCACCGCGTAATCGACCGGAGCCGAAGATCAACACTATAAGTTACAAAGAGAAGCAGACGTATAACACTCTCCTTCTCTCGATCGAATATGTTCACGCTCTGGGTGCAGTAGCCCTACAATAATTAACGCACACACAAACGTGTACGGAAAGCTGGTGCGCCTGTAGTAGTAGTAGGTAATTAAATCTGTTCTGTTCGTGGTTTTGCCGATTGCCGAGTGGTTTCCGGTAGAGTAGAATAGGACCACTCCAACTCTTCTCGTGGATGTCGTACAAGGCGACTAAGGGAATACATTATAAAACGTCAATCAGGCCTCCCCAACCCGTCTGGCCAGCGCGGGGAGTGTAGGCCAAATCCTCCGTCTGTCTCCGGCAGATGAGAGAGGGTTGTGCTCCTGCAGTGGAGACAGAAATAACTTGATGATGACAGAAATAACCTGTTCGTTGTATATGGAGGTTAGGGGTACGTAGTTATTAAGTATTCTATGGTAGGGGGGTGTGCCATGGGTCCGTGGTCGTCCGATACCAAGAAATTGGTAAAAGACATCGCCATTCGCCACCAGACTGTTGCACGCATCTGGTGATAGCACCTTACGACGATATATTCGCGTTGTAAACATGTTTATAAACTTTGACTCTCCAGATCAGAATGTCTCATAAGGAAATAGTCAACTTCCTTGTTTCGCTTTGCGTCTTTGAAGTTACTATTTAGAGTCGACAATTTGATACTCTGACGACTTGTATACTTGACATTTGCTTATGATGCGTTCTGGTCTGGAGTGATTTCGGATACCATCTTGAATTAACTGTATCTGCTATGTTTTTCATCTATACATATAATAAAAGAGTAGAAAAAAACAAAAGAAAAGCGAATCTGTACATTGAAGTTAAAAAAAAAATTTCACTATCCGGACGTTACTGAAGACCAGTAGAGTCCAAAAATATAATTAAAAAATTTCTTATCTGTCTGTATGTATGTATGTATGTATGTACGGGCTAATCTTGGAAACTGCTGAACAGAATTTGACGGCGTTTTCACTGTTTAATAGCTTTGAGTTCGGGCCTCATACTGGTATAAGTCATATCTCAATAAAATGTCAGGATGCTGATATACAAGTTGACCTCTCATTTCATATCATTTGTATGAAAGTGTAGTTCAACATTACTGGTCGTTGCAAGAACTTGACAGAAAGTGACAGAGATGTTTTAAAGCTCATTTATAGATTTATTTTAGCTGATGTATTTCAGGTATTTCCACAAGTCTCGATACAAAAAGTTTGCTATTCGATAATTAGTGGCCCTGTATTAGACCGGTGATCGTCGACAATGCCAATATCGAAGCAGTTCAGGAGTACGTCTGCCTAGGACAGACAATATAGTTGGGTAGGATCAATTTCAAAAGCTGACAGAAGAATCCAGTTAGGGTGGGCAGTATTCGGAAAACTGCGTCAAGTCTTTACGTCACCTATTCCACAATGTTTAAAGACAAAAATCTTTAATCAGTGCGTCCTGCCTGTCATGATTACAGCGCGGAGACGTGGACACTGATGGTGGGCCTGATCCACAAGATTCAAGTGGCTCTGCGAGCTATAGAGAGGGCAATGCTCGGGGTCTCTATAAGGGTTAAGGTTCGTAATGAGGAGATCCTATGAATAACGAAGGTGACCGACATTGCCGAAAGAATTAGTAAGCTGAAATGGCAGGTCACATCTGTCGTAGTACCGAACGGCCGTTGGGGCATACGGGTTCTAGAGTGGGACGCGACGTCCCACGCGCAGGGTGGGACGCCCTGCCGCCAGGTGTATGGAATCTTTTAATTAATGTTAAATGTAAATGTCAACTTTATTTTAAAAAAAGCGGCCAAGTGCGAGTCGGACTCGCCCATAAAGGGTTTCATAGCAGCAAGTAACATAATATAAAAGTTATTGTAGTTCGTTGTAACTTTACGATTTATGACGTATTAAAAAAAACTACTTACTAGATCTCTTTCAAACCAATTTTCGGTGGAAGTTTGAATGACAATGTACATCATATATCTTTTTAGGTTTTATCATTCTCTTACAGGGGGGGAGGGGGGGAGGGGGGGGGCACACACATTTTACCACTTTGGAAGTGTCTCTCGCGTAAACTATTCAGTTTAGAAAAAAATTATATTAGAAACCTCAATATCATTTTTGAAGACCTATCCACACGTATGGGATTGATGAAAAAAAAATTTTGAGTTTCAGTTCTAGGTATTAGGTACCCCCAAAATTTAATGTTTTTTTTTCTATTTTTGTCTGAAAATCTTAATGCGGTTCACAGAATACATCCACTAACCAAGTTTCAATAGTAAGTTCTTATAGTTTCGGGATAAAGTGGCTGTGATATACGGACAGACGGACAGACAGACATGACGAATCCATAAGGGTTCCGTTTTTTGCCATTTGGCTACGGAAACCTAAAAAACTGTGGTCCAACGGGCGAAACCGCCGCCGGAACGCTAATTTTTACCCGACTTCAAAAAAGGAGGTTCTCAATTGGATAGTATGTTTTTTATGTATATTAATATTTTTAATGCATAACCAGATTAATAGATTTCTTTTAGGATTTAGTAACACGTAATACATAAGAATGTGTAATGTTAAGTTGTCCACGCGGACGAAGTCGCGGGCAACAGCTAGTTGTAAATAAAAACTCAATCCCAAAAGCTCCAAGAAAATTTGGAGAGTTTGTTCTGGTCATCGCCGCAACTATAGAAACGTTTTTAAACATCTTTCGTTGTTGTAATGTTGACTTCTTTAGATGGTCATAGGCTATTTAAGTTCACTAAAGAAATACCTTTACTTCTGAAAAACACGGAACTCATCTAGCCTATGTATTGAGATGTATTCTTAATTGTCTTCAGGACAGGTATCCATCGTTTGTGGTCGTAAAATGACGCCAGTCTAAGATAACTCGTGTCACGTGCTTCCTCTTTGTCGGTTATGATCTTTGCATGTTCATAAATCCCGTTGCTGTAATGGTTAGACTGACTATACGTATGTCATATCTTTCAGACAATGTAAGGAACAATAAATCATCTGTTTATTTGTAATTGATGTTCCGCCTCTTAGCAATGCCATTTGGAATATTTTTATTATTATTATTATTTATATTTTCCCTGATGAGTTCCGTGTTGTTCAGCAGATTCGCGATATGGCAGATTCGCGGTACGGCAGAAGCTGGTTTAGGCAGAATCGCGTTTGGGGATGTCGTGGGTTAAATTTCAATATAAGTTCAAGATCAATTGATGAAATCTAGGCGTAATACTTGAGCAATTGCTCAAGTAAGCAACGATATCATCATATACGTCCACTGCTAAACATAAGCCTCCCCAATAGAATGCCCCTTTTGGTGGGCTTTCCATTGGGGGATTTGCCATAAACACCACGCTGGGCAGACGGATTGGTGATCGCAATAATGATCTTAATCTACACAGGAGAACGCTGCTGGCCTGGTGCAATCCCTTAGTCGCCTTGACACCCCCAGGAAGATTTGGGGTGCGCCCTATTCTAAGTCGGGAATCACACGGCATCAGCAACAAGAAACGATATAGTCGTCACCATTAGGACGTAAATAACCACTACTGGATATAAGTACGTCATTGACCAAGCGAAAGCAAAGTCTAAATAGCCAAGCCATGCAGACATTTCGCAACTTCAGTTTCTGTTAAATTTTCCTGCGACATAGATATGGTTCTCTACATATTACATGTATGTACGTGACATTAGATTTCACAAGTTTAGTATCTATTACAGAACAAATGTTAATTAGTTCATCATAGTTACACAAGGCAAAACGTGAATAGGCGAACGCAATAATCTATTACATAGTCGAGAAGAAAGGACTACATAAAATGTCTACTTATTTAATTGCAATAGCATCCATTTCGTCAGTACAGCGATCGATCAAAATCAGTGTTGCCAATCGTCCAAATTTTTCCGGGAAGTCCTGTAGTTTTTTTGTCCGATCATAAAAAAAGTATTTGTAGATAATTTAGAGTTCGATTATCACAAAAATCATCAAAAGTTATCATGGCCGTTGTTTTGAACCCTATTTAATCAAATATCGAAAATATAAGTATACTAATTGGAGATCAATTCAATTATTTTAATCTGAAATAAGATCTTCTTTGGTACTGGTTAGTCTGTATTTTTCAGTGAGTTGCTTATCACCGCACCGGTTCGCAGGAGACTTCATCTATTTGTCCTTTATTATCTAAACCAAAATCTGGTAACCCTATTCGTATTCAGACAGATATCCGGTGGAGCGTGAAGAGTACCGTTAGTTCCGCAATCCGTCGCATCGCCCCGGCTGAATGGCGCCACTTGTTACTGCACGTGATGCATGCGCGCGCGCAGCCATCAGACGCGCCGACGCCGCGCGAGAGCCTCCCGCTCACAACTTATCTGTGCTTAACGCGAGTGACAGTGAAAAAATAATCATACTTTTTAATCAGTGACTATTAATAACAACTTTCTGTGATTTGTATTTTAATCAGTGGGAATGCTTTTAAAGGTAACTTAAGTTGTGCTTAACTTTATTATGGCCTTGCACTTGACTTAGCTCTTGGAGCAGACTATTTGATATTTGTAAACAAAGTTCTAGTTATCTTTGATGATGTAATTTACTGAGAACTACCAATTTTGTTTGTTTTTACAGCACATTGTTAAGTTAGAACCTGTTTTTACTATTACATTTTAGATACTATGCAATTTTAGATTTTACTTTTCGATTAACCTTATCAATAGAGTATCAAATCAAAAAAGGCGTAGGCGTAATAGGCTTAATTGGATTAGAATAGGGTTCGTTTAAATAGTCAAATTCACCTATGATACGGTATGGTAAGTTTCTAAACTTTTTTTGAAAACCATTTTTACGGTAAAACTTGTAGCTTTTTATAATGAAGTCTAGTTGCAGCTTTTGAAAGTCTTAAGTGTTTATGTCAACTCGAAGTGCGAGCGAAAGACATTGACACCTTATTTAGAAGATATTTTGAGGAAGTATATTGGTTATAAATCATCAAGATATGTCTAGAGGGTCGAGCAATTACGATTTTAGTAAAATTAGTGTAAGAAAAAATTCAACCGAGTCATTTAATATCATATCTGTTAAAATAATTATTTTCCTTAAATTTCCATACGAGTAATTTTCCCTTCCTTGCTGGGCACTTTTTCGTATACGTTCCAAGTCTTAGCCTAATCGGTCCGGTAGTCATTTCGTTATATGGCGGACAGACCTATATATAGATGAACAAGAAAACTTCGATTTGACGTTTTGACGAAACCTTAAAAACGAACGCTCTGAGGTTTTCTGAGGATACGGGGCAAGACGTTGGGCAAAAGTTAGTATGTTTATATAAAATAAAATGTTTTGTGATAATAAGAACAGTTTCTGTGTTAAAAATACGCACAAATTGACAGCCAAAAGCACGTAGAGCAATAACAAAATATCATAAGAAGACACCGTAAATTTATTTTCTTCAACGGCGTTCGGTAATTGACTATTTCGTTCACAAATGACTATTTCGTTCACAAATCCCTTAACAATGGAGATCGCGCCTTTGTTTCCCAGCCTTTGGTACCGCTTACAGCATCCGTGATGTTCAGAACGTTCCTGAACGATCTTTTGAGTCAACACAAACAAATATAGTGATAGAAATATAGTAACAGAACAATTCTTAAAACTGATTTCGTACACAATTCAGCCCTGATTCAAAATTAAGTGTCAATTTAACGATTTCGTAGATACAGTGTTAAATTCGAGAGTAAATTTTACTACTTGGCTATCCTGGCTTCGTTCGCAGTGAAGAGGCTGAGTGGACAACGGTTTTATCTTTGATTGATTCACTATTTATTTCGTCAACTTATTACACTGCATGTTCATATAGGTACTTAGCTACCCCAACATTCGTGGTGTGGAAAAGTATGTTGAGGGGTTTCGAAGATAACTTCGAAAAGACAGACAACTGCATACCGCAGACTTCAAATTGCTCCATGCACTCAAATATTTGCCAGAGATAAAAATATTTCTCATGTTTTTATCAAGTTATATTCCGTTATCTCTACATTTTATATAAAGATAGAAATCAAATTCAGTGTAATCTTATATCTCTAGAGATATGAATCGGGTATAGTCGAAACTGAAATCGAGGCGGATTTTATAATTCACTCACACAAATGTGTGCCTAGGATATTTCATAAAAATCACACGGTTGAAAATGGGATTTGACAAACTAAGGCACTTGACAAACTAAGGCACTTGACGAAACAAGGAAATGTCGAAAAGGTATTTGACGAACGTCGTTTAAATCATTTGATTTTATATAAGAGAACTTATCCTCTTTCTTTTAAGTATTTCTTTTCTTTGGTATATAATTTAAAGCCGGGCTAAAAAATCTAATTTTGATGACCAGACTTATCTATCGTCTGGATGCACTAAGTATAGCACAAGTTCCAATTCCAAGTAAGTTAGAATTGGAAGTAGATAGCTGAATAAGATGTCCCCTTTCTATCTATCTAGCTATCTCCAATTAGATAAGGCCTAAATAAAACGCGTCAAGAATTTGTTAGCTGTGTACACGGATAGAAGATTAACGAGTTTAGATCTAGCAAAAAAGGTCCATCAGATCGTGTCTTGATAGATGGCGACGTGTAATGTTTACGACACGATAGGAACATAGCGTAGATATCATTGTTACGTAGTATCTTTAGTATGTTCTAATGTTTCACACATAACACTTTCGATAAATGTGTACTTATTATTTTGCAATTTGTGTGCAGTAAAAATCTATCTAATATCATTTTATTAAAATTCTAGAAATTCCTTAAATTATTTAACATTATCTATTAAATTAATTTTAGAAATTATTTATAAAATAATGCCACGATTGCGTGTAGATAAAACATGTAGTTGGGCAAAATTAGATAATGGTAATTAATAATGCCTATCACTTATGTAAATAAGTAGCTATAGCCTATTTATGACCACGTATGGGGCTAAGGGCTTTCGAGCTATAGGTTAGGTCTGGCCACCTAGATATATTGATGCAGCAGGCTCTAGGTCGCGTATAAAGTTAAACTAAAAATTATTATTTTTAAGAATTTGCAGTTTATATACATAATTTACAGCAGGGCATATAACATAGAATCGATAGAAACTGTTCTTAAATCTCGACATCTCTCAATTAAAAACTTTGCTGCAGCTTTCTAATTGAAGGGTGATTTATAAAAACAACACTTATCAATTCCAAAGAATTTCATGTTTGAAAGCTAAGTGCATTTAAAATCATCTAAAATACCTAACATAATTTCTGAACTGTAAATATAATATAACGATAACACAGGTTTTTTTCTTTCTCTTACAAAAATAGATATTTTTGACAATTGTTGTTTTTTGTAAAATACACTTCAATTCCTTGATTAAGTCTGTAACATCGGTGAGCTAAGTTCGTTCTCATTAAACTACATTGCACGTTCACAACATACTCGTACCTATGCAAATTTAGGGTGATAATTGTTTCCTAAAGTAGAATTAAGTTAACACAAAGTTGCTGACGTTCCTACAATGAGATGTTCGTTAACTCGTACCCTCGTGACGTAATTTCGACCTCAGGGACTGTACATAAACTACATTATGCTAAATACATTGTTAGGGAAAGAGACAGCGCTAAGGAATATATGGGAATCGCCTTATTTGAATAAGGACAGGATTTATCTATCTAATAGCAGTCTTTGATAAAGACAATGTTACTTGTGTTGCTAAATGAAAAAGTAATACCCCAAAAGTCACTTCGCGTTGTTTTTATAATATTAATCTTTTTTAACCGAAAACATGTTTCACTACATCTTAAGTTGCAAACGATGTAAACAAAATTTGGTTTTATAATATTTACGTCAAGTAGAAGTTTACATAACATACTATATTAGTATGACACCTTCGCTCGCATATACTTCCGAAATTTTGTCGCTTCTTTAATCCGCAATACGCCAGATATAGTATCTAGTATCTACCTAAACTTATAATTAAAAAAAAACACCGAAAAATTAGTTCAGTGATAACGAGAGCTTGTAAAAATACAAATTCAAGTAATAATGATGATGACACAAAAAGTAGATAGTTGTCTACATTGAGCACACGTAGCAAGGCAAACTACCCAAGGCTAAAAAAAGGTGTTTCTGGTAGACCCCTAAAAGATGTATTAAGTAAGGTTAAAGAATGTATCACCAGACTCGCCTTTCCCTTTATTTTATTATCGTGTGGCATTTGTTTTTGGCCGTGAAATCCAGAAGCACGTGTGGCTGGCACTTTAACACCATCGAACTCCTACAGACGTAATATGACATCAACTCTGCGATTTCGTACACTGATCATCTCAGATGACAATTTTCTGTAAGTTAATTTCGAAAATCCCTTTTGCACGGTCGACAAATTAATTTCTGGCCTATCCAAGTGTTTTGTCTCGTTTTTGTGAATGTTTTATTTTCGTCTTTTTTGTTAAATTTGTTCATATTGGTATTTGATAACATATTGGTATTTGATAACAAAAACGACACTTGTTGGTAATGTCAGAGTGCAATAGGGATAGCGTGATTTTATGGATTATAAATTAAATTATCCAAGTGTACATGGCATGACCGGGGAATCAAACTCCAACCTCCCGCCACTAAGCCATCGAGGTGAACTGCGACATTGTGCAACATTATCAGGTACTATCCGACGTGCCCAGTATGTTAATTTCAAATGCAGCTACGCCATATGCAACGCGCGTTTGTGTAATGCCCTTTTTCACTTTTACTGCCGCGTGTTGCATAATTAAATCCCTTGAATGTAGATCGAGTAAAAGAAAGTAAGATTCCTAGTTTAGAATTTTGCAAGTGTCCCTAAGTTTTGTTTAACTGATATAAGTACTAATTTAATGCGTAAATGAACCGATTTACTTTGCTGTACTGTTATAATTAGCGGCACAAACTCTGATTTGTCTGAGAGCCGGTGCAAATCAGTGCTGCTTACACAATGTTGTCCCTTTCTTATTTAATGTTAGTATATTTTTATCTTATTTTTTATTATTATTATTTATTTATTTATTAATCAATAAAACATAGAACTTACATCTTTTCGGTGTCACAAAAACCAGACTTAGTTTGTCTGTGCACCGCGACGACATACAAACAAAATAATAAATAGTATAAATAAATATTATAATATGTACATTGCAACAATGGACGACTCGTAATTTTCATAAGTAAAGAAATAATCCGGCTAGGGGCAAATGTTCGTATGATGAATATGAATGTTTGTACCCAAGTCTTGGATGTTTATATATTTATTTATGTGTATCCGTTATCTAGTAACCATACCACAGGCTCTGCCTAGTTTGGGACTGCATAACTGAGATATTTATAATATCCAAATCATTTATCCTAATACAGACAGGGTGACAAACTCGCCCTGCCAGAGCCACGCTTGCGGTAGACTATTAGTGCTTTTTGTATTTTTATTTTTAAATGTGTTTACTAACCCTTAGGTCTTAGGAGTATTGTTACTAACAAAATGGATCTATGTAATAAATTAATATATTCAAAGCACTTTTTAAATCATTTAAATACTAATGTATTAGATTATCCATTTCATTAATCTTCTTGCATAATCCTCTCTAAAATTAACTTTAAAGATAAAAATAAAAACCTAGTCGCTGCAACATATTACACGCACGAACATAATTCGTGTGCACACAATTAGGTAAATATTCTATGATGTCATAGATCATACAACCAAGGTGAAGTTGGACATGATCTATCTACTAGGCTACCAGAGACGTGCCTGTCAACATAACCTACCAAATTGTGTGTTAATGTTGGTTTGTGTTATGTCGCAACAATAATGATATGCATTGCAAATATTTAGTGTGGTACTTGAAACTGTCTATCGGGACACTTAGAGGGATAAAGATAGTAATACAAGGAGTGTATTTGAGCAGGTATACAGATACAGTAGCATCCCTGTTGTCTACAGGGGCAGTACCACCATACTCCTGAAAGTTATTGGGGATAGGGTTGATAGCCTTATAATGAGACAATGGTGAGGTCACATGTTACCTCATCAAGCACGGGTTGCATGTGACATCTCTTAATGTGGGTGACGAACAATTATTAGATATAGTTACCACCAATTGTTACTAACCTAAACCTCATACCATGAAACAACATATTTTTTCGTAGCTCATAGTTTCACCTCAAAGTTTTTTCCTTCAGGATTGAGACAAATTGGTTATTAAATTAGATAACAGATGATTTTAAAATATTATCTGTTATCTAATTTAATAACCAATTAGTGTCAATCATGAAGGTAAAAACTTTGAGGTGAAACTATGAGCTACAATAAATTATTTTTCTTCATGGTATGAAGTGTAGTCATTAAGCATTAATTAAAACTACTAACCAAAATATGGACTAGGTAAGACTAGTGCAGGGTTCGCCTAGATGCGTACCACCCTGTAGCCTAATTCTGCTGTTAAAAGCTGCTTTATTCCGACTTTAAGGGCACAAGAGCCATTCCGACCTAGTTCTCAGGGTGAAACGCTGTTATGGACGCAACAGTCCAAAGATTTCGAGTTAATGGGCGACAGTTGCCAGTTACCATCACCTGCACTATCTGCCCGTTTGCCACAATATCGTAAAAAAAATATCATAAAAAAATTAACGCTCGTAACATCGCAGCAACGGGCATCCATAAACCCTTGAACCTATAATGCAAATTCTATCAAAACGACAACAACAATCATCACCGAAAAAATCCAACGCATAAAATTGGGCACAACCGTTATCTAAACGCATAATCAACTAGGTTTTGTCCAGAGACAATGCCACAGGATCTCCGCTCGGTAACCAGGAGACTGACAAACATAAATGCGGCTAAAAGAATCCCAACTCCATGCCAAATAGTGCTGCAAATTGTTTATTTGAATGCAAATGTAACGTTGTACTAAACTAATTATTTATTGCGTCCACTAAAATCCCGATTCCAGGATAAATAAAGGTGCAAATTGTTTGTATGAATGCAAATATAACGCGGTACTTAACTAATTTGCGGCTGGCGGCCGGTACCCTTTCACATATGCCCCTTTATCAAATAGATTGCTTTGAAATAATTCTCTGACGTCATCGGTATGTTAATTTTCTAAATGGGTTCGTGTTTTTACATATTTTTACGAAGGGAGTAGGTGTTTGCTTTTTTTATTTACTTACCAGTCTGCTTTGTACAATCAAACACGTCGCTAAACACAATGACTCTCACAATGCATGAATATTAATTGCATGCAGCAACTTTATTAGCTGATTGTACATTTGTTATTGTAATCTTTCAATTACTGTTTGTTGTCTTTTATTTCCATCACTCTTTATATTCTGACGCTGACTAAATACTCCCTATTCATCGTCCATATGTCTAAGAAACTTTTAAATTCTGAGAGAAATTATTTACAAACTATACTATAACGTTATATATGGAGTTATATCACGCATGAATTATGCAGTGTTATATCACGCCTAGACGCGGCGTGGCGCCCGCCATCTTCTATCGAAATTTGGAGGTTAGTAGGTGAGCTTCCTTCCGTTTCGTCTTCGGAAGTTGAGTTCGCCTACCGCGTTCTTAAGGTATCATAAATTACAGATTGACGCATATTGCATAATAAGAAATTAAGAGTAATTTGCACTAATATTACTGAGATTTGCATGTCATTTGAGTTTTGGTACCATATTTCAATTCGTTCTTTGTAGAGTGACCATACTGCAAACTTGCCACAGCTTAAATTTATGTCACAGGTCGCACAGAGCTGCATCTACAGTTTATCGATGATTCGAAATTGAATGATTCGTTAGAGAACTTAACTATGACCCTTATAAAACTATACGTTGGAAGAGAATTGTCGTATATCCCTACCAGTGTTGGTGTAAAAGGGAAAGTCTTAGATTAAAACAAAGGCAGAAAGATACTATGGATATGTGACTCTCTTACAAGGCTTAAAAGAAAATTAAGCTCATTGTACGACTACATACATACACACAGACTCACACCGCTGAAATGTTGCGTTCATACTGTCATCGATAGACAGATATATTGCGGAGATAGTGTGCGGAGCTGGAACTCTCATTCTCTCAATGTTATGTGTCACGTATATTTTTTAAATCTTGAGTGATTAAATAACAAATAAAATGCTAAAAAGGCATTTCAATACGTATTTTCCATAAAAATAGAATTGAGAAAACTAGTTCTGTTGAACTTATCCATGCGCAGTAAGTAGACACATATCTTCCTCCTTTTGGTATAATCTAACTAAGGTAAAAGTTAATATACTAAGCTATATACTGTGACTATGGCTGGTAGGAAATAGTGGAACTGTTGGTTAGGAAAGCTAATAAGAAAATTACGACCAAGAACTAATGCAGGCTGATAATTGTGCTGACGCCAGATTCTCCTTAGGCATCCGTCGAAACGGATACCCTTATAGCGAAGATTTTATGTTCGTTTGTCTGTCCTCTGGATAACTCGAAAACTACTGAACCGACTGAGCTAAAATACGTAACATAAGTAAGATTGACCGGCAATGACAAACATTTCTAGAAACTTTTTTATTCGAGTTAGTTAAAGAAAATTAAAACTGTGAGATGTAATGAACATACATATAAAATAGCCTGGCATTGCTGGGAACTTCTGGTAATTGTAACGAAGGAAATAAAAGATTTAAGATAATTTATTTACCGACGTTTTTCGGGAAAACTAACCCCAAATATTGACTGACCGCACATTGTGTACGATGTATGCTTTGCTGTCATGTTTGTTATTCAATAGCACACACAAGCAGGGTTTTGTGGGGCTTTAGAGATAGCCAAAGGACTTATGCCTATACATGTAAATGAGGTATAGCACAAATATATTAAAATCTGCCAGTTCACTTGCGCAACCGATAAGCACGCAGGTGACACATTATAGCACTTAACATCAACTCGTTAGAGACACCCATTAAACGTGAAAGTGGTTCAGACTATGTCCACATTGCAGCGAGGCAAATCTGCGGCGCATGCGCAACTCTACGTGTCTAGATCAGACTGTGATAACATTATCTTTACGCTCTAAAATTCTTAAATGTATGCAATACATTTTTTAGTCAATCAATTTAAATTACATACTATTGTAGGTACCTACATACCTACTGTCTTGTTAATAGATGAGTTACTTGGTAAGGTGTGTTTTTATGTCTTAGAAAGCAGATATTCTAGTAGCAGCTATCTGTTTTTCCTGATTGAATTTGGCACGTTTGATATCACAGAGATGTCATTAATTTTAACATATATAGTTTTCACAATTAATTGAATACTTCTTAAAAAGTCAAAGTAATTACTACAATAAGTATTATAGCGAGCTTACTGTCTGATTTTATTTGTATTATTGTCCACGTTACGCAGAATAGTTAACAAATGCATTACTAGATCACGTACCAGTGTCATTGCTGCCTGCCTTTTACAAACCTAATCCATCAAACCAGTCTACCGCACAAACAGAACCATATGTAACTTCTCGACGAGACATAAAAACAACTAATACACATAATCTCTATTTCTCGATATATATTTTGCAATTGTAATCTGGGGAGAAGACAGTTGAAGCGTCCAAGTAATGGTGCGTGAATGTTGTCGGTCGATTGAGCATGCGCGATCTATTTAACCGATGACTGTTACAGCAAAGGCTGAGTGACGAATGTTCGGTGTTATTGGATTATAAAATTGAACGTAATGTCGTCGCATTAAACTTAATGGTAAGATATGATTGATCATCGATTATTGTGAAAGATGAAATTGGTAAATAATTGACGTAGCCTCAACACAGCGGACTCAACAACTGTTATTTATGTACTAACAGAGAATTGTGCGAATGGCTCATCTTCCACATACTTACACAAGCTCATCATCAGGTTATTTTTGTCTCCACTGCAGGAGCACAACCCTGTCTCATCTGCCGGAGACAGACGAAGGATTTGGCCTACACTCCCCGCGCTGGCCAGACGGGTTGGGGAGGCCTGATTGATGTTTTATAATGTATTCCCTTACACAAGCTCACATTAAAAAAAAACTTAATACTGATGTATTTTTAGGGTCCCGTACAAGGAAGCTATTTTGTCCATCTGTCTGTCTATTCATCCGATAACTCGAAAATTACTCTACCACTCGAGCTGAAATTTGGAACATATGTTCAAAATTGCCTCAAAATGATAGGAAAGTAAAAAAATCTGATTCCTCGAGATATTAAATATAATGTAAAAATACAACTTCTTAATGAACAACACAAAGAAAAGAAAATACAGTACCCACTCAAGATAATATTATTTTAAATTACTTACATATTGTTATTAGATATCAAGACTTCTTAATTAAAACTTTTTTAAATGATGGACTTTAGTTACGCTACTAGTGTTGTAAGTACGATAGGTAATTCTACACCTGACCAACGACTAAATCATACATTAATTCTACACCCCATATTGGAGCACGACATAGTTGCTGCAAATGCCAACCTCACCCGCAAGACATGAACTTTCTAGCAAGCAAATAAGACTTTGATGCGACGACTTAGTATATCTTGTCAAAAATTCCAGCCAACGTGGCATTGATACATGCATAGGCATTATTACATTAGTCCGTATGGAGATCTTATCTGTGAATCATCAAATCCGCGAAATAACGAAGTCACTATTCATTAAAAAAAGATCAAGACAACAATATGACCATACTGTAATATGCTGAAATGACGTTGTTTGTTTTTAACTAACCTCTGATAAGATAACTCTACATCCTAAAATAATAATCAGGAATACACGAACAAAAGATAAAAAGCCTTTTTATCTGTGCAGAATTTTATGTCACGTAATAATATCTGAGATAAATAGAATGTATTCTGTGAAGAAAAAAATTATTACGTATATCTAAACAACCACGCCCTAACAAACAATATTTAAGTCGATATCCCGTTTGCGGTGCGTTTTAAAATCAGAATTACTGTCTGTGCACGGCCACTGTTGGATTAATAGCCTTTCTGTAAAGTTCGCCACCGCTTCCTGTCCTCCGCCTTCCAATTCCACTTGAAATGTTTGCTAGCATGGCGTTTGGAGACCGTTTAATACACTTCTATTCAGTTAACTCGTAGGTAGAGCACTCAAAGTCTTGCAAAAAAACTTCAGACACCTAGAGCATCTACAGGCTACGAAATCTGTTTTCTTTGGGTTGATTTTTAATTTGGGGAATCGGGAAATCGTAAGATCGGGACTGTGAAGTCATTGACCGACCGGTAACGAGTGGGCTATAACTTTGACCAGTGTGTGTCCACAAAGTCTCGTGTTCTGTCGCTAGCTGCTAACAGCAATAAAAAGGTCTGGCAAACATTTAGTAACATACTATTTGGAATTAATACTCCTTTAATTTCGTTAAGGTACTGACACCAGATACCAAGTCAAAGTGAAAGACTTGCGATCAAAATCTTTCCTGCGCGTATCGCTCGCTTCACTTTCATAGGCGTGCGTTGGTTCATTGAACGATCGACTGACGATTTGTATCTAGATCATACTGGTAGACCAAGATTCATTACAAGTAACGATACCCTGTAGGGTTGGCTGGAAGAGATCTCTTTTAGAGATAAGCTCACCTTTGTACACACCATTTATTACTGTATTTAGTTTTAAGTTGTGCAATAAAGAATATACTAACGATATCGTAAACCCAGCAAGACGAGCCTGCTTCCTGCCTGATGAGGTTGTTCGGTATCTAGAATATCTATAGGGGAAAAATCTTAAATAACAGCTACCTATGTGTTTGTCAAGGTCAATACAAAGTAACCACAAAGTCTTGTTTCAATTTGAAGAAAATGTAATCTGTTTGAAAGCCGAGTCTCGCCTTAACAACACCATAAAGTTAAATTAGAATTTTAACAAAGCTATTATGACAACCATAACACCTGTAATTAAATATAGTGTCTGTCTGTGTTGCAGGAATATTATATACTTATAAGGACATTATAAACTAACGGATTATAGTCAATTGACTCAGTCAGTCTTGATTTTAGAACAATAACATTTCGGAGGAGTGTAATGAAAAGATTATTTAATAACCCGGTAAGCAACGACGTATTTAGTTGTACGACTGCTGTCTTAATATCCAAGATTTGTCCACATTTTTAACGCGCTAGAAGCGCTTTGTTAGCTTGATCTGTAATTTCCTAACATTGTAAGAAAATAATACAACTTACTTTTCATCCCCTTTTAATAGAAGTTAGTGACAATGGGTAGATTGGAATCACGACAATTATTCGATTTAATTATTCGACTAATGCAATTCTGGTGACAATACAAGAATATGGTACCATCTAGCTGCTATATGACTTGGAAGTGCTCGTAGAAATTTCTCAATAACTAAAAAATAAGCCCATCGAGTTCGGGCTCGTTTGAATCGTCTCAATTTGCTTATATGTACGTGATTTTTAAGTTATTTAAACTATTTGTTATTACTATAAGATATACTAGGCTAAATAAGTATTAGTAAGTCTACTGTTCTATTTGAGGCGATTAGATAGTCAAAAACAGTTATTAGAAGTTTTATCTTACTCGTAATTTGCGTAACAAATTGATTAATGTATCACCCATAAACTTAGTTTGAAAATCTGCTTCCAGCTATTAATGGGTTCGTCACGGTTAAATGTATATATATGCAAAAGTTATTGCACATTACTCACATAGTGTAAAGATATGTATATGTATAAAAAATACCCTGACTAGGTAGATCTATCAATGCACAGCTGAAACCGTTTGGATCAAAAAACTTTCTCAAATAACGTGGCTGCCTACTAAAAAAGGCATCCACTTGTAAAAGGGTTGAAGTTAGATACCAACGAAATGTCAGGTCACAGCTAGTCAGTTAGTCTATGTTATAACACTGATAAAGAATGGTGCCCCATTTTTAGTTTACTAACTGTCATTTTGTCTTGGTTGCTGTATGTTGGCTAAAGTAATATTTTTTTATGACAGTTTGAAACAAGAGCGTGATTACGTTAACAAGTTGAGTTAGTGCAAGAGAACAAGATCTTGGTGCGCTCGTATTGAGTTAAGATGGCTGTTCACGGTTAACAACATCTTGTTCAAATCAACAATTCAAGCATACTTATATTATCTCATCGAAATCCCAAGGATAGTTAGTTTGATACTTCAATAAATTGATATATTAGAGCAGATGTCTAGTAAGGTTGGTTTTACGACAAAAGGAATATTTCCAGGTTTACTGCTAACAAATAAAGACTCACTCCAGATGTTCTTTAATAAAATCCTATCGACTCGACAGAACATTATCTTGCCGCAGTGTCATATGAATCAACATCACTAACCACTCTTATCATCTTCTCTCCATATATAACGTCAGACTGTACCTACATAACGTCAGTATCTCGTAATAGTATCATTTGCTGTATCAGTGTCGAAATCTTGAGAAATGGTCCCATCGACATCATTACCCGTCGTGGAAAAGTTGATGAAGGATTTTTAAGCGAAGCACTCATTTTCTGGGTTTCTTAAGCGGTCAATTATACATATTAAAAGTCTGGGTTTGAACGAGATCTTCAACATAAGAGGACTCAAACTACTGAGCCGAGAACCACTGAGGACTTTTCAGTGAGTCTGAATGAATCTGAACATCATAATTATAGCGTTACAGATTTTCTTCAAAGCATTCAAATTGTCCTTCAATATAACTTTTTCTTCGTGATTCTTACAAAAACTACCTATTATCCAAATCTTTTGATACCCGTTCAATAATTTTTGACCCCCTTCTCTAGTCTGACCATTGTCTCAACTAGCTACGCCCTATAATAATAAGACAATGTTCGTGCCCTATGGGGCGTCTTTTGCAACCCCCATTAAGTCTGGCTAAGTGAGTAAGTGCCACATCCAAGTAGAAACTGTAAAGGACGAAAGGTCAACTATATGTATAGTTATTTCCCATATAAATAACAAGTAAGATGCTAAAATCAGGAATTCATATGGGATAGAATTCAATGCAAGCAGCATTGACTCTATACATAGCTCAGTAGGTAGAGCGTGGAATCGGTCGCAGGTTTAAGTCTTGCTCACATGTGAATTTTTTCCACCTTTCTTATGGTTTAAATTATCTCTAGTTAAATATATATGCTTAAAACATATAAAATACAATAGTCTATAGTAAAAAGTATTACAACATCTAATCCACGACAGAATAAATAAAAGTATATCACAATGAGTCTACGTAGGGCGAAATTTTCAAACATCTTACTTATTAAGTTATGCACTAACATGATTTCGGTAAAATGTGTAGAAGTTTTTCAACATATAGTATGCTTTTGCTTGTTTTATTTACTCGCTTAGTTTCGTTATGGTCTCAAACTCTGACAGTACCACAGAATCCAGTACACAGCAGTTAATTAATCGATATAGATAACAACAATCTATTTTTGAATAAGAACTATCACCTTTACAGGGATAGGTATGTACGACTCTAGTGCAGGATTTGCATGATAAATACTGTCTTAATAAAACTGGAGCACGTGCCTATGTCTACCGCCAAGCAGCAATGTAATGCCCATCATAAATGACATAATTTGTATGGTGTATGTATGTGATAAAGAGAACAAACTAAATGCAAATAGACTGTTCTTACAGCGGGCTATTTACTATTGATTTTCCACGGAGATTAAAATCGGCTGCTGGCGGCGACACCTGCTATAAATATAGAATAGAACAATATGAAATTCGTACAATACGTATTATTTCAACCGTGAACATTTCTTTTACAAGTTTGGTTTGGTTGTTTATGATTATGAAAAAGTCTGAACGCACGAGTTTTGAAATGTAGAGTTAGCAGGAAATGTCATTTGAAAGTCGACTTAATACAATGTGTAAGAAGAAAGAAACATTTTGTAGGTCTGTAAACAGAGACGTCCGGAATGAATTCCTCACATAAATCAGATACGACATTTATAATCTAAAACAGAAAGGCCCGATATCACCAATATATGCATCTCACACACGGCCATCTGATCCCAAAGTAGGCAGAGCCTGTACAATGGATATCGGACAGCTGATATACTCGTACATACACACATAGATAATTTACATCCAGACACAAGGCAAACACAAATGCTCATCCATCACAGAAATGTTAGCCCAGGACGGGATATAACGCGCGACCCCGAGCTTCGCAAGTAGGTCCACTACCGACTATTCTGCGGGGCTGTCTAGTAATTATTCAATAGTTACTAAGTAAATAGATACAAGTCAATGCTACTCCACAGAGTTTCCAATTTTTTTATATTAATATTTTTATAAGAACGTGGAATAATTTTCTCTCCCTCTGAAAATATATTTGACGTAGATATCTACCTAATTAACCAAGTCCGTAAAAAGGGTTACCCAAAACGGCAGCCGGGTTTTCAAAAGTTAAACGAATGGCTCCATTAACTTCCTGAATGAACGGCTTTTAAGCCTCGGCATAATAATCTTCGGGCTGAATTGAATTACCTGTCTAGCCGTAAAAAGAAACTTTCTTGGCAAGCTGACCGTTGCCACACGATCTTTTATAATTATAGAACAGAAGTCATACATAACAATGTTGATGAGAAAATGAAAATTTAAATAGTTCTATGATACTTTTCATTGTCTTAATGGAAAAATAAGTTCTTACTTGAATCACTCTTGAAAAAACATTTTAAATATGACGTATTCGTAACTCATTGTAGCAGGTAATAGAATAATTATGTTAATGGACCAGAGCCCTTTTTGAAATAAGTATTTCACTTAGTTGAAAATGCAATTACGAAACTGGTAGCAGATCTAATTTCTAAAGAGTGCTCTATTTCATTTAAGTGGAACCTAGTATCTACAGGAAGTTAAAAACATAATCGTGAAAATAGTTTACTAAAATCATACTATCGGTCGATAATTCATACAAAAAAATCATCATTTTTTATTAAAAAAATAGCGTAAAAATTACTTACCTAATAATAATGACCAGGACTGATCATGCCTTTATTCAAACAACCTGATCAATTATGGGAGCAATATAAGATACCTTCTAAAGAGGGAGAACGTAATTTACTTCGGGAAACATGTCGGGCCAACGCCTTGTAAATATTTTCGATTTTTGATATATATATAGCTGAAAAATAGCATTTATAATATTAGTGGGATGCGTATCTAAATACACGTAAATTTGTTTATCGACTCGACTACCGCTTATCGCTGTGAAGAAGAATCGGCGCAACAAACTTCCAACAACACATCTTTTAAAATCCAGTTTGTATACAATATTATAAAGATTGTGCGTAACTGATACCAGTCATCTTTGTTATCCAAATAATCGTCTTCATTTAAATAGGCTTTTAATGTGTTTTTTTTTAATTTTCTGTCCGTCATATTTATGTACCATACATGCTCTACTAAGACTTGTATGACATAATATCCGTTCTAGAACATGACTGCATCAATACTGTTGACATAGATTTGACGCGTGAGTCCAGGTTGTTAACAGCCTTGTACAATTCACGCTTTCGCTAAATGATATGCAAATTTCGACATGGACACATAACGTTATTTTCAGAGCTTAGAGTGTAAATCTAAATAGACATTTGTTACCTAGGTATGATGTGAAAGAAATTAGCATACTTACTCTCAAGGTTATAAGAATTGCAGCAAATACGCAACACATATAATATTTACTTACATAGTGTTGATGTGATAATCAGGAATCGGAATTAGGTTTTTTTTATTTATTTATTTATTTAACATTAATAAGAAAATACATCACATGTCTTACACAACTCTTGGGTTTGTCCTATGTCCACAGCAGGCCATGCTAACGCTTGTTGTACATTATAAAGAAAGTTAAGTAAACATAACAGCATCCTGAAATGTATAGCCGAAAGGTTCGACAGCCCCTTCACACGGCATTGGGTGGAGGTGCTTGTCAAAAATAATAATGTAATAGTATAAGTTTTAGTTTTATAATCTTAATTGTATTGATACTAACATAGTTTTATTTTACTTTATTTTATTTTTCTTATGTGCTTACTAACAATTTATGGATCATTGTTATCCGAATTAAAAACTTTCCTTCATTCATAACAGTGCAGATGACAAATTTATAAATTTATCTATGAAAACTTGAATTGTACTTTTATTATAATTTATTAAATTTTTTTGTTTTCCGCTACAGCCTTAATGTACTTGCAATGAAATGCTTATGTTAATATCCATATGGATAGTCTGGTTTTCTTCCGAGGTTATTGGGTGGTACAAAAGGGGGTGCTGAGGAAAAAATATCTTAGAAATGGTTTTTACACTTCACGCTGGTTTAGGTGGAGGAAGGACTTTGAATTTTTTGAATGCTTTTTTTTCGACCCTAAACCCGTGAAGTTCAGAACTGTGCTAATAAATAAATAGTTGTAACAAAATAAAAACACTAAAGAATCTTTTAAACTAAGTTGCTACCTAGTTCCCACTAACAGAAGTCAAGAGAAAATTCGTACCCAGTTCTCACTAACAGAAGACTGGAGAAAATTGAAAAGACAATCGGATCGTAAACTTTAGAAGGCGGGCAACATCGACAGTTCCATTGCCTTCCAATCAGTGAATTTAAAAAATAAAAACAAACCTTGCGAGGCGACCTTAGCACCGTTGTGAACCGCGGCAATGGAGTGCGGTAAAATCAACCACTCATGCGGGTATTACAAGTCAAGTCAGTACTTTTCAGGGCATTCTGACACTGAAGCTGAACATTTTGACATTGTGGTACATTTATTTATACTTTATTGAACACAAATACAAGACTCATTTAAACCTATGATGTACAAAGGCGCACTTAACTCTGACTTTGATAGTTCTAGACCTAAGGGGTTTTAGCAAAAAAATAGTAATGTTTTTTTCTGATTTTCGTATTTGGAACTATTTTGATGTAAATAGATCTGTAAATTAGGTAATGGATGAATGTTCGAAAACTTCTAAAAATAAAATGTATTACTTGATTATACGTCATTTAATAACAAGTTTATTATAATGTATACAAGTGTATCAGTTATAGCATATCCTACTAATATTATAAATGCGAAAGTTTGGATATTTGGATGTTTGGAGTTTGTTACTCAATCACGCTTTAATCACTGACGGATCGGGATGAAACTTGGCACACACATAGGTTAAGTCCTGGAATAGGACATAGGATAGTTTTTACCGAAAAATCATCCCATTCCTACAGGAAATACATAATAATTTGTGATGTTATGTTGTGCACGCGGACGAAGTCGCGGGCAACAGCTAGTAACTTACAATACTATATATGAATAAGTAATAATATGAATATCTACTACGGCGTTCAGTTAAAAATGAGAATGAGTATGGGAATGAGTTTATAGACGTAGTATTTTTATTCTATGGTTACAGTTAATGGTATTTGATGAATAAAATTACAAACCGTGCACAATGATCATAAATATTCGTATCTCACAACGTAATACATCTGTAATAAAAAAGTAATAATAAAATAAATCCCTTACAAAGGCAGAAAGCCCTTTGATTTACTTTGAAAATTTCATTCAAATCGAGTTTCCAGAACCCATAATTAAATTGCGATGAAATCAATCGCAAGAAAGTTGGCCTGCGCCTTTTATTAACTTACTCGTATTTATACAAATTTATGCGGAAGATATTGTAAGTAATAAATTAAATCAAGTATCTCACTAATATTACAAATGCGAAAGTTTGGATGTTTGTTACTCAATAAAGCTTCAACAACTGGACGGATCGGGATGAAACTTGGCACACATATAGGTTAGGTCCTGGAATAGGACGTAGGATAGTTTTGTCCCGAAAAAACATCTCATTTCTACCGGAAATACATAATAATTTGTGATGTTAAGTGGTTCACGCGGATGAAGTCGCGGGCAACAGCTAGTATCTGAATAAATATGAACAAAATTACAAAAAATAAAGTTCAAAACAGCTTATAAAAAGAGATACTGTGCTACATAAATAAGCGGATTACTATACGTTTGTAGATTGCCTGATAAGCAGGGATCGGAATTAGGTAGTGCAATTTATGTACTTGCGACGAAAATATTGGCCCTGATGATTAAGAAGGCTATTTGTTTTGCCGAGACTTGATTAACTTTTTTAATTAAAATTCCGGGACTTCTAGGATAATTTAGAAGTATATTATTTTATTTTACTAATAAATGGCAGGTGGAATAAAAATTATAGATTACATGCATTACATTATACATACATTACATAAGCGATGCAGAATGTCCATATTTATATTACTCTATGAGTTTATACATCAACGAATGACAAACAAGACAGATAATCCATTAAATACAATGTTATAAATAGGTCACCTATTGATACAACAAATGATAAGCTTATTTTTTCTAAATCTCATTTTATATATTCTTTTTTGCACATTTTAAGACTAAATACAGTAATAAGTTATATATACAAAGGCGAGATTATCTCGAAAAGAGATCTATTCCAGCCAACCTTACAGGGTGTGTACAAGGCAGTAAGAGCGAGGGGGGGGAGGGACAAAATAAGTGCATAATAGACTAGGTACATAATAACTAAATACCTGAACTACTCTCGTTATAAATCCCGAATATCCATATTAACATAAACGTTTCGTCGCAAGTACATAAATGTCACTACCTACTTCCGATCTCTGGGTGATGATAAGATACAAATATTACCTAACATTCTTGCACAGAACCAAATTGCATTAAATCCTAATGGTGTACTGTCGAACATGACCACCAGTAAACGTCCACTACTGGACATAGACCTTCCCCAATGAACGCCACCACACCCGGTCCTCCGCATCCAGCCGCTACCGGCCACCTCCTTCAGATCGTTGGTCCATCTAGCGGCGGGGCGTCCCACCCTGTGCCTGCCGATCCGCGGCCTCCATTGCAAAACTCGTCTGCCCCAACGGAGTCGGTTCTGCAAATCCTTTCGGCTATACCGATTACCTTCGTTCTTATCCTTCAACGAAACTCCTGAGATACAGCTCGCTGAGCGACTAGAACCTGGTGGCTCAGGCCTACCCACCGTCAGTGTCCATGTTTCTTGACTATCCAAAGTGTCTAAAGATGGTTTAATTATAACGCTACCGAGATTTTTTGTCAACGCGGACGAAGTCGCAGGTAAAATATATTTGTAAGCAAAACAGAATCTTACAGACATAAGTCATTACAAGGAACATCATAATTGCATTAGTAGCGGCGAGAGATTGGAGAGATTTGTTACAGTAATTAAATGATTTGGCGAGCGAAACAGACTTGATTCAATTACGTCTCCTTCAAATTGGATTCACTTACAATATCAATTGGTTGAGTATTATTTATATTTTAAGATTACATTTGCTAAGAGTTAATTAACAATAAAACAGTGATTGTAAAATCTAAGTTAGGTCCTACTTTACGCAAGTTTATAAATTGTGATTTTATTTTGGAACTTTTTTAATCAAAGACACTAACCTGGAACTGCTATAATCAAAGAACATCATCAGCATAGGCAAAGTCAACATGCTTCGGTGTCATCTTAAAATAGGTCACTGTCATAATGGTACTCCAAGCATAAATAAATTAACAATGTTTTGATTCTGGACAGCAACCCAAACTATGGTATACACAGCTTGATCATATAAAGAAGGTTGTTACTACAACTTATAATAAAGGTATTGAACGGTCTTAGGATCAAAGACTCTGATATTTCTTCTAAATCGTATTTTTTCGGTAAAAAACAAAACACCGTCGTCGTTTCCTTTAGTCTTGCCCTTTTGTTCTGTGTCGTTCAGTCTCTCTGTCAGTCCGTCTTCCAAATTCAAACTCGTCTTCGTCAGCCAGTCATGTCTTTAGTCAAGGAGACTTGACGCCACGACAGGTATGTTTTAAGTAAAATAAAGACAGAATAAAAAGAATAAAAATAAAATTTTAACAGGCGACCGAATATTTGATAGTAAATCAATTAAGGTCGTAATCTTTACGTTAAAATATAGCAATCCAGTGAAGATTAAGTTTTCCGTGCCCGCACCCCTACTAACATCAAGGATAAATTAATGATGCCCGCGGAGAACGAAGGCCTGGAGATTTTTATCAAACGTAAATTGATTTACCTAAGCCTAAGTAGATTTTCTCTGATTAGGTAATTTCTTTCCTTGAAAACCTGTCGTGAGAGACGCGAGAAAACGCCGTAGGGATAGGAAAAGTAAGTAATAAATGACACGCCAAAAATATCCAGTTTCCGATCAATAATTCCATATTTCCTATTATATTAGACCGTAATTATATGCAAAATAACATTAGAATAAAGATATCATTATTAAATGGTTTTACTATCTTCATTTAGATCACTAGACTTCACATGTATGTAGGTGTATGTATTTATTTGAGTATCTATATATGTATGGGTATGCACATAAAGCTATAAACTATACTCCTACTTTAATTTAACTGTACAACCTACCTTTCTCTGCTATTCTAATCCTCTACCATGCATGCTTTAGGTTTGGAAGAAATTGCTTTAGCGATAAAACTTCAGCCGGTGTGGTTCACGGCTTAGAATAGGGCCGCCAATAATCTTCCCGTGCGTCAAGGCCACTAAGGGATGGGCAGCAGCGCTCTCCTGTGTATATGAAGATGATTACTGTGATCACCTGGCAAGAGTAGTGATTATGGCAAATCCCCCAATGGACAGCCCACCAAAAGTGGCATTCTTTTGGGGAGACTTATGGACGAATTTCGGCCGATGATGAAGAATTGAACTTGGTTTAGAACTTTCTATATTGTTCCCTATTTTTTTTAGAAATAACATTACAAATGACAAAAACGTCGCAAACCTAAATTTTCACCATCGATTTCTTTTACACTTCAAACTTTCTTTTCAGTGTTTTTTTATGAGCATAGACTCATCATTTGATTGAGCCCCTTTACATTACAATTGATGTTCAATCAAATGGAAATAACATTTAAAGCCCATTTCACACAAATAATGAAATGTCAAAGACCTCGAAGGCCCAGAATTATTATTTAATCAATGCTTTTTGCTGGTGTTACGGTCAGCGACTGCACGCTTTGTCATAAAACTGTTGTAAAGGTGTTATTCGGAACATACTGAATTGAATTTAAAAAGTTGGGTTTAGAATGGTTATCGTATAAAACATAATCTTTTCGCTCCGCTCGCATGGACTAAATTTTTTTGTTACTCCTTATTCCCTATCGTTACTCTACATCATCATCTCAGACTAAACCAGCCCTTAAACGTCCACTGCTGGACATAGGCATTCCCCAATGAATGCCACCACATTCGGACCTCCGCCCGTCTTTGCTCATTATTACTTATTATGTTACCTAACGTAACAAAGTATAATAAATCCTGGCCAGAGAAATATATCTATAAATCGGGTGGATAAAGGACAGACTTACAGAGAAACGTTGCATTTTATAAATGTATGGATGTTTGTCAAAAATAAAGCCCGTCGCAGACGTAGCTATATTATCTATATTGGTATATTTTCTGTAGTAATATTTGAGTGACAAGCAAATATACATTATATTTTTATTACGTCACCAACCTATACTGCAATACTCGTATATGTCAGTGATATGAAGGCAAAACATACATTATAGCATCTTCCCCATTACATTTCTCCATTACATTTGGCTACCACACACACACGTCATCGTGTGTGTGTGGTAGTCAAATGTAATGGAGCACCCCTAGATCCGGCTAGCGGGGATGCTCTCGGTGCACTAATATGCCCTTGTACGTCGGAGTACTGAGGGCTGTTTGGGATTCTATAACCCACTGGGACATAGACGAAGGAAACACAATCGACAATTGAAATTGCACTGTCGGTCCTTTATTTAAAGTAACTTATTTCTAGGGAACATAAATTGACTAATTCTATTCGCATATATAATCTGAGGGTTCTTATGTGGACCTCTACATTTAATCTATTCTCTGCTCGCTATATCAAAAGCATATATATTAATATGCCATAGCCACGTGTGTGACGGGCTTGAGACTAGTTAGCAACTTCAATTCTTCACAATTCAAATTTAAGCGCAGAACGCGAAGTCAGACGGTTCTCATTAAAAGTTTTCCTAACTGATACTACTATCTCACGGACTCACTCAGTTAATTAAACTTATCCAATTTTTCGTAAAACTATTGACCTATTAATACTTTCAAGGTGTTTGTTAATTAATTTACTAACAACAACAACATTAACAAGTTGTCAAACGTCCACGCAATAAACTTTAAATAGTTAATCTGTGTATCCAGTCGACTTTCAACCAAACTACTATCTAATTTTATTTGGCAATGTACAAAAAAATAAAATGTAAATCCACTTGGTGTCAAGTACACGTCGCCCCTTTTTGTATCGAAAGTGTTTATATTACTATTTTCATAAACAGTACCGTTACCCCCAGTTACTGCCGTTTTCCGTGGAAAACGAGTATTTTTCCGTAGTAAAATGGTCCCTCCTCTCCGATTAATGGACTACCTTTATTAAAAAAAATACAAAACACATATAACTAGGTAAATAAAAAAAACGCTGGTCTAAAGGATTTTCAGGATAGGCCAAATTCACAAATAAAACATACAGACAAGGACCAACTTGTACAAGGTTGTATGTCCCTAATGGAAATAAAACCCACGACCTCTGGCGCTTAACGACCTAACCACTAGGCCAATGAGACTTATTTTTGCACCAAAACCTACATAGAAACTTTTATACAGATCCGCCTAATTATAGGCGTTATAGATGAACATTGTTGTGACATATACAAACAGATTCTAACATTAGCTGGATTAGATTACCTATATTATAAGTACATTTTAGATTTTTCCGCTTCGCACACACATTTAAACAGGTCCAAAGGTTAAAGGTCACCTATAAATAATATTCGCGTGCTTCATAGTACTTATCTTATTATAATATACAATATAAATACTGCTGTTTCTTTTTTTACACAATACTTCCGCAATTTTCATGTTTCGCATTGCCGTTTTTAAAAGCAAGTAAAGAGACCTCTTTTAATTATACGAGTAAAAAGTAATATTCCAAAGATAACAATTGTATTTATCCAACCTCGAAACTCAATTTTCTGCGACCTGATATAAGCAATTTTATTCATTCGGTCCGCTCTCTTCTCCTTTTGCCCTGTCGGTGTCAGTTAGTCCAGCTAGTTTAAACCGGCTGGCTCACTGGGGAGTCTGTCTAGCCTCCGTGAAAAATATGCGGAATTTTACGGTGAACACTTTTGAAAAGTAGACCACGGAGATCGTATGACCGGCGCAGCGGTAAATGGACCGAGGCATGTAAAGCTTTACTTTATTTTTACATGCCTTTTGCCTTTTTGAACGCAAAAGGTTGTTTGAGACTAAAATATGTTGTAGGATTTGTGTACTCCAAATACTGCATCTACGTTCATGCAATGTACATAAACGTCGTATATATTATATCAAGAAGAACGTCGAAGAATTTTAATGATTAATATATATACACAGTACGATAATAAGACAAAGAAAGGAATTTGTGATTAGGATTGTCCTAATCGTAACCAATACGAGTATTATAAGGATATATCGTTATTTATAAGACATTTGTGTCTTATTACTATGTTAATATGATATTATGATGAGCTTTATCGAATTTTACATTTTTCCTACAGGAATACTTGTAACCATGGGTAACGCCACGGAACAAATTACGTACGACTAAAATGCTTAATTAAAGTTGGATACAAGCTAGAAATTTTTGTACGTTCATAAATCACACTGAGAATCAACACATGCGTACGAGAGCCAAATAAACAAACGTAGTTAGTTCTAATTTAAATACTAAACACGTGCGAAATCGCAATACGTAAGTAGCGAGCATTAATTAATACGTCCAAGATGGCCACGATGTTGACAAACATCAAAATGATTACAGCTGTTCCCGGTTTTTAAACAAACATCAATTTGCCCGTCGTCGTGTGAGAGATATTTCGGTCACAATGAATATAATTCATGAGTATTCGCTAGTGTAGCCAGTTTACAAAAATAAAATTCGAACTAATAGTTCTTAACAAAGTACTAATTCACATTCTTTCTCCTCGGTAACATGTTTAAACTTATTTTTGGTAGGTATTTTGAAAAATTATGTCTGGACAATATTTTTTAATGTAGTCATGTAGGTTACAGATAAAAAATAAAGCTGCAATCAAACACTATTTTGAGTATAAAATAAAAAGGAAGATTACTATAGGTAAATATTTAAAAGCATTTACTGGTTCGATGGGGCAACGTGGTTGGTACTGACTGGATGAGAAGAACCGACGATCGGGTTCAGTGGCGCGCCTTGGAAGCGGTCTATGTCCAGCAGTGAGCTCTTGCAGGCTGATGGTGATGATGATTTGTAAATCATCATCATTACAGACTTTATTTATTTATTAAAAAGTTGAAAATCGTCAAAAGAACTTGTCATTCGAACGTGACAATGAACGGTAACTCTCAAATGAAGCTGTAGACACATCTCTAGTTCTCTGAACAATACTAACAATTTATTTTTGTACCATCTTTCGTTTTGTCTCATCTGTTGGAGCCGTTCAAACGGCACATGAATTTATAACTTTGAGTCAAAGAGTAAATTATAATGACAGCTATATACACACCTGCCTTCAGGTGAACTTTTTACATTTCCAAACAAAATCGTTACAATAGGTACCAATATTGTACTGAGTAGATTAACCGCTCATTGATACGTAGTTTAATGTCCCGGATAGTAAGAGAAACGTATCAATCGGAAATCACAAGAGCGAATTCAGCACAGACTGTTTAAAAATGTATTATGAATATGAATTATAATTTCGGGAAATTAGGAAAGACAAAATACGGTCCATCTAATACTTTGTATGACAACTACAACTACCTACTAAACTAGGTTTGTTGCTCGGGCATTGCCTAACATTTTATTGTATTGCTAATTTTATTTTTAACATACCCAATTTTAAAAACCGAAATCATCTGCTAGCCAGAACGTTTTACTAAATGATATTTCGCACTGCCGCTGCTACAAGAAATAAACCATTACACGATGAAACGCAGACTCAATGTTTGTCTATACTTTAGGCAGTTGATTTACGGCCAGTTAAAATGAAAGAGCACTATTAACACACTGGAGAACTAATCCATCGTCAAAACAACACGTGACTAAACCTAAACTAGGATTCCTTTAAATATGTGAACTAGACATGAACATCACAATCTACATTGGTATAAAAGTATAGAGAGTAAGTAAGAGTAAATAAGAGTTTTTCGAAACCTTATAATACCACAGGCTTTTCGACGAAGGAAAACTACGTAAGGAAACCTGTATATGCCAAAGAAGAAATTCTAAAGGCGCCAAATCCGCTTGGGCACTGCTGGTAGACAAGGATTTGATACAAAGGATCCAGAAAGGCTGAACCCCCCCCTCGACCCTCCCCCCAAGAAGATTTACCAGATGTTGACGAGTAGTTTATAATAAACACAAGACGAGGGCCAACACTTCCAAATAGAGTTGTCTGTCCCCATCGGGAATCAATCTCTTCTGTGGCGTTTGAAGCAAGTGGTTCGGACAGCGAGACGGTCAAAGTTTGCGGTGAGTAAACTTAACGGAATCGTCTTCAGTTTCTTGCTAACTAAGTGACATTTTGAAACGACTGGTTATTTTGATTTGTTGGAGCAACTCTAATTTAACTCGAACTAACTAATCCATGAGTTGTGCTATTTTTAGATCGCAAGTGAGGCGAGCGAACGTAGCTTCTACACTTTTTTGGACGGATCTATTTTAATACAAAAACCAAGAATACAATACATAGTAGATCGAATATAATGGAATCGAAAGTACCTAACAGTAATCGTTTCATTATTTATTGTGAAAGTTAACAAAAAATAACAAGGAAACTGTAAAAATCAACTTGTACTCACTTTAACATAATACGTCACGAAGAGATATAGAATAGAACATTCATGTGAACAAATAGGGTGGGCGTTATTGAAGAGAATACTATTTGAAAAAACAACTTTGAAGCGATCATAAGCAATAACCCCTTGATTGGTTACGATAACAGCATGACGACGAAGCTGAAACTATCACAGCGATATCTATCCAGCCATAGCTACAATCGAGACAAGCTATCACGACAATGTCAGATATCTAACGTTCCACAGTACAACACAGCTGGATCTGACAACAACGCTTTGAAAGCAAATTTTCAGAGTGAACACAGTGCACTCAAACCGTGAGTTAAGCTTTCAGTCGATTTCAAACGCAGTTCAGTCTCCTAGGAAATAGGACACTAGCTTAAAGCCTAACAAAGTATACTCAAAGTTGTATGAACATTTATCATTTTCACTAGAGAATTCTGTTGAATTCACACAGAATAGTCCACTCTATTCGAAAATGTATTTGCAATTTGCATATTCTGAAGCATGATGAGAAAGGAAATTGCATAAGTCATTGTCCTGTAAAAAACTTGGCACTTGATATGAAAATATAGTTTTATACTTGATATCAAAATATATATCGCCGAATAGCTACCAAAATACCAATGATCTCTATGTACTACTAGATGGAGCGTTCCAAACAATCGCTCTGTTCCACGCAAGTAGCCACAACTCTTTCACATTCACTTTGAAACTTGTGCAGTTACTACTCAGAACATTTTTAATTATTTTCTAAATATTGACATTATTTAACCGTAGCGTCAATATTTAGTAATAATTTTATGTTCTGCGTAGTAACTGCACAAGTTTCAAAGTGAATGTGAAAGAGTTGTGGCTACTTGCGTGGAACAGAGCGATTGTTTGGAACGCTCCATCTAGTAGTAGATAGAGATCGTTGCAAAATACTAATTGTGCACTTCTGTACGTGGTTTAAGGTCCAAATTTAACGTATGAACAACATGTTAGGTACCTATAAAATATTAATTTTTACTCAAAGATAATTTACTTAATGTCTTTTTAACTTTTTTAAGGTCAACGTTGAATTTCTTAGGAAAGTGGTTACATTGACCTTTGACATTCATGATGTCTTTGACTTATTGTTAATATTATTTTTAATTTTGTTTTCTTATTAATGTTGTCATTAATATTATAAACTGGAGATTTTATTGTAGCATTCCTCCGCGTTATATGTATCCTTAGAACATTTGTCTAAATAAATTAAGAAATTCCTGTATGTATGTCAACTGCGCTGTGCTTATAGGGGTCTAAAACAGACACAACACACGATTCGTCAAAAGCTGTCAAATAAAAATATAAACAACTAGACAACCATTGTCTAATAAATAACCAACATTTATAATCGTTGTAATAGAATAAATATGGCGTGAACACACATAGCAACTGGGGTGTTACGGTCGGAAGAAAGCAGCAACTGCGGATGTGGGGAAAAGGCATGCATTATGTGGTACCTATCATGTCCACAGTATGTGATTAGGGTTGCCAGTTCACCGTGTTGTCCACTGGGATTGTCTCGGAATACGGTCCCGCATATTCGGAACGTAATGTTCTCGAAATTTCGTGTAATGTCCGTGAACAACGAAAAATGTGGGGTGGAGCGGTTTAATGTCCTCCGTGCAAAAGTCTGATACTAATATTTGATTCTTCAGAAGTATAAAGTGTATGATAAAGATATTATTTATTAAATAAATGTATTAAAGAAAAAAAATATCATGGATTAAAAAAAATTGTTCTTGGGTACGATCTGTGAAACGGTAGTAAACTCACAAAATATATTAAATTCTAAGTAGTATGTATAATTTATGTATTGAAAATAGTATTACCTCAAAATTAGTAACTAGAGAAAAAAATAAATAAAAAAAAAAAAACGCATTTTTTTGTAAAATAATAGACAACACTATTGGCGACGACGACGCAAAAGATTACGCGCGCTCCAAGCGGCAAAATTTGAAAACTGAGAATGCAGAGATCATAAGCATCATCTTAAGCAAGTACTTGATAATTGACAAATGTGACGTTCCTGCACTAATTTCATTCTTATTATTTTCTTGTTTCGTCTTTACTCCAAACTAATTTGACCTAACAATAGTTATCAATAAATATATGTCTGTGTCTATATTTCTCTGCTAAAAACTGTCAAATTAATACTGAAAAAGTTTCGATTTTCGGCCGCTTATAGCGCTGTGGTGAATCTTTGCGTCGTCACCAATACAGAACTGGTTTAAATTTTAAAGGGTATTATTAAGCTCGCATGAGTTACCAGGGGAACATTTCATCTGTGGAGTCCTTAATAACGGACGCACATATTCATTATTACAGGTTATGATTATGGCTATGTACATTTTAATGAATTCAGTGACAAATTTTAGGGGATGTGTTAAGTGAGGTCTGAGTATTATCCCTTTCAAGATAAAAGTACCTCATAAACGGTGTTCCGGTTCTTGAATAGCAAGTAAAGTCAAACACACTTCTAGACGTTTATACCGGTATCTTTCAATCTGTATATAAACGGCATTGCTATGAGTTTACCTAACTAGATAGCTGTGGTTGACCATACCACATAATTTTTAATGAAAAATCTATCATTGTTAGCCAAAATCAGTTTGAATATTTGTTAAAGTAAGATAGGTATGGTATAAGTTTCCTCTATCCGAAATCCAAATCAATACATGTAGATAAAGTCGTTCTAAAGAAATAAAACCCAGTGTTTACAGTTCCTCTGACTTTTTATCTGCTTCGTGTCCCGAAATAAAGTCTGACATTGGATTGCGAAAGTTCTAAAATTACACTTTCTAAATAAAAATCTGTCGGCTGTGTGGACTCTCAGAAAAGTGTTTATTAGCTTTTCGACAATAGCAGAGCTCTTCAAGTAACGTCAACGATATGACATCGTGTCTGTGCCCGCGACTGGTACACGCAGACCAAAACAGACTGAAATAGCTAACTGATGCCTGTTTTTATAAGTATACTTTACCTTAGACATTCTCAAAACAGAGTGAAAATAAAAACTCACTCCTTTCCTTCTTCCCTCCTTTCCTACCCCAGTCCCTCCTTCCCTAGGTCGTTTTTAGACTTTGGTGTTTAAGCGATAGGAAAAGAGAGAGTAAGGCAGGCAGGGTGGGCAAGAGGAAGAAAATGGAAGGAATGAGAGAAATAGAAAGGGAGGGAGATTGTAAGAGAATGAGGGAGGGCAGGATGGAAATCTGGTAAGGCGAAAGGTTAACAGGATGGCGGGAGAGACGTTAGGCGGGTGAGTAAGATAGTGAAGTCCTTTACATTACATTGTTTTACACAGTCGGGAAGTCATCTTTCCGCCGTGTGGTTTCTGGTAGCCTAGAATAGGACCACTCCAACTCCTCCCGTGGATGTCGTACAAGGCGACTAAGGGAATACATTATAAAACATCAATCAGGCCTCCCCAACCTGTCTTGGCCATCGCGCGGAATGTAGGCCAAATCCTCAGTCTGTCTCCGGCAGATGAGAGAGGGTTGTGCTCCTGCAGTGGAGACAAAAATAACCTGATGATGATGAACTAATCTTTGCAGCCCGTGACCCCGATTTTGATTATTAAATTAATTAACTAAAGAAGCTCTATTCTATAACGTAGAAAACTGAAAAAATATCAGTCGCTTACTTCAAAGACTTTGATATTCCTTGTCGATTAAATTATATAATTACTATGGCTGCGACTCCGGCTCCGCACGGTTTAACTCCAGCTTGCAGTTTGTACGTGGGTAATGTGCATTAAAAATAAATATTTATATGAAGCTGCCCACAAAAACCGGCTAGGCCAAACCTGTCTGGTATAACCTAGCTTATTGCTGCGCAATATCGTGCAGCAATGGGCTAGATAATATAGGTTTCGTCTATGGTATTTAAAATATATGTATACTTAAATTGAATATTATTGTAATAAAGCTATTATGGCCAATTACAAATAACCCACTTGTTCATTCAAATTTTCATTAAAAGTTTATCACACAATCAACGTACGTACTACGTAGTGACCTAATTAGCTTTAAACATTCCAAGCCCCAAAGGCGCGTTAAATTACCTAGTAATTAACAATAAACCCAAATACACAGGGAGGAAACGAACTCGAAAGGAAAGGGAAATTACGTTAAATATTAAAAATAGCAAAACACAAAGTATTCTTTAATTTTATTTTAAAAATATCAAAAACTGCATGCATAGATGTTAAAAAGTAGATAAAGGTCTTAATAATACTACATAATAATACAATCTTAAAAATATTTACAATGTTGTCCGACTACATAGCATTATTTAAACTTACTCTTTCTTAGGTTTGACTTAAGAAAAGTAAGTATATTTAGTAAAAAGTACATGTACTTACATCATAATAATCTAGTGTTTAGATTTTATTATTTTAATAAAATATCTTATGAATATTTTTTTTGCTATATTCATGATATTTTTGACACATTGTTCATTTAAGAGATCTGATTATTGGCATCATTTAGTATCATAAAATACGGGTGATGTTTTACGCATTTGTCTGTTCGATTCCCTGCTCAGGCAAGCGCTTTTTGTAAATCTATGAATGCATAATTAATTCCTTAAAAAATTTAATAAAATTTTCTATATTAAAGGTACTTTCCCTCTTGGCGTTGGTTTTTTACATCCTGTATTCAATGCTAGACCGTAATCACGCATGCCACGGTCACGAAACTTTCATCCAAATTCTACAATAAAACTAAAAGAAATAATATTAGTTATTCAAGATATTATCGAATTCTTAGCATTCGAGTATGATATCAAATCAAAAGTATTCTAAAAAGTATACTTAAGTACAATAATAATATGAGTAGGTCCTACTTTGTGATAGGGAACTAAAGAGGCGATGACAACTGTCATACCTATGCAAGTGGCGGCATACCTATATCACTGCGTATGCAATAAGTTTTCTTAGGGAGTGCGCCTTCTATACACACATACATATGCTCACGCCCTGGTCCCAGAGCGGTAGGCAGAGAGGCCACTTTGCGCGATCCAACGTCTTTCTTCGTCCACTTTTCGCTCCGTGAGACCACTTGGCGTAATGTGTGGCGAACAACATCCGCCGCGTGTTGGGACACATTGTGGTACCACGGTTAGCTAGGGAAGGACTTGCGGCTTCTGTACTTGTACTATTCTGTAATATTCTGTGGTGGTGGTAGTGAAGGTTTAAATGAAACTACAGGGTTGCCATCCAAAGGAATGTAAAGTAGGCATTTCTAATTACTTATTTCCTGAACAGAAAACTCAAATGGTTTTTAGTAACTTTTCCAACTAGTGTTTCTCGAACTTTAAAGAAAAACAAACACAATAATTACTTTTGTACGCAGACCAAATCCATCATAAAACCTTGACCTTGCCCGATCAAGCAGAAAAACAACTCGTTTATTCAAATTCATCTGTAAGTCTAGACTAGACTTACCCGACCGAAAATAACATGAAAATATTGTTGGGCTGTATGTTGGTGTCTGTGGTTTAGAATAGGGCCACCCCCAATCTTCCAGTGGGTGTCATCAAGACAACTAAAAGATTGTACCAGGTACGGGCAGCAGCGTTATCATGTGTATGTCAAGATCATTACTGCGATCACCAACCCGCCTGCCAAGCGTTGTAATTATGGCAAATCTGTTATGGATTGTTCTGTTAGGGTGCAAATTATAACAATAAATTAAATTAAACACAAATTATGCGGAGGGCGGAGGACCGGGTGTGGTGGCGTTCATTGGGGAAGGCCTATGTCCAGCAGTGACCGTCTAAAGGCTGACATGAAACACAAATTAATACACAGCCCACCAAAAGTCGAATTCCATTGGGGTGACTTATGTTCAGCAGTGGACGTATTTCGGCTGATGATGTTGGTGTTTACTTTACGTGTTACTGTGTATGCGGGAGAAAAAAATCGATACCTGTTTATGGCTGCAATTTAGTGCACTAACAAAGACGAGAAACGAACAGTCTCGTTCCGAATTTACGAGTGAGTGCATTAGACGGGAACGGGTAGCTGGAACGTGCTTGGCATTATAGGGTTTTTCCTTACCTACTTACGATAAAGGCGGCGGCAGAGAAATAAGATTAATATTTACTTCGCGATATATAAGTTTTATGTTCAAACTCGGATTTTATTGCAACTACATTAATGATCATTTCAAAGAGAACATTAGAATAGAGCCACCCCAAATCTTCACGTGGGTGTCATCAAGGCGACTATGGAATGCAAGCAGCGTTCTCCTGTTTATATTAAGATCATTACTGCAATCACCAATCCGTCTGCCAAGCGTGGTGATTATGGCAAATCCTCCAATGGACAGCCCACCAAGAGTGGCATTCTATTGGAGATGCTTATGTCCAGCAGAGGACGTACTTCGGCTGATACTGATTCAAATATCCAGTGAACAAGAGTGTTATCTTAAGTAAAGTACGGTAAGACTTTATCTAAAGTAAAGCACTATCTTAAGTAAAATACGGTCAAATGCGAGCTCCTTGATATATTTTATTCAAATACGGCAACATCTTGTTGGTTGACAAACGCAAATTTCTTAGTAACTCCATACAAAATAGATTTTGCCAAACGCAAAACAATTTTAGCGAAGCTATGGTCCATCTAATTTGAATTCATTGACGCAAAAAAGCGGAAAGGATGTAACCCACATCTATGTAATTTTTTTGTTATTCTCAGAAAAAAAAATGGTCTGTGTCCCGTTCCGTGTGTCTATATGGCTAATATAAAAGACTTTTGCGTCGATATGTACAGTTAAACTCTACCATAAACAATGAAAAATTACTACTTTATGTATAGAGGACCCCACACTGACGCGGACATAGCTCGGCCTGCCGCGTCGCAGTCGTCGCGTCGCTGTGTGGAGTGCTTCAATCATTCCTCACAGACGGTCTAACGCATAGGTATCGAATCCAAATTGTCCCTAAACATTATTGTAAACGAGGACAGTCTCCTGCGATTGCGTTGTAAGGCAAAGAGAACTAACGAACCTGAGCAGCACGGAAATTTGAACGCAAAGGTACTTCCTCTCTTCATTAAAAATCTATTGTTCTTCTCTATGCGTTGGGTGCGTCTCAAAATTGGGGTCATCCTGTGCACAATGATACAATCACTGTGACACACCGCTGTTGGAACTACGGGTAGTTTACGCCTTAGGGTCAGTTCAGACCTGGCGGGGAGCAGCGCAGCGGATTTCGTCATAAACGTATCAGAATAAAGATCAAAAACGGGAGCAGCATATCAGATCATTGAACGGCATAGACATTAGATTAGTTTTTAGTAACCGATTAATTGAACGAAACTGTAAACCGAAATTATTTCATTTCAGGATTTCGTTGAACTGAACCGAAAATTGAATTTTAACCGGTTCTCGAGCCCTGATTGACATTACGATACTTAACAAATCAAGTAAAATTATGCATGACAGATGTGAGGTCGCTATAGTTACATCAGTTTAATCTTACCAATTTTGTATTGCCATACCTACATATTTGACTTATTTGTATGGTTATTACCAGCCAGACCGCCATTGGGTAATCAATTCAATTACTCTTTATTGCACATAAAAAAGATACAATAATAAAGTAACTTACATATGTACATCTAGGCGGCCTTATCGGTAAAAGCGATTTCTTCCAGACAACCTTTGGGTAGAGGATAAGAATAACAAAAAAGGTAGGTTGTGCAGTTAAAGGAAGGAGTATAGTTTATAATAGTAAGGGCATACCCATACAAATATAAATACATAAATATATAGATATATTCATACAATACCGTATCACACAATGTGGAACTGATAACGACTAAGTTATAAAATAAAGAAAATGGGGGAGTGAGATGATAAGTCAACAAGAAAGTGTTCCTTAACTTGCCGCTTGAACACGTCTAAGGATTGCGCATGTCTGATCCACACAGGCAACGACGTAATCCTGCGACGTATAGACGGAACCGGGTGAAAGGTTCGTTCACGCACCCTAACATTGCCCGTGCGTGATGCATGCATATTAAGTCGAACATTGGACCAAATACCTAAGAAAATGTTGAATTTTATGTTGTTAAATACTACCACATAGTATTCTCTTGGAATTAGAAACTGGGGAGTTTTAATCTAGATACGTGTACGATTACGACTAGATTTAAGTATGTGTTTTATGACGAGTTTACTATCTACACCGGATAGTTATAAATAAATATTAATATTAGAAGAACTATTAATTTTTTAAACCTAAATAATATTTAAATGTAAAATTCCGTATGTTTGTTACTTCCTTTTTATTTGACGCCAGTACAGTACAACGGATCTCATATCAAATCGATGATCTCATAAGATTTTTGTCCGTAGATAATTTATGAGTGAAGTTACATAGCCTAATTTTTTTTACCACGAGCACAGAATATCGCGGAAAACTTAATAAACAGTGTGTAGACCCAGAACACCGGGAAAAACCGGTCATTTACGCAATGAATGGGCAGACAACATGATGGTACGTGGCCACTATCGCTTATAGACCCGAAAGGCTTCAGGTTCAGGCACTCCATACAAGCGAACTGATTTAATTACCTACTACTACTCCAGGAGCACTAGCCGGTCTATACACGATTGTGTATGCTCGTAAACTATTGAAATGAGGTGATCCGCCAGAGAACTAAAGTCTTCGACATACCTCAAAAAGTTAGACGTTGAAGTGGAAGTGGGCTAGTCACATATATCGAAGAACCTATTACCGTTGGAGTAAACGAGTTCTCGTGTGGAGAAGCGTAGTGTGGGACGCCCCCTGGCTAGATGGAGCGACGATCTGCGTTAGGCGGCTGGCAGTGACTGGATGAGAAGAACCGAGGATCGGGTTCGCTAGCGGAACTTGGGAGAGGCCCATGTCCAACAGTGGATTCTTTCAGACTGATGATATGTTGATGATGATGTAAACTATTGTAGGGCCAAGAGCGCGAGCATAATCCGAGAGAGAGGGACAACGTTACGTCAACAACATAATTGCTTCTTTTTCTAACCGGTAGGCGGCGACAGACCAACAGTTCATACTTCCAGACGTGCTTTATTTTGCGGGCCACGTTAAATTGGCGGGGGGCCTCGCCGCTTCTTTACGTAGTAATATTTAAAATTCTTTGCTTTTGGTTTGATTCGTGCAACAGCCCAAAGTTTGTAAATGTGTTACCCCTCCGAGGATTTAGTTGGAATGCATCGTGCGCTCGTAATTACGCTGGGAATGTTAAATCGCCAAACTAAATCCATTAGGATAACTGTCTACGTACCTATCTAAAAGATAACTGAAGTATAATCTGTATGTAGTACATCATATTTGTCATTTTATGGTTGGTTTGTGTTTACACAATATCAATGTCTGGTGATAAATTAATGACACCGCGTTATCTTCTCTGCCCGAGGTCATGTTTTGGGGATTCGCTCCTGAGTTACGGTGACACCCAAGCTAAATAAGTGATCTCGGTGACGTACTGTCCCTTACTATTTCTCTCTCTCACACACGCACACTTTGTGATATCCTAGCTAAGGCCCCAGGAGATAAACAGCACTTGACGTTCTGGGTGCAACACTATGTTGAGTTGGGTGGGGACCTCTTCATTTCCACGGCATAGCCCACTATGTTGAAGTTAGATTATTTTAAATAATTGTTTTGTTATTATATTTAATGTGAATGTAAACTTTATATAACATTTACGTTTTGTTTGTGAATAAAATAATTACTTGTTATTGTCGTACTTGACAAAAGTAGATTAGTATTGTGTGATCGGTAATTGCATCGTCAGTTGCATGCTTCATTGAATTATTTTGGTAGTAAGGAAAATACTGATTTTCCATCGATAGCAAAATATTGACTTTCAATAAGAAGTTTCCTCCTGAGTATTTACCAACGATAATATATTGGTATTACAAATATTCAGCAAAAAATCTTTATTGAAATTTTATTGAAGGTAGTAGGATGAACCTAATGTGCAATGGCGGTCTTATCGTTTTCAGTGATTTCTTCCAGACAACCTTTGGGTGAAGGGGAATTATTCAAGGAATGTAATGCTGGGTGCATTCAGTTATGAAAAGAATGTTGTCAAATATATATAACAGACAACAAGTAGTACATAACTTACTTAAAACATCTATACATATAATAAAATCGTAAATGCAAAAAAGTCTGTACATTGAATATATTCGGAAAAAAACCAACCAGGGCGACTTAAAATAAGTAACTGAACATGATAGAACAGTTTTTAAAATTTTTGTTTGTTTGTTTGTTTGTTTGTTTGTTAGGGCATCACGCAAAAACTACTGAACGGATTTTGCCGAAACTTTGTACCGTGACAATGTATATCCCGGAATAACATAATATATAAAAAAAACTAAAAATATGTCTAAGAAATAATAAACCAGCTACCAAAAACTTTAGTACTGTACAAATATGGTCTATTTCAGAGGTCTACTAAAGCAGGTTTTGATCTTTGTTGCAATACATTTTTCAAAACTGACGTAAAAAGGAAATTATAATTGAGAAAACTGAAAAGAGACTATTGGGGAAAAGTATTTATTCAGGGAACGTCTTGAAAACCCTAGGCAAAACACACTTCTAGCGTTATTCAGACTGTGTCAAGAAGATGATTTTGCCAAAAGTATATTATATACTAGCTATTGCCCGCGACTTCGTCCGCGTGGATAAATTAACATCACACATTATTATGATTAAATTATAATTCCACATGAAAATATTTTGCAGGAAGTTGAGGTATCTTTTCTCTGATTCTTAGAACAAATGTTTTATCGGAAGGACATATGCCTTTACCCCTCCTCTTAGTCTCCTCTTCCCCCTCGCATTTCCCTCCCCGCGTCTTCCCCTCCCCCTTTCGCCCTCTCCTTTACCCCAACCTTTCCCCTACATCTCCTCCCAACCGCTCCCAACTCTCCTTCTCCCAAACCCCTACATACACCCAGAGGGATGTGGGTAGAGGTTTGGGAGAAGAGAAGGGGAAGGGGAGGGGCTAGGAATGGGGAAGGTAAAGGGGAGAGAGGGTGAGATTGGGAGGGCTAGGACTTTTCCTAGCCCTCACTAACTTATCTGGCATTTTGTTATCCAGTTATTTGGATATGCAAAAACTTAGCACTTTGAGGGAAGGAAGGGAATAGAGAATGGGGAAAGAAACGGGTAGCGGGAAATGGGGGGAAGGGAAAGAGAAGAGGAAGGGGAGGGGGTAGGAATGGGGAAGGTAAAGGGGAGATAGGGTGAGAGTGGGAGGGCTAGGAAGAGTTTTTCCCGTTTCCCGCTACCCGTTCCTTTCCCCATTCCCTTTTCCCTTCCTTCCCTCAAAGTGCTAAGTTTTTGCATATCCAAATAACTGGATAACAAAATGCCAGATAAGTTAGTGATCGGTTACAGAGCCATTAGCAAAATCCGTTCAGTAGTTTTTGCGTGATGCCCTAACAAACAAACAAACAAACAAACAAACAAACAAACAAACAAACAAAAATTTTAAAAACTGTTCTATCATGTTCAGTTACTTATTTTAAGTCGCCCTGGTTGGTTTTTTTCCGAATATATTCAATGTACAGACTTTTTTGCATTTACGATTTTATTATATGTATAGATAACCAGGTGCTGTCGTACTACACATTTAACAAACAAACATAGAGGTTTATTTAATCGACGTCGACGGGGCAATTGGAGGATCTGGCACGGGTGTCACACAGAGCACACTTTAGGCCGCGTGTACACTGTTCATCCCAGTAACAGTGAATTCTATTAATTATGCTACTGCACACTGTCCACGGCGCTTCCTCATTTACGTTGCTCAAACGGTGGATAGTGCTGAACACTCTACGTCCCACGCGGCCCGCAACGCAAGGCACCTTCTGGATGACGACCGAAATTGGGACGAAACTCTCGGTGATGCATTCGTAAGTGACGTCTGCGCCATTTGTCGCTATGTTCTGTGGGCTCTCGAACCCAGTGGACATGGACATATCTGATGAGAGGCTACTAAACCGCTGCCTTACTATATATGCTCGAAGATGGTTCGGCGGCGATACGCTACATGGACCATTGCGTGCGGATTATTTGTACCGGGTATAAACGGCGTGTACGCTTCGGAAACCGATTACAGTACAGCTGAAATGTCAGCGATGGTAAGTGATAAGTTGGTAATCTTTCCAAGAATCACAGTTGGGCAAATAGAACGTTTTCCCTTGATGCACCGTGAGGCACCGGAAAAATCATTTCTCACTGGCAAAATTCTGGTAGAAATCAGACGACAAGGGAAAATCGCCCGCGCTGTAGCGTCCTCAGGGATCGCGGCCACACTGCTTCCTGGCAGTAAAACAGCTTATACCGCCTTATTTCCCATCAATTTACACAGCACAGAAACTCCAGTGTGTCACGTCAAGTAACAGCGACAAAACCGGGGTGATCCAGGACTTCTGTATAATCGTTTGGGATGAGTGCACTATGGCGCACAAGAAAGCTGTAGCAAGTGTAAATAGGAGGGGGAATCGTGGGACGGGTGCTATCACGGTTTACTTTTACGGTGAATTTCGCCAGTCGTTGCCGGTGGTGACGCGGGGCACCACTGCCGATGAGGTGAAGGCCTGCCTCAAGCACTCTGTACTACTTATGGTCGGGAGTACTGAAATTGAGACTCACGAAATAAGTACCTATATGCGGCTCCAACTTGGGGGCAATCTCACGCTCAAGAGTTTTCAGACAAGCTCCTCAACTCAGATGCGTGCACAAACTCACAGACAAACAAACAGATAAACAGACAAAAATTCCAAAAATGATTAAAATGTGTTCTATTACTTATTCCAATTATTATTACTATTATTACTCCAATTTTTTTTTCAAATGCCTTTAATGTACAGACACGCGATGTTTACGATTTTATTTATTAGATAGTCTTAACTGTGTAATTATCATCATTAGCCTGAAATAGGCCTAATAATCTATTCATATAATAAAACTGTAAAACGGCGTTTCGTTGCTTTAAGTAAAAAAAGCAGTCCCCAGACATTACTTTAGAGTGGAATCCAAAAATATAATTTAAATATTTCGTGTTTGTCTGCATATTTTTTTGTAGGATGTATGTTGTTTGTAATCTTGGAAACTACGGAACAGTGTTTGCCGGGGTTTTCACTGTTTAATAGTTTAGGGTTCAGGATACAATCTGGTATATTTGTATCTTGATAAAATATCAAGAGACTGATCCAGAAGATGAACTCTCATTTCTTCTCATTTGTAAGTATGAAAGTGCAGTTACACGTTACTGTTCATGGAAAAAAACTTTGCGGAATGTGACAGATCTTTAAATATTTTATAGCATATTTATAGTTTATTTATATTTTAGCTGTTGCATAGTTTATTTTTGGGTATTACCACACATCGCGATAAAAAAATCTTTATACGATAATGGCTCTGTAACCGATCACTAACTTATCTGGCATTTTGTTATCCAGTTATTTGGATATGCAAAAACTTAGCACTTTGAGGGAAGGAAGGGAAAAGGGAATGGGGAAAGGAACGGGTAGCGGGAAACGGGAAAAACTCTTCCTAGCCCTCCCACTCTCACCCTATCTCCCCTTTACCTTCCCCATTCCTACCCCCTCCCCTTCCTCTTCTCTTTCCCTTCCCCCCATTTCCCGCTACCCGTTTCTTTCCCCATTCTCTATTCCCTTCCTTCCCTCAAAGTGCTAAGTTTTTGCATATCCAAATAACTGGATAACAAAATGCCAGATAAGTTAGTGAGGGCTAGGAAAAGTCCTAGCCCTCCCAATCTCACCCTCTCTCCCCTTTACCTTCCCCATTCCTAGCCCCTCCCCTTCCCCTTCTCTTCTCCCAAACCTCTACCCACATCCCTCTGGGTGTATGTAGGGGTTTGGGAGAAGGAGAGTTGGGAGCGGTTGGGAGGAGATGTAGGGGAAAGGTTGGGGTAAAGGAGAGGGCGAAAGGGGGAGGGGAAGACGCGGGGAGGGAAATGCGAGGGGGAAGAGGAGACTAAGAGGAGACTAAGGGAAGGGGTAAAGGCATATGTCCTTCCGATAAAACATTTGTTCTAAGAATCAGAGAAAAGATACCTCAACTTCCTGCAAAATATTTTCATGTGGAATTATAATTTAATCATAATAATGTGTGATGTTAATTTATCCACGCGGACGAAGTCGCGGGCAACAGCTAGTATGTAATAAGTATATATAAAAATAGATTTACTACATAGTTTAAGTACTCAAATAAGCCATATCTCTCATATGAATATAATTTATTTATAATAAATGAGATACACTGGAACGTGTAAATGTATATCACCAGGACAGCATGTGAAATGTAAATTCACAGAGATCAGTGACGTAGCACACAAAGTGCGTTGATTGGCCAGTGGTTGCGTGGTAAGTCTCACAGACCATAGTTTCCGCTTTCATGTGTTCAGGTTTAATGGGAGCAGACGAAACTTCCAATGTCCGCGGTCTCGTGGTAACTAACCAGAATATACGTATATCCGTTGTATATCCGAATATCCTTGAGTTCATAGTAAGTATAGCAGAAACTCCTACTTTGGGATTAGACAAGTGTATGTATATGAAATATTTATTTACAGGTTCTAACTAGGAATATAGACAGATATAGTGAACTTTTTAAGTTGGAAAGTGTTTTGTGTTTTCAATAATCAAAATAATAGTACATCACTAGAGTCATACAGTTTTATAATTGGTATAGTGCTTTTTTTTAAATGTGGGGTAGTAAGAAAATTAATCACTTATTTCAGTTAATTTATTAAGGAAAATGTTTTTTATTTTTCCGGGAACACCTGTGTTAGTTTGTTTACAACACTTGAGTTTTTTCCCGCGATTTCTAATATCATTTTTAGTTGTAGCAGCAAACAGTCATATAAATAGTTTTAATGCTTTTTATTTATTTGACAATATTTACCATTTAATTTTTTAAACGTCATTTTGTTAAATGTTAGTTAGTATAGGTACTAAGTGTATAATAGAACAATATTAGTCTAATAAAAGTTTATTTGAATGAAAGAATCTACCGATTTGTCTCGACGCAAGTTTTCCGTAGTCGATTCCATAATCATTTCGCAAAAAAAAAATATTATTATGCCAGTGGGAAGTTAGTGATTGGCGTTTGTTTCTTTCATAAATTTTGAGGTTTCTTTAGTCAATTGGTTTACTAAGCTGTCACAATATTTAAAGTTTAGCGCAGCTTACAATCTTACAGTAATGGATTTTCATACAAACATTACTGACCTCTTTTCTCTCCTCTGTTATTTTTTAAAGTAAACCATTCCAAAAAGATTCCAAGCATGTTTGAGAAAACCATAAAGGAAAAAAAAATCTCGCCGCATAAGAATCGAGACGCCTACCAAAAGTTTTTAGCTTCATGGAAAAAACAATATTTATGCATAAAACAAAGGTTTCTGATAGTTTCGTTTTGTTTTTATGACTCTCGTTTAATAATCTCTATTTCTCTCTTTTACCATAAATCATAGGCAAGTGTTGAACAATTAAAATTAATGAGTACTTATTCAACCATTATCGTTATTGGCGTTTTGTAACTAAGCCAATTAAATTAAATTCAATATTCTGCCTATTATTATCGATGAATATTTTTGTGTTTAATTTCATATGATAATGTAAATCAGTTCTGAGAAAAATGTTACCCTTTCATTTAGGATTCTCATGTTCTAAAATACTAACACATCAAACCAAGTCAACTTTTGGTAATAACATGAAATTAGAACAGTAACCCAGTAATCTTTCATGAGGCGCGCTAGGTTCATACATCAATTATGAAATTAAATTTATTGTGAACATTTTCAGTATTAGAAAATTATCACATAATTAAGTTAACGATTTTCTAAAACTTTCAAGTTAAATCCAAAAAAACGATCTTTAAAGTAAATAAGATTAAGGTTCAGTTTACGAGTATAAAGTAGATATTCTTTAAATTAATCCTCCATTATCACCTATTCATTTTGTATTGATTATTTTAAAAGCCCTTATAATATCTGCAACTACCTTCACACTACACGAGAAGACACTTCCTCAATCTGCGTAGTATTTTTCAGTTATTCACCGCAAAATCCCAAGAGACTTGTCAACAGCAAGGGCGTAGACTGCTGTCGGGACACACTATGAATATTTATAGATGACATTCTTACAGTCGCTGAAAAAAAATAGACGCCCGTTGAATCAACGTCAGCACGATGTAGGTACTAGGCGAAACATTTCCGTCACGTTCAGACAACAATTTTATGAACGATATACGTCAAACCATATTTTGTGTAACTTGGGCAATTTTAACAAAGACTGGAAATACATATAAACTCCATATAAAAGCAATAATTTATGGATTTTTTAAATACTACTTTAACAGGTATTCGTAGTCAAGTTGTCTATATATCCAATTTTCAGATCGCTTTATAGTTTTTAGGGTTCCGTACCCAAAGCGTCCTAGCGAAGTCCTATTACTGAGTCCACTCTGTCTGTCAGTCTCCTCTAGCTCAGAAATCTAGTGGTAGAATGTTGAAATGTTCACAGTTTTTGTATTGCCCAAAATATATATAACAGTAACAGTAATATATATAACAATAAATATAACAGTTATTTTTAGGGCTCTATTTTTCAAAACTCTTGAGTTATACACCGATAAAATAGCAATTTTCCAATCATTTTATTATATTTACATACAGGGAATTTGCTTTCGTTTAAAGCTCATTCTATAGTCATAGAACGAATACAAAACACGGGCTTAATTGGGTAGCATGGTACAAAACCCTCCATGCGAGCATCCGACGCACACTTGGCCCATTTATTATTCTTCTTTTTCATCAGTCTTAACTTAAGAAAAATTCACAGTCTTCATACAAAACAATAAGAACAAAGCATAATTCTTACAAAAGAGCATAATATCAATCTTCTATTGTGGAGCTGCTATATAGCATTTTAAGATAATAAAGAGCTGGAAAATACAAAAGGTTACAATCATAAAAGGAATTATATTCGTTTATTTTGGGAATGAGCGTAAAATGATTGGAAACAAGAGAATTTTTATTGAGAACAAAATAACTCTGTATAGTTTTCTTTTTATTAATTGGTTTTTTTTTTGTTAGGTAAAGACTACAGTCGTCATTTCCTGAGCTATATGTTATATTACATGATATAATCATCACTTCACTTGTATCGAAGTGAATGTGAATTACGTTTGTATATATCCACTTCTGATAATAACTATTACAAATCACCTGCTCGCTTGGCCGTTAGTAAATAGATATCGGCGCACGCGCGCTATTTACGATTACTCTCACGTGACATGTCAGACGACTAATCGGGCCACTAATCTAATGTACAACTGTTCAGAACGTACCTATTAGAATTCTCTGGGGCTCTAATTTACAATAATATTCCGTTTAAATTAGGTTTTCGCAATAACAACGCACAAAGGCTTATAAAAGTCCGTGAAACTTGAACCTCATAAATTTAATATTCTTTGCTTCGAGCAAAAGTTTGGTTATTTTGGCTTTGGCAATCTTGACGCCAAAGAGGACGTTATAAGCATGAGGTTTTAGGTTCATGGTTAGAAGTTTCGCGTTCATGTATGTCTTAGAGTATATATAAACTGCGTAAGCATTTCAGATAATATTGTACTCTCACTAGCTATCGTACTACTACTGACATTTTGTACTCTGTAAAAGGACACGAGATATATTCTGATAAGCGTTAAGCTAAGTTCCTTCTGTCAGTTTAGAAGCTGGTAGATATATTTATTTGTATACATTATATGTATAAATAGTACCAAGTGTAAAAGCAATAAATTAATTTAATTTGCTCTTTATAATCGGATTTGATGAAGATTTTTAATAATATAGGGTTTTTCGCAGAGAAATTGTTTAATTTTATACATATTTTTTTATATTTACGTCACAGGCAAACATTAATAGATTTAAATGTAATTAAAGCCCCTGATTTAATAATTCCTAAACTTAGGCACCATAACTACGAGTATAAGAAGCAGTCACCAGTATACAAGGCGCCGGATCTTTATTGCTGAGACAAGCCCATTTTGGCAGCCTTTCAAATGGTGTCTGCAGATGTCGCTGGTTTTATAAACCTCGTTAATATCTTCCCAGATGTCAAATTCAATTCAAGGGCTATTAGATTACGACTTTACAAATCTAAAATAATTTAAGCAATATAATGTATTTAATATAGAACGTACCCTTTAATATACCGGAAAATATATTTTTTTCCTGAATTCTTCATAATTTTCCTATAAATGCCGGGAAATTTTACCTATAGTAATTTCAGCTCAAACGATCCAGTAGTTTGCGAGTTATTCGGCGAAAAAATATATACAGTAATCCGTTTAGTCGTTACTATTTAGTCACAACATGTTGCTAGACACAACATAGTGAAATTTTACTTCCTCATATGACGCAGGTAAACAGATTCGGTACCCAGTAAGAATATTTCAAACGGAAGCTACAAGAATAGTTATTAAAATAAAACATTGAAAAAGCCAGAGAATGTAGAACAAGGCAGAAATCCCTCAACATTTGTTTAACTCTTTACTCCACACACACACAAAAAATCATAATAAACAATAAAAAAAGAGGAAAAAATAACATGTACAAATTGCTAAAGCTATTTTCTGTCTATTAAGTACAAACACGGACTAAGTAAGACTAACACTTGTAAGTCAGAGACTATATAGTAGAGTCAGTAATAGAATACCAAGCATTCCAGTCATTCATGGATACAAATAATCGTAAAGAAATACTGTATAATAAATTGTCACGCGATGAATGCTAATTCAAATGAATAATTTGAATTAATTATTCTAGGGGCAGACGTAGTAAATCTGATATTGAATCAGCTGGTAAACACACGTGTTCGATAGATGTGAGTTCACTGAACAATATGAGTATGTAGGTGTAAGTGCAATGTCCTTGAACGTAATAAGGTCAAAAGTCAACGCGGGTTGACAACCTCAAACAGCAACATCGCCCCCACGGTATTGACTTGATCATGCATATCCTAATTCCTATTGCATAAGGATTATTATATAAATATAATAGGTATAAGATATTCAATCCGCAGTTTGTCCAATGGTTGTCCATTTGTGGCAGAATTATTAAAATAGTTATTGCAATTGATATAATATATTGATCACACTCAAACTCGTTTATTCACCCTTTTTGGGACATTGAGAACTCTTGACTCTAGGCTAAGTCGACATTGTTTTGTTTACAGTTTGTTTTATATTTACGAGTATTTTATACATGGCTGGCGTTAAAATGTATTTTGGAAAGCCCAGACCAGTTTCAAAATTATACAATTAACCAAAAATAAAATAATTATAAATATCAATAGGCAAGGATTATCAGCTGCTGTAAAGTGGCGTTGTCAACATAAAATTAGAATACAAAATAAAATTATCATAACTATGTCAGTTTACAACACATTTAGTGAGTATCAATAAAATAAAATAAATCACTAGTTGTAGAACTACTGACTGAATGTATCTATTATTATTTTTAATAATAATATTGTACCTAAATAATAATAATAAATCCGTGGCCAGGAAACCGAGCTTTGCGCTAAATAAACGTCCCCGATTGTCAAGACAGCGGTTAAAAAGCAATTCAATTCTAATTTTTCAGTTTGAACTAGGTATTACCGAATTTATAACTATCGTATCAAGATTGAGGGTAATCAATGTATTCAACACGACAATACACATGTCAATAGGCAATAAAGACCGGTACAGGCACGATATCTACTTAATTATCTGCCTGATTTCACGTCAATTATAATTACGGTGTACAGAGTTGCAGACCATAACATTTCGCTCAGAAAGTTAGGAACGGCCAAGAACTGGGTTAGGAGAACAGATGAATAATTTTACAACCAGGACATTATCATTATTACTACTTCATTTGAGTAATTCAAGCCCAAATGCGGTCGCTCAGTGAACCGACACTCGTTTCGGCTGTCCTCGAAAATTTTTACTGCATTAGCTTCGGCAGCATTTCGTTAATGAAATACGAAGTTTTATTACAATCATTTTGGAACTCTATTAGCAAGACTTTATAATACAGAAGTATGTTCAACGTTGTTATCTAATTTAATTAAAATGAAAGTTTCGTGCGGACTCTCCTCGCACAGGTATTTTATTTTACATCGTTCTAAAGTTTCTTTCGAAGAGTATTTGAATCAATAGGTTCGCATTCGACAGCCAAGGCAATTTTATATACTACCTGAATTTATTGCGGTCACGAACCACGTTTTGATGACTTATGTAGACTGAAAATTAAAATTCATTGGCATTGTATATATTAATTTTACAAAGTTAATATTTACTGTAATAAATAAAAACGAAGCATGTTATTCTGGTACATACAAACAATTTACTTTATAATTCAGCTCTTAAATTATTTTTGGGTGGAATATGAAATAGGTATCCTGTCAAGTCGGCTATACTGTCATAAATCGAATTTGTGTGGCCTTGGCGAATAGCTAAAACTTCCCAGCCTCTGTACACCATCAGCCGGATTTACCCTCGAATCTCGTCCGCGTCCACAATACCCGTCTCGTCCTCAATAAAGGCTGTATCAATATATAGCCAAAGCTTTATCATGTTTGTCGTCCTACATCAATATTTAACCTACTTAAGCATTATATTAAAAACTATGAGTCAAATATGCCGTGCCCAAACCTACATCTTGTTCAAACACCACTATCTAAGGCTAAGCTACAGGTAGACCATAGATCCTAATCTAATCTATATTGTTTTTCTTTTCAGGCACTCGGTGGACTCGGTCGCGTCGTATTCTAGCCAGAATCACGTAGACCGTATAAGAACACAGAACTTCTCAGCGGCTTCTTGTCACGACGAAGACTTCGGCTCGATCAAGACAAGCCTCTTCAGGAGATCTTCATCCAACTTAGATTGTCCAAGACGGCCGGAGAGCGTCACTTCAAACACCAGCTCCACAAGAAGCCGACTTCGAGAATTTGTCGAAAGGAAATCGAGTCAGGACGAGCATAAGTCCGCGGCGAACGCCGTCGGCGACATCCAATACTTTGAGAACCCAACTGAGACATTAGAATTCGACAGACCGCGTAACTCTCTAGAGAAAAAGAAAGAAGAGGAGCGCCCGAAAAAGAGAGAGTTAACAAAAAGCAAGGAGAAAGAGAAAGACACTTGTGAGAATAAGAATAAGAAACACGAGAAGTATCAGAGCAAACTAGCTGAGTACTACAAGCTCCCTGTTCAGTTACCGCAAGACGAATTTTATCAACATTTAACGAAGTCGAAGGCGGCTGAAGATCCTCTACAGAAGCGGTTCTCGAATTCTGACACAGAGTTCAGTGGCAGCTACGGGAGATTGTGCAAGCACAAAGAACCTGAAGGATCAAATTTGAGACGCAGTAGGAGTTTGGCGGTAATTCGAGAGGAGACCTTCACTGATCTGCAAATTCAGAACCACGCTAAAAGCAAGAGATCGCAGCTTATACCCCGTGCCCGCCTGTTTGACAAGCCCTGCTTCAAAGATAGGTAAATAAATCATTATAATATTTTCTTTGTACAATTTGGTATAGTACTCCTCAAAATTGAGCGCAGAGTGCATATAGGAAATATTGTCTGCAATGTTACAAACACAACACAATTTCATTGATATTTGGCATTTGTATTGATCATTCGTAAATAATTTTGTATTTATCAGTACTAGCACTATAATTATATTCCCCTAAGCAACAATTTATATACACTCTGTTGGCAACCTAATAAATAAAATAAATACGTACCTAGCATAATTTATAAGTGATATCCCACAAATTTTGCTTCGCTTTTAAATTTTGTCGGTGTAATGTTTTACTTGAAACACATGACTTCATTATTTTTGTTTTCAATTCCAGGTTGACTGGACGCGCAAAATACCAAACGAAAGAAGAAGTCTTGGAAAGCATTTACATTGAAAGTACTGCATCTTGTTTTGGTGACATAAACGCGCAGAGAGATAACGATAAACTTGATAAGGCCGAAAACAAATCCGAAAAGGAAGACACAATATCGCAACACGAAAGTCACCATTCTAGATCTGTATGCGGAAGCTGGCCGAACTTGAACGAAGACGTAAGACAAACACATCATTCTGAAGACAGTGTCTGTCATTCGCGTAACCCAAGCGACATTGACAGTTTAGATTCCAACTACGTAAGAAAACATTATAACTTCGACGCTCATTTAAATAAAAATTATAAAGACAGCTCCCCAGAAACCGAACGGTCTGTTGTATCACAAAACCACAGCAAAGATAATTACGTGACTACAGACGACCACGAAACTGATAACGACGACAGGGACAGATCTAAGAATACCACACCAAAATCCTTTACAAACGACAGCCTTTCGATTACTCATAGCGATAAAGATAAAACAGAGTTGATTGAACCTGAACATATTACTGACGTAGACTCTTACGACGAAGTTTCGATTCGAAGCAAAAACAGTGACACAAAGAAAAACTGTGAGGCAGGACCAACATCAAAGACAAGTGAAGCTAAGAACGAAGGTGACATACAATCAGTGTTATCTGAAAACGACGGCACTATATCGAGTCCTCCCGATAGTATTACATCATATATTTCAATTTCAATTGCTTCTTCAGCAGATAAGTCTCATAAACTAGAATATTTAGCTAACTCACTAGCCGAGAAGATAGATGAATATTGTGACTCGCAATTTAAAGAGACTGTATCTGTCGCATCAAATACTATAAATTCTGAAATTAATAATCATGATGGTGATCCTATCTACACGAAAGTAAATAAGAAGAAAACATTTGCTGATATCAGAAGGGACTCGTTTTTGAACAAAAACGGAAACTTCTTCAACGAGATTCACAAAAAACAGAACAACGAAGTATACGTTAGCAATACATACATCGAAAGTGATACATACTCGACCAAGAGCAATTGTACTTCTACTAGAAACATTACAACAGAACCTTTTGTAACAACTTTAATAGAAAATCAATATTATTCATTGCCGGATATAAATATCAGTAAATGCTTAAGAAAATCTGAACGGATTGATGCACAATTAAGAGAAGAGGATCCAGAAGATACACCTTGTGAAAACACATATGAAATAGCACAAACTCATTTCCGGGAAATTTTGTCAACTAAAGGTAGTGAAAATTACGGCCAATTAAATCAGATTAATAACGTAAACATACAAACCAACCCCAGCGGCGTTTACTTACCAGAATATTCTGATCCACAAATAATCCAAAGTTTCACAAAACTTGAAGACGATTTGAAGTCAATCATAACTATTGAAAGTTCTAACGCCGACGATAAGGACGCAAACTTTTATCGTTCGGACACCCACCAGAATGAACGTGAGATAAATGAAATAGAAGGAACTATACGAAACAATAAAGTTATTACCAAATCTGAAAGTTTGAAAATAACAAGCTCTGTATATAAATCAGAGATAAACATATCAAAGTCCTTATCAAATGATAATATCAACAAATCAATACAGAAGGCACGAACTGGAATAAGAAAACACTATTCACTTAGGCAGCGGGATCCTATTGACGACGAAGTTCATCGTTTGCCCAGTCCAGACACAGTCGAAAGAAGTCTAAATAAACCAAGTGATCCCTTAACAGTAAAAACTCAATACATTGAAGAATTAAAAACTCCACTCGTAGCTCGGGTACAGTCCTTTAAAACCTCTGCTGAATCTAGTATTGCTATAGTACCTTTAAGTGGTCATCAAACAATTGTGATCGATCCACCATTGACTCAAGATTTAAAAGAGAATAAGAAACAATCAACAGTAAGCCCTCCTCAAGAACTACAGTCTAAAATAAATTATAATTCAGCACCTGCGTCTAAACTCCAGCCTATAAAGAAAGCTAAAGATACTATAGTCGAAAGGAGTAAAGAAATAAAAGAAACCAAATCCTTCAATAATCTTGTTGACACGTCCAGTTACTACACACCTAAAGATCCCTTTATTACTATAAAACTAAATAAAGTAGTAAAAACTACTATACCGAAAATTAAAAAAGAGACTAGTGAAAAAATTTCTTGCGTACAACACAAGTTTGAGAAGCCTCCTCCAAAGTTAGTAATAAAGGACAATAAAAGCTGTACCAGTGCCCTACATTCGACATTTACGAAGGTAAGCCCGAGCATGACTCGGCCTCAAATTTTACAAGTGATAGATTCAAAGAACAAAAAGCAGAACACTCCTGCCAATATGGAAAAAATAAATGAAACAAGCACAACTCATTCACCAACGAATATAACAGAAGACAAAGAAATGAAACTGGAAACCCGAGACATAAAAACTGATAATAATGTAAAAGAAAAATTAAATAACGCTATAAAAACTGATATTGAATACCAGGAAAAATTAAACTCGGTAAAAACATATTGGTCAAAGCTTGTAGATCATAAAATATCCGAACCAAAAGATAATATAACGCTAGATACAAACTTGAAACAAGAAGATATGAATAATAATAGAAATGAAGTAAAAGAACAAACCAAAACCGAGGATAGAATAAGTACACCAGAAATATCAGTCGGAAACCTGATCAAGTCGCTAGAAAGCGTCAAAATTGTAGACAGCATTCGCAAAATAAGTCAAACTAAATTACAACTATGGAAAGATGAGACAGAAAAAGTTAAAAGTGATTCAGAAATAGAAGAGACTACTGTGCAAAAAATTGTCAAAGATTCGGACCCAAATATTTATGAGAAACCAAAGCCTAAAAAAATTGATTTAGATTTATGTAGGGATACTCCAGAAATTGAAATAGTAGAATTAAGTTGTGAAGATAATCAAAACCAAAAAACTCAAGCTACGCTAATTAAAGCTAAAGGATTTGATAAAGGGTGTGACGATTTTGATCATGTTCGATACAAAGTCATGAAGTCAGAGCTATTCAAAAATAGTATGATAGCCAACTACCGCAAAGAAGCTCAATTCGACGGGTTGTTACAGTATCTACAAGATTACAGCTTCCAAGAATTGCTAGTGAACAACAACATAGTAATAATCGAACCAGTTAGAACCTGTAAAGTTGAATCAACACCCAGAAAAAATACGGAAACCTGCAAAATTCCATCAACGCTCCTAAAGAGAAGTGACAACGTTTCTGGGCAAGTAGACAGATCAAAGAATGCTATTCGTAGACATTTCTTTTACCATCCTATCAGGGTAAATAAAGAAATAATTGAAGAAGAATTACCTAATCCTGACACCGTGAAAAAAGTACGACATTTATTTGAAGATACTTTGAAAATGAAGAGTCCAATGACTCAAGACCCTCCACTGGTTGATGAAACTGTTGGTTTGACAAGACGTGCTACATCGTACAGAAACTTAAACGAAGAATCAAAAGGAAATAAAATAGGTGGCAGGAAAAAGGTAATACGACAGTTAATTATTGATACGAATTTTGGCAATAAAAAGTGGGATAATGCTAGTCTCTCAAGTGGAGTATCCAGCGGAGATCTCAGTTCTAACAACGAATACGATCATGAAGGTCTTAGTCCATACTCACATAAAAACTTAAAGGATAATGTGTATAGTTCTAGCGACGAGTACCTTTGTGATTCAGTTAGCCAAGACTTCTGTTGTGAGAGTCAATACGTGAGCCCCGATATTCTAAAGAAAATAAGAGAATGTGGAACTTCAGTCACATACTACGGAGGTAAAGTGTTAAACTCTAAACCTGGGTCGACGGTTAGTCCCATGACAAGGGCTATAATGGACGAAATAAAAAGTCTACAAAAAAATTGTAGTAGAGACTGTTACTCATGTCAAATCAAATGTCGAGGAGAGAAATGTTCATGCCTTATAGCAGACAAACACAAACAAATGGTTTCAGAGAAGCAAAATTCTGCCGCATCATCAGACTCCGGCAACCAAAGTGACAAAAATAAACGCAGTGAAGGTTTTCCCGGATTTAAATTTAAGCTGGTCAAATCGAACAGTTGTAGCAGTCGATTAGAATTATCTGGTACCGACGACAATAAAAACCCTCGATTGAAGTACAGAAATCAGTCAATAAGAGGAGAAGATCCACCACTAGTTACCGACGATGACAATTCAGTAAAAAATAAAATATGTAGATTAGAAAGCTACAATAAAGGCATAGCCAAAACCCCATTTGAAAGCAAAGATAACGATGACAAGAAATTTAGTCTGAAAACTACAACGGAAGTCAACAAAATCAGCGATTACAATGCGAAAAAAAACGAGTCCTCTCAACCACTTTCCGCTGCGACAATAAAAAAAGAAGTGAATCAGCGTAATCAAGAACCAACTGAAGGTTCTACAAATGACGCTCAAGAAGCAAATGATTCAAATACATTTGAAAAGAAATTCTACTACTTGAATGAAAACTTAGATCAGGGCAAGGTTACAACGGGAAAATTTGGAGAAATGGTGTTTGAAGAATTCGAAGTTCTAGAATCATGTTATGATAGCTTAAATAGCAATAAGTCGGTGAAATAATAAAAAAAATATAATTATTTAAGCTTTTGCTTACGTAAATTGTGATCTGTATTCAAATAACGCTATTAAATTATTGCTTGTAAATGTAGTACTAGTACATATTAAGCTTAACAACATGTATCTAACTTAGTTGTTAGGCATATTCGCGTAAACCTATAAACTTTAACATAACATTCCAAATCAAACTGTACGTAGACTTGGTGATGGCCTCTTTAATTCTTTGTAATAAATAATTTGTGAAAAGTGTTTTGTTATTCCTTGAACTCTAGTAGCTTACCGTCAGATTTTTCGTGTTCGACCTTTGATGACTTGGAGCCATGTGCGCATACGCTTGTGAAGAAGGAACGGCGAGATGGCCGCCACCTCCGACACCATGACTCCTGGATTAAGAGAATTAAAGTTATATTATACGGCACTATTACACTGTCAAAAAGACACTCCACTCTTCAAATCCTATAGGTGTAGGATTATCAAATATAGAAGTATTTATCTACGCATAGAGTAGTACATGACATTAGGCAGAATTAATTGGGCTCAATGTCATCCTCATTTCACACATCCGTCTGGAAATTTTATACAAGTAAATCTATTTTGGTGTAATAAATACCAAAAGCAACAAGAGTTACCAAAGTAAAACTGAATGGAACGGCCAAGCTAACCTTTGCTCGACCTCACGAACGCAAACTGTGTGTCCCATATGTATGATACATAGTGAACAGAGTATATACGGAGTATAAAAACTTCGCTAAACTCAATAGCACATCCATCTCCCTTTTAGCATAATCATCAATAGCCTTGCATTTTTCAATTAACAAGAGTTACTCATAGACGTTAAATAGATTCGCAATTCGGAAAATACCACTTTTGCCCAAGATGCACTACTTATTACCCTTAATTTTGATTTACGAGTCTTCTAATAAACTAATAAGTCATTGAATAAAGTAATAAATTGCCTCATAAAATCATAAAGATAAAATCTACACTATCATATCAAATCATGGCATGCTTCGAATAACAAATTAGACCATCACACGCTGTTCTTAAAGCCACATCGATCGTGCGTACTATCAAATTTAACTTGTCCCTTAAATTCTACAGGATTAAGGATGTGATTTCAATGTTCTGAAATTGTATAGCACAGTATATTTTATTGTATTTTTATTATTTGTAACGTCAAATACAGACCAACACTACCGAATGTGTTTTGATTGAATTTTGACGGCAAACGGGCAGACTGCCGAACAGTTATACCTATTACTGTCGCATATCGATTGCTTTATAATATTACAATTTTGCAGAGACAAACATTGTAAGGATGTACATAAGACTTGAAACAGTTAAAATGCCATATATTTTGATCGTAAATGTCAGTGAGTTTACACATGAATTCTTGTTGAGTTGTCGGTGTGGTATTTGGACCAGAATAATATCACTCCCAGTGTTCCTGTCATATACGGATGAATCCAATCCAGGTTACGCATATGCATCCCCTGTATATTATACCCATATACTGCGATCACCAAGAGACCTGCTCTAGCTTGTGATTTCTTTTTCTTGATGTGTTTACGCTGGACCTCAATCTCACCTGATGGTGACGAAGTGGCTTAAGGTGGATTAGCGCGCTTACACGAAGATGCCTATTCACTCTTCCTTTAAAAATACATATCCAAGTTGTACTTTTCGGGAAATACCGAAGCTGGCAGGGAGTTCTACTCCCTAGCAGTTCGCATTATGTAAGACGAAGCAAAACGCCTCGTGCAAGACCGTGGTATCTCTATTACATAAAGATGAAGTCCCACCCACGCCTGGTAGTCCGGTGACGGAAGCGGGATGGGGGAATTAAAATTAAGCCTCTCTTTATTTTGGGTGGGTGTTTATTTTGGTAACCTTAAGAAATTGACTTATTATGGTATGTTGTGGTAGATACCTACAGGGTTTTAAAAAGAACGTTTTTAAAACCCAGTCTCAAAAATCTTGACGACAACATGAAAATGGCGGAAAATCGACAAGTGATGCCGGAAACAAAAACTGGCCGGTCGACATTAAAATTCTGCGCGTCGCGTGAACCATGACGCTCATACATTCTCCAGGCAGTTTTAGAATGCGAGGGAGGTACCGTTTTATCTTTTTTTATAAGTCAATGTATTGTCACTTATTGCCTTATGAAAAGACGGAAGAGTTCTAGAAGAGCTTTTTGATATTCTTCCATCAATCCTTTTGTGATAGACGACTCAAAAGTACTAAACCTATCATGATGAATTTCGTCACATATTATACACTAATGAATGATACAAAAAGTGTTAGGCTGTATTAAAAACTTGAGAGTGCTGAACAAATGCAATGCTGTGTACAAATTCAATATTTAATACAGAAAAATTGAGATAAAGTAACTATAAGCTCAATGCATTTTTTGGATTATCTTTCTCATTGTGCATACGGCAAGTCATGCATATGTGACGACACGTAAAGGCCTAGAAGGGTCTGGGGCGAGTCATCGTTTCGGCGTCCACTGACGTCCAATGAGAGTCATGCGTGAGTCAATATACAAAACTGAATTTTGCTCGCGTCGCGAGACAACACACGTGAGACAAAATCTATGCAAAAAGTTCTACATCAGGCAAAGTGAGCTTGTTGCTTTTGCTCGTTTGTATGGGATGCGACGAAAATACGACGTGAGCATTTTGATGTGAATTTGGTCAAACAGTGATCTGCTATGGTCACTTGCGGATGCTCCTAGTAAGTACACTATTAGAATAATAGACCTATCACGGCTTTGCTTAGGATGTTTAAACTGATATGTGGATCTGCCGCAGGAGGATCCGCGAAGCTGCCTTAGTGTAGTCATTCTCCTTTAGATTTAGAATTTCTAAGAATCATTACTCATTAATACTTTTTGCCACGGATATTAAGAGATTACCGAAACCTACGACTATAGATAACTACGTTATTTATTGGTAATTTAGAAACTTAAGCACCTACATATGTCATATGACTTTGTAATAATAGCGAATGTCAATTAAATTACAGGCATGCTAACAATTTAGAGATGTATGAGCCATTTTGTGAACAGGTCAACACTCTTGTATCATACAACGACATGTGTGTGTGTGTGTGTGTATGTGTGACTGACACTTGACCAAATATTGCCTAAATGTAATTTTAACAAGTGTCTAACCAACATGTCATGTCATACCAATATATTAAAATCACTAAGTGGAAAGGTAATAATAATTGATAAAGTATCGTATTTGATTTAGAAACTTAACAAATAAATACAAATACAAATATTAATTTAATAAATACTAAGCAATACTTAACTATGAACATTAACTTTATCGCCATTATCATTAGAAAAAAATAAAAGTGAAAGCAGGATTTAAGTAAACAGGAAAATTTCAAGCAGCAGACTGGTTTTAGGATCAATGACCTAATAAAGTAATACCAATACATAATTTTGTTGATATTAAAAATATAACATTTTCAGTATTGGTATTCATATTGAAATTAAAGAATTTAATTTTGATTGTTAAAGGAATTAAATATTTTTTAAAGACAATCTAAAGAAAGCCAATTTGACTATTAAAATAAGTTTGATCTAAACACTGAGTCTAAAGTTGTACACAAGTGGGTACTTGGCAGGGTGATTTAATAGTTTTTATGTACAGTTAAGTGATAATTATCATTAAATAGGTAGGTACAGGTACATGTGTGGAGAAAATAAAAACAGTCACTACCTACCCTATACAGTACATTACAAACAAAATATTTGGAAAACATACCTATTTGAAATTATATTTTAGATTATCTGTGGCCACAATGATTTATCAATGGTTACTAGACTTTCCCATGGGAACCCAATATTTTCCCAGTGTAAAATTGTATAGGACCTTCTAGAACATTGTATCAGTTAAAGAATTTTTATAAGTAGGTATTCTGTAGTTCTGGAGATTAACTCAAACTCACAAACATTTACCTTTTTGACAAATTAGTGTAGATACCTAAACATTTTTAATAAAAATGAAAATATTGCAACAATGTTGAAGTTCTGTTTGAACCCATATTATGGTCAAAGACCAACAACTGATAATATCTGTTGGTTCTTATCAGAAAAGTTAACATGACATCATAACAGTTCTCACAGCCATCATAATGAAAGAGATAATGTTAAACTAACGACATGTTAACAATGAGACAACACTCATATCAGTGTTTTAGTAAACAAATACTAGTCACCTAAATAGTACAAAACTCAATTATTCATAGAAAGAAAGTTAGATTATTTCATTTAAATTTAAAGGTATCAAATTGCTTGGCAAATAAAATATAATTTTACATTAATCAAACTTAAAAATACGTTTCCAACTTCCAGGTCGATTAATTCAAAAAGTAAATTAAGTAAGTACTTTAAATTTCAAAAATAAAAACAAATGAGATGACGTTTGACAGTTGCCTATAGATATAGCTATAAATAATACACGTGCATAGGGAACAAGCTTGTTGGAAACGTTATCAATGTTATCATCTATGAAACTGCACCATATAAAAACAAAAAACCATCAGAAACTCACCCTGTTATTCGACAAATCCCTAAATATTGGTGATAAACACAAACCACGATTTATTTCTAATTTTGCTAAAAGTCGGCACCTAGAAACACACACCGTCGACGCCATCTTTACACTACGTATGTATAGAAAATGTAGATCGGTATGTATATTCACCACCGGTTGCCGGCCACACTGGAGCGCCAACATCTATAGTAAAACATCTTTAGTTTATTCATTCTCAAATAGTTTATTAGTTCATATCGGCTACGTACATGTTGAAATATAAATTTATGGACTTTTGCCACGTTTTCATCAATATACGTAACTTACAACACATAAGTAAACTTTTTGCCTTTTACTCCCAAATGAGATTTAATTTATTATTTACATTGTACTTGTGATAAGATCTTCGTTCCGTGTATAAATTACTGCATATTAATAATAAATGTATATATTACTGTACAAAATGTATAACATTTTCGTAATTAAGGTATTATTTTGAATCCACGCGCATTTTTATTCTGAATGTTGGTATTCCTGCGCTTATCACTCAGAGACAAAAGTTGCGTTCATTCAAGAAGTTTAGATACTAATGGAGCCTGCAGTACTAACAAATTTTTGAAGCCAAAATCAATGAACCCATTTGACCTTTATTGATGTCTTCCATCTCGCTTACTCTATTGGTGGAGTAGCCAGGCTCCAAGATATTTTCCCAAGCAATAAATATTACTTTGTTCTCTTTACATTGTCTTTATCAATATTTCAACTGCAAACCAGTTTGTAATTTAGATAAATAAATTGTGGTCTTATTTGACTAGTTGTCTTATTCTTGTAGCTTTCAATAAGTTACAATAATAATAATTTATAAACTATGTTCACCATATTATTTCCCTAATTTTGTGATATTCTCGAAGACGTATTTTGGTAACACTGAAACCGTATGTCAATCTCGTAATGGCCGCCTGACAAACAACTTCTCGTCCACTTCGAAAGTTCATCTAAGTTTTTTTTACGATTCATTCAGCATTGTGGTGATATTCGTCATGAATTATGTAGTTCGTGGTTGCAGAAATGTTTGGCATCCAAAATCTATAGTGAAATTCCATAGGTAAGTTATTTAAATTAATATTTCGCATTATCATGGTACTTTTCGAACAAAGTGATATTTCTGGGCATACGTTTAAGTTTTTCTATAAAATAAACATAAGAAAAATCACACAACATCTTCTGTATCGGATCTAATTACTATCGGCTATTTACGATAAGCATAAATATATAAAAACTTAACTTTTAACCAACAATAAAAAGTTGAATTTAAAAGACTAGGGTAACCATAAGTATGTGATACACGTCACGAGTACGGTCATGTATATGAGTACTTGAAAGTATTGGTAATGTTTTGATTCGAATTAATTTGAATTTTCTATTTTTTGCTGATGATAATGTTTTGTTTTACAGTTTCCCTAGTGATCCAAACAAAAAGAATGCTTGGTTATCCTTGGATTTGTAGTGCGCATTTTAAACCTGAAGACTATGACCCTACAAGACCAGACCGCCTGCTTAAAACTGCTGTACCATTTTATACATACCATTTATGTGCATGCTGCAACACACTGGTAAGCATTTAATATATGGAACATAACAATCATTATTTTTTTACCCTCATAAAGAAGAGTAACCCTTAATGTGTTATAAGTTCAAAGTCTGTGTCTCTGTTTGTGTAGGTACCTGTCTGTGGCATCATAGCCTCAAAACGACTTAACCAATTTCAAAGCATATGTTTGTTGAAAAGCTAATGAAGTCAGTGTCTATGTCGAATCCAGTATGTTGAGTGAATGTTCAGTTTCTTTGGGCTAGAAATGGACCATGGGGGACAATATGTTCCTTCTATTTGCCTGTTTTTTTTTTAATTTTGCCTATTTCGTACTACATTGTTAATTTGTATGTTTACTTATAAATTGTTACAATTTCTCAGGAATGTGTTAACATGCCTTCAACTTCCCAGACTACATCAGATATAGTTGTTAGTGATTTAAAGTCCACACTGACGACTTCAGCCCAAATATTCTAAGTAAATAGTATCTATTTGCCATTTTCTGCTATTTTTCTTGAGCTCTCAATGAATGTGTTATTTTTTTTGTTAAACAGGAAAATGAAAATGCACCACCTATTAAAAGATGGGCTCTAACAGATCAGAAAACTATTAACATGCCATCTTCCCAGACTACATCGAATATAATTCTTAGTGATGAAGTAAAGACCGCGCTGCCACCTTCAGCACAAAATATTGTAAGTAAATAATAGTTATAGATTTGCCATTATTATGTAATTTTGTTCTTATCATTTCTTTTTATTTTCGCTGATGAAGCTAACGAAGACTGTGTCTATGTCGAATCTAATATTTCGAGTGAATGTTCAGTTTCTTTGGACCATAAATGGACCATGGGGGACAATATCTATTTGTTCCTTCTATGTGCCTGTTTTGTTTTTATTTTGCCTATTTCGTAGTTTATTGTTAATTTGTATGTTTACTTATAAACTGTTACAATTTTTCTTAAGCTCATAATGAATGTGTAATTTTTTTTTTCACAGCAATATGAAAATGAACCACATCTTAAACGGGCTTTAACAGGTTATCAGAAATCTATTAATATGCCAGCTTCCCAGACTACATCAAATATAGTTCTTAGTGATGAAGTTAAGATTGCGCTACCACCTTCAGCACAAAATATTGTAAGTAAATAATAGTTATCAATTTGCCATTATTATGTAATTTTATTCTTATAATTTTTTTTCATATTGTTTTATATTTTCAACAGCAAGATGAACCACCTGTTAAACGGCCAGTTTTAAAAGATTTTAACGTTCAAGTGGTTATCAAGACACCTCGTGAAGAATCTTTAATGAAGAAAAAGAAACTACTAGAACAACAAGTTCAGAGGCAAAGGAAAAAAATATAAAAGATATGAAATCAATCATTTCTGATGATGTCGTGCGGAATTACACTTCGCAGTCGGAAATCGAAAATATACTGCAGGGCAATTTTGCAAATATTTGTAACATTTTTACAAGTGCAGCTAAGAGAAAAATACAGAGTTACAAGCTTTTGCTTTAACGCTACATATTTATTAATCGAAAGCGTACAATTATTTAAGAATAAATATTTCATTGCCACACGAAACCACATTGTAGCGATCACTATCAAGTTTTACTGCTCTGTTGGATTCCTAACCGAAGTTTTGAAATATTGAAAAATAGAGTTGCCTATAAAAGTTATTTGCAAAACGTTGCTCTGATTTTTTACTCCATTTTGTTTGTAAATAAAATATAAAACCTGTATGTACATCATTATAGTTGCAGTTTTATTGTCCTACAATAAGGATCAGAAATATGCAGATATTTAGCGATAAGAAACCCAATAAATACTATGAAAAAATTATTTAAATCGGATCAAAACTGACGAAGTTACACCGATTTTAGAACAGTAGTTCCAAAAACGCGCGCAAGAAAGGTAGCGACCGGTGACGACATGTGACGTATCGCGGGTCTGGCACTAGTCTGCCATAGTGCTAAAGTCGATTAAAAATTTACGTGTATAAATGTACCAAGTTTACTCATCTAATAAACAAAATCGTAAACATCGCGTGTCTGTACATTAAAGATATTTGCAAAAAAAATTGGGGGTCTAAGGATAAGTAATAGAACATATTTCAATCATTTTTGTCTGTTTATCTGTTAGTTTGTACACTCATCACTTAAAAACTACTGAACGGATTTCGATGAACCTTTCACGGAAACATTGCTAACTTAACATTTAGTCTTTATTTCATCGCAATCGGCTAACTCAATCAAAAGTTATGGGAATTTTTAGTTTTCTAATACATTACTTAGTAGGTATATGCAATGTAACAAAGAATTCAGATTGCGATGAGTTAGGACTCCATTTGGTGCTGTAGTGGGCGTGGGACTGGGATTCGCATTGGAAGTCTGAGTGTGAATGGAAGTAGGATAGGGAGCGGAAGTGGGAACGGGAGCGGATTCTGTAGTCCACGCGAGCGGAGCCGCGGGCACAGCTAGTTTCCAATAAATGACCGACTGCGAGAACTGGGATCGCGCGAATTCCAACTAATGACGTCACCTTAAGCCAAGCGCGAGCGCATGTTTGGAATCAGCCGTTCAAAAAACTTCGTCATTTCTTAATGGATTTTATTCTTTTAAAAATATGCTCAGAAATTTAAAGCGCACGCCTTATCAAAATCCAATATCTTCTTGAGATTGATCCTCATTACATATATCTCTTTTGAAGTATGTTTTGTCTTAAATGACATCTCTTTAGTTACCATTATGCGATCAAAATTAAAAAAAAAGATTTTTAATGTTTTAAATTTCTTATTGGATATAGAGAATTGGTCAGGTAATTTAATTAATTATTCTCTATCAACGTCCTACATTAGAGAAAATGTATGTCACCCTAATGAAAGAGATGGAAAACATCAGTGACGTCATTCAAGGTCATTTTTCTTGGCTTCATTTTTTTGTTCTATACGCAAGCTCCACTTGTATCTAACTTCGTGCGTTCATTGCAAAACTGTTGTTAAACCATAGACAAAATATAAACTTAATGACAAAGTGGTGCTGGTGTAGTATAAGTTTTATATATAGCGCACTGAAACTGCTAATAAACGCAATTGACATTCAATTTTGATTTTGACATGTCAACATGACATGACAACTTCGGTCACCGCGATTGTTTCGTTTGGTATTTTTTGGGAATTAACAGCGATCTCCAATGGCTATACCGGAGTACAAACTTAGCGCCGTATTATGTGGCCACTCGTTGGACGTGCGATGTGTTGCTTCGACCAAAGAATACTGCATATTGTCTGCCTCTCGCGATAGAACCGCTAAACTGTGGCGCCCAGAAGGGTTAGTATCTTAGCTTTTCAATTTTCATATATCACGATACATACTTCATCAGAAACTGTAGCAGAGTCTTCAACTACACATAAATACGCATGTTTTATCAGTCGCCAGCATCTATTGTCGTGACGATCACTACTGCAAGCATACAATGAGTGAGCATGCTTTCATATTAGACTCTACTGCACTGAACTGTGTAACAAAGTTGAACATGAGTGTCGCAATTTCTTTATGAGACGAAATAGATAATGAGAGAGGATAGATTTTTTACTGTTTGTAGAATTTCTCTGAAAATTGAATGAATATTTATCAAGCTAATGTAAATGAAGTGTGTGATATAATTTGCTGCCTATTGTTTTAGTATCCATCATCATTATTAAATCCATAGTGCTTTGCAAATAAGTAGTTTAATTTCAAAGGAATTCTCATTCTAAATTAAATAATTCCCAACAACCATGGAAGTTTTAAAAAATTATTTGTAAGTTTTAAAATAATGTACAATCACATACTAAGCTAATAAACTTACAGCATAAATTGCGCTCACATGTGAATTTTCAAGCGTTTCAACCGCTGTCATTATCCTCACCCCCAAAGGTTGACGAAAAGAATATATTTAAATATTTCACCAAATGCAGAATCTGTGATAGGACTAGAAACTTATTGTGTAATTAAAACGATGAACTGGAGCTGTCTCTTCAACTTTTAAAGCTGAGGTTAAGGTTGCTCGAATATTCACTCTCACTCATATTGAAAGCTAATTTTGATAATATTACAAACATAAATAGGTATAAAAAAAACTAATATTCAGAGAATTGAATCACACAATGTGGTAGCTTATTTCATTGTAATCAATACCACTCCATATTAAAATGTCTCATAAGCAAAATGTTAAAGTAGACAAGTCATTAGAGTAGTAACATGTCAGACATTTCACAAATCTAGCATTTTGCTTATGAGACATTCTGATCTGGAGACGTCAAAACTATGAATCCGTTATCTTTACAGAGTAAAAGACTATGTCAATGTGGTGACATATAAAGGTCATAAGAACTTCGTATCATGTGTGTGCTGGGTGCCACCATGTGAAGTGTTTCCAGAAGGCCTGGTTGTAACAGGCAGCAATGACAATACAATATTAGGCTACACCCTGCAGGATGGCAGTGTGCAGATCACATTCGAAGGACATGAGAATGTTGTGTGTTGTGTCGCCCCCGGACGCAACTCTGGGACACTTCTTAGGTTTGTATTAAATATACTTTCCTTGCTGACTATATGTGTTTGTTACCACATTACCAATGCTGACTAAAAACAATCACAACTAATCAAGGTATGGAAGATCATTGCAACTGACAATCAAAAACTAATAAACAAATATTTGGTGGTGGTTAATGATATAGATTGATATTTTCAATGGTGTGTATTTATTGTTTAAGAAAATCAATGATTGAAAGTATTAATCATATCACAACCAAACATAGTTGTGATAGTTTTTTTTTTTGCCAACCCTGCATGCACATTAAATAGAATAGAATAGAATAGGTCATTTATTCATAGCTACGACACACACATACATGAGAAATAAACAGAACAGAAATTAATAAATTACAATTTAAAAATAATCAAGGTACCTATGTGTCGCAGCAATAAAATGGCGCTGACTCAGCATAATGCTGCAGCACGCTACGCGCACTCCAGCGCTGGTATTCTGTCAGCACCAGGTCAAGTGACTTCACAGATTAAGTTTTTTTAAAATTGTGCGTAGAGGGCTGTCAATGTATTGGTGTACATAAGAATATTAAATATATATAATTTAAGTTTGTAAATTAGTAGAAATAAGGGCATTGTGTATAGCTGAATTAATAAGAATAAAATGTACTGACATATACATATAATGTTGAAAAGGTGCATTGAGTTAAACTGTGTAATGTGTGTTAACTTAAGATACTAAATTTTACGAAGTAGTTTAGTGGGTGAAAAACCAAAGAAACAAACTCAGGGAACAGATTTTTGTGTAGTTATCAAAAATGAGCGGTATTGCAATTTGAAACCACGTTTTGTGTTTTGCTCACGCACGGGGGGCGGCAGGTTGTTCCAGCACTTTGTGGCTAGATACCGGAAACTGCCACGAAAGGCTGCAGATGTGTGACGTGGTACACCTATAAGATATACTGAGGCTCTAGTATTATATGGGTTTTGAGTCCGAGCCCAGGACAGCTTTTCGTATAAATATTCCGGTGTGTGGGATTTAATTATGCCGAATAGGAGAGTAGCGAAAAGTAAATTCTGTCGAGCAGACATTTTAAGCATACTTGCGTCATTCAGAAACGGTGTTACGTGTGTGCGCGGAGGAATTCTGAAACAGTACCTTGCACATGCATTTTGGACACGTTGTATCAAGCGTTGCGTTCTTGCTAACAAACAGGGGCCATATGCGGTAATACAGTAGCTCAATTTAGACAGCACCAACACCTCACATAACTTTATACGAAGATTCACGTTTAGATACTCCCGAATTCCGTATAGGACTTTAAGCCTATAAAAACAACCTCCGACCACCTCAGTCACGTGTTTCTCGAAGTGCAGATTGCTGTCCATCAGGAGACCGAGGTTTCGAGCCTCATTAACCTGTTCAACAGGACAACCCTGGATGGCAATTGATGGGTTCATGTTACCAATTTTTTGGGTCTGCTGTCTGGAGCCAAGTAAAAGAAATTTGGATTTTGAGGGATTGAGAACCAACGAATTTGCACAAGACCACGCAGAGACACGGCTTAAATCTTCATTAATTAACTAACTAACTAACATTACCCAAAAATTATTTTAACATTATTTAGCTAAACTAGCTGTATGTGTCATCCTGGACTACATTAGTTAAGTTGCTAACAAGCGCTAACCTACACTTGTTAGATCTACCTATTCTATTGGTATTTTAGTCTGACGGTAATACATATTGTTTCTAAAAATTATGAAAAAGTATTCATTAGGTCCTCTGCTCTTTCTAGTATATATTAAACTAGTATACTTTAATAAAGGTAGACTTCTGTGAATCGCGACTGATCGCGGCCGCGCGGATAATTGCATCTGCTGTGACAATACTAAATACTATGAAAATGTATGGCAGGATGGCAGAGCTTCCGAAACGCCACTGGCGGTAGCACAGCGGGTTTTATATAACATGACCTGTGGTCGACCATACCATCACAAAGCTGATGTCGTATATCCATACATTTTATTATCTCTATTGTCACCTTTTTTAAAAAGGGTTTTAGCATGAGCTTTTTTACAACAGTTCCAGTTGGGACAGCACAGCTAGAGTATGGAATGTCAACGCTCCCAATAACAGCCCTGTGACTCTAAAGGGCCACCAGGCAGCGGTCTGGGCCATTGCAGAGCTGGGCAATGGAACTTATGCGACCGCCTCAGCGGATAAAACTATTAAGTTGTGGAGGAAAGATGGAGGATTGATTACTTCCCTTACTGGTAATATCATTTATCTGGTAAAGTTGCTTTAGTAAATAGATGATATTTTTAATATCAATTAACGCTTAGCTCTGCGACATCAGAGAAATAATAGGCATCCCAGATACATAAAGGCTGGCGATGTTTTTGTTCCACCAGGAGTTGGGCCATGAGGGTAGATTTTAAAAACACAACAGGTGGAGTTGATGGGAATCATCTTATTTTCTATATTAAATAAACTGCAAGTTCATTCAACTCATAGATTCATGAATAAAACTGCCTCATTGCAAAAAAATAAACTTTACAGCATTTACAAACATTGCCAATAAAAAAGTTCAACACGTTACAATTTTTGTTGGAAAGATTTGATAAATAATAAAATAATAATACATTTGAAATTAAATGTTCAACTGACATTTATTCTATGAAATGTGATATCCAATGCATTCTATCTCTGCCTGTTTATGAACGGGTGTTTTTTACCAATGTTATCATAGTTTTGTTTTTCTGTTATCTTTACTATTATTGTCCACTTCCAGGTCACACTGACTGCGTAAGAGATCTTGCCGTTGCTAGCGCGGAGAGCTTTTTGAGCGTTTCTAACGATGCCTCCATTAGATTATGGACTAACAAAGGAGAGTGCCTTAATACTTACTACGGACATTCTAATTATATTTATAGGTTAGTATCTTTTTAACATCTGTATATGTCTATGTTTTCACCAACAACAGTTTTAAAGACTCTGTTTTCGCAAAAGAGAACTTTTTGAATTGTATTACAATTTTTTTTGGATTCTGGCATCCATTGAGTAATTTAAGTAAATATTTTTACACCTTTCATAATTCTAAATGAATCCCATCCAAACCGGGAACTATGTGTATTATAAAATTGACAATTGAATGACAAAGATGCCTAGTATTCAGCCTCGCACAACCTTATTTATTTTGTATACAACTTAATTTTAAAATGTGTTGCTTGAATATTGAAGACTGACTCTGTGGCAGTATCAGTATGAACCCCGGCGTGGAGGGCGGCCTGCCGGCGGGCGGGTTTGCGACGTGCGGGGAGGACGGCAGCGTGCGCGTGTGGGCGCGCGGGGAGTGCGTGGCGCACATCCGCCTGCCCGCGCACTCCGTGTGGAGCGTGGCCTGCCTCGACAACGGGGATATAGTCACGGGTACCTACACTAGCTACTGTAGTTTTAGGTTCGCGACGTGCGGGGTGGACGTGAGGCTGTATTTCTGTCATTTACGATTGGGCAGTACGATTTTCATAATTAAGAATGTCATTTTTTTGTTGTTGATGGGTTTGTGCTTGACCTGATGGTAAGTGATGATGAGGCCTAAGGTGGAGCGCGCTTACCCAGATGCCTATCGTATTCGCCACCTTAGACCGCCTCGTTGGCCTTGTAGCTTTGATCATTGGACTCGCCAGATGTCGTGGATTCGATTCCACTGGGGACAGACAATACAATTTGTACAATAAGTTTCGGTCTTTCCTTGTCTTTTTCCTATAGGAAATTTATTAAGACAAGTGTGTTTCATAATACATGTATGAAATATATGTTTTCTTACTGATTTCAAACCCTCCATTTCCCAGGCTCGAGCGACAGCATCGTGCGAGTGTTCACGAAGGACCCGGCTCGGTACGCAGACGAGGTGCTCCTGAAGACATTTGAAGAAGAAGTGGAGAAAATGCAGGCTACGTCAGAGCAGGAAATCGGCGGGTTCAAGCTATCTGAGTATGTTTACGCGCCGTCAGATTGACCGACGACCTAAAGATGATGTCCGAAAGTTGCTGAATGCGGAGGACCGGGTATGGTGGCGTTCATTGCGGAAATCCTATTTCCAGCAGTGGACGTCGACACGTATATATATATTGAAATCATATATACGAACGCACGGAAATTACCGTGAGACAGTGCATTTGGTACAACATGTTGTTAGAGGCCTTCCCAATACAATAATATCAGTACAGTCACATTAGGAAGTTTATGATGACATTAGGTGTAATGATGAAGGAGTGTGGTTTCGGGATTCCGTAGCCGGTCCTTCAAACTTACACTCGTCTAGATTAGTAGTAAGTGTTAGTTTCTTCTCTATAAGCTTTTATTTGTTTCGATTGTTACTAATGTTTGTAGTTGCAATGGCAACAAAACTTGCCTATCGATATATTTCTATAAATAAACCTTTATTTAAATTTAGTTTTTGGCCTTTTAAAATGTTTCTCTTGTTATTTTTGCAGAGGTTTTTTAAGAGCTAATCTTATTGTTAACTTGTCTCCTTGTGCCAGGCTACCCGGCCCCGAAGCGCTCCTAGAGCCCGGCAAGACAGACGGGCAGACCAAACTGGTCCGGCGCGGCACCAACGTGAAATGCTACTCGTGGAGCGTCGCTGAGAATACGTGGAATGAGATCGGTGATGTCATGGGAGCCAATCCACCGTCCGAGGGCAAGACTATGTTTCAGGGGCAGGTATGACAAAGATAAATTAATAAATATCGTATATACCGTGTACACCACTGTTGGCTAAGTGGCTTGGGCGATTTCAACGCCAGAGGTCGTAGGTTCGATTCCCGCTGGCACAGACAACTAAAGTACAAGTTGGTCCTTGTTTGAATTAATAATAATAAAACAATAATAAACATGTCAGACATTCACACCAATTATTCAGTCCCAAACTAGGCAGAGCCTGTGGTATGGTTACTAGATAACGGATAGATATACTTAAATAAATATATAAACATCCAAGACTTGGGTACAAACATTCATATTCATCATACGAACATTTTTGGCCCTAGCGGGATTCGAACCCGCAACCTCCGGCGTGGCAGTCCGAGAGCTACCCGCTCCGCCACGGAGGTCGTTTATTTAGATTTTTTTGTTATATTACAATTACAATTACAATTACAAAACTATATATAAAGCTCGAAGGATTTCTCCGGACCGCGAATTGTTCTCCATGATCCCGCGGAGCGAGCTCAAAATGATGTACGGGACATGTGACCAGATCGGTTGTCCGAGTACGAGAAAAATCTCAAAAGTGGAGAAACTCCTCGAGCTGATCTCCCACACACAAAAGTTTACGGCCAGCCCAAACGGTGCGTCCTGGAGAAATGTTTGTCTGAAACAAAACGTCGAGAAAAAATCGGCGCTGGGTGCCGTGTACATTTTTTTTCAATCAGACGGCGGGTGCGGACGCGGCGGGTCGCTGAAGGTTTCCGCTTCCTACCCGAGTTGTTCTCCGGGAAGGAGACGAGACGGAGGGGAGTCGTCATACCGAAAAACGTGCGCCGTCGCCGGGCGATCTCGAGAAAAATCTGAAAACTTACAATCACCCGGCGGTTCGGACGCGGCGGGCTGCTGAAATTTTGGACACGTTATTTCTCCAGGAACGAGTCGAGCTGCACGGTCATAATGTACAGGACATGTGTAGGCCTTCACCGGCTGAAACCGAGGACAGTCTGAAAGTTGCACATTCTCCTCGGCATCACCTCCGGCCCCTACGGCCCGCACGAACGGTGCGACCTACAGAAAAATTTACTCGACACGAAATGTAGAGGAGCACGGGCAGTTTGTAGAGGACCCATTTTTTTTTTAAAAAAGTCAGGGGTGCTCAACTTTTTTTGGTTTTTTTGTTTTTCAAAAGCGAGCGAGCGAAGCGAGCGTGCCGCGGCAGCGGCACGCGAAGCTTCAGGCGAGCGCTGCAATTGTACAGCGTTTCCCTTGCTCCGGATCCTCCAGTCCGGGGGCTGTTCATTTTGTTTAGTCAGGGGTTCTCGACCTTTCAGCGGCAGTCGAGCGGAGCGAACATGCCGCGTCTCCCTTAGTCCAGAACGTCCAGAACCTCCAGTCCCGAGAGGAGCGAGTGCGCCGCGCGGCAGCGGCGAGAGTGCCTCGTCTCTCTTAGTCCACCCACCTTCACTTCTTGTCGTTTTGTATGTAATTATAGAGAATAGACAGTCTCTGTTCCAACAAAACACACAACGAACGTGTCTCTGTGTCAGAGGAATAGTTTATGTTACGTGCGTTCACATTGCTAATCAAACGTTTCAGGCGCTTTGCGTCAAACTGTTTGTCTGTCGTTTTCACACTGCTGATAGAATGCGCCTCCATGCATAACGGTCGGTCATTGGCCAGGTCATCTGCCAGCCAGCCACCCGGAGCTCGTCCTCCACGCACGCCCTGCGCCCTCCACTTGTCCCCCAGTACGATGAACTTCTCCAGGTTGTGCCTGGGAGACCGCACATAAACTATTTAAAAATGAAGTTTTTCATTCTCATGGCTGTACATGGTATACCAAGTAGTCTTTCTTCTCCAACACCACATCACAAAAGCATCCATTTCTGGTTTCAGAGCCATACAATAAAAAATTGATTGATATACCATTCATTGAAGGTTCAATTGGTAAGTAAGTGTAACACTTGTCAGAAAGTAACAAATCGGAAATATTTTGTATTTTGTGAAATACACAATGCTGATTTTATTATTTCATACGAGCTGTTGCCCGCGACTTCGTTCGCGTGGACAACTTAACATTACACATCATTATGTATTACTAAATCCTAAAAGCCTCTTTAATATCGCAGAAAGTTTAAAAATACAGTAATTATAAGAACATCAATTAGTTACAACATGTGTACGCTGTCCAACCCCTCGTGGTGAGGCATAGTACCTAGGACGCTGGCGCTATTACCTCGCTGGATTGCCAGGCTCACATGTTGTGCGAGGTAGGCGGCGCCAGCCCTGAGGTCCTAAAAGAAATCTATTAATCTGGTTATGCTTTTTTTATATTAATGGGTTTGCGCTTGACCTCAATCTCACCTGATGGTAAGTGATGATAAGGCCTAAGGTGGAGCGCGCCTTCCAAGAAGATGCCTATTCACTCTTCCTTTAAAAAGATCCAAATTGTACTTGTCCGGAAATACCCAAGCTGGTAGGCTGTTCCATTCTTTAGCAGTTCGCATCATGAAAGAGGAAGCAAAACACTACGTGCGAGAGCGTCGTATGTCTACTACATAAGGATGAAGGCCCTCACCACGTCTGGTAGTCCGTTGATTATGCATTGAAAATATATATATGTACACATAAAATTTGCGTGCCGGCGGCGGTTTCGTCCGTTGGACTACAGAATTCAGGTTTTTCATTTTTAAATAAAGTTGACATTTACTTCATATTAATCATAAAAAAGATTATCATATAAAAAAATGGCAGGTTATATTTCCCTTTCCCCCTTTCCACCCCCTATCCGTTCTTTCCTTCCGCGTCCCCTTCCCACCACATTGAAAACCCTTTTCTCCACCCCTTCCCGCTCCCTACACCCTATCCCGCCATTTACCTTCCCCCTACTTTCCTTTTCTGATCCCCCAACTTTTCCATGGTTTCCACTGCTCCCCTCCCCCTCTCCTACCACCTCAAATTCCCGCTAGCCTCGCTCTCATCTTTCCTCTCCTTCTCTTCTTCCCTAACTCATTCCCTCCCTACTTGCCCCTCCCCTTCACTCTCTTCTTTCCCATCCGACTTCCTTCCCCTCTTAATACCCTCCCTTATCCTTGAGACTTATTTTGCATATCCAATTAACTGTACAACTAAATATCTGTCAAACTGCTGGACATAGGCTGTAGACGATGGTGATGGTGAAGACCAAAGAAAAGTCCAACATAACGAAAAAGTCACTAATTTTTATTATACGTAATAGCAGGTAGTATACGGACAGTCCTTAGCGCGCAGCGTGTATCGCGAGAGATGGGTAGGCGACGGACTGGTGAGTGCCCCTCCCGCTGCGCCCTCGTACCCCGCGAGCGCCCTCAAGTAAACAGGTGGGTATCACGTGACACAGACGAGCGTGTCGCTTACATAGGCCTTCCCCAATGAACGCCACCACACCCGGTCCCCTTCCCTGCGCCCGCGCAGGCCTAACCGGTTTGCAAGGGCCGCGCTTATCAGTGACACGGTCGAACCGTCGTCAAGCAAAGCGTTCGCACTAATAACGTCACCGTTCGATCCGTGAATGTTTATAGGCATCACTTTTAACAACACTGCACAGCTATGTAAGTTTATGTGAGCCACAGTCTCTGTTTGAGTGTCTATTGAGTGCACTTGCACTGGGCGGCTGTCGTTATCGTCCCGTCGGCTCGAATGTGAACTATCACGCGGTATGTAGTGTAACATCCGGTGATGATTTTCTCCACATCCTACTACGTCACAAACAGGAGCGGGGACAAGTCTGTCGATCGTGACGGGACAACAAACACTTGTAGCAGATACCGCACTTATCATTTTCAGTTTGTCCGCTCTGTACTAAAATAGTTTGTGGTTTGTTTACACTATATTCATAAAACTTGAGCTTATAGTCATAGCGCGTGTTCATCAAACTAGCAGTGCACGTAGAAGTTTTGACAGCTTCTTCATAAAGAAAATTAGATAGAATATCCAATCTTGATTTTCCGCCTTGTTTGATGATAGGGTAGCTGTAGTCGGTCCATTTAGAGAGTAGTATAGTTCAAATTCAAATTGTTTATTGTTTTAACCTATATAAACATCATATATATATATGCAAAGGTCCTCCTTTTAAGTAAATATATACCTGTGTTAGGAGGACCCCGCTCTTCCCTGAGTGGATTGGTTAATATAATTTATTAATTTATTACAATATAAAGGATGTAGGTGTATAAGTACTATGTGTGTGTGTGTTTACATGTATGTGGGTGAGTACGCGAATCCTTGTGACTGCGTTTGTGCAATTGTGACTATGTTTTTGTATGTAAGTGGGATTTTATTATTGTGGAGTGACTGCCCCACGGCTACTTGGTCTTGGTTGCGACTCGTTGCTATGGTCATAGTAACGACACAGTCTGAGATGGCCAGGGGCCAGAGTCAGAAACGGAATCATCCAAGAGGATTTAGTAGCACCTCAGTCTCGTTATAGTCTATAGACTTCTGCCACCCGAGCGTCGTCTTCTTACAGTCATAGAGTTTCATGGGATGTATGCTTATGTTTTTATTTAACTTGTTATAAATGCGCGCCGCTTGTCTGTTAAATTGATGGTTGGCAAAAGTTGTTCTGCATGTGGCAGCATCAGCAATTTTCAATTTCTTTCTTCTACTCTGGTTCTTTGCCTCAAGTACAACTGATTTATGTGTTTTTAATACTGAGTGTAGAATGTATAATTTTCTTACTGTAAGTACATCAGCTATTTTATAAAGTACCTCAGTGGGAAATCTCGTGGTTTAAAGTACATGACTTTCAGCATATAGCGTTGAGCCCTTTCTAAGTCAATAAACTTTGTTTTAGCTGCCCCACCCCATACTGTTATGCAGTATACTAGAATAGACTGTACCAACGCAACGTAAATTTGACCAATAGTTTTAGTTGAACATATATGTCTGAGTCTTTTAAACAGCCATATCACTTTTCTTGTTCTTTTCATCATTAACTCTAAGTGATTGTACCATTTCAAATGCTGGTCAATTATTACTCCAAGGTACTTGGTATTTGTAACTTTATTGATTTGAGGACAGTTACAGATATGTTCTTCTATATAAAGAGGACTGTGTAGTTGGTAGCTTAGACAAAACAATAGTATCTACACTCATTCCCTGCAGGTACTCTTCACGGCCGAGGGCACGTACAGCTGCTACGTAATTCTGCACTTTTATTGAAAATGCAACAATATCCTTGTGGTAGTCTTGTGGCATAGGGTTTAGCTTTTTAATTTCTAGCATAATCCGTGAAATGATGACGTCAGGGTTTCCAAACTGTAGCTCTAAAGTGGACATCACTATTTGAGGTGAAGTGGCACTAATTATCAGAGCTGTGACGGCATCTTTGGCGGGACCACGAAGACACTTCCTTAATCGCCATAAGTTTTCCTTCTCGCTGAAGTTACATACTTCCGTAGACTCCTCGTACGCTTGCTTAAACTGCAGCCACTACATAAGATCACCAGAGAAAATAGGGAGTTCTCTTGGTGTGCTGATTCGGCTGAGCAGGTTAGCATGTTGACTGTTGGTGACAGAAGTGGAGACTAGGTCCTTCAGTACGTTAGCCAACTGTTGAACTGAACCTTCAGTGCCGACTTGAGCTGCCGGCGGGCACAGCGAGTCCTTGGGTTTAATTCTAATATTGCGAATTTGCTGCAACTCCAGTTCTTGCTGACTTCGGTCTATCCACTCCTCAATATCACAGTCAGTGGTACGATGCTGGTTTGACTTCGACGGTGGACTGTATTCTTCCTCTAAACCAGCTAGGTCCGCCGCGAGCTGCTTATCTATAAGTTAGAACAAATGAATAGAATAGAATAGCGGCAGCTTCCAGTTCCAGGTGTTTCATCCTGGCTTTTAATGAAGATGATGATGATGAAGAAGATTTTGATTTACGGACAGATGACACTTTTAATTCACTACCTTCATTTATCAAAACTGTTTTATTAAAATCTTTCTTCAAATTCCCATGCAGTTCATAATTTTTCTTCATGTCTTGTAGCCCAGTACCGCTTTTACTGTGCCGAGGATTCTCCTGTGAAAGCTGTTCGTATTTTTCTTCTTTAGCGATATTCATTTTCATCGACGTGCTTCGCGTATTCACTATATTTCGTGACGACGGTGGCGGCGTCCGGTACATTCGCTCAGATCTGACTCGAAGACCACTTTGTAGACGATGGTGATGATTGAAGACAAAGAAAAGTCCAAAATAACGAAAAAGTCACTAATTTTTATTATACGTAAAAGCAGGTAGTATACGGACAGTCCTTAGCGCGCAGCGTGTATCGCGAGAGAGCGGTGGGCGACGGAATGGTGAGTGCCCCTCCCGCTGCGCCCTCGTACCCCGCGAGCGCCCTCAAGTAAACAGGTGGGTATCACGTGACACAAACGAGCGTGTCGCTTACATAGGCCTTCCCCAATGAACGTCACCACACCCGGTCCCCTTCCCTACGAATCCAGCCGCTTCCGGCCACCTTCTTCAGGTCGTCGATCCACTTGGCTCTCCACTCTATAACTCGTCTGCAGCAACGACTGTCGGTACTGCGACAAATGTGACCCACCCACTGCCACTTCAGCTCACTAATTATTTCAGCTATTTCGGTCCCTTCGTTATTCGTCAGATCTCCTCATTATGAATCATAACCCTCATAAAGACCCCGAGCATAGCCCACTCCATAGCTCGCTGAGGGACTTGAACCTTGTGGATCAGGCCCACCGTCAGTGTCCACGTCTCCGCGCCGTAATCATGACAGGCAGGAGGCACTGATTAAAGACTTGTCTTTAAACATTGTGAAATGGGCGACGTGAAGACTTGACGCAGTTTTCCGAATACTGCCCAGCCTTACCGAATTCTTCTGTCAGCTTGCCTATCGAAATTGATCCTACCCAACTGTATTGTCTGTCTCAGGTAGACCTACACCTGAACAACTTCAATATCGACATTGTCGACGATGACCGATCTAATACAGGGCCACTAATTATCGAATAACGAACTTGTTATATCGAGATTTGTGGAAATACCCTGAAATAGAACAACCAAAATAAATAAATAAAACTATAAATGAGCTTTAAAACATTTCTGTTACTCTCTGTCAAGTTTTTGCATGGACCAGTAATGTTGAACTACGCTGTCATACAAATGATATGACATTAGGGGTCTTCTTGTAGATCAGCCTCCTGACATTTTATTGAGATATGACTTATACCAGTATATGCCCCGAACTCAAAGCTATTAAACGGTGAAACGCCGTCAAATTCTGTTCAGTAGTTTCCAAGATTAACCCGTACATACTGTAACGTTGCACCTAGGGCCGTTACATATTAAATATTATATATACTAACAATAACTAAAACGGACACTACTAACCTAATTTTTACCAATTAATAATAAAACTAAAAACATATATAACTACTTAAACTATCTAAATTACATAAACTACCTAGCTACATAAACTACTTAAAATACCTAAACTAAATTATAGATAATATCTATATTCGGAACCTTAAATTATACCTGCATAATCTATCCCTCGCGAAATGGGTTCCAAACCGTCGCGTTGTGTCGCGGATCCCTACTTAAAACACTCGCGTTCTTGCCAAACAGGTAGATTGTGAACTTCGATCGTCATACACGCTCGCACCATCGCTGGGCACACAACTTACGTTATTAATATCTTCCTGGCCTACGAGAATATCTACCTATTTCGGTCCTAATTGTCTCTAAAGTTTTAATAGTGCTGGATAACCCACTAGGGTTTCCAGTACAAGGTTCCAGTACAAGCTTCCAGAACCACCTTCCGGAACTACATTCCAGAGCTACCTTCCGGAACTACTTTACTAAATTTGCGCTTCCTGCTGGACTGAAAGAGTAGAAGGACGATCCAAGGCTTGCCTACTGTTGAGGCCAGTGTCTTAAAACTTACATATATATTTTAAATCAGACCAGGATGAACGAGGAAGGCAATAAATATTTAGAACTAAAACTACCTACTTTGCTTGAACCCAATACCCTACCTGCTGGCTGAAGGGACCTAAAATCCCTACTGCCACAATACATACATACATACAGACAGAAACGAATTTTTTTAATTATATTTTTGGACTCTACTGGTCTTAAGTAATGTCCGGGCAGTGAAATTTTTTTTTTAACTTCATTGTACAGATTCGCTTTTCTTTTGTTTTTTCTACTCTTTTATTATATGTATAGATATATATATTAAAAAAAAACATTATTTAACTTATATATATATATATTATATATACATGTATGTATTTCATCCATCCATTCAATCATCAGTATTAATGCAATGCATAGAGAGAAAATACGATTCCATTATTCTTTAAAAACTCAAATGTAGAAAATCACTATTTGGTCACTGGATATGTCAAATATAATTAATTACAAATTTTACATTTTTACAATTCTTTTGAGATTACCTATTTAGAATTACAGATATTCTATAGAAAAAACGCGGCATACGAGCGAAGTGAGTGCGCCGCGGTAGCGGGCCCCAAAGCAGCACCGCGAGCGGAGCGAACGTGCCGCGCCAGCGGCATCCGAGCGAAGCGAGCGCTGTAATTGTGCTGCGCCTCTCTCAGTCCAAACCCTCCAGTCCAAGGACTTATTATTGTGATTTTAAAAGGCAAGCGAGCGTGCCGCGCTAGCGGTTCATGAACGAAGCCGCGGCAGCGGCACGCGACGCTTCAAGCGAGCGCTGTACTCGTGCTGCGCCTCTCTCAGTCCAGACCCTTAAGTGTACGAAGCGAGCGTGCCGCGGTAGCGGCGCGCGAAGCGCCAACGCGAACGAAGTGAGCGCCGCGAGCGTGCTGCGCCAGCAGCACGCGAAGCGGTAACCGAGCGAAGCGAGCGTGCCGCGGCAGCGGCACGCGACGCTTCAAGCGAGCACAGCAAGCGTGCCGCGACACCCGAGTATGACAAAGATTTCAAAATGACAAAACAAGTGTATAGAGTTTTAATCGGTAAATCCCTGTTTTTGGGGGTTCTTTCAACATGACCAAAGTGAACTATTTTATGAAAGTAGTATTTTTTCCAAAAAAGAAGGGCACAGCCACTGAACCCATAACAGCCTCACCAAGAAGTTTGTACCCCGGGCTCTCCAGTGCTCCCACCCGGGCGTGGAATAATTTTAACATCAAACCTCTACAGTGACACCGTTTTAAAGTTTAAATTTTTAAGTAAAGCTGCCCTACAAACAAAAGGTGCACACACAGCCCTCTGCGGGCCGCTCGCGGCCCGCGGCGTACACGCGAACCACTAGTTTATTTATGAGTCTCGAGAGGGCCAGGACAACTACTATGTATAAGGTGCAACATCGGTCCCACGATGTACCAGTGCTCAGATTCAAAATGTCTGCTTCCTCATTTATCAAAGATCTTGCATTTATAAATGTGAACTTAAAAAGGCAAATGGACAAGCAACTAAACAGTTTTGTCTGAGTTTTCTGAATAAATCTATTCATATCTAAACCTATTCTGAAGGCACAAACTTAAATTTTTATAGCGTTAAAATTGTTTCTATCCCTGCCAGACAGTTTTACGAGGATAAAGGGACTGACATAAAGATGAAACAAATTTTAGTGCTGTCAAATTTTAAATATGTCCCTCAGAATCAGGCCTGATAATTGCGTATTCTATTCACAAGTATTTTTCAAAAATTTTAATAGGTGGCCTCCAACCGCTGTTTTACCTTTGATCGCAAATAAACTTTTTTTTCTTCTACTGTTCAGGAGTATGACTTCGTGTTCAGTGTGGACATCAAGGAAGGCTCGCCGCCTATAAAGCTGCCGTTCAACAAGAACGAGGACCCCTGGGTCGCCGCGCAAGCCTTCATTCACCGGTTAGTCTATTTCGACGTTAAAGACCCGAATTTAATTCAATTTCGGCTTTATAACTATTTAGATTGGCTGGTGTTTTGTAACACGCATTTTGATGAGACGTTTAAATATTTATCTGGTGTGAAAAAGTAACAGCTTATACAAAACAATGCAGCTTATATGTAAAAACAGAAATTACAGGTGACAGTATGCCTCACTCAAAGCAAAGGCATACTGCCACTAAGCACTACAAACGAAGCCATTAAAGGCTATGCAATCGTGTTGCTTAGGTGTAATAACACGTTAACAATCCACTTACCATATACCAATGTACTCCACAAGTCCATTTTGATTTTTACCAGATTTAGTTCTAGTTTTCTTCTTAGATATTCTTTATTGCACAAATTTTAAAAGTTAATACAGTTACAAATTTTGTGTACAAAGGCGAGCTTATCTCTAAAAGAGATCTTTTCCAGCTAACCTTACAGGGTGTGAGACAAGGCACTAAGAGCGAGGGGGCAAAAAGTGCATAATATACTACATAATAACTAAATACTGAAACTACTTTACACACACATATATATATACTTCTACTATTTGCACGTATTATTGTTTTGGTAAATGGCAGATGAGAGAGGGTTGTGCTCCTGCAGTGGAGACAAAAATAACCTGATGATGATAATGATGATGAAATGGCGACAGTGACCGCTTACCATCAGGCTGCCTCTTTGACTGTACCTGAAAGTAATATGTTATTATTACATTGGTGTTATTTTTTATTTCAGCCACAACTTGCCCCAAGTTTACCTGGATCAAGTAGCTAACTTTATTATTACTAATGCTAAACTGGAGTCTCTGCCTGCGTCGAGTAATGGGTGAGTATTTTACTTCCGTTTATTAAGTCGATACAATTTATTAAATTAGATGAATAACGTTGGTCAGGGCTATTTATTTATATTTAAAATTTATTTTAGACAAAGCAAGTGGACATATTTTTTTATTTTATTAAATGCTTATTAAAACAAATAAATAAGGCTGAGTTCGATTCCATATGTCTTGTAGGTACTGGTTTTTTTTTCAAACTACGCACATCTACTGAAGGCTCACAAACGCTGAAGAAAAACACGAAATGTCATCATCATCATGTCAGCCTCTAGAAGTCCACTGCTGGACATAGGCCTTCCCCAATGAACGCCACCACACCCAGTCCTCTGCCCTCCGCATTCAGCCGCTACCGACAGACAACACCAAAATATATGACACCAGGGACAGGCTTCTCCTGTGTATATTAAGACCATTACTGCGATCACCAATCCGCCTACCAAATGTGGTGATTATAGCAAATCCCTCAATGGACAACCTACCACAAGTTACATTCTATTGGGGAGGCTTATGTTCAGCAGTGGACGTATTTCGGCCGGTGATGTTGAAGATCTGCAAAAGATATGTTTAGTTCTGTTACGAAAGCCCCTTATTGGCTTACAAACTGACATTGTTGCAAAACCAGTTTTTGTTTGGCGAGTCGCAGGAGTAGTGCCATCGTGACCGCACGCCCATTTTGATAACTCGTACCCTTTCGCGCGCCGAAAAATCGTACCCGAAACTGTGTTATTGCCAATTAGGAGTTGTGTACGAGTCGCGGGGTGTGGTTGTGAACCCGGGAGGTTTGAACCCCCTGAGTGTGGAGTTCCATATGAGTTGGCAGGCGAGATAAGTAGTTAGTTGTCCCGGATTCCTACCGGTGAAGGAGTAGGCCCGGCGCATCCCGTGTCGTGGGGATCGCGATAGTACGCGGATTGTATTGACGCATGTGTACGTGAGTTTTGGTCACCTACTAGTATTGTTTAGCCCGTGAGTGTGGCTCAGGTGCCAATTTAGTGTTGTGGGTGTTATTCTGACGGCTGGATCGAATGCCATATTGGGTGCCGTATGGTTTGTTCGATTATTCGTCCGCGGGCAAGCTCGACGTGATCGCCAAGGCCCAGCTGCTGGGCCCCGCCGCTCTTCGCGCCCGCTCGGACTGTTTAACGGAATACGGCAAAACGGCAGGGTCAGTCAGTAATATTTAAGCGCTGTGTAACGCAGACTGGCTCGCTAGCCGACGATCCCCGACTAAAATACGCTTCCACTGTTTACCATCTTCCGGACCCGCGGCATATCGTACGGCCGGTTAGTGAACCGAACAAGATATTAGCCCGCATCTTAGCGTTAATAGAAATTAAGTAATGGAATGCAATGCTTTGTTTTATATTTTCAAGTTTATGTTTTTAATTTTTGTATTTTTTATCTATATTGTAGTGTAACTTTTACTTTGAAATAAACGACATTTACTATTCATAATTATTATCATCATCATCATCAGGTTATTTTTGTCTCCACTGCAGGAGCACAACCCTCTCACATCTGCCGGAGACAGACGGAGGATTTGGCCTACACTCCCCGCGCTGGCCAGACGGGTTGGGGAGGACTGATTGATGTTTTATAATGTATTCCTTTAGTCGCCTTGTACAACATCCACGGGAAGAGTTGGAGTGGTCCTATTCTACTCTACCGGAAACCACACGGCAAATAATTATTATAACTTAAGTATAATATCCCACGTGTCAGCTTCGCAGACCCGTTCACGGGGGAGTGCCGCTACGTGCCGGGCTCGGGCCCCGCCGCCGGCCTGCCGCCGCCCTCCGCCGCCGACCCCTTCACCGGCGCCGGTGCCTACACCACCGCTGCCGCCGCCGCCGGCACCGACAAGCCGCTGATACCGCACGACGCTTACATTAGGTAATTATACCTATATTCATGGAGGAGTGCTATTCTAACTAGCAGACTGGCGAAATATGCAGCTATTTTATATATTAATAGATCCATAGTGGGGGTATAGCGGTGTTACGTATGAATGAAATATTTATTTACTAGAATATGGTAAAAATAATATGGTATACGATGAAAAGAGTTTCAAGAGTTTTTTTTTATTCTGCCATCCATGGCGTGCAAATTTTAGTTTTACATGATTAATTACTTTAAATATAGAAATAACATTTAATTTTAATACTATAAAGTCATGCATGAAATAAAAAAATAAAAACCTAATATCAAAAATAATATTAATGTAATTTGTCTACTTTTGTTTATAACTTTAAAATTCTAGCACTGAATAGTAACTCCTCTCCAAAAAGTACTTAAACACCTGCTTTTTAAATAAGTCGTTGCCACCGAACCCTAACGTCAAAATGCAACAATAAATCTAATTCCCTTAACTCGAACCTTTCTTGAACACTAAACCAGTTTCTTCTACTATATTTTTGATTTAAAATTAAACAAACTTATAATTCCAGATTCGATCAAGCTAACCTAAAAGCGATACATGACAAGTTAAAAGAGTTCAACAGCAAAATAGGCGACGGACTAAGTGCGTTAACGGACGAACAGCTAGATAATATTGTTAAATTAGGCGAATTGGTGAGTATATTGAGAAATTTAACCTTACTTTTATAATTTGAATCACATGGGTTGGCTTTACCTGCTGCTCTAGTATCTTATCTATGGAAGACCTGGCGACACTTCGACCCTTCAATATCTTTTGTGCCAAACCCCTGTCCTCCAATGCCCCAAGCCGATTTGGTGGACTTCACATAAGCCTTAAAATTTCTTTTTTTGGCATATACAGGTTTCCTTACGATTTTTTCCTTCACCGAAAAGCCTTTCATTTCATTTACTTACATTTTATATCTACTCTTTCTGAAGCCGAGTGGTCCTAGCTTAGAATAGAGCCACCCTCAATCATCCCGTGGGTGTCGTCAAGGCGACTAGGGGATTGCACCAGGCACGGGCAGTACCATTCACCTGTGTTCATTAAGATCATTACTGCGTTCACCAATCCGCCTGCCAAGAGTTGTGATTATGGCAAATCTTCCAATGGACAGCCCACCCAAAAGTGGCATTCTATTGGGGAGGCTTATGTTTAGCAGTGGACGGACGTATTTCGGCTGATGATGATTTACTGCTTAGATTAACTCTAGTATATATTATCTTTGTATGTAATTAATGGATCATGTTGGCTGAAATGAGTTTTTGTTCTGCCAGCTTCGGTATTTTCGGACAAGTACAACTTGGATCTTTTTAAAGGAACAGTGAATAGGATCTTGGTAAGCGCGCTCCACCTTAAGACTCATCGTCACTTACTATTAGGTGTGATTGAGGTCAAGCGTAAACCCATTCAGAATAAAAAAATGATAAATATTCTTAATTTTTCAAAACATAGTTATTGTCTCGTTTGTCAGCCAAATAAAACATGACCGTACGTACGTTTGTGGGATGTGAAGTATTGCAAATTAACCGTCGATGTGCAATAATAAATTCATAACATTCCTGAAAAAAGTCAATAATTGAATAAACACGTTTTGAAAAAGTTTTCAAGTTGTACATACCAAATATAATTTTGTTTTGTTCCAGAATAGTACTTATAGTCCTGAAAGTATTACATTATTGAAGAAAATGTTAGAATGGCCAAAAGGTGAGTTTATATTGAGATTTAGAATTGCTCGACAATGCCCTATATTTATAGCACCAACATTTAAATTCGAGTTATCTTAATGCGTTAGTTCAATTGAAAGAGCGTGCCCCGAAATGGCAGTAACAGGTTCAAGTGCTGCTCGTGTATGAATTGTTTTTTTCTTCGAACTTTGAAATATCTCTAACCATGCTCATATGCTAAAAGCCAGACTATAATTCTGATTTGTCTATATTTTATTAACTTAATTTTTACAGAAATCCTGTTCCCAGTTTTGGACATAACCAGGCTAGCGATAAGAAATAAAGATGTAAATGGACAAATATTCGACACAACGTACGGGCCAAGCTTTATCAAATATCTCCTTTCTCTTCTAGCACCAGGTATGTATACTATGAATAAACATATATTTTTTGTTTATATATTTTATAATGCAGTACTATAATAATTAGATATAATAAACAACGCCCACAAGAACAAATACACCTGTCTAATCACAATATTTGATTTCCACAGAAAACAAAACACGTACTGTCGTGCACAGAATGTACACAGTATTGTCAAAAAGTAAAAATAAAAAAATAAAAAAAATTGTTTATTGGTTTCCTTATAAATAAATATTCATATTCATTAGATGTTAGATAACAATACACAGGTACTAACATGAACCCTGTAAGGGCGCTACAATATATATAAAATTATCAATTAAAAATATAAAATTAAATTATAAAATAGAAATTAATTTTTTTTAATATTTACAATGTCAGCATAATAATGAATTTAAATGTCAATATAAATCTATATAATATAAAATGTCAGAACAACTAATAAAACAAAAACATGACACTAGACAATAATACACCGAAATATTAGATTATACACCGAAATATTAAATTATTTACTAAATTAATAATATATGTATAAGGAAGAACCACTGACTCCAAAACTAGGCGGAAACCTGTATATTTTCGGGGCCAGCCAGCTGGTTTAGTATTAGTATAGCCAGTGTATTATTATTAGTTTTATCTTAAATCCATAAAAAAAAATTACCAATCACAAAAATACATTGGAGAATATACTGGCATGATTAAAACAAGTTGTTATTGAACACTGTTTAAACACGTCTTTTGTTTTAATCATGCCAGCCCTGATATACACCGACCGAGGACTGAGTTATCCACTCAAACGCCCCGGGTGCTACAGTATACAAAATGCAGTTACAGCGCACTCAACTTCTGCGCGCACAATAATTGCTATTATTGTCAATTAGGCATCCTTAGTGTTTTTTAGATTGCGCGCTATTACATTTGTCGTCTACTGAAGTAAAATTTCAATAATAAATTCATTTAAAAAAATTGAAATTTAAAATATATAGTAAATAAAAGTTGCTTTTTGTTATTTTTACATCTATTATTATGTCAGTGAGACGCTTCAAGGGCTTCGGGGAATGAGGTATGAACTTCCAATTGCAGTACATGTTTTTTTTTTCATGTTGTCGATACTACCAATCCTCCACTGACGAAGATATTTTCTATATATTTTTTAAACTCTTGACGGTTTCAGATAATATACCAGCGAACCAAATGCTAGCGATGCGTGTGTTAGTGAACGCGTTTGCTGATCTGCCGGGCGAGATGTTGGTGCTGGCCGCCAGGGAGAGCGTCGTGCACTCCATCATCTGTCTTTCTAAGATCAATAACAACACGCAGGTGAGAAATAGGTTGTTGAAAAACAACGATCGCTATGCAGCGTTCCAAACAATCGCTCTGTTCCACGCAGCTGCAGCTCCGGAAGCCGCAACTCGTTTACATTTACTTTGAAACTTGTGCAGTTACTGCACAGAACATTTAATTATTTCCTAAATATTGACGCTATTTACCCGTAGCGTCAATATTTAGTATTAATTAAATATTCTGCATAGTAACTGCACAAGTTTTATTGTGAAGCCGCAGTTGCGTGGAACAGAGCGATTGTTTGTAACGCTCCATCTAGTAGTACATAGAGATCGTTGTTGATAAATAACTTATTACTAGTCTTAAATTTATACCGACTTCTAAATTTTACAATTTTAAATGACATGTCGGATACCGCTTTCTTCAGATTGGAAATTGTCAAGTTTTTATTCTAACGATTGATGTGAATTATCAACGTTTGTCATTAAGATAAAAATAGATGTAGTTTTTTTTGTAATAAGAATAACATACAAAGAAAAAAGAATTACCTTTCTTTTGGGATAAGTCCGCAAAAGTACACAAATTTATTATTTTACATACATACCTTTTATTGCGTTAATGTTTTTGATGGTAACGAGATAATGATAACTTACGGGATTAGTAAAGCCCTATGATGATGTCAATAACGTGCGCAGATCGCGGCGTCGTCGCTTCTACTGAACCTGTCGGTTGCGCTGGCGCAGCAAATGGACACGATGGAGCTCACCGACTGCATAGTGCAACTATTGTACCGGATCACGGACAACGAGGCATACTTCAGGTAACAGTCAACTATACCGAGGTTGCGGATTCGAATCCCGCTAGGGGCAAATGTTCGTATGATGAATATGAATGTTTGTACCCAAGTCTTGGTTGTTTATATATTTATTTAAGTATGTGTATCCGTTATCTAGTAACCATAGCACAGGCTCTGCCTAATTTGGGACTGGATAATTGGTGTGAATGTCTGAGATATGTAAACAAAAAAAAAGATCAAATTTCACGACGGCATGCCTCGCTTCTCTAAATCGCTTACATTTCATTCATTGCATTGGTACTGTGTTAGTTTTATCATTACACTCTAGTATATATTATCTTTGTCATTACACACCAATCATCAATGGATACATACGTATCCTAAAACTCACGTTCGGATTAACTCCCCGCGTCCCGCGCTCGCCCCTCTCGAAAAGTGCCATCGTGAATTGTACTATCTATACACTCAAGAAAAAAGAACTTTTACAATAATGAAATCTGTGGAATGTGATGATTTCGGACGCATTCGACAGATTTCTACCTTTTAGATTTTCAATTTCTAGATTTTCTACCTTTTTTTTCTGACATACGTGGTTTTTTCCATCATTCCACATTGGACAGATAATCAAATTCCACTTTTGACAGAAGACGAATTTATATTTTTATGTCCAATGTGGATCGTTATTAATGTCCACGTTCGACGTAATAATTAATGGACGGAATATTTTACGAACGGGACCTTATTCCGTCCTAATCGTTCGAAAGTAAGAATTAAAAGCCCATCACTATTCCAATTGTTATTTATTATAGCAGTTTACAAAATGTACAAACAGTTGTGCGTAAGAGAGAAAAAAATGAGAGTGAGTGAGTTGACATTAGGTTTTTTTATAGAAACTGAATACAAAGCAAAGGGTACTGCAACTATACAGTCCAAATGAACAAACATAAAAGCATGTTAATTTATTAAACAATCGCTTATTTACCTTTGTCTCACTTATCTGTCATCGACAAAAATCTGTTTGCAAAAACTATTGTTTTTAAAACTTTGTAGTTGAAGAGAAGAAGGACCCATTTATGTTAATATCCGTCCAACTAAAAATGTATTTTGTACTATGAAATGGGTCTTGTGACATATTCTGTTAATCGTTTGGCATCTATCGTAGTCAAACACCAAACGCTTATTCGTATATGTCCAACTATCTTTTACCCGCGATTTCGTCCGCGTAGGTTTCAATATTTACACTTTTCACTGCTTTTAACGATTAATTTGGCTTTCCGTAGGAATGAGATGTTTTTTCAGGATAAAAACTATCCTATGTCCTATTTCAGGATCTAACCTAAATGTGTGCCAAGTTTCATCCCGATTCGTCCTTCGTATATAAACTATTAGTGGGATGGGACAACCCGTTAGAGAGTACTAAATGGCTTTTAAGTTTGATGGATATTAGCCGAAATGCTTCCAGAGTAGACATGCTGGTTGCCTTTCTGTTGTTATATTCCTAGTATTAATTATTCTGTTCTAGTAATGTTGTTATACCCGATTTAAAAACATATTTTTTTCTTTCCAGAGGCCTGGTCGCCCTCGGGACCCTCCTAGCAGAATCTCCCCAGAAGCTGTTGATTCAAACCAAAATAGTTTCCAACGTGCAGCTCCACAACAAACTAAAGAAGGACAGCCGCTCCGCCCACCGCGAACCCAGTCTTATGAAAATAGCCGCGTGCTCCCAGCAAATAGTCGGGATGTTATGAGAATATGAACTTAGTACTCTGTAAACTGTAAGGCTGTTAGTTAAAACTATCTTTTTGCATCATGCGTTATTGTTTAAATATGCAGTGAAGGGCAATTGGCGCGAATGACTACCATACCTAAATGGTTGACGATGACTGGGGTGAAGCTAAACCCTCACACTGGCGCGGTGCAGTAGCGGGCAAGGCGCGGCCTAGGCTCCATACAAATTTGTACCGGAGGCAGCAGGCCGCGGCAGTGTGATGGAGTCCACTATATAATACAACGGCTAGTGCCGGGATGTATGTTCATGTATCTTGCGGTTTTTCTTTTGTGATAATTCATTTGGCATAGTTTTTTTATTAATTAGTCATTTGAAAAAATCGTAGGCAGCGCCATAGACCTACTATTGTTACATGTCAACTCAAAGCAATGTAAAATATAATATCCATAGGAATATCAAGGCGTTGATATTCAGTTGCAAATTTCTCGAGAGTGATGTAATATAAAAAACAAGTAGATCACACGCTGTGATCATTAGGAAATTATCTTTATTATTAAACGATCTAAGAATTGTGATCTCATTTAGTCACTTACATACTGGGATGGTGGCGGTCAGTAGAACACTTCACACCACTGAGGGCCAGCCGCGGCTTGCGTGCGGTATAATTTTGTATGGTACCTACGCCGCGCTTTACCTGCAGGCCGCTATCGCTCCATTACCTGCAGGCCGCTATCGCTCCAGTATGTAGGTGACTTAAAACGCAACGTTGCTCTTCACTCCAGAAAGGTTTTAAAATTAAAAGGCTATCGTAATAAAAAATATATAATTCAGTTAAATAATTCCTCATTTACAGTGACCACTGATAATAAACATGATTTAGTGCTATGAAAAATTGTCACCAGCAATAAATTTTTATACATTAAAAATAATTGTAATATTAATATTTATAACTATGTTTTATTTTACAATATTATGAAATCCTATCCTATCCTATCCTATCACATTTTCTCCTTAATCCTTTTTAAGGTGGTCGCTCAACACTAGATGGAAAATTAATTTTTAATTTTTTCCTGAATTAATTTCTTCACAATTCCGATAAAATTTCGCCGGCCTTCTAATCCCTTCGTTACCCGTGTTACTACCAGTCTTACTACCAGTAGTAACACGGGTACTTTTTTTTGCCCGTGTTACAACTAACTGCTCTAGTAGTAACACGGGACAATTATTATTTCCCATATTACTACTAGCCATTACCTATGTTGACTCTTCCTTTTTCCAAAATCATTGACATTTATGACTTAATTAAGAAAGAAATATATTAGTGAGTGACGTTTATATTTTGCTTATTTTATGGTGATATTTGCATTTCAATGTAATTTGCAATTACGCACTTGAAAAACTTCGTTGATTTCGTATTGATGGAGAGGCGTTTTGTTTATTTATACTATATTGGAATGTCCGAGTAGTATTTGTGATGAATTAATTATCTTTTTTCTTACGGAAATAAGAAGAACTTAATTTTAATAATATAAAAAAATATTTACATTATTTCTTTCTTTACCTGTAATTAATGTTATCTATACTTATAATAAAACTGTAACTGGTCTATGTCTGTACATGAGAGATATGTAAAAAAAATTTTATGAGGGGTCTTTATAGGGCCAATAGAAGCCAAAACATTTTTTTTAGAATTTTTGTCTGTCTTACTGTATGTATGTTTGTTACCGCATAACGCAAAATATACTCAATGAAATTTGATGCAGTTTTCACATTTCTCTTGCTGGTGCAGTTTTCACATTTCTCTAACTTAAAATCTGGTGCATGTTTCATCTTGTTACGCAACTTAAAACCTGAGATATTAATAAATCACATCGCTTTTTTACGAAAATTTTGATAAAAAAATTCAATATTTCTCGAATGTATGTTCATCATATGTGCGAGGTCAACGGCCGCGGTGCGGCGAATGGCGCGGCGCGTATGGGATTGAGTGAAATTTAGTTTTTGGGGATAGGGATGGGGTTGAAGTTCGGGATGGGATTGGGATATTGAGAGTCTCGAGTCTGAGTGGCAGTTGAAGTATAAGTGGGAATAGAACGGGAGCGGAAGTGGGAACGGGGGCGCATTCTGTATTTCACGCGAGCGGAGCCGCGGGCACAGCTAGTTGGGAAATAAATACTCTTGGTAATTTCCCCGACTTTTGCCCAACAGGCCGGATGGGCAAAAGAGAGGTCGGAGGACAATGTTGACATTAAAAAGAGTAAAGTTCTAAAAGTCACTTCTATCTTATTTTACAGTCCTACCAAGTTATCTATGAAATAGGAACTACGAGTTATCATAATGAAAAGACATTCGATTGTCAGTGCAAATTACATTGAAATCAAAAAACACCTTATCACCATAAAATAAGCAAAATATAAACGTCACTCACTAATATATTTCTTTCTTAATTAAGTCATAAATGTCAATGATTTTGGAAAAAGGAAGAGTCAACATAGGTAATGGCTAGTAGTAATATGGGAAATAATAATTGTCCCGTGTTACTACTAGAGCAGTTAGTTGTAACACGGGCAAAAAAAAGTACCCGTGTTACTACTGGTAGTAAGACTGGTAGTAACACGGGTAACGAAGGTTCTAATCCAATCCAAATGTTCCCAGCTTATTGAATCCTAAAAAATCTACTCTGAAGTCGATGCACATACTTTTAGTAACTTAACATTAAATCAATTCATAGTCAACGACATCACTAGACGAGACTGTATTAGACGTACGTACTGTACGAGACCGACTTAAGCGTTTCTGTACCCCAGTGGTGTCTGTAACAATAAACCGTTAATTGCTATCACATATAATTAGATACTTCGAGTGGTAGTCTAGAAGGTCAGTGAAATCGATTTTTATCGAAAATTGTGGCCAAACAAGGTCAGTAAAATTTAAAAACTATTTTTTTACTACTGATGCCATCTAGTGTTACCCAACCCGTGAGTAACAATCTCAATCGTATAAACATTGGAAAAATAAAAAGATATTTAAATTACTAAAGTACAACACATAAAATAATAATAAAAAATTGAGATAAAGGGTTTTTACAATACGCAGTAGACGAAAATATACAGAGCCCTAGTCGTTTGTTCAGAAGAATAAATACACTTTTGTAATACTATAATGTGGAAATAAGAACCAGGAAGGCATGACTTGTGACTCATAAATAATTTCAATTGTATCAGTCATGATCAGGAAATATTTATCACTGTTGAGATGCACGCCAAGAATCAACGAGGCGGTAAAAATATTTCTTATCGCGACTGTAAATATTTGTAAGCAGTCGAGGAGGCCAAATATTCTAAACAGTTTCGGTGGTCATTGCTAATTCTATACAATAAAGAGTCGATAATTGGTAAGCATCATAGAGTTGGTATAATGTTAAGATGTTAAAAACACTTTTAGCTGTTTAGATATAATTCCAAAGACGTTTAGATATAAATATTTGTGTCCTGATACGAAAAGCCACTAGTAAAAAGGTAATTTTAAGAAAACTTTTTTTTTACTAGTGGTTTTCTTCTATCATTGATGAATTCTAATTGTTCAATCATAAAATTATAGAAAACCGTGCCTTTTATACCATTTTCTCTTTTTACACTTAGCAGTCTTCTCTCCTTCCCTTCATATCAAATTAGGCCTCGACTTCTTACAAATATTGATACTGATTATCAAATACCATACAGAAGATGTTTACCGTCAAACTAGCTTAGGCCACAGAGTGATGAGGGTAAGAGTAGCTAAGTCCCTTCAATAAATTCTTTGTTGATGGCTGTAATTAGGATTTTCCGAGGGTGGCCTGACGGCACTATTATAGGCAGATTTAAGGTCTGTCCCTCAACCTTGTATCCCAATTAAATCTACAACTCGATTATGATACTCTGAACACATCCAGCGGGCGATTCGCGGCGGAAAACGCTCTATTCAAAGCGGCAGCGGGCCGTTAAGTCTAACCAAAGGAGTGGAAGTGGTCAGATAAATTTAAGAACGCGATCGGACCACGGATATCGGATGGACAACAGCAGTGGACGTTTGAAGGATCCGGAAGCACATTCAAATTAATAAGGCTAAAATAGCTTGCTGCTATGGACGTTTCGCCGCTCGCTGAGCAGCGCATTCTGTCCGCCGCGATCGCTTGTTTCGGTGGATGGCCTGCTTTTACATTTCAAATACATAAAGCCATACATTTTCGATGAATATATAAAATCCAAGTATTTGAAACAGATACACTGCTACAGCTCGTCCGCTAGATGTGCACAGAGCCTTATGCGGCACTGATTTTTCTAGTAGCGGAAACAAATCTTCCTAATTCCACCCATGACTACATGATCCAACTCCTACTTCTTTTTCTTCAACTCCTCAAAGCGTCTGTTGAGGTCCTCAAAATCGATGTCATCAGATGCATTGTCCTGTCTGTTGGAGGTATTCGAATGAGGCACTGACGGCAGGATGAGGTCGGACGGTACGGACGGCAGGTCCGGTAGCTCAGGGAAGTGGTTGGCTGGTGGGGCTCGTGGGCGGGGTTGGGGGGTTGGGCCGTATGGGGATGGGGGGGTTGGGCCATATGGGCCGTTGGGCGTGGATGGGCCTTGTTGGGGTGGAGAAGGGGCATGGGGTGGGAATTGGTTATGTGGGGGTGTTGGTGCGTGTGGTGACTGCGGGGACAGCATATGTGTCGGCTGAAAAAGAAACAGATCGTGATTATTATTTGAGAAAAAAAAGTAACTGAAACGTAATCGATCTAGTATTTCTCTGAAATACAAAGTTTTAACGTATGTTTGTAAGTTAGATACTCATAACGGTCTAAGAAATTGGAAACTGCTTAGATACTGTTACAGGAAAATAAAATTAAACAAGTTTCTATTCCGAGGAGTCCTCCGAATAGAAACTTGTTTTATAATAGAAATTAGATGATAACACAAACTAATAAAAAATAGTTTATGCTGTAAACCATTTATATTTTATTTATTTAACAATTTATTGCACACACAAATTACAAACCAATAAAAGTAAGGAAAAAATGCACAAATGGTAATGCTTATCTCTCTTATCTTACCACTATTAGGCGGCACGTAACTTGAGATCTAATTTGCTCATGTAAGTTAGCTCAAGTAACATTCCGCAAATACAATACAACTATATATATATAGCACTAAGGGCGAGGAAATGCAAATGGAAAGCAGTTTATTGGGTTGCTTCAACTAAGGTTGGGTTAGCAGTGTATTAAAAGATTGTTGAAGCCTCGAAATAGTGCTGGCGTAGCGAGTATCATTGGAGGCATTATGATTCTATCTATAATTATAAATTGAATTGTCTATTTTAATCCTATCCTACTAATATTACAAATGCGAAAGTTTGGATGTTTGTTACTCAATCACGCCTCAACCACAGGACGGATCGGGATGAAACTTGGCACACATATAGGTTAGTTTCAGGAAAATGACGTAGGATATTTTTAATCCCGATAAAACATCCCATTCCTACGGGAAAACATAATAGTTTGAGATTTAAAGTTGTCCACAAGGACGAAGTCGCGGGCAACAGCTAGTAGTAAATAAAGCAAAACTCCTTTTTACTTAATACATAAGCTTAGACATCTGTTTTATAATTGTCTTTCCATTTGTTCGGGATTATGTCAAAAATACTTAAGTTTAGCTGATGGTTCTTTGACAACAAATACTTATATACATGTATTTCCCAAATGATTAATAACAGATACATATACTTCAAGCTTCCAGGACAGCAATTATTATTTGGTGCAGATGCAGGGGACAACAATTATCATTCCAGGAGGCCTACTTGGTAACCATTTGGATAGTATTCATGGAACTAAAGAGCTATTTTCTACTTTCTGTCGGGTCATGTGACATATTCTGATAAGGGTTTGACGTAGAACTATGTAGAATGTGTCAAATGACTTGATAGAGAGTACAAACTGTTTTTCTAGTTCGACGGATATAATACGAAATGCTTACGGAATAGGTTTTCTGAGCTGGTGTCCCTCTGCCCTGGTACGAGAGAATTTAAAAAAAGTTGTAAAAGGTACCAAACTGATTTTCCACAATTCTATGATCATCACAGCCTCAGAGTCCACTGCTGGACAGAGACCTCTCCCAAAAGCGCCACTGAACCGGATTCTCGCTTCATCTCACACAGTCACTGCTATTGTGTCATTGTATGATAGATGAATTTGAATTCTTTCAATTGGTAAAAGAAACTAGTAATTTTCATAGAAGTCTAAAAAACACATTTTCTCAAAATTTCCTTGTTATGTATGTAACTTGCACGCGCAGAGCGGGACGTTCCGCTGCCAGGTGGACCGACAGCCTGAAGTTCATTGGGGAAGGCCTATGTCCAACAATGGACGTCCAAGGGCTATGATATCAGGGCAGCCTAATAAATGATGCCCTGTGCAATATTAACTCTTTAGATTGCTATGGTTTAATCCGGCACTAATAGCCACAGCTCACTAACTCTGGTGAGGACTTGATGAGAAAAATAAAGTAAAATAATTACCGAGTCGTGATTTATGCTATCATACGCTGGCGGGAGATTGTGCATTTCGTCCTGCAAAACAAAGGTGGTGTCAAGTAGGCTCATTTATCTCTACTAGGCACATACCAAATCATAATATTTTCTTCTCATCCAACATGTGCGGGGCAGGCACCTGGTGCGGGGGGCGTAAGTCAAAATACACGGTGCTACTTTGCATTCTTGCCATATTCACAGAGCTAATAGTAGAGAACATTACCTATTATTTTAGATAAACTAGAGACTCTCATAAATAAAGCACCCTAAGTTTTTAGTAAACTTTGTTTTGCAGTACACATAGGAATAAACCAATTTTTTCTCGCACGTTCAACAGGCGCAATAGGAATAAACCAATGTGGGCGTGGCCAGGCCTGGCGTGTAAATGAATTGATTTCAGATTTTCCTTCCTACTTTACCGCCAACAATGCCTAATTTAATATCATTACATTGTTGTCCATTTCTTTGCAAAGTAATAAATTAGGTATTTTTGGCGTACCTAGTTAAAAAGCTAAAATCATCTAATAAGATTTAAAAATTATAATTTTTAATTTGTAAATGTACAATTAATTGGTTATTTACAAGTTCCTACTTACAAAATTTACGTGCTGAGAAGCAATTGTTCAAAATGTCCTCCGTTTTGATGAAGGCACAGTCTAGCACGGCGAAGCGAATTTCGCTTTAGTTTTCGCAACACATAAACGTTTTGTTTCACTGTTTCGAACGCTGGAACAAACCTTTCGCGTAACACATTTACACTGTCTATCTACTCTGAGTATACCAAGCGTTTCACGTCACTCCAAAAATAATAGTCCATCGGAGGAATAGTCCGGAAACCGTGGTGGATGAAATAAGAGCCCAGTAAATTCCCGTCGATTGAGACTAAAGCGGTGTTGAAACGAGTCTCGCTTAATTTTTCGAGGATTGTGATCACGATGAGTCCACCAGTGCTCATTATGGATATTAAAAATTCCAACTCTCGTAAACCGGCTTTCGTCAGTCCACAAGATGTTGACATGTCGGTTGTCCAGTAGCCAGCGACAAAATGTACTCCGTGAGGCGTTATCTTGAGGGAGCAGATCTTGGACTTTCCGAAAGTGAAACGGACGTTGTTATTCACTTTTCAAAAGTTTCCACACTGTCTTGTGGCTCACACCGAAGTAACGGCCTGCTTCCCGGGTACTGGCACGAGGCTCTCTTTCAAGGTACTCGAGAATTGACTCTTGCAATTCGACTGAGAGTCCTACGCTGCCTCGAGCTTGAGCGTGGAACCGGCGATGGTCTCTAAGTCTCTGCGTGACATGCTCTCTAAGTCTCTGCAAGCATCACCTGACGGGTCGGCCTCGGTTGGTTAGGAAACATTTCCACAAACATTTCTACGGCTTGTCGCAAACTGTTACCACTTATTGCGTACAAGCGCACCATTTCTACTAATTAAATATTTGAATACGCTTCAGTCATTTTTACAACAATATTTTTGAGAATAATGACAGCAGTTGACAATCAAATAATATCATTGTATAAAGAGACAAGATTAGCATAAAGAGTCTATGTCATGTCGTGATCTTACGAAAGATAAAAGTGATGTGCATGCATTACGATAATTAGTGGTGTGCTTAACAGATTGTCGATAAAATAAAATAATCCAGACCAAAAAAAAAAAATTACGTCATGATTTTTTTATTGATTTGTGTTTAGTATCAGTAATATAGTTACCTCTGTAAATATGGCAAGAATGCAAAGTAACATCCTGTATATGATTTCTGACAAAAAATTTTTTTTTTATATACACATACATAAATAGAAATTTGTGGTATTTCCAATGTATTTGCAGATTAAATCTCTTTTCTTAAGAGGTTTGTTTACAGTTTTCTGGTATACCATTTATTTTACGTGTTTTTTTTCTTGCAATAGCATTTTAATATTCGTCATGTTCATGACCAATATTATGCTGAGCTACAATTGAACTAAAACTTAATATAAATTAGGTGGTATTAACCGCTCTATATAGTTCAATTACAATAAACAACTACACTGCTTAAGAGTTTACTTCTTACTGAAATTAAAGATCACAGTCTATTATAGTCTATTACTCGAATATAACCGATTTTACCTGACACCCGAATTGCATTCTAAGTCATCTTTCATAATATACGAGTATGTCAGTGATGTCATGCACAAAAAGACAAAGACACTAATAGAAACTTTAATTTTATGTCCTTGTCGAGTCGATAAAGCAGTTATAAACATGGCTGCATTAAGAATAGTGTAGCTGCTAGTGGCTCAACAATCATTGCTCGTAATCTTACATGCAGTAATCTCAAGCGAAGTTAACTACTTATTCAACATGCTAAGTCTCAAGCCTAAACATACCTGGAGGAAGCTATTGGTCAAGGATTTAGAGTCAACTCCAGGGGGCACGCTGTACCCCATTGGGGGGTGGCTTGACCCGCCGAAGTTCGGAGCGCGCGGGGCAATAAACCCTCCTGCCTTTCCTCCAGAGGGCTCCTAGAAAACAATTTTGTTTTATTAAATGGGCCATTTCAAAAACTATATTCTAGATTTTTTCCGAACTATGTTATATTTTATCGTAAACGTAGTATTAAGATGAAACTCATTTTTAACCTCAATTTGTATTTAAAAAGCAGTACCAAAAATTTCATACGACATAATCTTTGTGAAAGCGGATTTTCGGAGATGACAAATATTAAAACATCGCCACCGACTACAAACTGAAAATGAATTAAGTTTAAAACTCACGCAGCAACAGCCAGATTTTTCGAAGCTTTGTTAAGTCAAAAGTGCACCGTTATCACATTTTGTTTAGGAATGTATTTTCCGGATTATTAATTGTGGACCACTGGTTTAGTCATCTCATACGCGATCTACAGGAAGATTGTTGTGTGTGACTGGTTCTGTTCTAGATACAACCACTAAAACTTGTAGTAATAGAGTGGAATGATTAGCCTTAAATGTTGTAGAAGACTGTATAACCAGCAGAAATTGGTTTCCGTAGCAATATCTTACCGTGGGGTAGCTGAAAGGCTGTGTGTGTGGTGACGGCAGGTTTGGCATCGGTGGCGGCGGATAGCCTATAAACCCGGGAGGCATTGGGGGGGCGTTGATGTCTATCAACATTGCGTCACGACCTGTAACAAAATGTTTATAACTCTCAAGCTGTCCCATCGTATACTAGTTTGGTAGTCGCCTCACGTTTTTGCCATTGAAGTTTCACACCCAACTCGTACCGATGAGTTATTTAGTTGTATATATTATATCACAGGCTTCTCGCTGAGGCTCATGTGGAATTGACTAACCTGTGATGCACCAGTATGGCCCTCTGCGAATTTACTAGTTAGTAGGCTACTCAATACCTTGTCGCCAGACCTACTAGTAGGGATATCCTATTCTTACATTATGCAAGTGATACAGGGGAAAACTTTGCTGTATATTCTAGTTTTTTCACATTTTAAAATGGGAAGATCTTTCTACATTTGTTTTACTAATGGAAACAGTTAACAAATGGAGCATTTAAAAAAATCAAAATAAGATTGTTCTAATACAAAAAAAAAAGAGTTCATGCTTCAAAAGTTTTAAAACACAAACCTTCTTCTTCTCTCATCACATGCTCATCAGGAGTGTACTCCACATTATAATTCTTGGCGATTTCAATCAAGTACTTCTCAACCAGTATCTTAGGAGGGCTCTGCACCGACATCTTGTGTCTTAGCTTTTCACTGATCGTGTTGACATTCTCGTTCCTGCATGCATCAGCATAGATCTTGCCGTATTTCGCTGTCAGTAAGTCAGATATCACTTTGAGCTCCTGCAAAAATTATCTAATAAATAAAAACGTAAACTTCGCATCTGTACATTAAAGATATTAACAAAAAAAAACTTCAATCATTTTTGAAAATTTTGTCTGTTTATCTATTTGTCTGTTTGTTTGTGCACGCATCACTTAAAAAATACTTAACCAATTTTGAGGACTTTTCACAGAAACATAGGGCTTAACTCGGAGTAACATTTAGTCTTTATTTAATCGCAATCAGCTCACTCAAGTTATGGGAACTTTCAGTTTTCAAATACATTACTTAGTAGGTATATGCAATATAACAAAGAAGGAAAATTATTATGTTCAGTACAATTCAGACTGCGAAGAGTTTAGACCACATTTGGAGCTGTAGTGGGAGTGGGCATGGGAGTAGAAGCGAAAGTGGAAAGGGGAGCGGATTCTGTAGTACACGCGAGCGGAGCTGCGGGCACAGCTAGTTGTATTATAAATTTTATAAGTTGCATATATATACACTAGTTTCATTCCAAACTAGGATTTATTCGTACTAAAGGAATTAAACAAGTCTATACAAAAATAAAACACCCAGATCACAGACGACAGACCACTTTGTACAATTTTTACAAGTCATACACTTGTGGAAATTGTACAAAGTTGTCTGTCCCCAGTGGGAATTTATTCCACTTCCATCATTATGATTCAAATCACCATCTTTTACAATGGCATTTAGTGTTACATAAATATAATTTGTTCTCAGATTTAAGTAAGTACCTGAACATCAGTGTGCATTCTAGGAGCGACCCAAATAAGACTAGAAATTGCCTCCGTAAGCCCCTCATCCAGTTCTTTCATCTGAGTGACGAGTCCGAACCTTGCTAGTATCAGATCACAGTACATTTCTACTATCTCCATTGCTTCCACCATGTAATCCTCTCTGCAGGCAAAAAAACATATAATTTAGAAATCATATTCATGTCATAACATCTACTGGGTGGCTGCTATAAGATGGATTTCAACTGGCCTAATCTTACAATTCTTTCACATTATTATAACTTTAAAAAAACTAGACAAACATTAATCTAATCAGTTTGAGTTTGGTTTTAATTTTGATTGTATTAACAACAAAAACAAATAAAGGTCAAAAATATACTTGAATAGTTTATATCAGGGTTTGTAAAAATGTGATATGTTCTATAAACTGATTTAAGATGTTAAGATTGTTGAATAACTTAGAGATTGACTAGTTAGATAGATTAATACAAAACTTCTTAGAAATCTAACTTCCTACTCATAATTACGAATGAATGGGCAACATATTTGTATAATTACTTATTTATGATTACTATAATCAGTCTTAATAAACAAATTAATTAATAATTAATAAATATAATCTTTTTTTTGGCTAATTTGTATAGCCGGTCAGTCCAATGGCTTTATACTGAAAAGTAAAAGCAGCTAAATTAGATCTATATGAGGAAAATCATTTAGTTGAACACAGGGGTAGTAATGGGTGTGTTGGAAGGAAGAAAGAGAGAATGGTGGGTAGTAAATAGAGGAGGGAAGAAGGGAGGTGAGGTGGGAGGGAATTAGAGAAAGCAGGAGAGAGAGGAAGGATGATTGGGGAAGGAGGTATTCATACATCTGCGATTATAGCTCTACTATAGATCAATAAAATTAGAGTTAGTAGTAATATTAGAGTTATATTGGGTTATCTTGCTAAAATTTTTGTTGTTGCCGTAGACCACAGAATGCACCCTGAGCGAACAAGGCAAGCATGCTGCGGCACAACCTGTCTAAGAGCTAGAGCTACATTTTATAGTTATAAATTATCAATAAAAAATTAAGCTCACCTTTGTACACACCATTTATTACTGTATTTTGTTTTAAGATGTGCAATAAAGAATATATTAAATTAACAATTTCGACTTCGCCAACCAAAATGATGAGAAAATTACAAATAGTCTAATGTAAATTAAATGGAAAATCTATACTTATATTTATATTACCAATATCTCCTTCATCTACATCAATTACACAATATCTATTTTAGTGACTCTATTGTGATTAATTGGTCGTCAGTCTTTGTACATCGTTACTCTAGATGCTAGTTTATTAAGCATCACTCGATATGATTTGATTGGTTTCAAGGGCAATACTAGCATATTAGTTTCGTCATAATTGTTTTTAAAATACAGGAGTCTTTGATAAGTTAATTTTATTGTAGACAACTTTCAACGACAGCTACTCACCGGATTATGTGTTCCACGCGAATTTTGGCTCTTTCGCTTTTACCTGAAGCTATATATTCGGCGATTTCCTTTCGCGACTTCTGAGCCAATTCAGTTTTCTTCTTCTCCAACAATTTCAGACGATTTATAGCCAACCTCAAATGGGTTTTGAGCTTCGTATAATTTGGATTTGTTGAAAACATCTTGGCTTGTAAATAACTTACACTCTTTTTACACTTTTTCCTGATAAAATTGGATCCGATGAGTAACACAAAATTTTCTTGTATGTTTGTCTTGCATGAATCATCCAGTCCAGATTATGATGGTAATGTAGTATGGTAAAGTGACAATACAGGATAGCTTATGACAAAATGTATGAGAAAGACAAGGATAGCTATATTTATTATATTAATTTTGACAAGAACTGAAACATTTGTTTGTGCTACGAGAAAACGAACGAAAGAACAATCGGCATCTGTCAAAATGACATTTGCGTTTTGATCGATGTCATTTGCATTTTTATTGATTAAATTTTAGTTTATACCCAAATTAAGACTATAAGTATTACATGAGTATTACACTCTAGTATATATTATCTTTGGTATTAAAGACAAAATCAATGAATCCATTTGACCTAACAGTGCTAACAGGCTGGCGCAACTCAGTAGTAAAAAAAACGGACAGAGTTTTTAATGGCGGCCTAATCCGTCCAAATCAGGAAGAGCACTGAAACCCAAAATTGTTATAGGACTCTTGTGATCTTCGTAACCTGACGGATTATGTGTTATTTTTTTCAAGAATTTTGTATGGGAGTCCTGTCTCTTACTAGTTATATTCTCTTTGGTCCGGACTCTTCGAGTCTTTATATCCTCTTTGTTCGAGTCGTGCGGCGCAAACTTCGAAATGAGCGGGCAGGAAATTTTAATTGTATTTTCATTAATTATTAAATATTAGTTGGTGATTTCTATTCAGATTTTTTTCTGCTCCAAGACTTGACTATCTTGACTATGAATGATTCGAGTGATGGTGAAGCGTCGAAAACATTAAAAAGACGATACGATTCAATTTCTCCTGAAGCTTCAGATAAACTGATACTGCCTAATAAAATGGCAACTAAATTCTCAAGGATAAAGATAATTCTTTTTGAAGACCACAACCACGTTTATATAGAAGATAAGAAAGAGTATACACATATGTCTGTGCGTATTTACATTGTGAAGGAAACATAAATAAACGTGACTAAGCTGATCTTCTTAAAACTGAGATCTTCGTAACCTCAAACCTTACTAAAGCTTACTATCAACGTTAGTAATTGAAGTTGTGTGACTTTAAATTAGGACCATTGGTCTGAAGCACTCTGATACTGATAAAATAACATAGAATTTCTACTAATAATGACCTGGCTGTATAGTCTAGCGACTTTTGCCTGTCCGAAGGACGAATTAACAAAAAAAAAACATCTCAGTTTTTATACGATTTGTGTACCGTAAAATGGGGTGAATAGGCACAAAATCAAACTTTAGACTCAAATTTATCGATGTTATAGTACGAATTTAACATTGATAACCCTTTGCGAGTTGGTCCGGCCGCTCATACTTTACGAATATACCCAAAATACCCGAAAAAATCATCGAAAACCCAATGATTTTGGCCAAAATATGCGCTATCCCTATTCATGCTTGAAGTGGGGTGACTTGGGACGGTAAAGGGGTAAATAGGGAAAAAGTCGTAGGGTTGTCAAATCTTTATCTATAAATAAAGCCATATCTGAAATAGGTTCCTTAGTGTACAAAGTTATTTCTTAGTGCTAATTCCAAAATGATGTTTTAAAATAAAAAAAATGTTTGGTAATATTTCTTTAATAAGTATTATTATTACAAATCACAAAAGTTATATAATCGTACTGTTTGAGATCACAAATTCCCTATATCAAGTTCGTTATATTATATATATATTTATTATTTATATATATTATATAGTATTGAATCTCATCAGCGTTAAATCAATTTTCACATAGGAACAACATATTATCCCGCAGTAAAAAGTTACTTATTTTTGTTCCCGGGCGTTATACTATCTTCACAACAAATTTTATTAAAATCGGTTCAGTAGTTTTGGTGTGAAAAGACAACAGACAGACAGAGTTACTTTCGCATTATAATATTAGTATGGATAATATTATTTATTATAATTTGTCACTGATATAAAATTTCAGTCTGTTTAAATTATCAGAAATGAGTACAAATCTGAGTAGTTTCTTAGCTACAATATATCGGTTCAAGATACATATATAAAATTTATAACAAATAAAAAGTGATAACCCTGTCCCTATACAAACCTTACCGTTTCTATTCGCCCCTCACTGGTCTCTATTTACTAAGTATGGCGTGCCTATTTAGACCATTGTCGTCCCTATTCGCCCCTCTACCGTACCTATTAACCTCTTGTCTTGACCAAATTTACAGACCTTTAGATATTTTGAATTTATACAGAAAGTACACAATATTCAGACTTATCTGCATTTGTGTAGATTCAACAATGTACAATCTAACATCTACACCACTCTTCAACTTCCAGAGACTTATATTTTTTCTTAAAAAGATAAAGTTTTGGCACACAAATAAACACAACATTTTTAGACCGTTTTTCAAAGACAAATTTTGACCATTTGTTGATAACTTCATTGCTTTCCAGTGTGGCTATTCAAAACACAATATTCTACCACACAAAAGTAATTTGCAACAATTGGTAGGTAGTTTTTTCTCATCTATTTATTTAGCTTAATATTTCATTCCCGGTTTCGTCCCTATTCAGACCCCGATCCCTATTCACCCCATTTTACGGTAGGTATTATATTGTATTGTTTTGTTTTAGTGTTAATAATCATGAGTTGTATAGTTTGTGATTGCAGAAGCGTTTGGTATCCAAAATCTACTGTGAAATTCCACAGGTAACTTATTTAAATTAATATTTCCCATTGTCATAGTAACGTTTAGAACAAGGTTATATTTCGGTGCCTACGTTTAAGTTTTCTATGAAATAAATAAAAATACACTCCATCTTCTGTATCAGATCTAACTACTAACTGCTTTTTATGGTAAGCATAAATATATAAAAACAACTGTTAACCAACAAAAAATTGAAGTTAGAAGACTAGGGTAAGTGCGCGTTGCACTTTACGTGTATGGTCATTTATGTCAGTTCTAGAAAATATTATGGCACCGACACATTTATCACACGCGACGGGACGCTACGCAACGCGTGTGGAGTAATATCAAGCGGTACCTATGAAATCCTATGACCCGAACGCGTGTAGAGTTAAAACGTATTAAATCCTATGACTAAAAACACATCATCACGCGTCATAATACTCACGCCCTGGTCCCAGAGGGGTAGGCAGAGACGATGCATCGCCACTTGGCGCGTCCAACTTCGCAAAGCGACTCCCATCATCCACTTTTCGCTCCGTGATACCTACCACTTGGCGTGATGAGTGGCGAACAACATCGTCGCGTGTGATAGATGTGTTTGTGCCTTTAGTAATATTTTTTATTCCAATTCATTTTTATTTTTTTATTTTTTGCTAATACTAATGTTTTCTCTTACAGTTTCCCTAGTGATCCAAACAAGAAGAATGCTTGGCTAGCCACAGTACCAATAAAGGGAAAATTCTACAATTCTGCCAGGATTTGTAGTATGCATTTTAAACCTGAAGACTATGACCCTCAAAGACCAGACCGCCTGCTTAAAACTGCTGTGCCATTTTATACATACAATTTATGTACTTGTTGCAACACATCAGTAAGCAAAGCATTTACTATATGGAACATAATTATAATCATAAATTTTTAACCTTCAGTTTAAGGGGTAACCATCAATGTAATATAAGTTCAAAGCATGTATTTCTCTGTCATTACTTAGTTTGTGCTCTCTGTGTATCTTGTTTTTGTCCTGATATTTTCAATCTGTCACCCTTCAAGGACATTCAGTAAAATGTTTGGCATTTAAATGAGTTTTGCTCAGCATACATCCATTGACGCATCCCACTAGCTAACTAAGTAGTATATGTGTATGTATCTGTCTGTGGCATTATAGCTTCAAAACTGACTTTGTTAGTCAGCGTTAATGTTTGATCTAGTATGTTGAGCGAATGATCAGTTTCTTTGGGCCAGAAACAGACCATGGAGGAAAATATCTATGTGTTCTTCTATGTGCCAGGGTTATTAATTTTTGCTAATTTGTTGTAAATTTATATTGTTTACTTATAAAAGATTACCTTCATTTTTCAGAAATGTCTTAAGATGCCTACAACTTGCCCGACTACATCAGATGTAGTTGTTAGTGATGTAAAGTCTACACTGACACATCCAGCTCAAAATATTGTAAGTAAATAAGTATCTGTTTGCCATTTTATGCTATTTTTCTTGAGCTGATGTGTGTAATTTTTTTTGTATTTAACAGGAAGATGAAAAAGGACCACTTATTAAATGGTGGGCTTCACTTCAGACTACATCAAATATGGATGTTAGTAAAGAAGTAGACATCATGATGCCGATGCCACCTCCAGCACAAAATATTGTAAGTAAATAGTAGTATCCATTTGCCATTATTATTTAATTAGGTTCTTCTCAGTATTGACAATGTTTTTTTATTTTGAACAGAAAAATGTACCACTTGTTAAACGGCCAGTTGTAAAAGATTTCAACATTCAAGTGGGCATCAAGACACCTCATGAAGAATCTTTAATTAAGGAAAATAAAGTATTAAAACGGAAAGTTCAGATGCAAAATAAAAAAATAAAAGAAATGAAATCAATTATTAATGTCGTGCGTAATTACATTTCGCAGTCTGAAATCGATAATATACTGCAGGGCAATTTTGTAAATATTTGTAAAAAGTTTAAAGATTTAGCCATTCCCAAAAAAAGAAAATACAGTGCAGATTTAAAAGCTTTCGCTTTAACGCTACATTTTTATTCGCCGGAAGCGTACAATTATTTAAGAAAAATTATTTCATTGCCACACGAAAGTAAATTATTGTGAATAAGAATTTGACAAATGAAACTCAAAAATTATTAGGCTATATCCGCACAAAACGCCAAATATTACACAAAACTATATTATTTTCACATGTTTAAGTTAGTTTTTGTAATTTTTGGCGTTTTGTGTAACATCAATTTTGTTTGTAAATAAAAGAATAAAATCTTTATGTACAATTATTATAGTTGAGGTTTTATTGTCCTACAATTACATAGGTAAATCTTCTTTAAAGTATGTTTTGTCTTAAATGACAACTTCAGAACTTTTAAATTTTATAAAGGAAATGTAAGTACTTAAAATTTTACAATGAAGCCTAGCATACCTACTGTCGGCCATTTTTATAATTCCTCGAAATCGAGGCCATCACTGATCAAACCTCAAAATATCGATAGAGGATTTCAATACAAACAAAAAATGTAATATTGGCCAAGTATCCTAAAGTTCATACTTTCCGAGATATTAAAGGTCTAAGATATCGACCATATTTAAATCTCAATTCTCTGCAATTGTTAGTATCTGTTTATGGCTACGACGCGGATGACCTAGTGACCATGGTCCGAGGATTCTGTCAAAAGTACAATTTCGTACCTTATGCAAAGAGCGATAACCATTATTAGCAACTGGTGCAGAGAGCACGAATTATCAGTCAACGCTGATAAAATCGTCCTTGTGCCATTTACTAACAAACAGTAGTTGAAAGAACTGACCAAGTCTAAATGGTAGGCACATACCATTTTCCAAAGAAGTAAAGTATCTGGGAGTCACACTCGATCTGAGACTGACTTGGAACAGCCATATAGTAGCACACGACAACATTACACAAAATACTAAAATGCCTTAGGTATAAGCTACAGACTGGCAGGGAAACAGTGGAGTCTCAACCTTTACACAGCCATTGTGAGGCCGATAATTACATAATTACTCTGTGGTCTGGAGTAACAAAGCCAACCAGATAACGGTAATCAACAAACTGAGCAGCCTACAAAGGACTGCCTGGTCATCTACATATTGAACAGATCGCGAGATCCAGCATGTACAGACTATCTGCCCTGGAGAAGGTAAACTGGTTTTTTAAGACCCTGAGATCTGTTCTAGACTCGGTTCTAGAAATTCCAATCCTAATCATGGTATAGGATACCATGCTTCCACTGTTCAAGTTTGAAAAACTACAGTGGAACTGCCGTCCAGAGATGAATGGTTTAACAGCCAAATTCACTGGGAGGCCGGTAGCCTGAAATGGTTTACCGATGGTTCCAAGTCAGGACATAACGTAGGATGTGGTGTTAATGGAGAGCACCCAAACTTCGGATTAAGTGTAACTTTAGGGCAGCACGCCTCCATTTTCCAAGCGGAGGTAAATATACGCCATTATTGAATATGCGGATATAAACCTCCGTAAGAACTACGTCAACCATCGCATATATATCTGTTCGGATAGTCAGAAAGCTCTCATGGCACTAGCTTTAGAGACAATAAGCTCTAAGTTGGTGCAGAACTGTGTGACCCTATTAAACTCCTTGGCCGAAAAGAACAAGGTGGTTCTACGCGGGGCATGCAGGGATCGAGGACAATGAAAATGCCGACGAACTTGCAAAGGCGGGAGTCAGAGGAACGCTATGCGATCCAGAACCATGCTGTGGCGTTCCAATAAGCCTGCCACGCCTAAAGCTCAGAAACCTTTGCCTAGAGCAATCCATCAATAACTGGAATTACACGCTAGGATTGAACTACTCCAAAGCACAAATCAGGGCTTACAATCGGAAGTCTGTCCAAGAAATATTAGCGCTTAGTAGGAACAACTTACGCATAGTTGTGAGAGCACACACAAGACATTGTGGCCTGAACAAACATATTCAACCTCAAGCTCTGAACCACAGGAGTGTGTAGGCTCGGCTCGGTGAGAAAGCAGAGGAAACCCCATGCACCACCTGTGTGAATGTGGCCCACTGATGCGTAAAAGAAATACACACCTGGGTAACACCTTACTTCACCCTGACGACGTAAAACAACTCAGTGCTAAAAGCATTGTGCACTTTCTAACTGCTGCAAAGCTTAACACGGAACTATAGTATGGTGGCGATTACAATAGACCAGAAATGGTCGCAGTGATACAAGGTCTAGTTTGAGACCTTGAAATAGCCCCAACTCGAATTACTTACGTATCTGTTTGTCAAATTTGCATACATAGTTAAAATTAGGGCTAACACGCACTGCGATTTTTATTCGCGCGATTGTTCCGCTCAATTCTGTGGCATATGGAAATTGAATGAAGCTGCACGTACTTGCGGAAAAAACCGCGCGGAAAAAAATTCAGCAACTAAATGTGTGTCTTGCTGCAGATTTCACCGCGCCGCGGATGCGGAAAAAAATCCGCGCGGATAAAATCACTCGAATAAAAATCGCAGTGCGTGCTAGCTCCAAGACACAAATTTGGTTGCGGAATTTTTTGCGCGTGGTTTTTTCCGCAAGTGCGTGCAGCTTCATACAACTTCCAAATGTCACAGAATGCAGCAGAAAAAATTGCGCGAATAAAAAATCGCAGTGCCTGTTATTGCTTAGGGCTAACAAGCACTGCGAATTTATTCCGCAGAATTCTGTGACATGGAAGTTGTATGAAGCTGCATGCACTTGCGGAAAAAATTTCGCATCCAAATCTGTGTTTTGCTGCCATAGAAGTAGTACATAGATCGTTGTTGGCTGCAGATTTCACCGAGAAAAACAAGGGATCGAAGGTGTTTGCCAAGCGACTTGTGAGGAGCCACATGAAAAAGGTGAGGACGTCTGATGGTAAATAGAATAGAATAGAATAGAATTCAGCTTTATTTTTTATAATTCTTGTTACAATTATTTGGCTCGCCAAGTACGAGCAGTGTTGTTTACATATATGTCTTATGAAAGATCTGAGTGTAAAGTAAATGGGGCTCAGTTCATACAAGAGCTGGCTCACGCATACGCTATGTGTTTTATTTTAAAGGATAGGGATGCGAGGAGGGACCATTCGCTTGGAGAGCGGTTTGCCTCTTTCTTGCTTGGATACATATTCAATTTCACCGGCACGTAGGCCAGGCAACATAGGGTTGTGATGGTTTGACTTGTTATATTTATTGCCAGGGAGTGTAAGTCCGGGGATTTGTTGGTCTTTTAATTTGCGGAGCATGTCTTCATGAAGGTCTCTGGCACGTATGTACCAGGGATCCTCATCAAGCATATCCCAAATTACTGTTGAATTTGTATTGCGAGGAAAGTTACCCGCGATCTTCAGTGCTATTCGGTATTGTCTCTCTAATTCGGTTAGCTTGGACTTACACACTCTTGGGTATAACTGTACTATGCCATAATCAATTATAGGTAACAGTGTAGCTTTTATCACTTTGACTTTGGTTTCGAACGACACTTTGCTGTACCACCCTATGATAGGGGCTAGCATACCGCGCACTTGTTTAACTTTTTTCACTGTGTGTTTTACGTGTTCCTTCATTACTAATCTTTGGTCGAGATACACCCCGAGGTACTTAATAGTGGTCTTTATTGGCACCTCGTTCTGTTGAAGTCGGATGGTTCGTTCGTATTTGCGCTTGTTCGTGAACATCGCGCACTCCGTTTTGCCCACGTTTGAGTTAAGTCCCCATTTCTCGTAGTGATCGATAATCTTTTTAGCAGCCCGTGCTGCTCGGCGTGATGCCATGTCTGGCCAGCTGGCCTCATTCAATATACACAGATCGTCAGCGTATTGAGAGAGTGTGATATTTGCGATATGGATCTTTGGTATATCGCTCACGTATAGATTGAAAAGTATCAGACCCAGAATAGAACCATGCGGGACTCCGTGTGGAACCAGCTGCCATCTTCCGTACATCGTGCGATATTTGCCACGGGCCTTCCGGTCAGCAAGGTAATTCTCGATAAGCTTAATGACATTGTTCGCCATTCCAGCGTCGAACAGTTTACGGCTCAGTCCCGCATGATTTATTGAATCAAATGCTTTGCTAAGATCTGTAGAGATCATAGCCACACTATTTCCCTTGGCCAAAGCATCGGTGATAACCTTGCCCGTCCGTAGGATTTGCGTGCCTGTCCCTCTGTTTTTCATGAACCCGTGTTGATATTCCGGTATGAGTTTTAGACGTGTCACCTCCGTGAGCACTCGACTATACATGATCCGTTCACATAGCTTACCCATGATGTTTAGTAACGTAACTGGACGATACGAGGCAGCCTCAGTGTGCGGCTTGTCTGGTTTGTGTAGGAAGATACAGTCTCCGAGCTTCCATCTCTTCGGATAGTATCCCGTGCACAGAGTGTAGTTTATAATTCTTACCAGTGCGTTGTAATACACCGGCCCAGCGAGTTTCATCGAGTCGACCCTCAGTTGATCGGGGCCTGGCGCTTTCTTGTTCTTGAAGAGGCGAAGAGCTCGTAGTACCTCCTCCGCGTCGGTCTCCACCAGTGGTTGGTATGGCGTGTAGATTTCACAGTTCTTATGAGAGTCATCGACGTTTGATTCCTTTACTATGGCCGAGTCAACGAGAGTGTTGATCGTATCTTCTTCAGTTACGACTCCAAACAAGTCAGGTAAGCGCTGTGGGTTGGCCTTTAGTGAGCGTTGAATTTTCCACATCTTTGCATAATTGTTCTCGGGACTCACGATGACGATGTTCCATTGAGCCTCTTGATATTCTTGTAGTGCTTGCTTCAGAATAGTTTTAGCGGCGTTGTATATTCTATGTAGGATATGTCCTCTCGGTGCATTCTTCGCTCTCCGTTTGCTTCTGTTGCGGTGTTGTATCATATATTGGATGTTCATCGGCAGTTCCTCCCGTCTTTTTGACTCTTGTAGCGGCGCCATTTCATCCAATGCTTCGGTTAATATATTCTCCATTCGCTCGACGTATGAGTCTGCCTCGGCATCAGTAGTTGGTAACGTGAGCGGTAGGTTTACTTCGATTAGTTCTTGAAATTTGATTCGAGACTCCTTGGATTCTGTGATGTTTCTCATAGTTCGCCTAAGTTGTACATGTTCGTGCACTTCTATGTCGACCTCCAGCTGCCACGGATAGTGATCCGACGAGATAGAGTCCAGTTGTTTGGTTCGATACGTATACTCAATTGCCTCTTGCGTTATCAGTGCGACATCAAGTATGCCGTTTCCTTGGTGGCATGGTCGAGATGGAAGGCTAGTATGCACCAGCTTTGCTTCTCGGTTGCTGATGGCTCGCTGCACTAGCGCGCCTGCTGCTTGTGTTTGAGAGTGCCCAAGTTGTTGCATTCTTAAGTTCGAGTCCCCAACGTTGATTGAGGTAGTATTATCTTCCAGTAATGCTTCCCAGTCTGCTCGTATTTGACTGAACCTTAGATGTGGATTTTATAACCCTCGCACGATGATACCGCCGTCGATTGTTTCTAGTCTGATGGCTACTCCCTCGATCTGCCGGTCTACCTCATCCACGCCCGGTATCACCGTAGTTAGATTCCAACGGAGACTTTGTTTTATGTACATTGCCGTGACAAGATGAGCTGCCCTGGCGTCGTAGATTTTATTGAATCCCGGTACGTTGTACTTGCTTTTAGTAAAGTCTACCTTACACTCATTCACAATCAAAATATCCGGCTGATGCTTGACAGCCAGTTGCTTGAGTTCAATGTGTTTATTTCGAATACCTTGAATGTTACAGTGCAAGATTTTCATGCACTGTTTCCTTCTTTTGAGCACGTTCGGCAACTTATCCATTGATAAGTTCAATCACGAAGTCCAGAATCGTTTCTGTGGGATATCCCTTTGCTTGCAGGCTTTTCATCAGCTCCTTAGCCTTGCTGAGTAAGTTTAGTGACGCTTTCGCTTTGACTTCCTTCTCGTCAGATGTACGTGTGGTTTCCCTGTTGTTAGAGGCGCCTGCTACTATCGCATAGCTAACTCCCTTAGTCCGTGACTCGACTGGTTTTGGATCCAATTTCGAAGCCGCCATCGCAGTATTTGCCTGTCTTGTTGGCTGATGTTTCGCTTGTTGATTGTTTTTGGCAAAAGCCTGTCGCCTGTCTTTTTGTTTTTTGATTTCCAGCTGGAACAGTGGGCACTTTGCTTGTCTTGCTGTATGTCCGATTTCGTGACAATTATAGCAAACATGCCACGCTTCTCCATCTTCGCATTGCTCGACAGACTCTGGTTGCTCGGGCCTGCGACAGTGAGATTGCACATGCCCGAATTGCCAACACCGCTTGCACTGTGTTACCGCGGTGTCTCGTACTTTATATTTCTCAATCGTAGCTCGCTGGCTCAAGATGAACTTAATGTCACGGGCTACTCGCATGTCGGTTTCTCCTGGGAAGATGAGAATCAGCGCTGAGTTTTTCATGATGATGACTCGTTCCATTTTGATGCCGTATCTCTCAAGAATATCCGATTTGATTTCTTCCTCGGTGTACCCTTCAGCACGGATACCCTTGGCTATAAGTTTCTTTGCCGGGCGGCGCTCGTCTTTACATCCGTATGTGTAGTAGTTATATTTTTCTTGGTTATTATTTAACAACTTTTGTATGGCCTCGTATGCTTCCTTGTTTTTAGGAATGTATGTGATTTTATTGCTCTTCGGATCCGCCCGAATTTCACAATTGGTAACTCGAGCCATCTCGTTCGCCGCCTTCCATTCGTTTTTGTCCGAAATCCATGCGTCATATTCGCATATAAACGGAGGGTATCTCTTTGTACCTGCTTCGCTCGCTGCTTTCTTATCTGTTCTAGACGTGGCCGAATCGACCTCATCGATTAGTCTCGCGCTGTTTAAAGGTGGATTTGCCTGCGTAGTGCCGGTGGGTGGTCTACTCGGTTTTTGGACTCGGTTTTTGGTCGCCTCGGTATCACTCGAAACTGAGACTGTATCATCTGGCTCGTCTTCATCTGTAGGGGCAAGCAGTGAGAACGCATTACTCGTGGCTATACCTGCCACCTTTGGTACTGCTCTGGCTCGGTTTTTTTCTGCTGTTTTGGACTGCGCTCGGGTTTCCGCTCTCTGAGAATGCCAACTAGGCGATGGCTTGTCGAGTGCTACTCTCATGTCTCTTACCGCCATGTGAGTGTGGATGCCTCTAGATTCATTATATTTATTTTGATTTTCTTTAGCAAGTTGCTGAATAGTATGACTTACTCTTGCAGTCGGGGTCCACGGTCCTTCAACGTGTTTCTTTGTCATGGGTTTTATGATATCGCATCTGTATTCGACGCGGTTCGTTTTTTTACAATATGTACATACCATTCTCTCGCGAATGATGAATTCATTTTGCGCGATCACTTGGACAAACAGCGGTCCTGAGCATTCACATAGTGAGCCTTTGCCTTGTTTAAGCTTATTCGCATTTGCTAAGTAATGCACATATTTCGTGCTAAGCTTTGCGCGACCATAACTGATCCTCTCTATTTCACTGCGAATAAATATCTTCACAACACTCACTTGCCCACACGCGCACTTGTGGTTCTTGGACATGGATTGATCACTGATCCAGTCGTAGAAAGTTCCTTCTTCCGAAATGATATCACAATAATATTGAATATATGATCAAAAAGGCTTATAAAGCTCTAGGTTTTGTTATTAGATCTTGTGCGAAGTTTACCAACCTGAAAACCACAAAGATCTTATACTGTTCCTTTGTGCGTAGTACCCTCGAATACGCTTCTCAGGTGTGGAATCCATGTTATCAAGTGTACGTGTCACGAATAGAATCTATTCAAAAACGGTTCATGCGATATCTCCAGTTCAAATGCAAACGACGTGATTCTGACTTTGAGTCCAGATGTAAAAAATACCATTTTCTTCCATTAGAATCGCGAAGAAACATAGCTGATATTGTATATTTAAATAAAATATTGTGCGGAAAAGTTGACTGTCCTGAGTTGCTATGTGAGTTGAATTTATGTGCGCCAGCTAGGCAATTAAGGAATTTTAATCCCTTACATGTCCCCGCTGCCAGCACCAACTACCGTCGTAACTCATTTATTTACCGAGCCAGCTCGCTACTCAATGACTTAGTGTCTGAGCACCCAGCTATTGATATACACAACACTAGCTCCGTAACTATCAAGCGCCTAGCTGTTGGTAGCTATTTCGGGCCCCCAACACCTTAGCACCATGGAAAGGTTTCTTATTGTTAATTATTTCATGTATTTGTTGTTGTTCTCTGATATGATTGGATTTGTTTTTTGTTTTTAATGTTAAGTAAATATGTGTTGTTTTAATATGTGAAAACCAGTTAATGGCTATTAGTTTTATATATTTGTAATATTATCTTTGTACTATAGCTGTAAGTTTTCCGAATAAAATAAAAAAATAAAAAAAAAAACATTGTACTAAATCTAGTCCATTATTGGAGTTAATTGGGGCCGTGTCACACACGATCCTCTTAAACAGCGACTTATCCACCGTTTTACACTCACTGTCCACTTCCATCTTTCACTATTACTTATAATGCCGGATTACATCTCGAACACTCACTTATTTATTAATAAGCGGTCGAAACGTTTCGCGGCAATAGAAAATACCGCGCGCGATAAGCGGTGAGGAATCGGGTAGCACAAAGCGCACGCAATGCACGACCGCTCGCTAGGGCTGCCGGTGGCAGACCTGATGGTAAAACCGTTACCTCTAGACCAGAGATACTAGCCGAAATGGAAGAGTTCTATGGACAATTGTACCTACTTAACACACTTATTAAAGCCTGCGGCCCAAGACACCCCTGATCCGCCATTACACTGAGGACTTCCCGGAAGTTGACGTGGGCGAGATTAGAATAGCCCTCGAACAGCTCAAGAACAACAAAGCGCCAGGTGATGACGGTATCACAGCGGAGCTTCTTAAGGCCGGAGGGACTCCAGTCCCAACGCGACTACAGGAGCTCTTCAATACCGTCGTTCACAGCGGAACAACGCCAGATGCCTGGAGTGGGAGTATAGTGGTATTATTCTTCAAGAAAAAAGATATCACACTTCTTAAAAAATATACGCCGATCTCGCTCCTAAGCCATGTCTACGAGTACAAGCTGGTCTCGAGGGTTATTACGAACCGTCTCGCCCGAAGACTTGACGACTTTTAGCCTCCGGAACAGGCTGGGTTTCGAAAAGGCTACAGCACCGTAGACCACATCCACACATTGCGCCAGGTTATACAGAAGACCGAGGATTATAACCAACCCTTGTGTCTTGAATTTGTGGACTACGAGAAAGCCTTCGACTCGATCAAAATATGGACTGTTCTATATGTCCAAGGCTGTTCTGGAATCCCTAACGCTGCCATTATGACCGTTCAACTCCAGAATCAGCAGACAAGGCCAATCCAGTTGCAAAGGGGGATTAGACAGGGGGATGTTATACCCCCGAAACTGTTTACCAGCGCACTGGAGGATGTCTTTAAAACACTGAACTGGAGGGGACGGGGCATAAGTATAAACGGCGATCACATCTCACACTTTCGATTTGCAGACGACATAGTTGTAATGGCAGAGCCGCTGCAGGATTTCGAGGAAATGCTGACCAGCCTCAACTGCTCTTCCAGACGAGTAGGTCTTAGGATGAACGTGGACAAGACGAAAGTCATGTCCAATTCACACTTCGACCTAAGGCCAGTCATCGTCGACAATGTTAATATTGAAGTTGTTCATGGGTACGTTTACCTAGGACAGACGATGCAGTTGGGAAGGAAAATTTCAATAGGGAAGCTGACAGAATCCAGTTGGGGTGGGCAGTGTACGGAAAATTGCGTCGTCTTCAAATCGCCCATTCTGCAATGTTTAAAGACGAAAGTCTTTAATCAGTGCGTCCTTCCTGTCATGCATGACCTACGGCGCGGAAACGTCGACACTGACGGTGGGCCTGATTCACAAGTTCCAGGTCGCTTAGCGAGCTATAGAGGGGGCTATGCTCGGGGTTTCTTTGAAGGATATGATTCGTAATGAAGAGATCCGACGAAAAACGAAGTTGACCGACATAGCCGAAATGATTAGCAAGCTGAAGTGGCAGTGGGCGGGCCACATATGTCCCAGAACCGACGGCCGTTGGGGTAGACGAGTTCTGGAGTGGAGACCGCGGATCGACACGCGCAGAGTGGGACGCCCCGCCGCCATATGGACCGACGACCTGAAGAGGGTGGCCGGGAGCGGCCGGATGCGGAGGGCGGAGGACAGGGTGTGGTCGTGGTAGCGTTCATTGGGGAAGGCCTATGTCCAGCAGTGGACGTCTAAGGGCTGTTATAATGATAATGAACGTGTCAAGGTCAATATTAGATTGTGCTTTGACATGAGGATAGAACCCAAAGAGGATATAATCAAAGAGAATATAACTAGTAAGAGACGGGGTTCCCATACAAAATTCTTGAAAAAAGCAACACATAATCCTTCTGGTTACGAAGACCACTGGAGTCCTATAATAATTTTGGGTTTCAGTCTCTTCCTGATTTGGAAGTTAGAAGGCGGATTAGGCCCCTATTAAAAACTCTGTTTCATACATCGGTTTTTAACTACTGAGTTGCACCAGCCTGGATATAATTATAATACCTTTTGTAATGCAATTTTTTGTTCAACGGCCATTGTTGTCAATCCAATACTCCAATGTCTAAAAATAAAATAAAATATGTCTAGGAATAAAATATACTATCATACAAAAAATTAACATTTTATTTCTTAAACAATTCTTACTGAGTACATCAATAGGTCTAATTTAATCTCAGAAACAGTTTACTGCAAAAAAATAGAAGTTTCATATTATTTGCAACTTTTTTAAATTATTTAGACTAGTTTTCCAGATGCAGATTCATTGGTAACTGTATATTCAGATCTGTTTTATATTTTCAGTGTATAAACTACACAGAACACTTCTATGATAAACTACATAGGTAGGTAAATTTTTAATGGTACAATAATTTTTAGTAGGTACCTACTTATCTAAAGTATCATTTAATTTTCAAAGTTGTACCAATTTGTAATTCCATTATGCTGTGATTAATTAAATCACATTTAAATGCAATTAAGTAAGTACCTACATTTTTGAACAGGGGTGTCTCAATTGTTTTTGTGCATTGAATTTGTGCAGTGTTCCTTCACGTCGCTAGTAAGTAAATTAACTTATTTACATACATATATCTTAACATCAACTTAAGTAAAATAATACCTATCATATATGTCTAAACATAAATCCTTATAAAACAACCTGTTCCTCACTTCTTGCCAACTATAGGATACAATTTATTTAGAGACCATTTGAAACTTATGATTATAATAAATCACCCCTATAGTAACATCAAATAATCATCATCTTTAAGATACACTTAACAAATGTTTTTCTTTTTCTTTTATAATATATACATATTTGAGGACTAACAACTTCACTGTGTTTGCCAATTGACATACATTGCAAGATACTATTTTAATTAATAAATATAAATACAGATTAAGATCATCAAGTAATGTAAATTTAACAATTCAAGAATTTATAAGTACTTACTTAAAGCAACACAATGTTCAAGCTAAGCTCGATGAGATCTTGTATTGTCGTATGTGATCTATTATGTGATAGTTATTGTCACAAAAGTTTTCTAAATAGGTATTGGAAAGTTTATAAGAAAAAAATAAGTATTTACTTACAGAAAAAGTCAACTGCATGGTCAAAACTGCTACTTATTTATTAGCATAGAACGAAATATTTAGAATTTAAATAATACTGCTACAACATGAAAAATTACCCCAAAAAGTAGGCGCTTCTCCACCTAAGTAATAAACTAATTAGATCTAAACATTCAGTCGTTATCACAAGCCATATTGCTTGTGATACTATTTTGCTTATCTACCTTACTATGAGAGTAAGAATTATCAAAATCGTCGTGCAAAACGACAGTAGTAGCACTGGTACTGGAAGGACTATGGGAATGCGTGAGATTCGTACGATTGCTGTCAGCTAAGTGCTCAAGTTCATGGCTCTCCAAATTTGGAACACCTGAGCAAATAGAACTTACGCGAGAAACTGATTTCCTTTCTTCTGTGGGTGCATCTTTAGTGTTTGAACGCCCAAGTATGTGCAGTAACGAGCACAGAAAGAAAGTGGCATAAATCCAACTGACAGACATGATCAAAGCCAAAAACGTCCCTATTTGGGAGTATGGTAGGAGATTAGAACGCAATAGAAATATACCAGCGAATCCAGTGGTGAGCGCAGCGGCGGCAGTTGGTCCTGAGGATGCAGACAACGCGTACTTTACTCTTGAAGATTTAGTGCCACTAGCATTGGTGTAACTTAAAGCATAATGAAGACTAAAATCTACAGCTAACCCTGCTGATGTTGAAATGGCTATACTTTCTAATATGTTCAATTTCCAACCACTCAACACTAGAATAGCTATCGTAACAGTTGCAGAAAATATCATGGCAGCTAAAGCACAGATGCTAACAATAAAACTAAACGTAGCTGGAACAAGAACTACGAAACCTAAACTTGCTGATAATACCAGAGCCATCACAGTTCCACTAGCTAAAGTAGCTTGGAGATCATAAAACTGTAAGTCTGACAAAAACCAGCCACACTTCATGCCTGGTGGCGCAGACAGCAACTCTCGCTGTGTCCAATTCTCAACATGAAGGAAGAAGTCATTCATTGCTGTATAGGACATTGAATATGGAACTATGCTTTCGAACTCTACAACAATTGCTGCAACAACAGGAGGACTGGCACTTCTAAGAAACTTGGGACCTGCTACTCCTGGCATAAAAAGTTCACGTGGCGTCTGATATAGTGATTCCATCGCTTTTATGATACAAAAGTTAAATACATCTGGTTTGTAAGGAAATCGTGAAGTTTCACAACAAGGTGTTCGATTTATTTTGTCAATATTGTCATGACATCGTCTACTCATATACATTTTAAAACTTTCAATAAAGCAATTTGGAAGTAGAGGTCCCAATGTTTGCTGATAAAATGGCTGAGCCTTAACCTTTCTACAAAATTCTAATAACCACACCTGGGAATTGGGATCAGAAATAGAAAAGGTGTCATCAAATACTAAATGACCAGTTGAAGATGGATTCATATGATTACCATTATCAACAGCTTTTATACCCCATATCCACCTAAGAGGCATTTTACTACCTGTGCCAATGTCTTTACCAAATCTCTCAAACAGAAACTTATCTCTGTATTGAATATCATACTGTTCAAAAGGATGTGCAGTTTGAAAGAGTTGAAATTGTTTAGAGTCAGGCAGCTGAAGCCCTGGTAAGTAAAAAACTACAACAATACTGCAAATTCCTATAGCACCCAATATCAATACAAACACTATGTGTAATTTTGTAACACATGTAATAATAAATCTATTCATTATAACTCTGATATCATCCCAAACCTCATTAATAATTTTGTGTAATACATCTAATATTTTCCTCTTACTTGTACACAGTTTAACATCAATAATGAATACTGATACAGGTAACCAAGTTATCATAAGGAAAAAGTTGACTAGAATGGCTGTGCCAGCAAAAACGCTGAAACAGTTTATAGCCGGAATGTAACTCACATATGAAGCGAAAAATGCAACAGCAGTCGTCAGAGCAGTAACAAATATAGCGACAACTGAATGTCTCAAAGTCTCATCAAGTATTTGTATGAGAATCGTTTCTCCTGCACTGGATACATTTTTTATATCAGTCAAATCATTGTCATTGCTAACAACATTATCTCTAATCAGCTGCTTGCTTACCATTTTCCATACCTTGACATAGAGAAAAGCATCATCAGCGCCAATACCTATAACAACAACTATGACTAATAAATTCATAAAAGGAAAAAACTCCAAATTGAACACGTACACATACAAGCAGTATGCTATTCCAAGTGAATATGTTATAGCTGTAAACAACAGCAAAGTGAGTAGTAGAGATTTAGTATAAAACCATACACATATGAATACAAAGATTCCTCCTAATCCTATTAACCAAGTGTCTTGTATTAACCACAGATCAAAAAGAGTGTTTTTTAGGCCAAAATCCATGGCAGGTAGTATGAGAGTATCATAAGATAAATTTGAATGTTGCAGTTGTTCATAGTAAGGTAATACAGTGCTGCTAGCTGGCAAGGGCAAGAAAATCATAACATTTTTAACAAAACTCTGAGAATTATCAGGAGGAGAAAAGGCATCTGAATCTATTAAGTAAAATAATAAATTATATACTGCATCATACTGGGAACAATACTTAGGGACTTTGCAGCGATCTAACTCACATGAGGCCATAAGAGTAAAGTTATGAAAATATCCAGCACACTTCCTCAAAATAACAACGACCTTGTCAACATCTTCCTTAGTTAAGTTTTCACATGAATTCTTGCCAGACATTAAAGCTATGTAATTTGGCACACTCCATACTGGGCAACAAAGCTCTTCAGAGTGTGTTGACCTTTGGCACAGTTTATAATACCCACTACTACCAATTTCTACAAGTAATGATTGCAGTCCACATAATCTTTCTATGTTTTCAAATGTTAACAGTGATGTGTTATCAGTATTTGTAACAACTACATGAGCATAGTCTGATATAGGTGCCCCACAGGTTCCGGAGGCATAGTTATGGTGAATTGGCTTATCTGGAACACGTCGCATCTCTTTCAATGACACCCATTGCTTTCTAGTATGATCTTTGATAAATGCAGCATTTTCATCTTCGTAGGAAACATTTTTACCAAATCCCCAATGAACATGGTTGCTGGATAAGTTAGATTCAGGTTCATCATACCAGGTTTTTTCGAAACCAGTATTATTGTTTGCTTTCTTTTTTTTCTTTCCTTTTTTCTTGCCCAGCCGTCCATGTTCAGATCGAGGTCTATCTTTCCGGGTTTTATTGTAAAATGCATTGTTCATGCGGATCTGATCTTCGATTTCTTTGGGGTTGACGGCAAGACTCCTCGAAGGTCTCGTTTCTTCAATCAGGTTTTCCCAAGCAATCAACCGATGGGCTAAGGTTGTCCCACGGGTCTCAAATCCAACAATAGGATCGGAGAATGAAGGTAGGTCGTGACACACCAGTGGAAGTACTGTCAGAACTGTACAAATCACACTTACAACGAAGAGGACGAGGTAGGAATGACGAACAATAAACCTGGCGTAAGCTGACAACATTTTTGTGCAACGAATTCACGGACTTCATAGTTATTTTCCTACTCCATCTTCGCTCACTGGTAGAACTCATGTCCTTTTTACTGAAGCTGTAGTAAAGAACCAAATGGGATATCACATTTTGCAAATAAAACAATACAATTTGGGATGTTGGGAAGAATGAAAATAATCACCACCATTCACCATATCTACACCACAGTATAAAAAAGGCAAACCAAACCTGCCACAATCCAGAAACAAAACAAACCCTTTTTTTTGCTTTGTATGATTGTACCACCATGTACATAATGCCAACATAAGAAAATAATCAATCGTGAATGCAAATTTATAAGTAGGTAGTAAACAAGACTGTGCACTATCAAATTTAATTCAACGTTAAATAAACTTTGTGTACTTATCATCCATTCTCATTGTACAAAAATACTGAACGAAAAACGGTCTCGAGCGAGAGGGTCTTAAACAGGATTGCATCCTTGTCTAATGGTTGCAACCGTAAAAAAATACTCTCGTGCAGGTAGGATTTCTGATGTCAGTATTAATGTTCTAATTCCTATTTACATTATTACATAAAATCGGTAAACAGTAAAATATATATTTTTAAATATTCTCTTGACGTTGTTTTTTGTATTTTTTAATGTGTCTATATTCTCAGAGGCCCTCTGGCACAGACATTTTTATGTCTAAAAGAGGGCCCCAACTATCCTTTGTAACCCCCTAAGTTTCTGTAATAAACATTTTTGTATTTTTTGTATTCTATTTTAATTTAATAATCAACGTTATGGTAGTATATCACAATTAATGTAATGGTATCACTGCAGCGCCACTATTGGTCAATGTCGATAATTGGTCAACATGAAACCATAAACATATTTTTGTTACAAATTAAAAAGAAATGGGTTGATGCCGTAATGTGCAGTAGATTGCGGATTACATTTTAAACCAGATGATTTCATAACTGGTGCTGGGGCACTCAAGAAGAGAATAAACAAAATGCTATCTATACCTTCCATATTTTCAGTGGTATATGCTTGCTCACTTTTTACACGATTTAATTTTTTTAATTATTAGGATTCAATTTAAATCTGGTTTATTGTATCTAAAAATTGTCTAAAAGAACTAAAATTCGACGCTGTGATAAAAATAACACGGATTTTATTTTTCAGGTAATAAATACCTGAGGAAAAAAGGACATCTACAGAGTAATACTCGTTGATGAATATATTACATATACTTATCTGGAATATCATCGGATAAGATGAAATCAAAACTTTAACATTTTCTTGTATTATTAAAGGCAAAGCTTTGGCTAAGCTTATAAGTTTTTGTGAAATATTTTAGTAGTTCGTAGTTAACACTTTAAGAGTTTTAATCATCCATTATTGTAATTTGGGATTTGAGATAAGAGAACTTTTGGATTTCCTTAAAATATGAATACTGATATATGTTTCTGAAAACAGTAAATATAGCGTTGATATTTCGTCATCTGTGATCCAACCAAAGATAATATACTTATTACTAATCCAAGTACAGACAAATTCTGGGACCATATTTATTTTCGTAGAATGCCACCACCAGATGAAACTGAACTACAACCAACGCATTGATATTTGATATAAAAAGGTAGTTGGTATTAATTTTCTTATATTGTATACATATTTATTAGATTCCATTACACATAGTGTCATAATCAAATATAAATAAAATTTAATACTTTCTTCCACCTTTTATTATTAAGTAGGTGCTAACAATACCCATACAAATACAGAAATGTAAAGTCGATCACATGTCTGGTGAAATACTTGCATTTCGATTTCGAATCTTATGACGAACGAGATAAGAACATATCCAAAGTGTTACGTCTGGCGTGTGGTCGACTGTACATTTGACAGTATACCACTACACACCAATTTTATTGCAAATTTGAAGTAAGAGACGAGCGCCTAGTGCCGGTCTCTCGTCGCCCCGATATTTCCCCGCTGATAGGTACCTGATCTTATGTATTCCGCCATAAAATTCGGCACGTGTCATACCTACCAGTTCACCAAACCATGAAATACATTGGATGTCCTTTGTGAAATACCAAATCGTGTTGTCACTCTAGTAGAAAAGGACGCAATCCTGTTTAAGACTCTCTCGCTCGAGAACGTTTTTAGTTTCCTAGTGCGCAATCCTATTTAGGTGACAAGTCCGTGCGTGAATGCAACCTTTTTCCTGTTGGTCATTTACTACTTACTCCATATATGATATGGCAAAAGAAACTGAGAACATACAGGGTTTATTAAGTGTTCAGACCAAGAATTTTTTTTCGCGACGCGACGATACGGTCCACACAGGCAATGTACCGTAAAATGGGGTGAATAGGGATCGGGGTCTGAATAGGGACGAAACCGGGAATGAAATATTAAGCTAAATAAATAGATGAGAAAAAACTACCTACCAATTGTTGCAAATTACTTTTGTGTGGTAGAATATTGTGTTTTGAATAGCCACACTGGAAAGCAATGAAGTTATCAACAAATGGTCAAAATTTGTCTTTGAAAAACGGTCTAAAAATGTTGTGTTTATTTGTGTGCCAAAACTTTATCTTTTTAAGAAAAAATATAAGTCTCTGGAAGTTGAAGAGTGGTGTAGATGTTAGATTGTACATTGTTGAATCTACACAAATGCAGATAAGTCTGAATATTGTGTACTTTCTGTATAAATTCAAAATATCTAAAGGTCTGTAAATTTGGTCAAGACAAGAGGTTAATAGGTACGGTAGAGGGGCGAATAGGGACGACAATGGTCTAAATAGGCACGCCATACTTAGTAAATAGAGACCAGTGAGGGGCGAATAGAAACGGTAAGGTTTGTATAGGGACAGGGTTATCACTTTTTATTTGTTATAAATTTTATATATGTATCTTGAACCGATATATTGTAGCTAAGAAACTACTCAGATTTGTACTCATTTCTGATAATTTAAACAGACTGAAATTTTATATCAGTGACAAATTATAATAAATAATATTATCCATACTAATATTATAATGCGAAAGTAACTCTGTCTGTCTGTTGTCTTTTCACACCAAAACTACTGAACCGATTTTAATAAAATTTGTTGTGAAGATAGTATAACGCCCGGGAACAAAAATAAGTAACTTTTTACTGCGGGATAATATGTTGTTCCTATGTGAAAATTGATTTAACGCTGATGAGATTCAATACTATATAATATATATAAATAATAAATATATATATAATATAACGAACTTGATATAGGGAATTTGTGATCTCAAACAGTACGATTATATAACTTTTGTGATTTGTAATAATAATACTTATTAAAGAAATATTACCAAACATTTTTTTTATTTTAAAACATCATTTTGGAATTAGCACTAAGAAATAACTTTGTACACTAAGGAACCTATTTCAGATATGGCTTTATTTATAGATAAAGATTTGACAACCCTACGACTTTTTCCCTATTTACCCCTTTACCGTCCCAAGTCACCCCACTTCAAGCATGAATAGGGATAGCGCATATTTTGGCCAAAATCATTGGGTTTTCGATGATTTTTTCGGGTATTTTGGGTATATTCGTAAAGTATGAGCGGCCGGACCAACTCGCAAAGGGTTATCAATGTTAAATTCGTACTATAACATCGATAAATTTGAGTCTAAAGTTTGATTTTGTGCCTATTCACCCCATTTTACGGTACCTAATGTGTTTATGTGGTGTAATTCAGACAAAGACCATGACCTATTCGTATAATGACTAGAGATAATGGTTTCCATTAACATTTTAATTTCCCTGTCTGGAACTTCGTTTCAATATTTTCTTCATAATCACATTTCAATGAATATCGTTTTTCATCACGAGTATATTTTTATCACATGGTAACATATTTTGTCTCTGACTCTGACGTCTTGTGATCACAAGACTTCTTTTGAGTTTTCTGTCAAGGCAAAAATTGGGCGAAAAAAGGCCGTCCCTTTCGGGATTTTCGGGTAAAACAGCTCCAGTTTGCTCAATAAATATCTCAAGATGAGATACTTCCTAACATACCTGTTCGCGCTGATTGTGGGAATCGCCATACCTGTAATTACGCTGTTCTACCTACTACAAGGGAAGGGTGAGCAACTAAGTTTCGGATGGTTCCTGGAGAATACGTCCCCTTACATGTGGGGGACGCTTGGGATCGCGTTCGCCGTTGCCTTCTCGGTGGTGGGCGCTGCGATGGGCATCCATACCACCGGAGTGAGCATCGTCGGAGGTGGTGTCAAAGCGCCCAGAATCAAGACCAAAAACTTGATCTCCGTTATTTTCTGCGAGGCTGTTGCCATATACGGCTTGATCACCGCCATCGTGCTCTCGGGTATGTTAGAAAAGTATACGGAGCCCTTGCCGAGTTTATCAATCAAGAACCAGAACTGGATGGCTGGTTATGTGATGTTCGGAGCTGGCCTGGCTGTGGGTCTCGTCAACCTGTTTTGCGGTATCGCCGTCGGCATCGTGGGTTCAGGTGCCGCCCTCTCAGATGCTGCCAATGCCGCTCTATTTGTCAAAATCCTCATCATTGAGATCTTCGGATCGGCCATTGGTCTCTTCGGTCTAATTGTAGGCATTTATATGACGTCAAAAGTCAAAATGGGCAATCAGTAACTTAAGAAGAATACATATTTGAATTTAAGTGTAAGTACTAATGTATTTATTGTTGCTGTTGTAAATTGTGACCTAAATCATATTTTCATAATTAATGTATTGAAGTTAGCTGCACTATCTAGAATAAATACAGTCTAATAAATATTATTATGTACGTATTTGAGATTTGAAAAGTATTTTAATTTTAATCCTACTTTAACTAAATTATAAGTTTGCTCTGGCAACTAACCAGTTTCTACCAAAAGTTCCTAGACTATTTTGAAAAACTGGCAAAAAAGGTGCAAAACTAGTTTTTCTAGGACTATAAAACTATAGCTTCTTAAAGATTTATAAATTTAGCACCTTTTTCTGCCATATTCTCCAAATTCCCTTATTACACCCAGCGACCTTTCGTATCACAGCAGTATTGTGCTCACAACCTTTTATTGTAACCTTGAAAATAACCAATCCGCTATGACCTTTATATCAACTAATACTATTTTTATGTGGACAAAATATTTTTAAGACCCATCAGATTTTCATATATATTTGTCGTGAAAGCTTTATTGGGCCATTGGTCATGTTTGTTTTTTTATGTCTTTCACAACTCAGTTTCAGCCAAGTAAAATGGTCTAACTGAAGAATAATTATTTGCGTATTGCTAAGAAGTCACTAACTGCTGGAGAGTACATAGCTGTTAGGAACTTATCGCAATAAGCTAAGTCTCTAATTGTTTTGGTTTTTCCCCAGCATTTAGTGATTTCTTAAAATGAGTCCATGTTTTATTCCATTCCCCATTATAAAATTAATATTTCTTATATGAGTATAACTGCACTTAAAACTGTCTAAACTGTATGTAGGCAAATATTTGATTCTTCAACCGTCATCATTACTGTAACCCCCAAAAGCTGATGAAAATGAATATATTTCATTAAATATTACACCAGTGCAGAAATTGTAAGTGAACCAGTAACTGTTTAACAAAATCAATGAACTGGTATTATCTCTTCATCTTTTGAAGGTGATGGCGGTTGAAACGCTTAAATATTTACTGATGTTTACACTTATGATCACACCTTTTATTTAGGATGACTTCTATTTAAAGTGACTTATTTATTTTTTATTTAGTCTTTTTTCATGTTGTTAAAATAATGTGTGAACCATTTGATTTACCTTTTTATCCATACCTCCTTGACTTGTTAATCCTGAATGTTTTTGTTAAAATTGTATTTGATTTTATTTTCAGTGTACCATCAGCACTGGTTCGCCCGGCCTTGGCCTTGACCTTGTAAAGAAATCGAAATCTGACCAGTGCTTGAGAAATCTATCCCCAAGAAATAAAACATGTTCAATATTATGCAGTGTTGAACTTTGTATTGTTGATATGTTTTGTGTTACATATAAACTTTTTTAAACTTAAACAATCACTTATAAGCAATATCTGGTCCTAGCACTTTATAATAAAAAAAATCTGACTACAAATGAAATAGATCGACACGAGTGTTAAATTCTGTTATTGCATTTTGTGCTAAGGTTACAAATATATGTGTGGCCTGGAGTGTTTTTGTAATGTTTAACCAATAGTGTTAGCTTTTTATAACCCGTGATACACTGTGTTCTAATGTCAAGCTGACTAGATATGCATTGTCCAGGAAGCCTGCTACGTAAGCATTTCGGATAACTAAAAAGCAATTTTTTGCTATCTAACAGGTTAAGGGTCATTTACTGATAAGCATTTGGCATTTTACTATTATAGTAAAACACCAAATCTTTATCATAATATATCACACATCCCTTTAGAGAGTACAAAATTTATTTTTAGTTCGATGGATATTATCCGGAATGCTTAGGAGTAGGAACCCAGTTCTGTCAAACTGCTCAACCCATCTAGAATGAGTTCTTTATAACGTAGACAAAATTACTGTACATGTACTAACTCCATTACTTGAGAGAGCAGATATACCAAGGCTTTTGTTCTACATAGCTATTGCAGCAGACAGAAGTACTAAAAATTCACTGATCTGAGGTCACTGAGTCAACAGAACCACATGATTTCTGTTAAAATTACAATGTTATATCTAGTCATTTTGAAGGCTTAAACATTCCATAATACCATATTTTCATCTTTTGTGAAAGCTGTTTGGTTTATTGAATCAATATAGCCCATGTAATGCATAGTGTATATATAAATTTCAATATTGGAGTAGGTAATCGATTGAATATGTATACTTTTAAAGCCTAAATGTTATTGGCATGTTACTGAAAACAAGCTGTATGTTTACTGTCTGTAAATAAGTGTTTATCTTAAACATGTTTAGGCCATTTTTATCCTCAAAAGTTAATAGTACCTACAAATGCTTAACATTATTCTGGACAGTTAACTAGCAGTTTTGAAATATATATCCTAATATTTACACAATATAATGATGATATGCTCTTTGATAATCCCATTCTAAACAAATTATTTAATTTGAAATGTAATTTCCTGTTTTGTAAATATTAGTTCGCTTTCCTGTACTAATTTATTATACGCGTATGTACTTGTAAATTCATATCCCATTAAATTTAACTATAGGTGTTGATGTGTATGCCATAGATTGTGTATAAACACCTCAGAAGAGCAATCCAGTCGAAATTGGCTACTAGACGTAAGTGGTAACCCCGATTTTGGAACAAAATGATTGAAATAGTATTATATCAGTCTTAAGCATCAAAGTTAACTGATGTAATTCTAAGTTAAATATACTTTATTTGTGCAAATGTAGATATTATGTATGTTGATGAATAAATAGACAAAGTTAAATTGTTTTATTTTTATTATACTTCCTAGTAATAATATTATCTTTGCTAATACTAATTTCTACACTAGAGGTCTCATGGCGTGCGGGCTTTATTTAGCTTGCCTCTGGCATATTTACAAATAATTAAATAATCTTGAAATGAATTATTATGCGATTGTCTCGAGCACCAGAGGTCGTAGGTTCTATTCCTACTGGGGACAGTATACGTTGAACAAGGTCTGGGTGTTATATATTTATGAATTGTCCTGTCTCCTTGCATAATTCCTATAGCATAAGAGAAGATTCTAGTTTGAGGTTTAATTATGTATAATTTGTGTATGTGTGAACAGAAGAATACAATGCGGTACATAAAGTTAAACATTACAGCTCGAGTGATGCACACAGGGTTGATTAGTTTCGCTGGGTGGGTTGGACACTCAAACCGTGAGTTGTGTTGAGCACAGTGGTGACGGTGTGGCATGGTTATTGTTCATATGAGCATAGTTATCCAGTGTGAATTATTTGGAATTAGCGCCATCTAGTTGCATCACACATAAGTAAATAAACAAGGCTACCTAGAATAAACCACAAACTAGAAATTGGTCTACTAGTGTAGAGAATGATCACGATTTTCAGCATTAAATAATGATGACTGATGACCCTGGACAAAGGACAATACAGAACGGTTTGTATATCAGACCAATATGCTTATTTGCTTAATTACTATCAACATTTGCTTATTTGCTTGCCTGTTCGTCAGCCTTTCGTCGACGAGTTATTCCCAAATGCCCACCGAGTTGATCCACCTTTTGGCATTACAGTTTCTTTCTTTTAATTTGTAACAAATGTGCTACCGGGCTACTTCGATGAGCTCGCTGGGGTAGTTGGGAATATACTATATTAAAAGCTAGTTCCAAAATCCCCACCAGATATTTTCGTAACATGAAGTATGTATTACTTGCTGGATCAAGGCCTTCGGCGCCTGATCTTTTGCCCTTCATATACAGGTACCTTACAGGCTAAACCGTTGGTGGCAGGGTCCGCACCGGTACGCCGTCTCTGAAATGGTCTGCCCCGGATCTGCGATAGTTTCTCTAACAGAGATTTTGGGGAGTGTGCCCAGGAATTGCACGATTTGATTCCGCCTTCCCCCCTTCCATCACCGGACTGCTACCAGGCGTGGTGAGGGACTTCATTCTTATGTAGTAGACATAAAACGCTTTTGCACGAAGCGTCTTGCTCCCTGCTTCATGGAATGAAACTCCGTAACAGGTTGGGTATTTCCGGACAAATACAGGCATAGGCATCTTCTGAGTGAGCGCACTTCACCTTAGGCCTCATTCTCACTTACCATCAGGTGACATTATGGTCAAGCGCAAACCCATCAGCAATATAAAAAAAGGGAAATAATAAAGAAAGCATGGCTATATCAAAGATAATATATACTAGAGGCTATATATAATACTATTCAGCGTCGAAACGGGGGCCCTGGGATTCTGGAGGTTCGGGTGTTAGGTAGTTAAGGATCTTTCAACGCGTTTCATTCAGGAGACTAGAGCTGTCGGCTACTTTGCCCAAAGAATCAGCCTGGCGATACAAAGAGGAAATGCTGTGTGTATTGGGAACGCTTCGCCAGTGCACACTGGTCCGCGCGCCTTAGTAAAGCGGTCATTATTATTTTTACTTTGTTAATACTTTTCAAACACAAGTCTATTACAGGACAACTAATTGAAAACACATTTTGAGGTATATTGCAAGTTAAAAGTATTAAGTAAAAAACAAAATATATATATATATATATGTAAAAAAAATTTTTTTAAAACGAAACAATAAAGTAAGATTTTAACTCATATTTTAGCTGGTACTGTCTAATAAATTTATAACATTTGTGGACAATGTTGACTTCTTTTTCGCGGCAATTGACTTCTGGAAATGATCACTGGATCAGAGTTCAGCAGAAGTGGTTAATAAGATCTGTATTTGTTGTCACCCGAGATATTTTTCTAGTGTGGTTGAGCCTAAATGTTTTTATATTTTTATTTGTTGATTCTGCAGGCTCTTCGGACAGTTCACCAATAGGAAGTGTTTGGTCGGCACATAAGGAGCACTATGAACGGTCGGCTCAAAGGACCACTATGTACGGTCTGGGCAAGAGAAACTGGTATTTTCTTTAAAATGTCTGTATTTATCCAAAAATAACCGTCGTTTTCTTCCTGTCTGTCCCTTTGTTCCTCCGTCGTTTTCTGTCCCAATTTTCTCTCTGTCAGTCTGTCTATCTTCCAAGTTTAAACACGTCTTCGTCAGCCAGTCATGCCATTAGCAAGGAGGCTTGACGCCACGACATCCCCACCTCCAGTATTGGAAAGCCAATACTCAAGATGAGGAGTGGACGTCAATCCGACAAAGCTTAGTCATCGGTCGTCAATAAAGTCCAGTCGCCTGTCATGTCTGTTAGTTCGTACATCTGCTACACGCACCTGTCCGTCTCCACCCGGATAGGTCTGAACTATGACGCCTCGCAACCATACATTACGAAGCATCTGTTCGTCAGTTATGAAAACCACGTCTCCGACAGCAAGAGGTTCTACAGCGCGGAACCACTTGTCCCTCCGGGTTAGAGATGGCACGTACTTCTTCACCGATCTTTTCCAAACTAAGTCAGTCAGTCGTTGCGCTTCGCGCCAGTTTCGTTACTAATGCGTTATCGATTACTATAGCACCGTATAAGAGCACTGTATGCACGGATGAGGGTAGGTTATATACCAAATGGGTCACGAGTCACGAGCCGTCTCTAGGGCGTATTCTTGAAACTTTTCTGTATTTATTTTGTGGCCCGACGACATGCGCTCCAAGATAGTTTCACACCTGAATGCCGGTGGTTTCAGCAGATACAGCCGGATTCCTGAAAAACTTGCGTGCAATATTTCCATAATTCGATGTACAACTACCTCCGCTACGTGGTTTGTCCACAATTAATCCTAACTTTTGCGGAAACTCGTCCTGAATCCCTTCCTTCGTCAGTGTCACAAACAAAACATACGAGTATGTAAGTATATAAAGTAAATTAACTGTTGCAAAATTTTCGTCGCATTATAGTTACGCGGTTTTAGTAGACTTCTAATTAGACAATCCGCAAATTTCCGCAGAAAATCTGTTATGGCCGTTAGTTTAGACACATTTGGCTTTTAAATTAAGCAAAAATTATCATTAGGTTAGATTCCGAACATAGTTAAAAGTTTAATAAAGTATAATTCAACAGATTTTTTCAAATAAAATTTGAACGTGGCATAGACCCAACGTTATTTCTATATTTTACATAAACATGTCAAAACGAGTAAATAAAGCAAAACTACATACCTGATTCTTGTAGCTTTATTATAAAAATCGTCACTATAATCATACAATTTCAAGATATAAACAAATAATGACGGGTCACTTAATTCGTCACTGATAAAGATGCGCGTGCAACGGTCATTGTGTATAGTTTCGAGTTTCTTTAGAGAATAAAAATAATTACTTACCTGCAATCTATTTGCAGTTAAGTATGGTACATTTATCGGCCAATGATATGACAGCAATGATATTTGGAAATACTACCCTCATTTTTTTTTAATTATGACCTCTAGCGAGCCCGCCGTGCAGTGTAGCGATTTAGAGCATATATATTTTAATTATGATCAAAATCGGCTAACTTATGTATATTGCTCCTCTACTGATTAAAGTAAATGGGTTACATTATACTACTGATATATTCTTTATTGCACATCTTAAAACTAAATACAGTAATAAATGGTGTGTACAAAGGTGAGCTTATCTCTAAAAGAGATCTCTTCCAGCCAGCCTAACAGGGTGTGAGACAAGGCAGTAAGAGCGAAATTATACGGGCAAATAAAACTAGGACAGTAGTAATTTTAGCAATAAAATATTTTATTTCAATATAAAACAATTCAAGACGTTTGTACCAACTGTAATCATTACCAGCAATGGTATAAAAAGTTTAAAAATTGAAATATTATCACAAAACGGAATGTAAAGTCATCGAAATGAGCCAAAAGTTAAAACATACAAATATGGTGTATAAAATATTACAAAGCAATTTTAGAACTTATTGACTACCACATAAAGCGTAAAATCTGAGCAGAAATTATTGGAATGTGATAGAATAAGTATCCACTTGAGATATTTTTAGTATAAAATACAATACTATGATGTAGCGGCTGTTGGTTGCAGTTGCATGTCGCCTGTGTCAGGCTCGTAAACTCTTATGATAGTCGGAGTTATAACGAAGATAAGTTACAACTTATAATTTGAGAATATGCATTACAAATATATTTTTAAAATGTCAAAAGAGTGAAATTAATTTGAAAACTTATTTATGTTCCATCATTCAGGAGCAATTGGCCTACTTTTCCTAAATGTGAACTTGCTAAAAATACTTTAAAAAAAAAGGGAAATCGCCATGATACTCGTACTTGGTGAAAGGGATATTTCATTTTTATAATTCATGAGAAAGTAGCCATTTTGGGAAAGTGGATAGGTATTTTGGGAAAGTAGAGCACTTGTTCCTGAAGGATTTAAATACCGTAATTTGATAAGAACTATTATTTACAACCCGGGAGAAATTATTTTAGTTTCTCAAGTGGATGCTTTTTAAAGTTATTACGTCATAATAAATATGCAAGTATAGTTACTTGTCTTCAGACTACACAGCATACCTACTGCGCACTGCGAACTTCCCACAAATAATACCTATGGAATATGACACTGGAGAATACCTAAATAAAGCTTTCTCGTAATATTTCACTATAAACTAGACGCTACGAGTGTAAAAATCTATCTATTTACAAAATAGGTGGACTCTTCGTTAGAACGCTCAAAATTCACACAACACTCTCTTTTATATACAAAAATGCATTTCTTTTTAAACAAAACACGAAACCTCAATATTAACTTTTATAATTATAGTTTGACAAGTTAGCAAAGAATGTGTCCTTAATAGTATTTAAAAATGTTTAAAAGTAAATGGTTCTTTGAAGGATTCGGCATTAATATATTTAACCTACGAACGAGAGATTTTATTACATTCATAGCCATTTATAACATTCAGGGTTAGTAAACCGTAAGTAAGCCTTTCGGTTTAATATCCAACGGATTAAAAGTCATTTTGTACCGTCTAACGGGTTATGTAACATATTTTTATAAGCGTTTGGCGTCTTACTACTTACTTACGAGTCCAAAAGCTTATCAGAAAATGTCATATGACTCGATAGAAAAACGGTTTTTTAAGTAGACGGATATTATCCTAAATGCTTATGGAGTAAGCCCCCAAGCCTTTCATGAGCAGATTAACTTTTAAATAGTCTAATGCTGTTAGTTGTTGAATAAATTCTAATGTCGTTGCCATTATTTTGGTTTATCTTTTATCTTGTGATGCTGCTCGAGGTTAATTAGGTTTTTCTATAGTAAAAACCAGCATGTATATATTGCTCCCCAGATCACATTAAACACCTCCATAGCTACTGACATATCTCTATTACACTGGACTGGCTGTCTCATACAACTGTCAGTCAACACCCGCCATGTCCCAGGAACTAAACCTAAGCAATTAGCGTCAAAATGTTTAGTTCCGTGGACACACGTTACTAGTCGCCATAGCCTTCAGCGCCAAAATAGTGGAACTCAAATAGGTACAAAAATAGTGTTACAGTATCCAGTGAAATATAAAAATCTGTGCCCGAATCCAATATGATATAGATTCTTAAAGCTGTAGACGTAAAAAAGAATCTCCTCACACCTTCTCTGTAAATTTGTCAAACTACAGTCCCCTACATTTCAACTGAAAGAGCTAAATATCCTTACATTACAAAATAATAGTTTCGATTTCTTATAAAAATAACTGTGATTCACAATGTGTATACTTTACATTTTTAAATACTTATCCTAATCTTAAACTATTTACATGACTGACTTTGGGTGTCATTACTCATTACTCTAAATTATTTTCTCAAACGTCTCGCACCAGTCAAAACGAAATTATTATATACAGGTGTCCTGAAGAGATTTAAAAACTTCTTTCTAAATTTGAGCAGTAAAGAAGAAACAAGAAAGCACTATCTAGAACTTTTACTGTAGATACCATATTTTATGGATCATTTTGTATGGTCTTTTTAGGACACCATGTAGGTACTTATATTAGGCATTTTGAGTTCATTCTAGAATTAATTCTACCTCTCTTTCGTCATATTGTCTACCGGCAAACTATTTGTCTTCACAATAGGACCTTATTAGTGGCTACACACTTTTGCACTAAACCCGTTTCTTTGTGTTTATACATTTTTCTAACAGTCATTCAAAAAACAGAGACAAAAATTGAGTATTTAAAATTGCTTAACATACTTAAAGCATAGCATAGACAAAAATAATACACAAATAAATAAGAAGTAATCTACACTATGGCAGTGGGTACTGATTGTATGGGACAGTCTTTAGTAAACGCTAAATTAAAGTTACAAAAATGTAATATAAATTGTACAATAATTTAATTATTAAAGTTTATTAACTAATTGAGATTCATTGGAAACCTTGTACTATAATTATACTCTAGTTTCTGCGTCGTCTTCAGTAGTAGATTTCCTGGAATAAAATAAATTTTTTTTTTAAATTCAGTCAAATTTCGAGTCCAACGATTTTAACGCTAATAGCGATTACTTTCAGACAGTTTTAAACTAAATTCTCTTTACTTTGCACTGCTTATATACCCGCGAATTCGTCCGCGTTAACTTAAAAACGTGATAGGTAGTGAGATTTAGCGTTAAGTGCGATCTGATGGAGCAGAGATGCATCTCTTAATACCTGTTCAAGTTTTCGGGAAAACTTATGTTAGTCATGGATATCAGTTATCAATATATTTGCACCAAAACCGGTTAAGTCGTTATGGCGTGATTGAGATTTGTCATTTGAGCAATAAACATTTGGTCATCAGACTCGAACGGCGTGCTTATTGGACCAAAGGTCGTGGGTTCGAATCCCAATAGGGAACTGACGACTGGATGTTATGTTTAGCATTATCCGCTTCTTGTCTATTTATTTCTTTTAACCGCGCACTAAGGGAATTATTATAAAGGTTGTTTAAATAAATTATCTACTTGAAAAAGATTTATTTTTCATATCTGAGCATGGCAATCTGTGACAACCTATTTATGATTAAAATTAAACGTCGAGTAAGCCGTTTTATTTATTCAGTTTAATATATTACCAATTTGAATACACCCTAAAAACAATTGACCAATGAGAGTGTCTTATTTTTCTTAGTAGTGCACGGTTAAAAAATTACTATAGTTTGGGATTAGACAAGTAGGTACATATTTTTTTAATTTAAACTTAATTTGAAAAAAAACAGAATCTAATTTCAATCTAATTTCAAATAGAAACCGCTTGAGATTACAAGATCTAATCATCATGCAAAATAAAATAGAACTATTACCGACTGACAAACTTATTAGTACGCGTGGCGAAAATTAAATAAAATCTCAGTTAAATATATTATCCACAAAGACTGTGGCGCTTTCACCGCACGCGTAAATAAATGTGTCAATCTTTATATTAATTTACCTCGTCCCTAATGTGATTGAAGATGATTTCGGCAACACCACCGGTTAGCAAAGCAAAAGATGATTTACAATGAGTGTTTCTCATACAACCGCCACCATCTAGTAACAATTTATTGAAATATCTTAAGCATTTATTTAATGATGACATTACTGCACTGTAGCCCACATCTTCTGTCATGTCATAGTAACGACCAAAGTCCCAACTAGGTCCCATTTTATCTTCTCAGGGGACCAGGAAGACTGGCGACATTTCGAGCTCTTTTATGCTAAATGCCTGTCCACCAATGGTACCCCAAGTCGATTATGAGAATTTCATCTTTGATTTTCTTCGTGGCATATGAGGTTTCTTTACAATGTTTTCCTTCACCGAAAAGCCTATGTTATTATAAATAAACCGTACTTAAGTTGCGAAAAACTTATTGGTATGGGCACAACCAACCAGGCTACCACGGCTCTTAGAACGATTTAGTAGATTGTGTATTTACGGAGCATCAGGAAAGGTATGTGCCCAAATGGAAAGTAGTTTACTTTCTTCTAAATATTTAATTACATAAGGATACTACTAACTGAGATCAATGTAAATTGTAATAAACATGCAATATTCATGCGTTAGATGTGAACATTGAATAGATATGATTTTGTTATACATATATGATGATATGACTTACTCGCTTGTTTCACCCATACTTGCTAATGGCGCTTGTTGCTGGCCGTCTCCTGGACAAACGAAAATATTATTTACAAATACGGCTCGAAGGACCAAGTGTCTATAAGTTTTTATTCTTCATTTAAAATTCTAACTATACAAAAATAAAGATAATTAAAAACATCAACCAAATCAACAGATAATTTTTAAATTTTTTTTAAATAAAAGAAAAAAAATTTGCAAAATAAAATTGGCTGCATGGCGGGGGTTACCTTCGTCTAATTCTCTACTATGGACCTGCAGTGGCCGTGTGGCATCACGCAACGCCGTGTGGTCTTCCTCGGCTATAGCAAAGCAAAATAAAAAGGTCACACCGTGGTATATCTACAAGGAATCAGTAATAAGCGACAAGTGTAAAAAAAACAGGGAATTAATAACTCGGAGTTTCAAAAGGTACAAAAGAAGCTTCTAGACTTAACTGATGAAGTGAGAAAGCACTAAAAGGTCAAAAGTAAAGTTCTTTTAATAGAAGACCAAGAGTGGGTAGTTGGAGAAACTACTCGCAACGTTCAACACTGAAAACTCGCTTATACAATCAGCTCAACCAAATAAAAGGTGCCATGAAATAAATCGTCAGGAGGTAATGCAATATAAGGTCGTAGCTATGTAAAAAATCCACTTTAACAATTTTTTTTTTAAAATGTATTAATCTTTTAACAAATTAATCTGTTCATTTGTTTTTATCATAAACCAACTAGATTAAACTTGTTATACGCATTTACCAAATTCGAAGTGTTATTGATATACGACATAATTGCAAGTAGTCGTACTGCCTTTAACATTAGCTTGTGGCTTGTGAGGTTTTGCTGATATTTGCTTAGTACCGGTATGATTTGAACGACATTGTTAATTCCACTGATATCTGCTTAGTACCGGTTTGATTTGAATGGCATTGTTAATTCAAAACAGCAATTTTTAGAAATACCTACTACCTTTGCACTATGTCGAAATGTTCATTTGTAAGGGAAAAGGACAAGTTATAAACGGTATAATAAATAAAACTGTTACATAATTACATTAAAAATGCATAAAATTCGTGTCTTTGAAACCTTAAAACAAAAAAGTGCTGGAAACAAATTAAACACATATTATTTATTGTATGCACTAAAAGAACAAACTAAGCATTAAAATCCCTTACCTGTATAGGGAAACAAATATTTATCGTGAGGGTGATGCTTGTCCGATCCCTCCGACATCCTATCATTGTAATCCCCCCCGTAGCTCTCAATTTTTCTCTGGTAGTCATTCTTCAACATCGTCGCTATCCCGGAGTCCCGGAAATCCCTCGAAGGGTACCCATCATGGTCCCTAGTGGTTACTGAATTGAAATCCCTAGAACCGTACACATTGGTTTCGTTGTTCAGGTATTTGGTAGGACTGTACCCGTAGTCGGACGTCCTTGAACCCAGGTAGGTTTTGGACCCGTATGGGTTTTGGGGTAGTCGGTACATGGTGGGCGATATGGGGTAGGTGGGATCGTATGGTATTTGCTTCTCAGTGTCGCTTGGGAGTACGCCGTACATGAGCTCGTCATCCATTACTCCGTATCTGAAAGAAATGTAATGTCAAATAACATTTTAATGCATTTTTTGTAGAGCAACTGAAATAAATAGTATTAAATAACTGATAAATCCCACTAATATTATAAATGTGAAAGTTTGGATATTTGGATGTTTGTCACGCTTCAACCACTGGACGGATCGTGATGAAACTTGGCACACATATAGGTTATGTCTTGGAATAGGACATAGGATAGTTTTTATCCTGAAAAAACATCCCATTCCTACGGGAAATATGTAATAATTAGTGATGTTAAGTTGTACACGCGGACGAAGTCGCGGGCAACAGATAGTAAATATGACCGCAGAACCGAACCGTCGTTGGGGCAGACGAGTTCTGAAGTGGAGACCGCGGACCGTGGTCCACTGCCACTTCAGCTTGCGGCTATCTCGGTCACTACCTACCTATTATCCAAAGGCAGTCTGGACGCGTCGACACTAGCTACGTAAGTATCGTGCACGTTCTCCAGTATGGACGGCTTGAGGCGGTGGCGGCTCAGTTGGTACACGTCCGACGTGAGGTCCGGGTTCGGTAGCGGGTTGGGGGAGGGGGACGCCATGCCGGGCTGGTTCATGCCTTCGTTATCTGAGCCGGTGTCTTGCGACCACCGCACCATGTCGGGCCGATTTGGATCTAAAGGGGTAAGAAAATGAAATTTAATGTTGGTATCTACTGTAGAAGTGTTTCATTTCAGCAAAAATAAGAGTTGCATGCTAGCTGTAGTATTAATAAAATATGAAAGTGTAAACAAAAGATTTATATTAGATATATGTATTTAAAATGTATTATTTGTTACACTGGTGGCAAATGCATCCAAACAGAATTTTTTGCAGCCGACTTTCAATCCAAATGACTGTATTTTGACTACACCTTAGCTATTTGACTTCTTGGTACACAAGGGGTTAGTGCACATTTGTGCAGATATAGCTGGCACGTACTACAGTCGATGTTTACCTTCTCTTATGTGCGAAGGCCACCTAGGCGACATGGCCAGCGGTGCACCCTCGGTAATATTTGGTAAATAGCTCCCTCCACCGCTGCTAGTACCGCGATCTCCTGGAAAAATTGAAACTCCTTTTTTCATTCGAACACAATTTACTTACTTCACTCATATTCTGCGTTTGAAACGACAAGGGCAAAAAAAGAAGGCATCGATTAAAATAATTCATGTATGTTATGTGAGGGTATAATAATATGTATATTTTAAATATATACATTATATCATTCAATCCCTATTGTGATGTTTATTTGAGTCCGGAGAATGAGGACCAGTCACATTTTTAGTTAAGTATGCAGATATTTAGCGCTAAAAACCTAAATAAATACTATGAAAAATAAAATAAATAAATCGGATCAAAAATGACGAAGATACAGCAATTTCAGTGCAATAGTTCCAAAAACAGAAGTGACGCCAACCGTCGCATTGCGGGAAGAAGTGTGCGCAGCACACTAGCGCAGTCTCCCGTAAACAAAACACGCGAGACACAGAGCGGTTAATGAAAAGGGCGAGAACAGTGTAACAAGTGACGTCGACATAAAAAGCGCGCGCGTTTCGAAAAGTTTGCGTTAAATAAACTTTATTAACTTCGTAATTTTTTGATGGATTATAATAATATTTAAAATAATAGCCACTGCAATATATAGCGCATACACCATAATTATTAAACAAAAATCTATCACTTACTGTTAGCAGAAGGCGGGTGACTAGAGCGCCTCGTGCTGGTTTCGTCATCGTCCGACGAGTGGCTCGACGCGAGGTCCAGGCTGCGCGCGCTCTCACTATCGCTGTCCGTGCCCTCTGTCGCGTCTTCCCCAGTCTCGCCATTCGTTTCTCCCTCAGCTGCACGTTTCCGGCGACGACGCGCTTCATCTGTTGGTTAGATATATATAATTACTATACATTAGTGTCAGATCGAGTTTAGTATCGCTGTGGTTCACGTATTTATCTAACGCTAGCTTTTCGTCACGTGGCGATGGGTTAGTCGAATTTCCCATGTGAATTTAATATTTTTCGGGGGCAAAAATAGCCCATAAAAATACACCTAAGAGAGTTTTATAGCATCGCTTTCAGCGATTTCTTTCAGGCAACCTAAAATAACTAGATATTCAATCTACAGCCTATTTATTATACTAAGTTCCGCTGTTGGGGTACAGGCATCCCTCTCAACGAGGGCGCACTTAACTGTACTCTTTCTGGACATTGCCCCGAAGAAAGTAACAAGCTTTGTTTACATTATTACCTTCTTATAATACAAACTTACCGTCTTTCCTGGTATGCAGCGAGGAGTCAAACCCTCTCAAGTAAGCCGGCATGTCGCTGGCACTGGTGTTGTAGTTCGATGTAGATGTGCTGGTGTGCCGTAGTTGACCGTCGCTGCGACTGTGACGAGAGTCAAGCGATTTATATTAACGTAGTCTAAACCTTCACTGAACAGGTCTAACTTTAGGGTTTTTATACACTTATCGACGCGGAATTGGCTTCGGTCGGTCACGAACAGCTTCATCTCTAGGGACTCGGCCGACGCGACACTGCTTAAACTGATTCTGCATCCTGAGTATGGGGAGAGACATATTGTGGCAAATAATTGAGCGACGTCTTCCTGGGATAATTATCGATTACGATAGTTATCTATTGGATTGAAATCAATCTTATTAGATCAAAAACATCAGATAGAACATTTGGCGCCCAACACGGGACCAGTTGATAATTGGCGCCCAACATGGGCTATATTATTGATTCTTACGTCATTGATGGACACTCTGATGGTATGCCACCACTGGCAATCATGAACACCTGTAATACTCCGTATCCTTCTATAGATGTTCTAAAGCCTTGAGAACTAAGAAGTAGGGAGTGAGTAGTACGCAGTGATTACACTGCACAAGATTATAAGTACAATATAATAGAATGCACTACACTAATTTAGTACTTAGTATTTGCTTAGTAGGACTTGGTATTTGCTGAATACTCCATAATTAATACCTGTAAGGGCTTGAGCTAGTCTTTGTGGTCGACCTAGATGTTGTGGATGATGCAGATATTCCAATATTTCTCAATTGACGGCCTGGCTCCGTGCTGCTGTGGTAGGCCAACGATGACCTGATAAAGTAAAAATTGTACCTATTAGTTCATCGGCCATATTGTCAAGTGTAAAGTAGTATTATCATGGGACGCCTTGTAAATGTTTTCGTACTTTGTTGTCGGCAAAATATAGAGCTAAGTAGGTATTTAAATTAGCAAAAAAAATACTACAATCAATGAATTAATATGAAACTGGAACAATAACGATTGTAAAAACACGTTAACTGTTTAGGATATTTCCAAACATATTTATATTTAAATCACTTGTATATTTTTTACAATGTTTAAAGATTTAGCATTGATATCTAGCTCTTCATCATCATATAAGCCCTTAGACGTCCACTGCTGGACACAGACCTTCCCCAATGAATGCCCCATCCAGTCGCTTCCAGCCACCTTCTTCATGTATCTAGCTCGCTGAGTGAAATAAAGAATAGCTAGTCAAATAATTATTTATTATTGACAGACACCCTCTGTGGATTTTTATTATAATCAGACAATAATGAAGTGTGTTTATTTACCTATTTACTTGCGATAGATTTTGAGCACTACTGCTGACAATAATGGATGTGTCAACCAGAGGTACTTTCTTGCCCATGCACCTTAGTACAGTCCTGTGAAAAGAGTTTATACTTCATTAAATGACCAAAATCAAAATCTAAATATTTATTTTCAAAATTGGAATACATTATTCTCTTTTTGACGTCAAATTCTGCCTAAAACTACTCCACTTCCACCTGTATAACCGAGAGGAAGAAGTGGCAACAAACCCAACGGCACGACCACCTTATTTGCTACCATTAATATTACATTTATGCGGTTTTGCCGTGTGGTTTCCGGTAGAGTAGAATAGGACCACTCCAACTCTTCCCGTGGATGTCGTACAAGGCGACTAAGGGAATACATTATAAAACATCAATCAGGCCTCCCCAACCCGTCTTACCAGCACGGGGAGTGTAGGCCAAATCTCCGTCTGTCTCCGGCAGATGAGAGAGGGTTGTGCTCCTGCAGTGGAGACAACAAAAACTGATGATGGGCGTATTAAATCAGTGTCTTTACAGTATTATTATATTGTATTTCAGAGTAATAATAGTTGTATTGTTGGAAGGCGCGAGTTATTTGGCTTAAAGAATAAAAGCCTAGTAAACCCCAATTTTTTTACATGTATCAGAATTCAGAAACCGATGGCCGAATTCGAACACGCCACCCCGAGGCTTGCAAGTAGGTAAACTAGCGACTATTCTGCGGGGCCGTTAAAGTATAAATTGATCACCTGCCAGGAAAGGCCGATGCCTCCTGCCATAAAAGAAAATATCACTCACCTGCGCAGGTTGTCTCTGACTCGTATATTGAACGCAATGTAGCCCAAACAAGCAGCGATAGCGTGTAGCGCCACCGCGCCGGCCAGTACAGAACTCAGCACGTTCCGGCGGTCGCCGGCTTCGCTGCCCAGTATGAGACCGCTCGCCCAGGCCACACAGAGTAGCGGCAAGCAGACTATGCTTACTGCTAGCAACATTCTGGACATGAGAAGAATACTTTAGTTTCCAGAGCCGTAAATACATTTAAAAATAAGAAAAATACATTGCAGAAATATAAAAATAGTTAATAAGATTATCCAATAAATATATCGTACTTCGTATTAGTTATCGAAATAGTCTAAAAATAATGCAACTTTTTTAAGAAAATTTACATGGCCTCGAGCGACTAGAACTTGACCCGTTTTACAGAAATGGTTTACTTATATAAAAGTTATCTGGCCATGTTCAGATGTTCTTATCAATGACATGTAATAAATCATAGCTAATCTAATCTGTACACAATTACATAACGTTAACAGATTATTAAATCAATTCAAAAGCCAAAGAGACGGTCAAGGTGATCGTCTCTTTGGCTTTGTGGCTTCAGTGTCGGACCAGCGCTCGACTCGAGGTCATGGGTTCGATTCCCACTAGACTAAGACAACTTTTAACAATTGGTACTAGTTAATCTCGGTAAGGATGTTTTGTTAGTGCCGATTCTATCCTTTTCTAATTCCCATTAGCACAGGAGATATTAAATCTATAGATTAGCACTAGTTTGGGATTAGACAAGTGTTATGTTTATCATCAGCCGAAATACGTCCACTACTGAATATAATAAGCCTCTACAATAAAATACACTTTTGGTGAGCTGTCCATTGGGGGATTTGCCATACTTGGCAGGCTGTTTGGTGAAAGCAGCAATGATCTTAATGTACACAAGAGAACGCTGCTGTTCATCCCTGTTGCAATCTCTAGATGACACCCACGGAACTATTGGGGGTATTCAAAATCGGGAACATCATTATCATCATCATGTCAGCCTTTAGACGTCCACTGCTGGACATCTGCCTTCTCCAATGAATGCAATCACACCTTCGCATCCAGACGCTTCCGGCCATCCCACCTACTCAAGTCGGGACTACGCTACATGGACATAAAAAAACGAGTTAGGTTAGGTATAAGTGTGTATGTGTGTGTGTCTGTGTGTGTGTGTGTGTGTGTGTGTGTGTGTGAGTGTGTGTGTGTGTGTGTATTACCTCAAGTTACCGAAGCCGGTGACGTGGTCGCGCACCGTGAAGGCGGCGCGCGTGGCGCCGGCCAGGAACACCAGCGCCGCGCCCGCGTACACCGCCGCCGGGACGACCACCCACCACACCACGGGCTCGTGGCAGCTCACCCAGCAGCTGATTATTTACGGATGTCCATTTTAATATTTGCCGCATCTTCTCTCTCTTCCATGATAACGAATTGAACGTGTAGGTACATTCCGTAAGCAGAGTACATGGCAGTATGTTAATATTATATAACCTCCGCTGGTGAATTTTAAATCGGATTCATAGAACCAAAGATAATATATACTAGAGTATAGAACTGAAGGTTTATTATTCTACTTCCAGTAACGAATCGAAAATAGGAGTTCCAAGAGTTTGACTTAAAATGAGCATACTTACGAGATACAAGAGCCATAGGTCTACTTTCCCAAAATGACCACTTAATTTCCCAAAAAATTACCACTTTCTCTCGAACATTTGGGGTTATAGGATTCCGTTCAGTCAGATGGATGTATAAACATTTTAGGGAAAGTAAAGAGTTTTTATTACTGAAAGTTAGCATTTTGGGAAAGTGGTCAATTTGAGAGAGTTGTCATCTTGGGAAAGTGGACACAATGGGGATGTGGGCATTTTGGGAAAGTAGTCATTTTGTGAAAGTGGCCATTTTGGGAAAGTTGACATTTTGGGAAAGTGGAAATTTTGGAAAAGCAGATGACATGCTCCTAAAGGCGCAGTAGCAGCATTAGTTTACGTTATACTTTAATACAGAGAACCAGGTAATAAAGCTTGTATCTCACTCGTACTAGAGTTGTACTTACAACAGCGCATTCCCGTACTGCTGCTGATGATGTCCAGCGGCCAGGGCGAGAGCGACCGCGGGCGCGGCGTACGCGGCGGCCAGGTGCGCGGCCAGCCCGCCGTGGTTGACGTCGCGCAGCTCGCGCACCAGCCGCCGGAGCTGCCAGGCGTCGCAGGCCGACCAGCCGAGTGCTGCCACCCACCAGTAGTGGAGGGACATCGCTATTAGCTTGCATGCGAACTGGGGGAAAACAATATATTTAAGTCTGGTGTAATCCTTTAGAATTGAAAGAATAGAATAGATAGTTTGCCTTTTATATAGCTTATTTACAATGCTAAATGGCTAAGGATCCACTTCCACTTTAGGATATACAACCATTTGCCAAACGGTTATAAAGGCGCTAATATTAATTTATTTAAAAAGCAGGTTTTTAAGTACTTTTTGGAGAGGAGTTACTATTCAGTGTTAGAATTTTTCAATGATAAACAAGAGTAGACAAATTACATGAATATTATTTTTGACATAAGGTTTTTATTTATTTAGATCATGCATGACTTTATAGTATTAAAATTAAATGTTATTTCTATATTTAAAGTTATTAAGAATGTAAAACTAAAATTTGCACGGCATGAATGGCAGAATATGAGAAACTGTTTTCATTGTATACCATTTCATTTTTATCATATTCTAGCAAATAAATATTTCATTTCATTTCCTACGGTCAACCTGAAAATTGCACTATTGAACAGCACTGGTTGAGCCTTGTCTATAAACAGAAAAGTTAGAAAAATAATAATAAAAATAAAAATAATAATTAAGCAACAGGTTTGTATCAAGATGGAACAATTTGACTGAATTTGTTGTATTAAACATGTTTAAGAACCGACTAGACAATTTCTTAAAAGAAAATAACCAAGTCGACCACTGATAGGAAAGGAAACTGACTGAAATTCGCTGCTTTTTATTTAAAATACAATGAAATAAATCTAGGCGTTTGTCATAAATAACTATATAACAGTGTTGCCTGTCAAAGAAAAATATTATAAGGTTTTTCCTGAACGTGACAATTTTAATTCAATTCAAATACAATTATTGCACATAAACAACATAAAAGATTATCATTAAAGTAGTAAGCTACGTACCTCATTCTGCACCAACGAACTCCGAGCCTTCAGAGCGATCAAATACAGCAACTCGGCGACAAATACGCAGAATATGAGATGTTTGTGTATAGAATTGGAGACAGTAGCGGCGCCCCCTCTCATTAGGCACAACGCAGCCCAGGTGGCGAGCAGCAGCGGTAGAGACAGGCTGAACGCCGTGTACGACGTTACAGATTCCAGTAGAGAAGGCTCCGGGATAAACTGTGGAAGGCAAGAGGTTGTAGACGATCGATCATACGGTCGACAGTTCAAATCCGGGCTAGTAGGTACAAATTAATCTTAACACAGAGTTTCCCTAACTTTGGAGGACTGAGTTAGAGGTTCGTCGGAGGAATTGTTAATTTTTCAAAATTGTAACTGTTTGCTCTACTATAGGTTAGTATTACTTCAACTTAGTCGTTATGGGGTACTGACTCCTGAAATACAGTTTACCTAGTTTGGGAGTCAGGGCTTCATAAATAAAATATCATTTTAAACTGAATAAAGTTATGTTTATTAATGTGAGAATTATCTTATAGTGCTGTGCGATACGTATTTTACATAGAAAAAAGCCTACCTCATCGCACCTCATACCCTTAAGCCTTTTAACGCGGTCATCTACGGTAAAGAATTAGAATAATAATAAATATATTTTATATTATGACAAAGAACGTAAAATGGCACATTGTGAATTTAAAAACGAAAACTAATTTTTAAAATTATAGAAAAAAAAAGGCTTTTACATATACGTTCTTATACCAAATCCTGCTTCCTTTTGTTCTTAACCATATATTATTTCCATACTATCACAGCATTATTTAACTAACGCTAAAGAGCTACCCCGTCGCAAGATAATAAAGTGCGAAATTAAAAAAAACGTTAATACGAATTATTCTTACATACTTCTGGCTTTTTGGTGAATGAAACAACACAAAAAGGCTTACATATAAACATACTTATTGCCCAGGTAATAAGGTGTAACATTCAAGGTTCTCAAATGCTGAAAATCGGTAACTTCATCTCATATACCTAACGATATTGCGCTGAGTACATGATATCATTTTGTTAATATATCTGATGGTCACAGTATATACAATCGTGACTAACTTCGCTTAGACGGTTGGTGCTAATGAAATATATACAGTCTAAAATATTTCGAAACATAAAGTTCATAAGACATGTGAAGGTGATTCTGGGAGTCAATATAGAAAACTGAAAAAATTAAACTTTTATCCAACGAGGCAGTGACGTGTTCTAGATTTTGGCGACCTGGGCACATATGTTTTGCTTCTGGGCAAGTGTCAATCTAGCCCTTAGACGAGTGAATACGCGACTGAAACGAGTGATAATTTGTTTACTTGATGAATGTTAATGAATTTATTTGATTTAGGTATAATTTATTGTTTATAAGGACCGTACGGATACTCCTATAGCGAAGTTTATTGTCCGTCTATCTGTCGGCAGGTGATTCAGCTGAGAAAATTGTTATGTAAAAGTTTGGTATGTAAACTGCCATGCCCTGCATTGATGTTAAAAAATATGGAAATATCAAGGGAAAAAAATAATTAAAACTGACATTAAATTAAAGCTAAAAATATTTTTTTATTGATACCCACATTATGTACAAAGAACACTTTGCTGTTTGTCGTACATACATTATTTTCATTTTATAATGCATTTTATGCGAGTGAATTTTACCTCAAACCGCCTCGTTGGCCTAGTGGCTTGGTGTCAAGCGCCAGAGTTCGAGGATGCGATGTCCATCGAGGACAGACAACTTTGTACAATTTGTACAAGTTGGTCCCGGTCTGCATGTTATGTCCTATCCTTAATTCCCATAGCACAGGAGAAAACCTAGCTTGGGATTAGACAGGTGTATGTTGTAATAAAAAAAAATGACCTACCTCAATATCCACTTCGTCGACCAGCACAGCGAAAGTAGAGAGATGGTTGCACGTGCAGTTGATGAGCAGCGGTTCGTTGGAGTACGGGGACCAGTCGTAGTCAATTTCCGTGTGACAGCCGACGCGGGACCATTCTCCAAACCTAACCAAATTACAAATTATGATTAACTCTTGACAAACATCTAGTTATGAGAGTTTCTTGATACTCTAATAATACTGGTTGGTACAACAATGTACCAATTGTTAATATTCTATGACTGTAATGTTCCACACTTTTTATTTGTATACCCGCGTAGTTTTTAATAATGAAATGGTATATTTGTACGCTTACTTTACACACATAACCTTCTCTGTTATAACAGCATTTTTCATGCAAGTTAATTATTTTAATTCTTAATGAAAAATCCGATAGTTCTAGAAACTTTTAAATTTTACCAACGATCTCTATGTACTTACTACTAGATGGAGCGTTCCAAAAAATTGCTCAGTTCCACGCAAGGAGCCGCAACTCGTTCACATTCACTTTAAAACTTGTGCAGTTACTGCGCAGAACATTTAATTATTTACTAAATAATTCAAGTACAAGTTTAATTGTGAATGTAACCTAGTTACGTGGAACAGAGCGATTGTTTGGAACGCTCCATCTAGTAGTACATAGAGATCGTTGAGTTTTACATAGATGTTTCTCAAATGACATAGCAGGCAATGACTAATAAAAAAAAAACAATTGTCAATGGTCCTAATTACAAGCGAACCCCCAATCTTCCCATGGGAGTCGTCAAGGCGACTAAGGGAATGCACCAGAAACGGGCAGCAGCGTATTAAGATCATTACTGCGATCATCAATGAGCCTAGCCACGATTATGATCAGCAGTGGACGTATTTCAGCTGAGCGACAGAATAGGGTATTTACTTATATATTTATTAAAATGATCAAAATAGTTAAAGTATCTAAAAGTACTGCCAGTCCCTACCACATAAACCTCCAAGGTTTATCCGTGGATGGGGGAGGTCGTTATTAAGTTAGTATACACTATGAGAATACAACGAGATAATTTACAGAATATACCTCAAGTCTGTATATTGTTAAAGTATTCTTTCAAGAATAATTTATTAAAAATCTTACCCTCTCAAAGTAGACCAATGTACACATTGCGGATTAGTCCTCGATCCGAATGACTCTCTATTTATATCCAACCACATTTGAAGCCTTATCGGCTTCTTCAGTCGAATTCCGCTCATACTTTTGTATACCAACTTCTTCTTCCCAATCTCCTTGGTCGCATTATCTTTGCCTTTTGAATCATTCGTGTCTATGGTCAGAGCCAAAGCTTTGGGACCTTCTTGGGTGTTCTCTGCGACGTAACTAGAATCGTTTTCTTCTAAATTGTGAGGGTAAACTTTGTCTTTCTTGAACGCTGGCTGTATGACCACAGGGCCGTGGTTGTCGTTGGAGGTTTCGTCTTCGTGCGTGTGCGGCCACGTGTTTTTGGACTGAGCGTTGTGGGCGATGTGGTTGTTTGTGGGAGTGTGGTGGTGACCTTTGTTTACGTATGTAATAACTGCGGGCAAAAAGGACTTGTTTAGACATTGCTTGAGTAGGTCGATCGATTTCTCCACATTTTAAAACATATCTACTCGTATTGTTTCTAATGCAATAAAACCTTCAACAGAATTACTTGACTGCCTCTTTGGATTTGTCATTGGACTAGATCCGTGGGCCTCTAGGGCCGTGGGTCTGATTCCCACTGTGGACAGACAAGTTTGTACAAGTTAGTCCCAGTCTAGGAGTTATATGAGGTATATTAGATAGTGATGGTTGGCTGGAAGAGATCTCTTAAAAAGATAAGTCCATATTTGTACATATTTTTATTGAATATGCATGCGTGAATTGTCCTGTCCTTTTCTAATTTCTATAGTACAGGAGAAAATCTATATCGGGATAAGACGAGTGTATGTATAATATTAATTATTTTCATTAATTATTGCTTGATTAAACCCACTAACCTTCTACATCCTCCATATTACTCTCAAGCGAATTATCATCGCTGGTCTCGCTCGACTCCTTCACCCAGACGTACTCGGGTACAAATAGCGCCACCTGCAGTATTGGCGACCCCACGCTGATATTGACGCCCCAGCGCTTACTGACGGACTCGTCCAAGCGGAGAGGCATGAGGTTAGACGTGTTGCGGGAGTATTGCAGGTAGGAGAACACGGCGCGGGACTCGTAGTTTATGTCTTGGTTGTCTGTGAATGGATTTCCGGTTTAAAATTGGTTGCTGAACAGACTTACCTTACAACGTATATGTATTGTCGGGTATTGAAGTTGATATAAGACAACTAGGACACTGGTGAATGCAGCTATTGTATAGCTAAATACGAGTAGGTCCATAGTGGGGTATAGACGTAGAATTATTTTTATTGACAACTTATGTTACAGGTCAGATCAAATTAATTACAAAATGACATAAAAAACAATCATATTTAATAAAAATAAATTTATAAACAAAAGAAATTAAAAATGAAAATGTCAATGCATAAAGAATTTAATTATGTCAATGAGTTATGTAAAAACTGTCCGTAACTATAAAATTACTGCTTGAGAAGGCAGGTGCAAAGCCTAGAGAGAAATTAGTACCTATATTAATTTAATTCGTATCCAATGGTTTCCTTTAGACCTTAACACAACATTTTCGATAACTGATGCTGCCATCTGCAAAGTTTCTAACATTTTTATAAATCTACCCCTCAATAGAAATATGTTACAAATTTTGATGTTTTGCTACTAATTTAGTCTCAATGGCAATGGCAAAGTCAAAATAATTTATTGCGCAAGATTACACTTGGTATATTGATACACGTAATTTTTTTAACGACTTGATCACCGATTTCCTGAGTGTTATCGCTGAAGAAGAAATGGGGCAACAAACTACCAGCAACTCATCTTTTAAAACCAAGCTTGTTATATAATATTATAACAATTGTGCGGCACCTTAATATATAAGAAAAATATAACATATCTTCAATACATGCTTACCTTGCATATTACTATTAGATATCCCCAACAAATCCAGAGGCAGTAGCACCCTCGTGTGCTTATCAAACTTACTCCTACTCTTCACGTAGTTGTTGTATTTCGGGAACGACACAGTAGGGCTGGAGGGCTTCTTCTTTATCTTCCCGTTGCCATAGTAACCGGGTTGTATGGGCGAATGCACGAACGATGACGTGTCGGGTAGAATGACGCGTTCTGTGGTGTACGACTCCATGTTGAAGCGACTCAGTTGGGTGGGTTCGAAGCCGTATATTGATTCTGATGTCACTATGTCGACGCCGATTACTGTAAACGAAATAAATATCAGAAAAACCATAAAGTAGTCATTACTTTTTCACATATGATCCATTGATCACAGTCAAAATTTCTTTTAGCTCACGTATATGTCTGTGGGAAAACTTCAGTCCCGATTTAGTACCAATAAGCAAGGGCCGACATGCAGTGTTGACACTTCGGTAATAAAATAATAAAAAACGCATTATATCAGTCCTTTCCGTTACTCTAAGGTTGATCGGAAGAGATCACTAAGTGGGACAAGTTTTTGTACAAAATTTAATTCCAATCTAAAACAAGCACCAGAATTCTCTGCATTTTTTGTTAATATTTTAGCGATTTCGTTTTATTATGATGGACTAATCCATGTAGGTCGGGACGATAGAGACCTTAACCTTAGTACTGTTTATATATATTTACTTTTGTCTAGTTTTAAACAAAAAAGTAATACCTACTGAACACTAAAGACATTTCACCTACGTCCTCATGGTAGCAACGGACTCTAAAGATTGTCTGGAAGAAATAGTTTTCAGCGATAAGATCGCCTAGACGTATAAATGTAAGCTGTTTTATTGTGTGTTGTATATGTTTATTTTTTATAATGTAGTAAAGAGTAATTGAATTAAATTGACTTGTAGCCTTTTGTAGCGCGATATCCGAAGGTAGACATGTCGGTCGAAGGACCACTAACAAACAATAGCCTTCTATAGAAAAGAACATAATTTCCTAACAATAAAAGAAATTCTTGTGTAGACTGAATATCATCGAAACAATTATGGACATAGACATCAATTTAGCTTATGGACTTTTTTTAATATGATTAAATGTACCTATTAAATATTGTGAGTGAATAACTATTTTACATACCGAGATCACTCGTAACGATCTCAAACGGACTGGTGTACGTGTCGTGCTGGCTCTCCGCCAACACTGCTATATACTTGTCGAACTTCTGCAGTAGATGCTCCACGCCATGCCCCGTCAACTCTCTGATGCGACGCCATTCCTTCTCGTATTGCGAGTTCAGGATTGTGTTCGCTGATTTGATTATGTTCTGTTAAGAAAAAAATGTTGCATTTACTATTATGATAATAAAAATAAAACAAGCGACACGATTTTGCGACGGTAGTTAAGAAAAGGTTTAAATTTTTTTCATCAGTTATGGCTAGAGCTACGTCGACGAACCGTAGGTATATTATTTTTTAATACAAAAAACCCTGTAAAAAAGTGCCCAAATAAAAGCTTCTTTCAGGAGCTTCTTTTTCGCAATGGAAGCTTAATTTAGATAATTATTAGTAAAACTGTCGAGTATCTCTCATTTACTTCTAGGAATAAAAGTTTATACTGTGTTATATATCAAGCTTGGGGGGTTTAAGTCATATCTGGTATGTCCGTTATATAGCGTTTTACTTTGTCACCGCTCTAATAGTAGTGTAGAGCTAAGATGATGCCGAATACATAAATTTCAAACTAAATAAATAAATATTGAAGATTGTGTCTTATTGAATTAGTAAAGGCCAATTAAGGCGAATCGATGGCATTACCGATTGAAAACATATTTTTTTGGTCGTTCCCCTATTGAACTAACTCATCGATATACAATAGTAGACGGTAAAATAAATTATTACTTAATACTCTATAACCACTCAAACGTCCCGATAACTGCAGTTCTCAAAACGCACCAAAGGCGCACTTAAGTTTCTCAACTCCTGCGCTCACGAAAATTAGTAATCTCTAAAATGTCAAAAGTAAATTCATTTAAAATTAATTGAAATATTGGGGAAGGCCTATGTCCAACAGTGGACGTGTAAGGGCTGATATGACAATGATGATGATGAATTGAAATATAATCACACTAATAGTATAAATGCGAAAGTTTGGATGTTTGTTACTCAATCACGCTTCAACCACTGGACGGATCGGGATGAAACTTAGCACATATATAGGTCAGGTCCTGGAATAGGACATAGGATAGTTTTTATCCCGAAAAAACATCTCAGTCCTACGGGAAATACTTAATAATTTGTGATGTTAAGTCGCGGGCAACAGCTAGTAATAAATAAAAGTTTGACGTTTTGTGATTTTGACACCTACCGATTACGCGAGCCGGACGCTCGTGTGGATAATAATGAGTACGTTAAATAAATGCCATATGATAAATACCGACTAGCAGGTAGCTACTGTAACGGACATATACTTCAGAAAAATATATATTGTCACATTTGGAATGGTCGTCAGGACTACCTAAAATAACAGGGTGGGAACATCACGTCGAAATGAACGGGAACGACCTTAGTTTTATTGGAATATATTATAAAAGTACTCGCAACAAACCTTGACATAATCCTTATCCTGGCTATGCGTGAGGTTCAGCCCCGCCTGCCGCAGCTCGTACCGCAGCAGCTCCAGCAGTATCCCCTCGGCCACCAGCGCGTCGGCGCCGTGCAGCCGCGCCGTCAGCGCGCACGCGCCCGCCAGCTCCTCCGCGAGCCGCACGCCCACGAACGTGTTCACTGACAGCTCGCCAGTCTCTATCTGGTGCAGCTGGAAATATTACCTGAGCTTTAGCGATTGAATATAGAGGCGCCGGCGCCGCGAGTGGCTAGCTGTAGTAGTTTTACCTCCCATAGTCAAAATCATTTATTGCATACGAGTACACTTGGTACATTGATACACGTCATTTTTTTTTATCGACTACCGCTTTTTGGGTGTTAGCGCTGTGAAGAAGAAACGGGGCAACAAACTTCACGCAACACATCTTTTAAAATCAAGTTTGCATACAATTATATAAACATTGTGCGAAGCTAAATCAACATTAGTACCAGGCATCTTTCATTCAAATAATCGTTTATTTTATAATAGGCTTTCTTATAAAGCACAGATTCCTATTAAATAGATTTTCTGTAAGTAAAAGGGTACATACCTGTTTTCGAAGCTGGTAAAACGTTGAAGTTGTACAATTAAACATGTCAGGTTCCTGCCACGGGACAATTTGACTTTTGTCACACATCCGAGTCCCCTTGCCACTTGTGCCTATAAATAAAACAACGAAAAATATATAATTAAATTAATTTTTTTAAGCTTTTAACACATTCGTGGACACAGCCCTCGTGATACGAGTCAATCAGACGGCGAATCAATACGAAATACAACGTTACCTGATCCGTTATGTTATCCGATCCATCGAATTACAATATTTTAGTATCACTATTAATATAACTAGATTGTAATATTTTACATTACATACTTTTATTTTAGTTCACATCTCAATCAAAATTATACCGACTACTTTAAACAGTAACTTCCCTGAAATATAACGTGACGCAGGCATAGTTGCAAAAAGCATTTGCCATAGTCGGAAAAAAATTACTTAATAGTATACAGACCTGTAGGACAATCCATAACAGCTTCGACTCCGAACTTTGTCCGTGGCCACCAGACGCCGTGTGAGAACGAGCGAGGGCACCCGTCATACACAACTGCGTAAAAATCATCACTTTTTTTAAAAAGAAATCGTAAAGTTTATGATAAATTTTGGTACCTAAGTAATTACAGGCATTACATCTGTGTTCTAAGAGGGCAATTAATACTTGTACCCTTAGAGCTGAGATCTAGCTCGTAAAAAGGATAAAGTTACCTGTAGGTACTTCTCTGATACGAGAAAATGCCGCTAAGCGTATTTTTTGAAATTGGAATAAGGGTCCTATAGGATTTTATACAATTCTATGAATACGAGTAGAAGACTACAGTTTCTAATAGAACTCTTATATAATTCGAAATTTAGGTACGGTTCACACATATACCACAGGCTTTTTGGTGAAGCAAAACATCGTAAGAAAACCTGCATATGCCAAAGAAGAAATACTAATGCGTATGTGAAGTCCACCAAATCGACGGGGCCACAGTCGCTAGACAGGAGTTTGGCAATAGATCCTGAAGGGTCGGAGCGTTAGTTACCACGTCTTCCTGGCTCCGTAAGAACATAAGATAGGTGAAGCAGGTGTAGTAAAGATCGTAGAACTCTAGAAAACTGTTTGGTGTCTTTTTTGACAATTTTCCAGCTTCTTAAAATACCGGAGGTATTGAACACCAAATTTTATACCTCTAATTTTTGTTTATTACGTTCAATTTGGGAAATGCCTATCTCCAGCTGTGGACTTCTAAAGCCTGATAAACTTACGAGCTAAATTAAACGTCATCATTATCAAATGATGACGTTTAATTTAGCTCGTAAGTTTATTAGATAGCCCTGTGTTCGAAAAGATCTGTTAATTGAACACTTTCAGCAATAAAAACCAATTTGGTCAATTTAACTTAAATCAACGAGTATTTTGCGCGGAGGAAATGGCGGTACATTGGTCACATGCTTCGCACTCCTAATTCTACCATAGGCAAAACAGTACTAGACGGTCTCCTCTAGGTATCAGGGAAGTATTATAGTGGTTCTGGCAATCTTTAAACTCCAGCGCTCTTTAGCGTACAATTTCTAACAAGAATCACAACCATCTATCACACAGCCCTGTCATACGTATATTGAATCTGTTGTCATACCTTCACATCCAGCATTGGGGGCGACTTCAGCATATAAGTTCGCGCAAGAATCGCAAGCGCGGCCGATGACGCCGCTGCGACAGTAGCACTGCCCTGATGTTACTTCACACGAGCTGTTGACGGAGCCAGCGGCGTAGCACTGGCATGGAAGGCACTCCTCTGAACCCGCTGGCTTGTAATGGTTCTCCTGTATATGTATATTACATTAAATTTAGTTGAGCTTAAATAATTTTTAATTAAATAGGTAGGTGTTTGTGATATGTGTTCGAAAAATGACACATTGAGTTTCAGATAGATCATATTAATTTTTGAGGGCTCAGTGGTAATAATGTTCACTAGAGCACTTCATTGTTTACTCTTTATTAAAGAGATAAATTGCCGTGTGGTTTCCGGTAGAGTAGAATAGAACCACTAAAACTCTTCCCGTGGACGTCGTACAAGGCGACTAAGGGAATACATTATAAAACATCAATCAGGCCTCTCCAACCCGTCTGGCCAGCGCGGAGAATGTAGGCCAAATCCTCAGTCTGTCTCCGGCAGGTGAGAGAGGGTTGTGCTCCTGCAGTGGAGACAAAAATAACCTGATGATGAAAGAGATTAAATAGTCATTCGAGTCCAGCAATTATTTAGGCCAGTAATACGACCAGCTTCTTAAAATACCGGAGGTATTAAACGCCAAATTTTATACCTCTAATTTTTGTTTATTACGTTCAATTTGGGAAATGACTATGTCCAGCAGTGGACTTCTAAAGGCTGATATGATAATGATAACGTTTAATTTAGCCCGTAAGTTTATTAGATAGCCCTGTGTTCGAAAAGATCTGTTAATTGAACACATTCAGCAATGAAAACCAATTTGGCCAATTTAACTTAAATCAACGAGTATTTTGGGCGGAGGAAATGGCGGTACATTGGTCACATGCTCCGCACTCCTAATTCTACCATAGGCAAAACAGTACTAGACGGTCTCCTCTAGGTGGCCATAGACGTCGTGGTAGATCGAAGCAGAACAATCGAAGAAAAGGGACGCGATCGATGTTATGTAGCACGGTATCAAAGAACTGTGCGCTGGACATGGTGGGCGACTTAAGTTTGACGTAAGGGCCACATGTATGAAAAGGCTAGATACCGCAATTACAAGCGTGCCAAAAAAGTGGATATTTTTTTTTATTTTTTTTACCAAATCCACAGCACTTAGTATACAGTATTATTGTAATTTATAGTTCTTACTGCCAATAACGGATTTACAATATATTTATATTACAGTCTAGTGATTGTGTGTGTGTGTTTGTGTGGACAGGGTGTGGAGTGTGTGTGTATTTGTATATATATTGTATAATCTGGAAATCAATGTATTAATTATTTATTTATTGTTCTATATTTATATAAATATGTAAAAAGATAAACAGATACATAATAATAAGTTTGTTTTCTTTCTCTCAGCTTAGCAATTGCAGTACTTGTTTCCTGAAAGTTAATTTACTACAGTTAAATAAATCCACAGTTGAATATGTCTTATTGTAAGCGGATCGCATGCGACAAATAATTTAGTTTTGTGCATAATTAGCATCACTTATTCGCGCTTCTCCTACATTCTGCGTTCAACCGCGCTGGTGCCGAGTCGTGTCTTTGTAAACATAAAAATCCCAAATTGCGCCATAGTTACTGACTCGTTGCGATTAAAACGTGTCTGTTTACACAGTGAACATCACTAAATAGCTCGTGTGACGTCATCGTATGTACAAAAAAATGTAACACGCTAGGTTCTCGTACTATTTAATTAACATGCAGTATAATGCCTATCCATTTCTGTGGTAAGGGCCCCACCATGTGTTCGAGGAGATAAGTAAATGCAATAAGTATGCAGTTCCCACCTTGCAGTGACAATGTCCGGTGCTCCGCTCGCAGTGCGGGTGGTACCCGTGCGTGACGTCACACGCGCACGGCCCGCACGCGCTCACCCCCCACCACCCACCCGGGCACTCCTCTATCCCCTCCTCCACGCATCCTGACGCTGAACAAAACATCACAGTTTAATACTACTATAATAAAAATGTATTGGCGGCAGCCGCTTCGAATAGGGCCACCACTTTCCTTCCCGTGGGTGTCGTCAAGGCGACTAAGGGATTGCACCAGGGACGGACCAGCAGCATTATCCTGTGTATATTAAGATAATTACTGGTGAACATTAATGATCTGCCTATCAACCGTGGTGATTATGGCAAATCTCCCAATGGACAGTCCACCAAAAGAAGCATTCTATTGGGGAGGCTTATGTTCAGCAGTGGACGAATTTCGGCTGATGATTAAGTATATAAAAAAGTAGAAGATTAGGTTAAATAATTTCAAATAAAAGTTGTAAAAACATATTTGTAGTGGTATTGCAAACGATATTACTCCATTACATCCATTCGGTAGTGCGCCACCCTTATATGAATGATCCCACTAATATTATAAATGCGAAAGTTTGGATATTTGGATGTTTGGATGTTTGTTACTCAATCACGCTTCAACCACTGGACGGATCGGGATGAAACTTGGTATACATATAGGTTAGGTCCTGGAATAGGACATAGGATAGTTTTTATCCCGAAAAAACATCTCATTCCTACGGGAAATACATTATAATTTGTGCTGTTAAGTTGTTCACGCGGACGAAGACGCTGCAATAAATTTTAAATAGTGGCAACAGCTAGTATTTAATATTTATTACCGATTAAAGAATTTTATCTACGTTTAGTGTAGGGACAACAAAAGCTTTATCTATTAATCTATTAATCTGGTAATTTATCATAATAAACTATTTGAATTTAGAACATAAAGTAATGTTTATGTTCTAGATATGGTGTTTGCTGTCCCTAATAAATAAATAAATATAAAAAAAAATAGATCTATTGGCTCTCGGTTACCCAAAAGCCTTCAAAAGACCACAGGCCTGCGCACTTACCAGTAATCAAGTACCCATCAGAACACTGGCACCGATATCCCCTGACGCTGTCCTCGGGTATGCACTGCGCATGCTCCCCGCAAGGGTTCAGGTCACAAGCGCCCACGCACTGCGGGCCGAACCGGCCCCTGTCGCATTCGCACTCCGTATAGTCCCACGAAGTTGCACACTTGCTCTGCGAAAAATTATTTCACGATTCAAATAGGGCATAGCAACTACACATATAGCATTTCATTTCAATGTTTATTTAAGTTATACATCGTACAGTTCACTACGGCACGCCCTACTTCTCCATTTCATTGTTTGCGTTATATTGTCACTGTGTTAGTTTTATTGTTACGCACTAATCATCAATGTGTGAATAAGTACACTAAGATACTGACGTTCGGATAGGTGCGGATTAACTCCCAGCGTCCCGCATTTACCCCTCCATCCATGTGCCATCGTGAATTGCACGATCTATAGTGTGTGTACTGTATACATTGTGTTTTAGTGCATATATAGCGCTCATTTGGGACCAAAAACGTACTATCGAGAAAAGTAAATAATAAACAAATAACAATGTAAGGAAAATATAATCATAGTGCCTTTAAAAATGCTGTATTCACTTACGTAAGGTGGACATATTGCGTACATACAGTCGGCTTTGGACTGACATCCATCTCTGACATTTTCTCGGACTGTAGGTCGATTCAGCAAGGACTGCGCCGTCCCCACGCGTACATCCTTAAAGAAAATATATTTCAGATTTTGCTATCCATAAAATAATACTACATTTTTGACAGTAGTGGCAAAGACAATAATTAGGGAACATACCCATACTACGTGACCGATTAAGGGGGAGGGGATTCCCAAACTACCACGTTTGGTCACGGTGGGAGGGTTGGAGTATTAAGTACGCAAACAACGTAAATATATACATTTGTGTCACTCCCATGACTGACTTGACATTGGCAGAATTCTTAAAAGAAAAGCCGCTATTAGGGAAAAATTTAATTGAATTACATATAAACGTAAAATACAACATGAAAACAGGAGAGGGTTGACATATACTACAGAGGAGAGGTAGGGGTTTAAAATTGCCTAAAATGGTCAAGTAGAACAGGTAGTATGAATACGTTTACTTATGTTGCCGATATCCTAAACTTCAGAATTATATTTGTTAGAGTTTATATTGTCGAAAAGCAATACTGCTATTTTAAAAATGATTTATCCTCCAACAGGAGAACAGTGCGGCGAGACATTAGAATGCCTTCGAGCTACACTTTGCGAATACGCGATACCTGCTACCTGCTTTTACACAAATGTGTGATTGTGGAGGCAAAGTTCAATATGCAATCATCATCAGCCCGAACAAGTCCACTGTTGGACATAGGCCTCTCCCAAGGTGCGCCACTGAACCCGATCCTCGGTTCTTCTCATCCAGTTACTGCCAGCAGCCTTACGCAGATCGTCGCTCCATCTAGCCAGGAGGCGTCCCACACTACGCTTGCCCAGTCGCGGTCTCCACTCGAGAACTCGTTTACCCCAGCGGTAATCGGTTCTCCGACAGATGTGACCAGCCCACTGCCACTTCAGCGTACTAACTGTTTGAGCTATGTCGAAGACTTTAGTTCTCTGGTGGATCACCTGATTTCGGATCCTGTCTCTTAGAGAAACTCCGAGCATATATCTTTATCTCTTTCAATATGCAATGAATGTATCAAACTGGGCGTCGATTCGCTTCGACTAAACTCAGCGAAAATGTGAATTCATGTCATCTATTGTGAAATCGAACGATGAATGTGTTTCGTACATAGACGACAGAAAAACATTATGGCACTGAAAAATATAATGCAAGGCAAAGCCATTTTACACTCACCTGTATGCACCCATCGAAGTAACCAACTTCCGAAGCCAGCAGCCCAGCGGTACTGTCCGGTCCACCAATCAGGATCTTCCCGATATACTGGCCTTGCACCTTATTGGCCAACATCGGCAGTAACGCAACACGCAGCCCGTAGTCTATGCTCACTGATACGTCAGTACCGAGCCACTTGATCTCTATGCGGTGCCATTCGCCGTCGGCGAGGGTTGTCGATGGTAGGAACATGGTGTCGCCGTTGTAGGAGTAGTGGAGTAGACCGGATTTCAGCTGCAGGGTAATTGTGCTTTATTAATAATATGTTGCCGTGTGGTTTCCGGTAGAGTAGAATAGGACCACTCTAACTCTTCCCGTGGATGTCATACAAGGCGACTGAGGGAATACATTATAAAATATCAATCAGGCCTCCCCAACCCGTCTGGCCAGCGCGGGGAGTGTAGGCCAAATCCTCCGTCTGTCTCCGGCAGATGAGAGAGGGTTGTGCTCCTGCAGTGGAGACAAAAATAACCTGATGATGATGACGAATATGTTTGGATGTGTGGCCCCTAGCTTAGAATAGGCCCACCCTCTTGCACCTTGGATTGCACCAGGACTGGTAGCAGCGTTCTCATGTGTATATTAAGATCATTACTGCGATCAACAATTCGCCTGCCAAGCGTGGTGATTAATCCCCCAAAGGACAGCCCACTAAAAGTGGCATTTTATTGGGGAGGCTTATGTTTAGCAGTGGACGTCGGCTGATCATGAATTAGTTTGGGTATTTACAGGGAGCTTAGTCAGCTGATAGATCTTGAGATATGTACAGTCGGGAACGTTAATTTGGGACCCATTACCTAAAAAAAGTTCTAAATAACACTCATTTGCAATAAGGTCGAAATTTTCAATCAAATGCAGCTCTAGCAGAGATTTTATTAAGACGGGTAACATAACTAATTATAAGTCTATGTACCTATTATCATGTGTATATTATTATATCATACTCGTAGGTCGATGGTCCAATGGTAAATGTTCCAATTTCGTCAAATCGGGTAAAATAATTTATACGTATAATAATACAAAATAAAATGATCAATTCTATTATTATAAACAGTCTTGTCATTTAGATTAGCCTGTGTGACACTGAAACACGGTTAATATATTTGATCTTCGCAAATATATTATCAGAGACGTCATATCCGGTGTGGGAGAAAAGGAAAATAGAAAGTTTCAAGCCTTCATGGTGAGAAATTATAACTACAAAAATAGAGATTGTGCACAACTTAGAATGTCATAATCTTATCGGTATAAGCTTGCTATAGAATATTAAACTTGAGATGGATTCCAAAGTAGAGTTACTGTAGGTACCTGTATGAAAATAAATTATCAATATAATACGTACACTTATAAGAACGCTGCTGTTCTGCCCAACTTGTATGGACATCAGGAAAGCATCCTGAAGGCGTGTCCGTATTGACAGCGCGTTCAGCCACGGCAGTTGGATCGGACGCAGCAATGGATTGAATGACAGCATGCCGTCTCCGCTGAACCGCCATGGTGGAGACGTCGCTGTTGGATTAATAAACACCTTATTAAATAATACTTTTTATTACTTGCTCCTCATACCATGAAGCAAACAAAATTTTCACACCTCATAAGTCACCTGAAAGTTTTTTCCTTTATGATTGATACTAATTGGTTATTAAATTATATAACAGATGATTTTAAAATGTGCACCTTTTATCTAATTTAATAACCAATTGAGAACTTGTTCGCATATGTCTGGAGTGTGTGATATCGCATACTGATGTTGAGCTACATCCATATAGATGGAGTAAGACAACCCAAGTTATGTTATGCTACCCATGTGGTGCTAAAAGTGCAACAATTGTGTTTTTGTGACTGTCCTTCTGATATTAAGATTCTTAAATGTTACATTGAATATATGTGTGTATCGTAAGTATGAATAAATGACATATTCTATTCTATAACGTAGCACAATTCATCCCGCTGTACCTCTGTATTTAGAGTTCAAATTACATTATCACAACATACAAAGGTACATTTGAAGTGAAATAATAATGTCTGTATAGGGGGTGGGTTAAATGAATATGCGTGAAGTTCAATAGGTACGTATTTAATTACCGAACCAACGCGAAAATTTCAATACTCACGGGCACAGCTCCTGATAAAAACAAATAACGAAAGAAAAACACTTGGGAGCTTCGAGAGCGCAAACGAGACTGCTCTAACGTTCGCAACTCAGAGTCCCTGCCGGCCGACCGACTATGAAATACCGCGGCCCTGCGTAGGCGCGAGGGTTGAGGGAGACGAGATCCCTAACATTCCCAGCGTTCCGCTTATCGCCTAGGACGCTTGCCTCTACTAATGCGCTTAGCGAGGGCTACACCAAGGTCACACGCTACATGGATTTGTGACATGACATGTCTTTTCCTCTACACGTGATATAGTATACTCACAGTCAGCACAGTCCTTCCCGCTGTATCCCTCGGGGCACTGGCATAGGAAAGTGTCCCACAAGTCCTCGCACTGCGCCCCGTTGTAGCACGGCGTGGAGCCGCACTGCGACCGCTTCTCGGGACAACCGGCCAGCGTTCCATTGTCCGACACGAAACTGAGAGACAATGATTATTTAATACAATTAAAAGTTTTAAAGCCAATATTACGTCAATTGACCGCCGCCGGTTAACTGCACTGCCCTACGACGAAGGCATCAAAGTGGTGTCAACCCCTGAATGTGTAGAGTTCCCTGTATAACGTACGAGGCACAGTATTAGAATACCTGTAGTGGGAGTTTGTTTATACAATGTGCGAGTTTCGTCAAATTAAATTTTTTCTTTTCCTGGATTGTAATGGAAAAGAATTTTTTTCCAGGAATTTCCACAATTTTCCCATCATTGTCGGCAATTTCAATCGAATATTTCAAGTTAATTTGGTCTAGTAATTTTTAAAAATCCACCGGGCAGATACAATATCTTCGGTAAAAGGGTATAAGTTTTGACAGTTCTCTAAAAAATTACTTCAGCCACGCAACTATACATCAACTAGACCTAGGAGAGGTAGGTTTTTGAACAGAAGAAGAATAAAACGGAAGAGAGAGGAAGGAAATCTTGGTGCAGGTGATGTTTTGGCTTTGTATAAAAAGTAAATATGTCGCTTACGTGTTCAGATCTATAAATTTATGGTCGACGTGAAAGTCAGAGATGCATCCGACGAAGTCTTTGTTCTTCACTTGGAAACTGCTGGGAATGTTCGGCAGGCCGCCAATCTGCAGCGGTCCGGTCAAATCCAGGAACCTGTTGGCAGAAAACCTTTTCAAACTTAGATAATGGTTTAAAACTTTTAGGGACAGATTCGTAATTCAGAAACTTAAAACTTTTAAACATGTGCTGTCGTAATCGGAGCGACGTCAAAATTTGAGAGCAGTAAAATTATTTCTGTCCTGGGCAAAACTAATTTTAGTGCTGTCAGATGAGTGTGCCTTCAGAATTAGCGTATTTAGTGATTTAGATTAATTACTACTAATTAGGTAAGGTGCACCGATACGTACAACGTAATTTAATGGTAGTTTTATACTACACTTCAATACACTTTATTGCACAAATACAGTAAAATTTAAAAATAGTACAATTTAGTACAAAATAGTATAGGCTTATTTATAGCAGATTATTTATGTAACGTTAGTTTGGTTATATAAATACTTATAGAAATCATCGAGACAACATATTTTATTCGACATCCAACTTTCTATAATTCACCACTTCAGTAACTTCTCTTTTCTCACTTTCTTCACTTCCTCTCTTCTTTTGTTTCAACGTTAACTCTATTACCTGTGACAAGTCTCTGTGGGGATGTCGCAGCGCGGCGGGAGAACTTTCCTGGTGAAGTTTGCGCACGCGTACTTAATGCCGAAGTCCGCGGCGCCGGCCAAGGATAACGCTTTATCGCAGTCGTCCACTATCATTGTTGCAGTCTGCAATTAAAAAATAAATTAATCTATTATATATATAAGAGGAAAGTGTGTGTATGTATGTCCAGCCTTTTCTGCATAACCACCCACTACCACCTACTCATGGTTGCAGTGGTAGATAGCCCTTGGTGTGCACTTGCAAGTAAGGGAGTTTAGTTACGGTGGGTGGAAGTGGGTGGATGTGCGTGTCAAAAATGTGTGATGGGATATTTCTATCTTTTTCTAACACATTGTACGGCTCATATTGTGCAGAATAGCGTTAAGTGCGTCTGTGAGTGATAATATTGAAAACTTTTCTAGAATATTCCAGATTTTTCCAGAATGTTCTATTGTCATGTCGGCTATCTGTGGGTCCTTAAATTAGCACCATACGTAACTTATCCACGCGAACGAAGTCGCGGGCAACAGCTAGTATTACATATACACACACTTGTCTAACCCAAAACTAGGATTATTTCATGTACTTACTATGAGAATTAAACAAGGATAGGACAAAAAAAAATCTTATAAATCGTACGAATTTCAATTTAAGTCCATAAGTTAGTCCATAATTTTTAAACTAAAAAGATCTAGGCTACAGTAATTTTTTTCTAAACATCATGATCGTAAAGTTAAGGAGTAAAACCTCATATTTTTGGAAAAAGGCGTGAAGTTAAAAGAAACGATGCCGTCATCACAGGTAAGAACTGATACCTAGGAAGGATACAGGAAGACTCTTCCTAGCAGTGCAGGTAACGGTAGCTTCAAAATGGCGTGAATTATACGTTGAAGAGAAAATATACGCCCTAAACCGCTTACCCTGTTAAAATACTCCACGTCAACGCTATGCCACACGCCGTCGGCCACGTCTCCAGCCACAGTGACCTCGGTCTTGGCCCCTCCAAGCCCGAATGTGAACCGTAGCCCGGGACCGCTGTTACGTCCAGCGCCTGAGCTGATCACCTCCAAGGCGATGAAGTCGTGACGCTCGTTATAACGGCCGTTGTAGAGAAGAAGGCCTGAAGTGGTTTGAGTTGCGAACCTGGATTGTGAAGGTTTTAGATGTTACAAGAATTATGGGTTAACTCGTGTTGCAGAGCCTCTCCACTATTTTATGTAATGTGTTCCAGCAATGAATACATGCCGTGTGGTTTCCGGTAGAGTAGAATAGGATTACTCCAACTCTTCCCCGTGGATGTCGTACAAGGCGACTGAGGGAATACATTATAAAACATCAATCAGGCCTCCCCAGCCCGTCTTACCAGCACGGGGAGTGTAGGCCAAATCCTCCGTCTGTCTCCGGCAGATGAGAGAGGGTTGTGCTCCTGCAGTGGAGACAAAAATAACCTGATGATGATGATGAATGAATACATAATTTCTATCCTCTCTCGAGACTGTACAGTGATATACATAACCGACTGTATATTTAGTAAATGAATTAAATACACTTCATTCTGATTTTTGTCATCCAGCGAGCAATTTTAAATTATTGTTATCAATATATTTTCATATATGATTCTTTTTACATAATTTGTGTATCACTGTTGTCATTATACCAATCTTGTCATTACAATTAGACACTTATTTATGCAGTAGTAATTAGTTCTTTTTTGCTCAGCAGCGTGATATATGTTTTTTTTTATTATTTATTTATATGTATATCCTTACCAAAAATAATTTGTGTTCGAAACTTACTAACTAGATTACGATTATGTCTATGGACTTTTCAATTTGGTCTTCCAAGTTTATCGTACAGTTAAAGGTAGGCTGGACAAGATCTCTTAGAGATAAGTCCACCTTTTTGCACTTTCTTTGCATGCTGCAAATACAGAATAATTATAAGATGGAAATCTGTGTTTGGCGTTCCGCATTATGTAGCCAAAGTATGCTTAAGTCAGCTTTCTTTGCTTGTATTACACAAGATCCACCTGCTTACTTATTCTTATAGAAACATAGGGCCCGATTCTGAAGGCACACATTTAAAATTTGACACCGCTAAAATTGGTTTTGTCTTTATCTTTATAATAGTGTGTGACAAGGATAGCAACAGTTTTAGTGCTGTCAAATTTAAACGTTGTGCGTTCAGAATCGAGCCCGTTATCAAACTAACCTAAGCTTTAAATGGAACCTATGCCGCCTCTTCAAGCCTGGAAACGTCAAAAACGAAGTAGCAGGAAAGCTTCTGGCCCTCAATTCGCACATAGCTGTGGTGTACTCCGCATCTATCGAACACCCCTGACACAAGATGCCTCCCTCCCGGCGAGCTACGCACTGCGACCCGCTGCGGCAGATCGTACCGTCTCCGTTTATTTCGCAAGTAGCTTTAGTCAGGATCGTTTCGCAGTTTACACCTGGAAGAGATAAGTTACCGTTTTGACAAGTTAGTAGAGAGTGTTCATGTGGAATGTGGAACGTGGGAATAAAGAGTTGAAACGAGGCGTTAGGAAAGAAAATAACATCGAAAATTAAATAAATATAACATTGACTTGGAATTGAAAAACGATTAGAAACGTAGCCAGAAGTTGTTAAGCTACTTTAGCTGAGGCCAAACTTTAGAAGAGGCCAAGCCACAGTGGACATAACGGAGTTAAATCATCAAAGTGCCATACACTTCGTCCATCGGTACGGTGGTCGCCAGTCTTAGAACTCATTGCTTGGATTGAAACTCTTTTCGAGACAATCTTTGGATACCCGGCCCAAAGATTGTTTCGAGAATTTGCTTTTAGCGAGAAGACCACTCAGGACTTTGTAAGCTACTTTATTATTGTATCTGTGTATTTTTATCGTGTAATAAAGAGTAATGATGTTGATTTATTTTCGGATGAACCCAGCAAAATGTAATATAGTGTTATTTCAATACAACTTACCGGTAAATCCTGGTGCGCAAACGCAAGTGTATCCACCCTCGCGTCGCACACAGGTGCCGTTGTTGACGCACGGTGACGAGTAGCAGAGATCTACTTCTGTGTCGCACATGTAATGCTCCCTTGTGCCTGAAAGTCAATTAACATGTTACATTCGATATTTGTTTTCTTTATTTTCATTTTGTTAAACATTATAATATTTATTTCATTATTAGGCCTTCAGTCGTAAATTACATAATTGCTCTTAATCAAAAAGTTAGAAAATATGTACCAAATCACTGGATTTATACCACAATGAAACAAAAATTCTCGTTTACTTGTAAAGTACTATTTGTGGGGACTTATGACATACGGCCGTATGATCCCGAACTAGGCAGGGCCTTGTTATTCTATGGGCATCGGATAGCTGATGTACTCGTTCATACATACGAGTACATACTCATGCCCTGGTACCAGAGGGGTAGGCAGAGACCGATGTATCGCCATCTTACGCGATCCTGACCCCTCATTAGCTTCACTCACATCCATCAACCTTTTCACACACATACCTTTTATACATCTTTTAATTTTAAATATAATTTAATTTAAACTGTGGGGCATATAAAGTCTGTCTAAGATAGAAGCGTTACCTGTAAATCCCTGAGGGCACTGGCAAGTGAACGTGGTGACTGGATATATGGGTCTGAAGAGGACACTGTCGCTATATATGAATCCCGAGGCGTTGCCGAACTTGAGCACCGTGAGGCACTCCTCGTAGTTGAGGCACGGTTCATGAACGCAGATGTTATCGTCGAACGGTAGCACCTGGATAAAAGAAATTACGCCGTGTAGTTCCCGGCTTACTTCGTCCGCGTGGACAATTTAACATCACCAATTATTATGTATTTCCCGTAGGATATGGATGTTTTTTCGGGATAAAAACTATCCTGTGTCCTGTTCCAAGACCTAACCTATATGTGTGCCAAGTTTCATCCCGATCCGTCCAGTGGTTGAAGCGTGATTAAGTAACAAACATCCAGATACCCAAATTTTCGCATTTATAATATAAGTAGGATTCGCCAATAGACAATATAAAAAACAAACGCATTAGCGTCTCAGTAACAAAATATATAATAAACGGTGTCCGAAGTGGACTGCAAAGATTAAATCGTAATACAAACTGTTTTTACTGTTAGGATCATTCCTTACATGTACAGTATATTTCGTTTCCCAGACGCAAATAGTGTTTGTTTTAGTATGTTATTTAATTTCGAATGGAATATAGACGTCACAAACCTGGACAGTAGCGAGTCTGGCTAAAGTCGCTCTGTGCAAGTACACCCTTTCGCGCAAGTGCGTCGGCGAATAGTACTGCGAAGTATCGCCGGCGACGCCTACCTCCGCGTCGGGCCGTCGCGCCGAGAACGACACGTTTAGTATGTTGCCGGTCACGTCGGTATCGTCCTGTGGGGGAAACATATCATGTTTATGGCGTTGCTATGACCTAAACAGTTATTTTATATAGAGACTCAAAAAACTGTCAATGTCAAATTCCGTAGTTTTTTTTAATAATTTTATAGCCTCGTTTCACACTTTTGGCCAGCTTCTTTAAGTGCAGGCCACATAGAAATGACATCTGGCGCATGGCACGGTTATGGCATGGATAGTGCGCTGAAACGACGCGGCGCAGGCGCAAGTAGAGCAGTCGGCTGTCGGTCGCGGGCGTCGAAAAGGCGCCACGACTCTCGGTGTCTTTAAAACTGCGCCTTATTGCCATATATTTGGAATGACATTTGAATGGCACGTGTCACTTTGACGCCAGACGCGATTTCTGTGTAGTTCGCGCCTCAGATCGTGGAAATTCACCTGCACACTAAACACATAGATGTTCTCCTTGGGGCACGGTATGATGGCGGCGAGCCCGTCCACGAAGAAGCCCAGCAGGGGGGACAGGAAGCGCTCGGCCGTCATGTCGTTCAGGCGCACGGTGATCGAGTTGAACAGCATCTCCTCTGTTATCAGGCGCACGGACAGCTGCATCATTGCCTTCACCTCGTTCACGCCATCTGTTAAACAAAGTTTGAAACTCATGCTTTATTTATTTAATAGTTCATTGATCTTAAACACACAAAATCCCCAGCAAGTAAAAATAAAAATCCGATGGTTCTAGAAACTTTTAAGTTTTACCAACGATCTCTATGTACTACTAGATGGAGCGTTCCAAACAATCGCTCTGTTCCACGCAAGTAGCCACAACTCTTTCACATTCACTTTCAAACTTGTGCAGTTACTACTCAGAACATTAGTTATTTACTAAATATTGACATTATTTACCCGTAGCGTAAATATTTAGTAATAATTAAATGTTATGCGTAGTAACTGCACAAGTTTCAAAGTGAATGTGAAAGAGTTGTGGCTACTTGCGTGGAACAGAGCGATTGTTTGGAACGTTCCATCTAGTAGTACATAGAGATCGTTGTTTATTGTACACACAAATATACAAAGAACAACACAAAGAAAAGAAAATTATACAAAAGGATAAGCTTATTTCTAAAGAAATTTCTTCCAGCTAACCTGCGGTGAAGACAAGGGATTATGGAGAGGCAGTAGTCGCGTGTACCTACTATATATTAAATAATCATAGAACATATAATACAATAAGCATAAACTAATGAACTATAAATAAAAATACAGATATATATATGTATATTTAATATGTTGGAATAATTGATACTGGCTATTTATAGTCCATAGTATATTTTAAATATGTTTTTCTACATTGATGTTCTCTGTCACGCCTACGAAAATTCACATCTTGTCAATTATATCAATAAATACAAAATAGCATAAATAAGTATTTTATTAGTTCAATTAATAATTCTTACGAAGTATATCCAGGATTATATAACAGCAGGATATCACACCATAATATGATATATATATATATATACAGTTGGAGGAAGCAAGACGCAAGACCATATATTTTACATGTTAATATAAACTCATTTTGCTGTTATTACCTTTTATGTATATATTTTGTTTACAAGGCGCAAATAGCTTTATTTTCCTTTGCCACCGCTATTGAAATGAAATATGTATAAGTGAGCTTTGCAACGTGGGACGTATTCATCATCAGGTTATTGTTGTCTCCACTGCAGGAGCACAACCATCTCTCATCTGCCGGAGACAGACGGAGGATCTGGCCTACACTCCCCGCGCTGGCCAGACGGGTTGGGGAGGCCTGATTGATGTTTTATAATGTATTCCCTTAGTCGCCTTGTACGACATCCACGGGAAGAGTTGGAGTGGTCCTATTCTACTCTACCGGAAACCACACGGCACGTATTATAGACTATTAAATGAATCATCTACGTTTGCGTATAAGCAATATTCCCGGATCAATCAAATGATTCTTTCATAGATAGAATAGAGTCACTAACCATTCACAGATATCTCCATGGTGGCTAGCTTAGGCACATTGGTGTTCAGTTGCGGCGACAGCGTCATCGCGCCACTTGTTTCATTCAGCAGGACCAGATTCGCATTGTTGCCGGACAAAATGCGGTATTGGAGCTGCAAGAGTTACCACAATGGTTATATATTAGTTTAATCACAATAACAATGATATTGGGCCTGATTCTGAAGGCACACATTTAAAATTTGACAGCTCTAAAATTGGTTTCGTCTTTATCTTCATAATACTGTGTGACAAGGATAGCAACAGTTTTAGTGCCGTCAAATTATAACGTTGTGTCTTCAGAATCGAGCCCATTAAATATTTATAATATATATCATCATCAGGTTATTTTTGTCTCCACTGCAGGAGCACAACCCTCTCTCATCTGCCGGAGACGGAGGATTTAGCCTACACTACCCGCGCTGGCCAGACGAGTTGGGGAGGCCTGATTGACGTTTTATAATGTATTCCCTTAGTCGCCTTGTACGACGTCCAAGAGTTGGATAATATATATATATATTCGGTTAGGTGGAACTGGTTTACAATTCAGTCGCAAGATTTGATCGAAACATACTAACAGGTGACGATAAATAAAAGCTTACGTAAAAACCAACATCCGACCGAGATGTTTCAAAAAATTTTACCATCATCCAAATAGTATAAAGACAGAAAAAGAAATAAAATCAGTAAAGTGTTTGTTATATACACATTAGCAGTTTCTATCAATGTTAAGTAATTTCCTAGCCAAAGCTATATCTTGGATTTTTTTCCATAATTTCGCATTGTTTTTGCCACCTGGTACCCACCCACTAATAACAACCAATAATAATAAGTGATACTCTAATTAAAAGCTCGTCTTAAATAGAACTACAGTTACTGTGGCGGCTAATCTCGGTTAGCTGTAATTTCGGCGTTATGGGCCTTTTGGTACAAAGCCACTATGCCAATTATAAAAAAGCACTTATTTATGTGCAAGTGCTTCGTTATCCGTTCGGACGGAGCCTTAGAAAGCCAACTAACCTTATCAGTAACATCAGCATCAAATGCCGGTACCCTTCCAAACGGTCCCACAGGAAAACAATCCTTATAATTATTGAAGATAATCTGAAAGTCCTTCATCATAGGCGCGTTGTCATTCACATCGGTTACTAAAATTTCCACTCTGACGTCATTCCACAATGGCGGACTGGCCGCTCGGATGACCAACTCGTATTTTTTTCTAGGACTTTCATAGTCCAGGTCTACCATTGTGACGAGCTCGGCTCTGTCGGACCCTTGACGGGTTTCAAGTGAGAAGCTGTTAGCATCGTCGCCACCTGGAATAAATAAATTGATTTAATAACATGATCCTTCGAGCCGGATCATGGTCCTTCAAACCGGAACACTTATTTACAGTTATACCGATTTAATCATATGTTACTTCTATATATCTAGACTAATTTAAGATATGGCCAGTACCCATTACACAAACAAATCAGATTTTAAGATTAAGGCATGGTTACAGGCATTGATTACATTTTAGTATTATTGCACATACTTCCATGCGATATGTAGTATGTCACGCAATCAATAATCTTTTATTATGGACTATAGACCGTTTTTTGCAAAGAAGTAACTTATAAAGCAAAATAATAATAAATATCACATACCTTTGATGGAATAATGGACCACAGCGTTACCACCCTCGTCTGGGTCCCGTGCGTATATCTCTCCCACTGTGGTGCCAATAGGGCTGTTCTCAGGGACGTAGAAGGTGAGACAATCGCTCTCGAATACCGGTGGCGAGTCGTTTATGTCCTCCACTTTTATGTGGACTATCACCTGGAAGAGAATTACATGTAGGTGTAAATTGGTAGTAGTTTGACTACATTAGCGTTGCTAATATAATTTTTTGCATTCATCATCATCATCATGTCAGCCCCTAGAAGTCCACTGCTGGACATAGGCCTTCCCCAATGAACGCCACCACACCCGGTCCTCCGCCCTCCGCATCCAGCCGCTACCGGCCACCTTCTTCAGGTCGTCGGTCCACCTGGCGGCGGGGCGTCCCACCCTGCGCGTGCCGATCCGCGGTCTCCACTCCAGAACTCGTCTGCCCGAAGGTTCTGCTGGTTCTATTTGCATTTATTTACCAGGTTGAGTACACTAGAACTAACCATATTCTTAACACTGTAAAACTATGTACTTTTGGCAAATAAACCATTTTCATTTCATTTCATAATAACCAGCAATTCTTGACGAGTGAAAAAGGTCAGGTGTTTTTTTTTATAAACAACATACAACATTCGGTGCGGGTATAATATAATATCCGCTATCCAAAAACCGTCGGTAAAAAATCGCCTAAGTACTCGTAAACAGAATCAAGATCCTTAGATTTTATCCTAACTTAGCATTAAAAGCTACTACTTCTCTTTTTATGTTCCCAGGATAAATTTGTTTTTTATTATTTAGTGGTTATTTACGTCATTTAAGTAGCTTCTCTGCAAAATTTTAAGTTTCGAAACCCAGCTATCCAGTTCGGGATGTGTGATAGATCAGTCCAAGCATCCTTACATAAAAGATACAATAAGAAATATTTAACTTACAGTAGAACTCTGCGGCGGCGTCCCACCGTCGATCGCTAGAGCCTTCAAATCGTACGTGGCAACCGACTCCCTGTCCAATGCCTTGTTAGTTCTGATGACCCCCGATGCCGGGTCTATGACGAAGGAGCCCTCCTCCCGGTCTCTGGTGTCCAGCTCGTAGTGCACGCGGCCGTTAAGGCCCACGTCGGCGTCGGAGGCACTCACTTGAATAACTGACGTACCTGTCACAAGAATATGTCTAAGTATAACTTATTTATGAACGTCGGAAGAAGGGAGGCGGTCTCCATTCCTCCCTCCACTCCAACTAGTCTGCGCTGTCAGTTCTGAGATATGCTTATCCTTTCGGCTATGTCAGTGACCTTAGTTAACCGGGTGTTCTCATAGCGGATCATATCTTTCAAAGAAACCCCGTGCATAGCGTATCTCGTAACTTCCTGAGTGACTTTAAACTTGTGGATTAAGCCCACTGCAGTGTCCACGTTTCTGCGCCGTAGTACACCGTAGCCACGTTTTATGCAATTTTTATGCAAGGAGCTGGACGTGGACGTAGACGTGGACCTGGGTCTGGACCTGGGACTGGGCCTGGGCCTGGGCCTGGGCCTGGGCCTGGGCCTGGGCCTGGGCTTGGGCCTGGGCCTCGACCTGGACCTGGACTTAACAGTGGAAGTAGGATAGGGAGCGGAAGTGGGAAGGGGAGCGGATTCAATAGTCCACGCGAGCAGAGCCGCGGGCACAGCTAGTACATACTAATTTTACTCACTAAAGCTTTTAAAACTTGTCACGCGCATCCCTTAGAACCGGTAACCAATCGGTGCGGGGGAACCGAATCGGCGGAAAGCAGGGAGTTGCCAAACTGTACGTAGTACTCATAACTAACTATACTCACAAAATGGTTAGCCCTCGCTGTCAGAGAACCCCTTTGCCAACAATGGGTCGTGTATGTTAATTTGATGACTTACCAACTAAAGCATCCTCCATAATGCTGGCGCTGTACAGCTGCTGTTTGAAGATGGGCGCGTTGTCGTTCACATCCACCACGGATATCTCCACGTCCGTTGTATCGGACAGCGACGGCATGCCGCCGTCGCGAGCTGTTACCGTCAACAGGTATCCTGGAAATACATACATACAGATATACATAATGCTCGCGCCTTGGTCTCGGAGGGGTAGGCAGATTAGCGATATTATTCATCACACGAGGACACCAACCTATTTGAGGACGTCACCAATTTGAGGATGTATTGATACAATTAAATTGCCCTGAGAAATACATTGCTCTTTTTCTACAGGCATTCCGTTCAACAGACATAATGTAAATCTATTAAAATAGATAAGAGTCCTTCGAGTCGACTTTCATGGTCTATTATGAATTCATATACGAGTACATTTATCTATTTCTAACTTAGGATTTTGTTCCTGTACGATGGGAATTAAATAAGGATAGAACCACTCATCATTCAACATTTGAAAATCGCGGAGGGGTGACTTGTGACAGACGACGCCCAACTGAAGCTTCGTGTCATTCGACGTAAAGAAAACATACCCCTCCTGCACCCCTCCACTACCGCAGGAACCTACTCAGTCATGTCTTTGCTTATAGTAGCCATCTCGGGTCTTTACAGTTCATAACTCACAATCCCTACTTATTTATTGTTGTCCTGTATGCACTTTTGAAAGCTTTAGTCTCTATGTGTCTAAAGTATCTATGTGTCTGTGGTTTTCGGTAGAGTAGAATAGGACCACTCCAACTCTGCCCGTGGATGTCGTACAAGGCGACTAAGGGAATACATTACAAAACATCAATTAGGCCTCCCCAACCCGTCTGGCCAGCGCGGGGAGTGTAGGCCAAATTCTCCGCCTGTCTCCGGCAAATGAGAGAGGGTTGTGCTCCTGCAGTGGAGACAAAAATAACCTGATGATGAATCCCTACTCACTTATAACAGACTTATGTCTAATTGTATCCACGACTTACCGCTCATGGTTTCTCTATCTAGAAGTTTGTTGGTAGTAATGGCTCCGGTCTGCGGGTTGATGGTGAACTCCTGCTCGTGGTGGGCGACGGCCTCGTTGGATATCTCAGAGCTGAGGCTGTAGGTGATCTGTGCGTTTATACCCACGTCGCTGTCGGTGGCTGACACGACTAGCACAGTGGTGCCGATTGGTGCGTCTTCGAACACCTGGTGACAGAAATTAGATTGTAAGAGAGGAGCATCTAACGACGTCATGCTCGTATAGGTCAAATCATGGGGGAGGTGCCCGGTGCTTGCTCAGGTGCTCTTTCCCGGATACCCTGCTTGATCCCCCTACAAAATAAGAGAAGGCAAATACGAAAGCGTACACGGAGCATGACATTTTGTTTTATAAATGTGGAGACATGTCACATACGGCCATCTTATCCCAAACTAGGGTATCGGACAGCTGATATACTTGTACATACATACATAGATAAGTTACATCTAGACATATGGCAAAAACACATGTTTGCCCTGGGCGGGATTCGAACCTGTGACCATGAGCTTCGCAAGTATTTGCACTACCGACTATTCTCCGGGGCCGTTAAAATTATTATAAAGGGCCGATAAATATTTATAAGGAACTTGTTTAGAAGCCAGTGAGTTCCCCTAATGTCAATTAATTACGTCAACAATGATAAAGATCTGGATCCGATTATAATATACTAAATACATTGTGATTCACATTTGGACAGCTATCCTTTAATATTAATTTTATTTATTATAGTCATATAAGTACCTATTTATGATTTAAATTTCCTAATCAGCGCAACCTACAACTTCTCTGGCATAATATTTTCTACCCAAAGGTTGTCTGGAATCGCTTAAAGCGATAAGACCGCCTAAATTGTACTATTTGTAACTTTTATAACATGTAACTGTATTTGTTTGTGCAATAAAGTGTATTGTATTGTATTAAATGAACTAATGGTTCACGATCAGATATACCCGCTGTTGCAGCGGTCGATATCTGTAGAACAGCACGGATTTATGCGGAATAGATCTGTGGTAACGAATTTGGCAGTCTTCACGGATTACGTAGCAGCTAGTATGGACGGTGGGGGACAGGTGGATACCATCTATACGGACTATTCGAAATGTTTTGATCGGCTTGACCATAACATACTTTTGTATAAACTAGACGCGTTAGGAATTCACGGGGATTTATTGAGATGGTTCAAATCCTATTTAGACAACAGATCTCAAGCAGTCAGGATAAGTGCATGCCTATCTGACTTTTCAACCATACCATCTGGCATTCCTCAAGGATCGCATCTCGGACCGTTGCTTTTTAATGTGTATGTCTTTGATATATATAAATGTTTTAGGCATGCTAGCTTTTCTATGTATGCAGACGATAAAAAGGTATACCTCCCTATTTCTGGCACCGATGATTGTTTGCGGTTGCAAGAAGATCTAAACAGGCTCTGTCAGTATTGTGCTGTGAATCTGTTGGATCTGAATGTCGCTAAATGTCAGTGTATTACCTATTCCAGGCGCAAAAGCATTATTGAGTTCCAATACACTTTGAACAATGCAATGGTATCAAGGGTGAAGGGTGTTAGGGATCTGGGAGTGATGTTGGATACCAAGCTGTCTTTCTGTGATCACTATGAACACATCGTCCAAAAGGCATACAAAATGCTAGGCTTTATTATGAGGATTACCAGACCCTTTAAACAAATACGGTCTTTAAAAACCCTGTATTATGCATACGTAAGGAGTGTATTGGAATTCGCTTCACCAGTCTGGTCACCCGCATACTCTGTGCACAAGGAACGTATAGATGGTATTCAAAACAAATTTACATCTATGTTACACTATCGATTCCAGAGAGGTAGTACACGTCCGGATCACAAGGCACGTTTAAAGCAATATGGTCTGATATCTCTGCAGGACAGGAGGGCAATTGGGGATATGGTATTTTTGCACAATGTGATCAACAATATAGTGGATTGCCCGCAACTGGTCGAACGAGTTGGTCTAATCGCGGGAAGCGTGCGCACGCGTAACACGCGGTTATTTCACGAGTCATTGGCGCGGACCAATTACGCTCAGAACTCAGTAATTTATCGCTGTACTCATACATATAACGTCATGTTCCGGGACCTCGATATTTTTAACCTGAAACCAGGAACATTTAAAAGGCAAGTGATGGGCAGGATCACGTCTGAATAGGCACGCACACACACACACACACACACACATACACACACACCCAAATCACACACAAACACACACAATAACTTCCCCCCCCCCCACTACTATCCTATATGTGATCAGCTGTTATTAAGTTTTTTTTGTTGTAGTTAAAATGTGAAATCTTTTAATTGGCGTCCAATTATTTTAAGGAAATTATTTAATTTATATTTAATGCTGTAAGATTTTCTCATATATAAAATAAAAAAAATAAAAAAAATAAAAATAAATTTATTATTTGGACGAAATAGTAGCTTTCAGTCGTCATAAGCAGAGCTTGTTCGAAGATGTTTGAAATCGAGTCGAAAAGCTTTAAGCCGACCCACACTGGCGGGGTGGCGGCTATAGGATGCAACTCCTTTTGGCCTTCCCAACCTCGCGGTTATACGGGCCAATCCGTTACAAATAGATTCGTCATCTAAATGTTTACGTTGCTCCCTTCTGGGGCGTAACGTCACACCACATTTACGTCGTCGTCGTCATCGGGCATCGGGTGGAGGCTAGTTGTGATATAGTCAAGGGTTAGGTTCCATATAAAATTGTTGCGCCATGCCCGCGTCCTCCATACAATTCCATATATCAAAACTGGTGCGCTAGTGTCGCAGTACTTTAATCGTATTTACCTATCAACAACAACAGTAACGCACCCTGTGTTCATCATCATGTCAGCCCCTAGAATTCCACTGCTGGACCTAACACCTAAATGCCTTCCCCAACGAACGCCACCACACCCGGTCCTCCGCCCTGTGTTACTTAACTACAAAACCAATAAACACTTACCGAGGCAGTATACGGGGCATTCTCAAACACCGGCGCGTAGTTGTTAGCGTCAGTTATGTTTATGTGCACCATGGCGGCGTCCGACCTGCCCCCGGGGTCAGTGGCCGTCACCGTCAGCACGTAGCGCCTCTCCTGCTTGAAATCCAAGGGTTGCGCCACGGTGATCAGCCCTCGGCCGTTCTGGGAGGTAATGGAGAAACGGCCTCGAGTGTTGCCGCCAGTGATTTCGTAGTGTAGCCTGTAAAGAGTACAACGTGGGCTTACTACAAGAAGTCATTAACTGGTGGAGAATAACCATAGCAATTAGAGTCTTTTTGCTAGAAGTCACTAACTGATGGAGAATAACCATGGCAAATAGAGACTTAACTTATTGCAAGAAGTCACTAACTGCTTGAGACTAACTTTAGCAATTAGAGACTTTTTGCAAGAAGTCACTAACTGATGGAGAATAACCATGGCAATTAGAGACTTAACTTATTGCAAGAAGTCACTAACTGCTTGAGAATAACCATAGCAATTAGAGACTTTTTGCAAGAAGTCACTAACTGATGGAGAATAACCATGACAATTAGAGACTTAACTTATTGCAAGAAGTCACTAACTGCTTGAGAATAACCATAGCAATTAGAGTCTTTTTGCGAGAAGTTACTAACTTGTTGAGATAAACCATAGCAATTAGAGACTTATTGCAACAAGTCACTAACTGATACGGTTATTCCCCAGCAGTTAGTGATTTTTTTCCATTAACCAACGAATGGTTAATATGTTACAGAAACTCATTCACAAGATGTACATATAGCAGGTTACATACCTGTTGTCCTCATCAGCGTCAGTGGCAGTGACTGTGACGACGGGCGTGCCGGGGGGCTCGTCCTCGGCGAGCTCCACCTCGTACTGCGGCGGCGAGAACACGGGGTCGTTGTCGTTCACGTCTTGTATGACGACTACGACCGACGCGGTCGCCGTGCGGGGTGGACTCCCGCCGTCAGTTGCAGTCACCTGATAAGATCATTCAATTAAACTGTAATCAATTTTTCGGCCACCGGCACGCGCAGAGTGGGACGCCCCGCCGCCAGATGGACCGACGACCTGAGGAAGGTGGTGGCGTGGACGTGTCCAGCAGTGGACGTCTCAGGTTGATATGACTGTATGTCTGATGGATAAATCGAAAACTCGAAAGCTGATAGCAAAGTTGGAACATATGTATATGTATTTTCCGACAATGATGGAAAGTTGCGAAAATTTCCGAAAACTATGTTTTCGGAGCAATACTAGGAAAATATTGGAAAAAAGTAAAATATTTGATTTAGGGAACTAGCACATTGTGTAAAAGCCAGGCTAAACCATAGCGTTCTGCTTGCGTCTGCGTGCGCGTCCATGGTGGTGATCAGTTCATGTGCTTGTATGGGGATGTTTGCGTTCAGACTCAGCGATAAAGTATCGAAGAGTCCTAAAGATATCAAGGATAAAATACCTGCAGCTGATATTTAGACTGCACTTCTCTGTCGAGCTGCGCTGACGTGTAGACCCAGCCAGACCTCGGGTCGATGGTGATGGGCAGGTCGTTGTTGCCGTTGTACTCCTTATCCATCAGCGAATACGTCAGCTCCGAGTTTACACCCTCATCCGCGTCGTAGGCTTGCACCTGCAATGCACAAATACTGATAAGAGAACACTATCTTTACGTTTTAGATAGCCAGTGTATTAAAGTAACATGGAGGGAAGTTTCAATACAAAGGTGTTCCTTTCGGTAGAAGATACAAGACCACATGGTTATGCGAGGTGTCGATATGTATGATAGGTTATGAATGTGCTATTCTATTCTATGTGTGTGCATCGATCTCCCGCGAGAAATGGCGGAAAGATTTGCATCGGAAGAAAACGTTATGCCGTCTCCCCTCCGGGTCAAGTCGGCGACCGACACCTGTATACTACTTTATATGTCGCTTGTGCATGGGTCATGAAGTCAGGCCAAGTAATTTCGTTGTGTCTAGTATAGTTCTGTAGTCCATACCAGTTGAAGTAAATTATAAAGCTCATCTTTTTATCTTGTAAGATGAGGTCAGATATACTCGGAGACACGTCGATCCTGTGGGATCGTTTGTGTTAGCCTCTGTCTAAACGATGCTTCTATTCTCCAGAGTTTGCTGCATAAAAGCTATTATTCAGGTAAGTGATAGGAGCCAGCAGTCTTCGGGGTAAGAGTCTTAAAAAGCTCAGAGGGAGATGCCCAGTTGACCACTAAAGTTCTTGAAATATGTGGCAGCATACATCACTAGAAGCGTAGATTTGAATACTACCGACTTGACCAAGCTAGGCTAATTTCCAACATATATTATGCTTACCCTAACTATGCTGTATCCGGCAGGCACGTTCTCGCTGACAGACTCTTGGAAGAGGGACGTGTAGAATCTGGGCGCGTTGTCGTTTACGTCCTTCACGTTAACAAGCAGTTGGGTGGTGTTGGAACGGGATGGACTGCCGCCGTCTGAAAGAGGAAAGAGAGGTTAATTTTGGGATATCACAACTATAGACTGATTTAAGTCAAAATAAAGATATCCAATAATAATAATAATATTTTATAATAATAATATTTTATTTCATTAGAAAAAGTTACATAAAAATTCGGAGGCAGGTGTCTCCTTTTAGGCTCGCAGAGCCTGTGTTAGGAGGCACCGCTCTTCTTTACAAATATTGTTTCGTATTGTAAATATAAATATAGCATCGTTTCTTCTTATATTAACAGGTAATACTTATTTCTACATATTATATATATTATATTATAATGGAGTGAAAACTTAGAAATTTAACAAAAATAACTGAATCAAATCTCGCGTGTACAGTATGTGTGTGCGTGTATGTGTGGGGTGTGTGTGTGTGTGTGTGTGTGTGTGTGTGTGTGTGTGTGTGTGTGTGTGCGTGCGTGTGTGCGTGTGGGTGCATGTGTGTGGGTGAGTGGTGGGGTGTGTGTGTTTATGTATGAGAGTAAATGTGTGTGTATTTTATTAAGGTGGTGAAACCATACCAGCAGTGCAATACCAACTCGCCAATTTAAATTGTACTATGAAAACTAGAATTTATAGTGTATATATTATGTAGCCTTATAAAGCATAGTTATGGTAGTTAGCCTACGATTTAATTTAATATCTTGGCATCAGTGACTGCAGGAACAGCCACTGCTAACTCCTTATAATTTATACATTTTATTTTATTTAAGTAATAATTTTAAGTAGGTTTTCGGTATCGTTGTAATCGAGCGGTTTTAGCCAATTTATGAGTAGCTTTTTTAAATCATAAAATTTTAATGTATATACATTTAGTTTAGTGTTTAGTAGGTTATATAAATAAGTAGCTTGTGTTTTGTACTGCCGACTAGCAAAAGTAGTCTTAACTGGGTTTGAATGAGCAACCTTTCCTACACGCCTTTTACTTAAAAGACTTTCATCCACTATGATAGTCTTATGTATTTTTAATACAACAGAAAGAATGTACAGTTTTCTGATAGTCAATAATTCACATTCTTCGTATAATTTAACCGTCGAAAAACGAAAAGGTTTGGAATACATAACTTTTAATAGTGATCGTTGTGCTCTCTCGACCTCAAGAAATCTAGTTTTTGCAGCCCCTCCCCATACTGGAATACAATAAACAACAACCGACTGGGCCAAAGCTACATAAATGGATTTTAACATATTTTTGGGGGCAATATGTCTTAGGTTTTTGAAAATCCAGGTAAGTCTTCTTATTCTGTTGAGAACAAACTCGATTTGCTGGTACCATGACAGGTGACAGTCCATAATAACACCAAGATATTTTGTATAGGATACCTTACCCAGCTTTGGGCATGGGCAGTCGGTTATCCCAGGATCCATACACTTATGCATTTTGATATTGAAATCTCCTTTTGGTTGGGTCCTATTATAAATAGAGAAGCAAATATAATTTGTTTTAGCAATATTTAGAGTAAGTAAATTCCTCTCCAGCCAGGAGGCAACTCTGTTTAGCCCTTGTTCCGCATCTTTTCTTATGTTGGTCCATGACGTGCCACTAAAGACAATAGCAGTGTCATCTGCATAGCAGAATAGTTTAGCATTTTTGATACTCATATTGCAGAGTTCATTGATATAGATAAGAAATAATGTAGGTCCCATTACGCTTCCCTGCGGAACCCCGAATGAGACTTCAGCGTCCGTGCTCATGTGCTCCCCAATCTTAACCCTCTGCGTTCGTCCCGTAAGATAATCACTAAAAAGACACAATGCATTACCTCTTATACCAATTCTCTCTAGCTTATTGATAAGGATGGGGACAGAGACGGTGTCGAAAGCCTTTTGTAAATCAAGAAAAACAGCCATAACTTTTTTACCCCGATCAAGTTGTTCAGTAATTTCAGAGCTTAATGCTGTCACAGCGTCTTCCGTGGAAATACCTTGTCTGAAACCAAATTGCGCGTCCGAAAGAAAGTTGAATCGTCGTAAATAACCTAAGAGTCTCTTATTTATAATCTTCTCGAATATTTTAGATATTGCGGTCAAGACAGATATGGGCCTATAGTTACTGGCTATGTCTCTCTTCCCATTTTTAAACACTGGGGTGATAATAGCTTGCTTCAACGGAGGGGGAAATACACCTTTGCTAAAACATAGATTTATGAGATGGGTAATTATTGGCACAACTATATGGCTGGCCGTCTTAAGATATCTAGTAGGTACGTTATCCCATCCAGGCGCACTGTCGGATTTCAGACCCATAAGAGTGGAGTAGACTTCATTAGGGTCAGTGTCGATGAGAGCAAATGACGTTAAGTGACGATGAGAGATATAGGGGCAATTTTCAGTTGAAGTGGAGGGCCGTCTAATATTATCGGCGAGTTCTTTACCTATATTAGCAAAATAATCGTTTACGCAATTAACTGATGCACTTGGTGTTTGTTTAATATTAAGCAACTCGATATTGGTAGATTTGTTTTGATTTAGGTTAGTAATATTTTTGATATTTTTCCATAATAATTTAGGGTTTTTTTCTGAGCTATTAAGAAGATTCCTTTCGTATTTTCGTTTTAAATTTTTAATTAATTTGTTACAAAAATTGCGATATCTCGTAAAGGTTATTTTTAGAATATCATTTCCTGGATCAGCCCTTAGCTTCTTCTGCATTTCATTTCTATTTCTAATACAACGCAGAACACCGAGTGTTATCCAGGGTTTCTTTATGCGTTTACTATTGGGTATTGGAACGACTGTAGTGTTCTCACGTAATGTCGAAATTAAGGTATTTGTTAGATGTGTGATCACGGCCAGCGGGTCATCGCAGAACATTAAATTAGAAATGTTTTTATTTTCTAAGTCCTTTAGAGCAGCACAAAAGTCTGTTTTACTTTTCGTTTTGGGACAGTTGTAGGTTGCAGTAACTGATGTAACAAGTGAAAGAAAGATTGTATAATGATCGGTGACTGTGGTAGGAGTGATTGCAATGGAGGCTGAAACTGTGGGACTGTCGAGTTTAATGATGAAGTGATCAAGGCAGTTATCACCTCTGGTTGGTAGGGTATGACCAGGTAGTAAACCGTGAATACACAACATGTTAAGGTAATTATCTCTATTTATGCGGTCATAGTTAGGTTCAGTTTCTTTGGGAATTAAGTTTATGTTTATGTCTCCCGCTATAATTATATTTTTATTTTGATGTATACTTTCTAGGCACCTATTCAATGACTCTACAAAAGGTTCCGCGTTATGATTTGATGGTGAACGATAGACTCCAATAATAATAAAGTCATCAATGATTATTTGAAGACATGAAGCATGATTTAAAATAATTTCTTTAACATTAGCTTTAATCGAGTCTCTGATGTAGATTACTACTCCGTCATTTTGGTTTAAGTGATGAGTAGTTGAAAAAGACACAAAGTGACTCAGGTTAGGGACCGCTTTGTTGGGGTTTAGCCAGCATTCGGTTAAGATTATCACATCTATATTACAGTTTATATTAGATAATGTAATAATAAAATCATCAAAATTTGAGTTGATACTTCTTATATTTTGTGAGACAATAAATAATTTGGAACCCACCACGGGTATCAGTTTAGTAACATCCTCGATGTCACATTCCACAGAACTAGCTACTCTTGTATCATCTATTTCTTGCATAGAATTTTTAAAATTGTCCATTTAGACGATTAAGTATAGATTTAAAGCAGTCAATTATATAAAAAGTGAGTGAATTATTGATGAAAATGGCATAAGTCGTCAGAGTTACAATATATGCTTGTAATATTTTGTGATATAATAGAAAGGTCTCAGATTTAATTTGTAGGTTAGCTTTATCATTTTCAGTGTCACAATTTATGGCAAATGCAATTAAAAGATTGTCTATGTCATCAATAGCGTTAAGTGTACTATACATTATTTAGTAAGAATTGGTAGCAAGTGTATATCCAAGCGTTAAAACATGTGGAGTTGGGATTGGCTTCCAAGTATGTGCAAGTGTAGTCAGTAGTGTGATTGGCTTCAAAGTATGTGATAGTGTAGTCATAGTCACACTTTGAAAGGTTAGCTGTATGTGTGTGTAATGATGGGTGAGGAGGTTTACTTGAGGAGAATGTGTTAGTGTAAATGTGTGTATATATGGTTTGGAAACTGTCTATGGTATATAATATTGTGTAGCAGATGTAGGAGTTATTACATGAGGATCGGTTGCATATGCACTCGTTATTCTTATTACTATAACAGGTTAGAGTTTCATGGTTTACCGGTCTATGAAGTAAATTTCCTAGTCAGTCCGAGTTCATGAATTTTGCGCACTGTGTTTCCGAAGTAACGGTTATAACTGGCGAGTTCTCATCTTTCCTGATGTACACTTTTCCATAGGCCGTCCAGCAAAATTTAAACTTTTTGGATTTCACCAGGTCCCGTGCAAGAAAGTGTAGGCGAGCAGCTTTGCTGGTTACACTGAGAAAAATGGCATTTTGGAGTAATGCAAATTTATCGCTAAGTTGCTATTTATTATCGGTATCGTAATAAATTATAAGTTCTACGGCGGAACTTTCAGTATTACTGACAGTTTATCAGAACGCTGAGCCTGTCTCTAAATTATAACAGTGTCATAAAAACATATAGTGCTAGGGGGTTTAAATTATAATGCCTCGTCATGATACATGATAGGTAAATTCCTGACCAGTGTTTTAGCGTGACGATTTGATAATCTAATATTTCATACTGATGAATTAACACCACTATCCCGGATAAATACTCATGAAGACAGTGACCGATAAACAATTCGTCTTGTACTGATGAAATTACGTGACGAACGCATCACAAACATTATCTATCATGTTATTTTATGAAGAAAATATTCCCAAATAAACCGATTATTAATCGGTATGTTCTTGTTACATTAATAGAAAAATGGTGATATAATATGGTGCCGGACGGTAAACATTCGCGTAATTCCCTGTGATACCACGGCAGCTAACCTATAATTTAATAAGTATGTCACTGAGAATTATCAGGACATTCAGGACGAATCCATCCCCGTACTCATGAACTTTAATGTCAAATATTGTTTGAACAGTGTTGCCAAACTGAGAATTTACCCCTAAATTTAGGGAGAATCTCTTCGACGTATGTACTCGTATACATGCCCTTATATAGAACACGCTGTATGTTAGGTTGTTATTTTGCGTTGTTACTCTAAAACTACTGACTGGATTCGAATGAGGTTTAAGGATTTTCGATAAAGCTGATCTAAGATTTCAATACCTTTGTCAGCCCAATAATTAAATATCCAATGAAAACTTGGCCTCTTTTCTACAGTGATTTTGGTGGGATTTCGATTTTTTTTGTTAAAGTATTTTTTACTCAAGGTACATACATTATACATATTTCGTACATTATGTATCAACTACTGCCGCGAGACGCTAAATTTTGTTGATATTGGTTTTTATTTGCGGCTGAAATTCTGCTGAATAGAAAAATTCCCAAACTCTTTTAATACCTATGTCCTTACACAAAGGGTAACAAAATACTCTTTCTCTAACTTGCTCGGTAATCTCGTCATTAGTAACTAACGTAACAAATACGACAATTAGCTTTTTCCCATACGCAACGAATCACGATAGTAATTCATCAATATCATCATCATACCAGCCGAAAGACGCCGCGTCTTCTGGTGCTCTGGCTGGTGGCGGGTGGGGTGGCGTTCACTGGGGAATGCCCTATGTCTAGCAGTGGACGTTGGAGGGCTGACATGATTACGATGATGAAGATAAGGACCAAGTTCTCATTGCATATATGATGGGCTGACAAAAGTATTTAAATCTCATAACTCTATGCCAAGCACAAAGATTTTTTCCATTATATTTTCAACTATAGTTTTGCCTCAATATACATTAAAAGTGCCAAAAACGTGCCACACGCACTAGAGTTGCACTTCAAAGTAATTAATATTAATTTTTAGGTTTTCATAATGATAATCTGTATTTGTGTGTTTTGTGATTAATGTTACGTCACATAACACAAAAACTTGCCAACTTCATTCGGTTCGGTACATATATTGATAATATTGTTTTGCCTTAAGAATAAAAAAATCTATTATGGTAGTAAATGGTATGGTGGTTTTGACACCGTAATATATCGGGAAAAAAAACGAATCTGGCAACATCGAGCGAATTCTACCGGCCCGGCGCGCGCGCCCGCACCGTTGCCGCCATATCTTCTGCACCGTGAACTGGACATATTCTGAATAGTTTGTACATTATATTCTCTTTGATTTGTGCCGTGAACTACTGCGACGGATACTGATGTGATACACTGAGCATAAATAACACCTACGGATGTGATACCTACTTCTGAAAATGGACTAATATACAAGTGACTTACTTACAAAATGGGGCAAGGAGGCACCAAGGTGCAGTACGTTGATATTTTCGATGGTAAGTTCTACCAACTACCTACATAACTTTTGTGTGAATGCTTGTAACGAGGCGCTATTGCGACTCTATTTTATTTGATCTCTTCTTTAGTTAGTGTATTTCAAAACACTAATATTTATGTTTGAATTCGTATAGTATTTTAACAGATTAAAAGGCACCAGGAGGACCCACCAACGTGATACGTGAGGGGTGAAAAGCCATACTTAACCTAATAACTAAATTAACACGATAATTTTGTCCTATACAGGTGGAAGCAAAGTGTAACTTCGTAACTACACTTACGAGCAAAACATCTACCCAGTGGCCTTTTTTTATACAATCGAGGTCCATTTGAGCCCTTGGATCTCCGCCGGTGATAGATTTGGGTGAGATCTGATGGTGGCTGTCCGGAATACTTATAGAGAATATCCAGAATGCCAAACTTACCTCTATGTTCAGGCAAGCTGTTCACACCAGAGATTGTTTAGAATCCTGGATGTTTTGATTTCCATACATAAATCTTGTGTTTATTTGATTCAATTCTTTAATAAATCTGTCCATTTTATATGTCTACATAGTCTCTAATAAAGATTCTACTAATACGGGTAACACACTTCTAAGAACACGTTTCCTCAAATGATTGCTGTCTCAAATGTTTGCTAGCTCGAAGGAAGCCGATAATGATTATACTTAATGCTAAATAAGTTTCAATTAAGATAAGATACTTCTTCGTATGTTTAATTTAATTATAGAAATGAAAATGTTGTGTGATTGATTGTATTATGTGACAATAATTAGTGTATTGTAACTATGTGGCATTGTAATTGCTTTGATTACATTTTGACTTGTGAACCCTTTTTTATTTCACCACCTATCTAAGGGTGGAGTTCTAGAACGAAAGGCCTACGTCTATGTCTCATTCATAGTGATGTTTGATATTTTATTTATAAAAGGGATGTAAAAAGTCTCGTCATGAAAAGGAACGTTCAAGAATTCCGCAATTAGAATAACATCTACATCTTGTTGTTTTTATATAGGTATTATACACATATATAATTAACTTGTAAAATGTTTATTAATATATACAGGTTAAATGTAATACAGGGGAGTTTAGTCACACAGCACAGCGCAGACCTGCAGGGCTGACGAGCCCCGGATTGTATGCTGGTATTATAAAAGTCAACTTTATCGGCGGTTGCACACAGCTCCAAGTCGCATAGCGCACTTTATTCGCATGAGATTTTCAACTGTGTGCAAGAGTTGATAAAGTTGACTTTATTAAAAGTCAACTTTATCAACTCTTGCACAGTTCACTCTTGCAAAGTTCGTATTAACCAACTTACATTCCGGCGCTCGTCAGCCCTACAGGTCTGCGCTGTGCTGTGTGACTAAACTCCCCTGTATTACATTTAACCTGTATATATTAATAAACATTTTACAAGTTAATTATATATGTGTATAATACCTATATAAAGTATCACACATACCCTAAATAATATAGGTAATATACGTAAATACATCGGGAAAGAATAATAACATAACAAAACTACCCTAAATATATCAGGACAGTTTTGATCAATTTATCAGGATTTCCTGATAATATATTGGTACGTACTATCACTACACCGATATCGTAAAGGGAAAAATAACATGACTGTTTATAAGTAACATTAGTCCAATGCTGATGCATTTACAGGGATTTCCTGTTAATATTACAGTACATATTTTCATTGCACCGGATATCATAACAGTAAGAGAAACATGACTACCTTTTAATTTATCAATCCGCCATATTATTATAAAACTATTTCCTAATAATTCTTTAGTTCATACATGACAACTTGCAATGATGGTCCATTGCCGGAATCGGTACAGTCCCATTAATACACCATCCAAGAGCCTTCGGTTCGTACTTGACTTTATATCAGGTTCCTGATAAAACGTACGTTTGGACGCTGAGTCGTTATTTATGAGGTATTACTGTTAAATTGTCTAGAATTCCTATTAAAACGAGGGGTACATTTTTCTCAGTGTAGATTTTCAGATATGTAGACAGGTGTATCTTCATTTCTGTGGAGTCCTAGATGTTTCGCACTTAACTTGGTTTTTTGCCTGATATTGTAGTTCTTACAGAGTTTCATCAAGTCAGTCTTTATCAAAGTGGAGGTGGTTTCCACTATTATGGGCGTGTTTGGGCTGCTATCCTTCTTTCCTCGAACCCTGTATATATCTCTAATATCTTTTTTGATGATATCACAGCCGACGGTGTTAGACAGAGAGATAACCATCCCAACAAGATCTTCTTTTGACTCATTTTCTTGCTTTGGCACATTTTTGAGCTCAAAATTCGGCTTACGTGTGGTCATCTGTAGGTCTTCGAGTTTATTCTCAAGCAGTAAAATGTGTTCTCTGTCCGCCCGCCTCCGTGCCTCCAAGGAATCAATCTTGCGCTTGAGCTCATCATTTTGTTCCGAGAGAAACGCAATGGAGCTCATGATATTGGTGTTTGATGTCTGCACCTCTCTTACAACACTCACAAGACTGGCGATTGTATTCTCCTGGCCGTCAAAACGGCTAGCCATAAAGCTCATCATTTGCTCCTTGTGGGCATTCAATTCCGTATAAATATCATCATCCCTCTTTCTTTTATTGCGCGTCGTTATAAACACATCAGATGAACAATCATTGCCATATTTCAATCCAGAGTGTAAATCCGGTAAAGATCCAGTGTGACTTTTCTCTAATTCGGCGGCCGTAACACGCAACGGCAGCGGCGGCGCGGACTCAGGCGCAGGCGATAAGGCCTCAGGCACGGCCGCGGCCGCAGGGGTGCCGGCAGGGGGGGGAGTACGCATGGTCGACATTATAATAAATCCTATATCGATCCGTTAAAAGTACCAGGAGAGCAAAAATGCAGAGTAGTAATAGGGGTCAACCAAATTGGTTAGTAATCGATGCAAAGTATTAGCTACCGCTTTCCGTCCAGATACCGTTGACCTCCTCTTGAGTTTAGCTGTGTGCTTCGTACGTACAAGGTGTTTAGTAGAATTTCCGCTCCCACAAGTAACTCTTTTAAAATTATGCACTCCTATTATTTACTTTGATTTAATTATGTAGAAATTTTCGAATTTATATTATAGAATAAAAGTTATACAGTCTATTAGAAGCGACTGTACTCCACAGCGGTCCGGGGGGAAGAGGGAACCGACTAATGGACCGACTAAAAATCCTAGTTTCACTCATTAAAACGAGGAGGGGTAGATGAACAATATTTATTACAATCACTTTATTATCTGACTTATTGTAATAATAATAATAATTTATTTAATTTTTCATAACAATTCTTACAACTCATAATGCAATTAGTACACAAAGTATCTCCGATTGTACCATAGGCCTGTTTTTTTCTGTTTGATATGGAAATTATAAAAACGGATTAACCTAAAAACTAGAGAGCACTTTCTGCCAACAAACAGCTTTACAGTTTGGCGGACTGATGTAGACAATCCATTGTTTTCTATGAATAAATGGTTTAAGATTTTTTTCAAAAGAAATCGAGACCATGTAACAAATCTTAAGATTCAGAAATGTTCCTCTTAAATTGTAACACTAACCTTGAGCTCTAATGACGAGTCGATAGCTGCGAACTTGTTCGTAATCGAGCGGCTTGACGAGCGATACGTCGCCGCTTAGGCTGTCTATAGAGAACTGCATCTGAGTGTTGCCGCCTATTATCGCGTAGCGGATCGCCGCGTTCGCTCCCATGTCTGCATCTGTCGCCCTGAGAGAAAACAATAAAGATACTACTACCAGTAGCGGCGTGGGGAGGGTTTATGCTTAGGGCGCCAGATATGCAGGGGCGCATTTTTCCCTCTTTCTTATTGGGTTTCGATAGAAGATGGGGGGCGCCGTAGAAATCACGCCCAGGGCGATGGTAGTGCTAAAACCGGCAGTGACTACTACTACAGAGTTTTTGAATTTCTGGTACGTATCAATAAAAAAAACATCCACTGTATTAATATACACAGGAGAACGCTGTAGCCCGTCCCTGGTGCAATCCCTTAGTCGCCTTGACGACACCCACGGGAAGATTGGGGGTGGCCTTATTCTAAGCCGGGAACCATACGCCTACCGCCACCACCGCCGCCCTAATGTGGAGGTGCAATCATCATACCACCTACCCGATCCTACGCCTTCCTTTTCTACTTCTGATATGCAAGATAAAATGCATATACATTTTACAGGAGCACAGTACTTTGCACCGAAAATATAGAGATTATTTTTATTCGAGCAGAAGAAATATAAATATTATAAGAATTTATGAAAGCATCCATTGTATATTGGTTGGCTTGCATGTGCAGTATTCTCCAGTTAAAATAACAATTTATGGACTCCAAATTCGAGAAGCCAGACGGCGGCGCGGCGCGGCGCGGCTGGTGGCGCGGCGGTCTGACTAGGGAGTCAGGGGAACTATCAATTTAATACTTCTGTTTTCAGCACACACACTCTTACTTGAATTTAAAAACGATATGAACGTCTGTATGTGGGATAATTATAATTATCAGAAACTTTGGCATTCATAGAATCAAGAAGGCACAGTCTACAATAATACATTGTATATAAATATATGCAATACAACAAAATAATGAGCATAGAACTCTATGTGGTGAAACCATATCCAACAACGGAATCCAGATTTAGGTTAGATGCCAACCGATACACGGTTGGCATCTAACCTAAATCTGGATTCCGGTTTAGGGTTGAACTTCACTCTGTAGCGCGTCGCTACAGTAGAACAACTTACTTGATCCTGGCAATAACAGGATTTTCTGCCACACTGATGTCTTCGTCCACAGTCACGGTGTAGGTTTTCTCGCTGAACTGAGGGTAGTTGTCATTATCGTCTAATATATTCACGTGAACAGTAGCCCTGAAAAAAAACAATCTTACTTTGATATAAAATTGGTCGATTTGATGCATTTGTTGACGGCATTGTTTTAAACGCTCTTAAACGAACCTCGAGTTCGTTTTTACGCCAAAATGGTATACTTGGCTTAGAAGGAAATCTTCGTAAAGATATCTAAATAAAAAAAAACAGCGTAATAACAAGTTAGGTTTTAAATTTGTTATGAAATGAATGTGGAATTTTAGGGAAAACTGACATTATTTATTCACTTTTGGAAATACGGTTTTAACATGTTTTATTAACAATATTGTTATTATCTATGTCAAATCGAAGTATTCCTGCCACCAAACAATAAATCAAAAAATATGTGACTCACGTGCTAGATAATCTATCGGCCAAAGGACTGGCCTGATCGGTCGCCTTCACTATGACAGTATACCGCGAGACCTTCTCCCTGTCCAAAGGCGCCCTGGTCAGCAGAGATCCACTTCTACCATCCACTCTGAAGGCTTCCTGGGCGTCTGTTTGATCGGTGTCTATCGAATCATTCATGTCTTCGGATAGCCGTTCTGCTATCACAGATTCTATTGAATATTCCACCTGAAACGAAGACGCTGTTAAATTTTCATATGAATAACTTACTGAACTATTCATGACTTCTACTGTAGCTAACATATTTTGAAGCTTTAATAACTTATTATCACAGACAAGTACAAAGCTTTTCTCTCTTAATTGACGGAGCCATGTATTTGTATATAATCTGCCAATTCTTTCAATATCCAGAACAGCTGACGTACTGGAGAAGTGTATTTAGCTTTAGCTATCTCATACTTTTTTTTATTGATATTACCTACTTATTAGGTTCTATAGTATGTATATATTATTACATTACTTTGGTTCTATGTATTATATTATAAACTTTATTTATTGACTTAATACCAATATCAAAAGTGGACATATTTTCACTTACCTCAGCGTTTTTGCCGATATCCTGATCAGTGGCCTTCAGGGTTAACACCGTGGTGCCAGCACTGGCTCCTTCCCTCACTGACGCTTCGTACTGTTGCATCTCGAACACCGGCGAATGGTCGTTGCAGTCTAGTACATTGATCTGGAAATACATTCTTGGTTAGGGCTTTAAGTTCTTTTGCAATATAAAAGCAGCATCAGAAGAGATTGTTTCACCTAGAATATATGAAAGCATTTATGTAATATTATAAGCGATAATTAAGTAAAGCGACTCTAAAACTTTGAAAGAACTGTTCAACTTTGTCCATCTTGCATCATCATATCTTCATTTGACAGATTAAAAGAGACGACCTCTGTATTGACTTCCTGTAGACTTCTAAAATATTAAATATCTCACCTGCAAGGTAGTAGTACCACTTCTAGGGGGGAACGTGTCATCTTGGGCTACGACCCTGAAGTAATGCACATCCAGCCTCTCCCTGTCGAGCCTCGCTTGAGTGGTGACCACCCCAGTCCTCGAGTCCACGGCGAACATTCCCGCAGACCGAGAGTCCAAGAGACTAGACATGGAGTACGTAACCGGGCTGTTTTCAGGATCCCTGTTAAAATCAAATAGAAACCTTGAAGCTCTTTGTTCAAAATTTTAGTCTACAAGTAGTTTCTCGAAGTCATCAGTCAAATGTCAGAATTTGACGGAACCCTAAAAACTAACATCACTTGGAATATATGATTCCACGTAATAATATAAAGTTTCATGCCGTATAAAATGTGAATGAGATAAAACTGACTATAATAAAGTAGTTATGCAGGGAGTTTATGGCACTGCAATTTGCTCACACGACCACTATTACAGCTATCGTGGTTACGTGATGAAATCCGCAAACCCATGCCAGTTACAAGATCCAGGAAATGAAGTAGACAATTTTGTATAATAAAGCGCCATCTCGTTATTAAAACAGTCGTTAGCTGCTACTTGCAGAGTTTGCTTGATTAGCATATGTAGATAGACAGGTATTGATTAGCTGGCATTTGAGAGCAACCTGTGATTAAATCCAGTTGCTATTTCTGTGAAACTCGCATTCGATTTTATCGCTCGTTCTTAAACCACACCACAGAACCCACTAATTATTTACAAATGAAGATGAGAATTCGCGTCGTAAATCATTTAGGAAGTATCTACAGAAATCGATATAAATATAAAGACAACTAAATTATACTCAGAATGTGTACTACTGAACATGTCTCATGGACTGGCATCAAAAAAATGAATAGTATAGTATCGTTCTAAATATTTGAACAGTATTCAATTTAATATCAAAATATTACTTCAGAAGATGCTAAAGACCGAGAGTTCACACCAGCAAAGTATATTAGAGAAAAATGATCTAAATCTTTTATCAGTCAACAGTTGGTATGTGAAAAGAAAGCACAGTAAATTTCTCTTCGTATTGTTTGGATTTGATATGAACAAAAAGAAAAGAAGCAAACAAAAAGTGTGCAGTTGCACCTTGTGCAGTGGTGGGATTGACAACATTATAGTTGAACCAGTTAAACCAGTTTCTTTGACTGAAATACCTGAGTTTGAGGTCAAATGCGGATCATTCTGTATTTATTAAAATAGATGTGTTTACAGATAATGATAGCGTTATATCGAATTTATTGCTAATCTTAGACGATGGTGAATATTTACAAAGTGAATATGTGATAAAAAATACAGATATCCATTTGAATTTCCATGTATTTATAAGTATTTATGTTACATTATGGAAGGTAACAGACAGACATTTAAACATTTTGAAAGCCTAATCAGCTTAGTGTGGACAGAACAATGTGCACAGAGATAACACAGCTTAGCGAGGATTTCGGGATTTTAAATGGACCCTAAAAATACCGCCACCGGTGTAAATTGAAGCGGTTTAACGTTGCAAGCGGCATTGTCTCCCGCCCGCAATAGCTCATGACAATGGTTCCAGACATCGTAAAGTAGATGACTTCATAAAGCTCAATGAGCCAGCTTAAAGTCAATTAATGGGGCAGATGGTTTACGACCAAGAATAGGTGTTATTGTTTACGATAGAATGAGGAAATGAGCGTAGGCGATGAGAACTGCTGTAATGGTTTGCGATTTTATGTTCTTGATATTTATGGATGGGTGGTTTGCTAAGGAAAATGTCAACAATAGACATGCGTAATTGTGTTGCTTTGCGTTTTTATGCATAATTTATGGCCTTTACCATTTCTTGAAATGGACTTTAAACTGCAACTAAATATAAACAAACTATTTGACAGAAACCTAGACACATGTGTTACTAAGGTTACATTTAATCTCAATGGTAATAGAATAATAACTGTAAACCTCGCAATTTGACGAAATCATAAAATCTCCGATGTACAATTTCAATGGTAGTGAAAGAGATTGATACAGAAATCCGCAGGGGCATGAAATCATAGATTCATTATCTACACGAGATCATTATTCAAGTTATCCGTAACACACGATTCATGACATTGTACATTTTGTACTTAACTGTTTTCGTATCTATGTATATCCTACAGTTTACAGTAATTTAGAACAAGTAGTGTTATTTAGACATAATGTGATATCACTTACCGAGCTCTGACAGTGGTGACGACAACCCCAGGTGGTTGTTCCTCTGCCACCGAAGCAACATACAAAGCCTGTTCAAAATACGGGGACTGGTTCCTTAATTCTCTCTTAACTCTTCTCGCTATATCAGTATCATTGAGCTCCTGATGATGGTATACTATCTTTAGTCTGTGGTCTGAGTCAATGATGTTAGTTCGGTCACAATTAAAAGTAAACAGAACTGAGACTTTCCACATTGGCTCTTGAATACAGATGTCTTCGCTAGCGACCAAATCCCCTTGGCTATTCTCTATAGTAAATCTACGATCGCTGACGTCCAAGAATTGAACCTTGCACATTTTCTGCACAGTTCTCGGCAAGAAAGCCGTTAGAGAGTTTACGAACTGGGATTGTTTCAGGCAAATCCCTTGCCATCGATCCGTTGTCGGTATTGCGAAGCTCGCGTATGTTTCTGATATCCACTGCTTCGCTTCAGCTATTTTCACATCTATCGTCATATCGAAAGGTACTATAGAATGAGATCTTTTTGCTCTACTCCTATTTCTCGCTTCATAATCTTCGAATAACACGTTAGACCACGGATACGCCGTGGACAGAACATTAACTTGACTAGAGACTAATTCATCTGCTTCTAACAACCTCCAGTCTATACTCTCCGGATATATAGTTTCTCTTTTATCTCTAATAACTTGCTCGTCTTCGTATTGAAGCGCGGCATCATTCTGATCGTAGACTCTATCGAAATCTATGTCGTATAAATCCGCATGTCTCCGGCTGCAATCCTCGCCGGTGACTAAAATTCTAATCGGCAGGCTGTAGTAGTCGATATCGCGAATTCGTTCCGAAGTCGAGTCTACGTAGAAGGTGAAAAGATTTGGATATATGACGCCGTCGCATCGAAGTCGTTTCCTAAGCGTGACGAGGCCGGACGTCCTGTTGACTCGAAGGATGTGGTGGACAAAGTTCGCTGTTCGATGGACGTCGATGGCGTAGCTACGTTCTGATCCGAGTTTGTATACAGCGGCGTCGAGAACGGTGTATCCAGGGGGTGCGGAGTCAGGGACGAGGACGAGATAGGCGCGTGTGGTCACCAGCGCCAGGGCGGCGACCACGACCCGTGCCCATGCCCACGCCATGTTGATCAGCGTTCACCTGCAACGCTTCCCCCGCGCCCATTGACTGCTTTGCTTCAACATCTGAAACAATAACAGCAGTCATTACATTACATTTATATATACAACAATATCGAGTTTATTAGCTTATAGTATGATTTATGTTGACGGTTTTAATATAAAAGGGTATTGGCACAGATATCAAAGAGTATAGTCAGTAATAAGAAACAGTCGCATTCTATACAATAGAAGTGCCATTGAAGACTTTATATCGTTTTCTCTTTGTGATCGTAGAATGCAAAATATATAACATGTTACATTTTATTGCTTGCCATATATTCAGAAGATTGTGAATGTAATAAACACAGCATATTATATTGCTGTTCATTCTTGTTGTTCGTTCTCAAACTTGAGTTAAATGGTTTAGAAACTTGAAACGGCTTGTGTATTATTTACTGCGGGGACAAATTCTGTTGTGAGAATATGTAAACCACAGTTCGAGAGGATCTTTATGTTTAATTTAAGACGGCTTGTATTTAAGCTTAGATGTCCCTAACCAAACCTTCCATCGCGTTTACTAAATATATCTACTTAATTCATGCATTTAGTGTTTATTCGGTATTATTGGTTACATTTCAATTTATTTTAGTGACAATTTAATTTTTTTCGAATTTTAGTATCCATCGTGATATACTATGAATTGGTCACGAAAATTGTCATAGAAGATCATTTAAAATTAAAAACAGGTCGCAACAGTCATATTTTAATGATAATTATATAATCGAATGATAAAAATGATGAGAAAAACTATAAAATATAAGTCCAAATGAAAAACTGGTGGTTTTTAAACAAAAACCGATAATAAATAAAGTAAGAATGTAATTAATGCTAATTGTATTTATGTTGTTGGGTATGTGTATGTAGATCTATATGTCCCTAGATAGATATATAAGAATTTATTTATATAACTAATACGTACTTCTGTATTTTAATTTCTGTATTATTTGCACCTACTAACTTTATCTGCTGGTAGGTCAACTGGTAGAGAATGCCTTCGGCATTAATTTAGCTTTAGTACATATTTGTGTGCATATAGAATAAATAAATAAATAAAAATTGAAAGACAACATGATCAAAATAACAATAATGTTTGTTACAAAATCTAGAAATTATAAGACCTACAACTCTCAGAAGTTATACAAACTTATTTATACAGAATGTATGAGGTATGGGTCAGAAATAAGCTATAACAAAAACATTACGTTCACTGTACGTTGAACTAATCCTAAACAAACATTACTAATCCCGGTTTAGCACTAGTTGTAATTACACCCTGTACATTTTGCAAATAATTACCACTGGTCCATAGGGTTACCAAAAGGTTGGCCATTCGACGAATAAAATAAATCCATTATTTACCTACCTATGTGTAATTGGACTTATTTGTACAAGACGATCAGTTTTACGCAAAGTTATGGAGTTTTCATTGGTGGCCAGTAGAAAAATCATAATTTAAACACATGTCCTTACGGATCACGTGGCAAAATGTTCATGTAACAAAATTGACAACCGTGAAAAACATTCTATGGGCAAATCTCTACAATTATCCAGCTTTCAACACCCCTACCAGATTCGGGAGTTTCCGCCAACATCCGCGGAAATTCGGCGCAGGAATCGGTTACGGTCAAAAGATTAATGGCGCCAATTACCAGACGCGTCGAGCGAATAATTCCCGCGCTTTTCCAATTTCGAGCGAGGTGCCACCGCACGGCCATTTTACACCTGCGGTAAATATTGACATTGCAGAATTAATTAACGGGTGCATTTACACGTTACGGGATTTTGTTTATCATGGCGAATCCAGTAAATTGCACTAAAACAGATTAATGTCGAAGTACCTAGAAGAGAATAGAAAAAGCTTTATTCGGCACACAAAAAAAATAACATCTAATAAATAAAATCGTAAACATCGCGTGTCTGTACATTGAAGATATTTGCAAAAAGAAAATTGAGGGGTCTAAGGATAACTTTTTAGAACACATTTCAATAATTTTTGTCTGTCTGTGAGTTTGTGCACGCATCACTTAAAAACTACTAAACGGATTTTGATGGACTTTTAACAAAAACATGGGGCTTAACTTAACTTAACATTTAGTCTTTATTTCGTCGCAATCGGCTAACTCAATCAAAAGTTATACACATTTTTACTTTTTAGATACATTACTAACCTTACCTACTAATGTAGTAATTTTGATGGATTTTTAACAAAAACATGGGGCTTAACTTAACTTAACATTTAGTCTTTATTTCGTCGCAATCGGCTAACGCAATCAAAAGTTATAGACATTTTTACTTTTTAGATACATTAGTAGGTAAGGTTAGTATGCAATATATTGCACATAATAGTATTTCCATACTATTCAGATTGCGATGAGTTTGGAGCTGCGAGTGGGAATTGGAGTAGGAGTGGGAGTGGGAATGGGCGTGCGAAAAGGGGAGTGGGTGTGGAAGCGGGAGCGCGAGCGGAAGCGGGAGCGGATTTTGTAGTTCACGCGAGCGGAGCCGGGGGCACAGCTAGTCATAAATACGATGGACAGAACGGTGTGGTGGCGTTCATACGGTAAGGTATATGTCCAGCAGTGGACGTCTAAGGGCTGATATGATGATACTGATGAATCAACATAAGAATTTCAAGAATTAGTGGAAAAACAGTACCAGTGTATGGTATTTTGAGCAAGACACCATTTTAAGAACAATCTTTTCAAAATTCCTCAACAAAAGAACAAAAAAGTAGTTCTGTATCAAGAACTAGATACGCTATACAACGTTACGGATGTATTAATTACACTCCTATATATACAAAGATTCATTCAAAGATATGCACATATACAGTTGGCACGTCCTAAAACAAACTAATAAAGAACCGTTTCATTCAAAACAGTCCCAAAGAAATGAGGCAACTACACACTGTGCTGCGTCACAAGATGTATAGGGGAATTCCGGGTAGGGTGACCAAAGAATGTAGGGGAGGGTAAATACTTTTGTGCGAACATAAGATCTTTGTCCTCCTCAAAATTCCTTGGTCACCTTTCGGGGAGGATGACTAGTGAATTAGGTTTGACTAATCTATACATATAATAAAACAGTAGAAAAGCAAAAGAAAGATGAATCTGCACATGGAAGTATAAACAAATTCACACCCCGGACATTATCTATATCTATACTAATATTATAAAGAGGTAACGTTTGTGAGGTTCTAGCGGGTAATCTCTGGATGTACAGAACAGAATTTGAAAATTCTTTTACCAATAGAAAGCCACGTTATTTGTGAGTGTCATAGGCTATATATTTCACAAATAAAAATGTTTACCGCCCAAAGAAGTGGGCACGGGTCAGCTAGTCTAAAATAAATCACGAAAAGTAATGAAAAACGTAGTCAATAATTGCTTTTATTTGGGTTAAAATAACTAGGAAAATATTTTATTATCAATGATAACTTTTAGATTTTGCACCTGTGGTTCACGGAAGTTGAAACGACTCGAAATTGTCAAACCAAGCTGGAAGGCCTGACGTCATCTCACTGACTGACTGTCACATTCAACGAACACAAGATATCTAGTGACTTTAGGAAAATCAAAGATAATATATTACTAGGTGTACATTGTGCGTCACATACTCGCAATGTCACGTGACCGACCGTTGTCGCCTTTCGAAATATTTATCGGCGTTAGTCGAACATTTGAAACACTTTTACAAAAATGTACAAGTATAGACTGAGAAAAAAGAGCTGCATAAATATGAAAAGATAAAGAATTTTCTAAAAAAGTAAGATAAGTTTTTATGGCTCCCGAAAAGTAGCAATTTCTAAGTTATAATAAATAATAAATGTTACATACATTTGTCTAATCCCAAACTAGGATTTTCTGTGCTATGGGAATAAAACAAAGATAGGACAATTCACAAATATACCATCCAGACCGGGAACAACTTATATAAATTGGTTTTCCCCAGTGGAAATCGAGTCTAATAACCAAGCCACTAGGCACAGATTTAAACAAATATATTATTTTAATTAAAATTTTAGAATGGATATTAACGTCACCAGTCATACTTCTTTAACTACGGAGTGTCAGCAAATCAGTCATTCACCAGTCTATCGCCGTCCACTTCCGGACGACAGGCCTTCCCTAATCCGCGCCACCACGCCCGGTTCACGCTCTTCGCATCTAGCCGCTTCCAACTATATACCTTTTTAGGTTATCGGTCTAGTTTCTACTAGACCAAAGTAAAGCGGATAGTCGCATTACTTGAAAATCATAGACATAATTGAAAAGGTATTCAGTTTCTTCTTTTATTTCTTCAGAGAAAGAAACATTTCCATCTTATTTCTTATCTTTTTTCTTTCAATAAAATGTATTTCGATGTCACCGTGAGAGTTTTGAATAGATTTCAGATTGAAACAGATAAATTGCGGTATAAATAAGCTTCTATAGCGACGTGAGATGGTATCTTATTTACTCAGGAGGGAACAATAAGTAACCGCTATTCAAGAGGTAATTTCTAAAGATGCCAACGAAATTAAGGTGCTTAATCATGCTTAACTGTCGCCATTGGACCGGCTCGGGGTATTATAGCAAACAATGACGTCATCATGCCCCATTATAATTATAAACACTTACTTACAGAGGTGACGCTACTGGCTTAGATTTGGTCTGATTCGATAAAAAGGTGGTTTAATATTCAAGCAGTGAATAGTGTCAACTTTGGTACTCAACTCGTGTTTTTTTGTTTAGTTTAAGATATCATATCAAAGGTTTTTCTGCTATGGGCTTTTCAACGACATTAGAATCTCTTTGCATGTCCAACTAAAACAAGAAAGACTTTATCCGGATTTTACTAAGACACATAGACACCCTGTCACTAATGGTGCTATCAATTAAACGTGCCAGGAATCGCCGATTCGATTCCCATTCCGGTCCTTTTCCCGCCCGTTTGTCCCTATGTAATGTACCTTCCTAAATCTGTAGCATTCCTAAATATATGACGTCATAAATTTCATCGACTTTCTATTCTATCGCTTTGGGGAGTATTTTTGATTTTATCATCTTTGAAAGGTAAGAATCTAAAAATAATTGGCGACACAAATATTCATTCCAGCTAGTGCTTCAAGCTGCCGAAAGTATTTTTTTTTTCATTACTAATTTAAACTAATTATTTTAACAGTTCGTAGCAGAGAAACAGTACTGTATTACATACATAAATACGTAATGCTCACGCCCTGGTTCCAGAGGGGTAGGCAGAGGTGATGTATCGCCTCTTTGCGCGATCCTGACACGTCTCACTAGCCTCACTCACATCCATGCCCCGTAGCCTAGTCGGTAGTACACCTGGCTGCGAAGCTCGGGGTCGCGGGTTCGTATCCCGCCCAGGGCAAACATCCGTGGCATGAGCACTTGTGTTAGCCTTGTGACTGGATGTTATTTATGTAAGTACATTATGTATTTATGTATGTATAACAGCTGTCTGATACCCATATTACAGGTTCTGCCTAGTTTGGGATCAGGTGGCCGTGTGTGAAATGTCCCAACATATTTATTTATTTATGCACATCCTTTTATCCATCTCACTGTGGACTGCAGCCTTTTTGTGGACGTTACTAATTTGACCCTTGACTGTCCTCCTATGATGACCTCTAGCTGTAGTTCGTTCCACATTCACGCTGTAAATCTCTTTTGTCAATCTTCGTTCACTCATACCCTCTGAATGTCTAAACCACGCTACAGGTGTTCTCTACCTTTGATACAACATCTTCTTTCAAACCACACTTCTCACGTATCACTGTATTCTTCTCTGTCACATAAATAAAAAAAAAATCATTGCACTAATATCTACATTTTCCTATATAATAATAGTTCCTTGACCGATAAATAAATTTAACGCAAGAAGCTTAAAGCTCACACATTACTGACATACTAAATAAATATTTTATGGATTCATTAGCCGTCAAACTTTGTGGAAAGTCTGAGAACTGTCTCTGTATCTTATCTTTTAAGGAATTAAGTGCTCGTAAACGCAGTGGAACAGTGATTCTAATTTAATTAATAAGTTATGGCCGAAATAACTTTTAACTGAATGAAAGTGCAGTTCACTAAATTTTATCGTCACTATATAAGTCCACTGCTGGAAGTAGATTTGTCCTAAGCCAGAACCGAACCCTATCCTTAGTTCTTTGCATCCGTCATTGCCTGTCTCCCGAAACTATTTGCCTCAGCGTTTGCAGGAGCTTGAAGTTTGCGGCAAGGGGCAAACGTGTGAATCTGTCATTAGGAATTACTAATTCGCTAGATGGCTCCGATCGGTATCTATATACCGATATTTGGCTCATTTAATTTGTCTTAGCGTTTGTAGGGGCTTGATTTGATTGCTACAGCCTGAATATCAGCATAATAACAGCTGCATGTATTCGTAAAAGCATATCATTTTTCCTATCCATACATCAAAAGGCTGGGGTAGTCCCAATAAGACTGCATTACGTTGCTTAAGCACCAATAACTTACATTTTACGACCCCCGTAACCATAAACCGATACAGTATCCCAACCCTAATACGATATTAACCATATTAAAATTTCGGCCATTAGCTACTGGTTTTATTCTTTTATTTTTAGTAGTATTCATAAATATTTGAATACAATTAATTAGATTTAAGAGCATTAGTTTTACGACTGAGGATTTTGAGATTGTTAAGAAAATTTCATGCCTACCTTATTTTATTGTTTTCTAAAAATGATTAACAGATTGGACTGAGAGCGTTTATAAATATTTCAAACTAACCAAGCTAGTAAAAAAAAATTATGCTGTATCAGGGATAACCGATTTATAAACTGGTTTCGACATCATCCAAGGGACTTAGGGGCCAACTAATACGTAAGACTAATACAAGTAAGACTTTGTCCGCGTGTAATTCTCCCTCGCTCTCTTCATATTATCTTCCTTGTGCTGGTGCTCCTACCTGCCCTCGCTTCCTTGCTTTCACCCTATCGTTTTCCCTCCCTGTCCTACCAATTTTTCCCTCTTTTTTCCCGCCTTCATTCCCTCCCTACCATCCTCCCTTCGATCTCTACTGGCTCCCATCCTCCTCCTCCTTCCCGCCTCAAAAACGACACCCGTATTGTAAAAGTATCAAATGTCATAGGCGGACGGCCATCATAGATTTCAAATTCAACATAAAATTCGGATTCGGAGTAATAAATAATATTCACCTAATGTACTTCTTTTAAACGACAGCCGTTTTTGATTTTCAGGCACAAAATAGCACAAATTGGACACTATTTCTCTGCATAAGTACATTTTTCAAAATCAAGACATCGTGGTCAGCCAAAGTCACAGACACATAAATGTCATAGCCTAGGAGTCATTGTTTACCTTTAATCTTTTTTTTATTTTATTAGTATTCTAGTTTTAGTTTCATTTAATTATTTTTTTTATTTCGAAAGCTAAGTTATTGTCTCGTCTGGCCAGCAAAATCAAAATCGGGAGTCCAAGCAGCCGGAGGTTATTATTATTATTAGTTATTCTGTCAACACTAATTTAACATATTAATTCCATATATATATAATTTTAAATGTCATATACGTACATAATTATTACACTTGTCTATAAATTCTCACCTTTAACTTTTGTGTCTTTAACGTTTATCTATTTGTCATCTGAAACAAAATATGTTTTGTTTGTATATTTTGCTAACAATTCAATAGTATTTTTGGTATGAAGCTAAGTTAAACAAGGACTAAAATTTGTGTTTTCCGAATTCCTTACAGCTAAAGTCCCGGAAAAGCAGGAATTCTTAGACAAAATTCATTATAGTAATTACAAAATGTCCATAATAATGAAGTGTTCTTAGGTGCGAGTACCAAATTAAATGTATCCCAAAGAATATTAAGAGAAATTGCGTTGGGCTACTTAGCTTACACCTGACTTACGTTTGATATTTTACTTTAAATAGGTGAATACGAAGATATTTATCGAACTAAGTGACAGTAACAAAGTAAAAATGCCTTAAATAAAAATAATCTCTTGGTTGGTATGTCTATATAAATCTGTAAATACCATACACATAGTTAGGAAAAGGATGAATTCAGAAACCCCTTTTTTGTAGTCGGTTACAATGAAACGTATTTCTCCATGTGGTGGTTAACAAAATATTGGGCAAGAACAAAAGGTCTGTGATCTTGACAAATGAGTCCATTCTCGGGACCCTGGCAATGTAAGCAATGAATATAGATTAACGAACGCTTTGTTTCGATGCTATGCGCCTAAATTGTTCTCCCAGTAAATTATTTTACAAATCATTCATTTGTTGGGTTCATGCCAAATCATTCGTTCCTTTTCAATCATTCGTTCCTTTTCATGAAGGTTCTAATTGCAAAAGAGATCCGGTTCTCGTTCTGATTTCGAAAATTGGACTTGACATGTCTGAATCTTATTTATTTGAATTAAGTAAGACTTAGACTGCTTTACATTATAGAATTGCCATTTGCAAAATGTTATTATCTGTAGTCAGTTATTAATTTATTAATTTACTTATTGAGAATGTATGAACTTATATTCTTAAATCAATGCAGCAGCATATGCCGTAATACGTGCAAACAATTTATCGTGAAAAGCCTTGCGTTTCCTAGAAAAATGTTGCCAGGAGCTCATGGCTATTATGAAAGCTCGACAAAAGCGGGGCGTGACTGGTTAGCAGGTTGCTGAGATACGAGTGGCCACTCGGTACCGAGAACGTGCTTGCCTCGAGGGCTGGTTGTCGCTAGAAAATGACATAGAACCTGTTATGTTGCCCTAGTACATTGTTGCGAAATATCCGCGGTATGTACAAGATGTGGGGTGAAAAACAAGAAAACTTTTAATTAAAACGGAAATAAATAGCGAACTGGAAAATCTGTTGGAATTTTATGGGAATCCCACTAAAGTTATAAATGCGAATGTTTGCATGTTTGGATATTTGGATGTTTGTTACTCAATCACGTTTCAACCACTGGACGGATCCGATGAAACTTTGCACACATATAGGTTACGTCCTGGAATAGGACACAGGATAGTTTTTATCCCGAAAAACATCTCATTCCTACGGGTAATATAAAATAATTGGTGATGTTAAGTTGTCCACGCGGACGTAGTCGCGGGCAACAGCTAGTGGCTAATAAAACTGTATATTGTATATCTCACTAATATTATAATTGCGAAAATTTGGATCTTTATTACTCAATCAAGCTTCAACCACTGGACGGATCGAGATGAAACTTGGCACACATATAGGTTAGGTCCTGGAATAGGACATAGGATAGTTTTTATCCCGAAAAAACATCTCATTCTCACGGGACACCAAATTAATCGTTAAAAGCAGTAAAGATATGTAAATATCGAAATCTACGCGGACGAAGTCGCGGGCAAAAGCTAGTAAACAAATAATATGATATTTACAGTATCTTTATAGAAAGTAAAAATCGTTATGAGTACAAATGCTCAATTAAAATAAATTATTTTTGCAAGATAAGAACCGCATATACTCTTATCTTCTCAGGGGACCAGGAAGATCTGGCTACACTTCGACTCTTCAGGATTTTTTGTGCCAAACCCCTATGCACTTCTGTGCAATGCAATGCCTTCTTTGGCATATGCAGGTTACCTCATGATGTTTTCTTTTACCGAAAAGCCTGTGGTATTTGGATATTTGTTACTCAATCACGCTTCAACCACTGGATGGATCGTGATGAAACTTGGCACACAAATAGGTTAGGTCCTGGAATAGTACATAGGATAGTTTATATCCCGAAAAAACATCCAATTCCTACGGGAAATACATAATAACTTGTGATGTTAAAACGCGGACGAAGTCGCGGGCAACAGCTAGTTATAAATAAACAGCACTTAAGTTTCGAAAAACCCATTGGTAAGGGCGGGGTTTGAACCCACGACCTCATAAATGTGAGGCGAGTGCACAACCAACCCGGTTACCATAGCCATGGTAACCGGGTTGGTTGTGCACTTTCCGCTAATCCTCAAACCTACATATTTAAAGTAACTAAACTTCCACAGGCTATAATATTATTAATATGCCGTGATATATAATATAGCACGCTACCACACACAGAGACGATGCTATAATTTATATTTTGCTATGATATTTCACTGACGTCCGGCCATATTGTGGTATATTAAAAAGCTACTTGTATGTTTTTGAAGGGTGAGGTTATTCATGCAGACTAATAATACTTACAGTCTAGTCTAAAAACTAAGACCATTATTTCATAATTTCTTAAGTTTTAAATTCATATTACAGATTTTTAGCTTTAATATCGCCGTATCATCAACACACGTGCCCTTCAGAGCTCCAAAACTTAGGCCCAAAAGAGATTCGCCTAATCTACATGCAGAATGGCAGACATCATGCGTTATTCCGTTTGAAGATAAACGATTTCATTTTCCCGGTGAACTTTCCCGGAGTCAACTTATTTTATCCGTCGAATACGTCAGACCGCAGGTGGTGGCGTTCAATTTTAGCGTTAGAGGGTTCTGCAGTGAAGTGAAAATGTTTTACGTGCAAGGCGTTTTGTAAAATCTGGGAATACGGATAAGCTGCAGCTCTGCTTGATGTTTATGAATATATATTTAATACAAGAGACACTCCAAATATTTGGAAATACAAAAATATCTTTATAATATTATAAAAATACTTTAAATTGTTGTCAAATAATCATAATAAGGCTATTTGACTGGTTATTTTTTATTTCCACTCAGCGAGCTATGTAACTGTTAAATCTTTAAACAATGTTTGATGAAGGGCTTAAAAAGATACTATTATATAATCAAAAGAAGGAACCCCAAACATACAGTGTGTGTCGTTTTACGACGCAGCTCACGCCTGTGACGTACGACGTGAGACCCGAGACAGATTCAAATCGACTCACGCATGGGCTTGATGAATAGGACCACCCTGTGGATCTGATAGTGTGGAAATTTGGAACTCCTCTGTAAGAAGACAATATATTTTTTCAGCGGTAACAGCAGCTTTTTTGCCTGTGAAATCGAATTGTAGGGTTAAAAACTTTTAGAACCCAAAGCGGGCTATAATAATTTGTACATTATTCGCTGCAAGTTATAATAAAGCTACAATTTGGCTCCGGTGCTTTGCCAGCCGCTGCCGAGGCACGCTCGTTTTGCTCATTCGGCTCGCGCGCTGTGGTCTACAACAATCTATTATGTTCGTCACTTTGCTCTTCGCAACCTATTTCGGCCTTCGCCGGTGATTCTAGTTCTGACTGCAGTTTGGGCTTGACTACATCGTATGCAATGCTGCGTTTCCAATTTGACGGGGGTAATACTTGTATATAGCTTATTAATTATACATACGAGAGAGTAATATTTAGGCAGTGTTGTACAACAGAAATATGAATTTTTGTATGTGTTCACGGGTAATATTGTTCATAAAATAATGTTATTATCAACTATTTCTTGATTCTCAGCATTGCTTTCCTTTATTAGGTTATCAAGAATTAAATTAACCTTTTATGGTTTCTTGTTTTTTTTTAAACTTCTTAAATTCTCACTGGCGGTTCTTTTGAATTTGAATGAAGCTTTCAAAATAAGTAATTCCATTTGCATTTACAATTTACATACATTTAAAGTGAAATCACTCGGATTTAAAAAATCATGTTCGTGAAATTGTTTCGGAAACGAAATTGTCTCAATGTTTGCAGTCTTTTTGGGCTCATACATAACTTTGTTTTAAATACGAAAAGTATACTTTTTTAATATTTGTTTTATTCGTTATAATTACGAGTAACTGTACAATATTTTATGACATTTTTATGGCCTTATTTATCTCCTTTTTTATGCCAACACGACATTCTACCAAAACACCGATTTGAAAAATTTAAAGGGGCGGCATAAATTTCAATAAATTCGACGTTTGGGACTATAAAATTCAGATTTATTCGGTTTTGGTCCAGATCACGGAAACAAATTCAAACATGAGTTTAACCAATAAAAATGTAACTGTTGAACTCTGTAAGTCCCTGAAATTTCAGTTTATGTATAACGTGTATGCCGTGTATTTCCCGGCTTAGAATAGGGCCACCCTAAATCTTCCCGTGGGTGTCGTCAAGGCGACTAAGGGATTGCACCAGGGATAGGCAGCAGAGTTCTCCTATGTATAAAAAGATCATTACTGTCATCACCAATCCGTCTGCCAAGCGTGGTGATTATGGCAAATCCCTCAATGGAAAGCCACCAAAAGAGGCATTCTGTTGGGAGGCTTATGTTCAGCAGTGGACGTTTATAGGCCGATGGGTGAATATTCAAACGTTTCAACCTCCGTCACTATCCTCTCCTTCAAAAGTTGAAGAGACCACACCAGTTCATCGTTTTTATTATACCGTAAGTTTCTGGTTTTAGGCACAGATTCTGCACATTTAATTAAATATATATTTTTAATCAACTATGGGGGTGATGATAATGACGTCAGTTAAAACGCTTGAATATTCACCCAAAAAGTGAGTAGGTGATGACTGTATCTCGGCCAGATGAAGTCTGTGAAATCTGCATAAGTAGATTCGGAGAAAAATCAAAAACTTTACTTGTTTCATTACATTAGTAATGAATCAACCGCCAGCTGCGATAGCAAAGAACTAACCGTAGCTAAAGGTAACAAAACTAAAGACTAAATAATTATTTCAATACTAAAAAATAGCAAGACGACTCGAATAGCAATTCACACCTTTGTATAAGGATAACTGTATAATTTACTGTTTGAACAAATGACAAAAGTGTGAATGCTCTAATGCGCACGCGCTCGCGGCCCACAGGTGTTGTGGTAAGAATCGGTTTCACTCTCGCGCATGTCATTTATCATCTATGAGATAAAGTACTTGAAAAGCCTTAGGTATGTTCCAATAACGATTTATTTATATTGTATTCAGACCGAGGTCAACTTTCCAGAGAGATGTAACGTTTAAGAGAACTATTTCTATTCAAAAAAATAAGTAAAATAGTATTGTGGAAAGTAAAGCGTCAATGGAAGAAGTATCAATCAGGGTTGACGTAGACCAGTAATTACCACACAAAAAAAAAACCATAACGAATCCTTAAAAAAATTACAACTAAGAAAATAATAGATTAACAACCGCAGTGAAACTTTTTGTGCTTCTAATCGGCAAAACCAATATAGTTCCAAACAAAAAGCCAAACTACACCAATTTAATTTTGCGGGTGCTTATTTTAAAAATTACCGTTATTGGATATGACTCTGACAGTAGTGGACGGTAACAGTAAGTTGGTGGTGGTAGATAACCAAGGCATTATCGACCGGCGGTAAGGGTCGGTGGCCTATGATTGCAGGCTTCATGACGTGGCACTTGCAATGAATTTCTAACTCGGACCATTAGAATAAATCGATTTTCATGACTATATAACTATACCTGCTGGAGTGAATACCGGTAAGTGCAGCGTGAGACCAGATGTACCTGGAAAGGCAGCGAGAACGACAGGATGGGGATTGCGCGCAAAGGGGAGGCCTACGTCACACTCCGAACGTAAAGTGTATCTGTCTACATGCTACATATATCGTGTACACAAACGAACGCTTGCGTATGTGTGTGTGTGTGCGAATCAAAATACTCTGAAAATAGAAAATAGAAAAAAGAAAAAAAAACAAAAAAAATACGCTACGGTTGGCCATTTCGCAAAGGACTATGCAACTACATCTCACTTGTCTACTCAAGATCCTTATTCGTGACTTTTCTTTCTCGACATTATAACAAAAATAAAATTTAAATTCCATTATATAAAATATGTAAGAATTATAAATAATTATTAAATGTATACGTAAGAATTGTATTAAAATTATTTTTTAGCATCACAACTATTATTGGTTGTTATTGTTATGGATTCGTCAAAACGGATATCCTATCCTATGACGAAGCTTTATGTCTTTGTTTTTCGGATAACTCGAATACTACTGGACCGATTGAGCAGAAATTGAAAACAGACATGTAAAAAATATGAAAATTCCAGGAAACATTTCGAGATATTTCAGGAAAACTAGAAAAAGGTTGATTGGATTGGTCGAAGTTCTCGACCTAGATATTTGAATGTGTTATTCTTTATATGGCTTGAATTTGGGACTGGCTCGTCTGGTAAAAAAAACGACTGACTCATAATCGACCCTGGAACACACCATATAGATGCACCATACGGATTCCCCACTGCGACGACTCTCCAAGCTAATACAGTATCAGCTGGTTACTACAGACGACACGTGTTACTAGTTACTACTTACTACACATGCATATATAACTAAAAAAAGTAAGTACTGAATCAACATAAATCCGCTATTAGTCTCCATCCGTATCATCACGACGTCATGAATTCATCACAAGAAATATGATACAAGTAACCTAGTAGGTAAGGCATCGCTCTCATTTGTGTGGAGTTAGAGCCGACTTTGTACTCTAGAAATCATCAAAAAGTCACAAAGAAAAAGTATTCGTTTTATGACTTCTCAGTGGTTTAGGGCTCGTACTATAATGCAGTATAGAAATACTTATGGGGAAACTTCGGTGTCCACATATCACAGTACTTTTTCACAGCAACTGCATACGCTAGCGACTTGAAATTTGACTCATAAAACTCCCTAAACTACATAGTTCGTGAATCAAATGCAAAAATAAAAAATTCTGGTGACATGGCAGGAGGGATAAACATTGGAACGAACATATTATATTATACAGAAGGCTTGATAAACAAAAAATGATTTTTTATTTATCAAGCCTTCTGTAGTGATAAAAAAATGTAACCTACAATTTTAGAAATTTTTAATTAGAAGTTATACCAATTGTTAAACTACTTATTTCTTTATATTAAAGCATATTTCTTGTCTGGACAATAAACGCTGATATAAAAAATAGATTAATAAAATTTACATAATTTTGCCGTGTGGCTTTCCGGTAGAGTAGAATAGGACCACTCCAACTCTTCCCGTGGATGTCGTACAAGGCGACTAAGGGAATATATATAAAACATCAATCAGGCCTCCCCATCCCGTCTGGCCAGCGCGGGGAGTGTAGGCCAAATCCTCCATCTGTCTCCGGCAGATGAGAGAGGGTTGTGCTCCTGCAGTGGAGACAAAAATAACCTGATGATGATGATGATGACATAATTTTGACAGAAATACCGTTATTTATAACTCATGGATTTTTATAAGTTAATAGTTTTCAATCTGAATTGACTTTATATTTTAAATGTGACTAACAAATACATAATTGTTTTTTACCTAGAAGCCGCACTAGACAAGTCGCATGAGACGTCTCACAGTATGAACAGCGCCTAAGACGTTTTCACTCTATAGAGCTGTGGTTGTCTGTGGTTAGGGCAATGACCGTAAGACGTCACGTTCACATAGTAGCCTTAATGGTCAAACTTAGGCTGTGAAGTGGATAACAGTTATCCAATAGCTTTTAACTGTAGCCTTAAAACAGTATATTAAAACGTGAGTCTCAAGTCTGTTGCAACCGTGAAAACTTAACTATTTTTGATAAAATTTAACATTGGATCTTTTAACAGGCTGGTCATATTTTTTTGGTATTTTATTTCGAATTCCTAACTGATAGATAATATAAATGCGAAAGTAAGCTTATTCGTTTGTTACGCTTTCACACCTAAGGTAATTAACTGATCTCCTTGAAATTTTGTATACATATAGAGTGTATTATGGAGATTAATATAGTCTATTTTATACCGGGGAAAATCTGGTCCTGCGGGAACAAGCTTACTGCACACGGACGGAGCCACAGGCAACAGCTATTATGAAAAAGTTTTTGCCCATATTGCTTAAACCTTTTAAAAAATATCTGCAGACACTGGAGTTGGTTTTTTACTCAATAAGACAGTTAAAAAGTGTGTTTTTCACGATGACGTATGAACTATACACTAATAAAGGGCATATTACGTGACTCAATACGGAGGCGGCGATGTTGTTCGCCACACATCACACCAAGTGGTATCACGGAGCGCGAAGTGGACGAAAGAAAGTCGTTGGATCGCGCAAAGTGGCGATGCATCGTCTCTGCCCACCTCTCCGAGACCAGGTCGTGAGCATTATGTATATATGTAAGTTCCAAACGTTTTATAGAACAGAATAATGGTTTATGTCACAGAATCTGATGGTAAATGTGTAGGTAACAAACAATTACAATAAATAATGTCGTGTTAGCCTAGTAACAATCTAAAATCTTACAAAAGTAAATGTGACAAAAGGGCCCAGTTTCAGCTTAATGCTGGCATGATATAACTTACTCGGCGCCAATTTTCTTAATTAACTTGAACTTCTTTTATAAACTGTGTTATTTAGTTGATCAGACATTTCTTACACTCACATTCTAAATTACGTGACCAGCTCTAGCACCTAATCCAATGATGATAACGTTAAAATTAAAATGATGTTAATCATTTATCATAGCGCACTTACTGTACCATTAAGAATTTTCTATACATGGAACAACGAAAATTCTAAACAATATAAAACGCGATCTATTCTATGTCTATAATGTTAAATAACACGGTAAGCTCATATAACATTTCATATCCTAATAATCACTTCACGTCATTCGAGAGCCCATTAAATTCGCTATGTAATTAACATACCTATAATTGGAGGAAGACAGCAATCTCGTAAAATTACTATAAAATTTAGATAAATCATTATGTTAACTAAGGCAAGACGTCCGACTGATTAACTTATCATCGTCATTAGGGATCGGAATAAGGTAGTGTCATTTATGCCCGCGTCGTTTACAAATGTCAAGAAGATCGGTTAATAACCTAGCCGTAACAAACGTCGTAACAAACAAGTAAGCTCACTTTCGCATTATATTATCTGCCAGTTAGGAATTAGAATTAAAATACCAAAAAATATGACCAGCTTTCTAAAAGATCCAGTGTTACATTTTATCAAAAACAGTTACGTTTACACGGTTGCAACAGTCCCGCGCGCTCTCCCCAAGCGAAAAAGTAGCTTGCGTGCCATCGTGAATTGTGCGATGAATAACTTGAGCTCTGATTGTATTAGAAAAAAATAGTGCCACCATGTTTGACCTGACAATGACCTAATTTATTTATTTATTTCATTTTAAATGGAGAGACAGCTTATAGCTGGTGCTTCCATATCAGTAGTCGACTTGGTTATTGTCTTTTAAGAAATTGTCTAGTCTGCTTTTAAACATGTTTATTGATGTGGCAGATACAACAGATTCTGGCAATTTGTTCCATCTGGATACAACCATGTTGCTTAAAAAAATCCTTTGAGTGTTCAGTTGAGCATTGGATCTTTGTAATCTCATATCATTTCCTCTGAGTCATTCAGTGGAGTTTAGTTAAATATATTCTTTAACTTATATGTGTTCTAGTAATTGTTCAAAATCTTGAAAAGGGTAGTAAGATTTAGGTGCGACAATCTGGTTTCGTATTCCAATCTTTTAATTTTTTTGCATTTCATAATAACATCAGTATATCCAGTTCAAGAACAATGTCCGTATGTATATTTGTTTATACTGTTCAGTATAGTGGCCTCCCGTTAGTCGGTGAAATTGGGTAAAAACCACAGCACAACTTTGTTTGCTAACATTTTACAAGCCACGGGCTGTCGTGAAGTTCCGGTATTCGGTAATTCCTTTGATCAGGAGCGAGCCGGAAAACCCGACATGGGAAAACATTTATCGGGAAATTTTTAGGTTTTGTTCTATTTCAATTTACGGAACGTTTTAAAAGAGGGACCACACGTCTTTTTTGTATTCACTTTTATATTCGTATATGAAAGTTGGTTGACCTAAATGAAAATGACTTTTTGCGACGCGAATCAACCATCACAAAACCTTGGACCAATCCTGTTTCTTGAATCAAACTTCAAGGCTATCGCGTGCATAGGCTAACGGTACCGCGACCAGTTTCTAGGCAGGAATTTATTACCAACTCCTTTTGCAGCTGAATCGATGCAGTTTAGTCGCAATACTGTTGCGATAAGGTTTCAATAAAGATCAAGATAACGTTGTTATCCTTTTATGGGAAGTTTAACCGTCCTATGGGAACTCGTTTCGGCTCAGGATTTAGGGCTCCGTTATAATCGATAACCTTTTTGATAGTGTACTATGTATCTGTTTAGTGTACTTATTTGGTTCTTTAAGATTCCAATTTAGCTAAAATGTGAAAAGCATTGAAAATATGTCATCTAAAAGTTGAAATAAAGTTGAAAGATATTCTAACTATAATGTCAAATTATCTTATACTATCGGTATTTAATTAGTTTAAGGTATAACCAAACCACACTTTAACCTCTACACATCTAAAAAATACTGGTTAAAAATAATAATCACGGAACGGAACCAATACATCGGAAACAAGACATACACTTTCCATCCATTTTAATTAACGGCGACGGAATGGAAATAAAACTCAAATAACAAAATTACTCCCTACATAGTCATACGTACGTACATATTCGTATCTAGACTGTATGTAGAGTCAATTATTAGGTATTCTATGGTAGAGTGTTCTCATATATTAACACAGGCAATCCAAGGGAGCAAAAAGAAAACACGGTCATTATATCTGCACAATCATCTTTTTTCATACCCATTAAGGGAGGGCAATGGTGCAGGCGTGTATACAGCCTCTCACGTTATTTAATCAAACGAATTTGTCACCGTACGATGTACAGCTGGCAACAAAAGTAGCTTTAAAATTTATGTTTAAATCTTTTTGCAAACTTCAGCAACACTCGACCCGGTGGAAATACGTCATCGCGTTTTCGTCCGATGCAAAACATTCTGGCATTTATCGCGGGAGGATCTACGCACACATGCCCATAAATGAAAATAATCGAACAACACACTTATCTATCATACCTATATTTGTCCCACAAGAAAACTTATTACATATTTATTATATAAATAAACAGTGCGATTCTTCGCATGGAAGTCAGCGAAAGAGTGAAAACATCATTTTAATCCACAATTAAAAAAATAAGTAAATGATAATTACACAAATAAATAATAAACAATAAATGATATAACTTACCACTTGTTTATTTAGTAAATGTCGTTTAAAATTTGTGATTTATCATTAAATAAATATAAAACTCACAAAACTTCGAGTTTTTTGCATTCAGAAGTCAATGTAATAAGTTCAAAACATTAACAGACTGCGCCGTCAATTTTACTACTAGATTAGTGAATCTAGTCGTAAAATTACCTCGTCTAGTGAGACGAGGTATGGAGAAAGAAACAGAAGTGTAATAACCGAGAGAGCTTCGTTATCTCGCAGACGGAACACGTTTGAATGGCGCTATTCGACGCGCCAAGCCACCGAGAAGCAATTCGAGTATTGCCCCCTTAATTAAGAGGGACGTAGAGTGGTCTGGAGGCTTCGCTGCACAATGCCTAGGCATCCTGCAGGTTATTTTGAGAGCCAGTTATTGTTTCATGATCGCTTTCAAGTTTCCGTCTGGAAAATTGCTGGGGTGTGTTTTTGTTGGATTGCAGTGTTTGTCTTACCTTTGTTCCTCGTACGGTTGTAGGTCTGTATGTGTGTATACATATAGGTATATATGTATGTATAATTTGAGACTTGCAGGAATCGGATTCAGAAAAAAAAAACTTTTATTATTCATCTGAACCTCTGCTGTCCACTGCTAAACTTATGCCTCCCCAATAGAATGCCAAATTTATTGGGCTGTCTATTGGGCGATTTGCCATATTTAATCACCATGCTTGGCAAGCGGATTGGTGATCGCAGGAATGATAAGTAAGTAAGAAGTGGAAAGTGTTGTGATTTTTGTATCAGTACAATTTATATATTTAGAATAACTATTTGATTCTGTATGTTTCCCTATCTAAAACACATAAAAATATTCTAAATTATGAAAAGTTATAGAGTTACATAAATGTATAGTAATTTATTACAGTACTTGTCGGTAGCAAATATATATAGAAGCTTAATTAATTAGCTGTCCTTCGTTCACAGGCAAAAGATAGAGCTGTCTTATTTAAAATAGGTCCCAATTAAAGGCAAAAGTTGGCAAAGATTCATTTTCTTTAAATTAATTCTTTTATGTGCCTTTGTTTTGCTATCGTCTTTTATTTCTTAAATCAAAACCACATTCTTTTTCTCATAACAGAAGATTGAAGGCCGAAAATACTGTCGTATTATATTGAGGATAAAATATCTTTCATCATATTCGACTATCCTCGTATTTCTATACAATATCGTCGGAGCTTCTCTTTTGTGTTAAGCTGTTTTGCGCGAAAATCATACATAGAGGGTATTCCTTTTGAACAGACTGATGTAAGGAGGGTTTAGGTGATTCCATTCATACACCTTAGTTACTCTTTATGGCGTTAACCACACTGAGGTGAGGGATATTGAATAGGAATATAGGTATGTATACTATACGTAACGCAGGGTTGAGAGATCGCAAAACCTTAATATTTTATTTTTCTTTATTTATACGATTTTCAAATATTATAAAGTTATCTTCTATTTGTTTGTTACTAAAGTCGATATTTTGGGAATGAATTCACTTTGGCTCTGTAATTTTAATTAATACGTTTTTAGTACTTTTAGTATATTTCACGTGCGTTATAATTATAAAACATGTATTATAATAAAAAAATATATTCTATTTAGATTGTGTTGTCTTTATGTGAATTTTTTAAAGCCATAAATGTAACATTAATAGAGAATTTTACAGATTTGAACTTAAGTGATTGCAAATCTGACACGAAATTTTGCCTCGTTTCATTTTAATCTAAAAAATGTCCGACGAACGCACGAAATACATGTCATCTACATTAAGAATACGTGCACCTGGGGCTATATGGATTACACGAAAATCAATCCCGCACCAATCATTTGGCAGCCCTATGTAATGTATCTGAAAATCCGTAAATATTGAGTTACCTGGCACCGGCACAATAGGGTGTTAACCTAATATTTTCGGATTTGTTTTCGTTTACAAGTGCGCTGTATTTTTCGGGACGGCTCCCTTTTTACGGGACAAGGAAAATTAAATAATATTCGCGCCTCTTTAACGGGACGATAGGGCAATAAATCATGAGAAGTGTAAATATGGTGTGTAAAAAGAAAAATAAATACACCTAGGGGTGGGAAATTGCGTTTAGAAAGTTTCGGCGAGCTCGATAATGCACGAGTTTGTCGTTGAAGGTAGGAAAATGAATAACTTGAGATTTTTTAAAGTAATTACCAAAAAGCAGTTCTGAAGTAGTTCAGAAGCCAGGTAATTTGTGCGTTCTAATATGTCAGTTTAGTAATTTCGTATTTCGACGCATTTTAAATATATCTTGTAAAATGGCTGCGAGACCAGCTTCCTAGATATTGCAGTTTAACTGGCTGTTTGAACTTTTTTCTTAAACATCATAAACTAGCAAATTTATCGTCATACTCAGTGTATAAATATTATATAAAGAAAAATATATATTAATTTTAAAAATCCACACAGCTTTAAAAAAATTTACGTATAAACTAATCTGGGTTTATATACGTAATAAAAAAAATCGCACAAAGATAGAACTAAAATGGAAACCAAAAAAAATTCTATTTGTTTAAAAAAGAACTCATACTTCATACTATTTTTTTACTATATAATATAATTTAATAATCTTTATATATCAAATCTACAATACAGTCATCCAACATTCTGGACGCATTGTGCTCTGAACGATATTTTCATTACATCCCTCTTTGGAAAAAGCCCGAAAAATACTCCATCAAGCCCCAATTGTTGCATTTTTCGAATTTCAGCTTCGGCCTTTGTGCTGTAGTCCTATTCAACGTATTGTCATTGTCCGTTCGTGGATGGGAGCTATCGGGTTGCGACCAACTTTCATTGACCTCCAGCACCTCCCTGTCATAGCCTCCCCGTTCTATACAGGTGGTGTAAAGGAGGGAGAATGTGTAGAGTTTCAGAGTTCTAAGTGAGCTGGATAAGTGACGTGTAATTTGTCCAATGACTGCAGATACAGAGGTGTGAAGATTTATTTGCGGGAGTCTTTACTGCTGATTAGATATCTTTTGTTGGCTCGGGGAAGCGTGTTATTGGCAAATTACAATAATAGCGTATCAGGATACGTTACAGGTGGTAGAGGTGATTTTATAGCACTGATAAATATTTATGCGGTAGTAGGAACTGTGTTAGGCCGCGTTGAAACGATCACAGCCGTTTGGAAGTCGTTTTGATAAAGTGGCTTTGATAAAAATTCACTTTGATACCGATTGACACGAACATACTTCACTTTTTTTTCTCTAATTTGCTATCCATCAAGACTGTTTACACTAAAATTAAAGATCAAAAAAATTACTGATTTGTTGCTAGACAGTGTAGAAATTATAGCAGACTTGTTGAAACAAGGGCTAAAACGAGAATAGAAATTCCCGCAAAAAGAGGAGTATGTGCTTCTGGATTCTACGTAGCAATGAACTGGGAGCATCTAATAATTTTCCTTTGCGAAGTGGAATAAGAAAATCATTATAATTCTACGAATTTGAGAGTATCCCGTTCACTCTACTTTCTTTTGTTGCGAGATGCCATTGTTTTTGCACTTGACGCCATTTTGTTTCGTTAATTGATATCAATCAGAGTTTGCTTAGAAAAGTTGAACGCGGTCCAAGTCCAGTTTGCTTGGACGCCAACGACCAAGTGCGCTTTGATCGCTGTTGCTACGACCAAAGAAGCGTTTGTAACGTCCAGTTCTTTGTCCAAGCGAACAAAGATCATATCAGCGCGGCTTTAGGGAGTTACAGGACGTCCTACAACAAAATTGTGTGTACGCTTGCACAAATGAGCATAACGAGCTGTTAGGTGGCTGTTAGCCTGCTCACAATATGAGTCTTTTCATCATCATCAGCCGTAATACGTGCACTGTGGAACATAAGCCTCACCAATAGAATGCTATTTTTGGTGGGCTGTCCGGTGGAGGATTTTCCATAATCACCAAGCATTGGCAAGCGGATCTGTGGTCGCAGTAATGATCCTAGTATACAGAACGCTGCTGCCCGTCCCCGGTGCAATTCCTTAGTCACTTGACGACACCCACGGAAAAACGGGCTTAGATTAGGGTGGCCCTAATCTAAGCCGGGAACCACATCTTTTAAATGTGATTTATTAAGCATTTTCTTTGACATATTCATGGGGCGAAAAGCGGACGAAGGAAAGTCACTTTGCGACTTTAGATTGCGTAAAGTGGCGATACATCGTCTCTGCCTACCCCTCTGGCTTGAGCATTATGTATATATGTATGTATTCTTTAGCAATTGTACCTTAGTTAATGCTCTGTAACATTTGCTCTGTAACACTTCCTGAAACGAATTCGTAATTCAAACTAATCTAAGCTCTTTGGGGTAAAAGACTAAGTTAAAAATGCAATTGTGTAAGCACAATAAAGAATGTAATGTAGTACCGCCAAGGGTATGATTAAATAACTTTGTTATAAAAATTTACGTACGAGGCAAAGCGACAGGTCAGATTGAAAAATATTACCTCCGCAAAAGGATTTCTTTTTCTTTGAATTTTTCTCCAAATTGTTTTATAAAAACTCCATTCGAATTGGGTCAGTAGTTTTTATCTTAAATCATCTTAATGTGTTCTGTCACTTATTATTCCCCCCCCCCCACCCCCCCTACCCCTTCCCCAATTAAAATGTAAATTTGCGCCACATTTACAGTTTTATTATATGTATACATGAATCCAGCTATAAAATAAAAATAAAATCTTGATGATCACTCAAGATTGACTAAATAGGACATTATAAGTACCGAAGCAGCTACCGTCACCGGTTGAACAAGGTTTTCTTTAGAAGGTGGATTCACAATAGAGAGCCCTTCAGAAGTCGAGTGTGGGTTCACGCTCCTTTATATCAAGAGGGGAGGGCATAAGTATTTTACTTGTATTATGAGTGGTTGATACAACGTGCTTATAGAAGAAATTGCTACTTGTGAACACTGCTTATGGATAAGGCGGTTAGAACATGCGACCTATTTTTTTTTTTGTAGGAAAACAAAACTATATTTTATTTTAAACTGTTTATGGAATAAAGAGAAAAGACTGACTGACTATGAAACTTCATAACTTCCAGTAAAAACGTGGAATTTCGTACATTTCACGTAAGTTCATAGGTCTAGAAAGGATTGTTTAACTGGATTAAAGTTTTGTAGATGCTTGATAGTTATATATATTCGTATATTAAGACCTGTGGGATCATTCCTACAAGTCTCCGATACCAAAAATATACCTAGTCATTGTTACGCTTTGCCAGCCCTCTACGCCAAAGCTCTTGGATTCGAAAACTGAATTTAAAAAATCTATGTAAAGCAACACTTCTAAATTACATTATGTGTAATGTACTGAATTCTGTACAATATATTATATTACATATTATAATACATACATAAATATATATTTGGCTATGAGAATGAAATAAGGATTGGACAAGTCAGAAATATAACAATATCCAAACTAGAACAGCTTGTAAAAAAGTTATAAAGTTTTCTTTCCCTAATGTATTTGAGTTAATCAACCATCGAGTATTTTAGAAACCACATTAAGTGTGGTCCTACCTACTTCATAGGATTACGATTGTTGTTATTTAATATCTTTAGGGAGGTTGGTCAGGAATACTTTATGGCTTCTTACGGAAGACGAAACTTAAGTAGATAATTATGAGGTAATTGGAAAAAATAATAAATTAGGGAAGCAAGCGCAGCAAGAAGAATGAATACAGAAACAAAATAGACGAGTAAAGTGAAAAGATAATAAATGATACGTTATTCGTATTGAACTTAGTTTATATGAGCAAACTGAAATACACGGACAAGAAAGATTCGTACAAGTTTACTTGTCTATAAAACAGGTTCAATTACAAGCATACTGCGAAACAAAATATAAACAGCGTTGATTTGGTCCTAGTCTTACAATTATAGCACTCTCTCAGCAGAGAAATTGACCACCAAATACTACCAACTAATGTCGTAGACTAAGAAAACGATGTACTTTCACTAAGGAAACTGCTATTAGAGGCGAGAAAATAATTCTACAGAGACGACAAAATATAAGCTCTTTTATGTCGATGGTGAACGTATAAGTTGTGTTAGAGGCAGATAAGATACAGTGGCACGTATAAACGTAATGCGTGTCCATTCCCGGGGAAGCTTGACAAATTGGACTCCCGGATTATCCCCGGATGGTCTCTATTACAGGTTCGGAATTGCCGGAATTATATCAGCGAGGCTCGGACCTTTGTGGATTTTTCTTGGATTTTGTCGAATTTGTTACATTTATACACTGATTGTCAAACTATGTTTTTGACGAGAAATAAACGTATTGATTGACACACGTTATGAGAAGTTCCGCATCTTTATCTTTCCCGAATGTAGCTTTAATCATTTTATAAGTATTTTTGTATTCTTAAATAAACTCAATTATCTTGATTTATATACTTAGAATATTTCAATGTTTTATTTTATCGGATAATGGTCTATTTAAGAGTAATCTGAGGAAGATCTGCCATTTGTTATATAGAAAAAAAAGTTGACGTTCTGAAATAGATGTCCAGAGCGTGTACACATAATGAGACAGTTTAAAACAAGAGAGATAGCGTATTTCAATAAGATTAAGGATACATTCTGTGGTCAGATCGCGTTGTTAGATCGATCTAATCATGTCCACTCTTTTGTGTCCGTGCTTAGTGTTACAGTGATGGACGACGACCATTTATTGAATAAAACTAGGTCGTGTAATGAAAAATGCCAAGTATACATAGTATTCAAAATATACATTTCAGTTTTATGCAGAGAAAGTTCTGAGTTTAGATTTGTTAGGGTTAGGATTTAGCTGAGTTGTAAATTATAAACTAAAATAGAACAATGATATTGGACTTTCTATGGAAATGAATCAGAAGTATAGATGTTGGGACGTTACCTATAGGGGATATCTCATTTATTATCTATTTTACATCGAGAGAGACTTGAGAGAGTGTGTGAAAGAGAGAAAGATCTTTTTAAAAGGACAGGAAGACCTGGCGACATTTCAACCCTTTGGCCAAACCCCTGTCTACTAACTCGGCTTAGGGTACAGACGATTTGGTGCACTTCACATACGCCTTAGAATTCCCTCTTTGGCATATACAGGTTTCCTTACGATGTTTTCCTTCACCGAAAAACCTGTGGTATTAAAAATAAACCGTACTTATGTTTCGAAAAACATTAGTACAGGCGGAGTTTGAACCAATGGCCTCATGAACGTGAGACGAGGTCACAACCAACTAGCCAACCATGGCTTAATATTAATATCCTTCCCAGTGCTATGCAAAGCCCTACCCCTCACAACGAGTAATCTATCTTTCTTAAGCAAATCGCTACATTCCACAAACTATACCAAAACATAATCGACGAGGTGTCGTTTGTAGGAGGATCGCTGACGGAGGACGCTTCGGGTTGGGAGTTGGGTCCCGCAGGAAATGAAGTCAAGCCAACGGAAACCCCGCTAACGTTGTTAAGCACCCCTATCGTTCAGGATTTGGAAATATTCGAAGGTTTTTCTGAAGTGCCTGATATTTGTTATTAAGTATATGTGGATGCGCAGCGATTTCAGCTAATAGATGGATCTTTTTATTGCTTATGCTTCTCTTCTCTATCGCTATGACAGAGAATACTAAATACTACTACGTAGAGAAGCGACATTCACCTTCCCATGCCAGTTTATCGTCGCCCTCAAAATAAAGCACGGTGCAAACTATGAAAGAGAAGCACTTATGTGTTGGCGTATAACGTTGTCCCTCTCTCGATAGTTTACGCGCACACACAAACGTGTACGATCAGGTAGGTGATGAAATCTGTTCGTTTGTATGGAGTGTCTAGACTTATATTTTCAACTACATAAGTGTTTTGTTATAAATATGCTGCGGAATATCTACAGAATGGCTCCTTAAAATTATACAAAAATGGAATTTTAGACAGGTTACTGGTTCATGAATATGAATGTCTAAGTAATGTATTCGTTTGTTGCCATATTCCATCCCTTATCAAATGTCATACGAAAATACTGCATCATACTTAAAAGTGACGCATTTGTAATAAGCTACTTGCAAGATTTCTAAGTTAAAAAGTTAATAATTACCTCAACATGTAAAGCTATTTAAAGAACACAATGCAATTTGTAAGTTTTGAACATTATTAGCATGCAAAAATAAAAACCTGTTCGTCGCGTGAAAGTTCTTGCCATGAATAATTCATTAATAAGTACTCAGCTATAACAGATTTGAGGCTTCCAAAGCTTAGAAGAAAAAAACTTATTTTAACATAACAAATAGGTATATATTTAACCTTTCAGTTTAGGAAGTCAATGTTGCATCTATACCTATAATAAAACTGTAACTGGTCTATGTCATGTACATGGGAGATATTGTAGAAAAATGTATATGAGGGTTCTGTATAGGGCCAATAGAAGCCAAAATAACTGTTTTTAGAATTTTTCTCTGTCAGTCTGTCTGTATGTATGTTTGTTACCTCATCACGCAAAACTACTAAAAAAATATGCAGTTTCCAAAGTTGTCTTGCTGGAGGTCTAACTTAAAACCTGGTGCATGTTTCAACTCGATACGTCACTTAGAACTTGAGATATTAACCTGGGAGCGGGAGTAGGAACGGGATCAGATTCTGTACTACACGCGAGCATAGCCGCGGGCCCAGCTAGTTTACTATATTTTCGGCACGAACGATAGCATTTGTGTCGTCAGCAAATACAACCAGCTCTGCACTGGGAATGGTTTATTTACAATACCACAGGTTTTTCGGTTAAAGGAAAACATAGTTAGGGGACCTACATATGACAAAGAAGAAATTCTAAGACGTATGTGAAGTCAAGCAAATTAAGCTTGGACAGGGGTTAGCCACAAAAGATCCTGAACGGGCGAAGTGTTGCCAATGTTGTATTATTTTTCATAAGCAGAGTAGAGCCTATAATCCTTAGGGATAATATTATGATCATTTTATGAGACGCCTGCTTCGCTCCATTAAAATTTACTTCGAACATACGTGGCTCGCGAGTCCTCAAGGGAGACTTCCCAGCTCTTGTAATACTAACGTTAAAGATAACGGAATAGAGTTTAAAGTGATGAAGCTTAGAATGGGTGTAATTTGGTAAAGCAATCTGGTAATATAAGCCCTGCAGACAGACCGGTTGCGCCCAAGTTTACCTGCACGCACTCCTATTTCTTTTCCTTTTTTAGGGTTCCGTAGCCAAATGGCAAAAACGGAACCCTTATGGATTCGTCATGTCTGTCTGTCTGTCTGTCTGTCTGTCCGTCCGTATGTCACAGCCACTTTATTCCGAAACTATAAGAACTATATTGTTGAAACTTGGTAAGTAGATGTATTCTGTGAACCGCATTAAGATTTTCATACAAAAATAGAAAAAAAATCAAAAATTTTGGGGGTCCCCATACTTAGAACTAAAACTCAAAAATTTTTTTTTCATCAAACCCATACGTGTGGGGTATCTATGGATAGGTCTTCAAAAATGATATTAAGGTTTCTAATATCATTTTTTTCTAAACTGAATAGTTTGCGCGAGAGAATCTTCCAAAGTTGTAAAATGTGTGTCCCCCCCCCTGTAACTTCTAAAATAAAGGAATGATAAAACTAAAAAAAATATATGATGTACATTGCCATGCAAACTTCCACTTAAAATTGGTTTGAACAAGATCTAGTAAGTAGTTTTTTTTTAATACGTCATAAATCGTAAACCACAATAATATTATTAAAACATCGATCAAAGTTACAACGAACTACTATAACTTTTATATTATGTTACTTGCTGGTACGGAACCCTTCATGGGCGAGTCCGACTCGCACTTGGCCGCTTTTTATAGGTAAAACGTCTCGTTGCGGTCAGTTCGATGGTATTTTTTCTTATGGTCTGATGTTGGTTTGTATAATTCTATCTGTTGTTCTAGTTTAGATTAACCTCTTTATTCTTTACTAGCTGTTGCCCGCGACTTCGTCCGCGTGGACAACTTAACATTACACATTCTTATGTAATACGTGTATTACTAAATCCTCAAAGAAATCTATTAATCTGGTTATGCATTAAAAATATTAACATACATAAAAAAACATACTATCCAATTGAGAACCTCCTTTTTTGAAGTCGGGTAAAAATTAGCATTCCGGCGGCGGTTTCGCCCGTTGGACTACAGTTTTTTAGGTTTCCGTAGCTAAATGGCAAAAAACGGAACCCTTATGGATTCGTCATGTCAGTCTGTCCGTCCGTATGTCACAGCCACTTTATTCCGAAACTATAAGAACTTACTATTGAAACTTGGTAAGTGGATGTATTCTGTGAACCGCATTAAGATTTTCACACAAAAATAGAAAAAAAAATATTAAATTTTGGGGGTTCCCCATACTTAGAACTGAAACTCAAAAAAATTTTTTCCCCCCCCCTGTAACTTCTAAAATAAGAGAATGATAAAACTAAAAAAAAAATATGATGTACATTGCCATTGTTTATTGTTTATTGTATTGTATTGTTTATGTATGCATGTATTGCCATGCAAACTTCCACCGAAAATTGGTTTGAAAGAGATCTAGTAAGTAATTTTTTTTTATACGTCATAAATCGTAAACCACAATACTATTATTAAAACATCGATCAAAGTTACAACGAACTACAATAACTTTTATATTATGTTACTTGCTGCTACGGAACCCTTCATGGGCGAGTCCGACTCGCACTTGGCCGCTTTTTTTAAAATAAAGTTGACATTTACATTTATCATGAATTAAAAGATTATCATATAATCAATAAAAAAAAATATTTTAATATTGTGCAAATTAGGTGATATTTCCTTCCCCACCCCCCCTCCAATTTGTCCTTTCCATACCCTTTCTTTCTTTCCTTCTTCATCCCCTTCCCACAACGTTGAAAACCCTTTCCCCCACCCCTTCCCTCTCCCTACTCCTACCTCTCCCCCTTCCCTTAACCCACCCCTTCCTACGCCCTTTATTTACCACTGCCCCCTCATCTTTCCTCTCCTATCCTAATCCCTCTCTTCTTTCCCATCCGACTTCCTTCCCCTCCTATTCCCTTCCTATTTTGCAGTCAAACTGTTGGACATAGGCCTTCCCCAATGAATGCCACAACGCTCTACAGATCCAGACGCTTCCGGCCACCATCTTCAGGTCGTCCATCCACCTGGCGGCAGGGCGCCCCATCCTGCGCGTGGTGGATGGTGCGTGCGACGTCTCGCGTCCCACTCTCGAACCCGTCTGCCCCAACGTCCGTTCGGTACTACGATAGATGTGACCTGCCATTTCAGCTTACTAATTCTTTCGGCTATGTCGGTCACCTTCGTTATTCATAGGATCTCCTCATTACGAATCATATCCCTCATAGAGACCCCGAGCATTGCCCTCTCTATAGCTCGCAGAGCCACTTGAATCTTGTGGATCAGGCCCACCATCAGTGTCCACGTCTCCGCGCTGTAATCATGACAGGCAGGACGCAATGATTAGAGATTTTTGTCTTTAAACATTGTGGAATAGGTGACGTAAAGACTTGACGCAGTTTTCCGAATACTGCCCACCCTAACTGGATTCTTCTGTCAGCTTTTGAAATTGATCCTACCCAACTATATTGTCTGTCCTAGGCAGACGTACTCCTGAACAGCTTCGATATTGACATTGTCGACGATCACCGGTCTAATACAGGGCCACTAATTATCGAATAGCGAACTTTTTGTATCGAGACTTGTGGAAATACATCAGCTAAAATAAATCTATAAATGAGCTTTAAAACATCTCTGTCACTTTCTGTTAAGTTCTTGCATCGACCAGTAATGTTGAACTACACTTTCATACAAATGATATGAAATGAGAGGTCAACTTGTATATCAGTATCCTGACATTTTATTGAGATATGATTTATACGAGTATGAGGCCCGAACTCAAAGCTATTAAACAGTGTAAATTCCGTCAAATTCTGTTCAGCTGTTTCCAAGATTAGCCCGTACATACATACATACATACAGACAGATAAGAATTTTTTTAATTATATTTTTGGACTCTACTGGTCTTCAGTAATGTCCGGGCAGTGAAATTTTTTTTTAACTTCAATGTACAGATTCGCTTTTCTTTTGTTTTTTCTACTCTTTTATTATATGTATAGATTTTTTTGAGAAAACGTCTTATGCAGCCAGTTGGACGGTAATTGGTTTTTTAAGGCCCAAAGCGGTTTCTGAACAGTTTAGATACAACCGTGACTCATCATAAAATGTATTTGTTTGACGTTTGTATACTTTTTATGACAGTCAATTACGTCTTTATTTTTGTTTTTCTTTTGAGTGGATGGTGTTTGGCCTTTGTTATCATTTAATATACGGAAACACGACCAAAGAAGGGTATTTTCTTATATTTATTTTCAACCCTGAATAGTTCTGTTTAACCCATATTTAAAATTGAAAGTATATACACGCAAGTTTTCTATTACGATATTCAGTTTTGTTACCAGTAAACATACTTCATAATTTACAGCACAGATAATAGATATCGAAAACAAGTGTTTAAATAAAAGTACATTTTAATTACTTTTTCTTTATCTACTACACTGATTATTATTAACATTCTTAAAATATATCTATAGCGACATCCGGTGCCCTCAGTTGAAGAACAAGTTCGACCGGAAACGCGTCACAGGCGTCGGGATAGAGGCTCGAATGGAGGCATCTCGTCGCACCCGGCTCCAAATTAGCCATCCATAAATTAACTCGATCCGAATGTAATAAATCGACATTATCGAGCATTTCATTCCGACGTTCGGATTAACTGCACTGAGATACGTCTTGCCACAAATTAATGACAAACTCTCTAGAATCAAGAAGCGAAAACGGTTGTGGGAAAAAACACAGCAGGCACAATTACTGTTTCAGAAATATAAATATATTGAATTAGTTTTCTATGTCCTTCTGTGTTACGAACCATAGCATTTAGTTAAGTTGATAGTTTACAATTAGCGGCTGGATTCAGGTAATTACAATAGTGTAACGTATAATAATATTTATTTTATTACAGCTTAGTAGGTTCTACATATTGCCGACATTTGAGAACCAACGATATAAATCTCCGTGAATGCCTGCTGATAGCAACTTCTATAACAGCACGCAATGGTCAATACGATCAAAGCACTTGCTATAATCTGTATAGATCACATCAACTTGTGCATACCATTTGATATAAATTCATCCGCCAATACTAAATTTGATACAGTCGATCGTTGATATTTAAAATCCTATGTTTCTTTGTATAATTATTTTTTGGATAAACGTAAATGTTTATAATGGTATGTATGACATATTATTGACTATATTGTTTCTTGTCATGGGTCATTCAGATCAGACTGAGTTTGCAATTTGTGGCTGGTTAAATGGTGGCGTTCATTTGGCAAGGCTTATGTTAAGCAGTGAACGTCTAAGAGCTAATATGAATGAATAGTGGCGATGTAAACACAAAAATTAGTCTGTGGAATACTGACAGTGACGATTAAAATGAAACTAGGGCAGACGATGACGATAAATAAGACATGGTTGAATGAAAACCTATAAGCGAGAAAAGATGGTAGTAAGAGACTTGAATACCTTATCGAAACAAATCTTTCATTTAACTATTTAATGATCCCAATCTCTTACCAATATCTTACTCTTATCTATAATTTATTCTAATGTCCCAATAAAGCTTAAATTGCACTTAAAAAGACGATGACCTGATACGATTCTGCTCTTAATATATTTTTGATCTTATAAATTGTACTAGTAAGTATTGCCAGGTCTGAAAATTCCTATGTAATGTATTAAGAAAATAATTGTTTTCATTGAAGTGACGCTGCTAAACTAATTAATAACTTTATTGAATTAATACCATGGAGTATAGAAAACCCACTAAAACCCCTGTTGTTGGGATAACATTCTAAAAAGACCGCTATTCAGAACCCATAGCAATTACTGGATGCTTTAATCTAGCAACACTCTTCAACGAGTTTTACGATAGCGGCTTTACAGGCGTCCCTAATTAAAGTTTAAATAGATCTAACGGCGAAATAACCAACTAATTAACACTCCAAGTTAAATTTTGTACCTTGGGTTTTTTATATTTGTATAATAATATTTATAATTGTATAATGAATGGGAAATACCTCTTTAAGTATCATAAAGTCGACCGAAACCACAGTCTCATGAAAATATACTTTGACATAGTTCTATAAATGTAGTTTTAAAATCTGAGACGATGGGAAGACATGTGAAGTGAAATGAAGAATTATGTATATAAGCGCTTGTATAATGTAACTTTGTTTGGGTAGTCTGTAAATCTGTAACTGTTATAGGTACTGTAGTCTGCGACAGATGTGACGAAATAGCTTTCCAATTTTGAATTGACAAATGATAGTATACTTAATACTTAACTTAGTACATTAGACGCCCGCAATCGACAAGTAGATTACTGTAATCCAATATTAGCTGTTATTAATGACTATAGTCATTTCAACAGCTTTCATCGACTGCAGTCAGATTACAAAATCGATCGGATACAATGTAACTAGAGCGGTGCGAAACGAGAACCGGTGTACACTCACTATAATATTTAAGACTATCTGAATATATCGATAGCTGTAAAACTTAACAAACTTGTATATGACATTTTTATAAAGTCCAGATAACTGGAGTGGCCAATATGGAAAGACGTATTCACCTGAGAAACAAATGATATCATCCAAAGACCTACGGTACATACAAACCAAATAAAATAATCGTATCACTTTTATTCACTTTTTTTGACGACCTCCGTGGCGGAACGGGGTAGCTCTCGGACTGCCACGCCGGAGGTTGCGGGTTCGAATCCCGCTAGGGGAAAATGTTCGTATGATAAATATGAATGTTTGTACCAAAGTCTTGGATGTTTATATATATATTTAAGTATGTGTATCCGTTATCTAGTAACCATACCACAGGCTCTGCCTAGTTTGGGACTGAATAATTTGTGTGAATGTCTGACATATTTATATTTATTTTATTATTTATTATGACTTTACGAACACTAAACAACCGGTTCTCTACCTATAATAATAGACTAGCTGTGCCCGCGGCTCCGCTCTCGTGAACTACAGAAACCGCCCCCGTTCCCACTTCCGCTTCCGTTCTCTTCCCACTTCTACCTCCACTCCCACTCAGACTCGAGACTCTCAATATCCCAATCCCAACCCCAACCTCAACCCCATCCCTATCCCCAAAAACTAAATTTCACTCAATCCCATACGCGCCTCGCCGTTCGCCCGCCGCAGCCATTGACCTCGCCTATTTGATGAACATACTCGTACGTTCGAGAAATATTGCATTTTTTTTATCAAAATTTTCGTAAAAAAGAGGTGTTTTTTTCATGAATGACTTCTAAATGTGATACTGAGTTACTGGAAGAAATATTATAACAGTCGTTTTATTATCATCCGACATAATGGCTTCTAGAAAAATTTACTTTATTAATATCTCAGGTTCTAAGTGGCGTATCAAGATGAAACATACACCAGATTTTAAGTTAGACTACCAGCAAGACAACTGTGAAAATTGCATCAAATTTCAATCAATAGTTTTTGCGTGATGCGATAACAAACATACATACATACATACAGACAGACAAAAATTCAAAAAATACATATTTTAGCTTCTATTGGCCCTATAAAGACACCTCATAAATTTTTTTTTAAATATCTCTCATGTACAGACATAGACCAGTTACAGTTTCATTATAAGTATATATATAGATGTTACAATCGAGCTCGTGAGCAGAGGCATAGTAAGGCTTTGTGGCTCTTAAAATTACAGTGCTCAAGTAATCAGATTGAGGACAAAAACGGTAGATAATACTTTAGTTAGACAGATATACCTACTATATACTGTAGATAAATATACGTTGTAACAAATAAATGATATTGTGTTGAGTTATGAACAACTTTTGGTTCACGACTTCGTGAATCGGGAAGTATTAGCTTAAAAATGGAAGGAAAGTCCATAAAAAACCAGCAGAATGTTAACAAAACTACTTCATTAACATTTCTTTGACACAAGAAAGTAGTCTTGGACTAATATACACAGGAAACTGAGCCGCAAGGTCACGATTAGCAACAGACTATAAAATAGCAGCAGTAAAGACCATGCCAAAGGTCGGTGGCTACAAACGACTGGTTGAACCGTTACACGCGCCATAAACTGAACTCGTAGTTACCATACATGTTGCCATCATGGTAGTGTTTACATATTAGATACAGTGTGACTATATGGTATGGGAAATGCGTCTGGAAGTTAGCGTCGACCTCTTAGGGACTTCTGCTCATTTTGATAGAAAATGTTTGGGTAGTCGCATCATTACAACTTGGAGTTTTAATTACTGTTGAATTTTGACTTGTGAAATCTGTGACGTGCCTACAAGTATTTTTAAAGATTTCTATCTCTTGGTAATATGTGAAAGATCTTCCTCAGGTCAGCCGGTAGATCGTAATCCGAAGGCTCTTCGTCGGTTGTTGTATTTATGCAAGCTTTATTGAAAACTTTGATAGTGTAATGTATATCGTATGCTTTGATTAAACTCATAATAAACCTGTTTTCAATTGTCAGCTTCTGGGTTATCTTTGCTGTGCCAACATTCCAGTGCAATAATTGTAAGAATAAACTGAAATACGCATATCGACGATATGAATTATTATATGTAAAAAATAAAATATATGTAAATACCAAAGTCACGCACCTAGCCTTCATTTTGTATGCACCGACGCGAAAGGTCATACCACCTAAAATTCTACAAGCTTTACGTTGCCAGGTTACCAAGACCTGTGTTTTATGTTCCTCTATTTCCTCTTTCGGTACTAATAGGATGTGATGAGAGGTCTTGGTAAATTGGCGAAAGACGCAGTAGGCAATGTCGGAATTGGGCTGAGAGCTTCATCCACAAATTGCCTCTATAATTAAGTAGCTTAGCAAACGTTGGGCTTACTGTTGGCATTCGGGGGCGGTAAAGTAGTATTCGGATGGTAGAGAATAGAGGATGCAATTAGTTAAAAGGAAGTTGATAGTTAATGTGAGAAAAATGAACTAGATTTAAGACAGCTGAAATGGAATGGGTACATAAATGAGTTTATGTAGGTGAAACAGATGCTCTGCAGCATTTAGCTGCAGTTCATCAATGACTTTGATGACAGAAAAGTATTTTGTCAAGTAGATTTGTACCAAAATGTACCCTAAGATGTATATCATAGTAATTAAGAAATAAACGTCACAATCATAGGATGGAAAATGGGCAAACAGTAAACTGATATAATAGCCTGAATAGTCAGAAATAATAAGAGAAATAGCCAAAACTGTTTTACCTCCATCATCGTTCAATAACGAAACACGCATAAGATTATATAACCGTCAAATTGACCATGAACTAAGATGATTCAATAGTCCGTACTAAATCGAAATTAACCGTATCGTTTCAATATCGTATAGTCTTCGCAAGTTCAAATCGTTCCGTCACGACATTGAATGAACGCGTACTGTTACGTTTACTGGAATAACATAGCACTTTTAGATGAGTTTGAGGCTCTGCAAATATGCTTTGACTGCAACTAGTGTCCGACCGAAGTTTCGGTTTCGGCTAGTTTCGGCCAAAAAATCGAGTTTCGCCCATAGTTTCGGTTTCGGCCAAAAAACAGCCGAAACTTCGGCCGAGCCGAAACTCAGTGTTCGTGAATTGTCGCGCTCTGTAAGGGTGAGTTCGTATAGTTTTTACTTACAAGAGTAAGTTAATGTACCCATTTAATATTTAAATTTCCTAATCAGTGCAACCTACCTTTTTCTATGGCATAATAGTTTATGCCCAAAATTTTGTCTGAAAGAAATCGTTTAGAGCGATAAGTGTACTATTTTAACTTATAAAATTTGTAACTGTATTTGTTTGTGCAATAAAGTGTGTTGTAGATATTGTAACAAACCAATCTTTTTTATATTATATACTTTAATTGTTATTTTTTTTATTATTATTTCATTTAACATAATTAACTTTATACCATGTAAAACACACTAGATATCAGCATTCAATAGAAATTTTAACATGGTTAAATAGGTTTCGGTTTCGGCCGAAACTGAGACCGAGGCCGAAGATTCGGTTTCGGTTTCGGCTGCAAATCCTGTTTCCGTCGGACACTAACTGCAACATACTAGGTATTTATTCCACTGCTCATATCTGAGAGAAACGACGACGAAAATGGAACAAACAGGTTTCAAACTTTAAACCCAATAAAAACAGGTAATCGGTTGCAATTTGAATCGAGGGAAAAGGCCTCTTTCAAAAGTCTAGTATTGTACGAGTATGTCCTAGTTCATGTTATGCTCGCAACGGAAGCGATGTCGCCTGACCATCTCTTCCTTGGACGTTCTCTTTTTCTTTGTACGATCTCGAGGGTATCAATCCGTTGTTAGTATATGCTCTATCTGTCGTCTGTAGCACTGACTACAAGTCCAGTACACTTCCACTTATCTTTAAGGGAAGCGCGAAAAGGCATCTCCTGGGTAAGCGCGCTCCACGTTAGGTCTCACTGTCACTTACCATGAGGTGATATTGAGATCAACTGTATCCATTATGACTAAAAAAAACTTATTTCTTCGTATATGCTGGACTACGTTTGGCTTTCGTAGTTCCGTTAATGGTACTTTGTGTGACAGCTTCAGGCCTAACATACTTCATTTCACGAGGCTTTGACAGGCTTAAAGCGATAATAGTTAGCCCCGTCGCCAGATGGACCGACAACCTAAATATGGTCGTTGAAAGTGGTTGTTTGTGGAGGGCGGGAGGACGTTATCAGGCTAACACCATGAATAATTTGAAATTAGAACAGAGATGATAATACCTCGTTTAAAAAGTTATATCACGAAAGTTATTTTGTACGTGCTGTTTGACTCAGCACGTAGAAAATAACTTTCGTACTTTGTAATGTTATCTTCCGTGGTTTAGAAAATCACTTGTCTAAGTCCCGAGTTTTGTTACCTTACTGCAACACTTGTGTATTAAGACAGCAAAAAAAGAACGACTAACTCCAATTACATGCATACATAATGCTTATGCCTTGGTCGCAGAGGGATAGGCAGAAACGATGTATCGCTAATTTGCGCAATCTAATGTCGCAAAGTGGCTTTCCTTCGCCCGCTACTTTACTTAATTTTTTTTTACTTACTTTCCTCCAACTACTTAACAGTTAAAAATACCTAATTGGTAATATATACGTCCTATCGTGCCCGTGCACGACAAAGTATGAAGCGAGTTAATGTTTTATTTCACACGGAGTTGCAAACTGCAATGCTAGAGCATGTCCATATTTTATTAGGGTAGGCTGGTTTCAATTAAGCTACGTCACGTGCCATGGGAGCTATCAAAGTTTATGGTTTGCGTCGGCGGTCTGACTGTGCCCATCTATGGTATGACAAACATGTCGGCTTCTGAGTTACTTTTTCCTTTCATCGTATTGTTTATTATTAGCAAGCTGAAATGGCAGTGAGTAGGCCACATATGATGCAGAACCGATAGCTGTTGGTACAGGCGAGTTTTGAAACGGAGAATGCATACCGGCGCAGCGTGGGAGTGCTTACCACGGATAAATATATAATTAAAAAAAAATAATTATAAAAGCATAGCGCAAAATATAGAATTGGATTTATCTTCAGGTAGATTTATTGCCGTGTGGTTTCCGGTAGAGTAGAATAGGACCACTCCAACTCTTCCTGTGGATGTTCTACAAGGCGACTAAGGGAATACATTATAAAACGTCAATCAGGCCTCCCCAACCCGTCTGGCCAGCGCGGGGAGTGTAGGCCAAATCCTCCGTCTGTCTCCGGCAGATGAGAGAGGGTTGTGCTCCTGCAGTGGAGACAAAAATAACCTGATGATGATGATGATTTATTCTCGTTATGAAAGTCAGAAAAGGAAATAAAATTTCGATCCGTTTTTAAAAGCAACATCATCTTTGCTATGTCTGCTGGGAAAGGAAGAAAAGGCAAGGAGAATAGCCTAAAAGCTAGTAGGTTTACTCGTACTCCAATACCTTAACTTCCACCGAATGCATTTTAAAAAAAAGTAGGTACTTTTTCAATAGCGAATTGTCTGCAGCTGCTGCCGTCTCGAGGTGAAACAATCGACGCTCGGCATATCCCGGCGCAAATCGTCCGGGATGAAGCCGTACAATTTGCATTCCCGCTCGCATACCGGACATTCTTATTGCATTGTGTCTTCAAAAGACTCATAAAAAAGTCTGAACTTCTGTATAAAGATTGGGGCATTAAAAAACCGGTACCGCAGCTCCTAAGGACAACAGCAAATACAAGTCGTCTTGTTGGTAATATTGTCATATGCCTATCCTTAGAACGAGCGAGTCCACCGTGCGGATTAATGAACTTTAACGGTGAAAAGCTAGCTTATACCACACCTCCGATACTCCATACAAGCGATCAGATTTAATTACCTACTACTACAAGGGCATTAGTCTGTCCGTACACGTTTGTGAGAGCGCGTAAACTATTGCAGGGCCGAGAGCACGAACACAAATCGAGAGAGGGACAACGTTATACCTTAATAATATAAGTGCTGCTCTTTCTAACCGGTGTCGGGCGGCGACAGCCCAGTTGTGCGTACTGCCAGCCGTACTCTAATTTACGGGCGACGTTAAACTGGCTGGGAGGTGAGTGTCGCTTCTTTACGTAGTAATATTTAGTATTATCTGCTTATAGTACACAGTTATTTAAAATGCAGATTTTGCAAGCTTAGTGTATTATAGATGGTGTAGATCGGTACAGTCGACCTTGGCTCGAGCAATTTGTAATGTAGTCATTATTACCGCCGAGCATGGTGCTGGTTTGTATAGCTGGTGGCCGTGTGGTTGACTGAACACAGACCGGCGAGCAGCTGTAAACACGATGGGTCCCAAACTTATTATTTAACAGCGTCGTAAACACTGTGTAATGGTGGATCTATGGCTCCGTCTACCCATGAATTTAACAGTTTCATTGAAGGCAGACATCGTTTCGAACTAAATTAAACTTTATGCATCGAACTATAATGTAGGTCTTTGAATAAGGTATTGCAGCTTGTATTGTTTTGCGAATAACTTTAAGAGTTTGTAATACCATTTTAAAATCTCTGAGGCAGATTTCTTGTAAGTTGGTTCCATTCTGAATACTTACATATACGAGTATCTGTAGCTTTCATTCTGATATCTACTCCAGCAACAGCTAGGAATACGTAAATGAGCTACTTACGTTCCTACTGTATTGATGAGGGTTTTAGTAAAACGTCTAATTGGTGAGACACTTTTATATTATCGTAAAACTATTAATATTATTAAAAAATGTGGGAGATGTTATTTGACGTCCGTCTTAGGTTTTAGCTGGAGACAAAGAGGGCGAGGTGCGTTTATATATTTACACCGGGCATACGGTTTTGACATTAAGTACGTCATCGGGAATGATCATAAGCTTACATCGATCACTACACCTACACGAAGCAAAATAATTTTTCGCACCTCATAAGTCACCTCTAAGTTTTTACCTTCATGATTGACACTAATTGGTTATTAATTTAGATATCAAATGGCCATCTGTTATATAATTTAGTAACCAATTACTGTCATTCATGTAGGTAAAAACTTTGAGGTGACTTATGAGGTGCGAAAAATTATTTTGCTTCGTGGTATGCAACTAGGTTTCATGAAATAATGTTTCAATTATGAAATTTATCGTATTTTACGTTTTAGAGCCTAACACATCTTAATCGCTATGACGTGTATTTCACTGAACTAATAGTGATTAAACTTCCATCATAGATTCAATATCCTACGGATCATACCCGGCATAACTGCATTGCCAGCCAAATAGTGCAATGTTAGAGCTTTCGTACCTACCAGCCAAATCGATACGAAACGAAAATTTAACGCTTGTCGGTTGCTAAAAGCTAGATAAGTAAGGATAATTATTGTATTTATGTTTATCTACAGGTCATATCATATAGGAAAATATTTTTTCGCACCTCATATATAAGTGACCTCAAAGATTTTACCTTCATGATTGACACTAATTGGTTATTAAATTAGATAACAGATTTCATCTGTACACTATCCTATTGTCGGCTCCGTAGCCTAGTCGGTAGTACACCTGCCTGCGAAGCTCGGGGTCGCGGGTTCGAATCCCGCCTAGGGCAAACCTTCGTGTTATGAGCACTTGTGACTGGATGTTATTTATATATATATTGGGCTCGATTCTGAAGGCACAATGTTAAAATTTGACAGCACTAAAACTGTTGCTATCCTTGTCACACAGTATTATGAAGATAAAGACGAAACCAATTTTAGCGCTGTCAAATTTTAAATGTGTGCCTTCAGAATCGGGCCCATTATGTATGTATATCAGCTGTCTGATACCCATATTACAGGCTTTGCCTAGTTTGGGATCAGGTGGCCGTGTGTAAAATGTCCCCAGATATTTATTTTATTTTTTATCTACGCCATAGATTACGTGTATTTCATTCCAAACTAATACTCATACAAAACAAACGCATTTGCGTCTCGAAAACAAATTAAATCATAAATGGTATTCCTAAGTGGACCGCAAAGTTTACATGGTAATACAAACCTGTTTTTGCTGCTGGTGATCCTTTCATGTACATGTTACTGAGCCGTAAATAGCTTTGGTTTTCGTATGACTATTGGTTTGAAATTAATTATAGTACATTACTCATACCCCGAACTTTTTATTTGCATCAAGCCACACGAATTATTCGATTTTAATAATTATGCTACAATTTGTTTACTTACAATTTCTTTAAAAAAAAACTCCTGAAATCATATACTTCTACTCAAAGGACAATGCCCAAAATTGTATGGAAGCTGGGCCCTTAACTTTGAACCTTGCGTCTGGATCAAATTGTCGTGAATATACAGGCAAAATACTAAGGATTATTATAAAAAGAAAATCATTTAACTATTTGATGAGAAAATTGAATAGTCTTACTTGGAATGAAATCTTCTTCTGAAATATCACAGTTTTCACAATACCGTGGGTATATGGCCACGATTAACCGCTCCAAATCTTGATGTCATAGTGTGGTTATTAGTTGACGACGGTATATTGCGTTCGACACTACATTAGGCTCGTTAAAATAGATTTATTCACCCAAATACAAAATGTAAACAAACCGTACGAAACCATAGAGCATATCAATAGTGAGGTTCTACTACATCGATTTAACAAATTGAATAATCGATATTTCGGTTACGTAACAATATTTTCATAAATATCTTTTAAGAACGTGTGTATGACTTTAAATCAATATAAGTAGCGTATTTAAAGTGAGTAAATAAAAATTATGATGGGTGGATTATCGCGCTAGTAACTGAAAGGCAGTATCAAATATTGTTGACAAATATCGATTTTAATTCTGCTTTCAGTACTCTAGTTTAAAAGATGCCGGTCGGCCGGCAGAAATCAATTAACGTTTTTATATGTTATTTTTCAACTCCCTATTCCATTGGCTTTTAATTTTTTTGAAGGGATTCATATTTCAGATCAATATTTTTGGTACATGAATGGTGAAGACGCATCTTAGGCCCACACTTGGGCATTCTCTTTTGTTTTTCCAATATACATACATAGACAATACACCACGGGGGTAGTATAAATAAAACTAATTAATTCTAACTCCTACTAAGCAGCGAAATGTAGAGTGTTTTCAGAATAGACCTCATTTTACGAGAATCAACATAGTGAGAACCAGTAATTTATATTAACCCAATGAATTATTTTTTTACTTCGATATATTTATTTGAGAATGCAGGTCAGGAAACATCCTACTAATATTATAAATGCGAAAGTTTGGATATTTAGATGTTTGTTACTCAATCACGCTTCAACCACTGGACGGATCGTGATGAAACTTGGTACACATATAAGATAGGTCCTGGAATAGGACATAGGATAGTTTTTATTCCGAAAAAACATCCATTCCTACGGGAAATACATAATAATTTGTGATGTTAAGTGGTCCACGCGGACGAAGTCGCGGGCAACAGGTAGTTATTTCATAATAGAATCCAGCCAGTTAATAGAGGACTAAAAGACAGTTTAAACGACTATTTAAGAGCTCTTGACAACTAGAGCCAATCTTAGATTATTTAACCAATTATTAGCATATCCTGGAGTGGATGTAATTTAGTGACCCGCATAGTCAGTATGAATGCCACTTTTGGTGGGCTGTCTACTGGGGGATTTGTCATAACGCTTGGCAGGCGGTTTGGTGATCGCAGGAATGATCTTAATATACCCAGGAGGACGCTGCACCCTGGTGCAATCCCTTAGTCGCCTTGACGACATCCACGAGAAGATTAGGGGTGGCCCTATTCTAAACCGGGAACCACGCTGCTATTGTACTACTGTGTATTGTTCCTGTATCATATGAATCTTTGAGTTCCTGTATCATATGAATCTTTGAGTAAAGGGTTTTTGGGGTCTTTACTGAGTGAATAACCGAAACAAAATTTATTCGAAAAAACGGTATTTCGAATACTTGATGAAATGGTTGAAAATATTTTACTTCAAAATATTTTATTTCATCAAACTTCTGTCGTCGCATGCTAAGATAACATTAACGACTTCCACGGTAGTTTAAAATGACTCGAAGGGATATACGAGTATATACCTAGTTACTGTACTTTTAGAGTTTACATTTTAGTTCAACGTTCAGACGGTATAGTTGCGAAGAATGTTGCGAACCGAATACTTAACTTGTCAATGGATGACGTGGGTTAAATATTCACCAACATTCACTACTTTGCTCATTGACATGCAGATCACATCTCCTTCACAAAGAAAGTTATGGACATCTCCCCGATCATGGACTGACAGCATTATTTACCGATATAAGTAAAATATACAGGTCGTGGGTAACAAATACATATAGTTATCATATTCGTTTGTAAGCAAGGTATTAATTAATAATTGATAAATTTATTTATTTTATAGAATTATGTAATTGCTAGTGATGCCTAAAATACTATGAGAAGTGCTCAGTGGATATCGGTTATTGCCTGCGGATTCGGAATTTGATTAATTGTTAAATGTTGTTTAAGGATATATTTTTAATTAAAATAACTAAATCCGGAAAAAAACATATACGAAATATAGTTATGCGAAATCAATACAATATACACCATGTAATGTATGTTTGTCTACATGTATGTATACATACGTCATACCACTTTGCCAGACCGACAAGTAGCGGCGGGTAGTGGTTTGCATGTAATTGGACAGCACCAACACTCGTTCAGTTTTGATTATAATAATTTTGTTCAGGGACTCTCTTTAATGACGTCATTTTCGTGATTGGAAAATTTCAACATATTCAAATCTTAGTAAGGTAAGTGTCGCGCAATGGAGCGCAGAGACGGCAGCTCCCGCCAAGTTCAATGAAGAAAATCCCTAATTTAAAATGTCACTGATCAAACCACGATATCATTCTCTGCATCTGTCATATATGTTACCACACAATTTCCAAAAATTATAATATTTTAAGAACAAATATATTATGATTTTTCTCCTACTTCAGTTTGTGTTCTTTCTTTTTACATACATTTCATAACCGATTCGTCAACTAGTAGAAAACTATGCATGTTTGTAAATGCGATGCCGTAGCTCTGTCTTTTCGCTATTATTCACAAACCTCAGGTCCGACTTTGATACAGTTAAATTCTTACTTAGAGGGTACTTAAAAGAAGTTCTGCTAGTAAATCACCAAGCTATGACCAAAAGGAGGCGTGTATAAATGATTCTAGTCAAACAAGTGGGACAAGAAAAAGTTGCATCAGGGACAGGCTGCAGCGTTCTCCTGTGTACATTACGATTATTACTGGAATCTCCAATCCGGCTGCCAAGCGTGGTGATTATGGCAAATCCCCCAATGGACAGCCCACCAAAAGTGGCATTCTATTAAGGGAGGTTTATGTTCAGCAGTGGACGTTTATAGTCTGATGATGATTATATCACTCTATGTCCCGAACCCTATACTAGTGAAAAGCCTGTCAAATACTGTTCAGTAGTTTCCAAGATTAGCCCGTACAAACATACATACATACAATATAAAACTTATATTTTTGTACTCCACTGTGGTCTTAAGTAATGTCTGGGGGACTGTTTTTTTATTAATGTACAGAAACTATTTTTCACTGTTTTATTATATGAATAGATTATTTACGGATAATTACATTATTAACACTATTTTCAGAAGTGGATGGTGGTATTTCGGCTGATAATAAAGTCGGACAAAAGCGCACCTTCATGGTTTAAATCCGTTTCACGTTAAGTAACTTCTAAACGAACTTTTACAGAAAGCAAGGAAACCTGGAGAGCATGACTTGAGCAAAAACCTACAAAGGCTATAATGATGTCTGCAAAATTTAATTTGGCTTTAAACCCTGCAAGTTGCATTTCAGGAATATGATTTCAAAGCTGACTGCATTTCTTGAAATTAAATTTTCTCGGCTTCAGGTTTCAAATGGGTTTTTAATTTACTTTTAATAACTTCATTTATTCTTGGTAGGTATGAATCAAATTATTTCTGGGAGAGATTTCATGATTCAATTTTTTTTATGTTTTTTTTTTGCATTACAGATTTAAAAAATAAGGTTCCTGATACTTATATAATGGAACAAAGATGTACTTAATAGAATCAGGCAGGAATAATAAAAGTACATTTTATGCTGGACTTATTAATTATTGAATGGACTTACTTTTAAGACCAGCTCTTCTTCATAAATGACCTGCAAAACAAAAACAAAAAAAAATTACCGGCTACTCAAAGATATAAGTACATTATCGATTTTTTTTTAATAATACGAGTACACTTGTGCTTGTAATAAAGGAGAAAGTAGGGACGTATTGGTCTTCTCAATCATGTATGTATGTAATGCATCTACAACTCAACGGACCTGTATGTAACTTTGTATGAAAGAAGTTTATGAAACCAACAGTACTTTACAACAAGAAAACCAAATTTACCTCGGGGAAATTAATAAACCACGGATATTGACACAGGGAGAAATGAGTAGATAAAATATAAATATAATGAAGAAACATATGAGGGCAATATAAACCAAATTAAAATTGGGCCCGCTGAAAGTACCCCGAACAAACAGAGCTGTTGGCTAATTGTTGAGCCGTGAAATTCAATAACATGCCGTGGTTTCGGTACTGGCGACAGAATAAGGCTCCCGAACAGATTTTATGCAACATCTTGAGTAATATGACTTATTAGGCCCAGTCGGTGCAAGGTGCAATATTTAATGGAAGAGTGAATAGGCATCTTCTGGGTAAGCACGCTCCGCCTTAGGCTGCATCGTCACTTACCATCAGGTGAGACCGAGGTCAAGCGTAAACCCATCAGGAATAAAAAAAAGAAGTCTTGTAATCGGTTACCCAGTGGAGTAGATATTTGCGTAAGAACTTTCTTTTGTTTCGGGAGTTGGTGTTGTTTACAACTTATAACATAATATAGGATAGCAGAGTAAGTATTTTTTTATAAAGAAGTTAATTGTCGTAATATTATTTTGTATGAGAAGTTTCAGTGCTATGATACGTTTAAAGTTTAAACTCCAAGCGCAAATAATTTGTTGAGTAAAAAAACAATAACTACGTAAAGTTGTTTATGTTATTTAGCAATTTAAAAAATAAATTCAATGTAATTTCGGCGAATCTATAGAAGATACTTGCTATTTTTGTTTAGAGTAATAAATCGGGAAAATGTTACATTGCTACGCATGCATGCATGCTACGCCACCGTAGCAAAACCGGGCCGTGGAAATTTCGCAAATGACTATAGATATCAGACAATTCTTAAAAGTTAATTTATTATTGCTGACGCTACAAAAGTTGAACGTGTGTGCCCGCAATGGATGCCCAATTTAGTTGTTTGCCTATCTATGACTATTGCTTACTTGTATATTGTTATGTCTCTGCACTACAACCATATAGAGGGTGTGGAGGTATGCTATGGGGGTATATGCCATACCGGATATTTATGTCACTTTTTAATTTAATTTATACTAGCAACCGCACGCTTCATCCGGGTGTTCATCATCTTCATTATTCTCCATCTTTTCGTATATTCTTTCCCATATACATAGGCTGTTTCTTGTGATCATGCCCTCCATCTCTCTATTCCGTCCGTTCGCTTTCCCCTCCCTCCTTCCCTCCCCATGATTTTTCCCGAAAGCCTAGTAAATGAATCCTATATTTTTTTAAGTGACAAATGTCGTGGAGTGTTAAAAATATTATATCATTTTCCAACAGAGTCAAAAGTTAAAGTATGTATTCGCATTCCAAGTAATAAAGATGTTACACTCTATGAACCAGTACTACATGAAATCCATTTGTATGTACAATTATGAAATTAAATTAACTTTATTAGATTAGAATACATTACAATATTAAACTAAAGGAACAAGAATAGTTGTAGCATTTAACATTCTCATTTTCGGTGGAATAATGACGTAATTGCAGTTAAATTTTAGTTGAAAATTGAGCACTATTTTCGAGTAATACTAGAGCACAATATTGAACTAAAACTTTATTGCAATTAGGTAATTATTATACGGAAAGTGCGAATTTGGGTCAAAGTTATTTTGATTTTGACCCAATAATATATTTGTAGTTAATTGATATTCATACTAAATATGGAACCTCAACTAACATCTATAGCAATAAGGGAACTTGGAGATCCCTGCAATTCATATTACCCTACGAAGTACAAAATATTCTATAAAATTTGCATAATTCTAAAATATCCATTCAACAAACGGCTCAATTTTAACTGTGCCTCGGTGGCCCTCTTAATTAAGCATCCACTTGCAGCTTAATTTGAGAAGCTCTCAAGTCGGGACAGAGGTTCAAAATATGATACTTACTTTATTATTATATTCGTAGGGCGGGCAGGCGGAAGTATAAGTTACTTCAAGGACGGCATAACCAAGATAACCACAAAAATGCTTTTGTGCTAAATTACATGAAATAATTTTCAAATCAGTGATATTTTCAACTTTAGCCTTTACAAATATTTCAATTAAATTATATTCTGTTAGACTGTATTTACGAGATATTTCATTTATGGGAGATTTAAATAATTATATTTTATGCCCTACCAATGTACCTAGTTATAATATTATGAAGGTAAGTAAGTACCGACAGAGTTAAAATGTAATATAAAGGAACCTACAGAATTAACATAATAAAAGATATCATATTTGAAGTTTAATCTGAATTAAGAAATTAACGAAAATAGTACATACATCGTTGAACAGGACGGTAAGTAATACTTGGAGAGAGTCCATATTTAAGTGATCGAGTCTAAAATAGTTCTAACCATCGAGCCATATACTCGTATACTTAGTCCTTTCCACGACTAAATGCGAGTAAATAAAATTAATTTGTATAAAATACATTGGTTCTGCAAAGCGAAAACAAACGAGTTAATACAAATTATTTCCCGGCTTTCTTTTTTTGGGTATTTTAATTTTTTATTTTGCATCTTATATTTTAATGTCATTCATTATAAGCCTATGTCATATATGTCTTTCATAAAAAGTAATATGAAAAAATAGCAAAACCCGGAAAATGATTACATTAATTAAATACTTTACCATAACAAACCCCTCTGTTAAATAATCACCAATGTTAATTCCCTGATCACGCAATTACTGAACATCTGTGGCCGCAGCCGGGAACGAACTCGCGTCCCTCCACTCAGACTAATGAAAAACGAGCCATTTGTCAGTGTCGCCCGCTATCATTACCGATTAATAACTTCTTCGAGTAATTTCATTGCATCTGAGATTTCGCGCTTCGAAACTCCCCAGATTGACACTCGTAAGAAACGAAGTTTATGATTTTTAACAGATTTAAACTTTTGGCCCCTTCTGTCATTTCCATTTGTGAATAAGTTAGAAAGTGTCAAATTTTCATGATTGAACTCGCGTGGCAATTGGTTTTCTCATATTTCTTGAATATTAGAGCTGAGATTGAGATGAGATATGAAATGAGAAATATCCAATCCTGAACAAGGTGTGGCAAACCGTTCCTCTATTGTTCTTTACTTATTGGTGGAGGTAAAGTCGGGGTCTGGCGGAGGGTCGTAATTATTTTACTTGTAATGGACCAATGGTATATCGTAAGGGCAATTAAGTTAGCCTATTTTAATGCCCTTATCATGACAACGGGACACCGTCGTGTACTTAGGGGCTTGGCGTACCGAGACACACGATACACACACAGTCCAGTTATTTCTACGACCATTAGAGGGCATTGAAGTTAGCGTTAATATTTATGTTATTTCATTGCAATAATTTCAAGATAACCTTCAATAAGATAATAAAACAATATTTGGACAAAATGCGACTAGTACGTTTGTACAAAATTCGACTTTGACAATGTACTATGAAAGGCTTTTTTCCATGCTTTGTAGTGGACTAGTACATCCCGCGCACTGCACCTCACCCCCTCTTGCTTTGACTTTTCTTCTCTTTATATAGAATTTATTATCCTTAAATGATGTGTAATTTAAATCTATTTTATTTTATTGCAAAAGGGACCATTTTTCACTTGCAGTAGCAGTGTTGGGACGGTGGCTAATCAGAATTATCTGAAAATATAATTTAAAAAAGTTGATTCACTTAAATGTATTTCTAAAGGCATTTGTACAACAGTAAACGTTGACAAGCTGAAGAAATTTACAGCTACCTACAAAACGATAAAATATAATAAAATTAAACTTTTGATTGCCAAGGTCCCTGTCCGTGTGTAGCATTTGTTATCAAACCCTTGCAGATACTCCCCTCAGCAGAAATATTTCATACAGTTCAGCTTTTCCTGTTCGCATAACGACGTCGCAGGCGCGCGTTACTCCGGTAACTTACCGGTACCACCGGTAACACATGTGGCCTCTACCGCGCGGTTTGGCACAATACCTAATGTTACCGGGTAAATGGATGAACCATTGTAGAAATGGAGCGCTATTTGTGACTTTTGTAGATAGTTTGGCATTAAAGTTATCGTAGTAGTTTAATAGTAGAAGGATTATTGTAGTAGGTTAGTCTGTGGAAGTTGTAATCACGTGATGTGCTTTTTTGTGTGAGGGGAAAAAGAAAGTAACTCCAATATGAACGTATGGAATGCGTATATAGCGAGTATGTGTGGAAGCAAAATATACCGTGTGGGTCGCAGTACATCACTTCTGCGATCTGCAGTAAACATGCGGGCCGAAAAGGGAACATAGGAACACCCCTGCGCCCCGTCATTCCATACAAACGAACAGATTTAATTACCTACTACTACTTCAAGCGCACCAGCCTGTCCATACACGTTTGTGAATTATTGTAGGGCTACTGCATCCAGCGCGCGAGCACAGTCGAACGAGAGAGGGACAGCATTATATGTCAAAACATAAGTCTCTTTCTAACTTATTGCGTCGATCTCTCGCGAGCCGAACGGCATGAGTTGTCCAGTAGTGCGTACTGCCAGCCGTGCTCTTATTTCTCGCTTCTTTATGTAGTAGTTCGTCCGCGTAGACAACTTAACATTACACAGTATTATATATTACTAAATCCTAAAAGAAAATATATATTTATCTGGTTATGCATTGAACATATTTATATACATAAAATTAGCGTGCCGGCGGCGGTTCCACCTGTTGGACTACAGAATTATTGTTTTTTTTTTTTTATAATAAAGTTGATTTACTTCATGTTTATCATGAATTAAAAGATTATCATAACTATTTATATTTTTTATGTTTTAATATTATGCAAGAAGTTAGGTATTTAGGTTTTATTTAAAAAAAATCGCAGGTGATATTCCTTTGCCCCCCTCCCATTCCCTCTTTCCATAATCCCTTCGTTCTTTCCTTCCCTTTTTTAACTTCAATGTACAGATTCGCCTTTCTTTTGTTTTTGTTCTGTTGTACGCTATGTACGGAAAACATGTACTTTTATGCCATTAGTGGTGGTGTACCACCGCTGTGATTTGCGCTACAATTACTTTACAGAATCCGCCTTTATGTAAGTGTCGGAAGCACTTTGCCAAAGAATACGAGAAACTACATATTTTGCATATGCAGAAATAAGAAATACAGAGAATATTCTGAATAAATAATGCTACACATTATTTATTAAAATTAATCATTTTATACTATTTATTATGTTTCAGGTGATCAGGAGTGGTGCAGCCGCCGTCAACACAGACTTCTTTTCCTTACGACACAGCAGCGCATTATTCATTACTCATTAGATAGTTCTTTAAATTGAACAAGTATCTGCCTATCATCATCAGCCTAAATACGTCCACTGCTGGACACAGGCCTCCCCAATAGAATACAACTTTTGGAAATTGTCCATTGGGGGATTTGCCATAATCACCGCGCTTGGCAGGCGGATTGGTGATCGCAGTAATGATCTTAACATACACACACAGGAGAACGCTGCTGCTCGTCCCTGGTGCAATCCTTTAGTCGCCTTGACGACACACGGGAAAGATAGAGGTGGCACTATTCTAAGACGGGAACCACACGGCAAATTATTTAAATGAAAATAAAAGTTACAAATTCAACAATTCGTTTGATTCACTTTGGAATGTTCTGCGAAATATTGGTTCTATAAACGTAATATCCGGAGTTTACTTCTAACTACGGATACAGAGCTTCGGTATTAATTTCAGCCGGTATGCACACTAATAAAGTTTGAAAATTTAATTAGGCAGCCATATTTAATTTGCCCTGCTACACCTATATAATATCTTGTGTCATAATTTAAACCAATATATTTTGCCCCTGTCTGACCATTTGACTATTTAACTGAATACTTATAGCATATCTATAAGCCGTAAAGCGGAGATGTATGAGTAGTAGTTCCTACATTATCATCATCATCTTATCAGCTCTTCGACGTCCACTGCTGGACATAGGCCTTCCAATGAACGCCATCACAACCGGTACTCCGCCTTCCGAATCCTGTCGATTTAGGTCTTTCTTAAGCTCGTTGGTCCATCTGATGGTGAGGCATCCCCAATGCGCGTACGATACGCAGTCTCCACTCAGCATCCCCGCCTTGTTGCAAGCTAGACTGGATCCGTGGTATGATATTGCAACTAAAGTTTTGTCCATAACTGCCACGCTGAGCAGACGTATTGGCCATCGCAGTACTAGGCTTCACACTGTTCCTGTTTCACAGTATCATGTATTTTATCCCCGTTCCCAGTCGACCAACTGAATCGAATATCACATTATTAGTTTTTTTTAACTCAGGGCAAAAGTATAAAACTCCCATTATTTTGTGAACGGCCTTGGTCAAGAGTAAGCTCAATTATTACTTAATTAAGTACTTTATAAAGCACAGGCTTTTCGGTGATGGAAAATGTACATTCCAAAGAAAAAAATCTAAGGCGTGTGTGAAATCCACCATCAGGGTGACAGACCATGACCCCATACGCCCTCGTTGTAGGGCGATAGACGCCAAACGCTTACCTGAATATGGCACTTGCTGGACCCGTTAGAGGGAACACAAAAGGACGACGGATGTTTCCGAAATGATTACGGAGTATGTCCCCAGGCTTTTGATCAACAATGTTGATTTAGATTTCTTTTACCAAAATCTGAGAGTTTTATCACATTTTTACGCAAATCCTTGGAGATGAAAAGGTGAAATACATATAAATGAGAAGTAAGTGCAAGAACTGTCAACGGTGGTAATGCAAATATCTACAGAAAAAGCTTTTTCTTGTCCCAGTCGCGTGGAATAACTTTTTGACACTTTACCGCGTGAAACATGTCCGAGAGGCGGGTTTGGCGGCCATTTTTACTCTATCATCATTTCTGTTAAGATATTGTATTGGATTTACATAACTAACTGTCCGCTACGGCTTCGCACGTTGAGTTGTACCTCTTGTATATAAAAACCTAACCAATGGTGAAAGCTGGTTCGAAATCCATTCAGTAGTTTAAGAGATCCGCTTGTAATATAATTTCGATAAACCATGTGCTTACAGAGGCTCCCGGGCAACTTTTTGTTTGGTGTGTATTGATAGCTGTTGTGTTAGTCAATAATATTCTGTGATTCCAATACATGCGACGTATTCCTTCAGTGTCCGGCGTGACAAGTTGGACTAACCCGCCAGATTTTGCGTGCGGCTCATTTTCCATTTTAGGCCCGGAACACTGAGCCTGGGTCAGATAGATGATATTTGGAAGCCATCGAGAAATTATTGTAGAAATTGTCTTATTCCCGCCTATTCTATCGACTTTTCAATACACTTGCGCGTAAACGCTCTGTTACATAGGCGTTCACTGTATCATAATTCATAATATTATTCACACACGTGTTTTTTAGATAGTAGTTTAGTTTTAATTTAATAAGCTGACAGCTACCTAAAATCACTAAGTACGAAAGCGGCGGTCGCGCGCCTAAAATAATGAAGATTGTTGTTTCTTTAATTTTACTTAAAATAATAAAACTTACTTACTTTTACTTACAGCTTTAAAGATACGAATCAGATATAATCTCTTTGGTTTATATTTTTACTTTTAGTTGTTTAAAGCGATTTTATCATTGCCTTATTTATTTTTCTTATGAATCCTGGCCGCGTATGTGTAAAATAAGCCCGCCATAATTGAAAACTCCAATAGGCACTTCTATTTAGTGTAGAATCGTCATGTATTTTTTTTAGTTTTACTCACAAATGTATAGAAAATATTCGTATAAAATGTGTGCTAAGTTCATTATTAGAATCTCGGCTTTTTCAATTATACTAACTCGTCTAAGGCTCGGGCACAAAAGTCTTAATAATTAACTTTCCGTACTCGTATCACAATGAACTATTCTAATGGAAGCAGTACATTAAGCCCTGCTGGTCTGCTTCTCTTTACGCTATATCTCCTTTCAGAGGCGGATAGAAAGAAGGGATCACCAATGATTCTGGCCTTTTCACAAAAAATTGTAAGCGTGCTCAAAATCATAACGACTCAATTCCAGAATCACCATTTCCGTTAACGTAATCGCTATTGACCCTTTGGAAAGTATGCAGGTATATCAAAGGGCTTGCTCGCGGCTTGAATACAAATTCGAATGCTAAATGCATTGTCTTTTTTCGCAGACTTTACGATTGTACCTAATAGTATTTTACCGGCCGCTCGTAAAAGTACGGATAGTGGATCGAATCACATTGCTACGGACATGCTAGTTTAATTAAAGGAACAATTTATAGCAGGATCTAAATCGAAACATAGTAAGCAAAAAGTATATTATTATTTGTACCCATGTGAATAGTTGGATATATTTATTTACGAGTTCGTTTTTATATACATGAGCTTTCTAGCATTGAGCGGACCACACAGTAAAATACTAACGACATTATATTATTTTTCAAACTACACAATAGAACTCAGCTTCAGAGATTAAAGAATATAGACTCTTCACCCGATCCAACTCGTTTTTAACGCCCTGTAACTTAAAAACATTGATGAGTATAGAGTAGACATTAGACATTTATTTATTTATTTAAAATATTGAAACATTACAGATTATTCTTATTCCATTGCGTTACAATAACTTTTATGCTATTTTTATTTTATGAGTAGTGCTCAGAAACCGGTTAAAATTCCAAACTGGTTTAGGGTCTATATCCAGTATTAATACGGGTTTTAGGCAATTCACCAGTTCAAAAGAACAGGCATCATGGCCATTCTGTTCAATTATGGTAAATTAACCGGTTAAAAGGTAAACGCTAGACGTGAAATTACTGCGCGCCGACGAAACACAAACACAAGTAATAACATGAAATGAAAATTAATAAAAGAGCCATTCAAGAGAAAGAGATAGAATAAGGCTGCTGGTAACGGCGAAAATCGCGGCTTTCTCTGTACTTCGATGGCGAGTTAAACCGGTTTATTTAGGTTTCCGCGAATTATAAAATTAAATTATATATTATTATTTATATATAATAATTAAATTCTGTTCTCCGTGAAAACCGGTAACAACACTAACCGCTTAATCAAAACCGGTTCCAAGCCCTTGTATAAAGGAATGCCGGATACTCGCATTCTTTTATACAAGGGCTAAGCAAGGTAGTTATTTTTCATGTTGCATAGGTTTATCAATTCTCCAGTTAAATTAAACTTTGTAAATAAATGTCAAAACATTAATAAGTTACAAGAAGCTAAAGCACCTAGTTGTTTTAACGACGCTGTAGTTATCAATTATGCCGCACTAAGCCATAATAATGGCACAGTGTGTCCGACCCAGTTCTGCCTTTGTCAGGCAGGGTGCATTGCACTGACATTACCAAGAAACTACATTTGATAACAACTCCGGAAAATTATTTAATGTTAGTTCGCGTGACTTTGCTTTGCAATTCTCGTACAATATATATAAATAACGACACCAAATTTCATAAAAATAACTTTGTCAAAGAGTAGGTTACTTATATTATAAACTATGTGGTAATCATTACCTCTAGTAATTATTTAAATGATTTCAAATACGATTTTATTAAGTTAAATAAAAAACAAATAATCATTTTTAACCGAACAAAAGAGTAAAAAGAAAGAGTAAATCGACGAAAAAAAGGAAAATCCTTCAATTAAAACTCTTACCAGCATTTTCACCACCTTGGCTTGTAACCCCGATAAGAAGTGTTAGTGTGAAGTTAGAGATAAGTTAGGGATAACTCGAGTTAGTTCGAGGAAGTTAACTTTAGGGTTGTTACTACCTATTGATTTAGAAGCGAATGTCAAAGCAATCGTTTTGAGAATGCAAAATCGAATTTAATCGGTTTCTTCTCAAGAATCTTAAAATTTAAATGCATTATAAAATTAATGGTAGTCTATCAATAACAGAAGGCTAAACTGTTAGGTATAGTACTCGTATATAGTACATTCTAAATGGGGCTAAACGTTTGTGCTAGATACAAGGTTTAAATGCTAGATTAGGTTAGGAGCTGTGCGCCTGTCTTGTCAAGCAGTCATTTTATAGCTAAGTATAATGAGTTTTTACATAACTCATAAACTCATCATAACATAATTCAATTCTTATTTTTAATTTATTTTCATGTCATTCAATATGATTGTACTTTAATTTGAATATTTAACTTAATTGATTTGTTTTATTATATTTATTAATTCGATTTGTTTTTTTTTTTTAACAAATGTGTGAATCATACCGACCTGTAACAAAAGTTATCAACAACTATGTCCATGAGCGTGGTGTCGCATAATCATTACTACTACTGTCATTCATCAACCTGTTAGGCGAACGTGTCTCAAATGTGACATTCGTCAACTATTAGGAGGTTTGGTTACAGGCCAATATTTGTTGCAGCCCTATTGTTAAAACATCTATCTTGTAGTAGTTCCGGCTTAGCGGGACATTGGGAATTTATTGTGTTTTCTTCGAGAATGCTCGGGAGACATCTTTATTTTTCACTGGCTATTTTAGTGTTTGCTTAGTTGAGATTTAAGATTAAGCGTTACTGTATTCGAAGACTGAAGAATTATCTTATCAGGCTTTGTTGAATTTTAAGGGAAAGAAATGTTGAAATTATTTATAGATTATGAAATGTTAAATTTATTTAGTTGTGGTATTTATATGTTTAGTACTATAAGAAAATATTCATACTAAAAGAATTTGTCTACACGCAAAATGCCCAAAACGGATAACATTAATTCTCTTTTTTATTAAAACTTGTACAAACTGTACAAAGTTGTCTGCCCCTTTTAAGAGTCGAACCCACGATCTTTGGCGCTCGAGTTTAATGACCAAGCTACGAAACCTAATAATAATATTTTTATTAATCAGACAAATACATAAAATATACAAAAGCAACATTTCTAAATTACAAATTCAATGTCAAAATGATAATAACATTAATAATACTAAAAACAATCACTATAAGTCTATAAAAATAGCAATGTATGTATGTCATTTCATTACATCATAAAATTTATACATCGTAGTAAATAAATAAAAATGGCACGTCAGCCATCACAATTTTTTTTAGAGTTTATATTTTTCTTTTTAAAGATTCGGAAGCGACTAAATTAACGTCCAGAGTATTAAGGAAAATTACAAAAATTACAACTCTTAATAATTATCGCCAACTAAATTCAGAGATGACAATAAGAGCTTAGAGCAGTCCAGACGGAGGCATTTTGGCTGGCCGCCTAATAGCGCATACAGGAGCGCAAATTGTTTACGTAAGCGCTTAGTACGGTACTTCTACAAGTGTAGTCAACGACGAAAAGATTTATACCCAGGTAATTTAATAAAGATAAGAGTGTGTCTGGATGGTTGTTACCCGATCTGATCGATATTTTGTATGCATCTTACGAACCATTGGATAACATAGGATACTTCTTAACACGTGAAAATCAGTTCTTGTGGGAATCTAGCCAGATTTTAATATTTGAAATAGTTCGACACCATCGTGAAAGTACATAGTACATACTTAGCTTCGTACTGTCTACACAATGCAAGTAAATTATTCGTGAAATAAATAGTAAAAAATAAACATTTATTCATCTCACGAAAAATTTCATACAATAATTCCGCCAACTGTATGAAACAGTTTGTTGGAAATAATAGCTCTCTTACTTTATACATGGTGAATAACGAGGCAAATTAAAAACGGTGTTGTTATTTATTTATTTATTTTAAGAAAACTTACAGCTATTATCATTTATACTTGATATTAGCAAAGATGGAAGTGAATATGTCAATGAGTTTACTAGATATTTCTTATATATAATTTTGAAAGTGTTTTTCTTAAAGAAATCGTTTCTCATGCCTAATGGGATAGATTTGCAGACAGGCTTCGCATTTTGAAGCTTCTTGGAAGTTTCTTCTTGTTTCATGGCGGATGGAACGGACGTTCCTAACAAAGAAAATGCAGCGTCAGTAGCAATATTCCTGTTTATCGAGCTTGAAACACTATTCGTTCGGCTTTTGAGAACAAATGCCCGAGATAATAGTGTTTAGATTTTCTTGTTAAGAATGATATAATTATGTAAAAGGATTGTAATTGTAATATTTTACGATTTATTGAGAAAACTAAGATTTACTAAGTAATGGATTAAGTGGTATCAGTAATTGGCACCTGCCAGTCCCTCCACCACCCATGATACTTCCAACATCATGGTTATGAGGACTTAATCGCGGGGGGGGGGGGGGGATGCCCGGTACTTGAATTAGTGCTCTTTCAATGGTTCCTGCTAGTCTGAATTGTTGCGTGAAGCAAATGCATTCTACTGTTAGACATAGGCCTTCTTTGCACTTAGGCGGTGACTGTACTGCTATCTGTGTACAATCCCATATCTGTCAACGGACCTCCACTGCTATAGTATATGTATCCGCACCACTACAATAAACCGCTTTATTCTGCTTCCATCTTACTTTCTTACTTCCATCAGAGAAATGCCTCGCAATTATTGAAAGGAATGACAAAAAGAAATGACCCTAATAATGGTTAAAGGACCCCCTACATTAATTATGTAAACTCAAATTGGACCAGCACATATAAATTATCAAGACGCCAACTCGACATAGGCCTTCATGAATCACCTGAACAGTTGTTTTCAAACTTTGATTGCCTTTATACGGGAACAGCGAACTTGCTGTCGAATGTAACCTAACCAAGTTACATTTTCCGGAAAACACTTTATGTAGAGTGCTTCATGATAATAGAATTCTGGAAATTCTCGACAAAAAAATACGACTGTCGTTACAAAGTCATTTATATAGAATATAATCTAGTACAACTTGCATAGTAGTTGAATTTGTTTCTGAATTAAACAAAAGAATTCCAAACAATTAAAATTTGATCGATTAAAATGTTTTGAAGTTGGCATATTAACCATTATCAACTTTTTGTTCCATCAAAAGTTTATGAAAGCTTCAGGCCATCAAAACTTTAAATGCATATTGGCTCGAATGAATTAAGTGTACTCGTAGTCGTATAACATGTTTGCGAAATTGGTCTTAGATATTCGTCTTGTAGTTTCTATGTTGTTGTGTCCTCTTTGCCATTATTATTCTATTAAATTATTTGATGTTATGCAATTTTAACGCAAGCAAACTTTGTAATTTGTACAAACAAGTAATTTCAGTATAATTTAGGAATCTAAGTCAACATGGAATTTTTTTTTGTGAGTAAATAATTATATTCTGTTCGAGTATCCAATAAACAAACGAAAAATTGCCTTTATTGACATTTTTCAAGATAAATTGGCTATCCTCCGCGGAAGGTAAGACAGAATCTTTGTAAGAAAGGCGCCTGTTTTCAAATACTACCAAGAATTCTTGCTCAGGGCACCGGGGGGTTGGGTTATTGGCAGCCGTGAAATATGGAGATTGCTCTATTTCCAGTACTGTGGTTTAACCCTTTTCCTTCCAAGGTTCAGAATGTTCTCTCGGTCCTTGACCGAGCAACCGTCATTTAACTTTATATTGAAAATAATTGTATTTTGAACGGTTGTAAAATTCGCTCAAATTAAGACTAAAGTACATTGAATTTTTGTACATTTTCATAAGTCGTAGAACTTAAGCTGTTTATTTATATTGTTGGATACTCTATCACTCAGACATCTTTCGGATTTGAACTTTCAAAATCATTCCTCCTTCCATCATGCAAATATCGACAATGGGCCCGATCTTAAGAGACAGTTTTGTAATGAGTTTTCCATTAATTGTCGTATAAATTGTCTGAAAGAGAGGCATTTTTAGAAAAGTCAAATATCACATGTGACAGCAGATTCGAAAACACTATGATTGTGTATAGATCTTTGTCTGTGAAAAATAGAAGCTTATTTTGCCATTTAAATAAATAAAATACTTAGTGTTCTCCCGGAAACGAAGATGGAGTTTCTGATTTACTGCGCATTTAAGATAGGAGTTTTGACAACTGAGACATCACCAAGGCCTACCAAGGCATCACCTACTATATCCTTTTACCTTCAAGGTAAAAGTATATTTTGCGAATTCATTTTAATCTTTTGCATTGGTCTTCTCCATCAGATCTAAATCGACACGAATCAATTGTGGTTTTTGAGACAAGAGTACGGCGATGCAGAATTTAAGGAGTTTTGACTGTCAATACAGAAAATGAAAGGGGGCTTAACCACTTCAGTACCCAATGCCGACTTAATCAGTTACAACCGAAACATAACAGCATAACTATCAGTCTGTTAGCTAGTGTATCTTTATTATACAAACAGTAAATAAATATTGCATGTCTATTTCATAATAAGCTGAATTTGTAGTAGTTAGTTCACCGATATTGGCATAATATCAATTTTATTACTGGTTAAGAAAGTAGAGCGCGTCTATTTTCTAAGCTTTGCTATAGAACCGGTTGGACTCGCCATCGTCTGCAGGTATGCGCCTGCGTCGCAAGATGCGACTATTATTATCTTTGTACAAACGACTTTGAGATTACTGTCCCTCAAGTAAATGTTCACAAATTACAGCAAATAGTCTATGGCCGGATGATTGCCATCATCCGAGTTAGTTGCAAGATTCTTAATCTTAAGTTTTGTTTTTGTTACAGACCGAATACTCGTTTGCAAAATAGAACGGCTGTTTATGTTAAGATTGGAATTATTTCAATTTATGAGCTGATAAGTTAAGTAAAAGTTTGTTTTTTTCAAATTAGCCTAAATTTAATTCCAAATAAAAGAATAGAATAAAATAGGTCATTTATTCATAGCTACGACACACACATACATGAGAAATAAACAGAACAAAATTACCTATGTGTCGCAGCAATAAAAGAAACATCATATTCAAAATGCGTCAAGATTGACAAAGAAAGTAAGAAAACTATGCGGCTTCTGTCAGTTAAAATTTATTTTATTTTTAATTTAAATCTCCGAATATATTTAATTTTCTGAACAATGATCTTACCTTTACTGTAGGGGCTTCACATATGTATTTCCAGCTGAATCGGAAAAATGATTTATTCATTCAAAATTTCATTTCCGGGCAAATACAATCAATCGGTCCACTATATCCATATCTGTTTGGACGAATCCGTAAAAATATAGTAGGTCTCTAGAGCAGGTACAGTGCAGACGTTTTGACAGTTAGACATTACGCCCACAATGGATTTGTAGTCTCAGAAATAAGCAGAGGGTGATATCTACCCAGATGGGGTAGGTTTGACACATGGACGTTTGGAAAAAAATCCAAACGTCCAAAGGGTACATACCAGTACATACTTTGTTGTATCCAGGTCTCAAAGGTTATAGAGCAAATGCAATGCAATTCGACAAATTGCCCCAGCCTATGATTTTCCAATACCCTATTTACAGATCAACAAGTAAATACCAAATTCTGTTTGAACTACCAGAGAATCCAATGCCTCCTATTTCGTAAAGGGCGATTGACAGGCCGGTGGTCCATATCATTAGCAGCGTGACAGAGATGGACCACCCTGAAAAGGGTACGAGCTCTTTAATCAGACGGGAAATGAATGAAAAGGCTTAGAATTCAGCCTGAAAAGATTTTTTCGCAGTTCATACATCAGTAGTTCGCTGTTGAATTTTTGGTGAATGGTGATGCTTTTAAGAGTGGAAGCGCTTTACGAAAGGACAAACAGACAAGCCAACTGTTTGATGGCAAGTGTACTCACTGTTAGCGGTAACTTTTAAAAATATTTTATTTTTTGATTAGATCACTAACAGATGTTCTATGTAAACGCTTTATTGTACACAAAAATCACAACAACAACAATAATAAAATAGGAATTAAACTGTGAACAATGGTGGACTTATCCCACTTAGAGATCTCTTCCAGTCAACCTTAGAGTAACTGAAAGGACAAGTATAATGAGTTTAGTACTAAATTTTGATAAATATATGTGTACATCAGTTATTGCATAAGGGAAACAGGTACATTGTCTAGATGCCACCCTAATTATAGGCAACGATAGCATACGTTGTTTGTGTTACATTATATTATACTTAATATTATATAAGTAGTTTTTTTTAAAATACTAATGAAAATAACATAACCAAAAAGAAATACGCGTAATAAACCATTAAGGGGAAGTTTTTTTCTGGATCGCCAGTCTAAACTCCTATTTAAAAGAACACTATAGGGGAAAACGTCAAAAGTAAGGCCATTCATTATTTAACACGCAGCATGAACAACCGGCGCGTCGTGTAGCTAAAAAGATACCACCAGAGTCGTTGGTGTTCAATAATAAAACTTGTCTAAAACCGCATAATTAAAAATCTTTGCATAATTTAACGACCGGATGAATTAAATTTAAAACAACTATAATACCCAGTGTAATTATTTATGTAACTTGCTATGTATATTAATTTACTAGTTTTGAATTTGAAGCATATCTGTACATATAATAAAAAGGTAGAAAAAACAAAAGAAAAGCGAATCTGTACATTGACATTTAAAAAAAAAATTCACTTCAGGACATTACTTAAGACCAGTAAAGTCCAAAAATATAATTTAAAAATTTCGTATCTGTCTGTATGTATGCTAATCTTGGAAACTACTGAACAGAATTTGACGGCGTTTTCACTGTTTAATAGCTTTGAGTTCGGGACTCATACTGGTATAAGTCATATCTCAATAAAATGTCAGGAGGCTGATCTACAAGTTAACCTCTCATTTCATATCATTTCTATGAAAGTGTAGTTCAACATTACTGGTCAGTGCAAAAACTTGACAGAAGGTGACAGAAAGGTTTTAAAGCTCATTTATAGGTTTTTTTTAGATGTTGTATTCCAGGGTATTTCCAAAAGTCTCGATAACAAAAGTTTGTTATTCTGCTTAGGGGCCTTTATTAGATAGACAGTTAATACAGTTGGATAGGATCAATTTCGATCGTTCACATCTCGAGATCCGACGAATAACGAGTGTGACCGACATAACCGAAAGAAGTAATAAGCTGAAGTGGCAGTGGGCGGGTCACCGACGACCGTTGGGGCAGATGAGTTCAAGAGTGGAGACCGCAGATCGCCACGCGCAGGGAGGGACGCCCCGCCGCCGCCAGGTGGATTGACGACCTGAAGAAGACCGGAAGACCTAAAGGGGACCGGGTGTGGTGGCGGTCATTGGGGAAAGCCTATGTCCAGCTGTTTGACAGGCATTTTGTTATACAGTTAATGGATATGCAAAATAGATGTCAAGGATAAGGGAGGGGTTTCAACGTGGTGGGAAGGGGATGGGGAAGGAAAGACCGAAGGGCTTATTGAAAGGGGGAATGGGAGGGGGAAGGAAATATCACATGCGATTTTTTTAAATACAATAAAAACTTCTGGTACAATATTTTAAAAAATTATATAAATAATTATATGATAATCTTTTAATTCATGATAAACATGAAGTAAATGTCAGCTTTATTTAAAAACTAGCTGTGCTCCCGCTCCCGCTTATACTCCCGCTCCCTCTTCCGCTCCCACTCCCACTCATACCTTACCTACTATATAACCTTACATAACTTTTGATTAAGTAAACCGATTGCGATGATATAAAGCCTATATGTTACTCCGAATTAAGTCCTATGTTATATATATATATATATGATTCAGTGTTAAAGGTAAAGTTACTACAGGAAAGCTGACAAACCATGGAAGGAACTCAGCTCGGATTTGCTACAAGCGAAAAAAAACAACAGTTGATTACACCGAATTACACCGAATTTACTGATGATGTTAAAAAAACGAGCCGAGCGAGACATCACTGCGGGTTTGTTGTATTGTAACCCTTTTAACTTTAGTACAACGTTGATATTATATACTCGTATATATGTGTGAGAGAAAGGGACACCACACACCTTCGGAGATGATTCGCTCGGCTCGTTTTTTGCGGAGTAATGCGCATTCCTCTGAGAGTATTATTTTAAGAGAAAAGCAGCTATTATCATAAAGCGTGAAAAACATCGGGGAGGCAAAGGGTTCGTCCTTGGAATCTAAAATCTGCCAAAGTCGTTAGCGCGGCTCATCCATGAATTATTCATAACAAAATCTCTCGTATGACGGGCTCATTCTGCAAAGAGTCACAATTTAATCATACGCATACATTTTCTAAACATTGATGTTTAGGTCGCTTATACATATCAGAGTGACAGTGGGCCCGATTCTGAAGACAAAATGTTAAAATTTGACAGCACTAAAGCTGTTGCTATCCTTGTCACACAGTATTATGAAGATAAATTAATTGGTCTAAGGTATAAGTAATTGGCTTTTAGTTTCTACCTGAAAATGTATATTGTAACTGTAGCTGTAAGCTCCTCTAAGAAATAAAATAAAATAAAGACGAAACCAATTTTAGCGCTGTAAAATTTTAAATGTGTGCCTTCAGAATCGGGCCCAGTGACTGCTTATAAACAGGTGAAACATTTGTTAATTTGCCATTAAACATAGTAAGCGTACCTAAGTCTACATAAGTCTCTTTAAATGTTGACATCTCGCATTTCTGTTCACGCAAGCGTCAGGAGCATTCTTAATATCTAGCTAAGTACAGTAATATTCTATACTAGTAGGGCAACTTACTCACGTCTCCATTCGCGTGGATAACGCAGTTTACCTTACGCACGACCCACTACCCACTCGCGATGATTCAAGAAAACCTTTAACTTTGTATATACTACACGCGCGTACCTCAATAGTAGGTAGGTAGGTAGAGACCAAACTATATCTTAGCTGCGATCCATGCGAATTGAACAAAAACAATTCTATGGTTTAAACCTAGTCTATATTCTAGCAAAACTGAAACTAACTAATATTAAGTTTCACAGCATACTGCATCTACTTGTTGCAGTGGCCAAGAACCACTCCGGACCACTAAGTTAATAGAGTAAATTAATTTCCAAACTACAGACAAATGAAACTCCGCTCAGAGTTTCCGCGTAATTGACAAACAATCATACACAAATTCTAATATGTCCAAAATGTTTGAAAGCCTGTTTACTACACTAATCACGTCCATTGGCAATCTGTATAATTCCAATTATATGGGGACTGTAAATTCATAATCTAAATTCCATAAAGGAGTCACAAGACTAGAATCCACAATCAGATTGTCGATAAGCAACAATATTTAACTTATTGAGAGTGGTTTCTGTTCTTAGCATTGCAATTACATACAGTCATGATCTTATAAACGAAGGGTTGTCATTTGGTCTTTTCCATAGTCATTATTTTATTGTAATTTCATAGTATTCTTTATAGAATAAAGTTGCGAGGAGTAACTTAGAATTCTTCTATATCTTCATCATCATCATCACGTCAACCCTTAAAATAAGCCTCTCCAATGAACGCCACCACACTCGGTCCTCCGTCCTCCGCATCCAGCCACTTCCGGACATCTTCTTCAGGTCGTCGGTCCAACTGGCGGCGGGAATTAGATTTGTTCTATATAGAAGCAGGTATTCTAGACTAAGTAGTATGATTGATATGAGTGTGATTCTAAATAGGTACACTCATTTAAAATTTGACAGCACTAAAATTAGTTTTGTCCCTGTACTCTTGATACTGTTTAACAGGAATAAAAACAATTTTGGTTGAATTATGTGGGCGTGGTTAGGTTAGGTTGAATGTACTAGGTTAAATGAGTGAAGTGGTAGGTACCGAACAGGTAATCTCTAAAAAAACATTGTGAAAACGCGGGATGCAAAGGGTAATAATGGTAAAACAATGGGAAGTGGATTTGGAAGAAAAAGCGCCACTCACAGTTCTGAGGGACTGCTTCCACATCTCCAATTCACTGCAAGTCCAATGTCAGCAGGAACATCGAGCACTTTACAGCAGTCCTTGGCAGCCTTGCTGGGCAACTTCTTAATTCTATTCTTTCACTACATAAATGGTCTAGAACGCAGCAGAACCATATTCAATAATCGGCATCTATAAAGGAATTACCACTAAATAGGTTTAAAAATTCTCTTCGGAAATGGCTGACTCAGCATGTTTTTTATTCCGTTGCAGAAATTTTGTAGCATAAAGAAAAAAATAGGTTTAGTTTAAGTACTTGAAAAGTTTTAGTCTTAGTTTCATTAAGTACTATTGTTATTATTAATGTAAATATTTGCATGCTCTTGTAAATAGCAGCATTAGAAGATCGTAGTCTCATAATGCCCATCTGATGAACTGTAACCGTATTCTATAGCAAATAAAATCTTATCTTATCTAACGATAGTACCGGGAGCGAAACGCGAGGGGTGGGCGCGGCGGTGATGCGACAATTGTGCTTGCGGTCCCATAGGATAGCGGGTAATGGATTGCGTGTGCGCAGAGACGTCACATAAATATTTTATTATTTTATATAAAATATTTTAAATGCATCCGACGTTTCAGTCGGTTCCACTGGCTGTGGTCAAGTAGTCAGTAATGCGACGTCATTTTTCTTACAATATTTCATCTCTCCGAAATATTATAAAATATTTAAAGCCTCATCCAAAGTTCGCAGCACTCTGTAGTATTGGGTGTCCCGTTCGCCGGCGACCCTTCTGTCATGAGCTTAATTTGAATTATGTTGGGACAGACTGTCGACCGCCACCCCCTACCCCCTCATATGTATAAAATTCGCGTTTATGTCCCCCGCGAGATCGTATTGAATACATTACGCTTTTCCTTTCACATTACCGGACTTACTTTTTGATCTGGTATCACCATATTCTTAGCCAATGGTCTTACAAATAGACAGATTTGTGTTATGATAAAGACTTTTTGCCTGACTGTCAAAACGCTATTAATATCGTTTATTATATATTAAATAAAAAACTTGTTAAAAAATGTACATTGTACATATAAATTCACATATATTTATTTCTAAAACTAGGATTTTCTCCTGTACGATGGGATTTACACAAGGACAAATCCACAAATATAGCATACAGACCTGGACCAAATTGTACAAAGTTTGCTGTCCCTGGTGGGAATTGAACCCACAACCTTTGGCCCTCGACTCTAACGATTAAAACACTAGGCCAACGAAGCGGCAGTGTAAGAAATAAGACATCCGCGTTTGTCATTTATTATGTCAATAATGACACTTCTCGCCAGTGAGTTCATGACGTGCGATCGATGGCACCTAGTTAAAACGTGTCATCGAGAAAAGGTAAACAAAACGTCCCCACCCACGCATGACCCAAAATTACTTTTAATATTCCATTATGAGGTAGTAGGACCTCCCATATTGAAGCAAAGGCCTACGAGAAAACCGTTCTTTCTACTTTCCCTTACTCCGATACTGTCTTTTGATGAGTACGAATGTCCGAATGAATTTTTTAAGAGGCTGAGTGTATCAGATGGGGTCCATCAATGAGCACCTAAGATACACTCCGGTTCAATTCACTACCACTTTAATCATCATTATCTTGTGGTCGATTTTCTTACATGTTTTATTATTTCGCAGTCTCGATGTGACGTCATTAGCTAGGAACAGTTGCATATAAACATAAATGTCAAATACATATCTATAATCAGAGTGATTTGCAAACAGAGCGATATATTCTAGACTCTGAAGTGACGAAACTAAAATTAAAATTAGTTTCGTCCTTATCTTCATAATACTGTGTGACAGCAACAGTTTTAGTGCTGTACATTTTTTACGTTGTGCCTTTAGAATCGGACCCATTGTATGTGGAATTTACATATAAATTGACAGCTATCAAATCACATTCAGTTGCATAAAGTTGTAGATTGTATCTTCTCGTTGTGACGTCATAATTTACAACAGCTTAATATTTAATATATAAATGCCGCGTGTTTTTATTCTATATAACCTTAAGGTTTACACACACTGTTGCGGTAGCCGGTGCGGGAGCGGAAGCTAAACGTCTACAAGGCGGGGACGGCTGATGTGTGCAAAGATTTAATCAAAGAGGGATTTCCATAAAAATGTACACATCGAATCACGACACACGGGTCTTTGTACTCGTATCTCCTCGTGTGTGGGTGTGCGACAATTCTACCGGCCTACAACTATAATAAAGAGACCTTTTAAATCTTAAAAACATAATTATATATAAATCAACATTAGAAAGATTCTTTACTAGACAAAGAATTAAACAATAAAAAAGATTAAAAATGCTAAGTTAATTTTGTAATTCCACCAAGGAGCCGGCAGTAAAATGCGAGACATTTTTATTTTCGCGTACCGTCACATCTTTTTACGATTGCAATCGTAAAACTGGAAGTAACTTTATTAAATTCTTGCCGTTTCGGGCCGGGACCGGTTCTACTGGAACTGTTGTATGCTAATAAGATGTGCTACATTGTGAGGTTCGAGATAAGGCAAGCAACTTGACTACAGTTGGCTTAGCTAACACGAGGAAAGTTTGGGTGTTTGAAGTGCATTAGATTGCATACTATATACTAAATAATAAACTAACTCACAGCGTACAGACGTTCACACACCATCTATGTTAATATGTAGCTATAGCAACGCCATGTTAAAGAAAAGGCTCAGGGCAGACGAGAATAAAAGGAAAACGTCTTGGGTAAAGAATTTGTGACAAAAGTTAAAAAAGCAAGACCCTCTTTCGTGCAGCAGCATTCAAAGAACAAATTTCTATTGGTCGCTAACTTAAAGAATAGGAAGCATATTTAGACAAGGAGATAGTGAAGTAATGCATGACGAAATAAGGAGACTGATACATTAAATCTCTACGATTTTTAAACGGTAGCACCGTTTTAAACATAGAGAGCTACAATACAATATCGTACACAATATACGAGTAAGTAATCTGGAATGCTACGTCTACTGTCCTTCCGGTAGTTCCTGTTCAGTAGACAACCTAACTTCTGTATGTTATGAAGTTTGGTTTGTCCTGAAGATCTTATATTATTCTCCTAGACTTGGCACTATAAATATGGCAGACAAAAGGTGTACTAAGCTACCTACCTGCTGACACTAACTACCTGCTAACATTTTTCTCTACAAACACATCCACAGTCATATACTAAGTCTAGAGAAAATTAGACAAAATCAAAATCCATTATAGCACATGAGTTCACTTAATATATACATACACATCAATGTATTATAGACTATAACTTCCTAGGCGTTAGCGCTGTGAAGAAGAAACGGCGCAACAAACATCCAGCAACATATCTTTCGATTCGCTCATCGTCGATTCGCTCACATAAGTCACAGGAGGTACTTCCATGTGACGACTGAGATTTCTAATTCTTCATCTTGATCTAAACAGCCCGTGCTGCACAGTTATGGAATAGTCTCCCTGCGCACATTCGAAACAGTTCTACTGTAAGAGCTGTTAAACTGAGATTGAAAGAGCACTACCTGTCAAACTTGTCGTGATATATATTGTATGTATGTATGTACCTATGTATGTATGTATCTATCTATGTATTTTATATATGTAACTGTTATGTTTGGTTATCTATTGTATTCTATGTATGTAGTAATATGTAATATTATCTGTATTTTATATAATTTTATAGTATGTTTATGCACATTTTCCATTGGTCTCCCGTTTATTTTTTAGATTCTCCCACAGTAGAGGTTGGCTGGAAGAGATCTCTTTTAGAGATAAGTCCACCTTTGTACATCTTTTTTCTTTGTGTAATGTATTGACAATATTTATGTGTGCAATAAAGAATATATACCTATATAATTAATACCCAGGTTAAGCCTCTGTTAAAAATATTGTATTTATTGAGCCACTCCCTTGTCGACTAAGACTAGAGTCAAGTATTTACTAAGTTCGTTTACAAAATAACAATATCCAATCAGCCCTAAACAAATACAAAGACTGGAAACCTGATATTTTTGCAAATGCGTACCGGTTCGAGAGGGGAGAGGGATTATCCCTCCTATCCGGCAGTACCGTCGTCTATCCGGCCGTATACCCGGCCATCCGGTGAAGAGACTGATTAATCACATATCAGTTAACACGGATCGGCTTTCGTATTAAGCTGAAGTGGAGGAATTGATAACGTGTTGATTCTCTAATGTATTTAATCAATGGACGAGAAAATTAGAGGAATTAGGAGGATTACATTTGAGGAGGATAGTCTATTGTAAGAACTAGTTTACGGATTTACACTGTATTCCTACGAGATAAGTCTTATATTTATATAACAGTGATTAGATGAGGAGGTCTATGAACGTTTATAATGGCACGCATTGGTGAAGGTATGTGTCCAACAGTAAATATTGAGAGGCTAACAACGAGATTTGTCATTTTATTTCATAGATCTAACCGAAGTAAGCAAATTCATTCTAAAAACTAGATGTTAACGTTAGCTATTCCACAAACAGTACCAATCAATATTTTGGCTTGGTGGATAAGTAAGAAAAAAAAACAAGCACATTGTTGGCATTGGGCAGGTTTTTGGCCGTCTCGGAATACAGCTTTTGTTTTCTTGGCAAATGATCATTCACTTGTTGGGTAAACTCATTGCAAGATGTAAGCTAAAACTTTACACAGATACGAGTATATCTCAGCTCAACTTACTCAGGACAGTGTAAGCACTAGAACTTTTGATAAGATAAAGTTTCTTAATAAACGACCGAAACTAAGTTTAAATTAAACTTAGTTTAAATACAGATTTGGAGGTCTAATAGATGTTAAAATACCGTATAAGCTTTAAACAACCAATCCACAAAAGATAATCGTAATGTCTTCATCAAGTAAGTAAAGCACCGGATTGGATAATGTTAAACTATTAATTACTATTACGTTAACAACAATGTTATATGAAGGCTGTATGGTCCGCTTGAGCAGTAGACCGAGGCAATTCGCTCTCGACACTATGGAAGTGTATCTGCTATTGTCTAAGCCCAGTTCCCAGTAACAATTAGGTACAAGTTACAATTCTACAATTACCAATGCTTAAAATTTACCAGTCATATTTTTTCAAAAGACAAAATCCTCAATAACGCTGTACTATTTGTTTGGTTCCGTCATCTCGGAATTATGATACCGTGTTTTATAAATTATACATTAGTATTATAAATTATAAATGAATTTAAACTATAATATAAACTAAGTATTATAAATTAATTATAATTAGTATTATACTATATAATTTCTGTTTCTATTCCTTCAAAATAATCCTGTGCTTCAATTTAAAGAATCAAACTCGATGTTCGTAATTTTCATAGGGTAATCTCTTTGCAATCAACAAGAGCAGAACGAATTTTTTAACACAATGTTGCTATTTCAGTCTTGATGTGATTTGTAACTTTATAAAGTAGGGGCCTAATGTCTACTTACGACACATTACACTGATGTCTGAGGTCTAATGCACGCTATGGTACATTGAAGGACGCCTTAAGTTGATGACGTCATTAAGACCGTGGATGGGAGAGTGAGTGTTATTGTGCCAAGATAATGACCGTAAAATCATAGAAATGTTAACATAAAAAGGTAATAGAATTTTTTTTGTTTAATGTTTATAAAGACAGAGTTGTAAAAACGAACAAAGATTCGTTTTCAATAAACCATAAGGAGTTTTGTACACGAGAGATAAAGCCAGCATGAAACAAAGTTAAATAGCATAAATTTATTTAAAACAAATTTTAATGAATTTGAGTAAACTTTTGATTACTACACCTCTAACTAGTTATATTTCTAGGAATAAATACTTCCTTCTTTAACTGACACATTCACTAAGAGTATACTAATTAATAATTCATTCATGCAACGGTTTATATAATAAGAACTGACACCATCCACTGCAGACGAACTTGCTACGCTAACTTTACTAATATACGGCTAAGTAAGCCGGAGCTCTCAGGAAGCTAGAATATAATTTAGATCCCCGCAAATAGTCTGGCCCTTCATTACATGGTTAGCAGAATAACCTGGACACGGAAGTCCGCGGTAATTGAAAACACCATGGAATATACTAACGGAAATTCATACAACTGACTAACACACAATGGCTGAAGTTCGAAGTTATGTAAGAAAACTTTTTTGATAGAGATTCGCATTTCACGAGATATGATTAGAAGAACATAATTGAATTACTGTGTGTGCACCAAACTCAGAACATAGTACTCAAATTATATACAAACAAAATAGATCATGCGGATAAGGTAGAGAAAGTTTCTATACAATTTTATTGCATATTCGTTAGCCTCCTCAATGTCTTATCGTGTTTTTTTTCGCACTTTAATGTTTTTTTCAATAAAGCTATCCACAATATAACTTTAAAACATATCCTGCATCCAAATCTTTATTAAAACATTTAGTCCTGCAGACTTCAATTACTTTCAGCAAAGCTTACAGAACATGCAGTCACTTTATCCTTTTTAGAATGTCCTATTGGCTAGATAGCTTTAATTCTAAGTCGAGAATGAGATTACGTACGGAGCGTACGCTAGTAGAATGTCAGCGAAGAGTGCACGAGCTGACAACACAAAAGGAGTGGGCAACTGGACAATAAGAGCAAAGGGGCTAGACCGGTAGGTAGCAGCAAGTAGGGGCAACTTTATCCATTGATACACGACAAGTACAGCAAATATAATAGAAACTTTATTAACTTCCGTCGCTGAAGTTCAAATAAGTTTGAAATCGAGGAAAATAAATCCACAAAATACAGTTAAGCTTTGTAATAGAGCTATAACGTAAGAACTAAACATGGAGTTTCTTTAAACCTTATCAGTTGCAATGGTAGAAGTCATCTTACATTTAATTTTTTATAAAGACTCTACATTTAGTCCTTAATCACAATGAGATCAAATTTAGTGATTAATCACAAGAATTTGGTAAAATTTGTAGCGACAGTTGTAACTTTCATTGCACTCAATATATGAACAAAACAAGTCAAGTGAAATCCAACAGAATATATATTTTTCTTTATTATACATTAAGAATAATACACTTCGTTTTTTTACAAACGATCATGAATTAGACACAGTACTAAAGATATGAACTTATTTGAAGTAAGACAATCAGGACAAATTGAAATACATCTGAGGAATATGAAAGAACACCATAGTGTTTATTAGAAACAACATTTAAGTATGGAATGCATATTAAAATGAAGCATAATAATCATTTTACGGTCCTAACATAATAATTAAGCATGCTTAAAACATGTCGTCGTCTAATGGAAAGCAGTAAAGAATACACTTACGAAACCAGTTTACTCGCATGCAAATCTACCGCATACCCCTAAATAACCACTACTCGACTCTACACCTACATAAAAGTATAAGTAGAATTTAAAATAACACAGCACTTTGGGGAAGAATTTAAAAGGAGTGTTAAATGTCACTTAATTAAAGAAGCCTTTGATGAAACCTTAGACATGTTCGACAACATGCAACCAACTGTAATTTGAATTGAGCGTAGTGGGGATTAGGTTTTTGCTTGAGAGATAGGGGATACGATTTCAAAAGCGTAGTTTACTCGAGTTTAGAAGGTGCGCTTCATTAATTACAGCAACTAGAGATCGTCTGCAATGAAATTGTAGGTACATAGAAATATGTCTATTTACTCTGTCCTACACCTCGAAAACTGAATCAGAAAATACATACATAGTATATTTTCTATAAATAACTTATTAATATATCTACTCGTACTCTAATTCGATAGATCAATTTCTATAAAGAGTCAAAATAACTTGTAATGTTATCAGTATTTTTTTACTATTTATTTTGAGATAGCTTTCCACGTCTACGCAATTATAAAAATCATTGTATCAATATTATCAAGATCATCATCAAGATAAATACTACTGTAACAATTTAATCAAGAAATGCTTATATTGTATTACAATATGTACATTTTAGTAAAAATGAAAAGCATCGATTCAGATCATTTTTACATAAAGAGCTTAAGTGTTTAACTTGTACTTATTATTAGTAAAGCTTTGTAATAGAAGTTTCTACGAGATACCTCTCTACGTCTACGCAACTTTAAAATGCATATTCAATGTCGGTTTGTTCATTTGTCCCACTGCAAGTCGGATTTCTTTCTGCTCGCAGCAAAAACATTCCCATAAGCTTACAACCTTTTTCTATCATCAAACACCGGACACGCACAATGTTCATTTAAAAACAAAAGGATTTTTATTCTTTTGATCGTCTCAATTACCAAATTTGCTGGAAGAAATCTCTTTTAAAGAGAATTTTCCCCGTTGTCAAAGTTTGTTTCTGTATTTATTTTACCTCTTGTGTTGTTTTGTGTGTTTAATAAATTTTAAACGAAGACTTACATTTCTTACTACAAAGCAGCTACATTGTCTATCTGAAGATTTCTGCCGGCAATATAAAGTCGTATGAGCTCACAATCCGTGCAGATTGTGCAGATTTACCTTAAGATACAGTTAGATCGCCTAGCCAGCCGGTTTCTGTCTCGATTGCTGATACTGTAATACACGGAGAGATGTGGGAATAGACTTTTAAATGGAAAGATGCCTATAGATAGGTAGTAATGTAACACTGGAATGTACATTCCATGCATCGAATTGTTGTATTTTCGTTTATTGTCTGTTAACTTAATACGTATTTTGTTTACGATTTTCTCTATTACTCAACATTCTGCTTTTCTAATATTTCGAACTAAAGGATTTTTGTAATCTTCAGGCATTTTTATGTTTATGTAGGGTGACTTGTTAGAACAGACCACACCAGCAGTATATATGTAGGAGGTACCTATACGATACCTTGAGTACGACGACCCTAATATTAGAGTTCCCATATTATTCATATTTACGTTCGTGCTTCAGTCTAAAATGCATGAAATTATTAAATTACTCACCAGGTTTTATGTTGGCAAAGTTTACGACATTGTGTCCAATCTAAAATGCCGCTGGCTATTCTTTTAAAATTTGAAGTCTGAACACTATCTAGACACTCGGCAGCATGTCAAGTTAAAGACAATTAACTTTACCACAATAATATAGAAGGATACGTAGTGTTCAGACATTTCTGCAGAATTATGCCGACTGATTACAAAAAAATACAACGAAACTTTATATAAAGGTAGATTTATGAGTTACGTCACAATATATTGTATGACCCAGATATACTAATTGTATTTGAAATTATCAAACGAAATATTTGAAGGATACGGGGAACTAACGATGAATATCTCACATCCATAGAGTTAAATTTATATAGTCACAAAATCCAAAACCAATGGAGTTTAAATACACTTGCAAGGTCTCCGATATTTTAATGTAGACTGTACCCTTCATTTCAATACTATTTACATTCGCAGACTTAAAGTAAACAGAAACAGGAAGATTGGAAACAACTATCAAAACGACAAGCAACATTTTACGACCACAGATTTCACTATGGGTGACCTTGGCATCGACCGTTGGTACCGCCCTTGAACCGCGCTACAATAGGCCTGCCGCCTGGTTTGCGTTAGGGCTTTGTTGCTTGTCTTGGCTGTCATATTATTGCCAACTGTAGATACTAAAAATTCAAGAGAATGCAGACCTGTTAGAGAACTTCCGAGAAACACTCTGTCTTTCAACGAAGGGGGAGATTTCTGGAGGTAGAGGCGTGTTGAATTAAGAAATTAGGAATGGGTTGCATAAAAATTAAATGTTTTCAATGTTACTCGTACTTATATAAGCAATGACGATAAAGCAGATAATTGGAACACGACCAATGTCAGACAGATTAGAAGACGATGCATAATAATCATCACAAACGGTTTTCGAATAGTGTAAGTAGGTGAAATTTGGTAGATGATTGAAAAGCATGTAAGTAGACTATTTGCGACAATAAAAGATGTAAAGCAAAACATTATATGAGTACGTAAGTAATAAACAATACAACGCAAAATAAATTGTTTAAATAATTCTTTTTCAGTGAAAAGGGTGTCAAAGAAAAACAACTTTGTGAAACAAAATCATAAATAATAATAGAATAGAACTAGTTTAAAGAGACCTAAGCTGATTGAGGAGCCTCCAGCTCTGACCGCAAAGAGACGAACATCCGTAGTGTTGCAAGATAAAGCCAGAAAGGCGCAACCAGCAAAATGAATAGCTTGCCAACGACGGCGAGCGTCTTGTTCATTAAATTTGCAAGTTTGTGCAAATTCGCCGAGCACTAAGCGGCTTGCCAAGAAACTGTTTGGAGTTTCCACCGCTTTGCGTGAGGCGACCTAACTGCAGATGTAGTATGAGATAATGAATGAGAGCAGGTGCGTCATATCATATAAAGCTATAAAGGCTGATTTCTGTCTTAAGAGTCACGTTTAGTCAAATGTAAGAGTGAAAATTTAACACAAGTATTAGATCGAAGACTTCTTACCTAATGTAATTTGAGCTGTTAGGGCATCGTGGTTGATACCAGTAAAATTATCTTTAAGGCGATTTCCGTATAAGTAAGATGTCATAAGTAGGTATATTTTTATTAGTAAGACGTACAGAGATAAGAAAAGAACCATATAAAGGTAGGTTATGTTGTTTGAAGGCCATTTCGCAAAGTGTTATTTATAAGAAAAGGGTTCCTTGTGCATTTGGCATGCCATAAATTAGAGGTAGAGTCTCGGGTCTCGAGATTGATGCAATGGCTCGTGAAATATCCCATTATTGTATGACAGAAGCTGGCAGGTGTCGTGACGAGGGTACAGTTTTTATAAAGCCAAATGAAGCGTGTCCGTTTGTTGACTCCTCTACGGCGAAGTAAATACTGTTGTAGTTCCAGGCTGAATAGTTGTGTAGTGTAACTTCACTCTTCGACCCACCTCGTTGTCTTAGTGACTTGGTCATTGTATTCGAGCGCTAGAGGTCGTGGGTTCCGATTTCCGCTGGTGACAGACAACTTTATACAATTTGTAAAAGCTGGTCCCTGTTATATTTGTGAATTGTCATACTAGTTTGCACAGAAAAAAAATACAAGTTTGTACGTGTAGTATTTATTTATTTTATTAAGCGAAAGCGACACGAAATAACGATAAAAAATCCAAGGCGTATTACCCTACATGGTAAAAAGGAGCCTATGACCTAACAGTAAATACCAATAGATTGATTGATGAAACGAAATGTATGTAAGTGTATGTACAAAAGTAAGCTTTTCTTAAAATAATATAACTATTATATTGGGCCAGATTCTGAAGGCACACATTTAAAATTTGACAGTGCTAAAATTGATTTCGTCTTTATCTTCATAATACTGTGTGACAAGGATAGCAACAGCTTTAGTGCTGTCAAATTTTAACATTGTGTCTTCAGAATCGAGCCCATTATAACCTTAAATATTCAATTCATTCAGCCACTTTCCGAGTCACAAAGTAACAGCGCGTGTCTGTCGTCGGGAATTTACAAAATATCTACATTTGTATTCCACCGCACAACCTAACGCAGGTCGGAGAATGCATACCTACCGTACGAGAACGTACCGACGACAAGTGCGGCGTGTTATTGACAATAAACAATTTAATTTTACGTTTCTAGTGACGTATTCTAAAATTGCAGTGGAGACTGGATTATTCTAGCGGTAAAGTTTAGAGCAAGCTTGAGTTCATTTTGTACTGTAAGTTGGGTATTGTTTTATACTTTTTATTTTATACCTACATACTCGTACATATTAACTTAATTTATTTAGTTTTAAGAATTTTATTTGACATTTTTATATTTATGTTAGTTATTGATGTTTTTATATTTAATTGTGTTTAATTTGCCTTTATAATTTGATTTTATTTAACTTGTGTATAATTTTTATTTTACCTGTAACGGAAGTTATCAATAAAGTATGTCTATGTCTATATATTTATTATAGTATTATTACCGAGAAAATATGTTATTCTTCCAAAACCTTTAGAACTCTATACGGAACTTAGAATAGTTCTCGCCTGCGTATAATTTGCGTTTCTTTTCCACTGGCACTGACTTTACCACGGTAAAATATTCATCCTCATAACACAGACAAAATATATGCAAAATTTACGGAGATCGATTAAATAAACTATCCGTGAAAACGTAACAAACATTACAAAGAAATAGACGAACTCGCTTTAGGATTAATAATATTATTTAGTTAGGAATTAGGAATAATATATGGAGACATCTCACACACGGCCATCTGATCCCAAACTACTCGTAGGCAGAGCCTGTACTGTGGGTATCGGACAGCTGATATACTTGTACATACATAGATAAATAACATCCAGACACAAGTCTAATACAAATGATTATCACATAAATGTTTGCCCTGGGCGTGATTCGAATCCGCGACCCCGAGCTACGGAAGTAGGTGCTCTCTCTATTATGCGGGGCCGTCAAATGTGAGCGAGCAAGTGCAGCCTACCATTAATTTAAGGTTGTCTGGAAGAAATCACTTGTACATTTACTATATGTATAATTTCTCCAATGTATTTCTAAAATTATTGTGCAATAAAGTATATTTATTTAATTTCCTTATGTCTGCACGAAATGACATCTACATCCAGTTTACCAATCGACATCAATTTGGCCACCACTTATGAATAAATAGTTCATGAAATATGCAAGTGATTCGCAGTTCACTGTACATTGCCTTATTAGTGGAGTTGCATATTTGATGCAACATAAGCGCGGCAGTATATTGATACTGCAATAGATTTGATATCGAATGGCTTGTACACTGAGGCAATACTTTATTGTGAATTCTATATTTATTTAGTAGTACCTGCCATGCATAAGTATTTTCTGTACTAAAACTTTGCAAAGAAAGAAACATTGAAACAATCTAAGAAAGGTTTTTAGTGTCTAAAACGACCAACATGTATGTATGAATGTATGTAAACGCATTATTGTACCAAAAACTATATCAAATAGGAATAAAATTGTGTTTTATATTATTATGTTATTTTATTGTCGTTTGTATACTTAGTATAGTGGGACAACATCGATACCTTATCGATAGGTTCCATCCCTAGGCATATTATTCTTCGCTATAAAAAAACCGGGCCTTGGATTAATTATGCATGTTATTTAATTAGGTGTCAACATAACGGTAGTTACGAAGCGTGAAGATAACTTCCACGTTTTAATATTTATATAGATAGGTACAATAGGTGGGTAGGTGGGTAGGAGCGAGCGTGGTCGCGGTTCGATGCCTGGGAACGACGCGGGAGCTGGGAAACTATGTGCCGTGAACTGCAACGTAATTACATCTTCACTAACACACTATCTCGAAAGATATTCTTAGCATCCATGACCTCTTAGAGTGTCAACCTCTTCACTTATCAAACGCAATGCCTGTATGTGTCTTAACAAAAGTTATTGGCTGGATTTTGAAGCAGTTATTTAAAGGGTTTCTCTAGAAAACTTTTTACGTAATAATCATCGAGCTACAATAAAAAAGGAAGATGAGCAGTACTATTTTCGTAAAATAAGTCTACACTGGCCATTTTTCATGATAAATCAACACTTGTATAATCCCAAACTAGAATTTTCTCTTGTACAATGGCAGCAAACAAAAATAGGACAATTAACAACTATAAATCCAGACCGAAACAACTTGTACAAACTGTACAAAGTTGTGGGTGCCCAGTGGAAACTGAACTCACGACTTTTGACGTTCGAGTCCAATGACCAAGCCCATAAGCCAACGAGGCTGTTAAGAATCACTACTTTGAGGCTAGGTTATGAACTGGAAAATAATAACAAGAACATAAGCATCGCCGCGGGGTTAATGTAGTTACATAGGAAATAGAGCAATATCATTGAAGGTGTTATACATTAAGGAGGAAAAAATATATTTTATCGAATTATTCCAGGAATTCTTATACCCTGAGTTCAGCAAAGCTTTCTCTTTGAATTATATATTTGAAAGCCTACACCTGACCTTTTTAAGGCAAAATTAAGTCGTCAGTTAAGGGCTTTTTAATATTAGCAATTCTAACGAACCTTAAGTCTAAAAGAATTTGTGAATTTTATATCGCAATTATCTTAATTTCTAAAGCTTTTATTATGTTCGGGTGCCCGAATACTAATTAACGTCAGGTGTATCCATTTCAATTTTACACCAAGCAGGAAACTACGTATTCGTTAGCTCACGAGCATATGCCACGAGTTTAAGTTACTTACTTCATTCACTCTTTTAACAAGTCAAGTTACGATGCTATATTTGGATATTTCAATACTTTTATTGATATCACATTTATTAAATCTAAGGATTTTATTTCCACACATGCAACCTATTGTGACTGTTGCCCGCGGTAATTCAAAAGTAATTTGTCTATCAGTGTATATATCTGTCCATATGTATTCATATATAGATGTGAGCATATATTTCTATATTTTTTAAATTACACAGTATCTTAATAAACAGATTTTATTTCCTGCTAATGCTTGTGATTCCAGTCACAATTGATGCTTCACAGGTAACGAACAGATTCCCAGGCCAAGGGCATCAGACATAATGTTTAGCATGCGACTCGCGCTTGGCGAATATGTTGTATGACTTACTACTCGTGTAGGTTCACATCACTATAAGTATGGGTATCGGAATAAGTGCATAAGTAATTATAGTGTGTGTCTGGAGTCAGGATTTTAGTATCTGTAACAGTGTCTTGGCTTCTCCCACATCGGGGAAAGCGAAGGCACTTTACAAAATGGTTTTGACTGCCATTGGACGTACACAGTAATAATATGAATTATGAGGGTGGCATTTTACTTTAGTGGAAAAATCATCCTAAAATTAATAATTGATAAAAAAATATATAGAAGCTAGACACTAAAGCCTAAATGAATGGTTTAGATTTACTAGATGTATGGGAAAGATGTGAGATGCGATCTCGATCAAGGCGCAAATTGTAAATTGACGCTCGACTAGGAAAAATGGAATAAGCCAGAGACAATCTTTTCCTAGCAGTGGGACAGTATACTGACAAACAAAAAAACTTGTAGAAGCAATCAATTGAACTGTTTGTCGTACTCGTATTCTCAGACATTATAAAGAAAATAATCATTTACTAACTTTATTCTGACTATACTAATTTATTTAATTCAAATTAGGGAATTTTTTTCCTCTGACCGCGTGGTCTGACTATTCAGATTGATCGGGTACGAGGTGTCATAACTTTTTGCGATTCTGTTATAGGACAACTAGGAATTGGTAAGTGTTCGTGTCCGTAGTCAGATCGCTACGACAATGATAAACACAAGTTTGAGGTGACACTACTACAACCGACCGTACTATGTGTTCTAAGAAAATGATAGTTCTCATAATCCGTCTCTTTAATCGAACGAAGAGGAAAAAAAGTTAACGTCATCCCTTCACTCGGACGGACACGCGATCAGAGGGAAAAATTTAACAGAAATGTTTACAAATTAAAAAAGAAAACACCATTACAAAAACATGTAAGTGTTTACGACGTCTAGAGCGAAAAAAAAGAAACAGACTGTAATTTAAATTTTAAGAAAGTACTTGCCAAAGGGCCATAGTTTCAGTCAGCAGTTTTGGGCTAATGTTAAAAAGCTGTTAAAATCGCGTGACTTGCCGAAAATTTTTAACTGCCAGCGATTTGGGAGCGGTAATGACTGCTTCTGAGAAACGGTACCACCTAAAAGCTACTACGCTTACTATTAGACATGGGCAAAATATATCATTAAAAAGAAAAGAGTGATATATATCTTTTTTAACTGAAGCTATATATCACTCTTTTCTTTTTAATGATATATTTTGCCCATGTCTAATAGTAGTAGTAGTTCAGTAGCCCATTTAGCTCACTTGTTGATACTATGCCATAGGATGCATCGATCTGTAAGAGTTATGTATTCTGTGATTATGTATGTATGTATGTATGTAAACGCTTTATTGTACTAAAAATAACAACAACAACAATAATAAAATAGGAATTAAACTGTGTACAAAGGCGGACTTATCCCACTTAGGGATCTCTTCCAGTCAACCTTAGAGTAACCGAAAGGACAAGGACATTGTGATTATGAGTGATTGATGAGTAATACAATTTTGATGAATAATAATAACCAACGATTAATTTATCTAGCTTAAAAATGGTTTTTCGTAGATCAAAATAACAATGACACGTCACACTCGCATAACAGTCCATTCAAACAAAACTGAAAAATTACAATGCGAAATTTAGTTGTTTACATGAAAATGGAAATATAATTATTTACGATTCTGTGAGCTATAGTATCATCTCTATATCATCATAATGTTTATTTTTCATCGCAATTCAATATTTCGTGTTATGTCGCGGCTATACTGACTGTCTGAAGAGTGAGATGCGCTAAACGATACAGTGATATTTACGAACAATAGTGAACTAGAGAAAGTTAAATTTAGTAGAGGAGAGCTAGTTCATTTTTATTAGACGGTCGCGAACTACACATCCTTAATTAGATATCGACCTGCTGATAATAATAATCAATCACGGTTGAACTTAACTAAAGAATCACTGAGAGAGTTATGGTTGGAGTCTCTTTTTAGAACGGAATTCGTAACGAAGTCATCAGTCAAAGACTGATTAGCGCCTACGAACGATCAGAGCCACTTGAAGTTGTTGTCTTTGTGATGAACAAAAAAAAATATAACGAGGAATCTTAAGCTCTGTATGCATCCAGCGGACGACCCGCGGCGGAATCGACAGCGGGCACGACGCTCAACGTAACCAGCGCTGAAACCGCTCGCAAAAGCGCGGCAGCACTATAAAGGAAAAAGTCTAAAATAGGGCTTCGGCTATTAATTACTAGTTCTCAAAATGACCATAGACCGCACCCCGGAGGGGTACGTCCGCTGTCCGCCGCGATCGTTTGTCTCGGCGGACGGTGAACTGTTGCATGTGCAAAATGTGTATTGACACATACAAAAGCATGTATTTGAAGAGAAAGTACAATCCGCTGTGGATCGACCGCTGTTGTGCACAAAGATTAATATGAAGACCATATTATTAGTCCGAGCATAACGCACACGTTAGAACACTTTCAGTTTCATTGAAGATGACCAGATACTCAAAAAATTTATGGATGGATGTGAATAGGGGTAGATCGGGTATTGTGGAGTACTGTATATACCTATATACAGTACTCCTATATACCTATATCAAGCATAGCAGTATATTTGACAGATGAAAATACAAAAAAAAGTCAATACAAATATTAGCAAAGTCTAGGTCGTACACGATGTCAAGACAGACAAAGAGACAAAAAGGTTCGCTATAAGGTTCCGTTTCGACGGCACACTTAAAACGGAAATGCTTGTTGTTATTTCTTCTTTCAATTATTGTAATTTATACGTTTTATACATTTTTATTGTGGATCTTTTGCCTGAATAAAGAAATTCATTATTATTATTATTTTTATTATTAATACAAATACAAACATATAAAGTAACCCTCATAAAATGCGGATCGCGGAAGACCGAGTGTGGTGGCGTTCACTGGGGAAAGCAGTGACGTCTAGAGGCTGACATGATGACGAAAGCAACCCTGGACAGGAGTCGTCATACTAAGGCGTACCTCTCTACCGAAGGTACAAGATAACCAGTCATGCGGCGTATCGAAATGTGTCGATGTGTACGGGAGATTTGCTATGTACGTACAAAGTACAAATGTTTATGTGTGCGCGAAAAATGTCAGGAAGTTTCCCATCGGAAAAAAAACGAGTACGTCTCTCTTCGGGTTGAGCCAACGACCAAGTGTTGCTAAGTATGAAAATATAGAAAAAAAACTATGCTAAAGTAAACGAGTTAAAGAACGAACATATAGGTAGAATAACTGTTCCATCTGGGACTCGTTAAAGGTATTTTACCGTATAAACTCAGCGACGACTAGCCGATTGCGTCTCAGAAACGGCGCTATCTAAAAGCTTAAGCGTTCGCCATATCTACTAACAACAATAATCAATCAAGTCCGCCGTCGCTACGCTCGGCTGCCAGTCGTGAATCGCAGCAATTAGTCGCCATGCCCCACCCCCGCGGTAATATTGCTGTAGAGGGGTGATGAAGACGAGACGAGACATATTTAGGGAAGATTTCGATCCTATTGGAAAGTCTCTATTTGTCAATAACGTTTCTGTAATAAGTTGATAACTGCTTGATTCTAAACCATTAGTGTCTTGTTCGCAAGTTAGGAATTCGAAAACAAACATCTTTAATCACACTAAGGGTTTTAGTCTGACACGGTCTGACTGAAATTTTAAAATAAGATCGGAAATTACAGATTTCAAATGGCTAATTTGCTGAATATACTACATGCGTTTTTAGCTTTTAAGAACTAAATTAATGTAGCTATTACAGTACGAGTACCTCATGTAAAATCGAGATAACAGCTAATCCTATGAAAGGAAATGATATAATATTTTTATTTTCATTCATTTCTTTTTTGCTAGCAATATTTTAATACTAACGAACACATTATCAATTCAAATTTTAGATCATCTATTATCTCGGCGTTACAGTCGGAATTTTAATTTTATTCGGGGGTGTGGGTGTGCCACCCTTACTGACCCCTGCCTCCCCGATAATTGTAAATGACTCACCAGCCCGACGCTACTCGTGTTATATGACTCGTACGAACGAGTAGACGAATAAATAATGATATCCGTATAGTATAGTATACATATCTTATTGTTGGCCTAGTGGATTGGTCACTGCATTCGAGCACCAGAGGTCCTTGGTTCGATTCCCACTGGGGATAGATAACTGTGTACAAATTGGTCCGGTCTGGATGTTATTTTTGTGAATTGTCCTATCCTTGTCTAATTTAATAAATAGCACAGGAGAAAATCCTAGTTTGGGATTAGACAAGTGTATGTATGTACTTATATGTCTGTATATATGTAATATATTTTATTACATCGTATGGCATATGGCATAGATAAATTGATAGATTTTAGAGCATTCATTATACTTTTAGTAGTAAAAAAGTAAACTTACCACAAATGCGATTCAGTTACTGGAATCCACCTGGAAAATAAAACAATTTGTAAGCAAAGAAAAATAGTTTGCAACCAGGAAGAGAACTGCGACCGACAGAGGTAAGGGATAATACTCTAAACAACTGAGCTACCGCGTAAAGTGCTGCTCAGAACTAATTAATTTAACTATGTTTGTGTAACATGTATTTTGGTTAAGTCAAATCTTTCTCATACCTACATTTTCATACTTGACGTTTTAGCTAACCATGGGCTGAAAAGTCCCGGGCCTAACACATAAATGGTGCAAGTTTTATTGCATTTACCTCTTTTTCAGTTAGTACTAACCTTTAAAAGACAGCTGTAAAATTTCATGATATTCTATTCAATAGCTCGTGAGTTAGTAAAAAAAAAACTTCCCGTGGTACTACTGGATCGCTTGGTAGTTCTACGGGTTGTTTTTTTACCCGTGGTACTACTGGTAGTAATACTGGTAGTACCACGGGCAACAAACGTGCTTGACGTGACTTGAAGAGTGACGCTATTTTAAAAGCACGGAAAGTGTACATATAATGCACATACACGATTTTCAATATACTCGTACATTCTAAATTCAAAAGTAATATATTAAATCAAACAGAGAGTCAATGCTTCACATTTCTAGTTTTAATAAATTTCATACCATACTTGGTTCAGAAATAGAACTCAATGGAAATTGAAATACTTCGATTGATTGGAATAGGTAATTAGGTATCCTACGCGACAGAAACAAACACAGAAATATATCGGCGGGCGTATCGATCCGATAAGTAAAGACGATTGTATACCTGTTGCTTTCACCTCCCAGGCACTAAAACAAGATAAAATAAAAAAACCGGTAAAGTATTTCGGAATACCATCTATTGTTCGTTTGTTTTCGCATGCCAATTGATTTGGAATGGAATGTATATTAAATTGAATTGAACGCTTCTCCCACGTTTGTAACACGAACCAAAACGTCTAGCGAGAGTGACTAAACACTTTGCCAATTCCGTCAAGCGAAGTCCTTTTGTCAAGTCGTCACCAGGGGTCCATTAGGGCGAGTGCACACGCGGGAAGCGCTAACGAGATTAGTCCGCGATGTGTACTGGGACGAATTAACGCGGACGATCCGGGGGATTCTTTTGAGAACGGTATGTTTTTAGACTTTTGCCATTGAGGCTTAAGTCTTAATGAGATTGTGTTTGATGCAAGGAAGTCGAATATAAGGAGTTAAAAAGGGACGCAAAATAAGACTTTTACACTTTGTATGTCCGTCTTCTTTTACTAGAAATTTACCACAATTTTATTAATCCTGGGGCTATACATATAAATGAGTTATTCGAAACTTACACGTAAGGTGAAGCAATTCAAATTTTCTTAACTAACTAACAAAATAATGAGTTTAATATTTTGTACTACCAATTCAAACATCTTTACTGCGGTAAATAAACCTCCATTTCATCCCAAACCTGAGTCATTCTAGTAACCGGAAGCTGTAGTAACATAAAACGTACAAAACTTCGGAAGTTTACAGAAAACATCCCGTTTAACTCGTGGAGTCGTTCCGGTGCACGGCAGAATTATGAGCCAAGTTTACTCTTTACCAGGCTTGAGGGAAACAAAAGTATGGCATGCGTAAATTGGAGCGTTGATGGAAATTTTAAATTTTTGGGTTTGGTCGAGAAACTTTTTTAAGCATACAAGCTTAATAAAGTTGAATGAGAAGATTTATGAAATTATGAAATACTGGTGAGTGCTCGTTGAAATTCGTCCCTTGGTGATATTAATTTTGAATCTGCAGTAAAGGAGTTGTTTGTTTATAATTCTGAGTCTTAAGAACATAAAACAATATGCAAATACAATCCCGATGGAAAATACGAGGACGTGTTGAAAGTGTACTTAAAGTTTTAAATAAGAGAAAATAAAAGTAATTTTTGTACAAAATCAAATCATTGACTAAAATCTAGAATATACAGTAACAGTTCGAGGGCACTGGGTAGGAAAACATCTGTACATGAACACATAAAACCTACACTTGATAGATATCATGTGTTTTATTCATTTGACACGTACACAGTTTGCGTTTGCACAAGTAACAGAAATTAGTGAAAATGACAAGTTAAAATAGAATTAAACACAAACCAATATATGCGAAAGTTCAAGAACCATCTACAGGAAGTAGATTTACCTCAGGTTGAGACATCTGATCTCTATGGATTACAAAAGACAGTTCAATGATACAAACCGATACACAATGGACTCGAAAAAGACTTACAAAAATACTCAGCAAAAAGCGCTCCGCATCACAAAGTACGCTAGTAATCGCCAGCAGAGCAGTTAGGGTAGACTGCACTTAGGGGAAAACATCCCCTAACAACAAAAGATGGTTGGCAACGCGTCTGTATCGATTCGCGTGGACTCAGCCCGGTTTGTACACCCCTTAATGAATAAACAGCTTGGACGTCTATTCAACAGTTTAATGTAAAGATCTGTAATGGTATGCGTCATTCACTGATATTGGGATCATCTGAAAACATGGCTTTTAACTACGAAGAAACTGTCGAAGAAATGCAACATATTCTGTTTGTTAGTTTATAAGGAAAGGTTTTTGGAACTTTCACTATCACTATCGAGGGAGATTTTAAGTGTCTAAACTAAACTATCAAGCTACGAAAAGGGAGATGAGCATTTACAACATCTAAATATATCGTATACTCGTAATGTCAATATATGTTTTACATTATAGTTTATCAAATCTCTATGAAAGAGTTTCATTTCTATTTCTATCGAAACACGTGAGAATTCGAAAGCATGACGAAATTAGATTGACCTAGCGTACCAATTGTCTTCTATGTTCATATCTCTTACTCTCACTGCGGGATTACCGCGAGACACCACTATTTATCATCAGCCTCCCGACCTACACGGCTCATTTGAACTTGAGCATATCTATTTAATAAATGAGGCATTATATTACACAAATAACCTCATCTCATTATCCTTATGGACCATGAATCCTTATCAAATTCAGGAAAAGGAACAGTATACGGGGTTGGTGCCTTGAGTGAGCAGTGTAGACGTGGTCTAGTAAATAATGCTCGCCTTCAAAAGAGAAACATAATTTATTATCAAATAATTATTTTGTTTAAAACAAATTAAAATTCACTGCTCGACATTACTTACTAAACTCTTCAACGAGTTCTCTATATTTCCAGACATAAATAACATCATGATTTTCCCACTAAGTCTTCCCCACATTTGGCATCTGTTCTTTGAGGTTTATCTTTTCTATTACTCATACTCATTTATTTCAACCTTTTGGGACATTGAGAAAACACAGTCAAGACAGATTAATTCTACTTATAGGTACATTAATGAAGCCTGTATCTGGTGTTTGAGAACGTTCAGCTCCACACTAGCTAGATTTTCTACCTATACAAATAAAAAGTTTAACCAAATTGTCAGACTGTGAGAAAACAGTATCATCATAGGTACCCCTAATTGCTTCAGGTTCAGCACTGGGTAGATGACAATCACTGCAACAGCTCTGTCAGTAGGTCCTCTACAAACAATGTTCTGTTTTCAATGACAATACTGGAGCACGTACATGGATCCGATTATCTAATTGTGAAGGCCGTGTCGTATGAAGTTAATCACGGTCGTGAGCGGTCATGGTACTATATATAAAGCTGTTTAGGTAAACAGATGCAGTGCAATAATGGAGACCATGATAGTGGTGTTGTTAGTATGTGTGTTGGTGGGATGGAGCGGTGCGGCGCCGAGCGATCGTGAGTGGCTTCAATATTTAAGCTTAGATAGTAAAATTCGCAGGATAAAGAAGTGCAAGGTACGATAGTGTAATTTTAAGCAAAGGAGTCTTCGTGTGGCAACGTCCTTGGAATATCATACAGCAATCCAATGTTTGTGGCAGGGTCAAAGTTTGAAGCACCAACGAAAATGCGAACTAGCAAATATAGATAAATAGGAAGGCCAAGAATATGCATTGACCTACCATTTAAACGGAACATTATTGTGAATATGACAAACAGACCTAGAAGAAATTGTATGTTAGTATCACATACTATTGAAATATACAATAGATAGAACATTATAGCCTATGACCAAATACACGATCCACACAAAACAATTTCCAAACAGAATCAAACTGCCGACAGGCTATTAGCAATTAGAATTCATGTCACACAGCGTCTCGCCATGGAAATTTAACCATGACGTCCCCCAGTGAGTAATGAGGTAGGTCCTACCTACTAGATATGGCTGGAGATATAACACCAATTCTTTCTTATTATGTCAGGTATGTGAAGTAAACAGAATTGTGGCTTTTAGATATATTACTGCACTGCATGGGTGAAGGATACTAAAGACTTAGGAGTAAATAAACAAGTTACAAAAAAGCGAGATGGTTTTATTTCTTCCTTAGTAGATTTCTCTTGTCAGTTTTTATTTACGTTTCGCAAATAAAGGTGTTCCGTTACGAGGAAACATTTGTTATTGCCTCGATGCGAATATTTGCAAAAGTTAGTATCTGTGAAATTCCTTAAGTGTTTTGTGAAACAAAAATATTATACAAATGAATAAAAGCCAGCAAATGAGAGTAACAGAGTTCCGTAAAATTTTCTTAGTTTTTTTTAAATATCTTTTCCCGATATTTTCAAAAAATTCCTCGTTCCTAGACAATTTTAAGTATATATTTCAAATTTTACCTTAATCTGTCCAGTCGTTTTTGAGTTATTAGGCAGACAAACAAATAACTAACATAAAAAGCTTCGCTAAAAGAGAATCCGTTTTGACGGAACCCTATAAAATATGGAACAAAAGTAACTCAATACTCATTTGATAAGTACAAAATGGTTCATGCAAATAATGAAAAGTACCAGATATTAATTATTTCCCTTCTAAGCACACATTTTTAGAACTCCTCTTCGTTTTATACCTAACTGACAAATCAGATACACAATATCAGAAAACGTTTCAACCTCACTTCTGATCTCAATAGGAATCAAGAGTTATTTATCCTATCAAGTGGGGCGGGCGGGCTCAGGCGAGTCTTGAAGATCGATGTTCAAGTCGGGGTCGCTATAAATAAACGGGTTTCCACTCAAATATTTCAGTTTTCCGGACGAACTTCCACTGAAAACCTTGGTAAGATTATTTACTATTTGTGTGGACTGTAAAATCAAAAGAGAAATATTTAAATGAATTTACACCAAATATACTGATGGCCCATCAAAGTACGCATTTGGCGAGCAAATTAGTATTATTTGATGTAAGTTAGGTTAACTTAGATGGTCATTTAAATATATGCCGAATAAAAATCGTTGCTACAACGTTATCTTAATGACAAACTAAAACGCTTACTCATATACACAAATATAGATATTTACTCGTACAGGTTTGTATAGTGGTTTAATGATTTGGTAAATTGTACGTGGATATTGTTAGAATGATTGGTTTGCCTTTATATATGTTTAAATATAATGAATGGTATGATTCTGATAAACTATAAATGTATATATAACCTGGAATGTGGTATGTTATGTATTGCAGAATTACCAGCGGTGCGGAGTTCTGCATTGTATCAGGCAGGTTCCTTTCATCAGCACAGAATAGGCCATATTGTGCTTATATTAAACTTTTTGCTTCTTAGTTAAGTATTTATTTCTACAATTGTGACTAATGGATGGAAGGATGTATGAACGTGCTGTGCTTTTGAATAAGTGGATATTATTATATTCAACCGACTTTTCGGTCTAGTGGCTCCAATTTAACTTCCTCTGGGGGCGGAACTTTATACTACAGTCTGGGTGCTATATTTAATTTTGATTGCCACGTGAATCCTACGTAGTTCAGGATAAGTCAAAGTACAGTGCTGTTGTAGAGATGTCTGTATAGCTGTCAATATGTATGCTCTTCGTCCATTAACGCCAGTGCTTTTGGAAAAAAACTTGATATATTTTTTTGTTAACCTTACGAATCTTACTCGTACAGACAGAATTTGCAATAGACGCTTTAAATAGACCGGTATAGGTTTTCAACGTGGTTTTATCTATTTATGCGTCGTAAACCAAGCCATTCGCGACGCAGCACTTCCACGCCGAAAAGGGTTTTGCCACACAGCCAGGGGTGATCCGGGGTAAAAACTGTGCCCACCGGGGCTAACGCGAAATAAATTGCCCTGCCGTGGGCCCGCCGGGTTTTACGAGCCAGAACCTTCTAATGCGGGATGTTGTTTAACAACAAAAAGAATCGTGAAGTGAAAGTCGGGCAAAAATAGTAGAGGAAATGTTTTAACTTTTGATTTGTTTTGTATTGGCGATCAATGGGCCAGGCCTTTGGTTGCACTACTAATTTATTTTTATAACGGAAATGGCACTTTTCTAAAGTAGCCTTATGTCAAAATGTTGTAGTAATGGTAAGAGACCATACACATTTTCGCAACCATTACTACTAAGCGAAGAAACCACAAGTTTCAAAGTAGACCTCAGTATGAATGCAGCAATGAGAGCAAAAAGCGACCGTTCCTTCAGAAGCTAGTTGTATTCATCTTCCTCAGAACCAGTTTACCCAAGCCAGTCCTTGGCTCATATAATTGATTCGACTACAGTCAATTCATTTTTTACCTTACCCCTGTAATTTTACGATGGATTTTAAAATGGGGTACTGATGCGTCCGGCGTGGATGCCTTTGTAATTATTGGTGGGAAATAAAAAGGTAATTTAAAGACTCTTGTAATAATACGGTATTGGCTCTGATGCGGTATTTAGTTGTCTATACAGATATATAAAATATAGTTTTCTATTATGTATAATCTGATAATTTTGGAAAGCGTCGAATTTTTATAGTAGTTTCGTCTGTCCTGTTTTAATTTAGAAACCTTGTTTGTGTTTTCATAACAATGTCTAAGTGTCCATGATGTGATAGTCAGTGAATCAGTTTTCATCGCAGATTAGGCCTTTATCGTTGAAGATTTACAAATGAAAGTGAGCAATCAATGACCACGGATTAAAAACAGCCGTGGTAGCCCATTATCTGTAGCCTTATTTGCCGGGTGCAGTAATCTGAAGGCGGATTACTGGGTGCAATAATATAAACGCAGATTGCCGGGTGCAATAATTTAAAGGTGGGTTGCTGGTTGCAATAATATAAACGCGGATAGCTGGGTGCAATAATTTAAAGGTGGGTTGCTGGTTGCAATAATCTAAACGCGGATAGCTGGGTGCAATAATTTAAAGGTGGGTTGCTGGTTGCAATAATATAAACGCGGATTGCTGGGTGCAATAATTTAAAGGTGGGTTGCTGGTTGCAATAATATAAACGTGGATTGCTGGGTGCAATAATTTAAAGGTGGGTTGCTGGTTGCAATAATATAAACGCGGATTGCTGGGTGCAATAATTTAAAGGTGGGTTGCTGGTTGCAATAATATAAACGCGGATTGCTGGGTGCAATAATTTAAAGGTGGGTTGCTGGTTGCAATAATATAAACGTGGATTGCTGGGTGCAATAATTTAAAGGTGGGTTGCTGGTTGCAATAATATAAACGCGGATTGCTGGGTGCAATAATTTAAAGGTGGGTTGCTGGTTGCAATAATATAAACGCGGATAGCTGGGTGCAATAATTTAAAGGTGGGTTGCTGGTTGCAATAATATAAACGCAGATTGCCGGGTGCAATAATTTAAAGGTGGGTTGCTGGTTGCAATAATATAAACGCGGATAGCTGGGTGCAATAATTTAAAGGTGGGTTGCTGGTTGCAATAATATAAACGCAGATTGCCGGGTGCAATAATTTAAAGGTGGGTTGCTGGTTGCAATAATCTAAACGCGGATAGCTGGGTGCAATAATTTAAAGGTGGGTTGCTGGTTGCAATAATATAAACGCGGATTGCTGGGTGCAATAATTTAAAGGTGGGTTGCTGGTTGCAATAATATAAACGCGGATTGCTGGGTGCAATAATTTAAAGGTGGGTTGCTGGTTGCAATAATATAAACGCGGATTGCTGGGTGCAATAATTTAAAGGTGGGTTGCTGGTTGCAATAATATAAACGCGGATTGCTGGGTGCAATAATTTAAAGGTGGGTTGCTGGTTGCAATAATATAAACGCGGATTGCTGGGTGCAATAATTTAAAGGTGGGTTGCTGGTTGCAATAATATAAACGCGGATTGCTGGGTGCAATAATTTAAAGGTGGGTTGCTGGTTGCAATAATATAAACGCGGATTGCTGGGTGCAATAATTTAAAGGTGGGTTGCTGGTTGCAATAATATAAACGCGGATTGCTGGGTGCAATAATTTAAAGGTGGGTTGCTGGTTGCAATAATATAAACGCGGATTGCTGGGTGCAATAATTTAAAAGCGGGTTGCTGGTTGCAATAATCTAAACGCGGATTGCTGGGTGCAATAATCTAAAGGCCGTTGTCCCGTTGTCACTCTGAGGACCAGTTTGGAATGCCTCGTGTGCCTGTAATTATACTGTCTCTCCTACAAGCTAGCATTTTTATTTGGCGGCAGAATATGTACACGGTGGAGTGTGGTCGGACGGCGACTGAGAAACAGCGTTTATTTGGCGATAATGCTGAAATAAACCTGAAAATAAAAGTTCCAATGAAGCGAGAGAAATATACTATTAAGCGCGGTCTGACATCTATGTAACGATAATATCATGTTTCCCTATTAGGCTGGCTTGGACATGAATAGTCCAAAGCCTCGGTAAAATAAAATAAAAAAATGTACGTAATAGGGTGGTACTCATCCAGACCGATCCTGCAACAGAGTCCTACTACCGGTAACTCCTATAAAGAAAACCAAAGAGAACATCTTTATCTTTAGGAATTTAATTTTGTAGCATTGAATAGAAAGGGGGACAGATGTTTGAAACAGTCGATTCATTTCCGTCCGATTACCTCTAGATAATCACTGAGAAATGAATAAATTTATTAACGCTTAGAACAAAAATATTACCAAAGCTTTGAAAACGAAGCAATTGAGTGCGAAAAGCAAATCAGTCTTGCGTTATCTCCGGTACACGTGTTAACCTTCCAACTTCATTTTGGCTGCAATTGTATTGCGAACGCTATTTTGGAAACGTTAAGGTATATAATTGCATAGCAGCAAAAATGGAATTGGGAGGTTAACACCTGTAGCCGACGATATGTAGGGATTTTTATTGTTTCTATGAAGAGGTATTTGAGTTTTTGCTCACTTTGCCTACGATTAGATCTTTATCGTACTGGTGCGATAATTTAAAAAAAGTGTGTAGGATCTCATATAGAGGAAAGGAAAATGCTGAATCGGTAAAAAATCTTCGGTAAAAAATCTGCACCTATATCGCAAAATAGATATCTAATTATATTAATTAAAAAAAAAACGATTAGATGGCTTATTCTAACAGGTTTTTCGTTTTCTATGAAAATACTCACACATGAACTTTTTTAACAAAATAAGCTTTCAAAATTGAGCTTTTGTGGCTTTTACCATTCTCCTATCGATATGGTTTTCAACGGGCTGCGGAGTAACGTATTAAGCTACTTTTTACCATGGGAAAATAAGTATATCCGGGAGTAATACCAATCGGGTAAAAAACAATTGTAGGTATATACTCCGTTCGCTCTATTGCTCAAGTTTCTGTAGTTTTGAATTTATTTGAAAAATGCATTATATTTTTGAAGCATACTTACCACATAATAATAGGGTAGTTATTTTTAATTATAGGATGGTCCAGTTATCTCGATAATAGATCTACTAATCTAAATTCCCAAGTTTGGGTTAGCAATTAACCTTACGATAGGTCGAGGTGGAGATACCCTTTGGAGAAGCAAAAAAACATACCTGTTTTAACTTAGCAGGTGTAAAATCTTAACGTTTACATTTGAATTTCTGTGTCAAATACAGAAATGAAGATTAAAATTTTACAATCTGATATCAATACTCCCTGACATTCCATACATGCCAACAGATTTAATTACATACTAATACTGCTATAGGCGCACCCGTATGTTCGTAAACGTTTGTGTTTGCGTATATTATTGTAGGGCTGCTGCAACCAGCGCACGGGCATAGTCGATCGAAAGAGGGACATTATACGTCTACAACGTGCTTCTCTTTCTAACGGCACCTCGGGCTAGCGTAGTAACGTGCATGGCAAGGCAGCAGTTGCTTACGGACGAAGTTGAACTGGCGGGGGGAGGTGAATGCCACTTCTGTATGTAGTAATATTTAGTATTATCTGCTATGGTATTGTCGATAGTGTTAATAACGAAGACTTTATTATTTAGTTCTGTCTATTTAAAGTATTGTAGCTGCATAATCACTACGATGGGCTATCATAGTTAGCAAAATTTTATTCAAAAAGTTATACTCATTAATACATCGATATCGTTATTCGTGCAACACTATAAATACGCGACACCGTATAGAAAGTTTTTAAGTACTAACAAAAAGAAGATGAGTTTAGCTCCCAAAACTTAATTGCAAAATAAGTTACGGAGAACAAGACTTGCCAACTAATTATCAAACTGACATTAACAACTCGCAGCTTAAGTGATACTCCCTGTACCTTCGCAGAACATGGAGAATAAGGTATTCATAAAGGTAACTTGACACTAGACACCAAAGCTAGGTACCTAATTAGGAATGCTACGTAGATACACTTATTAGGGCTACATCCTCGTCAAAGCTAGTGAGGGACGTTACGTGGCCCTAAATTAGTTAATTAACTAGTTTAGTTGTCGTAAACTATCTAGACAGGCAGACGTGTGTAGGCAAAACACTATAGTATACTTTTTACTTGTTACTAGCGGTTACGTCAACATCTTTGAAAGAAGAGGTAGTAACGAAGATAGAAAAGGGTATGTTGCGTTGGTTTTGACATTTAGAGCGTATGAGTGAAAGAAGAGTGGTAAAAGTAATATACAGGGCGAATGTGGAAGGAACTGCAACTAAAGGTCATGAGAGGTCAGGAGGACGTTCAAGGATCAAATTAGTAACGTCCTCAAAAAGGCTGAGGTCCGCAGTGAGAAGAATAAAAGGAGGTGCATGAAATGGTTGATGAATGTGAGTGAGGCTAGTGAGGTGTGCCAGGATCGCGCAAAGTGGCGATCCAACGTCTCTGCCTAGACCTCTGGGGCCTAGGCGTGAGCATTATGTATTAGCGATTCATATCGAGTTTGCAGAGAGTAAGGTTCTAAATCACAGATTTTGTTTGTAAGCCAACAAAACATCCAGATTGCAGCTTTTTTATTCATGGTCAATATTGGCCACTTTACATCTGAGGAATTATATACAAAAACGGTGAAAACGAAGGCATTCAGTATCATAAACCCGAAGAGTTATAAATATTATGGCAAAAAAACAAGAAGATGTCAAAGATAAAATCAAAGTTGTAAAGGATAATCGCTAAAGCGCATTTTGGGTAACTTTACAGAATTAAAGTTAAAAGCTTTGTAACTTAAAAACAAACAAAAAAAAAATTTCATGTGATTAAATCCTTAAACATGTGAAACGATTTTTTTTCAGTTAGTTTTTTAGCTTTGAACTTGGAAGGAAAAAAAACCCGATAGAAAATGACATTCAGTCGTCTATTAAAACAAAGATTCAGGCAGCCCTTCTATTATACGAGATAGTTGTGGATTTTGGACAAATCGACGCTTTAGCGGTGTCACCTTTCCACTATTGAAATAGAACAAAGAATCGATTAATTCGAAACCAAGTAATACGCAAAGTCGACCCTTTTGCAAATGATCAAATTATACAAATAGAAGACTATATACTCGTTGATACGTACCATGGGCCCGTCCGTCTACAATCGGATACCCGAGGACATAACAGACGCACCTTCTGCTCCATTTAAACTGAGGCTGAAGAAGTGGCTCATCGAGCAAACTTTCTACAGCTTTGATGAATTCATGGAAAATTGTAAATGTAATTAGTAGTGTTTAATGTTTGTTTATTCTTTTATATTGTTTTATGAGCCATAATTATTTTATATAATATTTATTACTATGTTATGTTATAGATTTTAAAATTGAATGACCTGTAATTGCCGATTACCAATAATAAATGTCTATGTCTATACAAAAAAAAATATTTTCAGAACTTAAGGGTTAAAGCGGATAGTTGGGTCCTTCTTTTAGACATAAAGATGTCTGTGCCAGAGGGGTATATAGAGATAACTAAATAGGAGAAACCATCCCCGACACTCCATAAAAGCTAACATATTTAATTACCTACTGCTATTACAGGCACATGCGTGTGCGCATACATAATAGTTAGGCTGGCTTTTGCACGCAGCGCGATCGAGAGAGGGAAAACGAAATACGTCGACAACATAAGTACTTCTCTTTCTAATTGAATACGTCGTTCTCTCGGCGCCGCCAGCGGACTGCCAGGCGTGCTGTTTTGCAGCCACGATAAGCTGACGGTGGAGGTGACTCTCGTTTACTTTACGTACCTAGTAATTCTCTGCCTAAAGACTGCAGGTGAATGCGTAACAGTAGCCACAATCAGGTGGGTGAACACAATGAAGTGACAAACGGGCAGACCTGCCCGAAGAATAAATCAGCGCAGTTCTTTAAAGTTAATTTAACGAAGTCTTCAACATATCAAAAATAATTCAAAACCCAGCGTCATAACCCAGCTAGATATTTGGTTTGCTACCTGCGTTATAGCTTAGTGTATAAAATATATTTTACAAGACAATCAAAAACACGGTTAACTAAGCTGGAAACATTTTTTGAAAAAAAAAAAAAACCTTTTAAAATTAAAGTATTTATATTTATCGTAGCTTCCCTATACCATAAAAATTGCATTACAACATATTTACTTATAAATAACGAAACAAAATTGAAATGCCTTTACACGCTTAGAATACATAATTTGTTTTAAGCCTGACCCTGAGAGTTCGGGTCCACGAAACTGACTGGTTTTACAAAAGGTCTAGATTCCCAGGGAAATTAGAGGGTTTAGAGTGGTAATTCCAAAGGGCCTTCTGCCCGAGTTGAGATTTATGTACTTTAATAGCTTTAGCATTGAAATTGTAAGGAAATTACGGTCACTTATAATAATCAAACCGCACATTTTCCCAATAACTATAAATAGGTACTAGTGATCATCATCGCCACATCAGACCTTAGACATCTTTTGTTGGACATAGGCCTTCCCCAATGACCGACACACACTCGGTCGTCCGCCCTCCACATCTAGCCGCTTCCGGCCACCTTCTGGTCGTTGGTTCATCTGGCGGCGGGTGGGGCGTCCCATCCTGCGCGTGCCGTTCCGCGGTACTAGGAACTAGCATGAACTGATACTATATTGCAGGCTATCTGGTAAGATGCTACTATTTTAAGTTGAGGTTCAGTCTTTATTTATGTAGGCAAAAAAATATATCATGTTTTTAGAATATTTACCAGTCACGTCACTGCAAAAATCACAATCTTTTTCAATTTCTTTCTATCACAATATACATTTTTATCATATTACCATAGAATAAATAATATGAGAACTTTAAATTCATGATTTTTCAAAACAATATTGATATGGTAATTTTTTGGTTAACAGACAGAGCAAGATACCATTTTATTTTACAGCTTAAATAGACATCAATACTATTAGACATGATCTTTTGAAAGTAAAATCGAAGCATGAAGTTTTTTTTACGTAAGATTAAATAATTTTACGTTCTTTATTCGTCAAATATAAATGCAATAGTATATAAATATACACTTGTACCGTATTTTGTGATAACAATTAATTTCTTTATTATTATTATTCTACTATGTACAGATTCTCATTATTAGTTGTATTTTGTATAATTAAAAAACGCTTTATTTGGTAAAGGCAAATTACTCTCCAAGACCAAATAGCTGTAATTTTTGGAATAAATTAGATTACGAAGAAATGCGTACAGTCCTGTAAGATTCGAGTATCTAAAATTTGTAATAACCTATTGGTAACCATTTATTCTATGTAATAGTAAATTAACATTATATTCAAAACCACTAATCTGTTAGATGTCGAGTAGCTTGGAAGGCTGTACAAATACACACGTATAATAATATAGATTAACGTTTTATTAAAATCGTACAACTTTCTGGAAAGAAGGCATAAAGGTGACAGCCCATAAAAAACAAATAGTTAAGTTTGACAATACAAAATCATCGAACCAAATAGATTCTCTAACACACCCCCTCAAACTAAACTAATGTAGGTTAAGTAACTACCAATTTAATTAAACAAACATAATTTTTTTTTTTTTTTTTTTTACGTGCCCTTAGTAATTAACGATAGTTGCGATACGAAGTTTCTCAGCTTATTACCCTGTAAAGGCTTGGTTAATATGTCCGCAACCATATCGTCCGTAGGTAGATACTTAATAACAATTTGCTCATTATGTATAGCATCTCTAATAAAATGAAAACGCACATCTATATGCTTTGTCCTACTGCTGACCATCTTATTACATGCTATTTTGTGACAAGACTGGTTATCATTATATATTACTACAGGACGAAAAGGAATGACTGGATATAGTTCATTTATTAAGTTCCTTAAGAAAATCGCTTCCTTCGCACCCTGAGATAGAGCAACATATTCAGCTTCGTTTATAAATGTTTCCAAACATTGTTTCACCTCTAGTTTCTCTTTAATGAGAAAAACTCTTCTAAATTTTGTATAATCGTCTTTAAACACGACAAAATACTTAGCGCCACCTATTGAGTTAACTTGCATAGGTCCGCACACATCACTGTGTATGATTTCTCCAGGTGAAGTAGCTCTAACGTCTCGGCTTTGAAACTCATTTCTAGTCATTTTGCCATAAACACAACCAGAACAGATAGAGTTTTCTTTTTTGGAGATTGAAATACCTTTATGCTTCAAAATTTTCTCAACTTGACGCATGTTCTGATGACAGAACCGTTCATGCCAAATTTGCATGTCAACGACCTCATTTTTGGCATATATTGTCATAGCTTGCGCAGGCAAAATTACTTTCATTTCCATGAGGTAGAGGCCATTCTCAGCCATAAAACCATATGCAATCACTTTATTATCTGAATCTTTAAAAACTCTTTTCTTAGAGTTTGCATACTCAGTTAAACCATTACGCAGAGCAGAGCCAGATGAAAAAAGGTTTTGCTTGGAATCTGGTACGTACCATGCATTCTTCAGGTAACCTGGTTCGTTTTTTCCATTTATCAACATCTCAACATTAATTGTACCTGAACCATATGCCAACATCTGAGTACCATTTCCAATGTACAAGGGTACTGGTTTCTTAAATTCCTCATAGGATGCGAAATATTCTTTCTTACTAGTAATGTGGTGTGATGCACCCGAATCAATGATCCAATCATCAACAAAATTCACACCAGCCATAAATGCCTGTCCAGAGGAAGTAGACTTTGAAGTATTACCTCTCTTTTTCAATAGCCAACAATATTTCTTTAAATGCCCCTTTTTCTGGCAATAGGTACAAGATAATAGCTTTTTATCTTTTGCCACTAACGCAGCTTCAGTACCATCTTTCTCTTCTTTCTCTGAATTCTCACCACTATCTTGTTTTTCAGTGAGTCTCTGCTCGTGAAGACGAAGGCGCTCCGTCAACAAAGATACAGTTCGCTGTGCTACCGGCACCGATTCCCATGCGTTTTTAAATTCTAAATATTCTTTAGGCAGGGTATTAAGAACCCGGTTTAATAACAAAGAAATTGGTAGCTTACAGCCTTCAGACTCCAACTCAAAATTAAGCTGGGTAAAAATCTGTTCCAACTTAGAAACATGCATGGCGATACTATCAGAAGCAGTTTTCTTATACGTAAATAAGTCACAGTAAAGTAAATCAAGTCTTCGTTCATTTTTCTGCTCATATATTGTATGTAATTTATCCCACATTTCTTTTGCAGTAGAACACGTTAAGATATGCCTTTTCGGTTCAGGTCCCATTGTGGAACCTATTAAAAATTTAGCCACGTTCTCTTTATCAACGTATTCTTTTTTACATTTTTCATCGGCGGAATCTGAAAGCTTGACCACAGTGCCTGTTACGATATCCTGCACTCTGTGAAGAGTAAGTTGAAGCCCAATATCGAACTTCCAACTTAGCCAGTTGCGATCACCTTCCAATTTGTCCATAGTAACTTTTTCAAGACGGACAGCCATTTTTACTTTCAGTTGTGAAAAAATACAAGACCCGAAAATGGCGACTCACCAAAAAATCCACAAAGATCAGTTCCAAGAACTAGTGGTGAGTAAAACCCATAACCGTTAGATGTCGAGTAGCTTGGAAGGCTGTACAAATACACACGTATAATAATATAGATTAACGTTTTATTAAAATCGTACAACTTTCTGGAAAGAAGGCATAAAGGTGACAGCCCATAAAAAACAAATAGTTAAGTTTGACAATACAAAATCATCGAACCAAATAGATTCTCTAACATAATCTATATGAATACTTAATCTATGTATATGAATTATACCAACCTGTAACAAAAATTATCAAAAAAATTAAGTCTTTGTCTAACATTTTCGAAGTTATAATAAGTACCTTTAGAACGGATTTTTGTACAAGTTTTACATCATTTTTTTTAAACTAGCTGTGCCCGTGGCTCGCGCGGTCTATAGTTTTTTTTTAAAATAAAGTTGAGTTTTTTAACAAAGCGTCAATGCAAACTCATACGTACATAATATGAAAATTATGAAAATTTGAAATTCGATTGTTTTTTATTTGACTGTTCTATTCATTACTATATTCAATAAAACCAATTGTATTATTTTTTAATAAAATCAACTAAATAAGTTTTATTCAAAATTCAACCTGTAAACTATACGATCTCTTTCGTCATATCATTTGATTGTGTAATATAAATTGATTCAGTGGTGGTGCCTTAGATTATTTGGTTTTTAGTCTGAGGTTGGTGCAGTAAAATTATATAAAATTTGATGACAGCTGTTCACAAAATAATGCGTAATTTTGATTGAGAAACGAAGTAATTGTGCGAGCGCCGCCGGGTCGTGTGCGGAGGGAGCACCTTATGAGCACCTCCTACTCAGACCTCCTACGCATGAATGTAGAAACTTTTTGGTGGTTTCAATTTTTTTTTCTTATGTGCGCACTTCACTTCATCATCTCAGCCTCAGATAAATGAATAACAACAGCTGTTTAGTTTGCTGCTTGTCTCTTAAACACATGAAGGTAAAATCATTTTGGTTGGTGCCTCCACCTTTACAACGCGAATTTTCATGCTTAAAAAGATCTAGGGCAAAGATTAAGTATATAGGGAATCAAATTCTTTTTGTAGACTTATGAAATTATGGAGTAACAACTAGATGTATGTAAAAAAGAAGAGACAGTGCCGTCATCACAGTATTTGTCTCGTTCGCACATGAGGGTTGCATGTTGTCGTTGATGCAGTACGAAAATAGACGAAACTGACACCGCCTTTTGAGGACTGATCTAAACAGTGACTGTCCTTTAAAATTTCAAATTATCAAAGGCTAAGCTACTAAACATTGATATAAATAAAGTTATTTTTTAACATTTAGTAGCACTACTAGACTATTTCGGTTTGAACTTAAAATATATGATTTTATTGACAATGATTAAAGCCCTTTTTACACTCAAACGATTTAATTCCACGTAAAGCTATAAATTTTACAAATTTTAATCCCTTTATCGCGCGCACCCGTGCCCTTTGTTGGACAATCTGGGTTCAAACGGTTCGGGATTAAATCCGAAAGGGCCTAATGTTTTAGGGATTTGAGCGCTCCGCTGTAACTAGGGACGTTGAGACCTAACGATACTGTGTGTGTGAAATGTGATTAAAGCAAAACAGCTGGAGCGTGATGCGATTAGTTAAAGAAGATGTGCTTGAGAGAACTTTATAAGTCTAACCGTGAAAAATTTTTTTGTGGTATTGGATGTTCTGAAGTAAACAAGTAATCAAGACCAAGTGGGGTGCCGTGACAACAAGATAAAAATCTTTGTAACAAAGGTTACCACAAAATAGACGATACTTTTGACAAGCTATCTGAAAGGTTATAAAAAAGATAGGGAATATGTAGTCAACGTTTTTTGTACGCAAATGTCATGTAACATGCGATTTAAATCGTAAAGCAAAAAGGACGATTTTTAGTCGTTTTAAAATTTCAAGTAAGATTTCGAGTATGCTGTAACCTAAACTTATTGCCACTTCAAATAAAGAGTATTATCAAACTTAATGCAACAGAACTTTATAATACTGTAGGATTATTAATTGAAAGGCAGATATAGGACAACCTTAAAAATAGACTTTGAAACGAGGAAACTCCAAAGTAACTTGCTGTGGAAATAGACAGGAAGAAAGATGATCTGAACTTGAGTGTCAAACTGCCGAGAAATTTCCAACTTTCTTCTTAAGAGTATCTAATTACCGAGGTAAAGTTTGAAATGGTGTCACTGAATAAGAGATTGCTAGTAATTATTATAAAGACAATTTTCAATATGAAATTAAAGAAAAGTCATCGAGATACATTTTAGATATCTTTAATCGACTGGAATCATTATGGGCATCGTAAAATAAAATGACCGAAGTAATGATAGGTATTCAAGTCCAAATATATCAGACATAAAAACGGTTACATGCAATCATCTCATCAAGGATGTCATAAAAGCTCTATAAACGTTTATTCAAATCGTCACGCATACGTCACGTCACGCATACGCAGTAAAATTATATAAAATTTGATGACAGCTGTTCACAAAATAATGCGTAATTTTGATTGAGAAACGAAGTAATTGTGCGAGCGCCGCCGGGTCGTGTGCGGAGGGAGCACCTTATGAGCACCTCCTACTCAGACCTCCTACGCATGAATGTAGAAACTTTTTGGTGGTTTCAATTTTTTTTTCTTATGTGCGCACTTCACTTCATCATCTCAGCCTCAGATAAATGAATAACAACAGCTGTTTAGTTTGCTGCTTGTCTCTTAAACACATGAAGGTAAAATCATTTTGGTTGGTGCCTCCACCTTTACAACGCGAATTTTCATGCTTAAAAAGATCTAGGGCAAAGATTAAGTATATAGGGAATCAAATTCTTTTTGTAGACTTATGAAATTATGGAGTAACAACTAGATGTATGTAAAAAAGAAGAGACAGTGCCGTCATCACAGTATTTGTCTCGTTCGCACATGAGGGTTGCATGTTGTCGTTGATGCAGTACGAAAATAGACGAAACTGACACCGCCTTTTGAGGACTGATCTAAACAGTGACTGTCCTTTAAAATTTCAAATTATCAAAGGCTAAGCTACTAAACATTGATATAAATAAAGTTATTTTTTAACATTTAGTAGCACTACTAGACTATTTCGGTTTGAACTTAAAATATATGATTTTATTGACAATGATTAAAGCCCTTTTTACACTCAAACGATTTAATTCCACGTAAAGCTATAAATTTTACAAATTTTAATCCCTTTATCGCGCGCACCCGTGCCCTTTGTTGGACAATCTGGGTTCAAACGGTTCGGGATTAAATCCGAAAGGGCCTAATGTTTTAGGGATTTGAGCGCTCCGCTGTAACTAGGGACGTTGAGACCTAACGATACTGTGTGTGTGAAATGTGATTAAAGCAAAACAGCTGGAGCGTGATGCGATTAGTTAAAGAAGATGTGCTTGAGAGAACTTTATAAGTCTAACCGTGAAAAATTTTTTTGTGGTATTGGATGTTCTGAAGTAAACAAGTAATCAAGACCAAGTGGGGTGCCGTGACAACAAGATAAAAATCTTTGTAACAAAGGTTACCACAAAATAGACGATACTTTTGACAAGCTATCTGAAAGGTTATAAAAAAGATAGGGAATATGTAGTCAACGTTTTTTGTACGCAAATGTCATGTAACATGCGATTTAAATCGTAAAGCAAAAAGGACGATTTTTAGTCGTTTTAAAATTTCAAGTAAGATTTCGAGTATGCTGTAACCTAAACTTATTGCCACTTCAAATAAAGAGTATTATCAAACTTAATGCAACAGAACTTTATAATACTGTAGGATTATTAATTGAAAGGCAGATATAGGACAACCTTAAAAATAGACTTTGAAACGAGGAAACTCCAAAGTAACTTGCTGTGGAAATAGACAGGAAGAAAGATGATCTGAACTTGAGTGTCAAACTGCCGAGAAATTTCCAACTTTCTTCTTAAGAGTATCTAATTACCGAGGTAAAGTTTGAAATGGTGTCACTGAATAAGAGATTGCTAGTAATTATTATAAAGACAATTTTCAATATGAAATTAAAGAAAAGTCATCGAGATACATTTTAGATATCTTTAATCGACTGGAATCATTATGGGCATCGTAAAATAAAATGACCGAAGTAATGATAGGTATTCAAGTCCAAATATATCAGACATAAAAACGGTTACATGCAATCATCTCATCAAGGATGTCATAAAAGCTCTATAAACGTTTATTCAAATCGTCACGCATACGTACAATACAGCATTATTTACGATTATGGCTGAACAATAATAAAAATAAAATATGAAAGCAAAACAGGTTTGTTTCCGAAATTAATTAGTTACAATAAAGGATAGTCCAAATTCAGCCTCATTTGATAGTCTGTTGAAGAAGATAGGTGGTTGGTATACTTGAGCGTTGTCATCCTTATTAACTAAATTATTAACACTAAGTAAAATAATGTTTTAACATATGTTTTAGAAAAAATCTTTTCATGTACAATAATGTAATTGTGACCTACAGGGTTTTATGTCTTTTACTAAAGCACATATTTAAGACCCATGTTATAATTAACAAATGGAAATGCATGTAACTTATGTATGAATATACTTGTTCGGCAGCCGAGGCAAAAGAAAAGTCAGGTTTATATGAAAACTTTGTCTATGGAAAAGGAATGCGATCAAGACTGCTAGGTTCGTCTAACGCTAAGTAAGTTTTACTACATTTTCTTGCTATATTTTCCATTATGATTATTTGAGTTTTGTTACCAAAAGATAGTCACAGACCTTTTGTTTCAAGTGGAGTGTTCTCAATTTCCAGTGTACAGTCGTACTATTAAAGATAATTTTTGGAAACAAACTGTGATTATAGTGGTCAAAGCTAGAAGTCAAAGTAACGCAGAAACATTTATTTTAAAAAAATCATGTAGGAGGCTAATCGAAAAGACGGTTTAAAAACATAATTTGTTTCTTTGTGGAGCGCTTAGAGCAACACGAGGCCACCGGTTTGACATGGAGTGTTTTATTCCGATGTGAAACATTTCACACACATGCACACTGTCGGTACCATATTATAACGATCAACACATTCACAACCTCTGGTCTTGAACCTTTGGCAGGTGGGAACGCCTGTGTATGGCGACTCCCCTGTGTTGTTGCTTTATGATAGAGAATGAAAATCAATGATGCTCTATACAAGTAACTAGATTTCTAATCTGGAGTGAAAGAAAGGAAATGCAAATGAGCTCGCAATACTACAGGTGAGCCTTTTGCGATCAGTCGGGATGCCACAAAGGCTTGTGATGCCTTTAAAATGCCAAATATTGGTCCAAATGACCTACGAAATTAGAAAATAAACAGACAAAGACATTATTAACGTGCGTGAAAAAAGATTACTTTTATATTTACAAAAGCACAACTTAGGATATTTCCTAAGGAAGCTTTTGAATAGAATTCAATGTCTAATTTAAATAGTCATGAACGTATTAAATAGTCGATCAATGATGAAAATATAAGAATTTTGTTATTAGGAGCTGGTAACAGTGGATAGCACAATGTAAAAGAATATGTGGAAATCGATATTAAATTATAGGATTAACAAACCTTTTAGTGATGTATTCAATTTTATATAGTTATAAGGTAGTTTTGAATAACTAGATAGAACATTCTACTCTACTCTCTGAAATGGGATTCCAATATCTGTTAAAAGCAAAGCAAAAATGGCAAAATAATAAAATGTTGCAGACAATCCCATAGGTAGTTTTTAATTTAAAATTCATTTACAAATGGCAAAACCATGCCCTCTCAGAGGGGAATCTCCCCTCTGCGCTCTTATAACTATAACATACATACCACCAGATGAATATTTTAGTTGCCGTTACAGTTTCTGCATCAGTAGGCTACCCATTTTACAGAATTAAGCAATCTTTCTCAGCGCTTCTAATAAATTTGTTTTAGCTACATTTTTGAACCTAAAAGTTTGAAGTGATCGTGTTATTTTCAGAATCAGCTAGATTTAGTTATATGAAAACCAAAGTGAGAACTCCGGCGTGCCAAATCTTGTCTGCTTATCTAGTTTGTATTTTTTTTATTATTATCAAACTTTGATGGGAAAAAATGGGAAATTCTTCTTAACTCCTAGTACTAGTATTAATAGCAAGGGCAAATTCTGATTTTCGAGCACATAAGTATTCGGCTCATTTTTCCTGCATACCTAGTCAGATTTCCAAACCATGTTGATGGGTTGTGGCTCTGCCAAAATGATAGACACTGTTGTGACTTCTCAAGCAGCATGCAGTGATCTAGATTACTTTCAGAATGGTGTTCGTAAACCAGTCTTGTCTGATTCTCATGTATGCGTGTGCCGTAGCTACACCTTGCGTACTGTACCTGTGAACAAAAAGTATTAAAATTTTCAACTGACCTTTGTTCCATTACAGAATAAAATGAAATCGCTACTATCATATACAATGAACGTGACTAGAATGAGTATTAATTGGGTTTCACGGACTTTTCAGGTCCACCATAAGCCCGTCGTGCCTTCGTCACGTATGAAAAAGATTATGTTTCCGATAAATGAGCGAGCAGATTTATGGCAATTTATTATTAGTACCACGGTTTGTTTGTAGGTTTCTGTTTCCACGTATTATTTATTGACGTAGGTCAAGTTTACAGAACAGAGAGCGGTCGAACGACAAATCAATATAGGAAAAGATAGAAAGTAAAGGTAATGTGGAAGTTACAGGATCTCATAAATTGACTCAAATAAATGCACATATGGATATTGCGAAATGGAATTAGGACTTCGTATAACTCCTAATACCAAATGGCTTCCTAGGTGAAAATAGAATCTTTTCATGGAATGTTACATACATTCCGTGAAAACATCATTCTATCTTCGAAGCAAAACATGAAGATAAGAAAAAAAGATTGCAACTAATGAATAATATCAGCAACATCGAAGAACAACCAGTCAACGACGACGTGATCTGACATAATAGAGTGTATGACAAACGATGCAGTTACGGAGGTACGGTGGAGAGGTACAATGAACGGACACACATGTTGGTGACAGTCAATAAAGCGTACGGTGCCAAGCCGACTTTGTAGACTTTGGGTTTGTGATGGATCACTCACAGGGTTGTTGACCGAACTCATTTCTCAGGATTCAGAAAGTTTGTTCGACCGAAAAGGTGTGAATGATGTATTATGCAGGCAGATCAACCGCAAGAAGAGGCACAAACAGATGCGGGTGCGAGTCTTAATCAAGTTAGCATTTGGATTATTATGGGGACTGTTTCAGGCAATTTTGCACTTAATCGATGATAAGCTATCCATTTTGACATTGAATGTGTAATTCTGAAATCTTGCTTTTGTCTAAATATTAAAGGTCAATTACCAGAAATGAATAATTTATCATTATTTATAATAACACACTAGCTGTAGTCCGCGACTTCGTCCGCGTGGACAACTTAACATCACAAATTATTATGTATTTCCCGTAGGAATGAGAGGTTTTATCTAGATAAAAACTATCCTATGTCCTATTTCAGGACCCTATATGTATGCCAAGCTTCATCCCTATCGGTCCAGTGGTTGAAGCATGATTGAGTAACAAACATCCAAACTTTCGCATTTATAATATTAGTGGGATTATTATATTAATACCGTGTTTCATGGGTTATAAAAAACCCTTTGATAAATTAAAAGAATATAAGAAGATAACACTTCTATAACTTCCTACTACAGATCCATGGACTAGTCTTGCTTGGTATGTCGCAAACCCACGGATGCGTAGTAGACTTAATTCCCCTGAATTTAATTACCTGGGTAATCACAATCACAGTCTATTCGGTTCACTGTCCATTTAAATTCCAGGTTTAATTCGAGCAGGTCAGTTAAAGCGATCGAGTAAACGCTGTCCCGGTTTACCGGAGTGAAGTTATATACTACTGGTAGGGTAAAGTGCTGCATTAGCACCGCGCTTTGACTACTATAGGTATGGGATAAACTATAAAATTTAAGTTAATGATACAGACAAATCCTTTTTCTGCCGTCTTAGTTCGTCCTTTGGCAGAAGCGCCACATATCTGAATTCTGAGACGAAAATATCGTGAGGAAATCTGAAGGTAACGAGATTCTAAGGCTTGAAATTCACGCCTGTTTGGCGGTTAGTTAATTTACTTACTTTATTTACATACTTACTATACTTAATTAGTTTAATATAGTATTAACATATAAAAGAAATATGCATATTTGGCAAGTTCTAGAGTAGCTAATGGAATGACTGAACTGAACAGAGGCAAGAGTTGTAAAAGCACCTCATTTGCTATGCATAGAAAAGTCGGATTGTCCCGCAGTCCGAGATAATTATTTTGGCAAGCGAACACAAGTTCCGCCAAGTAGCTGGGGGAGATGTAATAAAATTGGACAGTCACTGACAAATGCGTTGACGCCCTATTCTCGCAACTTTGGAATGTGATGCAAACTTGAATCGGTGATTATAATCTTTTTCGTGATTATAATACGGTGTGCCCTTTAGTAAATTCCCATTTCAGAAATCGCCGGGGAACCTTTATAAAACGTAGCTCGATTTTAGCCACTTTTGACCCTTCTTCCCCATCGTGGGTTTGCCTTGACCAGGCTTCCTTCACATAGATAGCCTAATATAGAATTTTTGATCCCTTGTTTCAAGTAGGTAACCAAGCTTAGCTGTTCAAAGTCAAAAGTCAAAGTGAATAAAAAGTCAGTACAACGCGTGAGTTTGCTCAAATATATTTTTTTATAGTTACTAAAATATTACAATATATGTATATGTTCAAAAAATCTATCGGTCAAGTTATTTTTGAGTTATCCGCGGACCAGACAGACATGCAAAAAAGCTTCACTATAAGGTATCCGCTTTCACTAAATATTTCAAGCAGTAGGTACTCTTACTTAGCAACTATTTTCGGAATATTACTACAATACATTTAATACTGAACAAGAATTCCAAACCCATTGCGATTTGGTTGTAAAGAAATCGCAAATATTGAATGAATTGTACCGTAGTAGTGGGGGAAAGTTGGCAAAACACAACGCTAGGAGTGAATCACACGATCGATCTGCCACCGTCGTCGTCGGCTTGTTAAACAAACTTGAACCGTAAATTAACTTAATCTTTTTCACTTCTAACTGCTCTTGCATGGAGAAGTTTTACGATTTTATCTCTAATGACACTGTCGGACTGGCGTTGAAGTTATCTTGGAAATACTTAGCAGCGGCTAGAAGGCTTCCTTCGGAAAGTTTGGAGTTGTATATGACGTAAAACGACTTATTTATCTATGCACATATTGTAGTGTGCCTTTAGTGTTTTAGGGTTGATCTCGCCGTAGTTTTGTACAGATCTGCACCCATTTCGAGCAAAACTGGTATGGCGGACGGGAGTGGCCGCGCGCTATCGCCCGCGTCCGCTTGCGGTAGGGCCCTTTTGTATGCATTGCATCGATCTTTCGTATCGGTCTGTTCGTGCCGTGGAGGCGGCACGCTGCCCGGCGGCGGCACGGTGCTGCGACTGTCAGTCAACCGCCATAATGGTGAATTTATAATATTTGTATTGTTTATAAAAAAATATAGTAATATGCCCAAAACTGTTTTTCAGGATAGTGTCAAATAAATAAAATAAGCTATAAGATGGCCGACAAAAGTTGCAGTGGCTTTGAATGAGCAACAAGTTTTGCAGACTTTCCTGACTAGTGGTACAATTCACACAACTAATCGTCCATATTAGAAAAAACTACCAAGTCAAGCCATTCGCCAAGAAAAACAAAACAACTTGGAAGTTCGTGCTCTTTAGCAGTAATAACGGTGTTATTATTGTGTATTCTCTATGTGGAGCCAACATGGACGGTATAAAACTCAGTATAAAAGTTTAACGTACGAACACTGCCATAATTTTCACGGAAGTCGTAAAGAGACGCGTTCGCCCGCCGCCATGTTGGAAACATGGCGCTTGTTTTGGCGGCAAAGCGCTCACAATGTTACGTTTACTTTTACAAACAAAAGCAAGAGACGAAAAAAGCAAACATGGTATATTTAATAGGCGCAGTTGTTTTGTAACAAGCTCATCCAACAAAATTATGTAGACATAGTATTTATATTCGAACTTCGAGGATACATTTAATACTTTTGATATTTACATGTCATAGAATAAGATTTGAATACAAATCGGCCAGAGACTTAAAGTTAGAACTAATTGAAGTGTTGTCAAGTTTAAAATATAACCCTTATGAACAGCGCTTAGAATTTTATTTCAATACGGATCATTTACTTATAAACGTACTATAATAACGAATAAACATTTCCCTTGTTGCCAGCTCTAGTTAGCTATAGTAAGATAACAAAGTTTCCGTATCAGAGGCAGTTTCCTCTGTTTAAGGCATAATGAACCCCGCAATATTATCAGAGGCTCATACAGTAATTTATAATGGTTATATTGTTTGGAGGCTACAATACAAATACCCTCATAACGAACGTCCCCTAATATTACTCTGTGTATATTTCCTCGTGTATTTAGGTTTTTGGTGTAAATTGTATTCAGCGTACTTGATATCGTATTTCCGCAAAACTGCCAAAAGATTAAATTTTTTAAAGGTTTCAAATAGTAACAATAATAAATTAATGGCGATTCTGAAGCCCACATTTAAAATATGACAGCTTTAAAAATAGTTGTGTTTCTTTCAAACAATATTAGTATGCTAGAGACAGAGCTCAGTTTAGTGTTATCAAATTTTGAATTTGTGACCTTCAGAATCAAGCATAAACCTGACGCTGAAGACACACTTTTAAAATTTAACAGCACAGCAGGTTGTCAAGTTTAAAGTTTGTGTCTTCAGAATAGGACCCAACATCGCTTAAAACGTAAGTACATACCACATATTTGTTAATTTTTCGCTTTAATTATGTAACTAGGTAATGCAAATCTTAGGCCCGATTCTAACACACGAGCATTTATGTTACATTTAAAAATTGATACAGTACTAAATTAATATCTATCACTGTCAAACATTATTAAGAGATGTATGTATATATGTATGTATGTAAAAGCTTTATTGCACCAAAATTAACAACAACAAAAACAAACAAAAGAATAAAGTTGTGTACAAAGGCGGACTTATCCCACTTAAGTAATGCTGTAAAATTGTTTAACTTTAGAATCGGGCCCAATTATGTAGGTAATAAAGGCCCGATTCTGTCACAAAGTTCAAATTTGAAAACACTAAAATTGTGTCTATCCTTACCTTATTTTACTATGAAGATAAAGACAAAACTAATTTTAGTTCTGCCAAAATTTTTAATGTGTCGGGCCTAATGTAGGTATCGTCATGCATGATTCAATACCTATTCAACTTTTGATTTAAGGCTTTGCTAACATACTCGTAGCACCTCGGCTGATAACATTTTGTTTAAAGTTTATACTAAATCTATGTCCCCTGTGAATTATTCAAATGAGATGTTAAAGTATAACGAAAGGGGTTGGCATATCTTATCTACGTATATCAATCTGACATGGGCATCGGAGCCAGAAATAAACTCATTATAATCACAATTCGCATCAAGGCTTTTCTCATAATAAGTTAACAAATTGTTCTTAAAATATACTCAGACATGATACTGTTTTGTATAAAATAATATTGGAATCTTGTGAATTTGTGTACCTATTGTTATTAATTTTTGTGCGGTTTTGATGGTGCAGATTGTGTCATCCATCACGCAACCTTTAGGCCCTACCTTAGGGCCCACTGATAGTAGACTAGTAGACCGTACTTACTGATAGTTGGAGCACGAGGGCCTGTAAGTACCTCGTGCTCTACCCAGGTGGAGAACCTAAGTGGACGTGTCCGGACTCTGTTGATACGCAGCACCGCCGGTGAATGAATAGAATAGAATATTTATGTCCATTACATATGTCAGATGTTACAACTAGCAACTGGTAGATTATGCCTATTTAGCCATTCTTATAACAGCATGCAAATGTTACACATTACAAATTAGACTTAATATATCAATTCAAATTACAATGTTCAATAATAATAATATGTCAATTTAATTTACGAGATCTCATGTATTCTCATGATTATTATGTCGTTATGTATTCGAACGCAGTACCGCTGCATTCAGCGGTACTGCGTTCGAATCATACATTTTCCTAATTTATTTTATTATTTACTAGCTGTGCCCGCGGCTCCGCTCGTGTGAACTACAGGATCTCCCATTCCCACTTCCGCCTCCGCCCGCTCCCGCTCCCGCTCCCGCTCCCGCTCCCACTCCCATTCCAACTACCAGCTCCAAATGTAGTCTCAAACTCTTTGCAACCTGAATAGTACGGAAATTTATGCAATATTTTGCATACTAACCTTACCTACTAATGTATTTGAATACTAAAAATGTCCATAACTTTTTATTGAGTAAACCGATTGCGATGAAATAAAGACTAAATGTTAAGTTAAGCCACATATTTCTGTGAGAAGTCCATCAAAGTCCGTTCAGTAATTTTTAAGTGATGCGTGCACAAACTCACAGACAAACAGACAAAATTTTCTAAATGATCTTAATGTGTTCTGTTGCTTACCTTCGTTAACCGTGTTACTACCAGTCTTACTACCATTAGTAACACTTATACGCCCCAATTTTTTTGTTGCAAATATCTACAATGTACAGACACGCGAAGTTTACGATTTTATTTATTGGATTGCCACCACCTCGAATATCATCACTGGTGGTGATGAGGAATCAAGTAGTGGCTGATAATAAAATAAAATCCTGAATGTCATCAGCAGTGTTATTTTATTGATTGGATTTTAGCGCGCGTCATCATCATCATCATCAGCCTAAATACCTGTCAACTGCTGGACATAGGCCTCCCCAATAGAATACCACTTTTGGTACGTTGCCCATTGGGGGATTTGCCATAATCACCACTCTTGGCAGGCGGATTGGTGATCGCAGTAACGATCTTAACATACACACACAGGAGAGCGCTGCTGCCTGTCCCTGGTGCAATCCCTTAGTTGCCTTAACGACATTCACGGTAAAGATAGGGGTCGCCCTATTCTAAGTCCACGGCGTGTATGTACCTAATGTAGATTCGTAGATCCCAGTAACATAAAGTTTAATGCACAGACGATGCTGATGCCTAACTCCTGAATTTGTAGTTAATCGCTTCTTGCGACTTCCACAGAAGGTTGGGTACTAAACTATTTCGAATACCAAGCGGTTAAGAAAGCATAGGTAGATATTATATTTTAAATGCCACCTTACTGCCTACTTCACCTCAATACCATACCCTCTGTCCTAATTTCACAATTTCATATCGTATTCCTTAAAATGTCTCAAGAGTGAGATACTACAAAACACGGGGCAATTTAAGCCCCCAGTTTGGGTTTAACAAGGTCCCGTTATTTCGGCAAGTCATGAGTCGAACAACTTTTTGTACCAAGTTCGTTGCGAGGGGTGACGTCTTTAAAACCATAACTGATGTTCTAGATAAGGGGAAGGAACTTGATTGAGCTTTTATTTTTGATTTATTTAAATATTTTTTATTAACTACATTTATACACGTCACTCTCGACCGTTCCACAAATAGAAAAAGTAGCATCTACAATATCTAGTAAAAGCGCAAAACAAAACAAATAAAAACATATGCATTAAATTGGTAAAATATTTCTAAATAGTAACCTATATATGTTATTTTATTTAGGTTAATATACGCCATCACTGTTCATTAAAATTTGTTCAGGCGTTGTGATGTGATTGAGCCACAAACAGACATCCACACCTTCGTATTAGTTTTCTCTCCTGTGTCGCCCAAAACTGTTACAAACGGTCTCTGCAACGGTCGATAGATCAAAAACTTCATTTTAAAAGGGCCCAATATCCAAGAATCGATAGACAGAAGTGCGGTGCACGCCGCGTGCGGCACTAAGGGTACCGCAATACCTACGTGCAAGGGTCCTCCCCTCTGACTCATAAAGAGGGTGGCGGCCTCCCCCTCACTTTTGAGGGTTAGGTCGATATTGCTCTCTTTTGTTTTCGCACTTCGAACGCACTATATCGTTCGTTTCTAGACAGTATTTATGCTAATCCTATTTACCTATACTTATCACAAATTTTATAGATAAGTAAGATTATTTAAAATACACAATACAATGAAGAGAGGTAAACAAACAAAAGTTAGTAGTTTTACTTTCATGGCCGAAGCTTTGGACCAAATTCTGTTTTAGTCAACCTTTCGAAATTCCAATATTACCAGTAATAACTAGTAAGGACTCGTAAATATTAAATTATATTTTTAATCATAAATGTAAATTCGTATTTCTATAAGTTTATCTTGAATTTCGCTGTATTGATTCCCGTAATGAGAATATAACAGTCCTCGTACCTAATGCAATTATACACGACTAGAATTTTATTTTCGTTTGCCCAAGAGTACGCCCCCAAAACTTAGGGGCTTCCCGGGCATTGAACTTGGGGTGCAATCATCAATGTATGCAGAAATACTACATATGTAATCATATAGATAGTACTGCAAAATTTCAATAAGCATTTTAAGCGAGGTATTTTAGTACGAGGTGCGAGGCAGAAACAACGTAGTTATTTTTTATTTAATAAACGTACGTCATTTCCATTATCATTATTAATCAGCAGCCACTGATTGGACGAAATTATATAGTTTGGTCTAGGAAAATGTGACCGCCTCGTAGTCTTAGTTTAATTCATTAGACTAGAGCACCAGACCAGAGGTCCTGCGTTCAATTCCCACATTCACACACATCTTTGCACAGTTTGCAAGTAGATCTCGGTCTGGAAGTTATATTTGTGAATTGTCTTATTTATTTATTGTATAATGCAGTCCTATACAGGAGAAAGTCCTAGTTTGGGATTACACAAGTGCATATTTTATTATTTAGGCAGCGCCATCTCTTGACCAGCTGAATAACTTTACAGCTTCTCTTATTATATGAAGACTACCTAGCTGTCGCCTGCGATTCCTTCGCGCGGTATCATTAACAATGCACCTGTGTTAAAAACATTTTTCGTAGTTGTAGTGCAACTTTACGCACATAACATCGAAATCGTTGGGCTTAGGTTATTGATATCATCTAGTCTCTGAATAAAATAAGATTGTCAATTCGTGAAGAAACCGCTGTTTGTTACAATAGCAGTTAGACATCAGACACTAAGTTTTTGTTGCAAGTTTGGAAAGAATATCGAAATTTCGATCACCCCCAATGATCCAATTCTCCCCCTCCCCTTCTTCTCATTCCCCCACTCTTCCCTATCCTATACCCCAACCTTTCCCACCCCTTCAGCCTTCCCCTTTACCCCTCCCATTTCCCATCCACTTTCCCTACTCCAAACCTGCCTATCCTCTCCCTCCCCTTCCCCCACTTCTTCCCTTCCGACACCCTTCTCCTCCCTTGCCTTTCCTGCCACCCTCTCCCCCTATTTTTTGCATACCCAATTAACTATACAACAAAATGCCTGTCAGGTAGTGATAGATTACAAGGCCAGTAATTATGGAATAAAAAAATTTTTATCGAGACTTGTGGAAATACCCAAAAATACAACAGCTTACACAAAAATAAACTATAAATAACCTATAAAACATTTCTGTGAGTTACAGTCAAGTTTTTGCAAAGACCGCCCCCGTTCCCACTTCCGCTCCCGTTCTCTTCCCACTTCTACTTCCACTCCCACTCAGACTCGACTCTCAATATCCCAATCCCAACCCCAACTTCAACCCCATCCCTATCCCCAAAAACTAATTTTCACTCATACCAATACGCGCGGCGCCGTTCGCCGCGGCCGTTGACCTCGCCCATATGATGAACATACTCTTACGTTCGAGAAATATTGCATTTTTTTTATCAAAATTTTCGTAAAAAAGACATGTTTTTTTCATGAATGATTTCTAAATGTGATACTGAGTTACTGGAAGAAATATTAACAGTCGTTTTATTACGAGTATCATCCGATATAATGGGTTCTAGAAAAAAATACTTTATTAATATCTCAGGTTCTAAGTGGCGTATCAAGATAAAACATGCACCAGATTTTAAGTTAAACCACCAGCAAGACCACTGTTTAACTGCATCAAATTTCATTCAGTAGTTTTTGCGTGATGCGGTAACAAACATACATACAGACAGACAGACATAAATTAAAAAAAAAGTTTTAGCTTCTATTGGCCCTATAAAGACCACTCATAATTTTTTTTTAATATCTCTCATGTACAGACGTAGACCAGTTACAGTTTTATTATAAGTATAGATTGTGCCCCGAACTCGAAGCTATTAAACAGTGAAAACGCCGTCAAATTCTGTTCAGTAGTTTCCAAGATTAGCCCGTACATACATCGTACAGAGTCGCCTTTCTTTTGTTTCTTTACTGTTTTATTATATGTACAGATACCAAACCCCTATTTTATTAACCCTATATACCTTATTGTTATGTTAACCCTATTTACCTTGTGATATTCCAGGGTATACTCGCCTATCCAATTTCCAGTATGTCATACTAAGCAGTGTAACAAGTTGGACATTTTTGTCCAATCTGTCCGATCGCAGAGGTAATAGTATGGACTAACCCACCTTAGCAATGTATTTTTGTAAAAACCACCGTAAATACTGTAATATATATGAACATCATGTTCATAAGCATAAAAAATTATCTATACAACAAAAGCATACCTAGAATAATAGAATACCTTGTAATGAGGAAATTATTAATTTATTTCCGTTTAAGTTTAATGCGTTCAATTATTGTCGTGTAAATGATTTTTAATTATGAACATTTTACTCTGACCACAGGTCTGGCCCTATCATGAAAGAATTTTTTTTTTGCGCCTCATAAGTCACCTCAAAAATTTTACATTCGTGATTTGGTTATTAAATTGGATAACAGATGTCACTTGTACGAAACTTGTTATTAAATTAGATAAATTTAATAACAAATTTCGTGTCAATCATTTGAAGTGCGAACAATTATTTTCCTTCATAGTATGACCTGTATGTACTTAAATATATAAAAGTAAGATAAAACGGTTCGGGCATAAAACAACAATTTATTTCAAAATACAGTCAATTATCCGGTACACAAAGTGCAACACATCATTGTCCTACAGCATTCCAAACATAAAAGACACGGACTCCAAACCAGTACAGCTAATAAGAACAACAGAACATCTCCCACCGACCTTAAAATATGGAGCAAACTAACGCAGTGCGGGTAGAACCATTGAAATTTGTAATACACTTTCAACCAAGGTTTCTTCCTTAAAGAAGCCATATACAGACTGCACTCGAAGTCCATGGGCTCACGTCTACGAATCAACCGCTTTTTACGAGCAAGTAGTCTAGCTTTGGGATCTTTATCGCACATGTGAAAAATGTAGTTCGTACAAGCGTTATTTTCCATAAACTGCCTAAATCTTTGAAAACAAGACATTGCACCGAACCTTCTCTTCACGCGCTTCGCTGTTGAACCTACGCCGCTGTCACTCCAGGCTGTTTTTAAATTAGTTAGTATTCGGCCTGGATCATGTTTAGCATCGTTCATTTGTCTGATGGTACGTTTCGGATTCAGAATCAGCCTGCTTAAAGTCCGTAAAAAACCAGTTGCAGTTTTACCAGCCAATTGTCCTATATCCACAACAGACTCGGCAGCAAGTAACCAAGCATTAGTATTTCTGTACTTTATCACTTGGGCATCCATTAGTTTTTCTTCTTTCCTTCGCCGCTTTCTGCGTAAATCATCTTCTATTTTGTTTCTTTTTTGGCGTTCAAGGTAAGCTTTTAGGTCCTTTGCTTTCTTTTTTCTTTTCTCAGCTAATTTTTTCTTATCCTTTTGTTCTTTTTTCAACGCTTTTCTACCCTTTTTTGAAAATCCATGAGCTTTCATCTCCATCTTCATAGTTTCAGCATCACATATTTTTGTTCCACATACACAAGGGTGCTTTCTTCTTTCTTCCAATTTCTTTCGGTCGGCAGATTTCGATTCCATTTTCTTCAGTTCTACAGCACAAGGCGCACTTCCACATATGCACGGTTCTTTACCAACACCAAACATTCTACCAAACTTGGAAGCTTTTTGTGCTAATGATACGGAAACACCTTGTGGCGATTTATGTTGTTGGTGCTTCATACTTTTGCAAATACAGCAATTACACGACTTTCCGTGCAACAGTCTGAGTTCTTCAGGTGTTATACTATCTCGCTCGCCTTTTTGAAGTTTTGTCATTTTAGAAACTTTTTCAATAATTTCTTCTCTATTTAAAATAGCCATACTATGAGAATCCAACTTCACCTGAAACATCGGCTTATAATCACACGTATCTTTTTGAGGTGGATTTAGAAACCAGATTTTAGATCGACACTTTTCAAACATTTTGATTATTTTCATCATAGCATCTTCATCGCTTTGTGTTTCACATACAGTTTTACATTTCTCATCTTTGCCTAAAAAACTGTGTAAGTGACGCGGCGTAGGTGCATCTGACTTTGATTTCTTCGATGGTGCTGAACCGCAACATGCGCAAGGCTTTTTGGTTTTACATATAATTTTTTTTATTTCCGAACGTTTTATGGATTCTTCACGTTTTATTGGCGTTTCTCCTTTTTTATTTTTTGGAATTTCACTAAAATTGGTATTTAGGCAGGACTTTATTTTGTTTTCCTGATGTTTATTTTCTTGCGGTTTACTATCTTCTGTTTTGGCCTTTTTACGCTTGTCCGGATTTTTAATCAGTACACAAGTTTCACAGTTACCTTGACAATCGCCCTGACAGTTCTTTAAAATGCCTTGTTTTGGTGAAATTAATGTATGTTTCTTTGATTGATTTTGCTTCTTTTTGAGTTTTACACCCACATTATCCCTTGGACACGGGCAATAAACGTTTACTTCTGTTCCACATAGTTCTTCACCACACTCATAACATACGTTTTTAGTTACCCTGTCTTTGCGCCTTTGGTGATTTTCTTTCGTGGGTGAAATTAATGTAAACTGCACAACTTTTTCATCCATAAATAATGGCTTTTCTTGGTGTTTAAAAGATTTTTTGTCTTTGTCGTAGAGCATTTGACAATATGAACATAGATATTTATTATTATTATATTTGTGTGGAACAGGAGAATGGTTTTTTGAATAGTTCGATGTAGTTGTCATATAATTTTCCCCTACATCACCTGATTGAAACTTAGAATATTCCTTTCTTTCTTGAACAATATCATTGGTATAGATTTTGCGAAGTTTATCATTTTCGGATGTTTTCGTTATTTTAAGGCTCTTAGATTTCTTAGGAATCGAAACAATATTTAAGTGAGAAGGCCCACGATCGCTTTTGGTACTTTTAAGTGCATCTGTGTTCTGAGTGTTCAAATGTGGTCGTCGTTCATCTTTTTTAATTTCAGCGAACCTAGGTACCCGTTGCGCATGTTCCGAATTAAAATTTGTATGAGTAATTAAATCTTTTTTTGATTTCGCCGACTTTTTGAACAGCTGTGTACAATATTGTACAACATTTTTAATACTAAATTTATTTCTAGAATAAGAGCTGTTTGTTTCTTTCGTATATGTTAATTGTTCTTTAAAGTTAGTAACTTTTTCGTTTACTGCCTTCTTAAAAGATCTTCCATTTGCGGATATATTACGTATTCTAATAATATTCGTCCTACAATTACGATATGAACGATATTTTCTGGCTGAATGAGGTCTATACGGACAAAATGATGCAATGCTGTTATTTTTATTAAATTTACTAGGAACATAAGGAAATATTGTCTTCATTTCATTTGAACTTTGACTTTGTTTTTTATTGAAAACTACTCTATTTCCAAAAGTTTTACACGGGGAAGACAATTCATGTTTATCTTTGTTCAAAAAAGGAATATCATTACTCATCGGAGCTTGGTGACGTAGCATTTTATCATTTTTTAGGTTACTACTATATAAATCTGACATGTTCATATGATTTTTCAGAGATACCCTTCCAACCGCGACTTCTTTTGGGTATTCCGCTATGTTTCTTGGTAGAGGTGAGTTCTGAAGTTGTAATGTGCAAAAGCATCTTTGCAGTCTCCTACCCACACCTATATCGTCGGTTTTCACGCATTCAGATTGAGATTGACAATCTTTTGATATGGCTTCATCATGAGAAACACCTGCATTTTTTCTGTTACCTTTATCTCTCAAATCTTTAGGATAATAAGTACGGTTGCTGTCTAATCTACCATTACGCGGCGGTAAAATTTCTTTGTAAAATTCAATACTACAATTGATGTTTGAACCATATCTGACTCCCTTACGGAATGGATTATCAAATCGTGGCTGTTTAATTACGTGCGATTCAGGACTATACGTTCCAGTTTGTACAGTTTTCTTATCGTGAAAATTACATTGAAGGTTTTTAGATTTACAAGTCGGTGCACATCTTGCAGCCATGCTACTTACATTAGTTTTTTTGGTATAAGTTCCCACTGATCGTCTCCTCTTTTTTATTCTTTCTAGGCACTCATATGCATCACATTGCCCAGGTATACACGTACGAGGCTCACACTCATATGGACTCAACGACAAAATATTTTGAGCCACATATTTCGTCTTAGTAGAAGTTATCTTATTATGGATTTGACGTGGTGGGGGCTTATCTTTCAAGCTTACGAAGTTAGAGGCTTTGATTTTTTTTATCTCACTTACTTGTTGAGTCTTTTGCAGTTTTAATGTACAAAAGCACCTTTTTAATAAAGGTCCCAAACCTTTGGTTTCTGTTTTTATACAACTTGCCTGTAACTTTTGATTACGAATTTTTGTTTTATCATGTGAAGCTCTTGTATTTGTATAATTTTGTCCTTTTATCTCTTTAGGTCTTGGTTGACTGGCAAAATCAGGAGATCTATCTTTAAATAACTCAATATCAAAGCTTAAACTGGATCCTACCCGTAAAGCCTGACGATTTGAATTATAATACTGAGAGTGTGCAGGTATATGATCGACCTTTCTAGTTTTTTTACGCAAATCAATCTTGTCATCATATCGATATGAATGTCGCCTGTTTTTTTTAGTTTCCGATGCATAGTTGTCTTCACCACGCGGTTGCACAGATGGCTTTCTTTTCTCACTTTTACGTTGGCGTACAATTTTGTTCTCATTTTTAGAAGTATTCAGTTTAATTACATTTTCATAAATTTCGTCTTTATTCAAAATTGTCATATCTTTAGAATCCAAATTAATTTGAAACAACGGTTTATATTGTCCCGAAATATTTTGAGGTTGGTTTGCATGTGGATTACGCGGCGTACATTTATTTTTGGTTTCTGTTTCCTCTCCATGAACTTTGAAGTCTAATTCTTTTGGTTGCGGACTAATTTCCACGCTTACAAAATTAACAGTTTTCGTTTCTTGTGCTGCGTATCGCGCTTTTTGCAATTTCAATGTACAAAAGCATCTTTTCAACAAAGGTCCCATACCAGAACCTTTGTGCTCTGTCTTTATACCAGTAATCTGTGATTTTTCCAGACAGTGGTTATTTTGACAATATGATCCTTTATTTGTGTAATTCATTTCATTATTATCGTTATAAGCAGTTGCTTTAGGGCTGGTCTCAAAATCATGTGATCGACCTTTAAAAAACTGACAATCAAAACTGAAGCTGGATCCCACACGTACAGCTTGTTGATTGGAGTTACCAAACGTAGGATAATGTCGGGTCCGATGGTTTGGTTTTTTCGTTACAGAAACTTTTGTTTGTTTGGATCTAATATAGCACTGAGTATTTTTACATCTTGACTTGGGATCTTTATAACATTGAGTATCTTTGCATTTATCATATTTTGAAGTTAACGTAGTAGTAGATCTATTGCGCCGTTTTATTCGTTCAAGACACTTATATGGATTACATTCTCCAGGAACACATGTATTGGGTTCACACTCGTACGGTTTCAAATTGTATATTTTTTTCTTAGTTCCGACACCGATACTTACACTTTCATTGTTTGGTTTGTAATGCTTTGGAGTGGATGTTTTAACAGACTTGGAATGAAGAATGTTCGGGCTGGGCTGCTTGCCCATTTTCTGGAGTTTCAACGTACAAAAACATCTTTTTAAAAATGGCCCTACACCTGCGCTTCTAGATTCAGTTTTAGTCTCATGCGATTGTAACCCGCGATTACGAACGCATATTCCTTGACTACAGTTCGCACTTTTATTCTTAATTTTTTTCGATTCAGTTTCTTCGTGTCTATTTTTTATATATTTGTCTTTATCAGTTGCAGCCGATATTTCAGCAATATCAGGCATTGTGTCTTTGTAAAATTCAATATTAAAACTAAAACTAGAACTAATTCGTACAGCTTGTCTAAATGGATTTTCAATAGATTTAAACCTTCGGTCTTCAACTACATATGTTTCATTATTACCAGTCGTTCGATGTTTATATTCCAGGCGTTTTGATTGAGTGCGTTTGGCTTTTGCCAAGGGAGTAGTGGAGCTGGAAATTGCACGTTCTCTGGTTCCATCAGTACCAGACATCCTAGATTGTATTTCTCTTCTCTTAATTCTTTCTGCACATATATAAGGATCGCATTCACCTGGTGCACATACTCCAGGTTCACATTCATAGGGATCAAGGTTCCGTATAGCTTTATGTTTTATAGGTCTTCTACTTCTAAACGTGGCTTTACTACTAACAGTGTTTGTCTTCGGTGGAAGTATTACCTTTACTTCCTCAATTTCGGCACTATTAGAGGCATTTTTGAAAGTTGGTTTAGCTATTTTGTTATCAGTTTCAACTGTTTCCATTTTATTAGTTATAGTAATGTTTTTGTCCGGTTTAGCTGTGTTATTGACAAGCTTATTAAGTCTTAAAGTACAAAAACATCTCTTTAAAAAAGGACTTAATTCTGTCGCTGTAGATCCCATCTTTTTTGCAAGAATTTGTGAGTCTATGTGGCGAATATTTTTTGAAATTTGACTTTTTTTATGTTTCGCACGTATTGATGGTTGTTTGATAGAGCGTCTATTGTAATTTTTTTCATTTCCAAATTTAGGGAGTCCACCTCTTGTTGAATTGTCATTAAACGATTTATCTTTAAAGAATTCTACATCGAAACTGAAACTAGAACCTAATCGCACAGATTGCCTGGATTGTCTATCAGATAGTCTGTCTATTGGTGTTCTTTGTGCAAATGCCTTTGTAGACTGTATCGGTTTATCGCGATGTTTATATTGCATTCCATTTTGCACTTTTATAGCTCTGGATGTTGCTGATGACAAACTTGATACAGATTTTTTTCGATATTGTACTGTTGAAGTTCCGAATTCTTTACGCAAACGTTTTTTTATAAGTTTATCGCATTCATACGGATCACATTCGCCAGGAACACATACGTTAGGCTCACATTCGTATGGTAATAATTTTAACTTCTTTTCTTTTGTCATAACACTTCTAGAGTGCAATGTTGGTATTTCTTTGAGAGCTTGCGTTTTTGTGCCTTGACTTACCACACCGAATTGTTCATTCTGATTTGGATGTTTACCTTGTTTTTGAAGTCTTTGAGTACAGAAACATCGTTTCAGAATTAGTCCTACCCCAGAAGCCCGATGTTCTGTTTTGGTCCCCGCTTGTGATTTTCGACCGCGTCGCCCTACAGCTGTTGTTGTTGACATTTTATTAGTTTTGTAGGTACGTTTCTTTCTGTGTGTCTTTTGACGTGGTTTGATGATTTTTGCGTCGTCTTGGAGATCTGATTTAGGTATCTTATCTTTAAAGAATTCAATATTAAAACTAAAGTTTGATCCAATTCGTACCACCTGTTTATTTGGAGACATGTGTTTTGAAGATTGAGTGTATCCTCTTCCAGTATTTCGAATTTGAGCTGTGTTTCCGCGGTTTTTTCTGTCTCGAGAATCAGACTGAATTCGTTGTCCCTTTATACTTTTTGAATCAGTCAAACTAGAGACAGACTTAGATTTTATAGATCCTGTGCCAAACTCTTTCGTTTTGTACTTTGTTTTTCTCTTTTTAATTAATTCTAAACATTCGTATGGATTACATTCTCCAGGGACACAAATATTGGGCTCACATTCATTAGGGTCTAAAACGCGGAGTCTGTGAGGTTTTGTATTTTGTCTTGTTGTTGTAGTTTTAGCTTTGAATAAGTCAATTTTGTTTTGGGAGGTCATTGTACTATGACTTGCATTTTGAAGACCATTTTCTTCTTTTGTATTACGTTTTTCCAGTTTTAATGTACAAAAACATCTTTTTAGCATTGGAGATCCACTAGATCCTCTATTGACTATTGTTGTTCTTGATTGTGAGTCTTGATTATGGCGATTAAATGTCCTTCCTTTTGTGCCTCTTGCTCTTCGGTTCATAGTTTTAACTGATTTTGTATTAGAATATTTTAATCTCGGCTCATCACGATTTTTACGGGTAACATGTGATCTGTCTTTTGAAAATTGAATATCAAAACTAAAAGTTGAACCAACACGCACCATTTGTTTCTGAGGTTTACTGGTGCCACCCTTATATTTAACAAGTGGATTTCTTGCATGTGTCGTTTTCGCTGAACGTTTTTGCACGTTCGACTGGAGTTTTATAGCTCTTTGACTTGGTGTTAAATTGGAGTAGCTAGATGTAGATCTGGACATGGCGTCAGTACCAGACATCTTAGAAGCTCTTGTTCTCATACGCCTCGCTATTTGTTTCTGGCAATCATAAGGATCACACTCATACGGTACACATACACCAGGTTCACATTCATATGGTTTCAGTTTATGGCCTGTTACATCTGTGTTTATGTTCATCGTACAAAAACACCGACTCAAAAAAGAACTTCCATCTGTGAACTGACATCGACTTACATCTACTTTTGACGGGTCTTCTCTGAACTCACTCATTCTGTTATTTCCTGTATATTTATGTATAAACGGTTGCTTATTCATATTTTCCATATCATGTTCAAGGCCAATAGTATTGGAAATAGATTGAACGTTATAAATCGTGTCTTTTAAAATTGTTGTGTTAATGCTAAAACTTGAATTAACTTCAATATTTCGTTGTAAATCATTACTACTACAGCTTTCAAAGGGTTTAAGTAGTAAAGAGTTAGATTGAATCACTCTGTGGAGTTTTGGTACATTGCGATTATTTTTTGTACGAGTACCTAAACAAAGTTGTCTCTTTTCCATTTCTAATATTTTTTTACTTTTACGATACCAATATTTCGAGCGATTTGAGTCATATTCATACCCTGGCCTGTGAGTAGTAATGTTTGTTTTTGCTATTGTCATTCTACTCACGGTATATACTTTAGGTGGTCTTACATTAGTTTTAATATTAGCATTTTGAAGCCGTTTGTCCTTTTTACGCAGCTGCAATGTACAAAAACATCTTTTAAGCGCTGGCCTTATGCCTGCAGCTTTGTGCTTTTTCTTTCCACCCTCTGCTTGAGACTCTTGATTACTCATTGATATCTCTCTAGCTTCTGTGCCAGTAATTTTTTTACGTCTCACAGCTTTACGATAGCTTTTCACTTTAGGAGTCCTGACCATGACTTTGCTTTCTACCAATGGCTGACGGTCTTTGTAAAATTCAAGGTCAAAATTAAAATTAGAACCTAATTTCACAGATTGACGCGAATGTCCCAAAGAAATTGATTCAATTGATTTCAGAAAGCGAGTGGGTTGCGTGGCATTTTTTCTTGTTATATGAGGTGCAGTAGAAATTCTTTGCCCTCTTAACCGGGTTTTACCTATTCCAGTTCCAGAACTTATAGTTGGATTCTGAGTAAGACTAGACCCGGATATCATTTTAATTTGATTTGTTGATGTACCATGTTTTTTCGAATGCCCTCGTCTTTTAATCCTGTCCAAACATTCGTAAGGGTTGCATTCACCAGGTGTACACACGTAGGGCTCACATTCATATTGTTTCAACTTATGTGTATACCGAATAATATTATTTTTCGTTTTGGTACCCTTAGAAGCCGTTGTTAGAGGGATTTCGTTTTTTAATATTGGTGTTGCTGTACCAGTAGTAATCATTTCTTTCCGATCTTTCTTTTTATTATCTTTGTAAAGTTTCAAAGTACAAAAACATCGCTTCATTGCGGCTCCTATACGCGCATTTTGTTTTTCTACTTGTACAGGTACAGACATATGATCTCGATTGATATCTCCTTGAGAACCACTGTTTTTAAAATGCTTTTTCTTATTTTTTATATTTTGAGATTGTCTCAGAGGAGATACATATTTGATAGGTGAGGCATTTAATGGCGACTGTCTATCTCTAAAAAACTCCATATCAAAACTAAATGTAGAGCCAATCCTAACAGCTTGTCGATTTGGGCTACTAGGTGATGTCTTTATTTTACTTGTAATTTGGTTTAGAATCACGTTTTCCTTGTATTCTCTAGCTGGAACTTCTGTTTGGTAAGTAATCACACTAGATTGCACTCTCTTAGCTCTCGGAGTAACTGATCTTGATGTAAAAGTAGCTGCAGATCTTGTTTTGCTGTTCTTTGTACTAGAATGTTTAGCGTGACGTCTTATGCGCGCTCCTTGTGTTTTATTCAATATTTTTAGGCATTCGTAAGGACTGCATTCACCAGGTATGCAAATACCCGGTTCACACTCGTATGATGCACGTGCAGGCTGAACGTGTTCGTGGCTCTGATTCCGTAATTCTTTCTTTTTCTCCTTTAATTTTCTCGTTTGTGTTCTAGCCGACCGTGCATTTACAGATAGGTTTGATGTTAATTGTTGTTTTACGTTTCCCTTATTAGGTTTCAGTTTTAATGTGCAGAAGCACCTGCGTAAGCTGTGTTTAGTTGTAGTGTATTTTGTTTTCAATGTTGATGTGCTTCCCTGAGATAGTCTATTTCTTTGATGGCGCTCCTTTCTGTTCACCCCTTTATCTTGTTTCCTTTTCTTTTGTCCAAAGTTTTTCTGTTGTCCAGAGAAATCTTTACTATTAGCGGTAATAACTCTAAGAGTATTAGATGTAGGTTTATCTTTATAAAATTCTATGTTAAAACTAAACGTCGATCCAATACGTACAGCTTGTCCTTGTGGAGTGGCACTGCGTGCCAAGGGTTTCTTTTGAACAATCTGGGGCGATGGCTGAACTTCTTTTGTTTTACTGGGTGTATAAGTTTGAATTTGTTTAAACCTGCCGCTTGAAGCAGGTTTTATTAAACTAGAAGCCGACTTTGTTTGTCGGGTAGTATTCGTGCGTGCTGAATGATGTTTTACATATCGTTGTTTTATTAGTTTATCACATTCATAAGGGTCACATTCACCATATACACATATACCAGGTTCGCATTCGTAAGACTTCAAACGCAGCGGTTTCTGACGACGGCGTGGGGTTTTAGTTTGAACAGTCTCCTCACTGTACCTGGATAGAGCTTTTAATTTCATAGGAGCCGTAGTTCCTTTTGTAGCAGATTTCGTTAATTTAACTTTGTTTTCTTTGGGCTTTAGTTTAAGAGTACAAAAACATCTCTTCAAGGCATGTCCACCCGCCAGTGTATCTTTATCCCCTGTTTTTAGTATTGCTTCTGATGTTCTATGCCTTTGTCCCATTTTTCTAGCGTTATGACCCATGTGCTTTTTATTCATATCCTTTCCTGAATTTACCCTGAAGTTGGGTTCTTTCTCTAGCTCCATTTGAGAAGATTTTAGAGGTCTGTCTTTGTAAAACTCTACATTGAAACTAAAAGTGGAGCTTATGCGAACAGCTTGGCGATTAACTGAACTATCCGAAACTGTATTTCGAGGTGTCTTGTCTTCTTGAGCAACATAAGGTTGAATTATACTAGTTGAAGTAACTTTTTGAGGTTTATTTCGTCGTTTTATTTGTTTTTTATCGACATCACCCATATAAGCAGTTTTTGAAGGTTTAGCGCCAGATTGGGTTATGTCTGTCATAGATTTCACTGATTTACTTTTTTTAGTTTTCTTTGTTGAGTCCTCCTTTTTTCCTGCCATTGTATCTACTTTATTTGTTCTTTGTTTTTTCTTCTTAGTAGAGATATTGATACTAATTTGTGGCTTAGCTACATCTGTGGATTTCATTTGGAGCGTTTCTTCTTTCTTTCCAGTTCCCACCGTGGCAGTCGTCTTCATTTCATTGGCTTGTCCTGTGGATATCATTTGGATTCCGTCTTTTGTTCCTGTCCCAACTATGACAGCAGTATTTATTTCTTTACCTTGGTCCGTGGATTTCGTTTTTAGGATTTTTTCTTTTTTTGTTGTACCTATTTTTGTACCTGTCATCTCTTGTTTTTGTATTTTGACACTAGACGTAGACGATGACTTGCCAATATTTCCTTGGCGTTTACGGGTAATTTTTTCTTTACTTTCTCTAATCTTTGATACCCGTAATCTACGTGCTCTATTTCGCATTAGTATCTTGAGACATTCTTGAGGATCACATTCCTCTGGGAAACATTCATGTTCACATGCCCAATGTTCGATCTCTTCCATTAGTTTTAGTTTGTCTCTGAATTTGGTGACTGAATCCTTTTTTATTTCGAACGCTTTTTTTTCTAGGTTTTTTGGAACAACTTTTCTTTTGGGACTAAGTTTTGAAATTGGCACAGTTTGCATAGACTTCCTTGCACCCTCAATTTTTTGTTTCATCATCTTTTTCGTCTTTTTTAAATTTTCTGCAGATTTCTTAGCTCCAGTTTTCATTTTTTCTACGGAATTTCTAGTCCCAGTTATTAGTTTTTCCAACGATTGCCTAGCTCCGGCCTTTAATTTCTCGATAGATTTCGAAGCCTGAGCTTGCATTTGCAATTTGTTTTCTTCGTCCAAAAATTTTGACTCTTTTAATTTTCTTTGTGAAGTTTTAGCTCCTGCTTCCAAACCACGCTTAAGTCTAGTATCAGATTCTTTCAATTTCTTGAGGGATTTTTTAACTAAAGCTTTTGCTTTGTATGCTCCGTGTGTTTCAAATGTCTTCTCTTCATACACTTCTCCATACTCATATTTCATAGCTGGAACTCCCTTCTCCGGCCGCATTTTCATTCTTTTTATCATCGCTTTGGATTTTCGTTGAATTGTATCCTTTAAATCGAATGTACACGTGCAAGGCACAGACCGACCATGTTTAGCTCTCATGTGCAAACGTCTGTTTGCTCGAGCCCCCCCTGGCTTTCTGATCTTGTTTACCACGCTTGTTTTTGACAATGAATTTCCACTGCCATGACGGGCATGCTCGTCTCCACGAATATGGCCCTGATTACGATCGTGTGCGCTTTTACGGTTATTACGCACGTTTATCTTTTGAGCATGAGCGCCTTTATGATGGCCGTGTCCGTGGTGTTTATGTTCTTTCCCACCGTGAGCGTGAGGTCCATCAGGCTGGCAGATACAACAGCTGCAACATTCGCTTATGTCTTTATTAGATCCTGAACCTTTGCCTCTATCAACTAAGTCGACAAGTTCTAAGATTGCTTGCGTGCTGCTCTTATCTATATCATCATGTTTGCTACCTCGCTTTCCTGGTCTTAAGTCTGCTTTTCCACGCACACTTACGTTGCTACTAGAAAGCAGTTCTTTCCTGACGTCGTCATAGACGGCTCTGGTTCGTATTAATTTTGTTAGTAATTTTTGTTCTCTTAATGGAATGTACTTCCCAAGGTATAGTTTGTCGATCCTGGAACCGTCCGCTATAAGCTGGTGCAGCGAAGGACGTTCCGATTCACTCCGGGATATGCAGGAGGTACAGGAGCACCCTGGACCGTGGCCCGGTTTCATAGTGTGTTGCTCTTTATGTAGCTACTTTAATTAACATCCAAACAAAAGGGTGACAAATAAAATCAAAAATCTTTTAACGGGCACAACTTAACGTTCACAAAATGGAACAGTCCTTTCACATGACACGTCACAGGACATGGTACCTGAAACCGACATCAAACAAAAAAGTTAAGCAACAGGGGCGGTGGTGATGGTGGTTGGGACCAGTTGACTTATATGGGCTTATGTGGAGAACCCCACACTGACACGGGCAAGGTGCGACTTGTGGCATAAATTTGTATAGGCCACGTCTTACTCGCCACCGGCTGTGTGAAGGTGGCTTTAAGACGTCAAATATTTCTGTCAATTCTCTTTGATATTTTCCCAGAATGGAACGCCAATTTTTAACAGACTTCGAAAAAAGGAGGAGGTTCTCAATTCGACAGCATGTTTTTTTTGTATGCATAAAACATATAAAAAATAACTGTAGATACTAAGTCATTACATTACAACAGGAACCCCATCTAGGTATACAGCACACTCTTCTACATTTCTATGGGTCAATCGTTTCGTGTTTTTAATTAACTTTTCATACACGAGTTGAAATTTCCTAATTTCGAAAGCCAAAAATAATCATTATGCTATGTTATGTTCTGTCTGTATATGTACAATACAATATACTTTATTACACAAATAGAATATATAAATACAGTTACTATTTACAGAAGCTACATGGATAATTTAGGCGATTTTATTTATATAAGAGATTTTATCCAGACAACTATGTATTTTGTTACATCTGTACTTAAAGCATATTATACAATTCTGGAGTTAGGCCATTTTTTACTCATGTGACATATTCTGAATATGTCACTTGCCCCGTTAGAGAGTGCAAAATGTCTTTGTAGTTCGACGGATACTATCCGAAATGCTTACGGACTTAGCTTTTGTATAACCATATTTGCGGTGCACTTCGGAATACCATGTATTGTTTATATTGTTTTGAAGACGCAAATGCGTTTGTTTTCATACGATATTGGATTTTAGTATGAACGTAACGTATCACATGAACGTAATATATCGATAGTGGAAAGATAAAACCGTTTAAGTGCCACCTGGTGGAATATCGACGACTATCTGGTAAAACAGAAGGTTGGAGTGATTCTTTAACTTTTAATATACAATTAGATGGCATATTCTGACAGTCGTTTATCGAATTATATAAAAATTTGTCTAGCTCTCTCCTTGATAGACATCAAGGAGAGAGCTATGCTCGGGGTTTCTTTGAAGAATATGACTCGTAATGAGGAGATCCGACGAAGAACGAAGATAGCCGACATAGCCGAAAGGATTAGCAAGCTGAAGTGGCAGTGGGCTGGCCACATCTGTCGCAGAACCGACGGCCGTTGGGGCAGAGGGGTTCTGGAGTGGAGACCGCGGCTCGGAATGCGCAGGGTGGGACGGTCGTAACGCCGCCGGCGGGAGACAGAAGACCTGAAGAAGGTGGCCGGAAGTGGTTGGATTCGAAAGGCAGCGGACAGGTTGTGGTGGTGACCTATATCCAGCAGTGGACATCTAAGGGCTGATATGATGATGTCTTCTCTATGAAACGAAATACTTTTTTTATACTTTTGTATAAAGTTCTTTTTTTTTTTATAAAGGTTTTACCTTCCACTATCGATGTGTAAGTGTAATATATCTTTCTTACAGGACACGTAGCAGCTGGTCATCTAAAGCCTGGAGTGCCATGACAGACATTACACTAGGACTGCTCCATGGTTACTGACAGCTGCACATGTTAATGACTTGCCATCATCACAATGGCAAAATTTCTGGACTCTACAAAACAATGGACAGACAAATTTTGGACAAAGACAAACAAATTAATATTTGCTCCTTTGTCATCTCATTTTTCAGAATAAAACAACAATTTTGTCAATAAATTAAAACGTCAGAATCGTTCGAGATAAAATCATCTTCTAATATTTGTTGACACAGACAGTTGTTGCCAGTTTGTCGAAAGATGATTAGGTAGATTACATTTCAATCTTATTTTTTTTCTTTTACAAAAAGTTATGTTTACCTACTATTGTATTTCATATTTAATTCAATTCATCAATTTTTACCGAGATTTATTTAATTTTTTCATCATTTGTTTGTCATTCACTCATACGTCCACTGCTGAACATAAGCCTCCCCAATAGAATGCCACTTTTGGTAGGCTGTCCAGTGGGGAATTTGCCATAATCACCACGGTTGGCAGGCGGATTGGTGATCGCAGTAATGAGCTTAATATACACAGGAGAACGCTCCTGCCCGTCGCTGTTGTAATCTCTTAGTCGCCTTGACGACACCCATGGGAAGATTGGGGATGGCCCTATACTATGCCGGGAACCACACGGCTAATATACACTTATACTTACAATAGTAAAATCTGGACATTCTATATTGCCCATTTCATGTCAGCACCCAGACGTCCACTGTTGGACAAAGGCCTTCCCCAATGAAAGCCACCACATCCGGTCCTCTTGCCTAAATAATCCTACTAGTATTATAAATAATATTATAAACTAGCTGTGCCCGCGGCTCCGCTCGCGTGGACTACAGGATCCGCTCCCATTCCCACTTTCGTTCCCTATCCCACTCCAGGTCCAGGTCCAGGTCCAGGTGCAGGTCCAGGTCCAGGTCCAGTCGTAATCGGGTAACTCAGTCAAAAGTTCAAACACTCAAATTACACTGGTACCATACCCGCTCCCGCTACCGCTCACGAATTCAGTCGAACATTTACACCCTACTACATTCGTCGCAGTGAATGCGAGTTTTCGGAAACTATAAATTCGCATAACTTTTGATTGACTGCACCGATTGCAATGAAATAAAGTCTATATGTTACACCAAATTAAGCCACATGTTTCCGTGAAAAGTCCATCAAAGTCCGTTCAGTCGTTTTTAAGTGATGCGTGCACAAACTCACAGACAAACAGACAAACCGACAAACAGATAAACAGACAAACAGACAAAAATTTCAAAAATGATCGAAATGTGTTCTGTTGCTTAGACCCCCCAATTATTTTTTTTGCAAATATCTTCAATGTACAGACACGCGAAGTTTACGATTTTATTTATAAGATGTGAAAATTTAGATGTTTGTTACTCAATCACGCTTCAACCACTGGACGGATCGTGATGAAACTTGGCACACATATAGGTTAGGCCCTGGAATAGGACATAGGATAGTGTTTATCCCGAAAAATATCCCATTCCTTCGGGAAATACATAATAATTTGTGATGTTAAGTTTTCCACGGGCGAAGTCGCGGGCAACAGCGAGTAATCTATAAATTCTTCTTCAGCCTCCCGCTTACCAGTAAAATAAAATACAAACAATATGAAATAATATTTTCTTAACTGGATATCATGTCATGTACTTTGTAATTATTTGTTACTACTAAGGCCCTGGGATATTCATTAAAACAGTTAATAAAATCCCACGAAAAGGATATATTATTACTTCCGTGCCATATTTCTGCTTATAGCAGCCTCCCAGGAGATCCCCTAAAACTTTCAGAACGCTTAAAAGTGCCACCTAACAACATCAATCAAAGTCTATCGCTTTCTGATAGTATAGGTATAAATACAATAAACATATAGAAGTTATTTTATTCGTCACAGAGGTGAGTGACTTACGAGACACCTGCATGACAGGTTGCACCGAAGTCAGCAGACCAACTTACCTTGTTTCCTAAACAGCAAACTCCAGACAAGTGGCAGTTCCAAAGGAAAACACACACAAAAACAAAACACTTCACTATTATTCACCACTTGTTCACTCAAAAGTAGAGAAATAAGTTTTCACGCGAGTTCGGAACGGCTACTGCGTGCGGCACTAACAACTCACACACTCGGATAGCAAAGCCAAACTAAATAGAAGGAACCGGCCGGTAGCAAAGCAACTTTCCCATGGACCCCAAATATTTTTGTAATATGATACAGCGCCATCTATGAATCATGTCTAAAGTACTTACTATGGTTGCATTTTAAATAGTTTTTATAAAATGTAACAGATGGCGCTTTATATTAAATGAAAACTTGCATTTTGACAGATGGCGTTGTTTTATATTTTGAGTTATGGCATAGAAATTTCAGTAAGTGGACATCTACAGTATTATACAGTAGATTATATTATATACAATACATAAAGTAATCGACCGCCTCGCTGGTCGTTACATTCAACCGCCAGAGGTCGTGGGTTCGATGCCCTCTAGGGAGAAACAACTTTGTGCAATTCGTACATGAGCCTAGTCTGGATGTTATAAGTATTTGTGATTTGTCCTAACATTGTCCATAGTACAGGAGAAAATCCTGGTCTGTTAATGAAAATATTCATATATAATAAATACCCTTACACATACCCTTATTGGTAAAACCGATCAACTGTACATTTTACCACTGACTGAAAATCAGCGCCTAGCACCTTCTTGGTCTAGGCATATGGTGAGTCGTTTGCCTTTTGCTGCCACGGCACACGCATACTATTTTTTCTTTGTTACAATTTGTAAATTGTATTCTCTAGTTATTATTTTTTTCCTTTTTCTTGTTTTGTTAGTTTTTTCTTTTGTTTGTGCCAGTTATGGCAGTAAATAAATGTTTTTTTTTTTCATTTCTTTAACAAAATTGAGTATAATAGACCAATCGACTCATCTCATTAAGGCGCGTCTGCAGGTAAAACCCATAATCTGTTAAGACGTCTAGTTGCCGAGATAGCTAAAATGAATACCGACTTAGTGGAAGTGTTTTCCAAACATCTTAATTAAAAAACGTATAAACTCAAAACGTTAATTTTATAAATCTATAAAACAGCGATGTTGCGTTTTATAATTCATTTCATTTGCAGACAGTACAACTCAAAATGTGATGCTATTGTACTCTGTAAACCAGGTAACGTACTGTAACTGGTTACACTGGATTTAAACTTGAAGTAATACAAACTAAGCAGTGTTAGTCTCTTTTTCCTGAAAGTTAAATGTTTTCAAAATCAAAATCAAAATCAAAATATTTATTTTCAAAATTGGAACACATAATTCTCTTTTTGACGTCAAATTCTGCCTAAATCTACTCCACTTCCACCTGTATAACCGAGGGGAAGAAGTGGCAACAAACCCAACGGCACAGGGCCCTACCTTTGATTTATCTTATTCATTACAATCATTAAGTCTACCTATGCTGAGCCATCAAGCACTCCATGGACTTTTATCATTTAAGTAGTCATCTAACTTATAGTAGGCTTTCTTGCACAGATTAACTTTTATAGAAGATTTGAATTTTTCTTCAGACAAGTTAATAATTTCATTCGGAACCTTATTGTAGTAACGCACGCACAGCCCCACAAAAGAATTATTGATCTTAGACAATCTAGAATGATGTATTTGAATTTTATTATTATTTCTAAGATTTAAATTATGCCTCTCATTATTTAAGCTGAGTAAAGAAAGGTTCTGTCTAACGAACATAATGTTAGCGAATATGTATTGACATGGCACCGTCATTATATTTATTTCCTTAAATAATTCTCTTAGAGAATCACGACTACGAAGCCCATAAATAGATCTTATTACTCTTTTTTGTAAAATGAATATAGAATCGATATCAGCGGCACGACCCCAGAGCAAGAGGCCATAAGACATAAGACTGTGAAAGTAGCTAAAATATACAAGTCTTGCTGTAGCTATATCTGTCAACTCTCTAATCTTTTTAACGGCATATGCTGCGGAGCTTAGCCGACCTGATAACAATTCTATATGTGGACCCCATTGCAGCTTCTTGTCAAGGGTTAGCCCCAAGAAAACCGTATTATCCACAAATGCTAACTTCTCGTTATTTAATATTATGTCATTATCACATGGTTTAACACCTGGAAGTGTGAATTTTATGCATTTAGTTTTTTTTGAGTTTAAAACAAGGTTGTTAGCAATAAACCATTCATGAACTTGCCGAAGGGTGTCGTTCACATCGTCATAGTTTTGGGCATGTCTATTAACTTCAAAAATCAGAGAAGTATCATCTGCAAACAACACAATCTTCGACATATTCTGCACCATGTACGGAAGATCGTTTATATAAACCAAAAAAAGGAAAGGTCCTAATATTGAGCCCTGTGGGACTCCTATTTTAATAAGAGATCCCTGCGACTTTTTACCGTTTATCTGAACCTTTTGAATCCTGTTTGTTAGGTAGGAGTTCAATAAACTAAGGTTTTTATTTTTGATACCGTAATGTTCTAATTTGAAGAGCAACGTTTTATGATCTACGCAATCAAACGCCTTAGATAAATCACAAAAAACCCCGATAGCATCGTGGTGTCGCTCAAAAGCATCAAAAATATTTTGCAGAAGAGCAGCACCAGCGTCCGTCGTCGAGCGGCCTTTAGTGAAACCAAACTGTTGGTCATGTAGAAGTTTGTTACAGTTGAAATGTACAAGCATTTGACTGAGCATGACCTTTTCGAAAACCTTGCTAAGTACCGGTAAGATCGAAATGGGTCTAAAGTTGCCAGGATCTCTTTTGTCTCCTGATTTGTACAATGGTATAGTTTTACTTAGCTTCATTAGATCGGGAAAAGTGCCATGATCTATAGAGAGATTAAACGCGAAGGCAAGATATGGTGCTAAAATATCAATGATGGAATTACATACTTTAACAGACATACCCCACAGGTCTTCAGTGGTTTTTATTTTTATTTGTTTAAAGGACGTTATAATATCCTGTGGGTTCACGTGCCTAAATTCAAATTCAGTGATGCAAGAGGGAACGTTCTTTCGTAGAAATTCCGCTGAAAGAGCAGCCGATGAATTTAAGTTTTCTGTGGTCTTTAGTGGTATATTAGTAAAGAAAGTTTCAAACTCTTGAGCCACCTCGGCATTCGATGTTAACGTGCCGCGGTCAGTATTTAGGATAATATCGTTGTCGCGAGGTTTGGTTCTTCCCGATTCGCTATTAATTATTGTCCATACTACTTTCATTTTATTTTCCGCGTTTTTTATTTTTTTACTAATTAGATTAGATTTGGCAGCAATACAGACAGATTTAAAAATTTTAGAATAATTTTTTACATGTTCTTTAAAGTTGTAATCTTCGGGTCTTGAAGATCTATCTGCATATAATTGAAATAGTACGTCCCTACTTTTCCTAATACCTATTGTTGCCCAATCACTGAATTTAAACTTAGTATTTTTTTTTATTGTAACTACTTTGAAAATATTATTGTATTCAGTTTCCAATGTATCAAAAAACATTGAAAAAAATTTATTTGGATCACTGATATCATAATTAAATTGAGGCAGTTTTTGAACCAACACATCAATGTATTCTTCAAGTCGACCAGCATCGGTAGACCTTTTTGTAACTGTGATGCTCTGTTGTTGACGAGCGTACGGAAAAGACACCAACTGTCCCCAGTGATCTGAGTTAAAAGATTTTATCGTTGACTTGTCATTGTATTCACAATCGCAAAAGATGTTATCTATACACGTAGTGGTCGTTGCCGTTACTCTGGTAGGCTCGAAAAACACACAATTTAGATTAAAAGATTTAAATACATTTAGAAACCTTGTACTGGTTTTATCTTTCACTAAAATGTCTATGTTGAAGTCGCCACAAACAATGATAGACTTTCCCGTTTTGGAAATTATTCTCAAAACATCTTCCAATACTAATTCTATTGTTTCAAACTTACTCCTATCAGGGCAATACGCGCATACCACAATGTACTTGTCCAGCTCAACACAAGATAACTCAATATGTCTCTCAACCGAGAGCCCAACCACATCTTTGCGTTCCTTGCATTTGATGGTGTTCCTAATTAGTATCAAAGAACCGCCGTGAATAGCAGACTCTCGGTTGTAAGAACTTACAATGTTATAATTATCGTAACTTACAAAGGATTGGTGTAATTGCCAATGTTCAGTTAGGCAGACAATATCTAATTGGGTTTTTTCCAAATATAATTCTAATTCTAATTCCTTGCTGCTAGAAAAGCCCCGCATGTTTTGGTGCATTATGTGAATAAAATTGGGCTTTTCTTTTGTCATAAGTGTGCTAGAAGATCCCTGCCTCTTATTTAATAAGGATAAGCTATCATTTGAGGGATTTTCTATTGTCACAGTATCTAGTCTAAAAAATGTATGAGTTTATTAGTTTTACAACTAACTTTCGTCATGCAATGTTGTATATTATAGGCTACCAAAGTAGCTAAATGTCTTTTAAATTTATTTGGCAAATACATGTTACTTTTAGTCAAAGTAAAATGGTTAATAAACTTATTTGTATCAAAGTACAAAATAGCGTCACTATGAATGCTTAACGCATTATATAAGTGTAAATTCATTTTGAATATGCGATTATTGTGCGCCTTTGACAAGTTCGCACAATACGGAAATGCGCAAAAAATAAATTTACACTTAGTCTTATTGCAAATTTCTATCATTAATTCTATGCTCCTATTTAAGTCCGCTTGGGTGACGTTTATGTGGTTACCGTACAAGATTACCACAGTCGTATTTGCGTCAAATGTACTCGTATCTTGCGATATTCTACCAAACATTTTATTTGATTTACGTTTGAAAACAACTTATAAATAAACAATAATAGTCTACTTTTACTAAATGACTTTTATCATCATCATCATGTAAGCCCCCAGACGTCCACTGTTGGACATAGGCCTTCCACAATGAACGCCACCACTCCCGGTCCTCCGCATCCAGCCGCTACCGACCACCCTCTTCAGGTCGTCGGCCCACCTGGCGGCGAAGCGTCCCAACCTGCGAGTGCCTATCCATGGTCTCCACTCCTGAACTCGTTTGCTCCAACGGCCATCGGTTCTGCGGCATATATGGCCCGCCCACTGCCACTTCAGCCTGCTAATCCTTTCGGCTATGTCGTTCTTCTTCAGATCTCCTCATTACGAATCATATCCTTCAAAGATGAATGACTTTGCTTCCACTCTTTCCATATTACTTCAGCTAAAACTGAGCAAATTAAAGGGAAGCAAAGTAAAATAAATTATACAGCAGCACTCCAAATAGGTACTTTCTTGTGAAAACGTTAACGTACGTAGAGAGGTCAGCGTACGATCTCCGGTCACGCCGTGTACCAATGTTTTTTTTTTCAAACTGCTCACAAACAGTGAAGGAAAACATCGTGAGGAAACCAACACATATAAGGTTTATTGACTCCATATTATAATTAATTCCTACTAGACTCTTGTGGTTTTTATCACTGGTAGGTAATAAAAGAAAATGCAATAGAACGTATGCTATATCAGATATATAACCAATTCGGAATTCAGTTAAACATTAAAACTAATAGATAAACTTCAACCATTTTCGAGAAAATCAAAGGAACGATAAAAATGTACTGGAACATCCCTTTTAGTTCATTGAATTTGCCAGACCAATGAATACTGGCGTACGATAGGATGCTATAGGAGATTCTAGAACAAGCTTATTTTTGTTATACAACAGCTACCCTTAAATTGAGAGCCAGTCATTAAGAATCCTGAATAAGAATCCATGAATTTAGCCCACAACGCTTAAATTCAATGTTTGGTGTCAATCATTGGGTTTAGCTGCTAGGCAAAGCGTGAAGAACAAACAGACATATTGGGATTGAACTTTGAGATTGTTCAATTTTTACTAAAATATAACTGGTAGGTATCTGTAATATTTTTCGCACTGCTAATCTTGGTCAGTTGCCATCTTACTTGTATGTGTGTGACACGCAGTCGCTCGTCCTGCGCCCACCTTGCCGTGCCATACTTGTGCCATTACTAGCTGATTCCAGCCGTGCGTGATCCTGGAGCTGCAGTCTACTTACTATTCAGGTTGAAGGTACACTGTCAAGGTAAGTGGTACTCTCTTACTTACCAGTTTGAGTTCCTTACTCTTCATACCTTTCACATATATATAATTTATACCTATACAGCACCTATACAGTCCACTTTTTATAATTAAAAAACCAGCCCATATTTTGTTATGAATGACGTTCGCAACAGAGATGTACCTACTGATGATATATAAACATATTTTTAGTAAAATATGTTTTTTCACGACGAAAATCTAATTCTTGCTACGCTAGAAAGGAAATATTAAGAAAAAGTGTAGTAACACTATAATTCATGATATTTGAATTATTTTACTTAGTAAAGTAGATAAGATAAGAAAGAAATTTTACACTGTAATCGCCAATACAACGAAAAACACTGAAAATAAACAAGTCAACTGGCTAAAAATATTATGGATGGAGTACTTGAAAGGAGACAAGAATATTTATTACAGCTTTGATATGACAAACTGATGATATGGATATACTGGATTGACCAATACTGGCACAAATGCTACATCATTGTTGAGAGCAAGCCATGGTTACGCAACAAGGTAGAAAGAGCGTCAACAACAAAACCTCAGACTAATAACGAATTAACTCCATGACTACATCTCTAAATCTATGAACAAAACAGAACATGAGTCATGAAACATATTCCTCCCTTGTGGCAATAACTTTTATCCTTTTTTTTTGCTAATCTACCAATTTTTTTTTTGTTTATAATTATTAGCTAGCTTGAAATACTTTATCTGGATATATAGATTAGATGTCAAGTTTCAAATTGCAGTATCTCCAAATATATGTTTGGTGCTGACAATCGGTTTACCAATAAGAATCAAAATGGATAGACAATTGAGCTTTTTTATCTATATGTCTGTTTAAACCCCCAATAACTCAAAAACTATGGGACTGATGGAACTGACATTTGTAACATACATGAAATATTTTAGGAATCAAGTGAAAAAAAAAACTGACAAAAATTGTTCAACGTGGTTCCATTTTCCTGAGAAAATTATAATATTTAAATTACATTTGGAGTTCTTGATTCCTGGGCTCTTTAACAATAAGAGCATATTATATGTGATGCGTTGGGAAGCACACCAGTTCTTTCACAATCTTCACATCACATACAAATGGGGTCAATGTGTGTTAATGCAGATATAGCTAGCACATACAATAGTAGTAATAATTTACAATCACCTGCATCTCTCGAACTGCAAGGAACAGGAACTGAGAAACTAGGAACCACTTTCTGACTCTGATTCTGTGTCACTGGGAGGCCACATTTGTCTTGTGTCTTTTTCCTTTGCAGCGGATTCAAGGAACTTTGCCTGAGCTTCTAATACACTTTTACTATCTGTGCATGCTGCGTACAGATCCAACACATCTGAATTTAACTCCGAAAATGAATGTCCCCAAGAAAACTTGGATAAATAAAACTGTGCTTCTTTTTTATGACCAGTGATCATCATAGCCGCTGCCAAGGCTTCTACACAGCTTAACTGGTATGGCTTACCATAGTTTATCGGATTTGCTGCAACCAGAAAAGGTAATAATCTGGGATGTGGTGATTTCATTCTTCCGAATGGAGTTTTATCTATTTTCGCCCAAGAGCAGTCTATTACCGCCAATCCAAACTTTTCTATGATCTCTTTGTCGTTCGGGCTAACGCACTGAGTACCGACTGGAGATAGAACTAACCCCTGAAACCGTTGACCAAGTTTCAAGTTCTTTATGAGGTTGTGTCTCAAAAGTTTTCGTCCGGAGCACTTTTTTGGATCACAGTGGTTCAGATCCCACATGCTTACATTGAAAGCTGCCGCCTTGCCCTCGTCGTCAGAACTGCCGGCGCTGTCTTCGGAAGACTGAATGGTTAATTCGTTGAGTCTTTCTGCATAGTCTTTATGAACGTGGTGGTTGGAACGTTTGCCGCGTACACTATTTTTCTTTCCAGGTGCCATGGTTGATGACTGCAACAATTTAGAGTGGTTTATTAAAGAATTGTAAACAACTTTATAAAGAAAATAACAAGTTTAGAAAACAAAATCTCACCTGACTTCTATGTGTAACAAACCAAAACAATGAACTGACATATAACTGACAGTGACAATGACACAAGCACATACACAAATAGTATAAATAGAGTTTACGTGTTTAGTTACAATTGATGTGTATCATAATCGAGTTTATCAAATATTTATCTTTTATTTTTAGGTCATTGCAATTAGCTAAAACCTAAGTAATACAGAAACGAATTAAAAATTAGACAAGATAATTTGAGTAGTATTTTTAAATTACTATGTTATTTCAATAAAATCCACGCCTACTGCTGGACATAGGCTTACCTCAATGAACGCCAGTACATAATTATGGCGACCAGGCTGGACCTCTAACTTCGATAGTGAGATGCCAAACGCTTATCGTTAGAGAATACAAAATATCTATTGCCGTCGAAGGATATTTTCCCGAAATCGAAATGCTTAAGAAGCAGATCCAGCTGCTTTCTTTAGGTCATTCGGTCCACCTTGCGGGGTGCAGCGTATTACGCTGCCTGTTATTAAATTATAACAATTCAGTTTTTTAATCATTCAGAATATAATATTTATCAGAACATATACCACTAGTGACCGCACTTGGGGAGTTCTATATAAAATGTAGCAATGTATGAATGCATAGTGTCTTAAAGTCGATATTATTAGTGTATGCCAATATCGATTTCCAATATAAATTTTGACTCGTTACATCTCTAGTGTAGCGCAACTGTCAAATATATTTTATTCTGCTGCTATGGATACAAGTTTTTTGATCTTAAACAAATTGTCTTTTTCTGATGATGGTTAATGATATCTGGACATATTTATGAATAGGGAAAAGTCTTTAATGTATTTATGCATTTGTTAAAAAGAATTATTTCGAATTGTAATAAATAAACTCTACGTCTAAGGATATCCTCTTTGCTAAGGATTTATTTTGTCATGTAACATTCTGCTAATACGATTTCATTCGAGTCAAGAGAAAAACAATTTTTTGACAGTTTTCTTTTATTCGGTGTTGAAGGAAGTATTGTACTAAATATAATTCATTTAGAGGAGACTATAATTATTCAAAATTGATTTTACTCGTGGAAGAATGAGCAGCGCCTCAATGGCGGGTAAGTTAAAATTACTTATTTTACAAATAAATAGTTCGCATACTTGGTCTGATTATTATACATGGCAAGCCCTATGAAATCGAAGGATGGTAATGCAAATATCTTACTATAGCATAGCATGAGAGTGCATGTCGTAAATCAGTTGTTAGGCATTTTGCGTTTGTGGACTCAATCGATTCGGTGTTGCCTTGCCGACTGGAAGTTACACAAGATGGTATAATCTGTTCAGACTCAGACAGATATAATCTCAAATTAGGGGTAGGCAACTCATCATCATCATATCTGCCCTTACACGTCCACTGTTGGACATAGGCCTTCCGCAATAAACGCAACCACACCCGGTCCTCCGCCCTCCGCTTCCGGCCAGTTCTTCAGGTCGTCTGTCCACCTGGCACCGGGGCGTCCCGGTCTCCGTTCCAGAACGCTCTAACGGCTGTCGGTTCTGCGACAGATGTTATCCGCCTACGCTTGCCCATCGTCACTTCAAACAATCGTCAATTACTTAATAAGATTTCAATTTTTACCGCTAACCATCCAGTTTCAATGTATCCCACTTCCGCATTAAAAAAGGACTATCCTGACATGAACAATGTTCAGTAGGGAACAGAGTTAAAGGACTTCGGGGAATGAGGTGAGGTGAGGTAGGAGGGAACGTCAAATCATAGAATACCTACCTCATACAAACCTGTCGCATTCCTCCGAACGGTCTTATGTACAGTGAGTAGCAAGTAAACTGTACAGCTGTACCACATATACTGTATTTAATAAATAACCAATAACATATGCATTTAGGATTGTATACTGAACTGAATACATGCAGATAAATGACCAAAGAGTCTATATTACAAATTCAAACGAAGTTCGTGTATAAGTTCGTTGACTGACCACTGTTAAGCAGATCTTAATATTGGTCTTTCATACAAATTAATCCTCGCGAAAAATCATTTTGTATGGAAATTGTTTTTCTTTCTTCCAATTGTTACAAAAAAAATTTGAAGAGAAATTCGAATTATATTGGCCTCATACATTTTTTAAACAAAATGGCGTCTCTCCTACGATCGATAATAGGTCTAAAGCAGTTTACAAAGCTTTTCGAGGCCTAAGTGAGAGACGTTACATCACAGGCGTGGCGAAAAATGTATGTCACGCATTGCGGTCCGTTGCTCTGTAAAATCTATAGCGTACTTTTAGTTGCGTGATTTTTGTCTTTATATAAATAAAATAAAAAGCTTTTTTTCCATCGATCATACATTGTCAAATTACAGAATATAAGCACGAGCTTTTTAGTCATCATCGTTATATGGTTTGAACTAGGGTTGCCATCTCTAAATCGATCAATCAGGACCAAAAGCGTGAAAAATCCGGATTTTGGAGCTTACAACCCGGACATTGCAACAGTTTTTTTAAGTAACTCAGTGAAATAAAAATAAATGGTTTAATTGTTATAAATCATCTTTTTATTGAAAACTTTAATACCCGGACTACAAATTAAACCCCGCTCCTCGGACGCCCCGTAAACTAGGACAAATCCGGGGAAACTCGGACGGATGGCGACCCTAGTTTGAATATCGATAAAGTACGATATAGGCATTGACCTACTAGGAACTTTTTTTATAGGAAATATCCAAAGTTCTGCGTGTGTAAATATAAAAGTAATCATACCTATTCACGCACATTCATTGTCTGTGTTATAATTCCAATTTCTTAGATAATTTGGAAAAATACTTCGGCGTTTTAAAGGTTTCGCACGCCTGGCAGTGGTCCCCGACGGATCGCAAATAAGCTCGCCTCTAGTATTGCGAGCTCATTTGCGTGGGGTTTTCACTGCAGATTATAATAAATCTAGTTACTTGTAGAACATCATTGGAGTTAGGCGATTTACGGCCTATTCCGCTCTTGCGAACAAATATTTCGCTTCACAAAGAAAACATTGACAGACACGAAGAAGTGTAAAGAGTCACCGTATCAGACACTGTAGCTAGATTTTATTAGGGAGCAGCGTAAGCACTCCAATTAGCATTTTGGGAGGTAAGGAAACTATGCCAAATATATACGTGGGTGGGATGTACCATATTTGAGAGGGGTCTTGGTACTAAGAACCGCAGCTCGGTTTGTACAAAACCAGTGCAGTGTGGCCATTATTACCGCTGTGCAACGTGCCGAATGTATAGCTGTTGCCCACTGTACTGCCCTATCAATGCCACGAAATGACGATTTTTACTACTGAACAAAGATTCAGTACATCATCCGCGTTTACAAGTTGTCTGTCACAAGAGTTTGCCTCTACCTAATATAGAGTAAGAGGAGTATAGTATGAGAGTGTAATCTGATGATGGATTACATATTTACTATGAACTAATGCTGATAAGAATTCGAGATAAATGAACATAAGCGCTGTTGCTTTAAGATGTCCTGATGATTAGACAAGTGTATGTATATGTATAGTGTAATTTAATATGTATATAATATGTATTTAGGCGATCTGTGGTTGGTACTCTGGCTGTTTTTGGTGCCTGTAATGTTTAGATTTGATATAAGTATAATAAGTATTTTTTCCCTTTGGAAAAAAATCAGGAGTTTATAAGTACTCTATCAAATAATATCATACGTACCTACACCCCATCTACGCCGACGGCATAAGGGTGTAAGTCATCGACATGTGTGAATAAAAGAATATCTCTATACTATATTCAATTATTTTGTAAATAAAGAATGGAGTTGGGTCAGTTCATTATGGGAAAAACTCGAAAAGCACTGTTCTGAGTTTTTTTTTATTTTCATTAAAATCGGTTTTACTATGCGTGTATGGTATGGTAATAGATATTTAAGATTGTGTCTATTGAACTGGTAAGGGCGGCATCTACCTGCCTGGCTTTGGTTTGTCACCGTGAAAGACCGAGTTTTAATTTATCAAATGTATTTTTTGATCAAGTCAGATAAAATCCTTACTTTGGCAGCCCTAACTTTTAGCGACGTAAAAACTTCCGCATCTGTCCGGTCTAGACTCTAGAGTCTAGACTCTCCGCAGTGCGTCATTCGATCTTCTCATCTCGTCGAAATCACATGCGATCACGCTAAGAAAGAGAAATATCAATAGTGATAGCCATTTCATAAAAATACATTTTCCAATTGTATACATAATTAAAAAGGTGTGTGTCTATCCTGATCGATTTTTCCAGTGACAGGCTTATTGTCTCTACTATCATTTTCGTTATTGTGGCAGACGGCAGTGGCGAACAGTGACAGTCGGTAGTTTCTGTTGTGAAATTAAAAAAAAATCACCAAGAGTCTTTGATTGGTGAGTTTGTACTGTTATATGTTTGTTGCTATTCGTGAAGTTGCCGGCTCGATCTCTGTAGTATTCATCAGCTGTTTTTCTGTCATTCTGTTTGGAATTATCCCTGATAACTGCATATATTTTGATGTAGTTTCCACTGTAGTATATAGATCCTTTCTCCATTAACGTTTGTTAAATCAATACTGTGCTGTGCTAAGTCTGCTTGTAAAATATATGTATGAAGGTGGGACTACATATTATTTCATTACCTAATATGGGTTAATGGCATGCCAGAGACTTGCATGTTTTACTGTTAATGATAGTAGGTACTCTATGTTATAGTAATACCTATATAACTTCTGACAATTCTTTCTTCATTAAAATAAGTTTCCTGAGATCCCTATATTATAACTAAAGAAATTCTTATTTTTTCTGCAACAACTTTAGCTTTTACTATTACTACCTATAAATATGTACATATGTATATATAGGTAAATAAAAATATTTCCTTTTTGCTAGTACTAAGTTCTTTTAAAATATTATTACGCCTTTACAAGACTTTACGGTCTTAAGAAAACAAAGATTGCTCTTAACTTACATAACTAAGATGTATTTTACCAGTTGGGGTAGGACCCACCCCCACGACCTCTCGATGCAAAAGCTCGAACCATCAGGCCAACGAAGCATTGAGTTCATAATTATTGCCTGCTTACAATGGTGTATTACGGTTCAATATGCCGTCTATATGTCATGTCGACATATCGAGAGGTGTTTATTTTGAAATCACAGACGAATACTTCAATTTTATTATACAAATCTGGTTGATATAAGTTGTGCTTGAATTTCGTTGCCTCTACAATCCTGTCGCCCTGCCTTCTCCGTATGCAAATCGGATTTTATCTACGGAAATAATTAGCCATTTTGTACCATCTAACAGGTCATGCGCCATATTCGGGTAAGCATTTGGAGTTTAACTATCGTAGTTAAAAACCAAACGCTTATCAGAATAAATAAAATGACCCGTTTGAGAGTAAAAAAAATGCTTTTTAGAACGACTCGACGACGGAGTATGATCCCTGGTCTATTAGCCTAATTAGCCCATTTATTGTTAGATATTTGTAACAGTAGTCTGAAATACTATTCACGCTGTTTTGGGTTGCCGTCCAGAATCAAAGCGTATTACTTATTATGACTGTAATTATTTTTTGTGTACCTAATAAATAAAATAAATAAATATGCGCCTGCCTGCATATTCAAAATTTAATGAGGATCAGTTGAGCTGTTGCGATATTATAAAAAGTTATACAGATAGATAGAGCGACACGATCTGCGTAACGCTGCTGGATGCTGAGAACCAAAGATCGGGTCTAGTCGAGCATGTAGGTAAGGGCTGATGATAAAGACATTATAGATGACAAAAAATATAGTTATGATGTCGTTCCTTTCAATAGTTTTGAATAGATGTTCCGCTCGATCTAAGAGCTGAGCCTAGTTAGGCGGAGTTTGTATTGTTTCATAGCTTAGGCTTGGCTGTGACTCACGCAGGTTTGCCCGACCGTGAGTCGAGGACCGTTTATACCTAATTAAAAGTGGGTTAAGTCAACAGACATGTTATTATATTACCATATATTTTCTCCCTAGAAATGTTGTTATGATTTATGAGTAAGGTTTTCGTTATGACAGCCGGTTAGGGTACTTCACTATATCAAGAAGTCACTGCTTTCTGCACTATAACGGTCGTCCGTTACGAAGGAGGATTTGTAGCTCCACATTTACTGTAATAGGTATTATTTTCTATTGAAATGCAAATCTATTTCGCGTCTGTAGGTTGTGTCTGTCTGCTCTATGTAGATGACAATAAACTGTAGTGAGTAAGGTAGGTAAGATTAGGACACAACCAATATTAGGATTTAATTAGGCTATTATGGTACTCTATTGTGGCCCACAATGGCCCATGACCAAACATGTTTAAATGTACAGTCGCCAAAGAAAGTGGCTGGCTACCTTAAGGGGAAAACCGCGAGGAGGCAAAATCACATAGCTGTTTTCCTAGAGCTTGTACGATATCGTAGACAAGGATACACAGTACTACCACTAAGTACTATGTTTATATGACTTACCGATGTACTTGCGTATTTTAATAGCGTGGGAAATATTATTGACTAATCAGGACATTCCACGATAGCGCTGTATAATTTTTTTTAACGCTATTGGTTGTTTGATAGTCATATAATATTATAATCAATAATAACGCTGCAATCAGTTTTGCACCTTTGGCTACTGTGCATCGGCTTGGTTATAAAACTCAACGTTTTTTGTATTATCGGGGACTATTTCTGTCTGCGCAAACGAGGATAGACGATACCCCTTATTTTTGTGGAGGACATGTAATCTTTGGCATAAAAAAAATTCGCTTTGACTAAAATGTATTTAGCAACACTAAATACTATTCTAAGTTTCAAATTAAGCCAACACAAATGCACTCGCAGGTTTTACTTTCGTTTAACGTCCGCAGTTGCCGTAATGTGGTACGTAAACTACTTTTACGACAATCAGTAAAAGTTAATTTGGAGTTAAGTAAAGTTATGTGGTCGACTTTTGAACAAGTAAGGACAAATTCTTGTTCCAACAAAGCAATATATAACGGTATAATTGCTCTACCTACCCGAAGTGAAGCCAAAAAGAGGGTAATGTTCTTCACGTGTGTTTATTGTATTCTATGTTAACTATATACAGCATAAACGCCACAGCTCAACTAGGATTCCCTGTACTTTATGCTTAGACCTATTATGTCCTAGACTGTATGATAATGGAACGAGAATAGGTACGACCATTCATACATGTAACGTTGTAACTATGTATCAAATGTGTTTTTGAGGTGTCAGCATGGATGAAACCAACGCCAAAACCACAAGCCACCTTGTGCATAGGCCTCTCCAGGCGCTGCTAATTAGGCTCTTAAGGGGGCCGGGGGGCATGGGTGCAATTCCCCCCTCCCCCCACCCCCTCCCCAAACTAATTTCTTTATACGCGCCTCTCAGGCATTGACACAGACTGGTTTATCAGGTTTAGGGCGACTAATTGGTGGTCAATTACTTTCTTTGGCGATTGTACTTCAACGTTATTCAAGGAATAAACAGTTCTCAATTCATTTCTTATTCAAGAAAACTTGGAAAATGACATGGGAAAACGGTATGTGGTTCAGTTGTCTGAACCCTTGTGATTATCACATTTACTGACTGGCCTCGGGCCTAATAGAAAAATCGATTGTGTACTCTAAGTGGTTACAAAACATATGTTTATCCTTTGATGACTTATCTACGAGTATCATCAAGGTTTCAATCAGTATTGTTAGCTGTTAGAAGTTCATACATTCTTTTGTTCATAGCGTTCTTACTTGGAGAACCGCATCTTCGAGGTTCAAAACCTTGTTAGAATAATAATTAGGTTAATTAGTGGCTTTGTCATTGGACTCAAGCGCCAGAGGTCGTAGATTCGATTCCCACGGGTTAGTCCAACTAGTTATACTGTTAGTTCTACAATTGGGGACAGACAACTTTTTACAGTTTGTAAAAGTTGGTCCCGATCTGAATGTTATATTTGTAAATGGTCCATCCTTATTTAATTCCCACAGGACAGGGAACCTCCTAAATTATACAAGTGTATGTTTATTATGTATTTTTTTTATTATATAATTTTAAGTTTACTATGGACTATGGGCTGATTAGATTAATATTTTTATCCGTAACGAAGACTATTGACTTTTAAAATTTACTTTAATTTCACGTTCATGATTAATAAAAGTCAAGAAGGAAAACGTCAAAAGTCCGTGTGGTTCCCAGTTCAGAATAGAGCCACCCCAAATTTTCCCGTGGATGTCGTCAAGGCGGATAAGGGATAGCACCAGGGATGGGTAGCAGCGTACTCCTGTGTATATTAAGATCATTACTGCGATCACCAATCCGCCTGCCAAGCGTGGCGATTATGGAAAATCCTCCAATGGAAAGCAATTCATGGAAGACTTCTATTGGGGAGGCTTATGTTCAGCAGTGGACGTATATAGGCTGATGATGAAGACGGAAATAGCACTTAATGAATAACTTGAAAGAGGATATGGGGTTGTTGCACGGACAATTCACGATTGCACGCCCCGCTTCCTTTTGCGAGGGGTGAGCGCGGGACGCCGGAAGATTATCCGAAAACTTCAGTATTTTACTATACTTATCCACACATTGATGATTACTGCGTAACGATATAACTATCACAGTAACAATATAACGCATACCATGAAAATGTAAACGATTTAGAGAATGAGTGGCGTATGCTGTCGTGAACTGTACGATCTTATGTTACTCTTCCCGTGCCAAATTCATTGGGTACAGTCACACTTTCTTTAACATTGACCTCCGAATATTCACTTGTACTTTTCTCACTGTCCACAGCCTGCTTCAACTACGACGAGGCCCATAAGGTCAACAAAAGGGACGACAAAAAGGGCGACAAAAAGGGCGACAAGGGCGACAATAATAAGGAATTGAGCATGGACAGCGCAAGTGAGTTGAACTCTTCTTTCTACGATAATTACCTACATTTTCGGAAAGCATTTCGAGCGCCACATTGTTTCTTGTATTGTCTGACAGTAGGTGATTAAAAGCGTAGATATTTTCGTTTGACTTGGGTGATGTATCTGTTACGTAGTAACTATTATGTAATCTGTGATTTAATTCGGCCCCCACTTTATCTAGTTTTGTATCTTTGCCGTGTGGTTTCCGGTAGAGTAGAATAGGACCACTCCAACTCTTCCCGTGGATGTCGTACAAGGCGACTAAGAGAATACATTATAAAACATCAATCAGGCCTCCCCAACCCGTCTGGCCAGCGCGGGGAGTGTGGGCCAAATCCTCCGTCTGTCTCCGGCAGATGAGAGAGGGTTGTGCTCCTGCAGTGGAGACAAAAATAACCTGATGATGATGATGATGATTAATGCATCTACACATTAAAAATTAAAATTGTTTTAAAATTTAACACACAGCCAATAAATAGCCAAAATGGTGTGACAACGAGGAAAAAGTTCATGTTACCTACATACGATATTGCCTATTATAATCGATAATAACGGTTATAAATATTGACGTGTGCGGGTTTCCCTCATCCATAATCTAATCACACATACCTAGTATTATATCGTAATACGAACATACATATGCACCTTATTTACGAATTTAAGAACGAAAATTCACTCCACGTACATTTTCCCCTGCTATTACTTAATTCAGAGACGTCCCGCCGTCTCAGAGGGATCGACGACCTGAAGAAAGTGGCCGGAAGCGGCTGGATGAGGAGGACCGGGTGTGGTGGTTTTTATTGGGGAAGGCCTATGCCCAGTAGGGGACGACTATGGGCTGATATGATGATATGATTACTTAATTATTATCTAAAACACGTGTCAAATTCCAAACTAATTAAAATAGGATTTCAAAATGAAATTAAACAAGGGCTTTCCCAATTCACAAATACTCGTATAACATCCAGAGACAACCCTGTACAAATTGCACACACTTTTATGTCCTCAATGGAAGTCGAACTCATGACCTCTGCCGCTCGAGGCAAACGCCCGAACTACTAGACCAACGGTCTAGATCTTAATCTTTTACTAACTAGGTTGCTTTTGGCTTTTACTAAATATAAATATGAAAATAAACTCGACGTAGGTACTTTCGTTTTTAATATTTTACATTTATGAAATTACATACGTGGTAAGTAATAATACAAAGCATGTATAATGGTTAAATGTAATTTGCCACGCGATCTACCGTTACAATGACCAGTATACATTATCCTTCAGTGATGGCATGCATGTTACTGACTTAGGTATACCACACCTACCTTATTTAAATTATGAAAATAAAAGTGTATAGACACATTGACAGCGATTTTTTTTCCAAATGATGTTCTAGTAATCAAATATTTTAATGTGAATATAACAATTTATTTAGGTTAATCAATCTACTTGATGACCCTACATACGAGTATATTGCCCTTAGACTATATAAAGATGGATATTGCTAGTGATGAAATAGGGCTAGGAGGGAACGGGGTAAAAACACAAGTAATCGAAATTAGATTAATGGGTTCCATTCTAATAATAAATTGATAAAGTATAGGTACCACTTCAAGGACTGCGAAGTAGGCTACGATTATAATCTTAGCCCGTATACACAGTAAAATACAAGTTTAGAAGAAAAAAAATCAAGTTACATCAACCAGATCACAACAGCTGAACCAATTTCATTATTTTGCGTAACTGTTACTTCTAGAGGAATTCGAACTTATTGCGATTTTATGATTGCCATTCATCAACCAAAATACGTCCACTGCTGCCTCCTCAATAGAATGCCACTATTGGTGGGTTGTCCATTTATGGATTTGCCATAATCACAACGCTTGGCAATCAGATTGGTGATTGCAAAAGAACGCTGTTACCCCACCCTGGTGCAATCCCTTGACGAAACCCACAGGAAGAATGGGGGTGGCCCTATTCGAAGTCGAGACCCACACGGCTATAAAAGTGGTTTTCAAAATATTGTAGGTACCTAAATTCTTTACAAAGACAACACACTATTACTATTACTCATTCTGTGCTTTTTTTGTTTAAGTTTCTGTTTGAAAGTCTATCCTGCTCTTTTAGGACTTTAGTTTACATAGTTTGAATTTGACTTAATTTTTTAGTATAATACAGTAAACCACACGCTACACTTCTAACTTGTAAATTGTAAGTTTAATGGAACCAGGTCAAGAAAGCTAAAACTTTTATCTTGAAGTCCCTTCGCTTAGCGAAGCGTTTTACAGAAACTTCAGCCTTGTTGTTCTTTCAGTTCAGTCGACCAGTTCTATTGCGGATCGAAACACGTGTAGTTTTTCCCTTCCCCTAACTGTAACTACAATTTATACTCATGTAAAATGTGACGGAACCGTAATATTATAACTGTTTTGTGTTGTGTGATTGTAACTAATGATTATATGTATATGACACCATGTATCGCGGCAAGCCTAAAACCAAATCGAACGGTGAGTTGAAATGTTATGTAATTTAATATTAAGGTTCTATTACAAACTGTCAAAATATGTTAATGTTATTTCATTGACATATAAAGACACTATAAGTACCTACATATCAAAAATATTAGGTTTCATTTGTATATTTCACCCTCACTGCTTAGGGGCAGGTTCAGGTGGAATTGGAAGCCTCCAGAAATCTAAGTAGACTGTAACTTAATATTTGTTGCTAGTTATTTCGTAACCAATGTTATTTTATCGAAACGTATATCATTTCAAGAAAAAAAGCTCATTATTTAACTTTCGATAACATCTGCTCAGATGTCATAGATAACATCAGTTATTCGAAATAATGATACTACCTAATAGCAGTTTCGTTGTACTAAATAATAAACCAGTGAACCCTGCTATCGATTGGACTTAGTTGCTTGCTCACTTAGCAACGTTACGGGTTACTACGGCACCTACATATACACTAAACTTTTATACGGGTATGATGATTATATTTTATCACGTTTGTAAAGTATCTAATGAACTAGGGTGTGGGCTTTGTACCTATAGCATTATTAACCCTAGTAATACGTGTATGTTAGAATCAAAAAAAGAAACTGTCTACATGCTTTAGTATTTGGCTCGGTAACAGATTTACCTACTAATTTATAGAAAAAACTTGTAACGAAAAGGATTGGCTCCCTATTATTTTTTGTAAATCGTCATGTTCCCTTCGGAGTCTCGTATCTGAAAATTACTATTTTACAGGATACGATAAAAACTTTTATTTATTTAATAATTTATTGTACACACTAAAATACAAAGAATCAATACAAATAAAATTATACAAAAGGTTTACGTTTTATAGATACGCAGGATTTATTATTTATTTAATATATCTGATGGTATAATTGTCACGATATATCCTAACAATGCCAGATATTTTAACATGTAATATTATTATTTATTGTTATAAACATATCTTATAACAATAAATAATAATATTACATGTTATAATATCTGGCATTGTTAGGATATATCGTGACAATTATAATAGGAAAATCAACATTTTTAATGTACGAAAATGCGAAGGTGTCGAAATATTCGTGTAGTAAATCATTTCCAAACAATGCTAGTTATTTTCATTATTTTGTCAGTCTGCTTGTTCTGTCATGACAAGAGACCATTAAGGTGGGCTACTGTCTGCCCTATATAAAAAAGTGAAAGTGTACTTTGTATTTCAAGGCCATTCCCAATGGTATCGTTAAGGCGACTAAGGGATTAGGATTCAGTTGAATTCTTGCTTAGAGTTTTCTTAAGAGAAGTTTTGCTTGTAAATCACCAAGCTTATGACAAAAAGGAGGCGTATATTAATGATTCTAGTGAAACAAGTCGGACAACAAAGAGTTGCATTAGGGACGGGCAGCAGCTTCTCCTGTGTATTTTAAGATCATTACTGCAATCACCAATGCGCCGCCTAGCGTGATGATTATGGAAAATCTCCCAATGGACAGCCCACCAAAATTGGCATCCTATTGGGGAGGCTTATGTTCAGCAGTGGACGTATTTCGGCTTATATATGATGAAAAAAAGGTTTTAATGCTCAAGATATCGGTCCAGTCGTTTTTGAGTTATCCGCCGGACAGACATTCGGACAAAAGAGTTTCGTTATCCCCATTTTGATGGAACCGTTAAAAGCTTTAGATGGAAGTTTTACTAATGATGGAAACTGAAAAATATTGCTAATCTGTGGCCTAGTATATATCATCTTAATACTGCGCAAAACCGTGGGCAGATCATAGTATGTATTAAATGGTGTACATAGACCGGAGCCAAGCGAGTAATTTGGATTTTTATCGCTCGACGTTTTCGTGATCGCGTGTTCATTTTGTGGAGACCTAAACGTAGTGGAATTGGAAAATAATTCGCCACTAAGTGACCGGATTGTTTTCCCATTTCATATTGTTTGTATAAATACCTACATTAGGGGCCTGTGTGGTTAAGTTTTCAATATGTGTTCTTTTAAAAGAAAAGCGCACAATAGGGACTAACAAAATCGGACATCTGATGCTTATTTGTGGCAGCTCTGGACTCGGTTGAGCGTCGTGCTCAGTGTTGCCATGTGCACCGTAATTACGGTAAATACACCGTATTCAGCAGAAATCTACCACCTACCGTCGAAGCATGACAACGGTGACAAAATTTATCGCAATCTGCAGGGGTTGGACTTTTCGTAGTAAAAAATGGCTAAGGAGTGTTTTGGTTCCTCTTTCATAATGCGAACTGCTAAGGAATGGAACTCCCTACCAGCTTCTGTTTTTTCGGACAAGTACCTACAACTTGGATATGTTTAAAGGAACAGTGAATAGGCGTTTTCTGGGTAAGCGCGCTCCACCTTAGGCCTCATCGTCACTTACCATCAGGTGAGATTGTAGTCAAGCGTAAACCTATTATTAGTAAAAAAAATAGCAAAGGAAAAAAATTGTCAGCCTTTTTAAGAGGATGTCCAGTAAGCCTTTCATTCCTTTCATTGTACTGCGCTCCACCACCAAACTGGGATCATCAGAGTATTTTTGCTGAACATAAGCCTCGTCAATAGAATGCCACTTTTACTGTCCATTGGGGGATTTACCTTAATCACCACGCTTGGCAGGCGGATTGGTGATCGCTGAGCTTAATATACACCAGAGAACGCTGAGTATTATCTGAGTGTAATTGCTCGCATTCACACAGCTATTATTTTGTCACCAACAATAGGTCACTAATATCCAGGGAAACTGCTGCCCACCAGCAACCTGACATTACTGGCCTAGCTGATTTCAATGGTTACTGTCATTGCTCGATCGTTAGAACATCGTGTCTTTAAACACCTTTTTCTCATAAAAGTATTCTCCTCATTCTGCAGTAGCATGGCACAGACCTCAGTCGGCGGCCTCGCGCCAGGAGGAGGAGCTGATGCAGAAGAGCTCCCGCGCTCTGGCCAACACCACCGATCCGCTGGAGAAGCTGCGTCTGCTATGCCTGTCACGTGGTGCTTCTGGCATTATGGGGCTTGCTAGGTACGTACCACGTTGTCAGGCACAATCCGGCTTGGGATGGAGATAGCGTCCATAGAGGCAACATGGCTTCCAAGTTCTAAGATAGGCCCGACGATCTGAAGAAGGTGGCCGGATGCGGCTGGATGTGGGGGGCGGAGGACTGGGTGTGGTGGCGTTTATTGTGGAAGGCCTATGTCCAACAGTGGACGTCTAAGGGCTGATATGATGATGAAGCCTAACTAGGTATTCGAAGTTATTTTTTCTTAGGATAAAATGTATTATGAGGCTATCCATTTAATGTGTGTAAAGTTTCTCAATCATCAACACCTACTACTATAAGATGTTAATCGGCCCAAATTTGTGCGGCTAACTGACTATATAGTTTAAATGGATCGCAATTTTAAGTAGTTTGTAGAATATTTGCTACATGCCTTGTATCGATAATAATTTTATACGACTCTATTGGTTTTAGGATTTTCCGAAGAATGGATGACGACGGCAGCAAGCAGCTCAATAAGGAGGAGTTCTTCAAGGGTATTAAAGAAACTGGATTGGAAGTCAGCGACCAGGTAAAAGGAGAATTCTTTAAACATGTTAAATATCCTACATACTAAATTATCAGGGAAAAACTGTACGAAAATTTTAGCGCCATGTGGTTCTGTCAAAGCAAAATGGCGCTAGAAATTAATACCTAACTTATTATATCACTTACATAAAGCTACAAGTTTTCATCGGAATGTCTGTGTAGAAATATTTTTAAATTACGAGAAACATACTGACAACCCACACCTATAAAAATAATGGGTGAACTTATATTCGCAGGATGCCGATGATCTTTTTTCGAGGTTCGACACGGACAACAGCGGTTCGATCAGTGTCGATGAGTTCATCAGACAGATTAGAGTAAGTTTGTCCTGCAGTATTCCAATGCTTATAGATTTGTATACGGATTCTGAAAATCTACTACGTTAAGACACCTAGTATTGGGCGGAGAAACCATTTCAAAGGGGTTACAACCATAACTTCGGTGTGGTCGCCGTCGCCAGAATGCTAGCTAAAAACGATACCAAGAGACTATTATTGCTATGGAATATTTTTAAGGAAGTATTGGGCTGGATTCTGAAGGCACAACGTTAAAATTTGACAGCACTAAAACTGTTGCTATCCTTGTCACACAATATTATGAAGATAAAGACGAAACGAATTTTAGCGCTGTCAAATTTTAAATGTGTGCCTTCAGAATCGGGCCCAATATCTACCAAAATAAAAACATTAACTTATAAATATTAAATAACGACATAAACTAAGAATGACATAAAATGAACTATAACTATGTACAGTTTTATAATAAGTGAAGTGACGAATTCTACGAATGATAATTTATATCTACATAAGGGCTAAAAATAAAAATAAAATAAAATTATCTCCCAAATAATACGTCATGTGGTCACGTGGGACGAGAGTATATAGTCACGAGGTATTGTACCATTGAGGTACCGTACCATTGAGCTACCAAAGGATTATAAAGTCAGTAAGGGATGATTTCTTCATCAGGCACAGGTGTCACTCTCTGCAGTTACATTTGCCCTATTTACTAAATGGTTTCGGTTCAAGTGTTTAATGACAGTAGGTGGGTCGGCCCGTTGGCTTCTTAAGAACTTGAAAATACCCATTATAGTGATTTTTATTACCTATATTTTTACTTCCAGCCCCCAATGTCAGAATCCCGCCGGGCTATAGTGGAGCAGGCGTTCAGGAAGCTGGACAAAACCGGAGACGGAGCTATTACTGTCGATGACATTCGTGGGGTGTACTCTGTCAGATCTAATCCAAGGTAACGTTGCTCTGTAGTAAAAGCTTTTAATATTTTTTCTTCTTCTTGCGGGTGCCACTCCACTACTGGATATTGGCTGTCCGGTCAGCACAATTTGTCCGGTCTCTAGCAAAGCGAAACACCGACGCTGGCTTTTTGCAGATGTTTCTGAGCTACGACTCTTCTGCTGACACTTGTCTTCCCCTCAGTCTTTTCCATCATGATCAATTGAAGGAGGTGCTACTTCGTGTCATAGCGCAAGTCCGAGGTATCCTTCCGTCCTTGTCTTGATGGTCCTCATGAGTTCTCGGGACCTACGAGGGCGAAATAATAGAATAGAAACAGTTTATTGCGTTTTATTCGCTTTTAGCGATAAGACCGCCTAAATGTACAAATATAAGGTACTTTATTATTGTATTATCTATGTATTTTTTATCATGCAATAAAGAGTAATTGAATTGAATTAAGGATGCACAATATAGCTTAGAAATCAGTTTTAAACTTCAACAGAAAACGAAAATTCATTAATCCGTCAAAATAAAGATTTGTGGTACTATATGCAGAAACAATACTTAACTAAATCTTAAAGCAACACGGCAGCCGGATTTTACCCGGAATAGTGACGCTATGCGTTTTCTTCCGATGCAAATATTGTAATTGCGAGGGGATCTCCGCACACATGCATATTTGTACGCTGTCTCTACGAAACACACACGTAATACATATCGATACCGCGCATGACCAGGTGGTCTTGTACTTCGGCAGATGGGGACACCCGAGTATGGTGACGTATCTCCGTGTTACTTTCAGAACTGAATTGCCCAATTTAATGCTTTCCAGATATATGAGCGGCGAGGAAACTGCTGACGTGATAATGAACAGGTTCCTAGCAAACTTCGAGACGGAGGGCACTGTCGATGGAAAGGTAAATATATATTTCTACTAACTGTTGCCCGCGCCTTCGTTCGTATAGAGTTCCAACCCTTTCCAACCCCTACGTCATTTAAAGAACCTCTATAGAAATGTCATGTATCTTTACTCAGCTGTGCTATCAAGCTGCGAGTTTATATGCCAGTGGGCCCGATTCTGTATGCCCAAAGTTAAAATTTGACAGTACTTAAATTGATGCTATCCCTGTCACACAGTATTATGAAGATAAAGACGCAACTAATTTTAGTGCTGTCAAAGTTTAAACGTATACCTTCAGAATCGGGCCTAGTAAGGGTATATATACTTAATCCTTTTTAGGTATCTAACAAAATCTAATCTAATCTGTCAAACCTGACCTTCATACTGTCTAAACAACCAAACTGTCAACACGTCCAAACTGTCAACACGTCCAAGTACCAAAATGTCTAAATTTTAGACATTTGACAGTTGGACATAAGGCCCACCACGACGTACAAAGGACTAGCGAAACTTTTTTTTGTCTGCCTATCCCTTGGATAACTAAAAAAATACTGAACTGGTTGAGCTTAAACTTGAAACATGCAGCCTGACAATGATAGGCAAATTATGGAACTTTTTTATTTTATTTTTCGGGATATTTCAACTTGCACGTACTCCTTCCGTCCCCAGGTTACCCTGGAGGAGTTTATGAACTACTACAGCGGCATCAGCGTGTCAATCGACAACGATTGCTTCTTCGATCTGATGATGCGGCAGGCCTTCAAGCTCTAAGCGTATCGCTAACCAACTCCCACTCACTAACGCACACAAACGTAACTACGGGGTGTTTCAACACATAAGTATTCATTTGAATTTTAATCAGACAATCGACGCTTGGGTTTTGAATTATCGTTATTAAATGAGATGACGTTATTGTCGCTGATTTCACACAGTTAATATGCTAGTTTACCATCAAGATGGCTTCCAGCGTTATATCGTGGCAAATAATATTGCGCTGCATTGTAAAGCTAGCTTGAGCAACGTTGTTTCTTATGGAATAATTAAAACGTCTTGGGTTCAGGTGGCTTTGAGCGTTTCATGTGGCCATTGACTATTTGTTTTTATTTTTCTCCACTAAAAAAAACCTAAGCTTAACCTAAAAAATAAAATGGCTCCGTACTTTCCCGTTGGAAAACTTGTTAGGTAATTACCACAAGGAAACGAATTCGCTGCCGTCCGTTTTACAATTTTATATGCAAAAACTGTAATGAATACGTTTAAATACGTTCTTGGAAAGTACATTTCTGTGTGTACGAAAAAGTAGCTGGTTTCATAATGACTACCTACACCCTGTACGTATTAATATTCGATGTTTCGCAGTGCACGAAATTGTCTAATGATTTTAATGATTCCTAATGTTGATATTATAATGTTATAGTTTATCTAATAAAATTATTATTGTGTGGTATTATTCTGTTTATTTCAATAAATATTTTAATTGTAATATCTTGTTCTTAAGTTTTATTTTTCATATTTCGGCAAAGGTTGTTTAGTTACCAATGTTAGATACAGGATATCCTAGCTAACCCTGCCTAACCCTGTTGTGGGAGAAGTTTTCCACGCTGGACAGAAAATCATCAATTTTTTTGGTGACGGTCTAGGTCTGTTCCATGAGACAGTTCCATTTTAATACAGCAAGCTATGAATTTACTTTTATCAGAGATAATATATCTACTTTTATATAGGTGTTCATGCTGTGGGTGGTGCAGTGGAGGCGGGCGTCTTCCTCACTGCGCCACCGTTATAACGGGGTTCTATCTTGTTAAAAGCACAGATTACTTAATAGTTACTACGTAACAGATACGTCACTCCCTAGTTAAACGTAAATACCTACGCCTTTAATCACCTGTCAGATAATACACGCAAAAATTTATCTAAGGCGCTCGACTAAGTGTTATTACGGGAAAATCGAGAACTATGCCGGAAAGTGTAGGTCTTTATCGCGGTAGGTTCCATCGAGTGACAGAGGCCTGTCGAGAGGTCCAAGCTCAACCCCAGGGTCGGAACCACGCACCATGTTCATAATATACTGCTACGGTACAGGAAACTTATCATCGTGAGGAAACTGAGACATGTGAAGTAGTATGTACAACGCGGGGCCAATGTTGCACCACGTCTATAGGGTTACCCCAGCTATCCTACAGGGGATAACAAGCGTTCCAGACATCGTGGGAATAAACCCGGTATATCCCGGCAACATGTCCCACTATAATAAAATAATTTGTGGTGGTAGGAGTCTAGAGTGCAGGTCGGTTTTGGGTGGGACCCAGAAACAGGAATGGGGTGGGTCCAGAACTTGTTTGCCTCAAAGGGCATTGGTTCTGTGACGATGTGGTCGCTCTGATGGTTTGAAGTTAGTTTCCTCATCCTCATTGCAGATAGCGTTGTTTAGTTAGTAGACCTAGACTAAGTTATTAGGAGGTTTTTATTGTATTACATATTCTATGGAAGAATAAAGGAATTTAAAAAATCTTAGCACCATAATTTATTTAAAAAAAACATTCGCATTTTTGTTTTTATAAGGTTTTCATCATAGACGTAGTAAATTTATGGTTTTCATACTTTTTCTTTTACTTTATCTATATTTTCTACTTGATTCGTGTATTGACGCTTCTGTTGTTTATTTTTTCTATTATGTTTATGTATATTGCAACCAATAAAGTGAAACACCATCATTCAAACCAACCTGATGACGACTTGTTTGTTGATTTAATCCGCACGTTATACGCGTACAGGATAAGGTATTTTTTTAAAGTTTGAACTCATTGGCTTCGTTAGCCTGTCAACTTTCACTGTTGGGCAGAAGCCTTTCCTCAAAATGTGAAAGTAATGACTACATCTATATAAAGCCGTGTATATATATTGCCGTGTGGTTTGCGGTAGAGTAGAATTGGACCACTCTAACTCTTCCCGTGGATGTCGTACAAGGCGACTAAGGGAATACATTATAAAACATCAATCAGGCCTCCCCAACCCGTCTGGCCAGCGAGGGGAGTGTAGGCCAAATCCTCCGTCTATCTCCGGCAGATGAGAGAGGGTTGTGCTCCTGCAGTGGAGACAAAAATAACCTGATGATGATATAAAGCCATCCCCACAAAGGAGGGTGGTGGTGTTGGGAACGTTACATCTGGCGAACGGGCATTCTGATCCGGTGGCATTGAGATTATGGAAAACCGCCACCCCGCGGTTTACTTTTGTGTTACTCTAATCTCAGTGGCCTTCAACTGGTAGTGGCAGTCTGCATCTGTTAATTATCAAATAGCTGCTGAAATGTGTTCTTATAATGAGTATAATTTAAAGCATACTGCAAATCACTGTACTCGGCAAGTATATGATTTAGATACATATACCCAAAGGGCTTGCAATGCTCTGCGAGTCCGTTTAATAATGCATTCAGGGCGCTGTTGTGGCTGCCGCGCTTCTGCAGTGCATCGGCAATGTTCGTCAAGGCGCGCACAGACGGCACCAACGCCGTCTGGCTATGGCGCAAGAAAACAGCTTCACTATTATGCAGAGTGCGCGAGAGCAGCAACAGCATCCTGAATATGATAGCTGATAGACTGGATAGTCCTCTGGTGTGGATACTCGACGACTCAACCAGAGGACTAAATCACCTTTGTACTAACTTATCTTGAGACTCTACTAACACAAATGGACCCCTGTTGTGAATAAAATATCTATAAAAATAGTTAAACATTATTTTGCAGGATCAACAAGCAAGATGTGTCGTACATTTCAAGCATTACTATCGACCTTCATATGCATATTTCAAATGATCGTCCGGGTCATCATGACATGCGTCCTCATGGTAGAGAACCTCGTGCGATTGCTACTGCAGACAATATACAACTTCATATCCTTCCTCCTCCAGATGATATCGATCATACCGATATGTTGCGTGTTCATCATCACTTCTAAATTGAAGTGCTTCATGTGCGGCGCTGGGGGGCCTTGCACGTGCAATGGTGGGGGGAAATGCGACTGCTTCATGTCACTTCTAGCCATAGTTGCGTTGTACTTTATATTAAAAGCGACCGGTGCAATGGACAACATTTTCAGCGCAATAGGCTACACTAAGTCTTAAGCTACAATGTATTCCATTTTCATTGAGGTATATACCTATATATTTTTATACTTAACATGCCTAACAGTACTTCTGTAGGTACTATCATATTACGAAAATGACATTCATCATCATCAGCCCGAAAAAGTCCACTGTTGGACATAGGCTTCTCCCAAGGTGCGCCACTGAACCCGATTCTCCAGTCACTGCCAGCCGCCTTACGCAGATCGTCACTCCATCTGGCCAGGGGACGTCCCACACTTCGCTTGCCCAGTCGCGGCCCAATCCGAAATGAGATGAGGCGCCAGAGAACTGAAGTCTTCAACATAGCTCAAAGGGTTACCACGTTGAAGTGGCAGTGGGCTGGTCACCTCTGTCGGAGAACCGAGTTCTCGAGTGGAGACTGCGACTGAGCAGGCATAGTGGAACGCCCCCTGACTAGATGGAGTGACGATCTGCGTAGGGCGGCTGGCAGTGACTGGGATGAGGAAAACCGAAGATCGGGTTCAGTGACGCACCTTGGGTTCAGTGAGGCCTATTTCCAGCAGTGGACTCTTTCAGGCTGATAGAGGCTCTGTAGGCGCAGAGTAGGACGCCTCCCTACCAGATGACCAAGCGGATGCGACTGGGTGGGAAAGACGGAGAACCGAGTGTGGTCGCCAAGCGTTGGGAAGCCAGCAGTGGATAGCGATAGACTGATGATGATTATATATTTACAGAAGCATGGCACGATGTCAATTGCTCACCTTGAAGGTATGGAGCTAATGCAGAAGCGCTTCCAAGCGTAGGAAATTGACCTTCCTTCAAGAACATATTGGCCACGCTGGGCTTCGTCATCGTAGGATGATGATGTTTTCCGCGTCGCAACCATCGATGACAACCAAGCTATTTTCTGGAGAATGATTGATGAGACAGATTTCTGGTAAAGAGCTAGCTAAAAACATAGATCAGAGTGGCGTTCAACTGTTAAAAATAGTGATGTCCAACTTCGAAGAAAATCGGCTTACGGAAATTGACCGGTGGCGCTGCAACTCTTCGCTGATCCGAAGTCTTAATAGCATAACTAGTCTAAATGGTTATACCGCCATTGTTCGGTTAGAGCCTCGTATGCAAACAAGCAGCTAGATCGCATGAACAGGAGGACCTACCCAGTGAGGTTGTTGGTGTTTATAACATTTGGTGTGTTTTATTTTTGATTCGACTTTTGTCTGTAAAGATTTTCATAGTTTTCATGAGTAGTTTAAATTGGATTTATTGTAAATTGAAATAAATGTTATAGTGCAATGTCTTGAAATGTCTGTTACCTTAAACATCTCAATAATTCCTCTTGTAGGTAGGTACTTGCAACACAACCGACTTTTGAGCTGGTTCATATTAGGGCTGTCTCGGACAGTTTTCCCGTTGGCTTTTGGCTCTCGCTGTTCACACTAGTCGTGCAAATTAGTTGTGAGTTGGCTTCGACTGTATGCTAATAATATCTGACCCGACAGAAAATCGTAGCAGAACGTGTGTCGGATATTAAGTCATAGTAGTTTTAATAAAAACTGTCGGAATAGTTTTATCGGATACCACTAATGTGAATTTATGGCAATATATACCCGGCCAATTTGTAGGGATGATAAATACATCGGTCCGACCTAATGTGATGTCTTATACAAGTCGCCGCGCACGGACCAACTGCGCACTAATATTAGACCAATTGTGACATGGCGCGACCTTAACCGGGCCAATAAGCGTGTAGTTTCCTCCTCCCGCACACCTCAGTACGTTTGTTTTAGAATTAATCGCATTAGAAGTCAATTGGGCTTATTGGTAATCGTGTTAAGTGCTCATCACCACTCCTATAGGAAAAGAAATACTTGTAACTAATACCTACATACACAAATGTCATCGAATCTCAAACTAGAATTACCTTAGGAATTTATTAGACCAAGACAGGAAATAAATGTACAACACTAAAACTAGTATCAAATTGTAAATTGTGTACACATTTGATCTGTCCCAAGAGGCCAAAAAGCCTACGATCGTGAGTCCATAACCCGAGCCTGCCACTAAGCCAACAAGGTCCATAAATTATGCTACTACATCCAAACTATTATTTTAAAAGTGTATAAATAAATATACATATATTTCCCCCTTCTCATATTTATATATACGTTGTAAGTATGCAGCAGGTATGTATTTATTTAGTTCACAAGCCGAAGTATCACTTTACAGAAGAAAAATAAAAGTATAAGTATTTATTAGCCATCTATGTTCTTTTACCGGAAGTATTTATAAATTTTTCCGAGGTATAATTTTACCTATTTTTATATTATGGCCTGATTTCGATCACATAAAATCTTTTTTCACTTTCTTGTAAAAAGAACAATCAATCATGTATCATTTCTATAGCATTAATTCGTTAATAACTGACGTTTTAATGTCAATTTTAAGAATTTATTAGAATTTTTTGGACTCTTTATTAATATGTGGATTTCAGTATTTAAATCAACAAATGTATAGCATCAGGAAACCAACTAATGAGTAAATATTTGAAACAGTGCATTATTATTCCTGACGCTATGATCGTGAGGTAGAATGGTGTGATAAATTATTTTTACTTATTCCTTTCAGCATACGCGCTACGGACGGGTCGAGCGTGAGCAGTGCACTTCTGGCCTTAGGCACTGATGAGCTCTCTATTTTTTGAGTACCACTGCAAGCAGAGGTATGCATTTTAATGTCAATCAACAACCTATTTTAAGTCCCACTCTTGGAAATAACGAGGGTCCAGCAATCGGGGCCTTTGCTGACTGGTAGACTATACCTACTCATAAATAGTTTTATAATTATAATAACATTGTCTGTCTACTACGTATTTCTCAATTTTTAGAAGTTTCGTCTATCTGTATGTATGTCTATATGTTTAGAACAAGTAAGCTTCAAAACGATTAGCATATTTTCATAAAAGCAATAGGACGTGTCCTGTACTTTGTATTATCAAAATATATGTAACTTGATGTTTTTCTTGAGCTCTAATACCAACCAGTGCAGGCCCGCCAGCACTTCGTTCGTCTGACCAAAGCACTATTATCTATTCTGTACCGAAAAACTACAGCATAGGCACTGAATTATGTCTATGCGGACGAAGTCACGAGCAACAACTACGAATATAAATATAATTCCGAAGCAACACATACACTTACCTTATTCTAAATTAGGGTTCCATGTTACAATGTAACTAGGTAATTCCATTGTGTTTACTCCAAACACTAGGAGAGCACATACATTACTTAACGTAAACATACCATGTTGTAGTCCACCGATCTACCATGTTTCTTCAACATAGGTGCCTCGAGTTATCAAAATCGTCATCAACCCCTTTCTATTTCTACTTATATTATTCACAGGATAAACCAGCAAAATGTGTCGTACAGTGCACGCGGTTTTATCGACCGTAATATGCGGCATTCAAATGCTGGTGCGGGTGTTCATGACCGTCATCCTCATGCTCGAGAACCTCATCAGAATGCTCCTGCAGACCTTCTACAACTTCGTATCGTTCCTACTTCAAATGATATCACTGTTGCCTATATGCTGCGTGTTCCTGATCACTTCGAGACTTAAATGTTTCATGTGCGGCGGCGGGGGCCCTTGTCCAGTGAACAGAGGAGGCGCCTGCGACTGCCTCATGTCCCTTCTAGCAATTATCATACTGTTCTTCATATTTAGAGCGACAGGAGTCCTCGACAAAATTTTCTACAGCATAGGTTACGCTAAAGCCCCAACCCAAGTTGCAAGGTTCATACCGACCCCTGGAGATATAACAGAATGCTCCAGGAACGACACGGAGATAACTGAGTACGAGATGGACGGTTACAGCACGACACCGATCAATAATCTGGGGACCGATACAGGCGAACTGTCCGAGGCGAATACCGAGGGTCAGACAGAAAACGACGTGGAGGAACAGTACACCAGGACCGAAGACTGGCTTAAAAGAATGGGTAAATGGCAGAATCAGACGAAGCCGCCAGAAATACATCCAGAAGGATTTTTAAAAGAAGAACTGAACGAAACTCTAAAAGAATATCCAGGCGATCCTGACGTAGCTCGAGCCAGAGTTACTACACTGGGAATGAAATCTAGCTTATTTCTCAAGAAGCTTGGAAAAAGTACTAAGACAACAGTGTTCTACTATCTTGTATGACAAATATCCACATTCTGCACAAAATTTTCAATAAAGAAGTATCGTCAGAACTGTTTCTTTATTAAATTAAAAAATATGTACCTAATAGATACATACATACTTACACACACACACACACACACAAACATACATACATAATGCTCACGCCCTGTTCTCAGTGGGGTAAGCAGAGACGATACGATGTATCGCCACTTTGCGCGATCCACTGTTGCAAAGCGACTATCCTGCGTCCGCTTTTCACCCCGTGATACCACTTGGCGTAATGTGTTGCGAACAACATCGCCTAATACATATTCACCTAAAATAAAATTTAGATACATACTTACCCACAGTTGAAAAAGAATAGGCATCTGAAGTAAATCTAATAAATAAAATCGTAAACTTCGCGTGTCTGTACATTGAAGATATTTGCAAAAAAAAATTGGGGGGTCTAAGGATAAGTAATAAAACACATTTCTATCATTTTCGAAAACTTTGTTTATCTGTTTGTTTGTGCACGCATCAATAAAAAATTACTGAACCGATTTCGATAAACTTTTCACAGAAACATAGTGCTTAATTCGGTGTAACATATATTTCATTGCAATCGGCCCAGTCGATCGACTATGATTTTCTGATAACTAAACTAGGTACTCAGTTGCATGCGAAGTTCACGCCCTCTGTCGGCGGACCGCAATTGCAGCCTATGTAGCGTCCAGTGAACCAAAACACATAACTAAATGCTAATGAGCGTCACAAGGACATAGTGGTATTTTATAAATAATTAGAAAGAAATTGTAAGAACATTGCTGCGCAACCAATTGTTTTTATTTCATCGCAATCGGCTTACAATTAAAAGTTATAGGATTTTTTTGTTTTCTAAGCAAAGAAGTATATAATGTTCGGTGCAGTTCAGATTGCGATGAGTTAAGACTACATTTGGAGCTGTAATGGGCGTGAGCGTGGTTATGGGTTTGGGAGTGGGCGTGGCGGTGGGCGTTAGCGTGCGTGTGAACGTGAGCGTGGGCGTGGGCATGAGCGTGGGTGTGGGCGTCGGCATCGGAGTCGTAGTCGAAATTGGATAGAGAGTGAGTAGTCCACGCGAGCGGAGCTAGTAGATAAATATGCATGACATGATTCAATCAGATATAAAGTAGAATATATTTTATAGCTCAAATAATCGAAATACAGTTAGAATTTTCAGAAGTTAAACGTACAATTTATGCAGTTTTATCGCTTTAAGCGATGTATTTCAGACAACTTGAGTACTACTTCCCATACAATAGTGTGTGGTGTATCGTATGTAATATTCTGTTATCGTAATGTGGTATTTTTGAGGGTAATATACAATATTATCCCTCCGGAGCGATCGGTCTACTTTCCCAATCGGTCTACTTGTCCAAATGGTCAACTTTCCTCTTAGGTATACTTTCCTCTTCGGTCCAACTTTCCTTAATGCCAATTCCCATTTGATGAACGGGTGAACCACACTCATTCCTAAGCGATTGAGTTTGATAAGGAGCGCGCGCGTGTGTGCGCTAGAGCTCCCAGTTATTCACCCATTGGTTGTTGGCGCGCGATCAACAAGAACTCCGCCTAAGCAGGAATGATTGCGCCGATGCTGAAACTGCGTGATTGCGCGCACGAGCGAACGCAAGGATTCCTATTCTTGCGAGATGCGTGCGTCGTGTAAAGGCACCTATTGACAAGCAGCACGATTAGAATCTTATAAGAATTAGGAATATTTTTTTTTTTATTTTCCAAAAGTTGTACGCGTTTTCATCTTCTCAATCCAATAAATGAAGGAAAAAAATTCGCGCCTCATCGTACGGAGGCACCCACCAAAAAGGCTTTAGGTATCTGCATGAGCCATTTGCCAAAACTTCCTTAAAAATATTATCATGCTTTTGAAGTCGAAATGTCAAGCGCTTAAATCAAGAAGTTGAAAATTATCAAAAAAACAGGCAAAAAAATTATAAAATAAGTAGGTACTTAACAATAATTACAAAAAAATTGAAATAATACAATGAAAACGATATAATGTTTTCATTTCACAAAAATAATAAGGTGGTAACGGAATATTCATAAATCATAACACATAAATACACACATTTACCATGTGTTTTGCGCTATTCTTACCAATAATATGTGTCTTTCAAACTGTATCTCGGATCATAATAACTCTATTATACGCCATTGAAGATATTTTACGTTTGTTAATACAAACCGTCAGCAATTACCTTACCATAGTATTACAGTGTTGTGCTGTCTGTCCCATGTACATGGGTTCATGTTGTATGAGAGGATGCTATAGCCAAAGCTTGTGCATGGGCCACTATCCGGCCACTAGCTGCAGCTGTACTTTCTGTATTGTCATGATTATTATCATATTTCTAATTCTCTACTTTACATTCTGGTTTGAGGATCTGCTCGCACAGTTTGGAATCGAGTTATCTTGTAGTATTTTTGGTAAGGACAGAAGATTTAATGACGGATCACAGAGAAATAAGAACTCTATTGGAAGTGTAGACAACACTATGAAGAGAGCAAATAACAATAATAGAAAGCACAAATATGAAACGGTCAAAGATGTTCTTTCAGACAAATATCGAGATATTCATTACATAGAGGAAGATAAACAACATAAAGATAATGGTTTTGTTTACTATTATATTGATACTATTGATAATATTCTGAAACCAGACATATCTTTAATAGAATTCGACGATAGTACGAAGCAAAATGTATCAAAAGAAACAACATTGAAGCAAGTCACAAAACGAGATATTGCAAAGAAGTTTGAAGTGCTCAATAATAATAATACAGCATCTACGATTTCAAGATCAAACCAATCTTATTATGAGAATGTTACTTTATCCTTAAAATATATGTAAAAGAATGAAAATCTTAAAAAAAATAGTAAAACTTTGATTTAAAATTATATAAATCGTGTTTTTATTTACTCATGTAAAATACTAAATGACACAATTTATCAGGAACGTCTGATAAGTTAAACTTATCATATCATACAAAAGCATTCAAATAAGGGAGAGAGGGGGAGGCAGGAGAAAATAGGTAACAAAGACGATTCACTAGAAAAGCACTTGACTATGAAATAATTCTTATTTCAATCCTCCAGAGGCTTTATCTTATTCCTACGAACGCGTGCGTTTAAATGCACCTATGGCGGAAAATGGATGTTCTTTATAAACACTTTCTTTTTAAAAAGGTTTATAAATCTACGTAGGTACATATATTCACTACAATATAAAAGAACGAAGTTTTTAATAAACATGTTACCTATCTAATACTGAGAACAATAGACTTTACAAAAGTGTTTCCAGCGGTGACAGCCTTCTGACCCCAGTGAGAATCGCACCTACAGCTTCTGGCGTTAGAGGAGACCGCCCTAAAACCACTAAATCATTATTAGTATGTAGGCAATTGGCAAGTATACTGGCAAGCAAGTCTAAAGAAAAGTATGACATACTTATTATTACTCCATTTTTGAAACACTTCTTACATAAATCAACTGGTGGATCTTAGATTAGTAGTTAATAATCTAAGTGGTGGATAGACAGAGACACTTCATACCTAGTTCGTGCTTCATACGCAGCAGTTTTATAATGAACTAGCTGTGCCCGCGGCTCTGCTCGCGTGAACTACAGAATCCGCTCCCATTCCCACTTCCGCTCGCGCTTCCGCTTCCACTCCCGCTCCCGCTTCCGCTCCCACCAACACTCCCCTTTTCCCACGCCCACGCCCACGCCCACGCCCACTCCCACTCCCATTCCAACTCCTACTCGCAGCTCCAAATGTAATCCACTCATCTCATCATCTGAATAGTACGGAAATAGTATTATGTGCAATATATTGCAACAACCTTACCTACTAATGTATTTGAAAACTAAAAATGTCTATAACTTTTGATTGTGTTAGCCGATTGCGATGAAATGAAGACTAAATGTTAAGTTAAGTTAAGCCCCATGTTTCTGTGAAAAGTCCATCAAAGTCCGATCAGTCGTTTTTAAGTGATGCGTGCACAAACTCACAGACAAACAGACAAACAGATAAACAGACAAAAATTTCAAAAATGATCGAAATGTGTTCTGTTGCTTATTCTTAGACCCCCCAATTTTTTTTTTTGCAAATATCTTCAATGTACAGACACGCGAAGTTTACGATTTTATTTATTAGATGAGCCTTGGTCTGAGAAATGAGCATGTAGCCTCAGAATTATAAACAGAGCCACATAATAGAAATGTCAAATTTAAAAAAAAAACTTGGTATGACAGATGACTCAATATTTTGTTATATTTTTATCCATGATAACTGACTGTATAAAAAAAATACCCTATGTAATGTGATTTTAATAAGGATACGGGATAAATAAGTATTTTAGGTTTAGTATGATTTTAGTAGTTTTATATTTGTGCTAAATTATTGGTAAACTTAAATTGCATACCTAATATGCGAATCAGTTTCGTTTTGTTCTTACGTTTGTAAGCATTTTTCTGTTTGGTAAGTTTGTATAGTTATCAAAACTATTTTAAGACATTGTTAGGAAGGAATTTTCATAATTCTTATATATTTTTTACAGAATTCACTACAGTGTAAATTAAAGGCAAAGTACCTATATTATATTAATTGGATTTCTCAAAATATAGTAATACAATGAATTAATACACAAAGTAAATGCACGCCATACAGTAGTTACTGTATACAATAGAATAAGTTAACAAAATAAAAAATAAAAACAAAATCAACCAAGAAACAAAAATGGAATAGTGGCAAAAAAGTTTCAAATATTACTTTTACCCAATTTATCAAACGATTACAATATTCAAACAATAAAACATAATGCAACAAAATCATAAAAGCGTCTATAGGCGCAGAATCAGAGAATATAAACATATGAATCAAGATGATAATATGCTCACTAGCATAACAAGAAAATCTCCAGTTTCTCTCAATGTGAAAAAATGTAAGAGTGCAAACATTACATCACCACGAAAGATTGTTGTGGAAAAAGGAATGCCTCTGGAAATGAATGCTGAAGCCAGTGAACAGAGTATGCCTATGATGTCATGCATGCCCTCTCTATCACAAAATTTGAGTCATGATAGCAAATCAAATCTAAAGGTTAGATTCCTATTACCAATAAACAAGAAATTGAGTAGTACTGAGAAGAACAAAACAGAGAACAGTGAAATTGGATGTATGTCACAATCTGCATATATTCCAAGAAGACACAAGAGGTTAAAATGGAATAGATCGCATACAAATCTCGTGGCTGATAATTCCCAAAAAGAAAGTCTTTCTAATAGTAAGGCGGCTTTGTCAGAAACTTCACTATGTATTTCTGGAAAACAGCAAAGAAATAAGGTTAACCGTATGAAATCTAACTCATATGATAAATGTGTCTATGAAGACCGTCGTATTATATCTGAGTATTCTCGGAGAAATAAAATAACAGACTCAAGAAAGAAACCTCCTAATGGAAAGATAAGTGATATACGCACCAAGCAAACGTCTGAAAACATGTACAAAAATACAAATGATAAAAGTATTTATGGGAAACGGAAATTGTTATCGAAGTCAGACCGCGTTCGATGCAATATAAAATGTATGTATCCAAGAAGATATATATGTTCATATATAAACAGTAATGCGAGTAATAAACACAACTTTAATAGACTAAGTGATTGTTTAAAGTCAAGTAAAGGAAAATATGAATCTTGTGCACCAGTTGCCACTGAGAAACTTTTCACGAAATATAAAAACAAAAAGAAAAGAATTCAGGAAAGATCTAAGAACGATAATATGGATGGTCAGGCCTATGCACGTCCAACTCCTGGACGTAAGGTATATAATTCTGATTTAATAAATTCTCTTACAAAAAGAGATAAATACTTTGAAACTCAATCGTTTACATTGGATTTGAATAAACCCAAAAACAAATTAAAAGGTAGACAATTAAATAATATAAATCATAACGTTAAAAATTACTGTAAAGAAAAAAATATCAGAAAAGAAGATTATGAAGCATTTTTCTACGGTGATATTTGCATCACAGGAAAGAAATTAAAACTGTGGCACAAAATTAGATCTAAGTTTAGACCTCTGATGTCAACAAAAGTAAATTATCATGCAAAGTATCCACCTTCTCCAACTAAAGACACTGAAAACGTTTCCTCTGTGAGGAATATGGAAGTTTCTTCTAACAGAAAATATGTAAATAATTTTAATTTTCCTAATCCACATTGTATTTCTATACCGATGAAAAACCAAAAAGTGTATGTTTTCAACAAAGCATATAAAGCAGTGAAAGAATCAGAAGAGGCATACTGTACAAAACCTTCTTTCGCCCCAGTATGTCCTTATAATGTTGGTTTATTAGAATCAGTTGACCTTAATTATGAAGATATTTCTCTGAAAAAAACTTTAGATAAAAGGTGCAAAACCATATATGAAAATAACGATACTCCGATCGAAAAAGAATATTTTATTGAAAACGAAAATTATAGGACTCACGATATTTCACCAACAAAAAAAAATCAGAAATTTGAAGCTTTAACATATTATGTTAAAAGAGATTCGATGAACTTCGAAATTATACCTATAAAACAGACTAAATTACAATTTAAAAATGTACTTACTGATGTGAAAATGGAATCCAAAGCAATTCAAATAAATTCCACTGACAAAAATTATGTGCCAAACTTGGACGTGAATTGCAAACAGACACAATACTCAAATCAATGTTCAGTGCAATCATTCCTAAAGCAAATGAAAACTCTAATCGGATGGACTGATTATATCGATATTATTAGTGGTCGTAAAAGTTGTGCAGAATGTCCGAAACTGATTTGGAATACTCACCTAAGAAATAGTTTCAACAGTGATGGAGCATCAAAGAGCGTTGAGATTTGTTTCAAAGATGTGAAAAATATTAAATCAAAGCATTTTTGTTCCATATCAACAAATACGCAAAATATTAGTACAAAAACAGACAACCTTTATCTTAGGAAATCGGACTCCTTTGGTGGATATCGTGTCGTCAGCAATCCTCCAGCAGATTGTACTTCAACAATATCAATGTCCAAATCTTGCACAATCCCACGGACTAAACATATTACATTTAACGAAAATCCAGAATGTATTTCACTTATAAGACGTATATCAAAGTCTTGTCAAACGTGCGAATTAGAAGAAATATGCCACTGTGAATGTTTTGAGAATCCAACTAGCTATAAAACCCCAAAGAAGAAATTAGGCGATGGGCTCCGAGATACAAGTAACATAAGAAGTTGGACTAAGGTGGAAAGTACTAGATCTTTAAAATACTATAAACATCCAAATAAAAGTAATAAATTAAAAAAATGTGATATGCTCGAACCCTGCATTGGAATTAAAATACAAAACCGTACGGTACGTCCATCCTGTATGACATATACGCGTACAATTGATAAAAATCCAGAACTTATCTCAGTGACAAGACCCATGTCAAAATCTTGTAAAACGTACGAATTAGAAGAATACCCTTGTGAAGATAAATCATGTTACGAGAATGACAATTTAATTAGTTGTAAACACCTATTGAATAAATGTGGATATGAGTCCAGAAATACACAATGTAACACAAGCAGTTGGACTAAAGTAAAATGTGAAACTCGATCGTTTCATTGCCAAAAAGGGCCAAACAAACGTAATAAATCAACGAATTGTGACAGACGCAAACAAATTCAGAAACTCTGTATTGGACCCAAAACACAAAACTGTACTGTACCTTTTGTACCTTTATGCTGTAAATATCAGAAGAAACAAAGGCAGAAACAAAAATGTCAAAAGGGCGAGCCTTTATATTCAATAAAATGTAGAGAAGGTGCAACGTGCGTATACGCTGCAATGGCAAGAATTGTCTACCTTCTTAATCCATGTAAGCATACTCCGGGTTCCAGTTGCGGGAATAGTAAAAATATTTATTACTCCTCTATTCTCCTCGGCCCGTGTTCAAGAGAACATAACCTTAATAAGGCAAGAGAAAGGAGACTTAAGCGTAGGAGACAAGCTTGTGACTGTACCATCGACTGTAATAAACTCTACATGCACACACTTCGGCGACGCCCATATGTCTGGGTGCACAGATATTGTTCCTGGTTCTACCCGCATTGTATAAGCTTCCTGCACATATTGAAGCAGTGCACGCATGTTACGCTTTTCATTTTAGCATTTCTGGCTTGGTGTCCATTTCTGTTGTGTGTCGAACTGTGCAGATGGTGGTTCTGTTTATTTTGGTAACTTATTAAACTATTATGTTTAAATACTGAGTTTTTCTTTCATACCTATCTGAGACTAATTGAAGGGAATGCAAAGATTACGCGTGCGTTCTAGCTAAAATATTTTAAACTGCCTTTGTAAAGATGATGCTTGAGATTGACCGATTTTGCAGAAGCTGTATACGTTTTTTGTTCGGTAGATTTTTCTGAACAATTTGACTGAAAGCTGAGACGAGTAAGTACAATTATACTTATAAATTTATGACTGGAAGGGCTTTTGGAAAGTCGCATATTTTGAAATTTGATATTACAAGTTAGTGCCATCTATCGAGGTAATCAGATAATCATAATATCGAGATGTCTGTATGACGCCGCGACAATGTCAGTCCAAGTAAAAAACACCACAGTTTACATAATCAGTATAATCAACGCTATCACACCTATAGGTACCTATACTTTACTGAGTACATAGCATACAACAGCACAAGGCACGGCACAACTCAGTCGCCACTATACAAGGAGTCCAAAACATAAAAGCACACAAAAATATGAGAACGTCCGCCAAATGTCGTGAGCATTGTACGCAGCTTAGACATTGAGGATACAGAGTTGGCCAAATGTGGTAAAACCATATACAAGGGTGACGTCTTAAAGTGGTCAAAAGTGCGTGTCGGCAACTATAGAGTGCTACATTTTTCCTTGCTCTAACCCTCTTTAATCGGTCTCTCTTTTTTCTTGCGATTTCTCTCTCTTGTTTCTTTGTTTTACCTTTTGGAGCAAATGCTTGAAATACAGCCGTTTCCTGGAGTTGATCCGAGATTACACTTAGAGTATCAGAACCAGCTACAGTGTTTTTCATTTTCAATTTTCTTAATTCCCACCATTGCATAAACCAATTTTTTATTTGATATAGTGTTTCCTCTGGATTGTCAATTTTTTTCCTTACATACCAATAACTTCCTTTCGGATCCACTATTGTTTTCAAAGTTACCCAAAATACCGTTCTTAATACACCTCGAATAATTTTTAATATACCTAAGAGAAAATCAACACAAAAATTTGTTTGCTTTGTGCCCATTTCTTTTTGTAACTTTTTAATTTCAGCTCTTCTCCATTTTGCCTCCATCTTTGCTCTTTTTTTTCTTAGTTTCTCATCGCGTCCCATTCTCTTTATGAACTCTTTAGTTTTAGCTTTATTCATAGAATCCATCTTTTTTGATTTTCTTTTGTGCCCTTTGCTATGCAATTTGCTTTTTCTCTTCAACATTTCATCTTTGCATTGACATTCGTGATAACATTTGCAATTTGTCTCAATTTTCTTTTTCTTTATTTGGTCTTTAATTTGATTAACAGGCGCACCAGGTCGTATTGTATGTATCTTTGCGACATTATTATTTTTAGCCCCCGACTCAAAATGAGGGGTATTATTAGTCTGATTATTATGATTAGTTGTAAGCACTGATCTTTTAGCATACACTACAAGCCCTTTTAATTTAGCGGTTACGTTAACAGGGGCTCTTTTGTGTACAACACTTTTTGTTGAATTTTTTGTAATGTTAACGGGAATTGTAGTAACTGGAATTGTTTCTGAACCTTTTCCTTTATTTATTGTGCATATACATTCACCTGTACCACCTGCAACTGGACAGCTACAACATAAGCAATCGTCTTTAGATTTTTCCTTTATTTTCTTATGAAATGCTCGAGAACAATGAGAACAAACTTTATATGGAAACTTTAATATGCTTTTTGTATCGAGAGTGGCTCGTTTTCTTCTGCACCTACAATCATTGCATGTTTCATCATCTGCGCATTCTACTAATTTAGGTCTAGGTTTATTACTAACACATTTGCATATCCAGTCAGTAGTTCCGCGTTCTCTTTCTTTTTGGCAAATACCGTTATTACAAAGTTGATTAGCAAAATCCTCAACATTATGCCGAACTTCATCAGAATTAATAATACACATCTGCTTAGCATCTAAGTTAACGTCAAATAAAGGTTTTATTTGGTCGATTGGCTCACGTTTTATAGTAGGTTTTATATATTTAGGAAAACATGTCGCATCTGTACATTCCATATCCTTTCCAGGACACTTGCAACTGAAGTAAGTAGTTTTGTCCTCATGAGCGTTTCGGCAAACTCCTGTTACACACACTTTCCTTGGCTTAAATTCGTATTTTGCTAACTTGGAAGGACAAATGCATGAAGCCTTGTTTTTCCCTAAAACTCTAACTTTATCTTTTATTTCTTTAGAATTTAACACGCACATGTCTCCTACATCAACTTCCATTGAAAAAAATGGTTCTCCTGTTTGATCAGTAGCGTTCTGTACACACTTACATAATTCCTTTTTTCCAACAGTTTTTTCAGCAAGTTTCTTAATACGGTCTTTATTCTTAACAATTTGGTATTTATCTTTAAATTTTGTTATTATTTTTTGTTTTTTAGATTCTTGACTGCATGTACTGTCAGTACATTCTTCTGGTTTCTTTTCACACTTGCATACAAATTTTTCTTTGTTTATTTTAGACCCTTCTGCACAAATTCCTTGCTCACAAATAGTATACTTTCCCCCTTTTACGTTCAGTATTTTAGTATATTTGCGGCACAAGCATGTTAATTTCTTGATAACGGAGTTACTGAGTGGTTCAGATGATGGTGCGATCTGACATGTCTTGTTTGTACAATCAGTGGCAGTGAATTTTTTTCTATTACATTTGCAAGTAAAATTTAACATTTCGTTTTTAGTAGCTTCTACACAAAGACCATCATCGCATTTTAAGTTTGGTTTAAATTTAATATTGTCATCATCAAATTCGTGTTCTAAATACTTTTCATCGTGCAAATGTTTTTCTTTCTCTTTAATTTTCCATTGAGCAGATTTTCGTCGTTTTCTTCTATCGTCTCCATTAAGACCCTCTATTACAGTATTATCAGTAGTTGCAAAAGTAATTGGACTCACATCAGTATTCATTTTTCGTTGACCCGATTTAAACTTTTTGTCTCTTGTTTTTGGTTTGATAGTATCGTTAGCTGCAGGAACCACTTCAGAATGCTTTTCTCTTTTATTTAGTTTTGTATTTTCAGTCGGTGAAAGATAGGTATTCCTCAGATATTTAACTTTTTTGTCGTTTTTCTTTTTGTTCACTGCAGGATTTTCATAGTATTCTTCTGTAAGATAATTTTTGTCTCTTGTAACTTCCGTGTGTTTAGTATCTGTGAAGTGTGATTTTTGTTTCCTTCTGTTTTTCATATTTTTAGATTTTGGTGAATCAGTGGTTTCATTATTATCATAATAATTTTGATTAATTTTGTTATCTATGTGTTTTGTGCATTCACACACAGCAGATTTGTTTAAATCACCATGTTTTCTACCTCTTTTCGTTCTGTTTTCTTTATGGTGTTTCTTTATAAGGTTTTTAGAGGCAACATCCAATAAATTAGTCGTATCAACGTGACCATCCATAATATCCATTTCAACTACAGATTCCCAATTTTTTGGTGTATGAATCCTGTTTTTATTATTTAATAAATCTTCTCTTGCAGAAATATACTTAATATCTTCACGTAACTTACATGTATCGATATCACTGCAGTTAATAGTAGTACTATCATCTGTAAGCACTAATGGATCAGTGTGTACTGAAGATACTCTATACGGGGCCAGTGCGGTTATAACATCTTCGTGAAGTATTTTATTTTGTGTTCCGTTTGATATATACAATTTCTTACAACAAGCACAAGGACATGTTGTATCGAATCGATATACTTGTACTACTTTGTCAACTTGCTTGAAGAACACGGAGACACCTCTGTCGCAAAAATATATCATAACACCTAAAAAATTCTGCTGCAGATGGAATGCAGCGAAATTCTATTCATGTGAAATGTGGCTATCGAGCAAACATTTTTATTATAAGTACTATAAATTTTTAATCCAAACGATGAATTTTTTAATGTTTATTTAACTTTTACCTGCTTCAAGCACAATTTTGACGCAATTGATAATTTTGAAGTTTGGTACCAAGAAGAACCTATTATTTGTTTATGAGGTGAATGAAAACGTATGAATGAAGCTAGATTGGGAACAAATCGATGTTGAATGTGGATGAAAACAAAGTTTGTATAAGTTTACGGTAACATACTTCTCTAATCAAAAGATTTGCTAATAATTTGCAGAATTTTTCTTGATCAAACGTATACATTTAATATTTCATTTTAATAATATAACTGTTTATGCATTATGCCCATTTCCCTTGAGGGGAAGGCATATCACCAGTAAATAAATAGGTAGTTTGTTAAGTTTTTTTGTTGTTGATGGGTTTGCGCTTGACCTCAATCTCACCTGATGGTAAGTGATGATGAGGCCTTAGGTGCAGCGCGCTTACCCAGAAAATGCCTATTCACTGTTTCCTAAAAAATATCCAAGTTGTACATACATACATACATACATGCATGCATGCATGCATGCATACTTACATACATACATACATACATACATACATACATACATGCATGCATGCATGCATGCATGCATGCATGCATGTATGCATGCATACATACATACATACATACATACATACATACATACATACATACATACATACATAAATTTCATTCCAGATTCATAGTCCTATGAAAACCAACGCTATTTACGTCTCGGTAACATATACATGAAAGGGTCACCAGCAGCAAAAACAGGTTTGTATTACCATGTAAACTTTGCAGTCCACTTAGGAACACCATCTATTGTGTATTTTGTTTTCGAGACGCAAATGCGTTTGTTTTCATAGGACTATTAATCTGGAATGAAATATACATACATACATACATACATACATACATACATACATACATACATACATACATACATACATACATACATACATACATACATACATACATACATACATACATACATACATACATACATACATACATACATACATACATACATACATACATACATACATACATACATACATACATACATACATACATACATACATACATACATACATACATACATACATACATACATACATACATACATACATACATACATACATACATACATACATACATACATACATACATACATACATACATACATACATACATACATACATACATACATACATACATACATACATACATACATACATACATAAATCAAAATCAAAATATTTATTTTCAAAATTGGAATACATTATTCTCTTTTTGACGTCAAATTCTGCCTAAAACTACTCCACTTCCACCTGTATAACCGAGGGGAAGAAGTGGCAACAAACCCAACGGCACAGGGCCCTACCTTTGATTTATCTTATTCATTACAATCATTGACCACCTATTAGTCACCTATTTAGCAGTATTTGGCAGTATTTAGTCACCTATGCTGAGCCATCAAGCACTCCATGGACTTTTATCATTTAAGTAGTCATCTAACTTATAGTAGTAACTTTCTTGCACAGATTAACTTTTATAGAAGATTTGAATTTTTGTTCAGACAAGTTAATAATTTCATTCGGAACCTTATTGTAGTAACGCACGCATAGCCCCACAAAAGAATTTATGATCTTAGACAATCTAGAATGATGTATTTGAATTTTATTATTATTTCTAAGATTTAAATTATGCCTCTCATTATTTAAGCTGAGTAAAGAAAGGTTCTGTCTAACGAACATAATGTTAGCGAATATGTATTGACATGGCACCGTCATTATATTTATTTCCTTAAATAATTCTCTTAGAGAATCACGACTACGAAGCCCATAAATAGATCTTATTACTCTTTTTGTAAAATGAATATAGAATCGATATCAGCGGCACGACCCCAGAGCACATATATGAGACACTGCGAGCGCCTCGCCGTGTTTCTCGATAGCTTCACCCCAGAAGTGCGTTCCATACACTAGAAGGTCTCCGGTAGACCGGTTTCGGCGAAATCCGTATTGCCGGTCACTTAGGACATCGTTACTTTCTAGGTATGAGAGGAGTTGATTGCTTATAACACGCTCCATAATTTTATAGAATATGAAGGTGATTGCAACGGGTTGGTAATTGGCAGGTCAGCACGACTACCCTTTTAACGTTTAACGTTAGGCACAGGTTGCACGTTATCGGACTTAGGAACGATACCTTTCTCAAGGGAGAGGCGGTAAGTAACACATACATATAATTTATTATGCTCCACATGTATTTTTTACTCTACATTGTAGGTACGGCTGTATACGCATGTAAATTTATAAAAAAGACTTTAATTACGCACAGAAATTAATGAGATAGAATACGTAGTCAAATCCATGGCCGATAAATCAGATCCATGGCTTAAATCCACGGATCTTACAGCCATGGATCTAAATGAAGCTATTTATTTAAAACAAACAATTTCGTACTCATTTTGATTTCAATATCTACTCAGGGATAAACGCATCCATGTTTTCGGGAGAATTAGTGTATTTCTCCCGACTACTACTTACTATTTTTAATTTAGTAGCAAGACAAGCCACGAGTTTTACCTACTCTACCAAACCAAAATTTGAAAGAACTTACCAATAAAGTTTTGTGCGAAAGCTTGTGCCAAATCCTTCGCGTCCAAACATTGCAGCATATAACTGGCGATGTTTTGGACCAATCACGAGACACTTACCGCGTATTCAACCAAGTAGGTGAACCCTCAGAAAAACGTGGTTATTCATTATTCTAAGTGAACCCTCAGAAAAATGAATTTATTGGGTGAACATATTTCGTCGTGCGATTTAATATTTACCCGCCGCGTGACACTACAGACACTAGAGTTTTGATTATATTAGAACAATGGATACATGATTTGATAGAGGTACTCTTTGCGTATATATTCAACAAAATATAAATTAACTCATTGTTTTAAATGTAATTTTTTTTAATACAGAGTAATACACCAAGCGCCGCGCGTGTGACATGTAAAAAACTTGTAAAATCACCCCATTTTTCATATTGATATTTATGCAATTTATTCTATAAAATATTTGTTTCAATTGATAGGCTTCAATACTATATTAGTTAAGTAAACTTTTAAGTACTAATTTAGTTTAGTGTGTTGTATATTATAATTTATATTACGCTGTGACTCTCAAAATCAAGTGTCCCAGGATTTACCCAGGTATATGATTTTGAGAGCGTTTTTACTCGCTATAAGTACCCAACACAAATTAATAAACAAGATTATAGAATTTTAAATCTAGATGTATTAATCTACTTGAATAGCCCCTGTAGTATATAATTTAACCCCCTGTAATATTTTTATATTGCCTGCGAGATATATAGCTTATTTATGGCCAATTTTGATAATTTCTGTATAATATGAAACATGTACCTATGTTTGGCTCTATGGCTCACGTTCTTTGCCTTTATTCCAAGAAAGAACGAGTTGCTAAAACGGACATTTTCATATTTTAAAACTATCACGTCCTCAGACCAATAAGTATAAGTTGTATTTCTTTATTCTAAGATCACGTCTTAGCCACAAACTAAGTAGTTAGCGCTCAGACTCCAGGATCCAGGCTGGCGCAACTCAGTAGTAAAAAACCAATGTATGAAACGGACAGAGTTTTTAATGGCGGCCTAATCCGTTCAAATCACGAAGAGCACTGAAACTTGGTTTTTAGTCTGAGACTGAAACCCAAAATTATTATAGGACTCACTGGTCTTCGTAACCAGACGGATTATATGTGTTGCTTTTTTCAATAATTTTGTATGGAAATCCCGTCTCTTACGAGTTATATTCTCTTTGCAAGAATCAAACATAAACTAGCTCCTCAGACTAAAAACCAACAGTATATAATCTAAGACTAGCTTAGACTAAATACCAAATTAAATCTATGGCATAGCGTCACTTTGCTTCACTCTTAGTTATATGTATTACTAGCTGTGCCCGCGGCTCCGCTCGCGTGAACTACAGAATCCGCTCCCGTTCTAACTCCCCCTCCCGCTCCCGCTATCGCTTGTGCTCCCATTCCCGCTCCACGTTATTCACTACTTACTTTGCCCCTTACATTTCCATGACGACCTTGCCTTTTTTCGCCTTGGTACGGAAATATGTAATTTAGCGCTCAGGCAGCACTGCTGCACTGACACAACCAATGTTGGATTCTGTACTATAACCTATAGTATTTATACTATAATTTCATCTTTTGTATGTACGCTAATATACCTACTAAAATTTACTAAGAGTTTCGAGTTGGTACTAACAAAGAAAATGGCAACACCTATACAAATTAGGTGTTCGATACCTGATGTTCTAATACATATTTTTATGACTGTAATAAGAGAGGTGTATGAGACGACCACCAATTTCAGATTTATTCTTTGATTTTGAAGAACTTGCCAGTGTAGAAGTTAATATACCAGGGTGAATATTCGAGCGTTTCAACCGCCGCCGTTATTATCTTCCCCTTGAAAAGTAGAAGAGACATCGTCAGTTCATCGTTTTTATTATAAAACAAGTTTCTGGTCCGTGCACAGATTCTGCATTGGTGAAATATTTAATTAAATATATTCATTCATCAACTTTTGTGGTGAGGATAATGACGGCGGTTGAAACGCTCGTATATTCATCCACTAGTGTGATTTTAATCACTTTTTCTTAGAAATACTATCTTTTTATTTTCTGTGTACTATCATCATCCGTCTCAGAGTGCTTCCAGTCCAACTCTGCACTGGATACAACAGACCAGTGACACGGTGAGTGACAGTGACATTGACAGTTGTTTCATAGACTCGTTGTGGGGTGGTTGTGTCGTGAGTTCGCTGGATATTATAAGTAAAGATTTTTTTGCTGAACACTGTGAGAAACCGGTTCTGATACCGTCACGAATTGTAGGAACATTTGTGTTTGTAATTTTGTTGTTAGGAAGTGAAACATGGACGCGATATACTTGGTCTTAGCTGTTGTAATCGGTAAAATACTTTTGATTTTCTAATCAATTAGGAAGTCTAAAAAATATAATTGATGTTTAATAGGTTGCATTATCTTAATAAAATATGATTTCGAGACAAGGTGTAGGCTTACTACAATATAATTATAATGAGATAATTTATTAGCGAAGCAAAATAACTTGGTGGATAAATTAATTTGAATATTATTTGGTCTTTTTTATTATACTTACCTACTTAGTTTGACGTAGTTTTACTGATCGGCGATCAAGGTTCATGGCATGTAATGACATTGAAAATAAGTCCATGGTCCAACTTTGGTCAGGGTATCTTGATTTTTGGGGGCAGAGATGTACAAAAAGAGGCACTATTGAAAAAAAACTGGCGTAATAAAATCTCCGGAGCGTTGTGTTCGAAAGGGGGCAAAAAAAATATGTTTATATGAATAAAAAAAACGACAATTTTTGTATTTATATGTCAATATAAAATCACAAAAACAAAATCACCAGAGTTTTTTTTTCCATAGCGCTCCCTTTTGTACTCTCTGACTCCCTAACCATTTCATTGCAAAAATTGGATTAGGTTGTAGAAAATGTAAAAAACTTTGAAACATGCTACATCAAAAAAGGTTTTTGTTTGTTTTCCTTAGACACCAAAAAATTTAAAAATTGAAGTCTTATCATAGTGCCCCCTTTTGTACACACCCATTTTAAAATTCAGAATATATTAAATTTCCCTACAGGTGCGGCTTGGAGCCAGACAGAGCCATCACTGTCTGATGTCCTGGACTCCCTGCCAGCGGACTACCAAGACAAAATCAATGCAACCCAAATTGAAGACATTAAAAACAAGACTTCAGCTGCTTTCAAAGAAAAATGTGAGAAGAATGGAGGCCCTGATGTGTTTGCCAATGTGCAGGTATGAATTAAAAAAAAGAAAACATAAATACCATATTAAACAAATATTAAATCTACAGCAGTCTTTAGAAATATGAACAATACAATTGAAAATGTTTATTCAGTAATTTACATAATGGTGGTTACTATACAGTAAACTAATAACACAAATTATAAATAGTTTGAACTTTAAACTATCAATGTTGTTGTGTTGGAAGTAATTTTATAACTAGTTGGTATGAATCATTAACTGTGTGTATTAAGTTGAACATTTATTACTTTACTTTTCTCAGAATCTAAAAAAACTTAATTCAGTTTATCATTTAATAAATAATTGACCTGGGCTCAATGAATTTCATGTAAAATAGAATATAGAATGCTGATTAGCCAATTTTGTCGCTACAAAATAGTCCTTGACTTTTTTGATAAGATATTTTTAATCTAGTGATCAAAGGTAAAACATAAAATGACATTCATTTCCTATTGATTGGTATTATAATAATAGTCTTTATGTAACAGATTTGATTCACATATTTTATGTGATTTAGATATTTTCGGATAAAATAATAATAAAATAGAAAACATTCACTTCTATAATTACAATAAATTAATCAGTATTTAAGAATATTATAATAATTATTGATTAATTTAAAAAAAAAACAAAGGGTATGCTGCTGTCTTTTGTATCTAATCGTGCCATCTCTTGTAGGGTCTTCTTTTGCTGCACTGTTGACGTCTTGGAACCATTCCATGTCCACTTCTCTCTCTGTTCTCGACCATTCTATGACATGCCCATGTAGATTTTTGCCATCGCACCTTTTTTTCTTATTTCCGTATACCTTTAAGTTTTATATTCAGCTTACTACACAGAGAGTTGATACATTAAACATTATTCTGTATTGGTAAAGTAAACTTACCAACTTATTTTTTTGATCCGACTTAAATTGATTAAAAATCAGAACATGTCTGGGTTCTATTTTTGTATGGTGAGTATAAGTAATCTGTGGTATGGGTATGACAGTTTTAGGACTAGCGTTTGAATAATTCAAGAACAAATTAATATATGTATATTTGGTCGAATTATGCTAGGTTGGGCAATGCTTGATGTGGAAATTAGGCCAATCAATAAATTCGGCCAAATGGTGCCTGGGAAATGATAGATAAGATATCAAGTGATATATACTTGCATATGTAGTAACAAACGGATGTACCATCAGGGGGCCAATTCTACTATTTTCAACATTTATCGTTCGTTTAAACAACAGTTACGTTTAAGTTACAGTCAAACTCCTTTCTAAACTCAAATTGACATTCTACTCATTGTTTTACTTGAAACGATAACCGACGCAAGACGAAGCGCAGACGGAACGCACACGTTACTCAGCTATTAGGGACGAACCTACTATTTTTGTAAGTATTCGTTACTCGATTCTCGATTGTGCGAATTTCCCATAGATACGACATTATTTTTCCCGAAAGCGCGGGAAATGTTCGCGTTTAAAGTACATGTTGTATATTATTGTTATTGATTATAAATTTTCGCATATGTTTCTTTTTGTTCATTGTATATCCATAAAATTGTAAGTTTATATTGTTTTAATTCTTATTGTATCATTTATTAGTTAAATTAAATTAAAATTAAAAATTGTCTACTATTGGTATCCTTATAAATAAAAACCTAAACAATAATACACAGAAATTTTAAATTATGTACTAAAGTAATGTAGTATTTGTCATACATGAACATAATGCTGTTAACAAAAAAAAATGAGTAGGTACGTATATAGCGGTATTTCATTATGTAGTTCTTAGTTTATTACAAGTTTATTGAAAATGTACTTAACGTTTTTTATAATTAGTGTTATCTTTTCTCGAAATTACTTGCGACGATCTAGTGCCAGCCTATGTGAAAAATAAACATCTAATTGTTTATTAAACGCTGATTATTTCTATTACAGTTGAGAGTAGACCACATACTACTAGTACCTACTACCTTATTTTCTGTGAAAATAACTTTTTTCTGCATAAATTTAAGCGTAACGTCTGAACTGCGTGTGTGAAAAAGTACCTTCATACCAACTTTTTAATAAACGCTATTTTGACAGCGTAGCGTTCCGTTTTTACCTGAGACAACTGTCAAAATGTAAAAAAAACATTAGCAGAATACGAAGTCACGGAACGTTCGTTTCATCAACGTCTGGAGTTTGTTTAAACGTTAGCTACGGCTGAAACGCAGCTGAAGTACAAACGTTGTGCGCAGCGGAATATGAAACTGAACTGCAGCTGAAACGCAGGTTTTAACCTGCGTTTCAGCTGCAGTTCAGTTGCGTTTTATGCGAAAATGCGTTAGTAGAATTGGCCCCCTGGTCTGCACTCTTCACTTTTTGTAATCTGTTATACAATCTCTTGACTCATTCTCTATGATGTTACTGATTCTGCTGTCGTTTCTTTAATATATTTAGTTTTTTTATTTTGTATCTTTTTGATTATGTCGAATTCAAAATTTAAATTCAAAGTAGAATACAAGCTATTCTTTTCTGAAAGTTTTGTAAATTTGATTTAGAAGAGACATAATGTTTTCCTCTTACGATCTGTAGTGATAAACAGACAGACAGGCCTGCCTGATGGTAAGCGATCACTACCCATTAACGCAGCATTTAGAAATAAAACTAATATTTATTGCCATAAATGTGGTACATTGTAAGGTGGTAAATTATTTAGAGGGTACAGCACATTTAGTCATTACTACATACAATAATTAGAGATTTAAATCTATTTTATAAAAAATGTAATTTTTGATTAAATAATTAGAAAAATTTGCCATGTGGTTCCGGTTTTGAATAGGGCCACCCCCGATCTTCCCTTGGGTTCTCGTGTGTATGTTCAGATCATTACTGCGATCACCAATAAGTGTGCCTTATTAGCCTGCTAAACAAGTGTTTATATGGCAGATCCCCCAATGGACAGTCCACCAAAAGTGACATTAGATAAGCTTACGTTCAGTAGTGGACGTATCTCGTCTGATGATGATGACTATGTTATCTCTTGTGTGCCTGTGATTACACTGTCTAATATAGGTACTAGAATGGTACTCTAGTACATGCGTACTGGGCTTGCACCCAAACAAACCCGGGTAGCAACGCGCCGGCGTCGCGAACCACAAATCTATTTTAATGAATGAAATGTGTAAAATTGTAATTGAGCCTGATTGAATGCTCGCGATGTTACAAGAACATTTGCTTTGTGATTTAAGGCTAAGATGAACTGATGTCCATGTGTATTTTAATGTTTCCATCGCTATTACTTTTGTCATTCATTATACACTCACCGGCACAATTAACCGGCCACCCTGATTTTCTGGTTTATTAAAAATAATGTAGAACAATTTACAAATATTATTTATAGGTTGGATTCAGGTATATTTTTGCAATGGAAACACAACATTATTCTTTGTGAATTGCTTTTATTGGCGGAAAACAATACAAAAAACACTTTATTGGATTTTTTAAGAAAATCTGATTTCTGTTGCAAATCCTAAAATTTTAATTACCCTTAACCTTGATGTTCAATTTAATAATGGGTGTTACCCCCTCGTGCTCTGATGACCTCCTGAAGCCTGTTGGGAAGGCCATCCATGATGTCCTGGATATCAGACTGCGGGATATTGTTCCATTCCTCAATCAGAGCAGGTTTGAGCTCTCTGAGGGTGATGGGAGCTGGTAACCGTGCTCGAACCCGTCTTTTAAGGTTATCCCAGATGTGCTCAATAGGGTTGAGGTCGGGGCTGTATGCTGGCCAAGGTAATCTTTGAATACCGACTTGGTTTAAGTATTCAGTAGTTAGGCGGGCGGTATGAGCACGCGCATTATCATGCATTAAAAGGAAATTTTCTCCAATGAATGGTGTAAATGGAACGACATGGTCTTGAAGAACCTCTTCCACGTACCTCTGAGCGTCGACACTACCTCTGTCAAACACAACAAGTTCAGTACGAGCTTCGTAAGAGATGCCGCCCCACACCATCAATGAGCCACCCTGGTATGCCACTGTTTGCACTAATGTGCATGGAGCAAATCGTTCATTTCGACGTCTGTAGACACGCTGACGTCCATCTGGACCTCTTAAGGCAATTCTGCTTTCATCTGAGAACAATACGTTCTTCCACTGCTCCATAGTCCAATCAGCTTATTGACGCGCAAACTGGAGTCTGTTTCTTTTGTGCGCTACCTCAAGTTTGGGGACCCGTGCAGGGCGAAATGCTCCAAGATCTCTTTCAGCTAACCTTCTTCTTACCGTTCTTTCACTAACACTAACATTTCTGACTTCGTGAAGACGGTTACGGGCGTCAGCAGCTGTACAGAAGCGATCCCTCAACACGTTACTGACAATAAAACGGTCATCTCGGGCCGACGTACACCGATGTCGACCCTGACCTGGCCTTCTTGTGTAGGAACCAGTCTCCCTGAACCGCCTAATGGCGTCCTGTACCGTCGTACGCGGTACACCAAGAATGCGACCAATACGACGTTGGCTGTATCCTTCATCAGCAAGAGCTACAGCCCTAGCTGCTCCTGCGGCGTCCAGCGGCATAATCCTTACTTTGAAATGATGGAGAGTGGACAAGAACTTGCAAAAAATGATTCCAATGTTTTAAAACCAAAAATGATGAAAATTAGAGCGACAGGAACACAATCACTACGAAAGACAAATTTCGACTAATTCACTAAACAGCATCAAACACATGGTAGGTACTTAAAAAGTTTGGTTTAAAGTGTTTCATGTTTGTGTAACACTACCCACTTAAACGAAACATTCATCTTAATATTCCTCATAACTTGTAAACACACGTGGTGGCACTTGATAAGGGTGGCCGGTTAATTGTGCCGGTGAGTGTATATATGTGTTGTATCTAACACTGTTTCAGAATCTGCAATTAAAAAGAAATGCATCATTGAAGGTGTATGTAGAGTAGTTTAAGCATATATATATTTTTTATTCAATATAAATCGCCTTTTAAAAAGCTACTTGGATGATATTTCAACATTTGGATTGTATCTTTGATGTTTCAATCATAATTTTATTGACTGAAACAATAATTATTGTCTTTAGAATAAACAAAATGTGCAGTTAACAACCACACTCCTTTTTTAAATCGCTTACCTTTCGTTGTATCCATTTGTTACACGCACCAATAATCAATGTGTGCATACGTACACTAAGATACTGGCGTTCGGATAGGTTCGGATGAATTTCCCGCGTCCCGCACTTGCCAACGTGAATTGTACGACCTATCATACTTTCAGTGATTCATTATTTTTGAGATCATTATATGTTCTAAAGCTAAATACATAGTAAATAATGAAGTTTCAAATATCCCAATGAAATAAAATTCTCGAATCAAAAAAATCACTCAAAAATGTAGTACAACGTATAATTTTGTTGAAGTGCTCTCTCAAGTGCTTGTTCGTTATAATAGTAACTCCCAAGCACGAAAAATAAGAAGTTGCCATAGATTCTTCAAATGGCCTAATTTCTCACCCTTCCTTTACTCAAAAAATGCCAGATATATCTTGAGATGCCGTGTGGTTTCCGGTAGAGTAGAATAGGACCACTCCAACTCTTCCCGTGGATGTCGTACAAGGCGACTAAGGGAATACATTATATAACATCGATCAGGCCTCCCCAACCCGTCTGGCCAGCGCGGGGAGTGTAGGCCAAATCTTCCGTCTGTCTCCGGCAGATGAGAGAGGGTTGTGCTCCTGCAGTGGAGACCTAAAAATAACCTGATGATGATGATATCTTGAAATCCAAATTAACTGCGATTAAATTGGATTATTTGGTGATAATCAGTATTTCAATCGAAATTCTCAAATTAACAAGTTGATGGGTTTGCGCTTGACCTCAATCTCACTTGATGGTAAGTGATGATGAGGCCTAAGGTGGAGCGCGCTTACCCAGAAGATGCCTATTCTACTCTTCCTTTAAAAAGATCGAAATTGTACTTATCCGAAAATACCCAATTTAATACTCAGTTGTTTCTAAAAATCCGTAAGGTTCCGTTAAGTGTTTTTTCAGCATTTATTTAAGTAAATAAAAACCATAAATGCAATATACATTAAAACCATACTACACACTCTAATCACACTAGATTACGTTTCAAGGTTTATCTAGAGATTTCTTGAGTCAATAGTGTGAAAGAATTATTGATTAGGCCAGTTGAAGGAATTTTATTGCAGCCTCACCCTTTCCCCTTAACACGAGTTGTATTATTCTACAGCTAATTGATTGTACCAGTTGGAGTTCTATTGCACTCGGTTTGTACTCAAATTGTACTTAAATAAATAAACTATAGAGTCGTATCGGCGCCCGCCGAGTCCTTGCACCTTTTTGGACTATAATTGTATCTTTAGAAACTATCGACAGAAACTGCAGAATGTGAAAGCTCGAATCAGTGCGGGTTTAGATGATGGCCGTGACTTCGTACGCGTAGAACTGCAACCTGTTTTAGGGGTGGAATTTCACAAGACCCTTTCTTAGGCTTTGCTGCGATCCGCAGCGGATTCTCCGCTGCTTCAAATATTAAGTATGATTTTGTATGTAAAAGAAAACGTAACGGTAGACAATTATAACGGCTCAATGACTCACATGAACTCAAAATTTAAAGCTAAAATAGCCGCCGCGAACAAACCGCAGCTTGGAGCGGCGTGTCCGCGATCCGCTGCGCTGATACGTTTTAGCGGATCGGTCCGCTCTGTTGCATGTGCATCGATTTTCTTCCGCCCACTTTACCTTAATAACTAATGCAATATAATTTCCAAAAAATAGAATAAATTACAAAATATTGCATTCCTCTTTTGGTTCTACGTAGTTTGAATTTGAAACCTTGAAATATAACACTGAATCGTTTGCAATGATAATTAACTGTCGGTATTGCAAAAGGATTCATTTCCGTTATTATATTTTTGCTTACTTTGCAAGTTAACACAGCGTTTTGTGTCGTAACCTCATAATATTTTCTAGGATGCACGTGGCGTAGTTGTGTAGTGTTTAAACTCCTGAAAAGTCACAAGTTGAGCTGAGATGATTGGGCTAACCAAAGATTCTCAGGAGTGCGTTAAAAATGCCTAAATTAGAGATATCTGTATCATTTTATTATAAACCACTAACTCAAAGACACTAAAATAACCAGTAAATGTATGTGTTATCAATGCGCGCAGAGCACACGAATCTTTACGCGTTTCTCATCTACGTCTTCTGTAAATTTGCCAAGTAAATAAATAATTTACTTGGCAAAGGAGCGTACCACCCATTACATGAACATTATCTCCTCTCAGCTCAACTTACTGAGTAAAGTAATTTGTAGGTTGTAACCGGAAATATGCATTTTTCCTTATGTGTCGTGCTTTTCGCGAAGACCCTGAAAAATCTGCTGATAAGAATACAAATCGTCTTATTAGTGGACAAGCAGGTAAATAAGGTGATTGGTTTTTGGACCTCTCTTCTCACGTCACTGCTGAGAATCATCATTATCATCATCAGCCTACATACGTCTACTGCTGAACATAAGCCTCATGAATAGAATGCCTCTTTTGGTGGGCTTTCCAGCGTGATGATTATGGCAAATCCCCCAATGGAAAGCCCATCTAAAGAGGCATTCTATAGCAGCGTTCCCTGTGTATAGTAAGATCATTATCATACTATAAACAGGAGGAGGCTGCTGCCCATCCCCAAAGTTCTGAGAATCATTATTAAACCTACCCAACTATCGAGTCTGTATTGAAGACCACGCATTTTTCACGTCAAGTTCAAGGCATTACAAAGTATATCCTGATGTAGCGTAGCAGACTGTACCAAAGTTAACTCACAGCCTCATCGCGTGCGTTTAATGCTTAGTTTTTGCAAGTTTTTTTAAAGGCCACTACAGACTATCCGATCCGATATGGGATTTCCTAAGTTGGTGGTAAACGTCTCGACAAAATTTCCTATGAACAGGCCGAAAATTGTCTGTTAGAAATCTACTTCGAAGACGGATCTATATAACAGTCTTTATTTACAATGTAGTTAGTCGCAAATGCTAAGTTAGGCAGCCTTGTTTGTCGGTGGCTTACCGATTTAGAACGTCCCAAAAATCGGATCGTAAGGTTTATTAAGGCCCCTTATTTCTTCTTCTAGGACGTCGTCAACAATGTGTAAGGTCGTTTCTAAGTATTAAATAACCATAAGTTTTGAGCACACTTGACGTGTTTGAGAATGTATATTGTATTGTATTAGTGAATGCTTTGTTATTAAATTAACAAGTTAACAAACGACCTGATTGAGTGGAAACCTCATGACATCTGTGTACTCATGACTCACTCATTATTGTTAACTAAATGTGAACAGTGTTTCATAGTTTCAAGAACAAAAAGAATGCCTTTGTTCGCTATTCTAAGGAGCTAGGTTTAGACATACAGTATTAATAGCTAGACAGATTATTCTAATTAACATTATTATCACTAGATTACTGACTGTACTGAATAGTAAAAGAAACCATTGTGAGTACATGGAAATCATAAAAACTTGACCCCTTAAAGTACGATCAACTTGGCAGTCATACTTCTGGTTAAATCGCAAATATGTTTACATACAGAGCAGACACATTGCTTGTAAGATGCCACTGTTGGGCCCTGGCAGCTAGGACTTGCGGGCTATAGTTCAACATGTAGGCTCGGTGCTGGTTGGTCAATTAAATACCTATTTACTACTTAAACCAGACAATGAATTCTGATTAAAATCTTATTTAGGAACTGTTCCACTTTCTGCATGTGTAAATATAATAATGCATTTGTCTGAAGAATACTTTCGCATTTTGATCGCAAATGAGTTCACCTCTAATATTGCGAGCTCATTTTCGTTGCCGTTATTTCACTTCAGATTAGAAATCTAGTTACTTATAGAACATCATTGAGGCTCGTGAATTTTCTGCCTGGCTTGATGTCAAATGTCTAGCTTAGCTATCGTTTCGGAAAAGACTTAATACGCAATCGCCTGTTCAAATGCATTAGTTTATTACTGGTTTTGATGTCCCATGATTTGTATAAAACTGCCGTTTAATATCGAGGTTGGAACAAAAGTCCCCACTCCTAGTATTAATGAGCATTGTCGTATAAGGACGCTTTGGTCTAATCTTCGGTCTAATCTCGAAAACTATGGATAAGTCGAGATGATATTTAGACGTTTAGACATTTATTTATTTAAAATATTGCAACATTACAGATTTTTATTCCATTGCGTTACAATAACATTTATACTATAGACGAAACAGGCATTCCTCTCTCTAGTGTTCCCTAGATGATATGATGACAATGGGCAACAGCATTATTTGTAGTATAATCAGCAAACCGCCTGACCAGGCAGCGTGGTGATCAGGAAATAGGTCTGGCACAGCAAGCCATTATTATATTTATATTTTTAATTAAATATTCTATGAAAAGCGGCGAGCTCTTACTAGACATTATACACGCAATCTAGGTATATTATCCTTGGACGCGATGTGACAATAGCATGCGATACCCGCGTTGCGTTTTTGGGTGTGAGTCAGGCAGGGCTTGACTCATCTGGAGTCACCCCTCGGCCCGACCGAACATAAATAAATATCTATACAGGCTGTCCTGAAATTCGACGACAATCTTATTACATGGGCACTATTAAAAAAAATTAAACTACGACAGTTTTACTACATTTAAATGTAGTTATTCTGGGTAGTTATGACTGTCCTAGCAGCACTAATAATGTTGGAGTTGAATTTTAGGACACTCTGTATGCGAATAATTCGGTAAGGTGGGCGTGAAACACTCATCCTGGGATCGAGGACTGGTTTAGTTTTTTTTTTATTTATTCCAGTTCTGATTTGCGTCCCACGCTGTACGAGTATGTTACCGGCGACCTCATACAAAACGTTTTGTCAACCTTAGTTGATTTACAACATCGAAAGTTGTACATTTCTAATTGCTCCCAAATATAGTCGACCACACGTCCAGTTTTACAAACGAGTACCTTGTATAGCGATAATAATGGCTACATTGCTATTATTATGTATACAATACTGAATACTGAAATTTTAAACGAAACATCGCCCAGGTAGTCGTAAGACTCGATTTGGACAGTTGTACTTCCCGACTTCATCTTCCCAGCCTCCCTGATGCCATGTGGGGCCAGCCACAGAACATTCAGAACATTAAATGTTCTGTGGGGCCAACGAACGCCCTGTAATTTTTTTCTTTCTTTGATATCGCATAAAGATAGAGCTAACTACACCGCAGTATGTACTTTAAATAGCAATGCAATTTTGAAATTAGATATAAAAGTATACCACCAGAAATACCATAAACCATACTTTATTGCTAAACAGATACAATGATAAACGTATAAAATTCACTAATTAATGTGTTTAGGATAATGTTTATATAACTCAGTTTTCAATGCGTTTAGATGTAATAGTGACATTTAACTCACTAAGCCAGGCCCGTCCCACTCTACACTTTAGGCATAAAAATACTATGCGTCGCGGGCACCTAGGCATATTGCGTACGACTGTCAATGTTGCGTGATCTAGCAGTTCATCGTAACATTGACTTTCTTTCATGCGCGTAGGATTTAAACTTGGCTTGCATTAAATTGTGTAGGTACGTTTATGAGACATTGAGCAAGCATTCTGTACTTGTTACTATTATTCTGTGGCTAAGTGGATATAAACAAATAATAATCATCATCAGCAGCCTGTAAGAGCCCACTGCTGGACATAGGCCTCTCCCAAGGCGCGCTACTGAACCCGATCCTCGGTTCTTCTCATCCAATCTCGTCTATATAAAAAAATAGCCAGACTAACGTAGAAACGAAATGTTGTTCCTGGTTGATCTTCTGTACTATATTATTCAGCTGGTACTAATAAAAAGGAATTCTATCTTTTAATATCTGTATATCGGTAATTTTCTTGTCACTGTATCGAGTCTCCTGTTTTAGTACGATCATCACCAGCCAGCCAGTTAGGTCTTACAGCCTCTTTGTCTGCAACGACTAGAAAAATATCATCAATAATATCTAGCAGTGCCAAAACAGCACAACAGGCGTGATCTATGCCAATGGACATATTGATAAGTAGATGATAATCAAAGAACGGAATCAGGTAGTGTAATTTATGTACTTAAAACGAAATGTTTATGTTAATATGGATATTCCGGGATTAAGGTGAAGGAACTTGTATTCAGCAAGCAGTCACAGCTTAGGGGTTCATTTCATTAAAATAAGCTAAGTCAACAAAACTCCAATGCCAACAAAAAAAAAAGTGATGCGTACTCTAAACACTTAAGTACGGGTGCGGTAATTTAACATTATCTTTTCTTATTTGGATATTATATTCTTTTTAATTATTACTACCGATTTACGGCCATCCTAATTATAACAACCGCACTAGCAAAAAGCAAAAAATAACAACCATAAGAGAAAAACGCACATAAAATTTTCTTTCTTTATTGCTACCATCTAAAATTATAAATGCGAAAGTTTGGATGTTTGTTACTCAATCACGCTTCAACCATTGGACGGATCGGGATGAAACTTGGCACACATATAGGTTAGGTCCTGGAATAGGACATAGGATAGTTTTTATCCCGAAAAATCATCCCATTTCTACGGGAAACCAAATTAATCAATATGAATGTCATTTTTGAGGTTTTCAGGGACGTTAATTACGAAAATGATATCTATTCTAAAATTTAAGATGTGTAAATATCGAATCCTACGCAGACGAAGTCGCGGGCAAAAGTTAGTGTTCTCGTAAATGACACTACCTAATTCCGATGCCTGGTGATAATTTTTAACTCAAATCACTAAGATGTGTCTCACGTATGTTTGCTATGCCCGTGTACGTCACGTCATTGTCCTTTATTGGACATTGCACCCTGATAAGATTGAGAATAGTACACTTGCTAATTCTATTTATGAAATCAATATGCAAAACTTAGAATTTCTGTGTTCCCACAAAACAATTTCATGTATCTAATTTGTTTATCTATTTTTATTTAATAATATAATGGGTCCGATTCTGAAGGCACACATTTAAAATTTGACAGCACTAAAATTGGTTTCGTTTTTATCTTCATAATACTGTGTAACAAGGATAGCAACAGTTTTAGTGCTGTCAAATTTTAACATTGTGCCTTCAAAATCGGGGCCAATATAATATTAAATCGTTTATTATCAATTTATCAGGCAACTTGGCCCATAGATAAATACCTTAAACTAGAAATACATATTTAATGTAGATTCTTGTGTGTGTCAGGTAACAAAATAATGTTAGGTATCTCGACTGCTTCGTTGGCCCAGTGGCTTGGTCGTTAGACTTGAGCGCCGCGGAGGGTGCATAAGTTGGCCCTGGCAGTCGGGGCGCGACGCGTGGTTATATGTATTTTTGCGGAGTGAGACAGGCCTGATGCGGTGTAAAATTTGTAGGCCGCGCGACTCTGATCATATCAGAAAATTAGCATGACAACTAGATAAGTATTGACTACTTACTCTCAATCTATACATATAATAAAAGAGTATAGAGGGAGGGTAGGGAAGGGGGGGGGGTCTATTCCTTAATTGCAACTTAGCGTCTGATGTCTAATTGGTATTATAGTAAAAAGCGGTTTCTTTACGAAAATACAACCGTATTTTATTTAAAGACTATAGATGATACTAATAATCTACCCCTAACGATTTCGATGTGATACTCGTATGCGTAAAGTTGCATTGTTAGTATACCGCGCGGACGAAGTCGCGGACAACAGCTAGTTATTTAATAATAGTTTGAAATCAACCATATTGCAACATAAGTTCTTTAAAAATGTACTCTACCTTAATAATCAGTAGGTAAGTTTAAGTAGGTAAGCACATAAGCTAGATTTCTTAATAATCATAATTACTACGTAAGTATAAGTTCAAGAAATTTCGCAATGAGATTATAATATAAACATTTTGTTTGTCAATTTCATAAACTTAAAACACAAGTTGTACAATAAAATACGCCAGCTGTTTAAATGAATGAAAGAAAGAGCTAAGTATTATAAGAGTATTATGTTATAAAAAAGGGTTCCTGTAAAATTTGCAATTGGTTTTTACATAATAATAACTTTTCACAGATCCAAGTTTAAGTAACACTAATTTAATCAAAACCACCTATGTAGTGTGACAGATTTTAAATCTAAGCGATTTTTATTATTATTTTTATATGTATATGTGTATATTTTTTCATTTCCCATTCAATTATATTCTGATTTTATTGACCTTCTACGAGTATATACAGTCGGTCCGAATCTAAAAGGGCAAAAGCTTCAAATTAGACAGCACTAAAACTACTTCTATCCCTTCCAAACAATATTAAAATAACATAAACGGACCTAATTTTTGGTACTAATTTAACTGCCTTCAGAATCGGGCCCAGTAACCCTTGATTAATCTAAGTGGTAGATTTATTAGTACATCTGTAGCATCCTCATCATCATCATCAAGCCGAAATACATCCACCGCTGAACATAAGCCTCCCTAATAGAATGTCACTTTTGGTGGGCATTGAGGATTTGCCATAATCACCACGCTTGGCAGACGGATTGGTGATCGCAGTATTGATCTTAAGGTTAACGCTGCTGCTTGTCCCTGGTGCAATCCCTTAGTCGCCTTGACGACACCCACGGGAAGATTAGGGAAATACTGGGCCCGATTCTGAAGGCACACATTTAAAATTTGACAGTGCTAAAATTGGTTTCGTCTTTATCTTCATAATACTGTGTGACAAGGATAGCAACAGTTTTAGTGCTGTCAAATTTTAACGTAGTGCCTTCAGAATCGGTCCCACTAGCATATTTAATAATATGTAGGACTTCAAAATCAAATGAGATGTCTAAGCAAGGTTAACGTCCCGTTCGAATACATTGAAGCCTATCTATTTGGTCATTAACACTTTAATTTACTGTCAGTGATAATCTCATTCTAATTGAGTATACCAACTATGTAATTAGTATTGCATTACTCGTTTATCTTTTCTTAGTATCATGCCGTTCTTAGGAAATGTGTTTATTTTTTCCACGGGAATCTTCTCTTTTCCTGCTGGAATGTTGATATCATTGTAACATTTCGGTGGTGGTTAGTACTGGTGGTGATTTCAATTTTCAATTTATTCCATACGTTGTGTCGAAAGCAAATTTAAATAACATATTAAAACTACATGCAAAAATATGAATACAATTCAATTAGATATAATGTCAAATAAGAGTTAAAAAGAAACTTTATGTCCTAAAAAATCATTAATACTGTAATAACATTTGTCAAATAAATATTCAAGCGATGTTTAAAAATATTTACATTGTAAATTATTTTAAATTCATTGGGCAGTTTATTAAACAGTTTTACTGATTTTTATTAGGGTGATAATCTTCTAGTCTTGTATTTGTGGAGAAGCTTGGTCAAACAGTAATTTATCCATCACTGATCCACAGCCTGTGATGTACAATATACCTTAAATAAAGTATCTGGAATACAAAATGCAAAATAACTTTTAAATTAAGTATTTGAGATACCAAATGCAAATAAATTTCTGGAATGGTATCTGAAATACTAGATATAAAATACGTATCTTTTAAATACTTTTTGTGGATAAAATACTTTTATAAAAAAAAAATTTTTTTAATGAAAGTTTATTTTTTTACATGTAAATCGCGTTGATCGCGCAAACGTGACACAACATTATATTATATTTTTAAGTTTTTTAAAAATTTTTAAGGTGGACCACAGCCTATACATAACTCCACTGTTGTACCACGCTTGCCCATAAATACAATACTAGAAGATTAAAGCTCTAATCACCACGTTGTGGGTGTTCGCAGTTTAATGCACAGACAGATTGTTGTGTTAAATTGTATTTGTTGGGAAGATACTAATTTGCGACCGGGATGATACTATGTTATTATGAATCATACATAACACGAAACTTCGAACCTATGACCTTTGAATTTAAGGCACGAGTTAAAAGTCAATTATTATTAGCTATGCCTTAGATTGTGACAGATATCTTAATTGAAGTTAATTTAATTCCATTATGTTACTACGACCGACCGACTTATTGGTTAGGTATGTAAGCGTAGTCTCTCAATATAATAGGTTTGTGTACGCAGTGTATAAAGTTGTATGCGTTTCTGTTCCCCTTCTCCTGGATTTATCCTTTAGTCGCTTCATAGGACATCCAATGGAAGACAGGAAGGACCTAATCTGTTTCGGGTACTACAGATAGGAACCTTAAAAGAAAGACTTATTAAAACACTAGCTGTTGCCCGCGACTTCGTTCGCTTGGACAACTTAACATCACAAATTATTATGTATTTCCCGTAGGAATGAGATGCTTTTGCAGGACCTAACCTACATGTGTGCCAAGTTTCATCCCGATCCGTCCGGTGATTGAGTAACAAACATCCAAACTTTCGCATTTATAATATTAGTAGGATTTATGAACACGCCTGTGATGCGGCGCTAGTCGACGAATCAATACGAAATACGACGTCCATAGACGTACTGTGTCGCGGTAGGAGCCACTGGTATGACCTCTATTGACGTACTGTCAATAGAGGTCATACCGGTTTTGAGTTGACTTTAATTCTACCGGTGCGGAGTTTTGCATTGTAATCTAATCACCAACCCGCACTGGGTCAGCGTGATGAACTATGGCCCGTATTCCCCGTTGACAGGTCTGTGTTGGGACATATTATAGGTTGTTGATGCAGTGATGCTGTTGACAGCAAAATCAAAATCAAAATCAAAATATTTATTTTCAAAATTGGAATACATTATTCTCTTTTTGACGTCAAATTCTGCCTAAAACTACTCCACTTCCACCTGTATAACCGAGGGGAAGAAGTGGCAACAAACCCCTACCTTTGATTTATCTTATTCATTACAATCATTAAGAACCTCAGAAAGAACAGCACTGAAGAACCACGAGGAATAACAGTTGTTTTCACTTTTGTTTGCCTGGCTGTTTATATCCGCTCAGCGAACTAGATGTCACTATTAAATCTAATGATTTAATAGTGACATCTAGTTCGCATTTACAAGCCTTAGATTTATCTAATGATTTAGGCTTGTAAATGGAGGTGATGTTTAAAATCATATCCCAAACATACATATAACATAACGTATGTGTATATGTGTATGGGTAGATGCTACCCAAAAAGTTCTATTCCTGCATAAAACTATATGTTTTTATAGCAGTTTGCAATTAAAGCATGAATTATGATATCATTTTTATGCATCGGAATCTGAAATACCTAAAGCTGTCTTTTAGCAACACTAAAGAACGACAAATTTTACAAAGTATTGGCACTACATGTCCAAACGTCTGCTCAGCCGTGGCCGAGTACACCAGATAATACATTTTTACTTCGTCGTTTTCAGAAAGCATACGAGTCCTTCCCGAACTGCGTAAAGGAGAGCCTGGGACTGAGCGACCCGGCCGTGCTTCAGAAAGAGATCGAGGCAGCCAAACCAAACGGCACCGTCGACGAAGTCTTCAAAAAGTACGTCAACAAATATTTTCTTCAATAAATTTCCTGATTAATAAATAATTGCAGTATCACCTTGTAATGTAATTAGTAATTGTCTATGAAGGGCATTGGTGGTGCAGACTTTCATTGACTGCTCTCAAACGGTGATGGAAAACATTGTGATGAAACTCCAATCTGAGATAATCAGTATGTGTAATCTTGTACTACGTTCGCAGGAGTTACCCCAGCCTCTATGATTTTTCACGGCTCGTATAAAAAATTTGATTACTCAGGTGTATGTATACTCGTATATGTAATATTTATTTTTGAAAGCACTAAAATATATTAACAATTTAAAAAAAAGAATAAATCTAGTGTACAATGGCTGGTACACTGTAAGTGTACAAAAAGATCAGTTGTTTAAATGACAGTAAGAACTAGGTATTACTATGTTATAATCAGCGGTCGGACTCTGCCAGTCTTTCCAGTGATGATATTGCAGTTTTCTGCATATCATTCCAACATAGTTTTAATTATGTGTAAGCCTCTGCAATTCCGCTATAGGTATAGATGCGCTTGCAGTGTGACACTACGTCTTATGACGTTATATTGAAACATACATTATGTGTTGTATTTCCTACTGTCGCTTTGCAAGTTTGCGTTTTGTGTCCACAAACGTGTTAACGTTTCTTTTTTCACATTGATGTTTCAATTTAATTAACAGATACTGTGCCAAATCACCCGAGGTAAAAGAATGCTTCAAGACCGCCTTGGATACCGTCAAGCCCTGCTTCTCAGCTGATGAACAGAAGAACCTCAATGTAATCTACAATATAACGGAGCAGCTGGCTGGCTTCATCTGTTTCAAGGAAGGCGACAGAATAGCGCGTGAGTTTTGTCTTTTTATTTTTCATCATTACATCTGCTACTAAACGTCCACTGTTGGATATGGTATCCTAATATCCACAGTAGACAGAAGTAACCATCCCACTACTAGACCGTGCACACCGGTTGCTAGCACTAATGCTGTCCGTCATTTCTTTCGCTTAGGACAAATAAACTTTGAGAGGTGATTAAAATACATCAAAATCAGCAACTTCACATATCCAGGAAAATAATTAATTTAAACTACAAAATATTCTCCTATTAGTAATAGCAAAGATAATAAGCCCAATTCTGAAGGCACACATTTAACAATTTTTTGTACAGTGCTAAAATTGGTTTCGTCTCTATCTTCATAATACTGTGTGACAAGGATAGCAACAATTTTAGTGCTGTCAAATTTTAACGTTGTGCCTTTAGAATCGAGCCCAATATATTACTGTAATAGTATTATTATTAGTCGACTCTAAAAAAAAGTAGGTTATAAATATTTTTTCGCCCAACGCAATGACGGCTGGTGATAATCCGCAAATGTGCGAATAATTCCACAAATAGTTCGCGCAATGTACTTCGCGTTATTAGCCAAACAACGTGTTAACAGGCTAATAAAACGAAGTGTGTTTGCCGGCGGCATTAGACTCGATTAGCACTCTCCAAAATGCTACCTGTGTCACAGAATAATTCTTCTTCAATACATAAGAATAATCAGAAACAAAATTTCGAGTCCACTATGGCCTGGTTGTTTATCTGGTTATTTTATTTCCAGACAACGAGCTAGTCGATAAAAAAAGTGTACAAATGTACTAAAGTGCAATAAAAGATTTCGACTTGACTTTGTTATGAGTACTTACAGTACTTACAGTTAAACGTTAAAGCATGGATTATAGTATAGTATAGTATATATTTTTATGCTTAATTTCAAAATTTCGTCACTATTTATGGTGTTCGCTCACTTTTTGAGGAATATTAGATGGCGCAGGAGCCAATTTTTTTTTATATTTCCTTTATTTATTTAGTCACAATTTTCGATAAAAAGTCATATTCGACAGCCTTTTAGACTCAGAACCTCCATACGTTTTATCACATCACTTTCTGAATGCTAAAAAAATGTACTGAAACTGAAAGTTGGTGCACATAATCATAATTAGATTAAAAAAAATTCTGTCGACTACTGGCGCCATCTAATGAAAGTTGTTTTACAAAAACAACACTTGACAATTCCGACAAATTTCTTGTTTGAATGCTATTTAGTGGATTTGAAAACAAATACTTAACATGATTTCTCTTCATTATAATTATTGCACATTAATGGTGTAAGAAAAAATTGCAATTGAAATATTACGAGTTTTTATTTTTTTTATTTATGGCCTTTGTTATTATGCTTAAAAGGCACAATAATTCCGCCAATGTCAAAGTAGTGGAAAATACACGAAGGAGGTTACTCTGGTTTCCAATCAGGATTACGAGTTTTTCTTTCTCTTTTAAAATTTTTTTTTTTTTTGTTCCTTATTATCTAGCAATCTGTCTATAGGACATTTAGCGAGAGGTTAATGATTGTTTTATTGGTCTTGAATGGTATACGCCCATTGACATATCCATATATTATTTATTTGCTCATCTATTAAGCATGTCTTGTGGCGCTCTTCTCTTTAATCTCTGGAAAGTTATTTTTGTCCTCATTAATTCTGATGCCAGCTTGTTAGGATGTCTTTGGATTCTCTTCATGTAAGACTTCAGCCTGTCCTTGGTTTCATTGTTGATTGTTGAGATTTTTAAGTCTCTGTGTATTCTATTATTTGTCACATACCAGGGGGCGCCTACAATCGTACGGAGGGTCTTGGATTGAAATCTCTGTAGTATCTCAAGATTTGAGTTTGAGGCAGTACCCCATATTTGGATCCCATAAGTCCATATTGGCTTGAGTATGCATTTATATAAAAGGAGTTTATTTTTTAAGGAAAGTTGGGATTTCTTATTTAACAACCAGTACAACTTTCTATACTGCAGCCCCAGGCATTTTCGTTTTGTAAATATGTGCTTTGTCCATGTTAGGCGTCGGTCTAGGTATACACCTAAGTATCGCACATCATCCGATTGGGGTATGACAATTCCATTCAATTTGACAGGAGGGCACGTTTCTCGTCTGGTGGTAAAGGTTGTCTGTACAGACTTCGTCTCATTTGCCTTTATACGCCAGTCTTTCAGCCATATCGATATGCTATTAAGGCTCTTCTGTAGCATGTGTGAGGCTTCCACCGGTTGTTTATGTACTGCCAGAGCAGCGGTATCGTCAGCAAATGTACCAATTACTACTCTATCTGTTAGTGGTAAGTCAGATGTATATATGAGATATAGTGTAGGTCCCATCACACTACCTTGTGGCACGCCTGCGCGAATATGGTTTAGGCTAGTCTTGTCTTCACCATGTCTTACAAAGAAGTGGCGTTCGCTAAGGTAAGACCTTATAAAGTTATAGTAGTTTATGGGAAACATCTTTTTTACTTTGAATAGTAGACCTTCGTGCCATACGCGATCAAATGCTTGTGAGATATCCAGAAACGCCGCAGAACAGTATTGTTTATTTTCGAAGGTCTCATTTATTTTTTCAACTAGTCGATGGACTTGTTCAATCGTTCCATGCTCATGTCTAAATCCGAATTGATGGTCTGGTACTAATCGATTTTCTTTTATAATTGGTGAGAGTTTACTCAGAAACAGCATTTCCAGTACCTTACATGGAATTGGTAAAAGACTAATGGGTCTGTAAGATTTAACATCTTCAGGACTTTTACCTGGCTTGAGTATCATTATAATTTCCGCTACTTTCCATTGTGCTGGGACAAAGCCTCTCCAAATGATTGCATTGTATAGTTGAGTCAGGAATAATATACCTTCTTCGGGTAATTCTCTTAATATTGTGGCAGTGATCAGGTCATATCCAGGTGCTTTGTGTTGTTTAAGTTTTTTGATAGCAGCTTTCACTTCATTGGTAGTAAATTTTTTAATGGGTAAGTCAAGTTGGTGTGTAGCACTTAGCCCCGTTTCAACCTCTGCATTTTTCGTGGAGCCTTCATCGGGATTTGGTATGAATACATTCCTTAAATGTTTGGCAAATGTTGTGGCTTTTTCAATATCGCTCTTGGCCCAGCTACCATTGTCTTGTTGAATAGGTGGTTTAAAGGATACTGGTTGTTTTAATTTCTTTGTGGCCTTCCACAGGGAGTAGTCTGTTGATCTTGTTGCATCTAGGTTTTTTATATATGTTTCTAAACTCTGGTTATTATCTGCCTTTAGTAACCACTTTAGTTGTGAAGATAATTTGTTAAAAAGTTTTTTATCGCCATGGAATCTTGTTCGTTGCCACACTTTCCTTGCCTTCTGCCTTGTTTCTCTGCTAGTAGTTTTCTGAATGAAGGTGACAATTTGTTGAGGGTTTTATTTGCGCAAATGGGTGTGGACTGCCAAGCAGATTGTTGAAGACTGTTGTTGAGGTGTTCGACTGCTAAGGTGATGTCATCGTCGGTTTTAAGTGGTATTTTTGTGTTTAGAGATGATGATACTAGATCTTTAAAGTAAGGCCAGTTGGTTTTGAGGGTGTGAAGTCTGCATGGTTTAGCCGTCTGGGTTATTCTAGCGGATAAATCAACTAGTACTGGCGAATGATCAGAGCTCAGATCATAGCTGGATTTACACTCAAATTGTATTTTAGGAAAGCCTCTTGATACAAGAAAATCCACCAGGTCTGGTCTCTTTTTTTTGTCTGTTGGCCAGTAAGTTGGTTCCCCCGTTGATGAAACTAAAAGCCCTAATTGTTTTACAGTATTGAGTAGTTCTCTGCCTTTAGTTGTAGTTGTTCTTGCACCCTATTCAGTGTGTTTAGCATTATAGTCACCTCCAGCAATGAATCTGTGGCCCAATATTTTGAAATATTCTTCATATTCTTCCTTTCTAATTTTATGCTTGGGTGGGCTGTATAGGGCTGATAAAGTTATTTGCCCTTTAGAGTCATTTATAACTATGTTAGCAGCTTGTATTTTCTCTGTGTAGTAGGGGTTCTCCTCATAGTGTTTGATATTGTTCTTTATTAGGATAGCGGCACCACCATGCGCTGTGCCGTCTGGGTGCATTGTGTGGTACAATTTATATCTAGGTATTTGGAAGTAGCTTTTTTTGGTAAAGTGTGTTTCGGAAAGAAGCATAACATCAATTTGATTTTCTTCAAGAAATAATTTTAATTCTTGGGTGTGATTTGACAGCCCATTGGCATTCCATATGACTATTTTTAGGGCATCGAATTTTGCGTCAGTTTAGTCGTGAGATTTATAAGTAGGTTTGTCAGGTTAGTCATTTGTAGCATCATTTGTTTAAGGGCTTCGATTAGGTGGTGTGCTTCAATTGTAGTGTGGCTTTGAGGATCCTCAGGGTGGCCTAAAGTAGGAGGTAGTGGTTCAAGGTTTCTAGCAGCCTGTGCATAAGTTGCTACTGGTCGTTGTGTTTGTATTGGTACTGGTGTCTCTGGGATAACATTTTTCGGTTTACTTGAAGTAAATTGCTTTGTTCTTAGAGGTGGATATTTGAGTCTTTGCAGATCTTTGTAGACTGAGCATCCCTTGTAGTTTGCTGGATGGTTTCCGTCGCATAAAACACACTTAACTTGGTCAGATCTTTCTTTTCTCTCACAATTTGCGGATGTATGATCACCAGCACATTTAATACATTTAGGTTTACGGTGACAATAAGCTTTTGTGTGGCCGTATTGTTGGCAATTTGCACATTGGGGTAGTTCACGTTTTGGTATTGGCGGCTCAAAGTTGATGCGGCAGTTTAAGAGTCCTTGTATATCATATATTTCTTTATTGTTGTCACTTGGTTGCAATTCTATGATAAACATTGGTAATGGCTTTTTAGTAGTTTTTTGTATGATATTCCATATGTTTGTGACAGTGTGCCCATGCTCCATTAGTGCATTTTTTATTTCCTCTGTATCTGTTGACGGGTGCATTTTTTTTAATACAACCTTAAAGCTCCTTTTCTGTTTTGGTTTGTAGGTATAGCATTCTGTATTTTTTAGTTCTAATTGTTTTACAATCATGGAGTACGCCTCAGGTTTTGTTGGCTGTATCTTGACTTGGTCGCCTCGCATTACTTTCAGGGTGTAGCTATCTTTCGCATGTTCCTCTAATAGTTTATTGAGTGGCTGTTTATTGCTTACTCTATCCACGAAGATTGGCGGGGGTTTCGTTGGCTTTTCGGCAACTTGTGGCTCAGATTGTTTTTCTGTTTCATTGTCCCCTTCCAGGGCTTCGAAGCTATTTGACGTAGAGATTGGTGTCGTTGACGTGCTCAGCCAGTAGTCATCTGTTTTTTGTTTTTTATCGGTTTTGTCAGGGCTGTTACGTAGCCTCTTTCCGTAGCGTTGAGTCTTCCACTCTCGATTTTTATTTGCATTTTCAGACTGGTTTGATGCCTGAACTTTAGAATTTTCACCCGGCGGCGATGCCGTCTTATTTCGATGGAACATGTTTTTGTGAAAGACTTGTTGTACGTATGTTTTCTGGTTGGGCTTTAAATTGGCATTTGACATATTTTTGTTATTGTCGCCGCGCGTAGAACACGTGACGTGTGAATCGTCCTTTTATTTAGCAGAAAAATTTCTTAGCACTGGCAATAATAAAAAAAAAAACACAATTTGACAGCTGAACAACGATGATTTTTCGTAATTTCATCACTGTTTTCTCGAAAATACGACGGGCCCCATGTTGCACTACATATTCCTCGCGTGCACCATACACTAAAATACACGTTTTATTAACTTATACGTAGATTTGACAGGTATTTGCACAGATTTTATCACAATAATGAGGACAGAATTTTAAAAAACATTTTTATTTTAAAAATAAAAATGTTTTTGACAAGTGTTGTTTTTGTAAAACATCCTTCATTAAGCCCTAGTGCCATCTTTTAGCGATATCATAGAAGTATCATGTTTACCAGACGTTTGTATGAAGAAAACTTGTTTGTCGACAGTGTTTATTGCCGAGGGTGGTCCCGAGTGTTACCAGGAGAAGATGGACGAAATCCAGGACTGCGTGAACAAGACGTACGGAGGGGACTACCAGTTCAACACTACCGACATCACTGCTAACTCCATACCGCAGATCACTTTCGGGGTAAGGACACATAAAACGTTACACGCGGCAGAGTGTAAGTAGTAACTGGTTATGTTACCGGGGCATTCAGATCCTGATCAAGTTCTAGTGGCAAACGTTTGAAAAACGAATAAAAAAAATTACCTGTCATACGATCTTTAAGAAAAGAGTGAAAGAATACCGTCTCTCTCTTCTTAGAAATTATATTACATGATGGATATTCATAAGGTATGAATATCTATACCCATATGTATATCTATGTATAAAGTACTCAAACGTATGTATATTTGAATTTCCCAATATTTTCGTCATTCTCACAGTTCAATCGGTTCAGTAGTCCAAACAGACACACTGTGTTAGTTTGATGGGAAGGATGGAGGACCGCCATAGCCGAAAGTATTAGCAAGCTGAAGTAGCAGCGGGCAGACCACATCTGTCGCAGAATCGACGGCCGTTAGGGCAGACTATTTATGGAGTGGAGCCCGCGGATTGGAACCGCGCAGGGTGGGATGCCTTAGGTGGACCGACGACCTGAAAAAGGTGTCCAGAAGCGGTTGAATGCGGAGGGCAGAGGATCGAGTGTGGTGGCGTTCATTGGGGAAGGCTTATGTCCAGCAATTGACGACTAAGGGCTGAGATTACGATGGAAGATCGGGTGTGGTGGCCCATTGTGGAACGATTGGTCGTTTTTGTCTTTCATTCTACTTAATGTTTACGTTTCTGTTGCCCAGGAGAAGGAGTGCCGGCAGCTGACCAATCTGCAGACTTGCGTGGTGGGCGCGCTGGAGCACTGCCAGACGCCCACGTCGGCCAACATCGTGGAGTCGCTGTTCAAGTTCGCCAGGAAGGCCACGCCTTGCGCCGACACTGTAAGTGCTTTTTTCAAAAGTATTCGTATGACTCTTTGTCGTAACACACTGCACAGCTAAATTCCTCTTATAAAAATCAGACTGTAGCAGTTACTAAATTTTAAATATGGCGCCATAATACTCCAATGCATCGTCATGTCGCGCCGTTTGTAAACAAATATTCGATTCCATACCGAAAGTGTAATTCACGTTTAGTTTCCTTACCTATACTTTGTTTAGTGACTGACCGATTTCAATAAAACACCACCGTTTTTACTTTAGCTTCCCCAAACAGACAGACAACAATCTTAAAATTGTAGATTTAGCCTCAGAATCGTTTAATATATTGGCCCTGCCAATATCAAGGGAATTAATTTGTAACCATTGTGCAGGCAGACATCACGATTTTATTATATTAGATGATGCCCAGGACTCCTCTATGAGTTCCAGCCTACCTGTCAAAAGAACTTGGGTTTTGAACTTGCTGTCAATTCATAGCATATCTAAGAGTACATATTTCTTAAAACCACGACTAGGTGTTTCTTAGATAGGGGTGGGTAACGATATATAAATAATGTGGTTGTCATGGCATTAACACACCACTAGCTCTAATATAATTATGACTAATAAATACTAATAAGATGCAAAATACTTATAATAACTAAACCACTAACATATTGTTACTATTTCGATCAGGAATTGATTGAGCCCAAAATAAGGAGTCGCAAGAATGTAAGTTTTTATGTAACTTGTGATAGTCCACTTCTGTGATTCTGTGCTAATTGTGTGTCGTTTGCACAGAACACAGAAGAAACCTTTTGCTGCTCAGTACCGTTTGGCTTAAGAAATGGGACTAGCTAGCTTTTACTAGCTGCTTATTTTTGTCACAGTAGCTTTACCCTCTGGTTTAACAATTTCCGTCGGTAAAGTTTATTCTTCCGTGGGAAAAATTATCACGTACTTATTGAATTCTTCGCCGTTACTGGGTCAAAAATATCCACACTTTGCATTTATTTCAATAAACATTTGCCATCGGAGTATTTGTTCAGTTGTGCTCGTTTTTGCTTAAATTCGTATAAGTAACTAGTTGCTTCATTATTTAAATTAAATTTAAAAAAACATATTACAAGTATACTTTTATATATTCTTTCTTACCTATATAGTTCTTTATAAATCGAATGAATGATTGATTACCTTAATTGCTTTTTACCTATCCTACACATTTGATGAGAAACAGAACTGCTTTTATGACGTAGATGAATGATTATATATTTTATTTTTATCTTGACTTTGGAAATAGGAAAGTTTTTACAAGTAACGTAAAGAGTACTTTAGATCAGCAACGCTCTAGTGCAATATAGTAATGAGTACTACTACGTAGAGTATAGCCACTCCCTGCCTTCCGCTGATTCGTCTTCAATCAAATCTGTTTTGGGCAAGAGACCCCTTTTCCTAAATGAACGAATACCTCAGACCCCCATAGCCAAATTACTTTAAAAATCCTATCTCTAGTTTTTTTTCCTGTTGATTCAAAATACTTACCAATATAATTTGCGGTTGGTTAAGTGAGTAAACTTGACATCATTTTCTCATAAAAATTTAACAAAATAAATAGACATAATCGTCTTGTTCAGTTTTTTAAAAGTACAACAATGATACTTCCTTCTAAAATATTCGTCATTCTTGCAACAAGTTGGTACACGTAACATAACTTATACAGTATCTTGAATGTTTCAAATAAGAACCAAGGGGTCGATATCGACCACTTTGGTAATCCTTGCTCTAGCGCCTGTTTGTAGCTGATCATACTTTTTAGAGCAAGTCTCCGGGAACGTCAATCTCCCCTAGTATTGCAGGCGCCTCATTCCGTCAATGTTTATCAATTTCCTCGAATGTCTTTGACAGTAACGATTTATCCGAAATCACCATAATTTCTAATGTCAACTTTAATTGATCCAATAGTTTTCGCGTATCCGATAGAGACATACGGATAAAAATAACCTTCGTTATAAGGGTTACTGTTTTAACGGAATCCTAAAAAGAAACTATGTACTGTCAAATAGGGGTGTCAAATAGGTATTGTGACAAACTTAGTTTCATGATATCTGTCTCTCACATCCGTCTAGCACAGTGGGTGAGTAGTATGGATTCGCAAGCAGGCACGTTACAATGTTTGTGTAAAAGTCGCATTTGGTTCGGGTTTGGGTGGAGTGTTTGTATTGTGTTTGTCTTCCTTATTGTTAAGATTAGTTTAAGTTATGTAATATTATTATATCTTATAATTAGAGTTTTTTGCCACTTGCTTCTATCCCACCGGATTTTACTGGGGACTTGTTTAGTGGGACAACAGTGATCTTTAAGTTTCAAAATTCCTGTTGGTCCCACCACTCTATCCCACCAGTGGGGGAAACAGGAATATCAACTGCTGGGTGATTCTCGAAATAATGAAGTTTAAGATTCTAAGATCTTGGCGGATGAGCGTGTAACGTTTTCCTTTTGTTATAGTCATTTATTTTCCTTCTTATAATCATTAAATATTTATATATCAGCTTATTTAGTACAGTTACCGTAAACTATTTACGTAATTGGTCCACGAATGTTTATCATTTCTTTTTGTAAAAGCTATTAATATTAACTATATTTGGGCCCTTACACATTTAAAATTTGACAGCGCTAAAATTGGTTTCGTCTTTATATTCATAATACTGTGTGACAAGGATAGCAATAGTTTTAGTGCTGTCAAATTTTAACATTGTGCCTTCAGAATCGAGCCCAATATCTATTGAACCCACAACTCTGTTTCACCAGTGGGAAGAAATGAATTTTAATTGTAAACGATTACTAAAATTACCTGTTGTCCTTACTATACCAGTCGGTGGAACCATCAATAACAGTTTTATACGAAATACCTGTAGTTCCCACCGGCCTCAGGACTCGTCTGAGGATAGCATATCTTTGGAAACATTGAAGTTTCCGTGATTTATGTCTCAAATCTGGAATATAAGCTTTTAATCACTGTACGGAGTTTCGCCAAATCATTTCAGCCGTTATGTCGCGTGATTAAGCAACATAAAAACATCCGCACTCTCATATTTATTAGTCTGATCAGAGAAATATATTACAAAAACCTCGCTGTATAACCTTTATTTAACTAATTTTTGCCTCCATGTACCAGGAGACCAGCCCAGGATCGGCTAGTGGACTCGCCGTGATGTCTTCAACGATCGTCTTCGCCATCGCAACGACAATGCTCCTCTAAACACTCCATAAGTGTCATGTTCGTCTTATTTATTGTGTATCTGCTAATGCTTTTGTTAGACTGGTAATTCGTAACGGGTTTTTAGGGTAAGCACTTCTTTTCTTAACTGAGAATACTGGAACCTTCATCGAAAAAAGTACATGTAATTGTATATTCTGATTCTTAGAAAACGGTGCCATAGGTGCCCATGATTTTATGTAACTTTATCATAATTGAATTGGGTAGAAGTTTGTGCATACTTGTATCAGTAATCAGTCTCAGGGAAGGTTGGCGAGGGAGATTCGAGAATACAAGCGACAGAGTAACCTGTTGTATGTAAAATTGGCATGCTTTTTCTGTGCAGCCATTATAAACTGCCTTACATCTTCGTCAGAAAACGTAACAAGATAAAGGCAGATGTATCGAATACTCGACATTAATGAAGGTTTCAGTATTTTAACATAGTGGAAGACCAGCAGTGGTAACTGGTATGAGAAGTAGTACTGCAGCTAATTAAAACTAGGCACGATGCCATTTATATAGCCATAAAGTGGTGAATATTCGTACGTTTAAAGAGTGCATGTAATAAGTAGTCCAAAATATTTCTTATAGGTCTTTATGTAGAACTACATTAAGGTCATTATATGGACTGAAAGCTTCGTCTGTTCTCCTGTTGGTCAAAGATATTTTAAAATCCAAAGGTTCGAAAATGAACAAAATATCACTTTATTTTTAGTGCCATGTGATGGTTGATGTAAGTTAGCATGACACCTAATTTAGTTAGATATAGGAACATATTGTGAAACAGACACATTTATCACTTTCCGACACCTAATTGAGCTTCATCTCTATTTTCCTAATTAATATTACACTAAAAAAATATTGATAGTTCAAAAATAAAATTATTTTAACCATTTTTGCTTCACGGCAGATACTTATAGATAATGTCTGACGGTGAGATTAATAATTTAAGAGGTGTCAAATTTTAAATGTGTGGTTTCAGAATAAGATACATAGTAGTATTTAAGGCCTATCAATATAGCTGAGCTATATATCCCTAAAAGTACATATCGTTTTGTATAAAATATGTCAATTTGAAATGTTTGAACTGGAATTGCACCGCAATCACCATGTCAGTGACCTCCTTTATCTGTTTAGTTTCTATATTTGAACACTTCTTAGCGCGTTGTAGGGTAAAATGATAGACTGGAGCGATTTTAACATAATGTGACGCTATCCTGTGCAGAAAACTGTGGACACTTTACAGAACAATGCGAGAGATATTATAAAGTGTGTATCCGTAATTTACAGAAAACACGTTCTTTAATTTTATTTAAATTGATCATATCTTAGCAATCTTTTCAGAAATAGTCCCAGTTCAAACATATCCAAAATATGCCGGCCAAAGTACATCGCTTCCATCCAGCCAAACGCCTAGTTTTAAGATATAAGTCGTAATATTATACAGGGTGTAACACAGTATCAATGTTTAAGTTTTGCAGCGACATTTACAATTAATAAAGAATTATTACCGTACGCCTTTTGGAATTTTGCAATAAAATTGCACAATATCACTGTGATTTTATACATAAAACTAATTCAGTGATTGATTATAGTCGCTGCAAACGATCCATAACATATTTCGTAACATCCTGTATGTATTTTTTGTAACAATTAACATGTTACGTGATATATGTAAGTGTAACGATGTCTAATATGGATTGTGTAATCTTGAAATATGTTGTAAGAAGGGATTAAGTATGAGAGAATTTCGACTATTTGCATTTGTATCAATGTGGGGCAAAAACGAAATCAACGGTTATGGGAAATAAGGACTAATTAAGTAGCACTGTAATTTTGTAGTACCTCTTGTAGAACAACGACGCAGTTGTATTTACAATGTTATTGCGATTACAGTGTTACTACGTTGCATTAGACCCCAATTTTCAAACACACTTTAATTGCAGTTATGTCATTGTTTCACCGAAATACGATATATACCGTTTATTATATTGAAATTCCTTCTGAATGCTTACATTTCATGTAATACTCATTTATCGACTAACAAAAACGGTGAAAATACACATTGGCAACATGAATGCTAAGAAGCAAAAAATGCCAATGGCCGCAAATTGTCATATTTCAATATGGCCAATATAAAATTTAAAAAATGCCTAAATAAAAGGATTATCTATCAAAATAAACTGAATTCTAAATACTTGAAACTCGAAACTGAATGTATAAATCTTATTTTAAACTTTTAAGCATTTTCTTAAAACCAAAATGGTTTTGATCTGCAAACAGATGCGGTGATTTTTCTGGGTTGGGTATTTGAACATAAACCGTGTGTATTTTTTATAAACATATAAAAAACAATTTAATGAGCTTAAAAATCATTCCTGCAACTTATATTATCCTATTTATTATTTTGAGATTCGTTTTTACAGTTATAGTTACTAACTAATTACAATGGCATTTAGTATCCCATATTGGGCAGACATGGGTTTTGGGAAATCCGTAAAAATATAATTAAAAACTACCAATACAAATTGAACCGTTTGTCAAATATTTTTTTATGGACAGTTAATTATTATTTTCAAACTTTAAATATTTGGTAGTACAAATGAATTCAGTATTCGATATTGAATGCCATACTACACGTTTTATATGCATGTTACACGCTAATTTTGCTATGGTGTTTCGCACAAAAAACTATATTTCATACTTATATTTTCCTTTGATGTTATGTCGGTCTAATATATTCTATGCTTATGGAATATACTTCTAAAGTGACTTTTAAGTATTTACTTTGTAAGGTTGAAGTTCACTACTGTGCTCGCTTCCTAAATATTACTTCTGATAAAACGGGTTTACCACTTTTGAAGGGTGTTTGTGATCAAAGAAATCAGATAAAATATGTATTTTACGGTACAGTCTAAAGTTCAATTAAAATTTTTAATATTTTGATTTTTATTAATTTTTGATATTTTTATTTTGGTATGGTTAGTTAAGATTGTTGCAATTTTAGTAACGCACTTTGTACAATTAATTAATTTGTCTCAATTATTATTTTGTATTAGTATTTTTATGTAAGTCATTCAGTGAGTGAATGCAATTATGATGTGTTCTTTTTTGATTCTCTTGTGGGATTTCTTGTGATAATAAGATACATAGAAGTTTAGGATGCATTATTGTGATGAGCAGGTGATTTTCGAACAAAATAAATATGGGAAAGGATAACTATGTTTGTTTTTATTATGTTCTTTAAGGCCCTAATTACATCTAATTACTGGAATACACAGAATAGATTATGTATGGAACCTGGTTTCACCCACTTATTGCTGGGTGGGAACCAAAACGCGTGTCATACTTTCGGAAATAAAGTTAATTAGGAAAGCATTTGCGTTTTGCCTAACTCTGCCATGAACCAGCAACTTTTATATTGCCTCGATACCACCTTGTCGAGTCGGATGGAATCGGCCTGCAATTCAATTTGTAGTATCAAAGATAACATATTACTAGGTAGTATCCAATGGGGCCGTGTGATATCGCAGGGTTATTAATAAAAATAATTATATAAAAATATTACTTTATTTAAGATTTATCTAAAGCCAATTGTGTTTTGGTCTATTCCTGTTGTTGTTGAGATGACTGAGCAGATTGTGAAAAACGGCGCTGCGGCGTTGAGTTCCGTTGCTGTTATTCTTTCTGTAATGTAAAAGAAAACGTTTATGCGCCTATTAATTAAATGCAAAATAAGTTAAAAGAAATATATTAATTACTAGCGGTGCCCGCGGCTCCGCTCGCAGGAACTACAGAATCCGCTCCCATTCCCGCTCCCGCTTCCGCTTCAAACGCCACTACCAATCCCACTCCCCTTTTCCCACGCCCACGCCCACTCATACACTCAGCTCCAAATGTAGTCCAAACTCATCGCAATGTGAATAATACGGAAATACTATTATTTGCAATATATTGCATACTAACCTTACCTACTAATGTATTTGAAAACTAAAAATGTCTATAACTATTGATTGAGTAAAGCGATTGCTCTGAAATAAAGGATAAATGTTAAGTTAAGCCCCATGTTGCTATGAAAAGTACATCAAAAAATCCTTTCAGTAGTTTTTAAGTGACGCGTGCACAAACTCAGACAAAAATTTCAAATATGATCGAAATGTGTTCTGTTGCTTATCCTTAGACACCCCAATTTTTTTTTTGCAAATATCTTCAATGTAAAGACACGCGAAGTTTACGATTTTATTAATTAGATGTATGAAACAAGTCTTATAAACGGCACCTTGGGGCATTTAGGGTCTTCTGCAAGAGTGAAGGGGCAAAGACGTGCCTATAGCTACATAAGCACTAAAGCAAAACGACGCCGTCCTTGTCAGCAAGGAATACTATACGTCACATCGATAACTAAAATATCAATTAGTGTAAAATTTTATAAATGAGTTATGCACCTACATATATTGTTTAATTCAGATTTAGCTCATATTTGAGTTTATATCGTTAAAGATCTAAGAAACTTTGCTCTGACAGCATCAAAAACTAAAAAGTTACTGTAGATAAATATCAGTCCATCTATTGCTCCTAAAATAATTTCCCTAGGAGCAATACATATCCATGTATTTCTACTACATTATCCAACACCCTTATGTACTACATTATAAAGCATGTTGCATTGTACTAGTAGTAATAAATTGATATTTATTGCTCCTGTTGGAAATACTTTAGGAGCAATATGCACTAAGATATATATAAGATATATTTTTTGGCTCTTCTGAAAAGGCGTCATTTGCCGCTTACTATAATGTATATTTCCGGTGTGGATATTCATCCAATACTGACCTTGCCGCAGGGCGAGCCGTTGCGCACGTACCGCAGGAGCGACTCGGCCATGTTGCCGGGCGTGGGCGTGGAGCACCCCTCCAGCGCGGTCACCACGCACGTCGACAGCTCGTCGAACTTGGCGCACTGCTCCTGTGCACGCAACGACAACATTCTCAAAAATGATTACGAGCTACGGCTTTAACGTTGTGAGGTTTCTCTCATATTTCATCATCATCATCAGGTTATTTTTCCGGAGACAGACGGAGGATTTGGCCTACACTCCCCACGCTGGCCAGACGAGTTGGGGAGGCCTGAATTATGTTTTATAATGTATGCCTTGTACGACATCCACGGGAAGAGTTGGAGTGGTCCTATTCTACTCTACCGGAAACTACACGGCACCTATATAAACCCTCATATTAAATACCGCCTAAAACGTTTGCGGGTAGATATCGCAATGAACTGATTGTGGTTTAAAATAGTTTAAATATCTCCGGCTTTTATTTTCTCCAATATTTTGAATTAGACCATATTTTGGATAAGTACCTCCTACTTTGTAGAATTGCACATTGGTGGTTTTCAAGTAGGCAGGTAACCTATAGAAATAGTTTTATTATAAGTTACCAGATTAATAGATTATAACAGTCATCCTGAAAATTGTAGATGTGGTGTCCAACTTTCTAACTGTAATTAATCTGTATAGGGCTAAGTGAAATATTGTAATCTTAGTAAGTAAATATCAGTAAGCTGTAGAAATACTTGAAAATTAAATAAAGTTCGTCAGGCAGGTCTCTTTGCAGTGCATTTACCATTAGTAACTATCTATCTAACTAATTATACGACTAAATGTATAAACTTACGGCAAGACTGAGAGCTTTAGCGGCTTCAACTGAGGGGAACTCATCCTTGAGCTTCTGACCGCAATCCTGCAGCTCCGAGCGCTTCTCCGTAAAGCATTCGGGGCCACCCTCGGCGATGAACACTGCAAAATTAGATTTATTTGGATAAAACAGTACTTAGTGACAGGACTTGATATAAAGATGATGATGATAAAAAACTCGTCAAGTTTTCATGCTGACTGACATGCTAACCGGAGCTGACATGCTGACTGACTGATCAACAAACACGCTCAAACCTCGTCTAGTAACCAGATTTTTTTCATAGAGGTTTCTCAAATGTAAGTAATTTGGTTCTGCCCTTAAGAGGTTGAAATTCCACGAGACGTTCGTTGACATTCAATTAGACGAGGTCATGTACACAATAAACTTACAAGCGATCCTGTCACCATCCTTATAACAAATGAAGTCGAGGAGGGAGTCCGTAGCGTTATTGCTGGTGGCAATCTGGTCTCGCACGCTGCTGTCCAGGCACGGCGTAATGCCAGCAGTCAAGGTGTGGATACATGTCTTCAGCTGCGGCGACTTTTCGCAGTACCTGCACAGAACAGAGCTCTTGAAACGGGAAATGGTATATAAAGTTGCCGTCTATTTAAAGTTATCTAAACATTTATGGCAGCAAGCTTTGTACGTTTTCTGTACATTATAGCCCGTCCACGTCCACTGTTGAATATATACAACTGTGCGTCCAACACAGTGGCTGTTTATTAGCTTCATCACTGCCATTTTCCATCTGGCTGAACCGTCCCGAAATGTATTTATAGCCATAGAACCTTTTTAGGAATATGACATATGAATTACTGGACCCGTATCTCTCAATCAAATCTGATTTTCCGATTTCTGATCACATAGATGTTGATCGAAATAGTTCATGACTTGTCCCCAACATATAGAGGATATAGAGCCTAAGAAAAGTGAATCATTATTCGTTGTACTTTTATATAGTACCTAGGTACTTACTTCTTGAAGACCTCATCAAGAGCGCCTCTCGGTTTAGCTTCATCGATCTCCTTTTTGATGTCCTCTGGGTTGAACAACTCCTTTACGCAGTCTACGAACGACTTGACGGTAGTCTGTATGAAAATAATATGAAAAACTGTAATAAATCAATCATAAAATGTAATAAAACTGTACAGTAAGAGCTTATAAGTAATATCCTGGAATAACATGCTACTACTTATCCCGGAAACTTAAATAGTTCTCAAGGGTAAGCATTCAAAGAGATGGTGCTGACTATACATCTTCAAATCAGCCCTTAGACGTTTACTGCACTACGCATCCAGTCGCTTCCGGCCACCTTCTTCGGGTCATCGGTCCATCTGTGGGCGGGGCGACCCACCCTGCGTGTGTCGAATCGACACACGCAGGGTGGGCAGACGAGTTCTGGAGAAGACCGCGGATCGACACTGTCGATCCGCGGTCTTCTCCAGAACTCGTCTACCCCAATTGGTACCTACTATACAATTTGGTAATTATACTACACATTGCTGTATTCAGGTTTGGAGGGTAAGAAAGCCAGTGTAATTAAAAACACATGAGGCAGTCTAGGTGGCAACGCGGTCGTGGTCTTGCAACTACAGGCTTATGGGCGACATTTAACGTTTACCATCATGCTGTCTGCCCGTTTGCCTGTTGATTTGAAGGGAAACATCAAAAATACACACCTCCACCTCATCAGTCTTGTCCTCAGCTCCATTCTTCTTACACAGCTGCCTCAGCATTTCTTTGTACTGCTGGCGTTGCTCGTCTGTCACCTCCAATTCCGCCAGCACACCTGCAATTACAAAATTGCTTTATTTAGATGTCCTAATTTCAACAAGCACCTGCTAATTTTGTACCAAATGGTCAAACTATTTATACTACCTTTTTAGTACTCAGGTTACATGTGGAATTATCAAATCTACTTACTCGGTACCTCCTTTATACATGTTTATACTTTTAAGAAATACAGCTTTATATAACTGTTGATAAAACAGTTAAATTAATCTGCTGTTAATGTCAATGTGACGGTTTATCTGTTAGTTAACGATAGTTTGACCTCATGACCTAAGTGTTTATTAATCAAACGTTTCCATTAACGTTATTATTAGCTACAGCAACCTGGAGAAAGACTGTAACTAAAAACGAATTCATAGACCTGCTGGAAAATTCACTGATGGATCAATGAGTTCCCTTTCGCACATGAATTAATTGCTTACTGGGGAGACATGCTGGCAGTTCTGAGCTATTTAGCGATTAACTAGTTTGAACGTAATGTATTTGCTTGGTCGCCAGAACCTCGTATATGGACGTCCGTGTACTGTACAGAATATCATTTAGAGTAATTGATGTTATGTTGGTAATAGCTTTTTTGTTTTGTTAGCGTTCAGATTCTTGGCGTTATGATTGCCGTTCGGAGTTCTCAATAGATCGATACTCTTTAATGCACACAGATTAAGAATAACAATAAAATATATATATATAGATTTATGGAAAGTGTACTAAGTGTATCGCGTAAAGGGATCACAACCTTGTTCATTATGTAACGTTCGAAGTTTTTGATGTTATGTTGGCGTTCGGTGTTTTCGATTTAGAAATGATAGAGTTCGGAGTTATTGATATTGTTGTGCCCCTTTCCATAGATAGAGGGAGTATATCAGTTCCATTAATTGTTTTTAATCAGTCTCTTGACGCCGATTTCTTTCGAAACATCGTTTTCTTGTGTTGTAACAAAAAGAACAGCGGATGTTAGTTAGAACCGATAGCCCACGATAACCTTAGTAGGTAAACAATGCTACCCACTAATAAACTGTCGTATAGCAACCGTAATAATATTCATCTTCTTATATAAACCCATGTTCAAGCAAACATGTCCACATAATAAAAATTATGTACATATTTAACTCGCAGACAAGTGTTTTGTAACTTGCAATGAATACGTTTAGGTCAGGAAAAACTACAAAAAATTCTTACGGATATTTGACATAATTAAGTATATTAGGCGTTGCTGCGTTTTTTTTTCATACATTTGGGGTAATCTTGGATCTGTGCCGGGAATCGATTTGGGTGAGATCTAACGGTAACTGTCAGCATCAGATCTCATATGGACGGAAGAGGTCCAGAGCGCCAAACATACCTCTTTGATCAGGCAAGCTGTTTACACCACAGACTATTCAGAATCCTGGGTGTTTGGATTTGCATACATTTTAATGTCATTTTTGACGTTTTTAGATAAACCATTTGATCAAAGAGGTATGTGTGGCACTTTGTACCTTCTTGTGTACCCCTACCCTCCTCTTTTCCTCCCCCCATCCTATCTTCCTCTCCTTCCCTTCTCCCAATTCTCCCTCTCTCCTTCTTCCCATTCCCCCACACTTTCCCAATCCTATACCCTAACCTTTCCCACCAAGTTGAAACCTCTACCCCCACCCCTTCCCCTCCCCGAACCCTCCCATCTCCTATCCACTTTCCCTCTTCCAAACCTACCTATCCTCTCCCTCTTCTCCCCCCTCTTACCCCTCTTCTTTCTCTTCCGACACCCTCGCCCTCCCTTCCCTTTCCTGCCCCGCCTTACTTTTTTTTGGATACTCAATTAACTATAAATGTCTCTCAGGTAGTGATCGATTACAGGGCCAGTAATTATCGAACAAATTTTTTCTTGTGTCGACGAGGCTTGTGGAAATAACCAAAAACAAAAATGAACTATAAATAACTAATAAAACATTTATGTCAGTTTCTGTCAAGTTTTTGCATTGACCAGATGTTTTATAATGTATTCCCTCAGTCGCCTTGTACGACATCCACAGGAAGAGTTGGAGTGGTCCTATTCTACTCTACTGGAAACCACACAGCAATTTTATTACCAGTCTAAAACCTTTTCTGTCCCTTTTCAGGCCACCACGAATGTTCACATTGCATATAATTTAGGTAGTATAGGTTTGTGCAGGATGGACACTCAACTCAGCCCCTCTTCCGGCGCAGTCCGCTCGACCTATTTACCAATTTACTTCGTCAAGAGAGCGCTCGATGGAGTTAAAGACAAATAAACTGTTTTACTTCAAATTTTAGGGATCCCTTGATAACGTTATACCCTTGATCCTTTATAGCAAAAATATTTTTGTCCGACTGACTATCCGCATGGATAACTCGAAAACTACTGAAACGACTCAGCTAGAATTTGGCGTGTTGCCAGGCAGGACCTTATAAATTGGTCTGCCATGATAGAAATAAATATATTTTCTGTATTGAAGCGGCACATCATATATCACGTATATACACTTTGCCGATAAGTATCATCAACTGATTTACCGGTTAATTGAAGGAATGAAGGTTTCACCATTACCGGTTTTAACTGAGAACAGGATTTTTAAACTCGTGGAAAAATTTCGCCCTCCGTGTTATATCTCTTTGGCATACTCAACATATTGACTGACTTGTTTTTCTTGTTCGCAAAAAACTTAATTTTGACATTATCGATTCTTTAAACTTGGCATGCAGTTAAAAAGGATTCCAATATTTTTCCAGACCAACAGTTAGTTATCCAAAGAGAACCTAACACGGAACTATAGTATGGTGGCGATCACAATAGACCAGAAATGGTCGCAGTGATACAAGGTCTAGACTGAGATCTTGAAATAGCCCCAACTCGAATAATAATAATAATAATAGTTATCCAATGAGAACTTTGACCCCATATTTTTTGTGATTTTCATATTTTTATGTTACGTACGTTATAAGTTCGCGTCTAGAGATCACGTTTACATCGGTTAATTTGTTGCGCCTAACTGGTTAATTTAACAAGATTGAACGGAATTACATGAATCTGATCCTTTTATTAACAGGGTAATTGAAGAAAACTGAAACATTAAACTGGAATTATTTTGGTTCAGCTTATCGACCAGAAACTCGTTTGGAATTTTAAATGGTTTCCGAGCCTTGATGCCTACAGGGTCACAGGGCTTCAGGGAATGAGGAGCGGTCAGGTAGGGGGACTTTCAAAAATGCCTCGCACAGCACTATTATGTAGATTACCGACACATTCCTCCGACAGTCCGTAACTCGGTCCGCCACTACAACTACTAGAAAATTTAATTCTAGTAATAAAGCGAAATCCTGTGATAATCAGTTTGTCATTTGATCGTTGGTCCTTTGACCACAGAATGTAATAGTCTGCAGAAGATACACATATTTGAAGAAAATATCCGGATCATAACCTGAAACAAACTTTTTAACTTACCAACAGCCAAGAAGGCAACTACGAGCGTTTTCCAAATCATTGTGATGAAAAATAACACTCAGGGATTTTAGGAGTAAAATGGAACCGCGTTACTTTCGCCCTGACGACTGATCACAACTGAAGCTCTACAAATCCTAGGTCACATTATATACATCACATGTGACATACGTGGTTGATTCATCTGGGGGGACTATTCTGGAGAGCATTCGATAACAGTTATCGAGCGTTGAAGACACGATCTTTATCATTATTCATTGCTACCAACAAAGTGCCTACTGATTTTTTACTGGATTTTATTTTGTCTAAAGTAGTTATAATTTTTCATCCGATGTTTTTCTTCAAGCGACAGTTTAGTAAGATGATAATAGGTATTTATTTCTGAATAACTCTATTTCAGCGATCATAACGTCTCTTAACAATGTTAAAGAAGACAATCGTCAGAGTAGCAAAATGCTGGATTCATAAAATGTGCACTCCTCTATAGGTATAAATGTGTAGATCTTTTGAACCCTTGACTTCTCTATACACACTTCCAATTTGGCTATAATACCCGCCTTCCATATATATATATATATGACATTGTCAGGCCGAATGAGTTCGGTATGAGACCCAATTTCTGAAATGATATGAGAGGTTACCTGCTGTGGTAGCCGACTGTCATGGTATTGTACGAATATTTAGTATTCTTTGGTACCTGGTTTGCTCTGTAATTATTAATTACCTATGAAGTTCCTCCAGAAGGAAACCTTACCACATATTCTTCTCATGTCCATTATACGATAATTCTTGTATTTACGTTACGTTTCTCCAGTCTACCTATACTACACAAGGCCCCGATTGGTGATAGAGAAAAGAATGCATGAATTTGGCAGCCGACCAGGTACTGTCCTTTCGAATTTTACGGCTCATAATATAAATGCCAGACGCAAATAAAGGCATTAATAATGTCAACCAAGTCCTTCAGTGTTCGTGAATCACAAACCATCCTAGACAACTGACAATGAAGTACGTAATAATCTACTCTACATCAGTTACAATGTAATATAGAACTCAAACTCCTTGTCTGTCCGCTCGAGAAGTTGTGTTGTCTATGTGTTCGTTGCGACAGTATAGTATGCATGTGTGGGTAGATCCTATTCCATTTTGTATCGGAAGAAAATGCTATGGCGTCTCCCGTCCGGCGAACGACGGCCATAATAAAGCTACCTAAAAAGAAACTGAATAGTAAAGATTTGAGTAAATTACATTCATGCGAGCAAAGTCGTAGTCGTAGACCGCGGGCAGCTGCTTCCACCTACTAATGCACTACAGGGATACGAAAGGGTTAGTCAGTTTGTGTATCTTGGGTCACTCCTAACAAATGAAGGCAGTTGTACCGAGGAAATTAACCGCAGAGCCGGAATGGCCAAAAGCGCTATGACCAACCTCAAGAAAGTATGGAAAAACAGAAGCATCCGCCGCAAAACCAAGATGAGATTGGTGCGGGCCCTCGTCTTTTCAATATTTTTGTATGGCTCTGAAACCTGCTGCGTTAAAAGTCGAGATCTTTCCAAAATTGATGCTTTTGAGATGTGGTGTTGGAGAAAACTACTTGATATACCATGGACAGCCATGAGAACAAATGACTCCATTCTTTGGGATTGGGAGATTGAGAGTCTGAGTGGGAGTGGAAGTGGGAAAGGGACGGGAGCGGAAGTGGGTGGGAGCGGAAGTGGGAACGGGAGCAGATTCTGTAGTCCACGCGAGCGGAGCCGCGGGCATAGCTAGTATTCTAATAAAACAGTCACATACATTACCCAGACCGTTGTGTAATTGCATCCATATTAGGTAGTGATTGTATTCCACATTGTTGATTCAAGCAGGCAGGTATAATTACTAATTAATACATGTATCAATAAAAAGGTTATAAAGACATCTTGATGGAAGGACTGCAGGTCAGTTGGCCACAGTGACTGCTTAGGTAGGTGGCTTGTCTGCCCGTTTGCCTCTTTATCGACGCAACAAAGCGGAACCGTTGTAACCCACACCTTGTTATAGCAAATTCTCAATCAGAAAAAAAACTGCACCCAATAGTCTGGATCCCCAGTCTCTACGGCTCATAGACACGACACGGGACCCAGTCCATTTGACGTAGACTTTTTTCTGATTCTAATTTGCAATAACACAAATTTTATATCAATCGGTGTGGGTGAACTTGATTTATTTTCTAATGTTTCCTTCTTTCGCCCTACTCCACTTTTCAAACTGGCATTGCGATTATAAAGCACCAGCCTCACCGGGAGCATTCGTAAACGAGCAATCGCCGACGATGTGTAAAAAATTTTGCATTTATTTTCGAGCAAAACTATGAGCATCATCATTATCAGGTTATTTTTGTCTCCATTGCAGGAGAACAACCTCTCTCATCTGCCGGAGACAGACGGAGGATTTGGCCTACACTCCCCGCGCTGGCCAGACGGGTTGGGGAGGCCCTGATTGATGTTTTTGTATTCCCTTAGTCGCCTTGTACGACATCCACGGGAATTGTTGGAGTGGGCCTATTTTACTCTACCGGAAACCACACGGCAAAAACTATGAGCGTTTGAAACAAATGCAGGCCAGCGAGCTAAGCATTCTCCATAACATGACAATACATTTAACCAAGAAGATTACAGGGAGGGACTTCATAGGATAGATTCTCAGACTATAGTAGTATTAAATCTATGGGATAGATTACAAGTAACCAATAATATTTCTATCATTACAACTGTTTGCTCGCTAATGAGCGATTTCTTTGCGTGAACATTCGAAAGCGAGTCATTTTCGCGAACTGAAAGCAAGTTCGTTGCGATGTTCACTGGTCGAAGTTCGTGCTCATGTGCAAGCTTTGTAACGCTCGAATCAACGTTCACCACTCGAATACGTTTCCTACCCAGCTGGAACCAGTTAGATTTTCCCATAGTAAAAAGTAGCGTATATTCATCTCTATGACACAGGGCTATATGTATTTTGTAGGCAGAAATGCAGATCGGTTGAATAGTCGAGCGGTGAGTTTTGCATTTATAATGTTAGGATGCTTATGATATTTGGATTTGGTTTAAGAATAGTAACTCCGAACGGCGACAACTTAACGACCGTATTGTAGTGAGCCCGGGCTCGATTGACCCCGCTATATTCACGATAGCTCTGAGGTTATCACCACTCGACACCGCTCGTCGGTTCTCAGAACACACTGGGATGTAATGGATGGAACACGCTAGCTACTGACAAACAAATAGAGAAAAAAAACAAAGTATTTAAAATTAGAAATTACTAGAAAGTACGCATTGAATTTTTGAAGTAATCACAAAAATCAGTATTCTCGCTCGATTTTTAACTGTCTTTCTTCATCTTTCCATAAGTGAAGTTTTAAAATACGTTGGGTATTTTATGAGAATAAGCCGTAATACAAAACAGCTCTGGTATATTATAATACTGTTTAATTTTTTTGTAAAACCTTTGATTATTCATATAAATCACGACTAAATATTCATGCCGCAATTTTAAAAAGTGACATCAAGCGTAAATGTACGGTCGCAAGTAACCGAATGATTATTTACCCACATAAATTCTATCAAGATAGAACGGTTGTAGCCATTTGTTTACTTCAGTTCCACGCGTGCCGATTTCGGACACAGTGCGCCCCTCTCGTGCACCCTTCATGCCTCGTGGTCACGTTTTTAGTAAGGAGATACAGTTATGTAGTTAGAAACGATATGGCATTTTTGAAGATTTTTGTTCGATGTTTAGCCGACCGTGACTCGGTGCGAAACGAGTATGCGTTTGATAGTTTGCAAAATATTGCAAATTGTTGGCACGCATGTCGCGCCTACTTCAACACTTAAGCTTGATAGGATTTCTGTGGTTGAACCACTAGCCATCATTCGTAATTCGGCTGTATTTGCAACCTCTTTATTGGCTCCACATATAAATTAAACGGCTTTTACCGATTTTGTCTTATTGTACAGTACGACTAAATTACGATGGGCGGCTAGTTGGTCAACAATCATTACTTGCGACTATACATTTACGCCTCGTCGGAAAAATTCAAACTGGATGCTGTTTATTTGCTGTCCCGCTGCTGGTGTTGGGCTCCTTTCCGGGCATTCTTATATCGTACAATTGTACTACTCTGTCAAGAAAGTAGCGGGAAAAGATCAATAATACACAAAATGTTAAACGCCAACGAATAATCCAATCATCAAACATTCTTGAAACGCTTTTTCCGGAATAGAGTATAGTTCTCGCCGCGAATTCTCCTTTATGGAGATTTGTTTAATATATTATGTTATTCCGGCAGATACACTGTCACTGTACAAAGTTTCATCAAAATCCGTTTGGCGGTTTATGCGTGATACCCGTCCCGTACAAACAAACAAACAAACAAACAAACAAACAAACAAAATTTTTAAAAATTGTACTAACATGTTCTGTTACTTATTTTGGTTTTTCCCGAATATATTCAATGTACAGACTTTTATGCATTTACGATTTTATTATATGTATAGATAGCTGGGCCATGTGGCTCATTTTAATAGCTATTTGTGAATATCGTTGTTATTGAACCTACGGGATGTTGTAATGTTGGATGCGTTGGTGGCGAGATGAATAAGAACTCACTACATAACCGTTGTTTATTTGACTATCATAGAATCAATAAAGAATCCAATAGAATCGCCCTTATTATCCACTTACATATTCTTATATACTAACTTATACAACACTATGTGCTGTTAAACTACTATAACTCTACGTGAGATTATTTGTCATTATTATATTTATTTAATTATCTATTATATCTCACGTCGTGCTATACCACAGTGTTTACAGAACTTTGCGGATGTCAGTACACATCATACATTTTTTGCCCGCGCGTGAGTTATGTGCAATTCGTAGGTACCCTTGGTAGGGGACAGTGGTATCTTTCATACTAAACATATGGAAGATACAGCTGATTTCTACCAAAAGGGTACGAATAGACAGCGCGCTTCGCCTGAAAACGGCCTATTAGATAGGACGTAAGCTAGGGTTCGTAGAAATTAAGTTTACAGAAATTGAGAACAACAAGAAAGATTAACAGAACAGAGGTTATTATAATATATCAACAATAATTTGTTTGGATTTTACCTATTTAGAAAACGATTGTGTTAAATACAGTGAGTAATTCCTTCTATTATTAGATTGAAATATCAGATGACGTAAAAGTACTTAGGAACGCCCGTTGGGTTTTTTCCTTTACTGTTTTGTTCACAAATTTTATTTGTGGTTGTTTCGTGTGACGGCCCTCTACAGATTTACCGACGATCTAAATAAGGTGGCCGGAAGCGACTGTATGTGTGTGGTGGCGTTCATTAGGGTAGGCCTATGTCCAGCATTGGACATCACAATCTGATATGATGATAATTCTCCAAAATTACTCATCCAATTTAAATCATATTTTAAGTACTTAGGTACCATTTACTTAAAACGCAATGTTTCTCTGTTTGTCTGTCAGTGGGCTTATAACTCGAGAACCACTTATCCGATTTACGTGTTCTTATATTTTGTTACGTTAGATAACAATAAGGAATAAGGAGTAACATAATTGTGTACTCCGCGGGCATAATTCATCATCAGCTGAAATCGTCCACTGCTGAACATAAGCCTCCCCATAGAATACGAGTTTTGGTGAGCTCTCCATTGGAGGATTTGCCATAATCACCACAATTGGCAGGCGGATTGGTGATCGCAGTAATGATCTTAATATGGGTACACAGGGGAACGCTGCTGTCCGTTTCTGGTGCAATCCCTTAAGTCGCCTTGACGACATCCACGGGAGATTGCCCTATTCGAAGGGTGGCCCTATTCTTAGCCGAAACCACACACCACCAACTTGTAATATAGAAAATTGGTATTTATACAATAGGAATTTAAATTAAGTTTGTTGATGTTGAAATTGAATTGTAATTCCCACTCAAAGGGGCGACGATAAGAGACTAATTGATACGAAGATGCGTAGTTCTCACCATGTATATCCAGACAAACAATTCGATATAATACCTACGAATAGTGTAATATATATATATACAGACTAAAACACGATAAACTAACCAGATAGTGCAGAACAGCTACTGCGATCGAACGTTTAATTTAATTAACTTTTAAAGTATTAAAACTGAAATGTACTTTGTAAATAATGCTTTTAAAATGACTGTAATAATAGTTTTCATCAACATGGCATGTGGAAAAGATCTCCGGGAAGAAAGTGCTAAACAAACCCTAAATAGTGATGTGACACCTTTGGAACCGAAACCGAAGCTCCGAATACAACATACTTTACCACTTATTTCAAAAGAATCAAACCAAGTTTCGAATAGTGATGTGCCAATTTCAATACCGAAACGTAAAGAAAACCAAGGCCCTGTGAAGAGAGCATCTAAATCTAACCAGGATCGTTCCAATGACATGGCGAGGAGTGAGACATTTTTTTTTGAAGTGATGGAAGGGATGGGTTTGTTGCCAGCACAGACTTTAATAGATAGATATAATGAAACGACGATGAGTGCGTAATAAATTGACAATAGAACAGGCAATAATCATTTGAATTGCAGCACGATTAGAGCTATTATTCGATATCTCCAAGGTACACTACCAATAAAAACTTTGGTCACTTTTGTTTTATCAAAATCGTTGACCAAAATTTTAGTTGCCGTAGTATACCTTCGAGGTATCGATATGCAAGTAAATTGTAAATAAACATAATCTAAGTAGGTAAGTAAGCTAAGGAGGTATAGCTAAATCACTTGTGCATTGCGTTTGCATGTGTGTGTGTAAACATGTACCTACAAGTGAATGACGACTGCAATTGACATTTAACATGTAATATAATCTGCATAAAAACTAATACTCGTATCAATCTGATACGTATTGACATGCCATTAAAACATATTTCTCTGTACTGTGACTTTTTGGTGACTGTTACACCCAATGACATTCAAGTGATTTACCTACCTGTATAATATATTTTTTATACAATATATGTATATTTGCTGAAGTTTATTTTAAATTATAAATATTGTGTAATTAAAAGGGATCGTCAACAGTGAAGCATTTTATTAACAAAATCCTTTATAAATTAACACCATGTAAAGATTTGTTCTCGAGTGGAGAACTGGGCTAACGTAGTGTGGGACGCCCCCTGACTAGATGGAGCGACGATCTGCGTAAGGCGGCTAGCTGGCAGTGACTGGATGAGAAGAACCGATGATCGGGTTCAATGGCACCTTCTATTGGGAGAGACCTATGTCCAGCAGTGGACTCTTTCCAGCTGATGATGATGATGATGAACGATTTTATAAGTAGGTATTAACTATAGTAAAACATTAAGCTTCTTGTTGCTTTATTATGGCATCAGCATCTGTAAGAAAATACAAAGTAAATATAAGAAAAAAAAATTAACTATTAATAGTTACTTTCTACTGTTGTGTGTGTTTGTGTGTATATATAGGTACTCGTATATTTATGCGGACCGTACTGAATGAACAACGAACCTGATCTTTGTTGCCTGGTATCCTAAGGAACAAATGGGAATTGGCTGAACGCACTGTAAATTGCGTTGTGACCCCCTTGCTGGCTTAGTAGCCTAGTTGTTAGACTCAGCGCCAGAGGTGGTGGGTTTGATCCCCACTAGGGCCAGACAACTAAATGGTGTATTTGTGAATTATCCTATGCTTGTCTAATTCCCATATTACAAAAGAAAATAATAGTTTAAGATTAGACAAGTGTGTAGGTTTTGAAAAATATGTATCTATCACAGATTTTGACACAAACATAATTTTATTTGATCCATCATCATCAGGTTATTTTTGTCTCCACTGCACAACCCTCTCTCATCTGCCGGAGACAGACGGAGGATTTGCCTACACTCCCCGTGCTGGCCAGACGGTTTGGAGAGGCCTGATTGATGTTTTATAATGTATTCCCTTAGTCGCCTTGTACGTCATCCACGGCAGGGAGAAACCACACGGCTTATTTGATCTATATTTTGCTTCATTAGGGAAGGCTTACTCGTATGTCCAACAAGTCCCTCCACCACCCTTCCAACCTCACGGACCAAATAGCAAGGGGGTTGCCCGGTACTTGAGTTAGTGCTTCAGTCCCTTGTTTTGTCCAAAAGTGGATGATAACAGGCTAATATACATATTATGATAATTGTAATATACGCTCACCGCTGAACAGTCGGAGGCTGAGCTCTGGCAGCACGGACTGGGCCAGGACCCAGGGCGTTTGGTTCTCGAACACCTCGTCATGGCAGTCACCACGCACGCCGATAGTTCGTTGAAGTTACCACAAGGAACCTGCACGTAGATACATTATAAACTAGCTGTTGCCGGCGACCTCGTCCGCGTGCACAACTTAACATCACAAATTATTATGTATTTCCCGTAGGAATGAGATGTTTTTCGGGATAAAAACTATCCTATGTCCTATTGCAGGAGCTAACCTATATGTGTGTCAAGTTTCATCCCGAACATCCATACTTTCGCATTTATAATATTAGTGGGATTACCATCAAGGATCGGAATTGGGTAGAGTCATTTATGTACTTGCTACGAAAATATGACACGCAACATTAATATGGACATTCCTTTTTACGGGATTTTATTAAATATTTTAATGAAAATCTCAAGACTCTTAGTAGTAATAAAAAAAATTCAACATAAATCTTTTCGGTGTCACAAAAACCAGACTTGGGTTGTAGGTGCACCGAAATGACTTACAAACAAAAAAATCATATGTGCTAAGTTATCTGTCTGTACATTGAACAATCAGTAACAACGGACGAATCGTCATATTCGTAAATAGAAAAATAAGTATACTTATAAATATCCAGCTAAGAAATATCTATTTCTTCAACAAATAAGTTACTTTTTGCTGCGAGTGCCGACTTTAAATCAGGAACTAGCGAAGTAGTTTAGAATTGAATCACGAGCGTAGCGAGTGATTTTAATTAGAGACTACTGAGCACAGTGAGTGATTTAAATGCACGAGACATAAAAAAATTTGCTCTCGTGTGAAGCATAATATTTTTCACCTCTACCAGTGAGAAACGAAAAAACTTTACTTTTTATTTACATGTTGCGTTCTGAAACTGCACTGCAATATTTACTAGTAAATACTAGATCATTATTACATATTTTAAATATTCCGTCTTTAAAAAGGCTGATTTAAATGGAACACTTTAGACCTTACATAAAATATTTGCAATTTTTTTATATAATAATAAATTTCTGATTCCGATTCCGAATTTGTGTATAAACCCAAATACAAGTATCAGAATTTGATTTTTTGAACCCGTCACTCCAACCTATAACGGAAATAAATATTTCCGAAATAAATAGCATAGAATTAGAATCGGAATCCAAAATACAGAATTGATATCAGAATTTCTTTGACAGCACAAAATGATCTGAGCACAAAATATGCACAATTTTTACACTCGGAAACACTTACATTTACACTCAGAATTATGGCAGCCCTGGAGGTGGGTGAGAACTGTGTTTGGCTCTGGGCGCACTTCAGGAGTTCATCCTGGAGACATTCTGGTTCACCGTCAGCGAAGATCGCTGCAATATTAGAAATACATTTACTCGTATTTTCTAAAGTATCTAATAATTAAAAACGTCAACTTCGCGTTAGGTACATTGAATATATTTGCAAAAAAAATGGGATAAGGATCTAAGGATAAGTAATAGAACACATTACGATCATTATTGAAAATGTTGTATGTTTATCTGTTTGTTTGTGAACGTATTACGTAAAAACTACTGAACTGATTTTGAAGAACTTTTTATAGAAACATGGCTTAACTCGAAGTAACATTTAGAATATATTTTATACTAGCTGTTGCCCGCGACTTCGTTCGCGTGAACAACTTAACATCACAAATTATTATGTATTTAGAGAGAAATGAGATGGTTTTTCGGGATAAAGACTATCCTATGTCCTATTTTAGGACCTAACCTATATGTGTGCCAAGTTTCTTCACGATCCGTCCAGTGGTAGAAGAGTAATTGAGTAACTAACATCCAAACATCTAAATATCCAAACTTTCGCATTTATAATATTAGAAGTATTCTTTACAGTTACCGATCGAGATATGTGTGTGAGGGACTGAAACAGTAGTGCGAATGAGACAGCAGCAGAGCGCCTGTTTCGTCGCCTTCACAAACATGGCGTAATGTAAAAAAAGGGTAAAATAATTAGCTAAATTGTTACTTTTTGATGAGCCTACGACTAAAAAGCATTCGCATGTGTTTTGTTATTGTCTTTAGTGATTAAAACACAGATTAAATCCGTAAGATAGCATTAGTAAGTATTTTCTACTAATAAACTAATATAAATGGCATGCAATCTATTCATAGTTACGTACTTGACCTAGAAAAGTTTCGTGAGACCATACAATAAGCAGTCCCTATCTGCCTCCTTCTGGTGTAATCTATGAACGATGGAATTCAAAACTAGGTATGTACTCACAACCAAAGTGGTCACTGTCCTTGTAACAGACGTAGTTGAGGAGTAGCTCTACCCCTCCATCGCTGACGGTGTAGTCGTAGAAGGTCCTGTTCATGCACGGCGCCAGCCCGTACGTCAGAGAGCGGAGACATATCTTCAGCTGGTGGGCCTTGTCGCAGTGTCTGAACAAATAAGGGACTGTCCATAAACCACATGGCCTATAAGGAGGGAAGGAAGGATGCGGGTGTCCGAACAATAGCTATACGAAATTTCAATTTACAGGCTACAGAATATACAGTATTTGGATATTTATTCCCATTTCAGAAACTATGATGTAGTCTTGACACAGTCACTAGACTAGACCCGGCTGCCATGCCGAGTCACCGTACATAGCGAACTCATAACGAAAAAGTTCGTATTTATAATGTATAAAATTTAACGATAACGGCAACAAGTAATAGCATAAAAATATGTCTATTCTAGAATCAATAGGAAAAGGAACTTATTCTAGATGCTTATGGCCAACAATTAATGTGAAAAAGCTGATATTATTATCATAATAATGAATGATGGTGAATTAAAGTTCAAAATTGTTCAGAAAAGCCTGTTCACCGTTGATATTGGTACTTAATCTCACCCTTTAAAGGCAGTTGTGGTGTACCTATCGTCGTCAAATATCTGAACACTAATCTTATGACTAGATGACTGCACTGACCAAAGCGATTACATTTGTAATTGTAACCTACTAAGAATGACATCCTATCTCGCTGCTCAGATGGAGTGTTTTGAGAAACTGGTGTAGTGCAAACAAAGATAATATATGAGGCTAAGCACTTACTTCTTAACATCAAAATCACTGTTGTGATCAATTTCCTTTCGCTCCCGGTCGAACAACTCGTAGAAGCAGTCTACGAACGATTGTAATGAATTCTGTTAACAAACAAAAATTACATCTTGTTACGACGACGCGACTTTAACAAGTGATTGGCAGTTTACAATATAACTTACTATTTGTATTAACAGTTGGTGACGTCTTCCTGCAGTACTCATGTCCAGTGGAACTATCGATTCGTGTCGGGACCAAATACTACACTTCAGTCTTAATCGTGAATGTAATTATGAAGCGATAAGAAAAAATCCACTATTTCCACGTGACACTACCGCCTGGCCCTGCCAGTGGTGCAATAGAAAATAGTACTCTCCCATGGATTTACCCATACCCTATAACGGTAGTCTCATGGGTAAAAAAACCGTGTCCCGTAGTGTCAAGGGGGAACAGTGGATAAATCCAGTTGGGCAGTGTCATGTATTAAACTTCTATACTTCGATCAGTTAGGTACTGATGAATACCAAATGCCGTGTGGTTTCCGGTAGAGTAGAATAGGACCGCTCCAACTCTTCCCGTGGATCTCGTACAAGGCGACTAAGGGAATACATTATAAAACATCAATCAGGCCTCCCCAACACGCCTGGCCAGCGCGGGGAGTGTAGGCCAAATCCTCCGTCTGTCTCCGGCAGATGAGAGAGGGTTGTGCTCCTGCAGTGGAGACAAAAATAACCTGATGATGATGATGACTTCGATCACCGTAATGAACGCCTAAACCTTCCGTTATTCTGGGAGAGAACTGATCCAGCCGTGGACTTAATGTTAACTGCGTTGGTTACTGTCGCCCATTTACTGTCAGCCTTAAAAATAACAATTAATTTAGTTCAGACAGCAGCAAAATTTTAAGATTGCTGAAATCACATCTATAATGATACGTGCAACATCTAAAGGCCAGAAGTGCGTTGCTACTCTGAAGACTAGGTAGGAACATCTTTCTCTTACCCTTCAACCGGAACACAGCAACACATGCATTGCTATATGGCTGCAGAAATGGATGAAGATGGAAAAAACTTATCTTAAAACGAGGTACTTATCTTTACGAGTTATCATATCAATATACAACGTACATACCTCAACACCGCCAATGCCGCTCTGTCCCCCAAACTTCTCACACATCTGATACAACGTCTTCTTATGCTGTTGCTCATCTTCTTGGCATTCTACAAACGCACCTACAAATCACCATATTCCAAATAAAATCAATAACTCGTTTGCGTACGACTTTTGAAGTAATAATCATTCAATGAAGCGTTATGAAATTTCTTTGGAGCTGACAAGCGTTTCTTATTACTTTGAACTTATAGATTTTTAATGGTATTTCTATCCTCGAATACTACATATATACACATTCAAAAACGGATATAAATAACAAACATTCAAACAAATTTCACTCACCAACAACGAAAAAAGTAACAAAGACAAATTTGATCATCTTAAGCGACAATAATAAGTAATAACACACCCGCAGTAAAGAACAAAAAGTTATAAATGAACTTATTATTTGTTGAAATGTAGGTTAAGTTTCGACTAACCCGCGCTGTTATCCTTAAGGATAAAATACAACTAAAGTATTATGACCCATAACTCTAATTAAATGCAAAAAACACGTATAATACGTCGTTGATTACCCCAATTATGTGCAATAGTAATATCAATGTATGGTAGTTCTGGGATTTCCATTGAAATTTCTTGTAATTTTTTTTCCTGTAGGCTCTATAAAGGTCATTCGATATTCCGCAGAAAAGTCGTGCAAATCAACTGATATTGTAACCATAGAAACTAATAAATAAAAACCTAAACTTCGCATGTCTGTACATTGAAGATATTTGCAAAAAAAATTGATCTAAGGATAGGGTCTAAGGATAAGTAATAGAACACATTTCGATCATAATTAGAATTTTTGTCTGTCTTTCTGTCTTTTTTACGAAAATTTTGATAAAAACAATGCAATACTTCTCGAACGTACGAGTATGTTCATCATATGGGCGAGGTCAACGGCCGCGGCGCGGCGAACGGCGCGATGCGTATGGGATTGAGTGAAATTTAGTTGGGATTGGGGTATTGAGAGTCTCGAGTCTGAGTGGGAGTGGAAGTAGAAGTGGGAAGAGAACGGGAGCGGAAGTGGGAACGGGGGCGGATTCTGTAGTTCACGCGAGCGGAGCCACGGGCATAGCTAGTACTCAATAACTTTGTATATTTCATTCCAGATTCATAGTCCTATGAAAACCAACGCTATTTACGTCTCGGTAACATATACATGAAAGGGTCACCAGCAGCAAAAACAGGTTTGTATTACCATGTAAACTTTGCAGTCCACTTAGGAACACCATCTATTGTGTATTTTGTTTTCGAGACGCAAATGCGTTTGTTTTCATAGGACTATTAATCTGGAATGAAATATAACTACTGGTCCGATTTCAATAATTTAAAAAGATAAATAATTAGCAAGTCATAATAAACGCCGTGCAGTACAGATTTAACGAATATTCTGTAGCGTTACTGATCCTCATTTGATTGACAATTTCTCCCTTATTGCAAATTAGTGTTCTAAAAACTATCCTAGAAAGTTCGCAACTGAATTAGGTATTTCATTTCAAAATACCTACTAAGTACTTTTCGAACCGGCCAACTTCATTCATTCAAACAAGTTATCCATCACATCACATTTAAGATTGTAAATTATACTTCCTTTAATTGTTTTATATTTTTATTTTAAACATAATATATAAGTACATATTAAGAATTACATGGCGTTTGTAGAACTACATACTTCATAGCTGAATACTTTTAAATTTACAGTAATATATAAACTCTGTTACTATTTGCGTAGATGTAAAGGCGGGCACACACTCCCAAACATGTCAGTGACATGTTTTGTTTTCGCTTACACTGAGTCTACCGACGTTACATTTACATCCATTCAATATGACAAATGTAATGTATGTTATATCTTATCTACTTAGAATTATTTTGTAACATTTTCTTTTGCAGCTTGTATTATTAATAGGTTTGCGATTTTTTTTGTATAAGTAATGTAATTGAATAATTTTAAAAGTTAGTGTCAACAAGGCAGGACTGTTATTTTTGTTGTGAACAAGAATTAAGTTGTTAGACATGTTTATTTTATTTCAAAACTGAAATTAAACCTTCCATGTAAAATGACGACTATTATTAACGGTATAAAGATTTGGAACTTAGCTAGAAGTATACAATTACTAATGAACGGTCAGTGATTATTTTATTTATTGATATGAAAGTTATTACCTCAGAAAGTCATGTTTGCCTGTCTGTTGTCGTCAGGTACTTAAGTATTTTTATCATATCTGAAACTAGATATTACGTCCACATTAAAACATACAATGATGAACCATCGACAATGTAACAAACATATACATATAGCATTGGTTAACAAGGTACCGAGACAGTGTCACCCGTCTCAACTTTTGAAAGCCTGTGAATAGTCTAGTAGTTACTAGACTCACAGTCAAATCAATGTCAAAAATACAAACTTGGCGAATTAAAATAGTGTGTTGATGTTCCGCTGTTGATTAAGTAACACTAGATGTAGTCAGTAGTAAAAAATAGTTATTAATTTTTCGTGAATTTATGTGGCCATAACTTTCGATAAAAATTAATTTCTAGGGCCCTCTGGACTATCACTTAAAGGAATTTCCCAATCATTTGTGACAGGATTTAATAAGGAATTTGTTAGCACTGATATTCAGTGTGCGAGCAATTTTTCGTATTAGGAAAGTTGCTGCATATATATTGTTTTTTATCGTAAATTGTAAAACATAATTCCAAGAAAATACAGGCGCCATCTAGTTATTCAAGCCGAGTAAGATTTGGGCAAAGTAAAGAGCATGAACACTACAATTACATTTTCGCGTTTTCACTAAAACAAATTTAGTTACGGTACTCATAAAAATGGAATATAATGTGCATTCTCTGATGTTAACTTATATAAATTATTATTAACGTAATGGAATACATTTAAAAAGGACAAAAATAATGCGACGTTAAGATAGATAAAACAATAGTTGAAACACACCGAAATTTCTTGTCACACAAGAAAGTTACTAATAAAATCACAGGTAAGTACTTTATCACTATATACATTTATATTTATGTATTTTAAGTATAGGTATTAGTACCTATTAATAAAAACTCTGTTACAGAGAAACGGTTCGCAAACCTTTCTGTAGCAAGAGTCCTTACTTTGACGTTAAGAGAAATTAATATAATTATTTTTAACAATTATTGTTCAATAAAACTTTGAATATATATATAACTAAATCATTTGTATGTTTAATATAAAACTCATAAAACCTAACTAAATAAATAAACATCAATTACAAACGCTTTGACTATTGAAATGCTTTCTAGTGCTAATAATTTATAATCTTAAGTACAGATAACTTTGCCTTAGTTACCATACCTATTTAAAATAGATGGTTATACCATTTGAAACTAGGCATTACACATTCATAAATGTATATTTTTTTACTTGTGTTTTTCAGTAAAATTTCGACGTTATCTATATCGAAAAATTTTACATTAATTTTTATATGTTTCATTATCAATTTATCAAATATTCGTAGGTAAGGTACTTATGTAAAGTTTATGTTTTGTATTACACGCCCAAATGCATATATTTTATACGTTCACATAGTACCTGATTTACCTTTAAAAGATGCTGATGTCAGCAATTTTAATATTTAGCTTCTTAAAAGCTACAATTTTCTTTTATTTAACGTTATAAAGGTTTTCATCCTTACGTCGAATCATCATCGTCCGTTATAGTAGTTTAGCCCAAGTGATTTTTGATTCTTGGAATGGTTAATTTTAACCAGCTACTAGTCTTTACTTCAATACAATGTAATTTTAACAAACTTTCTGTATTTACACATTTTTAACGCGAATTACTCACGTGAGCAATTTGTGTTAGAATTTAGAAATATGTAAATTTAAATAATATAAATATTTTAATAAAACGTCGATTACCTACACCTTTTGTAATCCCTCGTTTACTCGAAATGGTAATACATTATAGTTATATTATAAAAACATAAATATTTTATATCTTTAAGGATCATAAGTATAGTGATACTATTTACAAATAAAAATAACTTAATAAATTGTATAGAAATGACAATATTTGGCACAAACTATACAATTCTCAAACTTTCAAACTTGTCCAAACTCATATTAATATGTACTTACTGGTAGACTAATAGGATCGCAAGCCTAAAAAGACCGTATCGTGAACATCGAACATGTACTCTATGTACCTAATTGCTTAAGTTATAGTTAAGCCTTTTATGTAAATAAACAAGCTTTTAAACAACTCGTAAGTATCATTGCTGTTGAATATAAGACACACATAAGATTTTATAAAATAAACTTTGGGAAGCACAGGATTTTCACAAGTATTTTAAATAAAATATCATGTGATGTGTACACCCCTTATGTTGTCTCCAAATTAAGAATTATTGAAACTTCAATATTTACAAAATTGTAGAACTGAATAATTGTCCTACATTCAATATAATTATAGTATTAAGTTTTTTTATCAATGCTTTTGAAGAGGAGACTAGGTGAAAAATTAATCAAACTAGGTCCCATGCTGGGAAATTCACTTTCTTATCGCTTAATTAATTTTACGAACGAATGAAGCCGTAGAATTAGGCTTAGTCATCTTCTGTATTATGTTTTAGTTGGTGTTTTACCAACCGAATGTAAATAGAATGCCTCAGTTAATTCCCTATAGTCTTTTCAAGAATGGTGCGGAGGATGTTCGGCTAATTTGACAGTAAAGTGACAATCGAATTCAGAGTTAATTCAGAGTATTCCATAAAACGTGGAATGAAATGGCAAACTGACAGACAGCTCATGAAGGGTAAGTGGCCACTGCAGCCCACCCCTACCTGTAGATTGTTTCATGCAACAGTCCAACTATCACAAGTGTGTTGCCACCGGATTACTTAGAAATGCCTCGTGTGCTACAGGCAGTGGTACATTTGGTAGTATCGACTGTCTTACCCTAAATTATTTATGTTATAGGTAAGTTATCGTAAATATAACTTGCACGTTAGGAAAAACCGTTAATGTCCCACGCATTTGTCAAAATTGTTATAGCGGTCCTACGCACCTTATTTTTGTCAAAAATTTAATGTTTGTCAAAAATATTATAGCGTATAAGTCGAAGTTTTTTTTTTAAATTACGGCAATGATTTCTGTTTATTGATGAGCGCATTTAGTAACTTTATTCTGGCCTTAATGGCTTTGTACCGAATATACTCTTCCTCTCGACCCTTCTTGTCATCACGCTGCACTTTCCTGCTGTTCTGTAGTTCAAAACTCACTTCGTACTCCTTGATGCTGCGTCGTAGGACCTGTGAGTTACAAAAAAAAAACTAATCAGTAATTTATTGCATTCAATGGGTGTTAACAGATGGTAAAAATAAATAGAGTTCGTCGGTCCCGGAACGTTTGAAACAAGAGAGTAGACTTAAATTAGTCAGGGAGAATAGATTAGTAATGATGTGATTATTTGTGACACTTACACATTAAATGAATACTTAAACGATAAATTATGATATAATTATTATTAACTACAAACAGATATTTAACAAATCAAATAAAATAATATTTAAACAAATAATACATAATAATCCTTTTTTTGACGTGTGGTTTCCGGTAGAGTAGAATAGGACCACTCCAACTGGATGTCGTACAAGGCGACTAAGGGAATGCATTATAACCCGTCTGCGCAGCGCGGGGAGTGTAGGCCAAATCCTCCGTTTGTCTCCGGCAGATGAGAGAGGGTTGTGCTCCTGCAGTGGAGACAAAAATAACCTGATGATGAATACTTTTTTTAGGCAAATAATACAAATGGGTTCATGGACTATTGTCTAAATATTATTTTTATTTGATTTGTTAAATATCTGTTTGTAGTTAATAATAATTGTGTTACTTATCGATGTGTAGTAGCTAACTGTCACAAATAACCACATAATTGTTACTCTAATCTGCTGACTAATCTAAGTTACAAAAGAGTAGAGAGTAGGTATGTCTGGAAAATACCTAATCTCTTGTTTGAACCTCGCGTCCCGGGACCACGCGTAAAACAGCGTTTCGGGTCTGCCCAGAGCTTACCATAGACAAAATGAATCCTCCATCAATTCGTAGTCCTTAAGTCATACTTAAAACACATTCATTAGACATAAACCACACGGTTTACTTATTCGGGTTTTCTTTTACATTCTTCTTGACTATTACTCTGTCCTTCCACAAATATCTATTTCCACAAGTAACAAAAAATTTAAATTATTTCATCTCTTCGCGAGACCAGACAGCATCATATCAGCAAATAAAATATACGTACACATTTATGCAATTTGGCCTCAGTCAGTGCCCTTGAAAGATCCTCAAGGCCAAGACAGTGCAGGCCTTCATTGGAGGGCGTGGCCTCCTCGCTGGTGGTGCCAGATTGTGCTGACGATGTAGACGAAGGCACCTCTTCGTTGGTGCCTTCGCGCGTGGGCGGAGACTGGAGGGGTGTTTCTGTTGTCTCCTGAAATCCGTATAGCTTTGTCAGTCACGATTTAATACCAAATATACGCAGATTTTGTAGCGAACACCTATGTGCTGGTCTATTTTTATTGGCCAGTTTTATTTCAGTTCAGTGGTAAATAATGAAAAGTCGATTTTATTGGGTGTTTAATAAATTATACATTCGATTATAGCCAAGTTACTTCGAGAACTCACTGAATCAGGAATATTTTATTACAATATTGAAATACGTTTCTCTGTAAATAAGAAGTAAGTAAATGTGAGATGAGAACGCCTTCGTTACCTGTGAGGAGCCAGAAGGCTTTTCCTGCGAGTCACTCGAACTGTCGACACTGGTGTTGAAGAGCATAGCTTCATGCTCGTGAATGGTGGCCAATTCACCATTAGTGCAGCCGATCACCTGTGATGTCAGATTAGCAAATGAAATGACATGTGACGCCAAAAAGTTACAAATCGAGAAGCTAACATGATACCTAGTTTCACAGCTGGGAAATAAAGTAACTCTGAATAATATGCTACTTTCTATGTGACAAAGCACATAGAAATGGAGGTTGCTGACAATGTCAAAACTCAGCTGCTATGTACCAGATAAAGATATGTATACTACAGGAGATTCAACTGCTTACAGCATCAGGTCTAAAAGAGGCCAGGGCTCGCTTTACAGCTCTGTATCTCTCGTATAAGTGTCTGGCGGCGCCACGCTCTGCAGAATGGGCCGGTGGTCTTCCTCTGGCAGCTTCTAGACGTAGTAATGCACGTTGGACGCAAGACTTTTCAGATGCCAGTTGTGATGAAGACCAGTTAGATTCGGGGACTGCAGCTCTTCCTGCTGCTTGTCGGCAGCCTTCTAGCCACTGAGGAGGAAATATATCATATTTAAACAAGTTGATTTTATATCTAACTATCATACAATATCTAACTATCATACAACGGTAATCTAAGTTCGAGATAAGGCAAGTATAAACTTATGTTATTGTGTCGTTGCTATTATTATAAATTTGAATTAAAAACCAACTAACCTCTTCAATATCTAGCACGACATCAGCCATAGATTTTTCACTTTTTAGGGCTTCGTCTAATTTGTCATCTCTCTCTTTCTGTTGTTTGGCAGCTTGGACTTTCATTGCGTATTCAATAGGGTCTGCTTTGATGCAGCGCTTCTCCGCTTGAAGACTTCGAAGACTCTCGTACATGCGCGTGAGTTGCACATCTGTTATGCGATCGCTGGGTGTTATGGCGTGGCCGTTTTGAGACTCATAATCGCTCTCATATTTGGAAATGCTTTTCTTGAGGACGCTTATCTGGAAGTTCGCCGTTATGATAGTTTTAGATCTATTTGGGTTAGACTGAAAATATGAAACTTGTATCAAAGAGTATCAGTGCACAAGACACTCCATTCGTACTCTAATGGGTTTTAAGCATTAGTGTCCAAAATCATCAGGTGTCCCGGGCGACATGGCAGATTACCATCAGGTGTGTCTCCCTTTTTCCATTTGGAGGAAACGGTGTTGAAGGGAAGTAAAGATATAATATCTATGGATTGGACAAATCCATTGATGCACATGCTTCTGTAACTTTCTTACCTTCTTAGTGATTTTCTCTAGCGCGGTATCAGGGAGCGGTTGGTCCCGTCTGGGCACCCTGGGTGCAACACTGCGCTCGTCTCTGCGTGTACGCTCGGCTCTGGCTGCGTTGGCCGCCCAGCGTACGGCACTAGCTTCCAGTGCGCCTGCGTCCAGAGTCTCTGGTTCTTCGCATACTGGAAAACAATATGTGACGTGTGATGTGCACATGGCGGATGTAATGAGAATTCTAAGTAAATAATTGATATGTCAATCTTTTTGCTCGTTTAATGAGTGACAAAATTCAGATTGAAATATTCTCTTTAGATCAGATGTTAGGACTGAAACAAAATTCATGTTCTGGTTAAGGGCGAATGAAACTTACGTTGCGTTATGTAGTCGAGGTGAGGCGGCGGACTACTGCGTATGTCATCTGTGGCGTTGAAGCACTCATTCTCTTTGGGTTGTTTAGGTATCCTCACGGGTGCGCGACGACGCTTGCCGCCATATTGGGGCCGTCGGGCCCGTGAGAGACGCTCCGCGCGACGCTCCGACTGAGGAAAATTGAAACGATCGTTTACATCCGGCTCGGAGGATCATAAACGGTGACAAAATTAGAGCTATATTGATTTGGATTGGAAGAGTTAACGCGTCCATTAAACCAATAGTCAGAATTGAGTACCGAAAGGTGTTTTAAAAATAAAAGCATATTTCAAAATATTACTAACTTAATTGTTAATGTTACTTATTTCTTTTCATGACTTATAAAAATGTGTCCTTGTATGATCCCAGGATAATCCACGAACTATACTAAGTATTAAATATTATTTATTTTCTTACCTCAAGTCGATTAGAGTCGTGAAGCGGAGGCGGAGGCGGAGGCGGCGGCGGGCGCTCCTCGCTGTGCGGCCGCCTTTCTTTCCGCTCATGCGTGCACCCAGAGTCGCGGCGCTCGCGTCGCTTGCGGGCCTCTCGCTCGCACTCGGACGCCGCCATATCCTCACTTTCTTTCTCCCGCTCTCGTTGCCGCTCCCGCTCGCAGCACTGTGCACGCCACCCGGACCCAGATATTACAACCCGCCGCTCGGTCGAGCACTCACTTTCGTGCCCGTAACCCTAGCCAAGTTTTCTGTTAATGTATTTTGTCGTGTGCGTATATAGTTAGTTAAATATGTCAAAAATGTGTTAGGGTTAAAGTTGGATCGTGGGTGGGTAAGCCGGTGTTCGGATGATCGACTAAGTAGTGTTAGAATTAAGAAATATACATAACAATTATGTATTATTGTTAAACATATAATATACATAGGTATTATAATATAGGTACTTTTCGCTCAAAAGCTATTCTAAGAAACTAGTTGCCAATAAGTTGATATTATCGAAAGCAATGTATAATTATTTTCTACCTTTTTTAAAGTAAGTACCTACACATAAATACGATATGAAAGGGCCATAGGAAAAGCTGTCGTATATTTAATTCAAGATAAATAAAAAACGTCGCTAATAAAATTTCTTATTGGTAAATGTACCAAAAAATCATATTTTTATTTAAATTTATCGTGAATATCCTGACACTGTGATTTAAATAATATTTTGATATAAATTGTAACGCAAAAAGCAGAATATAAAAAAATATATTTTGTAGTTTTCTTATTTATTTTTTGATTTAAGTAACGTTTATGTTATACAATAATATTTCAAACACAGTGCTTTATTAGAATACGAAACTTTTCCATTACCCTTTAACTTTGCAAAGCGAATATAAAGCTATATTTTATAATATTGGGAGTATAGTTTATTAAAGTCACTACATGATGTTAAATGAGACCCCATTGCAATGTACCTGCTCAATATCCAATTGTACCATGTTAGACTTGTAACAAAATCCCCCAATTTCCAAAACTTTTCGGCCGATATGTGAGGATTCTGAAATTAAACCACGTTTGGTGCAATTGCACTGAACAAGTCGATGAAATTCTATTAGGTTATATCTATGATATAGCCACTGTTGCAGAACTACATATAAATTGCTACGTTCGTGATTCTGTTGTGAGAGACAATTCCTCAACTACACTGGTTGATTAGTGCTAGTGGTAAGACATAGGTAGTTCCGGATCCAAAATAGGGTTATGTAAGACAAGTTTCACTTGGAACTATTACCCCAAAGTCAAATTTACAATTGGACTTCTGTTATATTTAACATTCTTTCAGATTAACCACGCACTATGCAGGAAACAAAATCGTACGAGAAGAGAGCTTCACTACTATTCCGTGCTTTACGCCTAGACAGGACGACTAAGTCCGTTCCTAACTTCTTGGCTTCTTAACACTACACGCTACAGAGTAAAAAACGGGTGCAACATACTATCAGATCTTACCAATTCATTCCTCATGGAGAACCAAGACTTGAAAATGATATCGAATTTAAAAAAAAAACACTACCACCCGTTTTCTTGCTCCATAGTTTTCCTAATTAAATTTATGTTTTAATAAGAAGTTATTAGGAAGTAAGTAATACTTACAATGCAGTATCTTGCAGCACCAACAATCGAGTCCAAGATCCTTGAAATGTTGTCCCGACCGCGGCTTGCCAGGGTCGCTCGAATGGGGCCCGCTTTTGAGCAAAACCCCCTCCGGAGAACTACAACTGAACTCTTAACTACCGGGCTATTGCTTATCCTTTAATATAAAATAAATTGAAAGAAATAAAACGTAACGGCAAGGCGTAGTCGCGCGCCGTTTTGACGGAATAATACACTAGGGTTTAGACAGTTATATATAGTTTTTTTAGGTCTATTTGATGATGTCACTCCTTCGTACTAACATGTCGCGATCGCGGCACATAATGGTACGGCACACACAGTCAATACAAAAGTCCTTCTCTCTAGAATTTACGGCTGCTTCAAAAAATGCGTAGAGACCAGTCTGTAATTTAGCATTGATGGATCAAGATTGGTGATGAAGCTGCGAGCCCTCGGTTACTGACTCATCTTGATACTTGTTGCCATTTTTACTTTTTACCAATACAATACTGGTGAAGAGAATTAGAAAGATGTATGGTTCAATTATCGTCTATCATTTTGGAGTTTGATTCGGGCACTGAACTTTTCACACACTGTTGTAGTTGAACAATCTTCAAAGTTGTTCTTTTAAATGTGGATCTGGAACAATGAAATAGAACCTTATGAAATAATATGTATTATGGTGTTCTGACGTAATATCTCTAACTTACGAAACTAGCTTCAACAAATAAAACGCTAAAAAGGAAATAAAAAAGTCAGCAAAGTGCACGTGCAGTGCATGTCGGGCACAATGTGGGGTTTCCGTTAATTAAAATTATTTTGTTTTATTTAATATCTCTGATAGTATGTTTTCCTGGAGTCATCACTGCCGGGCAATTTAAATTTTTTATTTTTATTTTATGATAATAAAAACAAAAAACAACAAGGAGACCATGTTTTGTGCCACTAAGCATAAGTCGCTTGTCGTGACACATGTACGAGTATATGTTCCACAGAGGGATTTCAACTTACGTATATACTTATGTCTTAACTTATGTCTGTATAAATTAGTGGAGTTAGATTTCGTAATGTTTATAAGCTGTCAAATAATAAGACAGTCTGTCTGCAATTCTCAGAATGCAGTTGCGGCTCTATTAGTCTCTTTAGTAATTACGCGATTTGCTTTCGCAAGATGGCGTGGAAGATATCGGTGTGCGGTGATGCGAACATCGCCGAAGCACATTGAGGCAGGCAGCCCTAACAACGCCATGTATGCATAACGTTCTATATAGGTATGATTTTTGTGTGTCTGGAACTATAGGGTGCTCGAGTAGAATAATGTGTAGGTAGGATGTTCGAAAAATGTGGTTTTTCATCCGTAAAAAGGATACAAAATTTGGTATTTATTATTTTCTACCATCTTCTGCATTTAAGTATATTCCTAAGGCTTCAGTAGCTTGTGGGGAATCAGTTAAAAATCATAATCTCCGACTACTTCAGACGATAAAAAACTTCACCAAAAAGGATTCTATTCGACGCTTAAGTAGTCCATAATGCAGCTACTTGTAGTGAACGCTGGATTTGGGATCGTTCCAATTGGGTCATGTGAAGCAAATAATGCATTCAACTAAGTTTTGACCAACAACACACAAAAAAACTTTTTTTTACTCTTAAACACACTTAAAGACAAACTTTTTTATTTTGAACATGCCCTTTCACAGGACCAGAGCTTTCGAAGGCAGTTTTGGCTACCAGGCAACGAAATGTTGGAACAACCTACCACCACTACCACGGCCACTTGACCGACCGCTTTCTGCAGCTTCAGTTACTGCACGGTAAAAAGTGGTTGTTGGAACAGCAGGCGTTGCCTCGGTAGTGTAAATTGATCCATATGTTGTTTATTATTATATAATTATCTCATATTTAGTTTATTTAATATTTACTGTCATTGGTATATATATTAAATATATAATGTACATTTTTATTCATTATTATATATTTTTTTCCCTAGTCATATTTACTCATCATATTTATGCATTTGGTGTGATTCTAATTGATATATTATATTATCTAGGTACATACGTATTGCAATTACACATCATATTTATTACTTCTTTGTTTGGCTCTGTAGACAAGCTTGTCTGCACCGGGTGCGACTGAAAATCAGCGCCTAGCACCTTACTTGGTATAGGCATATGCTGAGTCGTTTGCCCTTTTGCTGCCAAGGCACACGCATACTATTTTAACTATGTTAAAATTTTTAAATTGTTTTGTCTAGTTCTTATAAGTTTTTTTTTCCTTTTTCTTGTTTTGTTGGTTTTTTCTTTGTGTGTGCCAATTGTGGTAGTGAATAAATGTTTTTCTTTCTTTCTTACTTTCTTTTTAATGCCAAATGCAATCTTCACCAGTTCACCTTTGAGTAATGCAGATAAGTTATATTACCTTTTTTATTTTACATTTTATTTACAGGTACGTATGTACCTAATATCCGTATTTTAATTTATTTTGTGTGAACTAACATATACATATGTATAACAACATAAATAACAGAATACAACCCTTACTTACTAACGTATCAACGCACAGCTCAAATCGATGGGTCTAAGAAAACTTTATTTAAATTTTGCCAGAAGTTTATCAAATTAGTAGGCAATCACATCAAGTTTGTAGAAGCCCTCGATCAAAAAATCGATCCAAAAAATTTAAAGTAAGCGTCGCTAAGTAACAAACGTCATATAGCAGAGATCCGTAGTATGGCAAGTTATATAAGTTTGGTACCTACGTAAATTGTACACCTATCTATCACTTGTTAGTATTCATAATAGTATAACTTATCTAGCTCGGACACTTCGAGAGAATAGGGCCTTATTCAGGACGACCGTGAAATCGAAGCTGTTGGGCTTAAGCATGACAAACACGTACCTATGTGGTCGACGGGTTTAACTGTACAGGTGAACTACACAGACAAATATGAGCACCTGTATTGTGAGACGTGAGAAACGTGTATCTGAGCAAACCGTGTTGCTGATAATGTCTTCACGCATGATGATGAGTGCCGACTATCGTTGCCAAGTGTCCAGACCTGCGCGGGACGTCCCGATTTTCACGTGATCGGGACCCCAAATGTTCCGATTTTTTAAAAAGGGTAATAAAAAAACCATAAATCATTGCATCAATACCAGTTTTGAACGCTGCAACTGAAAGGATATTTTCCCAAGCTAATATAATTTGGTCTGAGACGAAACCGTTTGTCAGAAGAGGTACAAATCAAAGACAACTTTGATATGTTTTGTAGCGAACTTATAGAGTCATTCATAAGTGGCTATTAGATGACAGATATAATATACCCCTGTCCTATTTAAATTACAAAAAAACAGTTAATTATTTAAACAAATTTGTATTGATTGTCCCGATTTGTGACACCAAATCCCAATTATTTTGACTTTCCGCCCCGAATTTCAACAAATCAGGACCTGGCACACCTCGCTTTGCTTGCTAACGAAGCTGAAATGAACTACAAGCCATGCATCGACCGGCAAAGGGCATCACAGAATAACAGAGATCATCTGAATGATTGGCGATGGCGGAGAGCAAGTAAGATCTACCTATCTGATTCAATGGCGTAAAAACCCAAAAAGTTAAATAAGAAAAGTACATGTTATATAATAAAATAAGTAAAATAAAAATTATTTTTGTAGTAATTTCAAAAATAATTACACAAATGGGTTGTCAAGGCTTTTATGAGTGGAAACTTTTACTAAATTAACTTTGTAGTCCCAAATGTATTAGACTAGACATGACTTCCATTTCGTGATGGATAATTAAATTAGGGAATCCCTTTAGACCGTTCACCTTCAAGGATGTTTAGTATACTTACTATACTCGTATGTATATACACTATACAAGATTACAAGTACACACAGTGGGCTTAATTCCAAAGCGCACACATTTGACGGCGCTAAGATCAGTTTCGTCTGCATCTTCTTACTACTTTTAGACAGGGATAGAAATAACTGAATCACTTATTTTTCATAATGCACATGTCCATTTAAGTAGCAGAGAATACTAAATATTACTACAGAAGGGCCTATGTCCAACAGTGGATGTCTAAGGGCTGATTGCCCGCAAAACAGAGCACGGATGGCAGTACGTGACTGGGCGAACGATCGACGCTTTCAGTTAGAAAGAGAGGCAATAATGTTGTTGAAAACGTTGTCCCTCTCTCGATCAGGCTTGATGCAGCAGCCAGCTCTACTTGACGCACACACCGTAGTCTTAAATTAAATATGATAGCTTGTATGGAGTCGGGGGTGTGTCAGCAGTCTCGAAAAATAAGTAGCACTAAGATAAGATAAGATGAGATTTATTGTTGAAATTGTGGTTTACAAATGTAAGTTTTACAAAAAATAAATAAATCCTCACAATCTACCCTTTGAGGCATACAATAATTAAAAGTAATATAAAATTTATCAACATGTCTTTTAATTCATTAATTACGTGTTATTTTACAATTTATAATAAAAAAAAATCTTGTAAGTCATACAAGCGCCTACCTAACAGCCATTTTTAGTGTTTTGCTAAAATGTTTACCTTCCACCCTACGGATGTCATCAGGAATGTGGTTGTACACTCGGATGGCTGTGAAATAGGCACTATTGCACCCTACAAGCTTATCTTTCTTAAAATACGAAAGATTGAAAAGAGATATAAATAAAAACAAAATATTGGATACGAGCATAATTTTTAATTTTTTACGAATAAGTGGTTCAACAAGGGCCCGGTATCTATACAACTAATGTATAAAACGTTACATAAGCCAAAGGGCTGGAACGACCTTCGCTTTGCAACTGCGGAGTTACCAACTGCGTAGCACTGGTGGCGTATTCGTAGCACGCGCTACGAGACTCGTAGACCGAACCCTTAGAGAATTATAAAAAGTAAACCTAGTTGTGTTTGTTTATTGTTTTTCCTAAATCGATTTGCTTTGAAAGTTACATCAAGTTGTTATTTTAAGTGTTTTTGTGTACCGGTAGATGAAGATAACTGTTGATAACGTCATATCTTCTTTAGTCTTCAACATTGTTGTCATTTTCGTTTTCTGTGATTGTTTTAGTTTCTTGATTCGGGTTTGACGGTCGGTAAACACTTGTAGACTTGACCACTCCTTATACACCAGAAATTTTTTTATTAAGAAAAACTAATATTTCCGGACAAGAGTAAGTTGATTATAAAAAAGAGATAATTTTAATTTAAAACATGATTTCCAATAATACAAAACAATCGGACTCTTTTTTGACAGTTATTTTTCTTAGTATTTTAAGTTTTTTAACATACCTATAAAGTACATACCTACAAGGAGTGATCAAATCCAGAAAAGGTAAATACAGCAACGTCATATTCAAAAATGGTCATTGACCGTCAAACCGCTTGATAAAAACTTTGAAAATCTTCTAGCGTATTTATTATCTAATGGCAGTATCCATTGGTCTGGTGAAATACATGACAGGGGTATTCCAGTACCTACTAACAAAATGTAGCCTTCGATTTTCTCAAAATCGGTATAAATCCGAATTCCGAATTGGTCACATATCTGATATCTAACAGTATATTTATTGCTAATTTTGGTTAAAACAAATGTTTACCTACCATTAAGTATTGATAACAACCACGAGGGACCAAGTTAGGATTAACTTATAATATGGAGTCGATAAACCACTGGTGTATTTTCTTCACCGTTTGAGGTAGAGAGAAATCAGTAAATACACGTATATTTAGAAAAACTCTTAGATATGTAAGAAATATAGCTAGAATATGAAGTATGTATGAACTTTGATTCTGAATTGGTACCAGTCCGGGAACTGAACCCTGGCTTTACCATATGAAAGTTAGGTAAACACTTTCCAACTACTTCATATACTTTAATATGCTAGGCACATCTGGAGCACACAAATATAGGTAGGTATGGAACGAACAATGGAAAATTTGCTGAAAATAAAACGAGAGGTAGGTACGTACGTAGGTAACTGTCTACATTCCTACCTAACAATATTTTTAAACTTTTGCCATTCTAAAAGGAACATTTCGAATCCACCGTCTGCGGTTAAATGAAACTTTACCAGAATTTTTTATCACGTTTAGTTTTTAGCGACTGGCCGCTGGGGTTTTCCATTATAAAAAAAGTTGAACTTGTTTCACCGGCTGACTTCATTCATTATGTTAACATTGACTAGACTCTGAAATTAATTTGTAATCCATCCGTTTATTTCTTGCCAACAACGAAAAATAAAAATCTGCAAAGTGTACTACTACGTGCGATATTCGTATTGCGATTTATTTTTAAAATTTAATGTTTATCATTGCCGAGCATTTCTGCATATACTCGTATTAGATTAAACGGTCTAGTAGGTTTGGTTTAGGTTAGGTTTCGGCTAGGTTTAGTTCAGGATTAGGTTAGGTTCAGGTTAGGGTTTTTAGGTTACAACGAACTAGAAGTGCTCGAACAAATTTCTGGTTTGACGTAATCCTAAACAGTTTTAATAATGTGCCAATGATTTAAAAACAAAACAAAAGCGTGAATGTTGTTATTTAATGAAGACGCCATAACGATTGAAATGTTATTGATAACAATGATAACATTTGGTACTGCGACGGCTTACGTCCTTGATTAACATTACATAAGATACTATTTAACATTGGAAAACTAAATTGACAGCAGTTCATTTAATAAAACGCTGGTTAGAACCTAGTGTAGCGACGGTACGGTGTGTGTGTGTGTGCGTAAATTATGCTAAAACTACTGCACCCAGAGAACGAACATAGTCGATCGAGAGAGGGACAACGTCATACGTCAATGACATAAGTTCTTCTCTTTCTAACTTATAGCATTGATTTCTAGGTGCCGGCCAATATCTCGCTGGGGTAGTTATTAGGCGGCGCGACTCTAGCCGAACGGGGCAGCTCAGTAGCAGAGTATGCTAAATATGGCAGTAGTGCGTGCTGCCAGCCGTAGTAATTTTTAGTACTAGCTTTGTCCGCGGCTCCGCTCGCGTGGGCTACAGAATCGGCTCCCGTTCCCTATCGCTCCCTATCCCACTCCCACTCAGACTCTCAATCCCAGTCCCAATTCTCCCACTCCAACTGTAGTACAAACCAATCGCACTATGAATTGTAGAGAACATAATAATTATACTTCTTTGTTATAATGCAAGGTTCTAAGTGGCGTATCAAGATGAAACATGCACCAGGTTTTAAGTTAGACCTCCAGCAAGACAACTGTGAAAATTGCATCAAATTTCATTTAGTAGTTTTTGCGTGATGAGGTATCAAACATACATACAGACAGACAAAAATTATAAAAACAATTATTTTGGCTTCTATTGGCCCTGTAAAGACCACATTTCCACATATTTCTACAATATCTCCTATGTACAGACATAGACAAGTTACAGTTTTATTATAGGCATAGAATCTCAGCCAAAGAGATCAATAACTAGAAGTATTTGCTGTGAGAACATTTCGAGAAACTTTGTCTTTCAACGCGTTGTAATGAAAAAGGGATAATTCGGAAACGATTATCTTTTAATTACGTTATACGACCGCCTCGTTGGCCTAGTGGATTGGTAATTGCACCCGAGCGCCAGAGGTTGAGTATTCGAATTCCACTAGGGACAGAGAACGTTGTACAAGTTGTACAAGCTGGTCGCAGTCTGGATGTTATATTGGTGAACTAGCTGTTGCCCGCGACTTCGTCTGCGTGGAAAACTTAACATTACAAATTATGAAAAAATTCCCGTAAGGAAAAGATGTTTTTCGGAATAAAAACTCTCCTATGTCCTATATGTGTGCAAATTTCAACACGATCCATCTGCAGTGGTCACAGTGGTTGAAGCGTGATTGAGTAACAAACATCCAAATATCCAAACTTTCGTATTTATAATATTAGTAGGATTGTCCAATCCTTATATAATTAGCACGGGAGAAAATCCTCGTTTGGGAGGGTCCGGAGTGACCAGTATGTGTATATATGTAATATTTATTATTACTAAACCCTTCTATATTTAGTTAATAAGGTATTTACTATTCGGTTTGACCTGGTTACAACCGGGTTCGATGCTCGAGTGGGCGTGTCGCCTACACACCCGTCCCAGTACCTAAAGGCAACTCCGGATACTGAATTATCAGTTGCTGTTCATTGGAAGTTATCAAAATATTGGTTTGAGGTCTTTCAAAACCGACATTTGGCTTCCTAATCAATATCTAATGTCTTTTATTTGTTGCTAAAATTACGTAAACAAATTTGAAAATTAAATGTATTAACAGTATAATAATTGACAAAAGAAAATGAACAGAGAATTTGGAAATAAACCAAGAGAAAAACAATTATTTACAAAAGAAAACTAGTGGAAAATTTCCTACAGTTTTCCTTATATTATCATTGTTGTATATTGATAACAGTTTACAACATTAAAAGTTAAATAAATACTTAATCATTTTAATGTCTATTAAAGAGAGACTTAAAAATGTAACTGCCCAAAATGTCACCGAAAAAAATATAAACCACAGAAAAGACAAAAACGTCCTTGAGATTTAAAGCTCATCTCTCACAAGCTCTATCTACTACCACCCACTACACTATGATATTGATAACAAAGCGACTTCAATACAATACCAACTTACCGTAACGTGCATGCCGAAATCCCCTGTTAGTGTGGTCATACAGTTTGATGATCAACAGGGAAGTACTTAAACGGTTTGATCACGGAATGGCGTCGGTTCATAAAATGGCGGATCAGGGAATATGTCCGACCGCGAACGCCCGGCGAAACCGACTGAAGCCATGGGCGGGCGGCGGAGGTGTTTTAGTGATGTGAAAATGTCGACAAGGTTTTTATCGATAAAAGTTATTGGATAACCAAGTATAAGATCAAAGTAATATACCTAGAGTTTTAATTTCTATGCTATGGTTTTCCATTATTGTATGTCTAAGCATAAGTAATGGTGTGAGGAAGTCATAAAAGTTCACTCGATAGATCTAAATTCGATCCTCTGTCGTCGATAATTACTTCTATATTCATTTACTGATAATTTTAAAACGACGTCTTAAAAATAATAACTATTTGATGAGTAAAAGAAATAGAGAGTGTATATATTTATATTTTATCTAAGACTATTAGCGATACTCCAATACTAAGTTTGCATTCAAAGTTTACTATCCCGTTATTTCATTTCAGGTTTCTAGGCCCAACGGTTTGAGCTGTAAGTTGTTAGATTACTCAGTCAGTCATTAGGCCAGACGGGATAAACGCACCCATGCGCACTTGTACGCTGTCGCTACGAAACACACACGTAATAAATCGAACAACACTTATAACTTATCGTACCCCTTATCGTAAAGCGTGCCCGTTGCTGCTTTGAATAGAGTGGTTTCCGCCGCTGATCGCCTTATGGAAATACACAGAGTCTTTTCGTGTTTTTACATGTACATGGATTCTACTTTCAATAAGACACTACTAGAACTTGTACACAATATTTATTTATTAGACAATTATCATAATTAAACAGACGACAGACATAGACGCGTAGACAAGACCTTACACACTCTATAGTTTTCAATACAAGGGAAATGGGTACTGAACTCATTTAGCCTAATACACCACAAGCCTTAGAAATTTTTTTTGAGAGGTTGCAGTGGCTTTGGCCATGAGTCATTTAGAAAAATCACTATCTTCAATATTAAGGACAGGGATACGATTGAGGAGGATAAGGATAAAAAAAGAGCGACACAATCTGCAATATGAAGAATCGACTATACATGGAATATAACCATTTTATCGATAACTTGGAATAAATGAACGCCACATCACTGAGTTGTAAACATGTAGAAGCGCACGCCTGCCGGCCGGCTCACAGTACTGTAGTACTATAGATGTACATATCTATATTGCACAACCAGGTCTCATCGTATCTTATCGATAAACACACCAACGTCACTAGCTTTACATAGCATTGCCATTGAAAATTTGGTTCTGAGCAAGCAATGGACATTGAATAAGAAATCCTTGCAATGCGATTAGGAGGCATACATTTACTTCTTGTATTAGTACTAATATTTACAGCGACGAACCTAACCCGAAATGCCTACGAGTTTCATCCAAGAACGCTACCTATCTGCATAAATAGACCCAAATAGAATGTACATTCAATAAACATCTGTTTACAGACAATTTCGTTTGTCCATTTTTAGACAGGCTTTTTCCATTCGTCTGGCTCTTGTGACCGTGTCATGCTGTCATGTCATGATGCCTTCCACTCAGTGCATGGCTATATACCCGTGACCATAGCGCATGCAACGGCGTCAAAATATCCGGTGCCGATCGGTTTGAAAATATATCCAGTTAAGAAATTTATTGCTTTTCATTGAAGAGATCGTTTAAGATTGTTGCACAAATTGCCAATTTGAGCGAATCGAGGATTAAATACGAAATGCAGAGAACCTGTGCCAACCCAATGGCAACCGAAGTATCGGGAGCTCAATCAATCAGAAGTTATTGTTGAGATCCATAGATTAGTTGAGATCTCATCGTATTCAGGCAAAATAAAACTTTTTATCTATGAGACACTAGCAGGCATGAAGGTAAAAACTTTTTGGTGGGCGCTACATTTTTTTCCTTCATGCTTGCAGGTTGTTAAAAAGTTTTAAAATACGACTGCTTATAAATAAAAATACGGATATTCCAAACTCAAACTTGAATGTTACGAAAATTGGCATTTAAACGTTTGAAACTTTGTGCAGACGTTGGCGGAGAGTTCTTCGAAAAGATATAATAACAAAATCTGTAGTTTTTTTTTCAATTTCATTTAAAAACAAAACTAAATGATTTCATGATAGTTTTACTCGGAGTTTTATTAGGATTAGATGGAAACATTAAACAGGTGACCGCAAGTCAAGCTAAATTCCACACTGTGTTCAAGGGTAACTTTGGTAGGACTACTGGGAACGGACCAACTTATCTTCTTAGAGGGGGCAGAAAGCCTTGGCGATGCTTTGACCCTTCCGAATCTATTGTGCCAAACCTTTGTCCACCAACGGTGCCCCAACCCGATTTTGTGGAATTCACATACATCTTAGAATTTCTTCTTTGGCATACCGGTTTCCTCACGATGTTTCCTTCACCGAAAAGCCTGTGGTATTATAAGTAAATCATACTTAGTTTAAGTTTAAGTACACTCTTGGTACGGGCGTGGTTAGAACTCACGAACGTTAGGCGAGTGTACACTCAACTAGGCTACTACGGTTCAGGGCTAAAACGCAATAGACTCTCCCTCGCCGCGAGCCGAAAGTCAGAAGTACATACGTACCTACCTATGTACTGAGCCCCGCGCGCGACGCAGAAAACGGGGTTGAGTTTGAAAATAAGTTGTCACGCAGTTGAGTTATAAAGTCAATTTAGTTTAAGTATCTTCAGTAATAACTTCCATCAATCGAATTTTCTCTTCGATGTTTTTGTACAATTGCCAGAAAAATGGAAATCTTGATCGAATACTGGAATAAGAAGTAAATAACAAAACTTAGAGAATATTCAAATTCAAGTGCTGAAAACACTGTTTTACTTCTGTAGGTAAGTAAATCGTAATTAAATCGCCTTTTTGTGTGTTAGTGATGTGGTATTATTATTTTAACGAAATCCTTCAAATAAGTAATTATTTATTCAAAAAAAATGTATTACATCGACTCATTATCATCATCATATCTGCCCTTAGACGTCCACTGCTGGATGTAGGTCTTCGCCAATGAACCACACCACACCCAGTCCTCTGCCCTTCGCACCCACCTTCCTCAGCTCGTCGGTCCTTCTGACGGGCGGGACGCCCCACCCTGCGCGTGCCGATCCGTGGTCTCCACTACATAACTCGTCTGCTCCAACAACCATCGGTTTGCGACAGATGTGGCCCGCCCACTGCCACTTCAGCTTGCTAATACTTTCGGCTATGTTGGTTACAATCAAGAATCATATCCTTCAAAGAAACCCCGAGCATAGCCCTCTCCATAGCTCGCTGAGCAACCTGGAACTTGTGAATCAGGCCCACCGTCAGTGTCCACGTTTCCGCGCCGTAGGTCATGACAGACTGGACGCACTGATTAAAGACTTTTGTCTTTAAACATTGTGGAATAGGCGACTTGAAGACTTGTCGCAGTTTTCTGTATGCTGTCCAGCCCAACTGGATTCTTTTGTCAGCTTCCCTATCGAAATTGTTCCTACCTAACTGTCCTAGGTAAACGTACTCCTGAACAACTTCGATATTGACATTGTCGACGATGACCAGCCTTAGGTCGACGTGTGATTTGGACATGACATTTACACCTCGATACTCCTCATTGCATCGACTGTTCGGGGTTAATTGTGAATATTTTGGTAATAAGGATTTTTTAAAATATATGGTAACTTACTTACTTAATTTAATAACACAAAACGTTACATAACTTCTACTAAATAGGAGAGTAGGCAAATTTCTCCTGGGAATATAGCACGGAGGATAATGTAGACCTAGGGTTGTCATAAAGAGAAAACATTATTTAGGAGATTTAGGACAGCGGAGTTTGTTGCAATTTAGAGCTAGACTAATAAATAACGAAAGCCTAGCAGAAGCTGGGTAAGGCGTGAGCGACGTGGGTCTCCGTATATGGCCTCGCGGTCCGAAGCTTCATGTATCGCAGCTATCGATGAAAAATATTTTATTTCTTTATCAAAAGCCGTGAGAGCGAATAAAGACTTTACTCATCATAAAACGATTCATAATATTAGTTATAGTGAAGATGTTAGCATGTTTAAGAATAAATATTTAACAAGTTTCAATCACCTCTTGCGCCCACCAGAGAGCATCGCAAAATATATCTTGCACATGTCACATTTAGGTATTGCGCATTATTTATTCTCCCAGATATTATTCTCTATATTTAATATTTAAACAGATAAATGATTAGCAAATCCTGAACATTTCTTTCGCAAATGAACAGTTATGGTGTGACCGACCTGATGTTAAATGGCCATATAAATACAATACATATACCTATCACTTATTTTGTTAGGGTCCTGTATTTAATTTTTATACAACAGGAAATTTTAAAACTGCGGGTAATAGCGGAAACCAATCAGATTCAAGGAACTTGATATTTATTCTAGTTCTAACGATTTGACAACCTTAACGAAGCTCAAACGTCGTAAACAGTGAGTCAACCGCACAATAGGTACTATTGATGACGTGATGGGCATAACAGCCACTTTGAGTGGGAACAAAATGGATATGGGTATTACATATTTCTTTTCAATGCGTTGAAATGCAAATTTCCATTACTTTGCATTTCGACGGTTTTTCAAAGGTATCAAGTCTGGATAGGAGAAAAAGTCTTCCATTTTATTTATACGCGATGTTGACGTCATCGGATTGTCAACCTGAATTATTGATATGAGCCTTCTTGAACTACCCTATGTGGTATGCGGGGTACCCTATATGGCAGTACTAGGCTTCGCACAGGTACAGTGGTACAGCTGCCCGTCGCAGATCTGGGACATTTATAGCCTAATACGTCAGAGCCTCATTTGTTAGACAGAAGGTGCACCGCGTTAAGGAAATGCCATGGCATTTCGAGCACACGTTGTTAGTGTGCCGCTTTACAGCCCAAAGCAAAAATTAACCTAATTATCTAGTTAGGTAACTTTCTTTATCAAAGATAAACAAAGTTTAGAACAAACTAATGCAATAAAGAAATCGTTTTGCAAAACTCATAAACCCAAACGAGATTAAGTTAATTTGGATCTTTCTTCGTTAACAGTGACCTATTTATAGGCCGTACAAAAGATGGTATTTTATTAATAAAATCAGGTCAGCTCTACAAAAGGTGATAATGATGTGATGACAAAGAAATTTGGTTTGTCAGGAAGTCATTTCCGGGGCGAATAAAAGATTCTAAGAAAATATAAGTTAATAAAAAATATTGGTCAAAATGGTTTTATTACGAAAAAGGTGTTTAGTCATAAATCAGGAATGGTAGTATGTAGTAGGTTAGGTACATCATCAAACTTAATAAAATACCACTGTGATGATGTCAGGATTAGGCAGACTATAGAAAAAATATGGGAGAAGAATAGTTAATAATGAAGAGTAGGTATAGGGTATGTCTAGTATGTTACGTTGGTTTGGACATTTAGAGCGTGTGATGAGTGAAAGAAGAGTGACAACAGAAATTTACAGTGCGTATGTGGAAGGAACTACAGCTACAGGGATGTTTAAGGATCAAATTAGTAACGTGCTTAAAAAGCATGGGATCCGCAGTGAGAAGAATAAAAGGAGATGCATAAAAAGGTTGATGGATGTGAGTGAGGCTAGTGAGGTGTGTCAGGATCGCGCAAAGTCGCAACTCTTCTGCATGGGATCAAGGCGTGAGCATTATGTATGTATGTATGTATGAGGAACATTTAAATATGCATTACATTGTCTTCAATTTTTTTATTTCACCCCAAACGCGTTAAAGTTCCAAGGAAGAATTTTGCTCGCTACAGCTAGTTAGAGGTTCATAAACAGATAGCGTACCTACGAGTCTCGCACCTTTAGACCCTTGTTTATCAACAGACTGAATTTTCCGTCGGCGCAGAGATTTCCCGCCGGAAAGAAACGGAAACACAGTCGATAGCCGCATCTCCCTCGCTCGTTTTGTCGATCGATGCGACCTTGGCAATGGCGTGGGACATGTACCTAGCCCTAATGGATGATATAATAATAGTATGCGCAGAAGCTATTAGGGTATAGGTGGTAGCAAAAATGGAAAAAAGGCTGTGAGCCCTTACTCTTTGCGAAATGGTTGTCTTTAACTATATCAGAAGTCACCTAACAATGGCGTCTAAATAAATATGTAGATACATCCCAAATTAGAATTTTCCTATGTTGTTAAATGCTATAACTGAAAAGCGCGTCTGCCTTGCGTTTGCATACGTGTGGGTAAGCATGTACAAATAGATGACGACTGCAATTGTTTTCACATATGATACGATCATCTGGATACATAAAAAAATTATTACAGCTCAATTTGACACGTACCTATTGACATAATATTAATGAACATATTTGCATGTACTGTGACTTTTTGGTGACTCCTACACCCAAAGACCGGTCGTCCAGTGATTTACATAATAGTGTAGTCGCCTCACGTTCATGAGATCGAAGGTTCAACACGGGCCCGTAGCAATGGGTTCTTCTGAACCTAAATACGGTTTATTATCATACGACAGGCTTTTCAGTGAAGGAAAACATCGTGAAAACCTGCATACAATCTTAAGCCTGGCTGCTTTCGGAGCTATAGGTATCAGCAAGTGTCTGGAAGCGAAGTGTGATGTTTCGGATGTGACCCTTTAAACTTACACCAAGTATAGGTATGAGTATGCTTCGCTGCATGGCTCTTTGGAAAACCTTGTGTTAGAACTAATGGGTGTCAGTAAAATTCCAAGCCTGAGTACGGTACCACAATGCTCGGAGTTTTATTGAAGAACATGATCCTAGCCCAATGGTGGGTGTCGTCAATGCGACTACGGGATTGCATTAGGGAAGGGTATCAGCGTTCACCTGTCTACATTAAGCGATCACCAATCCTCCTGCCAAGCTTGGTGATTATGGCAAATCCCCTAATGGTCAGCCCAAGTGGCGTTCTATTAGGAAGGTTTGTGTTCAGCAGTGGACGTATTTCGCATGATGATGACTCTTTATTGTACGATAAAATATCCATTGAAAAATAATCTTCCATTATTATATTCAGGCGGTCTTATCGCTAAAGGTGATTTCTTCAATACACACTTTCGCTTCAAAGATAGAAAAAGGTCTCCCTTTATGGCATAGATATAACGGATATCAATATGTCCTGATGCAATCCCTTAGTCGAATTGAGGACATCCACGGGAATTAGGGGTGGCCCTATTCTAAGCCGGGACGGGACGGCTACTAAAGATAATTGAACTGAATTGTAACCTAAGGACATATGCTTTCGTTCCATTCTCACATACGGTGCTCAGACTTGGTCTTTGACTGACTCCTATAAGGAAAGGTATAAGGAAAGGTGTAAAATGATAATTGTCCAACAGTCGCATATTTTCTAATTTACACTACATTAATACACGAAACGTTAACCATGTCATCTAAAAATACTTCGAGGTCGGTGCAATGTAAGTGCACGCATGTATGGCCTTGCTATTGTAACGTGTTCTAGTCAACAAGTCTATTTTTAGTTTAACTGCACAAGAAGCTACGGCAGAAGCTAATAGCAAAGATTAAAGATTTAGAGGGGGAAATCTCAAATCGAAGTCAGAGAGTAGCCTAAGAACGCGGGGCTCTCTATCAGAAAGAAAGTCGCATCCAGTAGAAACTAAAGTTAAGCAAATTTGTCGTCGGTGTCACCATCCTAGACCTTGATGAGGAAACTACTGAGGTGGTGAAACTCATTGTAAGGGAGAAATTAACTCAGTCAAATATATTTTGTTATGTTACTAGACTAGCTGTGCCTGCGACTTGGGTCATGGAATTAAGTGACCAGCCCTAGTGATTCATACTATTACAATAAAGTTGAAATTAGAATGATCTTGTCAGAAGCCACTTCAACACTTAAGTACTTTTTAGCAACAAAATCTTCGTCTACGCATTTATCATAGCCTAGTATATATTATCTTTGTCATAGCGCACTGTATGTAGGTACCTACGCACAGGCCAGAATATGTACTGATGCCGTTTTATTACAAGTATACTCCTAACTTTGGCTGTGCTCAGAACAAAGTTAGAAATAATGTTTATTGCTCTATGAGATCTTCGAGATATCTTTCAATAAGCTCGCCCTTGTACACAAAATTCATAACTGTGTTTAGCAGTTTTAAAATATGCGTTACGTTTTTATGAAAACTTCCTTCCAATTGAGCCAGTATTTTTTACGTGATGCGCGAACAAGGACAAAAAAATATTCCAAAAAGGTATTAATTTATTCAATTGCTATACTTCTTTTTATTTTCTTGCAAATATTTGCGATGTAAAGGCAATGCAAAGTTTATAGATTTCATACATTTGCGTGTTCAGTACTTGTGTTCTTGTCCCATTAGAGAATGCATAAGCTATATTAAGAGAACAAAACAAACGGAGGCACCCGCCAAACAAATCATTAATTGGTTCATAAATTGCCATTTATAGCAATTAGCGATTCATAGCCTATTCATCTGAACCAGTAGGTACCTATAGGTATCTACATTTTGAGAATCATTATTCCTGGCGGACGAAGCCGTGGGTAGGTTCAGCTTGTGTCAATTAATCTAAATTTATTTTTAATAGAATAAGTACTTGGGTATTTTATATTCATCCGTCTAAATCTAACACTATTTTTCATTACGGATTACTTCGATCTAGTGATCCATCTTTCACAAAGCTCCATGTGAATTCTCTTTCAAACTCACAAAAGGAACTCTTACGTATGACGCAGCAATAGACGAGAAATTCCAACGCAAAAGCCTATATTGAACCTATATCCTTCATTCGCAGTCCTGTATTAGTACTAAGGTTCCAGTGGGAGAGGGGGAGGGGAGGTGAAGTCAATAGCTTCGAGCATGCGTATTCTATCTTACAAAGATCAAGACCATCCAATTTTGCAGATGAAATACAATAATATAACTCTTATTCCGTTAAAATAAAAGTCGTGTGTAAAAGAGTATATTTGCAGCGGTAGGCAGGACAAAGGATCTTGAAAGGTACTGGAAATGTGATAATTTATAGAAACGCTTGGTAAGGTTTCAGTTTTTAGTTAGTAAGAAACTTTTCCGTACACTCAATTTAGTACTAGCAGTAAATAAAGGCTATGTCGCTGGCTCACTGCAAGTCACTAAATGCTTGAGAATAACCGTATCAATTTGAAGATTTAATATTGCGATAATCTAAATCTAAAATTGCTTTATTCGCCAGTAATTAGTAACTTCTTGTAGTAAGCCTACAATAGGCTTAAACAATTAAGCTCAGTTAGTCAAAAAGCCTTGTGTTCAGTACCTATCTATAATTGAAAAAGTTTTGTTATAATCGGCGGAAAGTATCTTTAGCTCCGATTTATACCGGCGCGGCGCTCAAACAAATCAGATTGCAAATAGCATGACTCTAATTATAGCTATGCAATTGATAGTCTACGACAACAAGATTGCTGTTTTCAAGAGGAGATTGTTTTTTTTGTAACATCGACCAATCATCTTCCTCAGAGTAGTTTACGAAAACGATTGAATGACGAAGTCGGAGAACAAGGATTATTGAATGTCCCTTCCCAATGTCCCGATACAATGATAGCTACCTGAGAAAATGACAAAATAATGACAAAATAATTTTCTAAAATTCGAATTCTTCAATGGGTTAAGAAATTATAGAAATTTCTTATTTGCTTATTTGTTTTCATAGAGATTGGTCTTTTTAAAAAAATAATCTTTTTCCACTTAGCAGCCTGCTCTCGTAACAGGGCAGACATGTGTCCAACATTAGACGTCGATAAAAATAATACAAACAAAAAGTTTGCCTCCGCCCTCTGCCCAACGGTGGGACGTGACTGTTGATTTGAAGTTGAACTTTTGTGTGCAAAAGAGAAATAGAACAGACGTAATGGCGTTACCTAAACACAAATAAAAATAGAACCCCACGTTCCGATCTAAAGCTAAATTACACGTAATCTTGTTTGTTTGTATGTAGTAATATGGATACAGACTGTGTCTGGCGCGAATCCAATGAATTTCAACGCAATAATATATGGAGATTTCGTTAGGATATCTGGGGAAATTGGTCTAGAAACCTGACCCAGATTTTCTAAAGCAAAGAAGCTGTATTAATAATACAATACACTTTCTTGCACAGTTACAGTTTTTAGAATTTAAAATACTTAGTACAATTTGTTCTTATCGCTTTATGAGTATTAAGATGGTAATTTATTTATCATTTATTATAAAATCTATATCAATTTGCAATGCTTGGTCTTCCATGAACTCTCGCAAATGATCGCTAAGGGACACTGTAATCGCCGCCTCGTCGTGTGAGTGGTGTTCCTGTAATTACTGTTAGCGGCATAATTAAGGGGTACCTAATAGAATAAGAGCGGTGGTTCCCTATCCTAGTTATTCCCTAAACTCCTACCACCTACGTAGCAACAACTATAGCAAATAAAGTGCTTTCAGTTATATATAAGTATATCTCATTTTACGAAAAAACTTTCAATTAGGTTTTCAGTTAGGTTTTGGAAAATCGAGGGGCGGGCTCAAGGTTTGTTCATACTATTGTTTAATATTTTTTTCATTTTACGTTGTTATCATTAGAAAGATATAAAAACTGTATTTGCAATTAAAATCCAGCAAACTTTACAACATTAAAGTGACCGAACACGATTTTAAGAGCAATAATTTGGATATTTTGATGCCTTTAATTTATAGTCACCTTTCCCGTATGAACCCGGAGTAAAAATAGCCTAGGTCCATTAATAAGTATCTACTAATTCCATACAAACTCTAAACGTTTCATATCTTTATTGCTTTACTCGAGTCTCAGATTAAAGAGGTACCTGCCACCTATACACCCACTTTATTGTACCTGGATACCGCATGAATAAGATGCAGTGGCCTCATGCAACGCGTATCGATCTGAGGTGCAAGCGACCTAATTGCAGGTCAAGCGACCTTACAGGGTGATTGAGGCCCCACCCCCTCTCACTTTTATACACCCCCTCCCCCCTGCCGTTCAACTCAGTTCATTCAAGTTAATATAGAGTCAGGGACACGGTTTAATAAGTGGGCGACGACTTAACAAAGTTACTCGACAAAACAGTATTAGGAAAATGGATTCGATTATGTGTTTAGTGTGATGATGGTGGAGGTACTGTAAGCGTTATATATAGAAGACAAGTTGTTAAGGATTTAGCGTGCCATTTTGATATCACAGGAAGGTTTACAAAGAAAGCAGATACGATAAATAACGAAATACCTAAACTACCTACTTATATGTAAAATAAATATAATGAATGATAATAACTATAATAAACATACATACCTACCATATTATACTAATCGAGTGAGACAGATAGAGCCTTTTAGTTAAGTTGCGGTTATTTATTATCATCAGCCTGAAATAGTCCACTGTTGGACATAGCCCTCTCCCAGGGCGCGCCACTGAACCGATCCTCGGTTCTTCTCATCCAGTCACTGCCAGCCGCCTTATTTTAATAAGCTTAGTAAAAACCTGGGACGTAGACGACTTGCACTCCGAACAAACTGCTCAATTGATTGATGGCAATGAAGGATTAGACGTGTTTCATTTATTTTCTAAATAAGTATATATTTATCAAGTACCAACCGAACCGCTGGTCACTATTTGAGCTCCTTTTTTATTTTGTCATCATCAGGTCATCGATAACGATATTCTACAGTTAAAATAAAGGCTTACCTTGGGTGAAATATTTGCGAAAAGAATAAAACTTAAATTTTTCAATGTTATTCAGCCATCTTAAAACGTCACTGTCTCGAAGACATACGACGTAAGACGTAGGTACCCATTTAAGAAAGAAAAAGCACAAAAAAATTATTAACCTCAGAAGAACGAATATATCGAATAGAAACCGCCATAATACTAATCAAGCGTACATAGCCACTTGTCAAAACTGTAGCTCTTGGCTCCACTTTACCCTGCTGATTAAAATGTTCCCTAATATAGTCGCTGTTGTATTTATTCTCTTTGGTCGCTGCTGTCAAGTGACAAATGCATCTTGAATTTAGTTGCATTAATGATTGATGCAACGGCTTGCGTGCTAGTCGAGTTTGAAATACTATTTTAATTTAAAATCCTTTCAGATTTGTGATAAGAGTGCAGGATAATATTTTGTGAAGGTGTAAGCTATGGTATGTGTGATAAGGCGCTGCAAATTTCGCATGGGGAGAAAAGAAAATCAATCCGAAACTATAAACTTTCACAGGTAAACATTCTTTTTGTGTTTACCTATCCATTTTCCATGTTAAAGAGATAAATTTATGCTTAAAAGTAAGGGAAATTAATTTCTTTTTATTAATTTATATTAATTGAGCATGTATAAGTTTTGACGACCTCCGTGGCGGAACGGGTAGTTCTCGGACTGCCACTCCGGAGGTTGCGGGTTCGAATCCCGCTAGGGGCAAATGTTCGTATGATGAATATGAATGTTTGTACCCAAGTCTTGGATGTTTATATATTTATTTAAGTATGTGTATCCCTTATCTAGTAACCATACCACAGGCTCTGCCTAGTTTGGGACTGGATAATTGGTGTGAATGTCTGAGATATTTATTTATTTATTTATAAGTGTACTTTCATATATTTTGTTACTTTTGTAATTTTACAGAAATGTTTAAATAGAGCTGGACAAAAATTTATCGATAAAAGTATAAAAAGTGTTTTTTGTGTTTTGGATGTGTTGTGCACATGAGTATACACGTATTTTTTACGTGCACACACGTATTTTTTCAATTTAGATTTCCTAATGAAAAAAAATTTAATGTGAAAAGTGGATTAATGCGGTGTCCACCGAAGCTGATTGGACGGCAAAAAAACACCATAGAGTGTGCTCCAGACATTTTAAATTATTGTGTTGTATTATTACCGATGATAAATATCGAATACTGAAGGATAATGCTGTGCCTACATTATTTATGTCGCCAGGAAGAGTAAGTAGTTTTTAAAAGTAAACGTATTTAATAGGGGCAAGCCTATTCATTTGTCTTCGAATTTGTCAATTCTCCTCAGGCTAGCAGGTTTTATCTTGATTTTCTTCACCGTCGTGAGCGAAAAGTAAATATACAATAATAAAAACTCATTAGTACATAAAATAGTTCTTAGCTGGGATTACTGACACCCAATTTTTTTATATATAATTAATCGTAATTTAAAAATGTTTAATGCCAGATTCATTTTACACTCTTTTTGTTATTCTTGACCAATAAATATTAATTTTCTTTTCAGTGCATTTCTACATCTTCAGCTCCATTAACTTCGGGCACGGTAGTGTTCTCCGTCTCAGGTCCTTAAATTTTGGGGCCTCAGACGTTCTCGTACCCAATGTAATCATTAGGCTCTGCAGCTTTGGCATCGGTAAACGGCGCGCTCTATGTCATCATCATCAGGCCCGGCAGCTTTGGATCCGTCAGTAACATCGCGTACCACGTCATTATCAGGCCCTGCAGCTTTTGGAATGCAAACGTTATCATCTCCAGACTTACACATATCCTTGGAACACATATATTGGATTTCTAATCGACCGATACATATACCATAGACATCAGGCAATGACTAATGATAAAAATATGAAATTTTAATTTTTTATTGTTTTATAATCTTTTATGATTATATTTATTGATTGATTAACACTAAGTAAATTTAAATTTTATTAAAAAAATATGTAGTTTTATAAAATAGTTGTAAGTAAATAAACTGATTAATTTTTTACATAGAATACTGTTTCACTTTCCACTGGCAACTGTTAGATATAATAACACAATTAGTTGCCACAGATTTAAATTTGACAGCTCTAAAATGAAATAAAATTATTTCACTATAAGATGACAATGGGCTCGATTCTGAAGGCACAATGTTAAAATTTGACAGCACTAAAACTGTTGCTATCCTTGTCATACAGTATTATGAAGATAAAGACGAAACCAATTTTAGTGCTGTCAAATTTTAAATGTGTGCCTTCAGAATCGGGCCCATTATTAGCTAGTTTAGTGCTGTCAAATTAAGTGCGTGCCTTCAGAATTAAATTAAATTTTCATGTTAACATAATTTCAAATTTTTACTAAATAATATAATGATAATTTTTAGACTACGTAATATATTTTTATTGATTATCGATATCCGATAATTATCGATATCCATGTTTTGCACGTCCGCCTCATCTCTAGATTTCTGAAACAGTGTACGGACATGGTATCTGACGTCCTGTTAAAAGTAGCATTCTCTCACTTTAGCAACAGCAAAATTACCATAAGAGTGAAAAGGGTTGGTTTCCTTCACGTTCTTGGACCCTTATAAATCCTTCTATTGGATATATTCGTTCTGAGATATTAACCAAATTGTTCTCCTTCAAACGCAAAGGCGAAACACGCAGTGTGGGACGCCCCGCCTAAAGAAGGTGGCCGGAAGCGGCTGGATGCGGTGGGCGGAGGACAGGGTGTGGTGTCGTTCATTGGGGAAGGCCTATGCCCAGCAGTGGACGTCTAAGGGCTGATATGATGATGATGAAATGCCAAGGACTAATTCTGCATGGAAGCAGGCAGTTCGGATTCTCTTCTCACTTGTTACTTCTATCTACCACCGTAGAAACTCGCACCGTAGGTTACAGATTAGAATAAAGATTGAAAACATGTTTAAGTCTGATTGCCAGCACGGACGTAGGACGACTTGGCTCTTCTCTTTCGACCAAATCTGACTTACTCCCTAAGAAAGTTTGTACAATTTCTCATAAACATACCTACAACATTCAATGCAAGCCCAACGGAACCCTATGCACATGGAAGATAGTCATTGTTAAGTTTTTGCATACCTAACCTCAGATTTTGTGGCAATAAACTACTTTCTTTCTTTCAATGTTACGCTGAACCCCTAAATCACGCACAACTGACGCTCGTACCAGATTCGTCTAGGTGCCCCGGTAAACGGGGCCGCGCCGAGTGTTCATATTTTTAAAGTGCGGGGTGAGACAGGTCTAATTTTAAATTGTCGCATTAACTTAAGGCAATTTCTACAATGAGAAAAAAACTTGCTGCCGTGAATTAGTAATTGTAACAAAATACTTATAATAAAACAATGTCCATATTATGTTCATTATCGCTTTATTCTTCTCTAAACTACCAGCTCAAGCCTGATACAATCATTTTAGGTAGGTATATATTATTTATTACAAAGAAGAATATATCAATGAAATCTGCTATACAGGTAAACTTCTATTAATTGGATAGATGGGAAGTGAAATTTCTAACTTGTATATTAAATGTAATAAGTTATTACTAATTAAACATGTAGTATTTTAATACAATAAGACATAATTTTACGAAAATCTAAGTTTTCTGTCATATAAATGTATGAGAATTATAGAGAGAATACATTTCTTAACACTATGACGCAGACCACCGCAGTAGTAGAGGTGAATGGTAACAGGACACTTCAGACGCCTTCTTATAATGAACAAGGTAAGGGAAGATTAGTATTTATAAAAGATCTTTTTTTGGGGGTAATCTACCATATTGTACTAGCAAAAACAAAGCCATATCTAATAAATAAAAATTTAAAGTCCCGTGTCTGTACATAGAAGATATTTGCAAAAAAAATGTGGGGGTCTAAGGATAACTAATAGTTAAGATCATTTTCGGAATTTTGTTTGTGTGTTAATCTGTTTGTTTACATATCTATAACGTAAAAATCATCGCAATCGGTTAACTCAATCAAAAGTTATGCGAATTTATAGTTTTCAAAAACTCATATTACATTGGTATGCAACAAAGTAATACTCGGCGGAATTTGGATTGCGATGGATGAGTGGGAGCGGGAGCGGGAAAAAGGGGCGGCGGAAGGGGAGGTGGGGCGGGCACAGCTAGTTGGTACATAAACTGTCAGCGAAATTTCCTCATATACAGTAACGACAAACATAAATATTACACTGCTTAAACATTTCTACTTGTATATTTTTATAATTTTAGTCTATTTCTGTTCGGGTATAATTTATCACTTAAAACAATATTATTCACTCATTCCCATATAGTTCCACTGTAACTTTTCACTTGTAAAAAAACACCAGTCTTTATCTCTGCACAACCGAACCCAATCACTGTATTGTTGAGTTATGTATGACTTGTGTTACATTATGTGTAGTGCACACATGCACGAAATATTGTAGTTTTACCTCCAATATATAGCTTGAGTTTTAGTATCTAGCTTTAGTATCTTAATCTTTTTGTACGCCTCAGGCTAACCCAGCGAGCTTCGAAACACGAGACGTTTTGTATCAACACTGTAAGTTGAAGTACACTGGGCAAATGTCTAGAAGGTAGATCAATATATGGTCACTGGTGGCAATGAGTGGCAACTGGTTGTATAGATCGTACTGTTCACGACGGCACATAGGCCTTCCCACCACACCCTGTCCTCCGCATCCAGCCGCTTCCGGACACCTTTTTCAGGTCGTCGGTCCATCTGGCAATGGGTAGTCCTACCCTGCACGTGCCGATCTGCGGACAAAACTCCCCCATGAAGAGAAACAGGACGGCCCGCCCCACTATTTCTCTAAATCGCTTACATTTCATTGTATGCGTTATATTGTTACTGTGTAAGTTATGCACTAATCATTAATGTGTGCATACGTATACTGACGTTCCAATTACCCGCCCGCGTCCTGTGCTCACCCTCTCACGAAAAGCTCACCCTCTTCTCTATTGACACTATTAAGCCCCCAATGCATCTTTAGTTCCTCCAAACTTTCGATTAAAACACTGACTAATACTAAAATTCAGATTTCCTCTAGTACTGTGTGCATCAGACATAACATAACTCTGTACTGTGACGTAATACACAAAACATGCAATAGAACATCTCTACACAACAGCCTTTCCACGCACACAAACGTATATTTCTGATAGGTTTTAAAAGATCCGCGACTACAGTGTCGGTTTTTTTGCACTAGTAACCGGAACGAGTTAACAGTTATTGTCTTCTCGTCTATTTTCTTATCATACTCGTCATACGAAGAATGACGTCATACGTCTGCAGTGAACTTACGCAGAGGGCTGTGTGTTCTTTTCCAATAGAAGAGACAAACGAAATCAAAAGCTATTTGCGTCTCGGAAACAGTGCAATTGGGATTAAGTACCCAGTCCTTGCACCTTATCTAATGATGATAAAGTTAAGATTAGATCGAACTTGGTCATGGTATTACTGGGTGAACATTGGAACGTCTCAAATGAGGTCACCCCCAAAAGTTGATGAAAAATAATATATTCAATTAAATATTACAATGCAGAATCTGCTGTGATAGGACCGAAATGTATTGTATGACAACAATGATGAACTGGTGTTGTCTCATCAACCTTTGAAGTTGACGGTAATTACAGCGGTTGAAACGGTCGAATATTTACCCCACTTAGTAACACCGACTATATTATTTTGTTTACGAGACGTAAATAAATGTTTGTGTTCGTTTGGCTTTCTCTTGGATCAGATGTTATATATCTCAGGGTGACGGCTGAGTAGTACTGCCTGTTCTGTGTACTATGACGGTGGGGCGGGTGTGTCAGGGCGGTGGCTTGGCCGGCTGCCGGCGTAGAAACAGTAGCTAATACCGGTGTCGATTCGGGTATATGGGATTCTGCACGTTCTGGTTGGACTGCTGTACTGGGTATCCCTGAGTAATGCTGCCCGGTTTTGCCTGGAAAAGAAAAGGATATTTATCTCTAGCAACACTTAGCTGTACACAAGTCGAAGTTAGGTCGCATCTCCAGTCAGATCCTAATAAGCCCATAGACGCCTCATATAAGGCGAACACTTCAACACATCAGACTTCTTCAACACATCGGAACAAATGTTCCGACCAATCATAACATGACGCGGCTTTGACCGGGCCAATCAGTGTACAGCTGTCGAGCGCGCACACCACAACACTTTTACAGAATTGTCTGTTCGTAAAATTATGAGCATTAGACGTGCATTAGGCATATGTAGACCTGAAATGACTTTCCGTAAAATATCTGTGTATTATCTGTCAATAAGTATCCGTCCGTCTGCCTGTCTATCTCTCCGCCGATAACTCGAAAACAACCAGACTGATTGAGCTGAACTTTGAAACATACATATATACTAAATCCGTCTGTCTGTCTCTCCGCTGGATAACTTAAAAACTACTGGACCGATTGAGTTCTAATTTGAAACATATGCCAAATTTCCCTGCAATACGGCAATGATGGAAAAATTATGAAAATTGCAATTATGTTTACATTATCCAGGAAAACTCAAAAATTCGTCTTACACATTGCTGACTTTTTAGTGACCTCTATAACCTTTATCTGTCGCCAAACACCATTATCGTTTTCGATTGGAAGAGCACGAGAGCTATTTTCATTACAGACACACGAGGCTGTTTAGATGGGCTGCAAGTTTGCAGTGACTGCTTATACCACGAGGGCTGTCTGTACGTTTGCTAGGGCCAATCAACGTAAATTGTTTTATTGTTCAGGGCCCTCTCTGTTATTGATAATAATAAGTTACAATCTATAAAGACATGATTAAAATATCTCCATTCTGTCTTAAAGCCATTCATATAAATGAAGGAGAGGTTGTTTCCGCGTTTTTTGGAGAACAGTATGTGTATTCGTTTTTTCCAAAAAATATGTATACTTCGGGTTTTGGTGTTAAGTAGTGATAGTATATTATGCAACAAATGTCTGCGTGTGTACACTATGAAGGAAATATAAATAAAAATGACTAAGCTGATCTTCTTAAAGCAGTAAACTTCCTAACCTCCAACCTTACTAAAGCTTACTATCTACGTAAGGGAATGTAGGAACTAAAGAATAGTGGAAGTTATAGACAGGCTACAAAGGGTTGGTTCCCATAGCCGTAAAATCTATTATTAAAAAAAACATGTAAGCGAAGCCAAAGAGTAGCGTACCTGAATAGTGTTGTGCTGTTGTGTGGGGTGCATAGTGAGGTGCCGGCTGACGGGCGGCGGAGGCTGCGAGTACACCACGCCGCTGCTGACGGCCGGGTGGTGCGCCTCGCTCAGACCTATCAGCACCTGCGGCGACTGAGGGAGAAAACAAACATCACTAAGTAGGTCGTCGACCAAAATGCAAAGTCGGATTAAAAAAAATATTTTTACATGAAATTAAAATTATTTATTGATCGCATCACTATAACAAGGAAATTATTGCAATAAGACATATTTTAAGTTACGGCCGAGCTCTATTTTTTGTTTAACATATCTATGGCAGTGAGATTTGAATAATATTTATCAGTGTCTTTTTTGGCATTACTACTTGAAAATAAGTTTTTTTTTACATCCGATCCTTTGCAGTAGTTGTTACTATATTATTTACGCGCGCACACGCACGTGCTCGGTGGTAGTAGGTAATGAGGATCAGTAAAGCTACAGAATATTCTTACTGTACGGCGTTTATTACGACTTCATCATCAGGTTATTATTGTCTCCACTGCAGCAGCACAACCCTCTCTCATCTGCCGGATACAGAAGAAGGATTTGGCCTACACTCCCCGCGCTGGCCGGACGGGTTGGGGAGGCCTGATTGATGTTTTATAATGTATTCCCTTAGTCGCCTTGTACGACATCCACGGGAAGAGTTGGAGTGGTCCTGTTCTGCTCTACCGGAAACCACACGGTATCATAACTTGCTAATTATTCATCCTTTTAAATTATTTAAATCGGAGCGTAGTTACAAAGTTATTGAGTATTAAACTTATTATTTGATTGCTGTGAGCTCATTTTTGGTCGTATGACAAAAATGATTACACCAATGTTTAGGATTTTTCATGTACTACATTCAAAACAAAAATACTCGTTGATCCTCATTAAGTCTCCTTGTATGGACTGTGGTCGGGCAAATATGTGTACTCATATTCGCAAATTATTGTCTACTAGCTGTTGCCCGCGACTTCGTCCGCGTGGACAATAACATCACAAATTATTATATATTTCCCGTAGGAATAGGATGTGTTTTCGAGATAAAAACTATCCTATGTCCTATTCCATGACCTAACCTATATGTGTGCCAAGTTTCATCACGATCCGTCCAGTGGTTAAAGCGTGATTGAGTAACAAATATCCAAATTTTCGCATTTATAATATTAGTAGGTTTGTCTATGGTTGTACTGTACCTGGGAATCCTTCTTAGGCTCCTGATGCTGTCCGTCCCTATTCTTCAGCATATCCAAGTACAGTTGCGGCGGCTGCGGCGCCGGCGCATACATGAGGTTGCCGTGGTGCGGCGTGTGCGGCGTGTGGGGCGTGTGGGCGTGGTGCGCGTACAGCAGCGGCGGGGGGCGGTCCACCACGCCCACCACGCCCGACGTGGGCATCGTGGGCATCGCGTAGTACGCGCCGGACGACACGGACGACCCACCCACGTTCGACGCGTACTGAGACGGCTCTGCGGGAACAATTTTCTCTGGTTACTTCTGTTGACGTTTTAGATGAAGTTGCCATTTATAAGAAGATAGAAGGGAAATATCGCAGTTTGTATGAATATTAGAAAGTTTGTTAGAATTAAGTGTACATTTGCTACTGCTCCATCTGCGCGGTTAATTAAGGTATTATGCAGATGTGGACTCAATATTAACGCGTTAATCACATAACTCGGGCGACAATTTTATCGACACCTCAAAAGGGTTACTTTTGGGAAGGAGTCTATCCGTCGAACTTAAAAGATATTTGATATTTATTTTGTTATTTTAATCGGGTCATATGGCATATTCTGTTAAGCGTTTGGCGTCACAAAAACTATCCTATGTCCTATTCCAGGACGTAACCTATACGTGTGCCAAGTTTCATCCCGATCTGTCCACTGGTTGAAGCGTGATTGAATAACAAACATCCAAACTAACTATCGTTAAACCCTTAGGTGAAACCCCAAACGCTAATCAGGACATATCAGATGACCCAAAATGGCGTAAGTCCCTAGAATTGCAATAATGGTAGTCACCTGATGTATGTATGTGAACCCCTTATTGTACCAAAATTAACAACAACAAAAACAAACAAAGGAATATAGTTCTGAACAAAAGCGGATTTATACCATTTAGGCATCTCTTCCAGTGTAACCTTAAGAGGACTGGTATAATGAGTTTAGTAACAAAATTATAAAAGAAACGTACCCATCAAGTTTACACTGATTAATGCGTTATTTTTTTAAGCCCTAATTATGGCGCATTTGAACACAGCCATTAACATTAACGCAGGTGGAGCTGGAGGTTAAATATTCGTAATTTTTTTCAGTGAATTAATAGGCATGTTTAATTAGCATTCCAGCTGTTAGTCTAAGAAAACCAAAGAAACAGTACCGACTAAAATTCCAGCACAGTTTGACTCGGGCAGACAAGCTGATTTTATAGGTAGACAACACATTAAACCAATTTAATAAAATTTCATATAAGACGAACATAGAAACATTTGTATAATAAATTAAAGTGAAAAATAAAAAGCAAATTACCACGAGAAAAAATTAAAGAGAAAGAACAAATTCAAATGAGCAGTTCTCTACATTCTAGTCAGAGTTAAAAGCATGATAAGTTTGATGGTGCGTCCTCACTAAGCCAAATATACAGAACATAGTAATGAGAAAATAACTTTAAAGTGTTACTTACTACAGTGGGGTAGGAGGGAACGTCAAGCTTCGCGAAGGGATTTTGATATCTGTCATATTATTCCGACGGTCCTTAAACTCAGTATCTGTATATTTAGAATCTATGGCCTGGTGCAGGATCCGCTTGTGTAGTTACCTACATCTAGCCTGTTTATCCCGTTAAAACGAAATGTGTGTCTCAGGGTAAGATAGGTAGTATTATTACATGGACATGAGGTATTCTACTCGGGATGAAAAGTCTGTAGCTTTTGGAACATTGAACGCAGCAATCGGTTGCAGGTTTATATCTCAAGTGCTAAGAAAGCAGAAAAGGAGTATAAATTAACAACTTAGGCACTAGCTGCAAAGCATATTAGAGTCCTGGGTGTGGCTTACCCTGAATCCAAGGACAACAGGCTTCTATCCTTTAGCTGCATAATAGTTTTTATGCAGCAAGCTATGGGGGATGGAAGTACCACATAGACAGAGGGGCTGACATAACAGATCCTACAGGGTCGACATATCGCCAGGTTTACCCCTATTATAAGGTAACACTTTAGGTTCTGTATCAGCTCTAAAAACTAGAGTTCTAGCGCGATTTACCTCTACTATACCACCCAAAGAGGACCATTCTTATAGTAGAGTTCTACAGTGGTTACAGCTATAGAGGGGTAGTATTAAAGAGTGGTATCTGTACAATTAAGACTGATACAATGGGCTTGCAGACCATAAAAAACGACCTGATAACAGGTCTAAAACGCATTTTGTCTTACTTCATTAAGTTCTTATATATGTCGTAAAACGTGTCGGTTCCTATACGAATATGTCTTAATGCAGACGCACCATTATGAAATCGTTAAGATACATCACAAAGAAGATGAAACCAAAGAAAAATAAAATGAAAATTTCCATTATTTGTACTGCAATAATTTCTACTCTTCGATCACCTCGTTTTCTTAGTCAGGATTCGTCAGTGTAATTGCCTTCGGCGGTGCATTGTTTCATTACAAAGAGAATTATAGTTTGGGATTAGGCAAGTATACATGGTGATTAACCTCTTTACTTCGTAGATATGGTAAAAATAGCTCCATAACGTAACCATAATGGCCGACTTAGTGGCTTGTATGGACTTGAGCGTCTGTTTCCACTGAAAATCGAACCCACGAACTTTGTACAGTTTGTGCATGTTGGTCTTGGTCTGGATTTATATTGTAAATTGTCCTATCCTTGTTTGATTTCCATAGCACAGAAGAAAATCCTAGTTTAGGATTAGACAAGTGTATGTGTGTATACATATATCTATGTAATATTTATTGTAACGTACTATACCTTTCTAAACTTATAAGGAAAACTATTATAACAAAAATTACGGAAGACATTTCTCAATCCATTGAGTTTTGTACAGTTTACACTGTATTCAGAAAACTAGATCCCCAAAGGAAAACTAGATCTCAATATACATTGTCCTAAGCGTAGGATCAATTAATCTTTACGAGATTGCAGTACAAATACGTGAAACAAAAATATAGCGATGTAATGTGCGAGAAAGGGAAAGGCAGGTGATTGATGAAGCGACAGTGACGACACCTAGCGGAAGTAAACTCACTGTTCCATAGCACTGCGCGGGCCATCTGACGGCCCATACGGCCATCCTCTACTTCTGCAAAAAATTGGTACACATATTGTTGTTTCAATTAGTTAAAACTTTTTATTGGTTAAGGTGCCTTAATATAACTGGACTGCATTATTATTATTAAGTCGCAACATGTAACGTCAATTTTGGGATTCGCCCGGAATCCGGTAAAAAATAGATGACAAAAGACAAACTTATTTACCGGCTTTAGAGATAAAATTATAGATATACATATTTTTTTAAACTATGCTAGCTGAATAGCTAGCGTTGTTTTGAATTTTTCAAGGGCAAGGTGCAGCATTCTGTTAAATTCTATATAGACCCTAGGCCGCGCCTTAAAGCAGACCTCGGAATTACTCCGTATGCATTTTTGATAATATCCATCGAATTATAGACATACAGATATTTTATTGATAATCATTTGATTACAAGTCATTAAGTCATAAAACCATTTTGTAAGCTGTAACAGATTATGTGACAAACGTTTGGCGACCGACTACGATAGTTAAGACTCCAAATGCTTATCAGAATATGTTACATAACTTGAGAGACGGTACCAAATTGCTATTTAATTCGACAGACGTTCTCCGAAATGCTTTCGAAGTAGATCAGGTGTGAATGACAAGATTTGAATCAAAAAAAAATCACTATGTCCTTTTTCGATTTTTCTTCAGAATGGGGAGAGACCAAAGAATTTACCATGAAAGTTCAAGAACTTACAAAGCTAGCAGACTCATTCTGGCTAAGATTAACGACGCAATACTCGCAATTTGCATATCCATTCATTAAAAAATATTATTAAAAAAAAAACTTGTTACAAACTTACTATGATCAGAATACACAGGCTGATGTTTCATAGGTGGCTGGTGCAGCCTGTGAGCATAAAGGGCGTAGGTAGGCGAGGGGCTGCGCTGGCGCTTGACGCCAGACTGTATGGGGCCGCGGACTATTGTCTGCTGTTGCGGGGACATCATGTAGTTTGAATGCTTATTCTTGAACAAAGAGAATTAACACATAATTAATAATCCAACAGTTTAGTCACTTAATTGTAAAAATAAACAATGTAATTGGAATGAGATGAAATATAAGTTGCAGTGAAGTATCCAAACCAGAACTCTCAAAGAAATTATCGTAGCAACAGGTTTATATTTTGTTTATGCCAGAATTTGTAGCATCTGCCACATCAAGAAGTTATACCTATTACAGCTTCTACTAAACTTATCTCGATGAAACCAAGTGTAGGGTAAGTCTTAATATTCCTATTTTGTATAGTTAAGTTTCCATAAAAATACACTAACCATTTTAACACCAACTTTTCTTAAATATATCTAGATAGATGAAACTTCTAAAAAAATGTGAATTCTAATTGAATCATTCAAAATATGAGGATTATTAAAAAATAACTATTTAAATTAAAGTCACATGAACTAATGTGAAGGTTTATTGGTTTAAGTTCATTCAATGACTAAACTACATTAGCTAGTTCTTAACTACTCTCATCAGAATTCCATCCATGAATCCATAAACATGGAGATGTCAATGTCAGTCAGCCATATTTGATTACTTATCTAAATGGAAACTTCTAATGAAAGTGAATTTTATTTACCTTATTAAGCATGTGCGAGGGGTGGGGCGGAGGGCGGCCCTGCGTGGGCGGCGGCTCGCCCTGCCCCGTCGACGTGGGCATGGGGAACATTGGGACATGGATGTTGCTTATTTGCATCTTCATTGGTTGCATTTCACTGGATATGAAAAAAAAAACTAAAGTCAAACAAAATACACATACATACACTTGTCTAATCTGAAATAGGATTTTCTCCTGTGCTATGGGAATTAATCAAGGACATGACAATTAGCAAATATAAGATCTAGACCAGGTAGTTCTCTAAAGTTGTCAATCCCCAGTGGGAGTTAAATCCATGACCTGTAGCACTCGTGTCCGATGACAAAACGGCTAAGCAAAAAAGATAGACCACTATTATACACCTCAACCAGAAACAATCTATACTAAGTAGTCTCTCTCCACCCCAGTAAGAAATGAACCCAAATCCTCTGGTGCAAGAGTTCAATGTCGCCTGTAACGTTCCAAGGCACTAAGTTAACAATGCCATCAAAGTTACATAGACTAAATGTTTTCCAAACTATTTATTTTCAGTAAATGTCTTCTATGTACACATGTTGTCACTATCTTCACCTATCTTTATACTTTTTTATTATTTCTATGTAAAAATAGTTTTCTACTATGGATTCATTAATTATTTAGTGAAATGATCAAAATCTTATCAAATACTGAAAGGTTAACTCACTTAGTTTCTTTTTGTTGTTGTCTCTTCCTAACTTCATCTTCGTTAAGTACTTTCTTCAGCTGCATGAACAGCTGTTGTTTCTCCTTTTCCAGCTGTTTTAGCTTCTGTTCCAACTGATCTATTTGTTCTTTAGTTTCTTCTGCAATAATATATATTTATTAAATACAGAATGCACAAGTCCAGGGAATTGAAATAATTAATAACAAGTCAGTGCACAACTTATCCCTTTTACTTATTACCCTTTTCTACTATTAGAAAAGATGTTGCAAAGAAAAAACAATAGCTGAATGAATCATAATCATGCCAGCCCTTAGCCGTACACTGCTGGACATAGGCCTTCCCCAATGACTGGCTGGCTGGCTGAATGAATGAATGGACTTTATTATTAATTTGGTATCTTATCGAATTAGCCTGTCCCCTGTAAGCTTCCTCTAACATTGTCCAGTTATGTCTGACTCTACCCAACCTTAACTACATTGGTCCAACATTTTTAATATCATCTGACCAAGGTTTATATAGTATCTCCCACTTTTCCTTTTGGTGTTGCATTTGTTCAAAAGTCTTTAAATTAAATTGTCTTTTGCCTTTAGATGTAACATTTTATAGAAGTACATAAATCACAATGTCCTATTATATTATGGAAAATATTAGCCTTTAAATATGTCCCACTGTTGAGCAGAGCCTACCCTCATAAAAAGTGTGTACAGGCAATCCACCTCACTTCCCACTGTGGGTTGGTCAACAGTGTTCATTGCTATTTGTAAATACATACCAAGTGTCATAACATCTTGTCTCTCTCTTGCCTCTCGTTCCTTTCTCAGCCTTTCCTCTTCCACCTCCGCTTCATATTCTGTAATAATATTAATTACTTAACAGTAAATAATAATCACAAGTTAAGCACTATTAAGTTATAAGTTTCTGGCTGGATATCCCTCATATGATAGATCAGTTAAATCAAGGAAGACATGGGTAGCCAAGTAATATATCGATAAATGGTTTATGTTTTAACAAAATCACAAACATACTGCAAAGCCAGTTTTTATACAAAGGAACATGTAATACAATGAATTATGATATTAATGTCCATATTATAAATATATCCAACAACTGTGGTCAAACTGAATAAGATAGAAAGCATTTTACAAAATAATCAGGTTAGGGTGTACAAAAGGGAGCGCTGAGCACGCCCCGGAAACATTTTCAAATTTTTTAATGCAATCAGCAATTTTTTTCCATATCGCCCCCTTTTCTACCCTCTGACCAATAATCATTTTAGAGAATGTACATTTTTCAGCTTGGAGATATTTCACAATGGAAGTGTTTCAGACTGTACACTTTTTAGATTGGACGTCATTTAGAATGGACATTATTCAGAGTGGACATTTTTCATATTGGACATTATTATCGTAATTCGTCACAATGAAATGCTATTTAGCGACATACATGAGTGTGTACTTACCACCAGTTTAGTTTCAGAAGTTATAATATAAAGACTACATAGTACCTAACTTACTAATAAACTGTTTTATATAGGTATTTGATGGGCATATTTTTCCCTTATTAACAGTGATAAGTGTGGGGTTCCTACAAACATTTACTGCTAATAAACACAGCAATGGACGCCTAGTTTCTTATTGACAATATTGCATTAAACTAGGAAGCAATTTAGTGTTGCATTATATGTTACCTTCTTTCTTTCTCTGCCTTTCTCGTATAATGTACCGCTTCAAGGCATTCCACATCTTCTGGTCAGCATCATTCTGCTCCTCCGTTGTTGATGTTACAGCAGGCATTTTGGTCTAGCTAGCACTGCAATGAGACCAGCATGGAAGTAAAACTAAAGTAGACCTTACTGATTTGTAATAGTTGCACCAGAATAATCAATACAATACCTATATTTTATTAATATTTTCTGAATAAATAATCCACACCAAGATAGTAAGGTACCTACTATAAAATCAATGCATAGAATGGCAGGACGTAATGGCCAGCCAAGAAATTATCGCCCGCGTAATGTCAATACATACAATGTTCAGCTCGCAAAGGGAATGCACAGAATGGGAATGCGTCTTAGATTATTACTCAGAAGAACGAATACATAGAAACCGCCATAATACTAATCAAGCGTACATAGCCACTTGTCAAAACTGTAGCCCTTGGCTCCACTTTACCCTGCTGATTAAAATGTTCCCTAATATAGTCGCTGTTGTATTTATTCTCTTTGGTCGCTGCTGTCAAGTGACAAATGCATCTTGAATTTAGTTGCATTAATGATTGATGCAACGGCTTGCGTGCTAGTCGAGTTTGAAATACTATTTTAATTTAAAATCATTTCAGATTTGTGATAACAGTGCAGGATAATATTTTGTGAAGGTGTAAGCTATGGTATGTGTGATAAGGCGCTGCAAATTTCGCATGGGGAGAAAAGAAAATCAATCCGAAACTATAAACTTTCACAGGTAAACATTCTTTTTGTGTTTACCTATCCATTTTCCATGTTAAAGAGATAAATTTATGCTTAAAAGTAAGGGAAATTAATTTCTTTTTATTATATTTATATTAATTGAGCATGTATAAGTGTACTTTCATATATTTTGTTACTTTTGTAATTTTACAGAAATGTTTAAATAGAGCTGGACAAAAATTTATCGATAAAAGTATAAAAAGTGTTTTTTGTGTTTTGGATGTGTTGTGCACATGAGTATACACGTATTTTTTACGTGCACACACGTATTTTTTCAATTTAGATTTCCTAATGAAAAATTTTTTCATGTGAAAAGTGGATTAATGCGGTGTCCACCGAAGCTGATTGGACGGCAAAAAAAAACACCATAGAGTGTGCTACAGACATTTTAAATTATTGTGTTGTATTATTACCGATGATAAATATCGAATACTGAAGGATAATGCTGTGCCTACATTATTTATGTCGCCAGGAAGAGTAAGTAGTTTTTAAAAGTAAACGTATTTAATAGGGGCAAGCCTATTCAGTTGTCTTCGAATTTGTCAATTCGCCTCAGGCTAGCAGATTTTATCTTGATTTTCTTCACCGTCGTGAGCGAAAAGTAAATATACAATAATAAAAACTCATTAGTACATAAAATAGTTCTTAGCTGGGATTACTGACACCCAATTTTTTAATATATAATTAATCGTAATTTAAAAATGTTTAATGCCAGATTCATTTTACACTCTTTTTGTTATTCTTGACCAATAAATATTAATTTTCTTTTCAGTGCATTTCTACAACTTCAGCTCCATTATCTTCGGGCACGGTAGTGTTCTCCGTCTCAGGTCTTTAAAGGAGAATGGTCAAAAGTGGGCCTAAGATGCGTCTTTATCATTCATGTACCAAAAATATTGGTCTGAATTATGAATCCCCTCCATTTTTTTTTAAAGCTAATGGAATAGGGAGTTTAAAAATAACATAAAATAAAAACATTGATTGATTTCCGCCAGCCGACCGGCATCTTTTCAACTAGAGTAGTGAAAGCAGAATTAAAATCAATATATATTTATAATCGATATTTGTCAACCATTGTTGATACTGCCTTTCAGTTACTGGCGCGATAATCCACTCATCACGTTTTTCATTTACTGACTGGAAACTCGGTATTTAAACTGATTTCAAGTAATACACACGTTCTTAAAAGATATTTATGAAAATATTGTTACGTAACAGAAATATCGATTATTCAATTCGTTAAATCGATTTAGTAGAACCTCACTATTGATTAGCACTATGGTTTCTTACTGTGACGTCATATCCCATATGGTGTCAACAGCTGTTTTGTCTCCTTTTGTTTACATTATGTATTTGGGTGAAAAAATCTATTTTAACGAGTCTAATGTAGTGTCGAACGCAATATACCGTCGCACCAAACTATGACATCAAGATTGGGAACGGTTAATCGTGGCCATATACCCACGGTGTTGTGAAAACTGTGCGCCAACGAAGATTTCATTCCAAGTAAGATTATTCAATTTTCCCACTATATAGTTTAACGATTTTCTTTTTACAATAATCCTTAGTATTTTGCCTGTATTTTGACGACAATTTGATCCAGACGCAAGGTTCAAAGTTTAAGGGCAAACTCCCATACAATTTTGTTCATTCTCCTTTTGGGGCCTCAGACGTTCTCATACCCAATGTAATCATTAGGCTCTGCAGCTTTGGCATCGGTAAACGGCGCGCTCTATGTCATCAACATCAGGCCCGGCAGCTTTGGATCCGTCAGTAACATCGCGTACCACGTCATTATCAGGCCCTGCAGCTTTTGGAATGCAAACGTTATCATCTCCAGACTTACACATATCCTTGGATATCGATTTCTAATCGACCGATACATATACCATCGACATCAGGCAATGACTAATGATAAAAATATGAAATTTTAATTTTTTATTGTTTTATAATCTTTTATGATTATATTTATTGATTGATTAACACTAAGTAAATTTAAATTTTATTAAAAAAAAATTTAGTTTTATAAAATAGTTGTAAGTCAATAAACTGATTAATTTTTTACATAGAATACTGTTTCACTTTCCACTGGCAACTGTTAGATATAATAACGCAATTAGTTGCCACAGATTTAAATTTGACAGCTCTAAAATGAAATAAAATTATTTCACTATAAGATGACAATTTTAGCTAGTTTAGTGCTGTCAAATTAAGTGCGTGCCTTCAGAATTAAATTAAATTTTCATGTTAACATAATTTCAAATTTTTACTAAATAATATAATGATAATTTTTAGACTACGTAATATATTTTTATTGATTATCGATATCCGATAATTATCGATATGCATGTTTTGCACGTCCGCCTCATCTCTAGATTTCTGAAACAGTGTACGGACATGGTATCTGACGTCCTGTTAAAAGTAGCATTCTCTCACTTTAGCAACAGCAAAATTACCATAAGAGTGAAAAGGGTTGGTTTCCTTCACGTTCTTGGACCCTTATAAATCCTTCTATGTATTCGTTCTTCTGAGGATTATTAACTTAATCTAAGGAATGCGTAAGTAATGAATGGCCAGCCAAAAAATTCCGCCCACGTAATGTTAACATATATAATGTTCAGCCCGCAAAGGCAATGCATAGAATAATCAGACTAAAATCGAATTAGTACTATACGTAGTTACTCCGTACTTATGAATCTATAAATGAGAGAGTGTAATACAGTGGTAAGTAATTATTATTCCAATTTAAATATCAACTAACTAATTTTGCTTATATAATAACTTATGGCAAAAAAAAACAATGATTTATAAACTTCAAATATTGTATAGTGTATGAGTAAAGGTAAAGTAATAATACATTTATGTGTTCCGGAAGCCTAAAAATCTTTACAATTTTTGAACCATTTTAGCGGGTAGACGTAGCATGTCCAAATGTGAAATATGATGATTACACTCGGTCATTATTGGGTTGTTGAACAATACTTAATCTTTGGTTGGACATTTGGTTGGACATAGGTAATGTTTGTTATTCGTTAATAATAACATCTGTCTGTCATTTGATCTTAACATGATCGTATGTGTCAGCCCTGGTCACACTGGTTAGCCCGAATACTACAGGTGTTTGGCAACGCTGTAAAAGTTATTGTCAAATTTGACGTTGACGTATTTGACGTCAACGTTGTCCATCATTGTCATACCGAATACGTCACATAGCTAGCAGGCCACCACCAGTCATTTAGTCAGTCGGTGGATATAATATATGGGTGCATGCATTTATAATTTTTGGTTAAAACATTCAATAGGAAAATATAAGATCTTAAGCATTTATTAAGTTAAAATGGAGGAACCTTCCGGAGCTAAGAAGAAAATGAAAACAGTAAGTACTTCCATATTATAAACCGATTTTAGGTCAACAGTTGTAAACTGCAGTATTTTTTACAAAATTATCTACTATTTGAATAGGAATAGATATCAGAAATATGTTAAAGGCTCATTTTATACTTTTAAATTCTCGCTATATGGTTATAAACTTTCGAAACTACGTAGGGTAAGTTCTTTTTGCTAATTTAAGATAATACAATCTTCTGCAAGTAATATCATTTTATCGGCCTGTTAACGTACGCTATTGGACATGTTTGCCCCAAAACCGTGCCGCCACGCCCTACTTACTACTACTATTTACCAAATAAGTATCCATTCTTTGCCCTCCGTATCCAGTGACCTATATTTTTAATTAAGTAGGTATTTATTATCAAAATTTTATTATATGATTTTAATCAGTTTCATTCACATCACGGATACTGCAACATGCTTACTCACATAAAATAAGCAGAAACTAGATAACCTGTTGTTAGGTAGATAGGGTAAAATGCTGGTGAGGTTTTTATGGTTGTAAACTGTTATAAAAAACATCGATAATAACATGGTTACACTACACAATATGCATCACTAGCTCAGGTAAATTAGTTGACAATGTGTCAATGATTCTCACAAGATTCCTTGTTGAGAGTGCTTTAGATACCACGAAAACTGTCCACTACTTGGATTCATTCAATCTAAAAAATCGCCTCTAGTTTAGTTTCTTATTCTGTCAATAAAAATATATGGAAATATAATTTGCTAACATGCCATAGACCTTACAAACAAATCTTTGAAGAAGAGTTTTAAGAGGTTGGCAGCTGCAACCAGGTTCTAGCCTACTCATTGCTGATGACGCTGGAGCTCTGTTCAACTTAGTTAAAAGATGACTAGAGGCTAAACAATGTATGACTACTACTAACTCTACATCTGCATTGTTACTGGCCCTCTTAAATTCAGATTTGAAAAGCATTGTTCCACACTCTTGTGCAGTGCAGAAGGACAATGCCAGATTAACCAATAAACTAAGTAAGCAGTTGCACAGAGACTGCTTATGGACTATTCTTAGACAGTGTGTGGTATGCATTAGAACCAACACATTATTTATATAAACTTACAATGAAACTTGTAATTCAGTGAACATTAATATAACTTTTGTGCATGTGCACCTTTATCAGCATTAATGCACATCATTTTAAATATTGATGTTTCTTCTATACTTATATCAAATCCTTCCTTTGGAAACGGCTTACCTAACTGATAGTGAAGCCTGATCAAGATTCATTCGGTAGTTTTCTTTAACTTCACCTGTTAGGTAGTGTTTTGAAGATTAATTCAGTTAAAGTACCAGTTGGTCTAGATCATGAATATGTCCAAATATTAACTTGTCTATACTCAGTTTGTCCAAGTATTGGTATGTCCAGGTCTTACAATGTTTGTATTTCAGTTTGGCTAGTATCAGTATATCAGCATTTAACATTTGAAATGGTTTATAAAGTTTAATGAAAAATTTATAATGGATGAAAACAATATCTAAAGGAATTGATATACAGATGAATTGTTAGTTTGGTCCAGATAATGGTCCAGTTTAATTGGTCTGGAAAATGGAACAATTGCTACTTGGATCGATTTTATAGTTAGTCGAAACGTTATTGGGCATTCGGATGTCATGCTGCAAACCCCTTGTATGTGAAAGTCTAATCTTGCAACTGAGTTTTAAACCAGTTCCCCTCAAGACACACCTTTGGTTCTCATGACAATAGAATATAAGTACTCAATATTGTAATTACTATGTACTAATATTAATTTAATTTTTATACTATGTAGTGATTGTAAGATAGGTACATAAGCATAATAATGCTCTTTTTTACTGCCAATTTAGATAATGCAGGTGTCACACCAGTTAATAAATTTATTTTTGTCAAGTCATTAAATCATATTTAGTGATGGGCCAAAAATGGGTTCTGCCAAAAACTAATATTAACTTAAACTATATGTCTTATTGAAATTACTTGTTTAATTTCAGAAAGAGTCTCTGTCTATCTTACAAATAAATTGTAGCAAATTTGTTTTTCTCTGTTTCAATATTAGAATACAACCACTGATGACTAATGAACCAACAAATGCCAAGCAAGTGAAATACATATTAAAATCTATTTATTCTGACAGTTAATGCGCCCAACTTTATAAAAAGTTAATGCATTATACACATTCTTGTGGATGTGAGGGTGTGTCACCTAAATTAAAAGACAAACAAATGCAACTTACTGAAAATTCTGCCCATATTTGTATTGTATAGTTGGATTCGTTCATATCTCGTCATTCGTTTATTTGCGATGCGTTGGCTAGACTTCTAATTTAATAATATATCAATGCGGGACGCAATAGACGTTTTGCGGGACTGTTTTATTAATTACTAGCTGTGCCGGCGGCTCCGCTCGCGTCGACTACAAAATCCGCTCCCGTTCCCACTTCCACTCCTGTTCCCACTTCTGCTTCCTATCCCACTTCCATTCCCATTCAGTCTCCCAATACCAATCCAAATCCGAACCCGAAACTGAAACCCAATCCCAATCCGAAACCCAACGTAATCCTAATCCCAAATCCCAATCCATTCTCATCGCAATCTGAATTGCACCGAACATTAATTATAAGTACATCTTTGTTATATTGCATACCTACTAATATATGTCCGACTCACTCTCGGTCCGACTTCGATTACGACTCAAACCCCGACCTCGACGCCCATTCCCACTTCCACTCCAGCTCCAAATGTAGTCCAAACCAATCGCAATCTGAATTATACCGAACATAATCATTTTACTTCTTTGTTACATTGCACCTACCAAGTAATGTATTAGAAAACTAAAAATTTCCATAACTTTTGATTGAGTTGCCGATTGCGATGAAATAAAGATTAAATGTAAAGTTGAGCCCCAGGTTTCTGTGAAAAGTCCATCAAAATCAGTTTAGTAGTTTTTAAGTGATGCGTGCACAAACTCACAGACAAACAGGCAAACAGGCAAACATAAAAATTCCAAAAATGATTGAAATGTGTTCTATTACTTATCCTTAGACCCCCAATTTTTTTTTGTATATCTTCAATAAACAGACACGCGATGTTTACGATTTTATTTATTAGATTGCGATGTGGGATTACAACTACTATTAAGGGACGGTCCCGCACAATGCTGCGGTTGGCCGCCTCGCCTTACTGATAGTATAAACCGAATGTTCTGCACCGAATATATACCGAGTATTTGGCCCATCACTAGTCTATACATATAATAAAACAATAAGAAGTCGGTTCTGTACATTGAATGTATTTTTTTTATTGCCCAGACTTTACTTAAGACGGTGGAGTCCAAAAATATAAATTTTAAATTTCGTGTCTGTCTGTATGTTTGTATGAGCTAATATGAAAGTGCTGAAAAGTTTTTGACGGGGTTTTCATATAGCTTAGAGTTCGGCACACAATCTGGTGGTAAACTATATCCCAATAACATGTCAGGAGACTGATCCAGAATATTTTATTTCATATTATGTGTATGAAACTGTAGTTCAACATCTCTGGTCGTCGAAAAAACTGAGCAGAATGTAAGAGCACTTAAATGTGAGTTTATATAGGAGAGGAGGAGAGGATGAGGCGGTGAGGAGGGTAAGAGGGGGAAGGGAGGACGTGGTTGTGAGGGGATTGGGGGAGCATGGGAGGAGTGGATAGGTTACGGGGAGGGGTTAATACAAGATATTTTCGAAATTTTGAATGTTTCTAATTGCAACTAACTGTCTGATGTCTAATTGATATTATAGCAAAAAGCGGTTTCCTTAGACAACCTTATTTTATTCAAAGATTAGACTTTTAATAATAACCTAAGTCCAACGAATTCGATGCCGACGTAGTGCGACCCACACCACGAAGCTGTGCTATGAATAATGTTTATACCATAACTGTGCTATGTTAATATTAACGCTCGGACGAAGTCGCGGGTAACAGCTAGTTATATATAATTGTTGGAGTAGATAATTTGGGGCAGAGTAAATTGTCTTATTAATTAAGCAATAAAGGTAGGTATTTCCATTTCCTGTATTATTGTTAGTCAATAAAAATTTGCTTGTGTGTAAGTATGATTCGTATATCAGATTGTTATTTATTAACGGTTTATAATTCGTATCGTATCAGTCGGTGATTGTGACGCTGCACTGCACTGCCTGCCACCAGTGCTCTGCGAAACGGCGCACGCGCTGCCGCTTATACTCGGACCGATTGCAATTTTAAATTTCATCGTCTTCTTGGCGGGAAAGTGCCGTGTCAATTTAAAAACTTTTTAAAATGAGTTTAGAACAAAGGAATAAGAAGGTAGCGGAGACATTTGAGAAATTTAACATTTCACAATGGGGAAATGGTGTAACCAGAGCGGTTAGTATGTTTTTTATTTTGTAATCTAATAAAATAACAATGCTTTCCGTGTAAACGTGTTATGTTATTTAAAAGGAAAAACTAATGTTGCCAACATGTAGATTTGAATACACGCTGTTTTGTATTTTTAGTGTTATGATAAGAGTTTTTTGATTGAAGCTCTTTTGAACACTTTCTCTTGTTTGTATTTACGACTTCCTTACAAATTCAACTTTCTACTCCCAGAGTTTCATATAGGTATGTGAGTTTATTGCAACCAAGTTCTTTGTCATAGCGCAGTAACGTTTGTTTATTTTGTTAGTGTCCGAGTGTTATACAAAAACTAGAGTATTTCTATGCAATAGTTTTGTGCAGCATATATGTATTGTAACATTATTACGTAGGTACTACATGTTACAATTTCGAAATTTCGGGTGTACAATCTTAGCGGTTTTGTCGCGATTTCTTCCAATTAAGCTTTGGGTAGGGATCATATGTGCCCACCACCTCCACCTCTTCCTTTTTATCAGCTATACCTCATACCATTTTTCGTAGCTGCGATTAGTGTCAGTCATGAAGGAAAACACTTTGAGGTGAAACGATGATATACGAAAAATTATTTTGCTTCATGGTATGAGTTATAAATATGCAAAGGTTTTAAACTGTACAGTTTAGTTTAATAATTAGACAGATTCCATTTTATATGTCCAGTGCTTCCTTCCTTCCTTCCGGACGTAGCGTAGACTTCATAGCTGGTTATTTCAACGTACTCTTCCATTATTAATACGTATTTCAGTGATGATTGCCGCTTTTTCCCCTCAGCTGTTGCCTCTTCCGAAGCGGTGGTAGCTACCGACTCGCTGTTCTAAAGTCGTAACGTTCAGAAAGAGTGGTTGGGTTCGGGTTTGAAGGGTAGGAGAGCCAATGTAATTACAGGAACACGAGGCAATCGTACATAGTCCTCAGGGTGAAGGCATTTGTGGTGTTAAGTAAAAACAATATGGACACTAGAATAGTATTCATTAATATATTGATATCATTTGTTTCAATTGTTAGTTTAGTTTGAAGTATGCGTTTCATACTGGTATGCGATTTAAAATTGGGATTTAGGATAGTATTTTTAAACCCAAATATTGTTCGGATGAACTGGTTTAGGCGAAAATAACTCGTTTCTAGGCCCTAGAATAAAGAAATTTATCATCATAAACAGCATTCGGTTTGTTAGCTGAAGTCTGATTTATAATCGAAGCGTCCGATTAATTAATTCGTAATTTCTATGGAATTATTTTAATTCCCCTACCGCATAAACCGATGTTGTCGTACTAGTTTGTCTTGCATTGACAGTTCAAGTACAGTGGGAATTTATAATTATTTACTAGTCGCAGGACCATAAAACATAGTTGAGTCATAAAGTAATGTTAACCGAGTTGTAAAATCGTGTATGGTTCATGAATGCGCCAATGAACATTAGTAGTCATTATTATTTGAACATAAAATGTATCTAATTGATACATACAGAGCACTTGTCTAATCCTATAAAGCTGACATTTCCTACATGGTAATAATCAAGGACAGGAAAACAAAAATATGAAAAAAATATTACCAGTCTTTCCAATAGTATTTTTGTATAGTTATTCCGTAAGGGAGCGTACCCAATACGTGAACCATTTTTTAGAATTTTTTACCACCTTCCCACCCTCGTTGACCACCCGTAGTATATCCCCTCCCCCTCTAGTTTTCACGTAGTAATTAATAAATTTGGTTGTAAACCATTTTTTGGAAACAGAAAGTTCAAAAAAATATAATTTGGCTCATATTTGTCTTTATTAATAACGGCGCTTGCCGCGTGGCGCCAAGAGTGCATGCATACATATAATTACAAGTAAAAAAATCTTATCACGAAGAAAAAAACTGTCAGTTTTCAATCAGCTGACGATATATGCGTCCGATAAATTTTCCTAGAGGATATTGACTACGTGACGAAAACCTAAGCCTTCCCTCCCGCCTCTGTGACCAAGCGTGATATTTTGAAGACCCCCATCCCCCCTGAACGGGTCAAGTAGTTTGGGTACGTTCCCTAATGATGTTTTCCATATTGACTACGTAGAGTTAAGATCTCTACTGGTGTATTTATTTCGCAAACTCGTCATAATTCATTTGCATTCCGAATTGCTACATTCCTTTAATTGCAAATTCTGTCTTTCAAATAGAACTTAGTTTAAAAAATAACCCTTTTTCTAAGTTTATAAATAATTTACATTCCTTTATCGCCAGTATTATTATTAAATTTTCAATTTAACATAATTTTCATTATGATATAGGTGTATACATTTCACTGATCTATATTTATTTACATATTTTGATTTAAAAAGGTAACTTCTAAGTTATTTTTATGTTCCTACTTCTTCTATCTCACTTGCTCTATTTCAACTTGCCATTTCTTTCTGTGCCATGTGAAGTTTTTCTTCCGTATTTAAATTCTGCGATGATTTTTCTTCTGCTTTCAATGTTAAATGTAGCAATCTATATTGTATTACATCTTGCAGGGTTGAACTAATCGTCCGTGACTTCGATAACTTTTGATCCCTTTCTACGAGCACACTGTTTAAACTGGAAAATATCGTTAGTTTTGTGGTGGCCAGCGCCATTAAAATAAATATATCAAATACCAGTGACCACTTTAATTTCTTAACAAATCAAATCCCCTTAATAACATATTTTTTTTTACTTCATTTCTTCCTATTTTTATATGAAAACGTATTGTATATTTGTTAGTTAATATTTCGTAATAGATCACGCAACTCTCAAGCAAGATCTTTTAGTGGCATAGTACTGTTATTACGAATTAATCTCCGGAACTACTTTATTAGGATTTTTTTCATATATCTTTTATATAATAGGGGCGACTGTTTTATCTTATTCTAATCCGCCTTATAGATTTATACCTGTATTGGATATGTATTACGATAACGATAAGAAACAAAATAGAAGAGATAAAGAAATGCGACGTCATATCACATAATATGTGACTTATTGGAACTTCAGGGGGTAAAATTATCTAAGTATATCGATGTTTTTTATTTAAATTACTTTCGATAGAATCGGCAGCATATACGTCCCATGGTTGCGGAGATTCCTAACATCAAAAACAGACAGATCATGCTACATCATAGGGCGTAAAAGCAATTTTGACGAAAAGTTAGCTTATAAATTTATAAATGTAGGGCTCGGTTAGGGTGTATAAAAGTGGGATTCATTTACCCCCTTTTGTACACTCCGACCAAGGGCAGACTTATTTGAAAATAAATGGTGTTAATGCTCGTTAAATTCCAAGAAATAGGTATTTTGAAGTTATGTAAGTATGTAAAAAAATAACTAAATACAAAAACTTTATTGACATATTTTGAAAAGTCGTGTTTTGGTTTTAACGACCTCTGTAGCGGGAACCATCGATTATAGTCTGGCACGCAGATCGAGTGCGGATTTATGGATTTCACATTCGATTTTCTTTTAAACTATCAACGTTTCCCTTTTAAAGTTTAGTACTCTGTAGTTCTTTTGCGAATTAGGCATTTGTCGACTAAGCCATATCCACTCAAGTTATAACTGCAAATTGTCGTAAATATACATATAAAATGAGCGTAATGCGGCTGTAAAGTACGTATAGTATAGTTAAATCCAGTAGTAGTGGCAATACTCGTGTGGTTAACAATTAAAGAGTGATATATTCGGTTATATTCCATTCCTTCTTCATTTTGGGACAACTTTATACAATATGTTCAAGATAGATCTGGGGCCCTATTCCGTAAGCATTTCTGCTGATATCCGTCAACCGAATAAGCCATTTTGTAGATCCTAGGTATCCTACTAATATTATAAATGCGAAAGTTTGGATATTTGGATGTTTGTTACTCAATCACGCTTTAACCACTGGACGGATCGGGATGAAACTTGGTACACATATAGTTAAGGTCTTGGAATAGGACATAGGATAGTTTTTATCCTGAAAAACATAATATTTCTACGGTGAATTTTTTAATAATTTGTAATGTTAAGTTGTCCACGCGGGAAATAGCTAGTGTGAAATATTTGGATAAGTGTTTAGCGTCTTCTTATCGTAGTTATACGTCAAATGCTTATCAGAATATCTCACGTGACCCGTGCCTTTTAAGTTCTACGAATATTATTCGAATTGCTTCCTGAGTAGGCTCCCTGGTCTTAGTGTTAGTAAGACTGTTTGACTTTTTTAGTATTATTGCTAGATGTTTTCTGCATTTCAATGACGTCAGATGTAATTTGGACTTACGTTATCGCATTTAACTCGCATCATGATGACAGATTGTACGCGGAAGTACATAAACGAGATGCGTCCGCTGTCTACATACAATTCAGCATTCTCACGGACGTTGGAACAAACTTCATAAAATAATTAATGTATACGATGATAGCAGCACAGCTAGTACTAAATATTACTACGTAAAGAAGCGACATTCACCTCCCCGCACGTCGCACGCAAAATAAATCAAGCCGTGTAGTGCGAAAGAGAAGCACTTATGTGTTGCCGTATAACCTTGTCCCTCTCTCGATAGTTAACGTAGTTGAACGAGTGCGCCTGTAATGGTGTTCGCTTGTATGGAGTGACACACTAACACACCCCTGTGGTAATATCAGGTTTCTAAACAATCATCATATTTAAACCAAACGGGACAAGCGCCGCGCCGTGGGTCCAATTGGAAACACCGAAGTACCCAACATTACAATGTTATAGACTACTGGAGTTATAGAGTTTTAATCAAAATATGTTTTTATCTAATCTAATTGATATGTTTGTATTCTTGTATTTAATGAACGACGGCGCCATTGATTCAGTCTTTGAGAGACGATACCTGATAAAATATTTGATATTCGAGACATAAATATATAACGTGTTTTTTCTCTTATTTATATTTTATGTCCTTCCGAGCTTTAACAAAAGACATTTTTGAATCATTAAGGATTCCGTCTATAGGGAAATCCTTATAGCGAACCTTTTTCTACAACTGGATTTAAGGCCGCTAAGTAACCTTAACCTTTTGGAAATAGTAAAAAAAGGGTCAGACTGGTTTTCTATAATTCTATGAATTACTAGAGTTTGTTTGCCAATTGAAGAATTAGAATTCATCAATCATATAATCCTAGAAAACAAGTTTGGACCTTTTTTTGGCAAATATTCACGAGAGGGTCACGAAAAAATACATTGCCAAACGGAGCCCGCACATTGGACGTACGTGTTTTTTTTTAATTATTTTTTGGCAGATTTTGTTAAGTCGCATACAAATCGTTATCACGTAAACGTTTTGAACTCACGTTTAAATAATTCACGATTATCCCTCGTGAAAGTGATAATACTTTGTTCTCGTCTTCACGATTTTTCCATAAAAATATTTACATGGCTTGGTGTGTTTCTTTTATGATTGTTATTTCATTAGTTTCCCACTGAAAAACACTCGGGTGTTAATAGTTTTATTAGGTATATTATTTTATATAGTGTCATAATCATGAGTGGTATTTTTTACTCGTTTGTCAATATGATAAAATGTATTTGAATTGGCTCAACAACTTTTATGCTAAGTATCTTTCGTATGAAAACTTGAGCCAATTCTTATCAGAATAAAGATATAGGATATAAGTCATTCAATAATTATTACCTCCACATAGTGACACATTTTTTTTTGTAACTTTTAAGCTTATCAAGCATAGGGATTAGAGGATATTGTAGATAATTTAATGCAAAACTTAAAATCTGTCTCCGAGTGTAGATTTGACAAACAAATAAGTCGCCATAACAAAATTTAATGCAACGCTTACATATATTCACAACGTGCAAAAACGGAACAAAACCTTTGGGTGGATCAGAAATTTTTGTCACCCGTACCTAACTCGAAAATGTAAAAGTTCATTAGTTAACCTTGTCATTAATTATCGTCCCTACACACAGTAGTTATAGTAGTAAATATATAAATTCGTTGCCAGGCCCCAGAACAGCCAGGTCGCAGCTTCAAATTCTGTTTGCGAATGTTTTTTTTCCACTCGTCCTATAATCAATGATATCAGAACGATAATGCTCCAATTACATATACTGACATTATTCACGGAGGAACAAAAAACATTATATACTTATTTAAAACAAACCTTTAATTATATTTGCTGTTATTACGCTTCTTATACTATATCTTATAGTGTCTTTTGAGAAAAAAATCATCTTAGAACTAATAAAAATCTAAATGTAATTTTTTTTAGTATCATTAATGTGTCCTTCTCATTCTGACCCATTCAATTGTTAACTTCCCGGCCTCTACAATAAATGACTATTACAAAAATTGGCAAGTACCCTATTGTTGCGTGAAAGTGATTCTCCTGGGTCGGCAAATTACATTATGTTATTAGTTATTACTGTATTGTGTTATGCTTATGCTAGCGTCCCACGTCATGCGCCGGGCGGCCGGTCGCTTTACGTAAACCGCCGACTTTCACTGCTTTTCCTATTAGGTGATGGTCGAGCCGGTCGCCGGTAACGATAAGCGGACGCTACCTAATTAATGACGAGTTATTGGGTTGTATGCCTATGGTCAAAACGGCTAAAAAACTTACGCACTCACGCACAGTGTGTAAAAACAGAACGATAGGATATTTTGACGAATAGCACTATAGAGTCGACATTATTTGACTAAACGCATCATTAGCAAAAAAAAAAAATTTTTTTTACGAAAATCAGTTTTGACACACTCCATGCAAGATCAGTACGGTTTTGTTTTCTAAGGAGGCCTGGAAAACCTGGCGTCACTTCGAACCTTCAGGAACTTTTGTGCCAAACCCCTATCCACCGACGGCGCCCCAAGCCGATTTGGTGGACTTCACACACGCCTTATTATTTCTTCTTTGACATATGCAGGTTTCCTCACGATGTTTCCCTTCAAAGCATGTGATATTATAAATAAACCGTACTAAAGTCTCGAAAAACCCATTGATATACGGGCGGGATTAAAACCCACGACCTCAAGAACGCAAGGCACAACAAACCCGGCTATCACGGCCCTTTTGTAAACTGTACATAAGCATTAAAAAAAGTTCTTCAATGTATGCATGTTTCGATTTTACTTCACCGAAAAATCTATAGAATAATTATTATTCTTAGTTCATAAATACACGTTGGTAGGTTTAAACCGGCTCTGGCGTGAACCCATGACCCTTGCGTATGCAAGGTAATGGCTACCACTACATCCATTTGCGTCACTTAAATGAACTTTACGCAATGCAACCAACGTTTTATACGCAAACTGATAGGTAATAAATAAAAGAATAATATGGTTAATTAATCCTACTATAATATAATAATAATTAATAATAATATAATATAATTTCTTCACTCTTTCACGTAAAAACTACTTTTATTTAATGACGGATTTTAATGAAGCTTTACAATAATATAGCTTATACATCAGAATAACACATAGGCCTACAATTTATAAAGATATTGTGTGAATTGTCCAAAATATCAAGTAAGTAGGAAATACATAATAATTTGTGATGTTAAGTTGTCCACGCGGACGAAATCGCGGGCAACAGCTAGTATAATATATATTTTATTCAGATTATAAGAACCATATTTGTTAGTATACAAATTTATAACTATTTTAGTTAAAATATTCACAGCTTATTTTAGATACTTTTGGTACAGGAAGGTAATCTTAAAAGTAGTCGTAAAATTGTTCATTCGCCCCTCTTAAAATAACTAAACATATTGGCGTTTTTATTGCAATAATTTTCGTGCAATTAGGAAGAGGAAGTACGAATTTATTGTATTTGATTGATTAAAATATATCGTAATAAATAATTAAATATTTTTATTAAGACTCTTATGTCTAGAACTATATGTATTTGACAGCTTGATCTTTGCTGAAGGTCAAACTTAATTGTTCAATTACTGAATAGGTACTGTTACCTCGAAAACTTCCACAGGTTATTGCCGGTCACGTGGTTCCTATTGTATAAGATAAGACATTGAGTTTGTTCAGTATGTTAATATAGGTAGGTACCTAATTTAAGCTATATTGAAGACAGCGCTAGAACATGCAGTGTACAATTACTACTGTTAGCTATTTAGCCCATTCGTAGAGATTATTCCAATTTATCAACTGAATTCAGTAGGAAAATTGGAAAAAAATCTCCTCTCGCTTTGACAGCAAAACTTTTTTTACTGTTTTTTATCATATGAACTATTTACAGAGCCGTATCAGTAAGTAGTAACATGCATTAGTCTAATAGTTCATTACATACATAAATACGCCTTGGTCCCAGAGGGGTAGGCAGAGACGAGGTATCGCCACTTTGCGCAATCTAATGTCGCAAAGCGGCTTCCCTTCGCCCGCTTTTTGCCCCGTGATATCCCAAAGTACATTAACTATTGTATAATTTGTCATCGGACAATACTTTCAAAATATATACCTATTTATTTTAAACCCGAGTTTAATTTTTTAATATAAATATATTTGCCGTGGCTACACAGCTTAGGTTGGCAATGTTAACAATGGTTCGACGATATCATGAACATTCTCTATAAAAAAAAACGAATGTAACAGGCAGCACCTAATCCCAAAGTCAATGTCAGCTATTTATTTATTACTAGCTGTGCCCGCGGCTCCGCTCGCGTGAACTTCAGAATCCGCTCTATTCCCGCTCCCGCTCCCGCTCCGGTTTGCATTGCCTCCGCCTCCGTTCCCGCTCCAACTCCCACTCCCCTTTTCCCACGCCCACTCTCGCGACCACGCCCACTCCCACTCCTACACCCACTCCCACTACCAGCTTCAAATGTAGTCCAAACTCATCGCATGAATATTATGGAAATACTATTATTATGTGCAATATATTGCATACTAATCTTACCTACTAATGAATTTGAAAACTAAAAATGTCCATACCTTTTGATTGAGTAAACCGAATGCGATGAAATAAAAACTAAATGTTAAGTTAAGCCCCATGTTTCTGTGAAAAGTCATCAAAATCCGTTCAGTAGTTTATAAGTGATGCGTGCACAAACTGACAGACAAAAATTTCAAAAATGATCGAAATGTGTTCTGTTGCTTATCCTTAGACGCCCCAATTTTTTTTTGCAAATATCTTCAGTGTACAGGCGCGATGTTTACGATTTTATTTATTAGATTAACACTTTTACACAGCATTAATTACAGTTACACAGTAAAACCACGTATGTTCCTCAGTTTTGACCACTCCCCAAATATATCCCTTTTTATCATTATTACATTGGATACTTAATAAATTATTTGTATTAATTGCAGTGCGCTCAAGTGGCGACCAACGTGGTGGAGCAGAAACACCAGGTCTCCAGAGCGAAGAGGAGTAGAGCTCTAGGCAGTAAAGCATTTAGAGGCAGTACAATCTGGTTTACGGGGCTTAGCGGCGCCGGAAAGACCAGTATAGCCTTCGCGCTTGAGGCCTATCTAGTCTCAAGAGGTAAGAAATATTAATTTTATACGACAAGCGGCCCGCGGCTCTGTGGTGTGTGTCAACCTGACTGAGTCTGCTTCCTTTCATTCTCTGTACTGTCTATGAGGCCAGCAGCATGTTTACTTTAATAAGATTCGTTATCTTATATCCTTATATAAAACGTAAATATACGTAGGTGAAAAGAACATTTATTTAATGTTGAATATTACGATAATTTCTATTCAGACAGTGTGATGATGGATTACTAGTAAGTAATTTGATACTTGGTAATTTAATAGCTTTTGTTAGCAACTCTTTTTTTGATACATTTTAAACACATTGCCATAAAATAGTTCGCAGAAGCACGTCGCACATACATTTTAAATTGACTCCCTGATAATAAGCGCCTGCTATCGCCCATTACCAATTGCACCTTTACGTACATTACCATTCTGAGAGCTCGGTAGAAATGTGTACCACGTGCCAGCAAATATCGACACAAAGAAGCATAAACGCTGTATTATTATTATTGTATTTATATTCGAATTCGTTATCAGCTAACACATCTACGTCGAATGGTCTGGGTCCAGTGTCTTTTTTCTATTAGCCGCAGAGACACGGCCCAGACTATTCGGCGTATCAAGTCTGATTCTGAATTTGCAATAACATTTTTTTAAAATCGAACGGTTATGCTATTTTGCGTCGAACTATATTGACTTCAAACCGGAACTCAGCAATGTACAATTGCTGTTTAGCGAGAGTTATACCACTTATTAAAAATAATAAATAATACTTATACAAACATTAGTTATTCTGTGCTAGGATTCAACTAGTATTTCCCTCTGCGTACTATGGAAATTAGACAAAGAACAGGTTGGGGAGTAGAGAGAGACCGACTGGGGAGTCTAGACCCATTTATCTCTCCCCAGTGAAAATCGAAGCCCAAGTCATTGCTAACGAAGCGGTCCATTCATATTTAGGTTTAGGAGGTATTTCTTTTATACTCTTAATATTCCTCAGGTATCCCGGCATACGGCCTCGACGGCGACAATATCAGGACCGGCCTGAACAAGAACCTTGGCTTCACCAAGCAGGACCGCGAGGAGAACATCAGGAGGGTCGCTGAAGTCGCAAAACTATTCGCCGACAGCGGCGTCGTGTGCCTCTGCAGTTTCGTTTCGCCATTCGCTGAGGTGAGCAAAAGGGGTAGCTAGCTGGGATGGTTAGATCGTATTATTTGACGGCCTCAGGAGTAGGTCTGATACAGATGTCAGGAGGATTGCAATTACGTCAGGATGGTTTAAAAAAAAATACTTTTCGCTGAAAGCAGCGTCGTAGTCAGTCTTACCTCTCCAGTTGCTGAGGTGATCAAGTTTGGCAACAAACTTGGTTGAAGAGGCTACTACATATTACCCGTTGGCCTTGTAACCAACTTGACATTTGTTTCTAATGTGCTCCTCATTAGAAACAGATGTCAAGTTGGTTACAAGGTAGAGAGCTAGAGCCCAGTCTTACTCACGGTTTTTTAGGTGCAGATGAAGTGCTATTAAAGATAATATCGAAGCTTAGTTGCGATATATGAGTCATAAGTAGATGTGTAGTCGATACCCATTCGCTGTTTAAACTACTTAGATAGTAATGTCAAAACACATAAGTGTATTATTGTAATATACTATGATTGTTGCCGTGTGGTTTCCGGTAGAGTAGAATAGGACCACTCTAACTCTTCCCGTGGATGTCGTACAAGGCGACTAAGGGAATACATTATAAAACATCAATCAGGCCTCCCGAACTCGTCTGGCCAGCGCGGTGAGTGTAGGCCGAATCCTCCGTCTGTCTCCGGCAGATGAGAGAGGGTTGTGCTCCTGCAGTGGAGATAAAAATAACCTGATGACGACTATGATTGATTAAATCATCTAGTCTATATCGAATATAGTTTACGTACGAAGGTGAACTAAAGACTTGATCTCAATCCTCACCATAATCTTAATTGATTAAAATTAACTAAACTCGCATTGAGATCAATATACAGAATAGGTTGATGATGTTGATGGTTGATGTAACGTATAAATTAACACAGTTAAATATTTTTAACTTCCATTCCATGAACTAGTTAGTAGTAATTAGCTAAATAAGTAACTAGTATATTGAACCAGAAAACTTTTAGGGTCGGTGACATGATATCTGTGACATGACAACGCTGACAAAAGAGTTAAGAGGTTAACGACATTCTTGCGATGAAAAACTATTAGATAACATGTTTCATCTCATTACCTTACGTCGCCAAGTAAAATGCAGCATCTGTCTGTCTTGTACTCTTAAAACCTGTGAACTTCTGGATAGATTTGGTTTTTATGTAGTTTTACTGTTATTATGAGAGTGTCTAGGAACATGACTCACCAAGGTTGTCCTAGGTCCAACTTGGTGATATATTGGAATAAAGTAGATGGCGCTGTTGTCTTCGTCGGCGAAAGGCCGAAAAAGAAATGTAGGAGTAGTTTTTCGCCATTTTATGATTTTGTTTAGGAAAAGAAAAGCAATTCTAATAAAATAACTTTAACCTGTATCATACACCGTATTTAATCCTCACTTTAGAATAAAAAGTAACGAGAACATTCCAGAGCAGTGAGGTGAAATGTATGTTTTCGCAAAAGTTTGAAAGCATTTATAGGTATAACCTCTATGACTAAAATAATGAACAGTTACGATGACTGTGTAAATGTAATGAATGATGATTGATAATAAGGACTAATTTGATTAAATAACTAGTTAAAACCATGTTAGTGACGTAGCGGTGGTAAAATCAGATTAGATTTAAAATAAACTCAATTAACATAATATTGTACAAAAGAATAAATTTTTTAAATCCTTATTAAAAAAAAAAATCGATAAGATAATGTAATGTTACAACATCAGCAACTATTAAACCTTATTGACACTAATGTCAATAAGGTTTAATAGTTGCTGATGTTGTAACATTACATTATCTTATCGATTGTTTTTTTTTTCACATACACTACCGATCAGAGTGTAGGCCTGATTCATTGGCGTGCAATCGTATATAATACCATGGTATGCAGTAGGTACGACTGAATATCAGACGCAAACGGATGCACTTACGCCCTTTGTTATTATTCTAAGCTTACGCCCTTCTGCAGTCGAAAAGTTGCATATTGATCGCAGTTTTCAGTCGCTTTACAGTTGAAAAGACATGTCTTAGAGCCCTTACGGTTATTAATTATTTTTTCTAACGAGTTGTACAACTTGACCCACAAACATAAAAATGTTAAGTTATTACGCTAACTAACGAGTCGTTGTTACATTTTGTTATCAAAAAGCATATTTTTATTAAGCATATTATTATTGCCGTGTGGTTTCCGGTAAAGTAGAATAGGACCACTCCAACTCTTCCCGTGGATGTCGTACAAGGCGACTGAGGGAATACATTATAAAACATCAATCAGGCCTCCCCAACCCGTCTGGCCAGCGCGGGGAGTGTAGGCCAAATCCTCCGTCTGCCTCCGGCAGATGAGAGAGGGTTGTGCTCCTGGAGTGGTGACAAAAATAACCTGATGATGATATTTTTATTATATTGATGTGACATATTTTGACGTGTTGTCTGAACTACACTGTACCTACTTAGTAGGCGTTTAGATACGTAGTGGCAGCCATTACGGAAGCAGTACTAGGTTGCCTTTTAGGTTTATTCAGTTTTAGCGATATTTAGTGTGTAATGATCACCACAGTACTCATTAATGTTTGTGAATAAATAAATAAATATGTGGGGACATTTCACACACGGCCACCTGATCCCAAACTAGGCAGAGCCTGTAATATGGGCATCAGACAGCTGATATACATAAAAAGATATATAATATAATATATAATTATAACATCCAGTCACAAGGCAAACACAAGTGCTCATCACACGAATGTTTGCCCTGGGCGGGATTCGAACCCGCGACCCCGAGCTTCGCAGGCAGGTGTACTACCGACTAGGCTACGGGGCCGACAAATAGAACTAATTTATCGATAATTCAAATACATTTGTGCAATTGCAATGTCCTTTGCACTTATGCAGCTGTAGGCCACCTCTACGGAATGCAGATAGATAGATCAAAGGTGTTATCCTTTTATTTGAGCGACACAACATCAGTACTCTAGTGGCACAACCCACAGCTTTACCCTGTTATCCATTTCCATGTTAGTGTTCGTCCTATAATATACTTGACATTGACATAATCCTAAGGAAGGCTATTTTGGGAAGAAGAAGTAGGACTTAATGCAGGGTCTGCCTGGGTTGTTACCTCTTCCCTATTTCTGTCTTTGGTGTGGACAACGAGTGGACATTTACTTTGATCTTCAAGCATCAAAGACTAAAGCTATTAGCAAGCCAACCATGAGGTAAAACCATAGTAATTTTTATTGTTCTATTAACAGGATCGCGAGGTGGCGCGCCGCATCCACACTGATTGCGACCTGCCGTTCTTCGAAGTTTTCATTGACACACCGCTCGAGGTTTGCGAGAAGAGAGACACCAAGGGGCTCTACAAAAAGGCTAGAGACGGACAGATAAAGGTTTGTTAATATTTTTAGAACGTCTCCTTAACCGTGGGACTTGTAAGCACGAGGCATCGTTAAGGGTTATGTACTATTTATTTATATTGGATTATATATCTTTATCAAAATCTTTTCATAAATCTTGGCACCCATCGGAGAACCGGGGATGTTGGCGCTTTGGGAGATACCTATGTCCAGCAGTGGACGGCGATAGGCTGATGATTTAGTATATATTTTCCGGCGGACGAAGAAGCGGTTTAAGCTAGTTTTTTATATATCTTACGGAATTACATATAGTTAGAGATATAAAATTAATTTTACTTGATACACTAAACTTCTAATACTTATGCAACTAATCAACATAATTAAACATGTAACGTGACTATCCTTCGTCCACCGTCACAGTGGTCGATGTTATTCGGTATACTTCCGCACTACCCAATTAGCACACTGGCGAATTATGCTGCTATTATATAGGTTAAAGTGGAGGTATATCGGTGTTAGGTGCACTAACACCTATATACCCCTACTATTGACCTATTTTATAGTATATAGTTGCATATTTCGCCAGTGTGCTAGTTTGTTTCTGCGTCTCTGCTATATATATAGATATAGTCTTCATTAGAACACTAAATAAATAAATATGTCAGACATTCACACCAATTATTCAGTCCCAAACTAGGCAGAGCCTGTGATATGGTTACTAGATAACGAATACACATACTTAAATATATAAACATTCAAGACATGGGTACAAACATTCATATTCATCATACGAACATTTGCCTCTAGCGGGATTCGAACCCGCAACCTCCGGCGTGGCAGTCCGAGAGCTACCCGTTCCGCCACGGAGGTCGTCAATTGACTTCCTGTACCTTTTTTTTTTTTTTTTTACGGAGTGGAAATGAGTTGTCTCATCCCCCCGGTTAGGGTTACCAGGGGGTATGTGGGACTCTCCCTCCAGGCACAGTACGCTGTCGTACTGTGTGGAGGGCATACCCACTAAAACCACTCCGGCGTATTTCCCGCCCTGCCGTAGTGGGGGGCACAGTGCGTTCTCCGAGGAATTCAAGGCTACTGTGCCCCCCGGCAGCCCCGGACATTACTCTGCCGGGGCACCCGCGCCAAAGGAGGGAGGAATCGCCACGCCAGCGACCCCTCCCCCAGACGGTGTGGAGCCGTACCACAGTGTGGGTCCCTCACCCACCTGGCTCCACTAGAGGTTTAGGCGGGCGGCAAAAATTGCTCGCCGTCTTCCTCTCCGTCTACGCCGGAGCGGGAGTGCGTTGACATCGTCTTCGCGCTCCCGCTCCGCGGCCTCCTTTTGCGAGATGACTTTCTCGCAAAAGGAGGCCACCGCTTGCCACGACCTCTCGCTGCTCAACATGCAAGAGACAATGCTGTGCAGCGAGAGGTCCCCCACACCCAGGGCCGCCGTCAAATCCAGGCGCTCCCGGTCCCACCGCCCGCAAACCTCCAGGGTGTGCTGGGCGGTGTCGTCAGGAGCGCCACACTCCGCGCACTGCGGGCTCGGCTCCCTCCCAATATTGTGCAGGTAATGCCCGAAGCACCCATGCCCGGTCATTACCTGCGTCAAGCGGAAGCCGAGTCCGCCCCGCCTCCTTCCCACCCACTCGCTGAACGACGGGAGGAGTGCCCCTATATTGCGGGTCCCATAGGGGGAGTCCTCCACGTTGTTCTTCCACCTGTCGCGAAGACGCGTCGCCGCCATTCGGCGCGTCTCCGCCACCTCTTCCGGGCTAGGGCGTTCTCCTCGCGCCCTAGCCTCCGACCGCGTCCTGTAGGTCTCCGCCTGCACCTGGGCATCGAGTTCCCATGGCGGGGTGCAGGCGAGGACGCATGCCGCCGCAAACGACACCGTGGTGTAGGCCCTCACGATTCGGAGGGCCACCACCCGCTGCGGCCGTCGGAGGAGCCCCTTGTTCCGGGCAGACAACTTGTCTGCCCAGATCGGCGCCCCGTAGAGCGCCATGCTTCGCACGACGCCCGCGTACAGGCGCCTACAAGGGACCCCCGGTCATCCCACATTCGGGAGCAGCCGGCCCAGGGCCGATGCTGTCCCCACTATTCGAGGAGCCATTCTCGCGAAGTGCTCCCCGAAGTCCCACTTACGGTCCAGGACATGGCCAAGATATTTGATGTTGGCCTTGACCTGGACCCTTTCCCCCCCGATGCGGAGCGTGTCCTCCCTCCCCGGCCGCCATACCCTCCTAAGCGTGCCGAAGGCGATGGCTTCCGTCTAGGAGAGGGACACGCTCAGCCCTAGCGAGCCGATGCGGCCGACGACCAATTCGGTCGCCACCTCCGCCCGCCGCCCGGCCTCCTCGTACTCCCTCCCCCGCACGGCCACCATGGTGTCGTCTGCGTAATAGATGGTGATCATGCGAGGGAGCTGGACCCCCCTTAGGACCCAGTCGTACCCGATGTTCCACAGGAGCGGTCCTAGGACCGACCCCTGTGGGACACCGCAGGCCGTACTGCGGCCCACCACTTCCCCACCCCGTTCGTAGAGCACTACCCTCTCCAGCAGGTAGCTCTACCTACGACCGAACACGATCCGCTCCAACATTTTCCCCATCTCGTCCAACAGGACTATGGGGCGATAGCCTGAGGGACTGTCCGGTGGGCGGTCTTCCTTCCTGAGGAGGCATAGGCGCCCCTCTTTCCAGCATCGCGGGAATCGCCCCTCCCTCAGACAATCGTCATAGAGGGTTTTGAGGCGACTCCCGAGATGCCTCAGGGCCACAGGAAGTACCTTTCCCGGTACACCATCCGGTCCAGGTGCCTTCCTGCAGCCCCCGAGGCGCCTAACTACCTCCTTGAACTCGTCTTCTGTGACCGGAGGGGCGTCCTGTGCACCCTCCGGTTCCGACGACACGATGGACATTCGCGGCGGGGTATACCCCTCCGGCGCTGCTGGGAATAGACCCTCTACGACTCGCGCGAGGAGGTCGGGCTCCAGCGAATCCATGGGGGGGGGCACTCTTCATCTTGTTGCGAACAAGTCTATATGGCCTCCCCCATGGATCCCGGTCTAACGTCGCCAGAAACTCCTCGCGCGCCTCGTCCTTGGCCTTGGAGATGGCCAATTTGAGGGCCTCCTTCCTGAGTCGGAGCTCCCTGTATAGGAGCTCCTCCTCCTCGACGGTGTGCGATGTGCGCCTCCGGCAGTATCGATATACCCGGCGAGCTCGATTACTGGCGAACCGAAGGTTCGCAATCTCCTCGGTCCACCAGTAGACCTGCTTTTTGCCAGGTATAGCTCCCGCTCGGGGCATCGCCGCATCGCACACCGCCTGCAGCGCCGCGCGCATCTCCTGCGCCCTCTCCTCTACTCCCGAGGTGGAGGGCTGGGGGTGGCTCCATGCTTCCAGCATGGCAGCCTCGTCCATCATCTCCCGGTCGAGCCGGGAGACCGTCCAACTCGGGAGCCCTCCCCTGCGTCTTCTCCTCCCCCCCGGGCTGGGGGTTGGGGCTCCGGACGCGGTCTGGACCCTCATCCGAATATACAAATGATCAGAGAGGGTATCCACGTCCTCCAGGACACGCCAATCGACAATACGGGCGGCGATGAGGGGGGTAGCGAACGAGACGTCCACTATTGATCCCCCCTGCCGCCGCACGCAGGTGTTGACGGTGCCCCGGTTCAGCACCACGAGCCCCATCGCCGCCACCCAATCCCTTAGGGCATCGCCCTTCGGGTTGGTGACGGCGGACCCCCATTCCGCGCTCTTGGCGTTTAGGTCCCCAAGGACCACCACTTGGGCAGGGTTGGCCCTTTGGACAACCCCTGCCAGGTCCCTGAGGAACGCCTCGAACGCGCGCAGCGGCCGATTTGGGGAGAAGTACACCGCGACAAGTACGGTGTCTCCCCATTTGGCCGCCGCGAAGCCCGACCCGCACTCCAACGGAGCGAGGGGGAGAAGAAAATCGCCCGTCCTCGGCACGACCAGCGCCACGCTCCCATCCGTGGCCCCCACCCAGCTGGGTTGGGGAGGGACAAAGTATGGTTCCGCCACTATGGCAACGCCAATACTCCACTCGGCCATGACCTGCATTAGCAGGTCCTGGGCGCGAGCACAGTGATTGGCGTTGCACTGCAGGATGTCTAAATGCCGGTGTGCTGGCATTTAGACTTCCATACTCTGTACCTCCGGGGCCAGCGCAGCGCGCCTGGCGGTTGCTGAGGACCCAACCGGGGTCGTCCGTCCTCTGGTCGATGGGGGGGCGCAGGACCTCCCCCCCATCATATGGCCGGCCGGTCGCCTGGCGGCGTGGCACACCGCGCAGTGGGGACCCTGCTCTTTGCAGTCGGCCACCCTATGGCCCGGCTTGCTGCATCGGAAGCACAAGTCCCCCCTGTCTTCCGGTGCTGGGCAGAACACTCTGGTGTGTCCCACCCCCAAGCATCGGTAGCACCGCATGGGTGCTACCTCCATTGCCTTTACGTGGGCGGCCGACCACCCGACCAGCACGCGACCCGCCTCCAGGAGGATGTTCGCCGTGGTAACCGGGCACTGCAACAGGACCGACCCGGTCCCATTGTGCAGTGTCCGGATCTTGCCCACCTTGACCTGGGTGGGCAAGCACCCCCCCTTGGCCGCCACCGCATTGCCGACGGCCTCCTGCGTCACGGTTTCGTCGATACCCGTGAGCTGGAGGACCGCCATCTTGACCGGCCTATATACGGTGGCGACATCACCCACCACGGCCTCTATCCTCCTGCGGATCTCCTCCGCCACCTTTGCACCGTCGGCGCCGGGGACCTCGATTATACGGGCCCCCCCCATCGTCCTGCGGACCCGTACGTGGTCCACCCCCACCTCCGATATGGCGAACGATGAGGTCGCCCTAGCCATCACCGAGGCATACGATGCCTCGGTGGCTTCCGGCTTCAGGGCGACCACTACCGCAGCGGTGCTGGGGGTGGACATCCTTTTTATTGGGGCCGGCGTGGGCTTCTTTGCCGCCGACCGGGGTTGGGGATGATGGGAAGTGGTCTTCCCCTTCCCCTTCCCCTTCCCCCTCCCTTTCCTCACCACCTCTACCCACGATGGCGGGGGAGGTGGCGTCTCCGTCTGAGCCGAGGAGGTGGGGGCAGTTGCCTGACCCTCCTTCCTCGGCTGCGTCCTCTGGTCTGGCACTGCCGGGGGGTGAGCAGCAGCCACTTGCTGCTCCTCCCGTGGGGCCGGTGCCTGCGCAGCGGCTTTTGCCGCCGCGGCCCGCTTGCGGTCCGCCTATAGCGGGGGGCGGAGGATAGGCTCCGCAGGGAGCCTCCTCTCCACCTCCCCCAGGCGGACGTTTAGCATTTCTCCCATCCCTCGGAATCTGTCGTGGATGACCTCTCCGAGGGAGGCGAAGAGGTCGCGTTTAAGTTCGCCGATCAAGTCGGCGAGCTCGGTTGCCCCCGGTGTTCCGGAGGATGATGGCCCCCTGGCCGAATAGGCGGTCCGGAGGGCCTTGGTCTCAGCCTGCATTTGAGCAAGCTGCTCCCTCATCCTCCGGTTGTCCGCCTTGAGGCGGCGAACCTCCTCCGACACGGGGCGCGGCTCCAGATGGTCCGCGGCCTCCAGTATCTGTTTGCAGGCCGCGTTCATGCGGCCCCAGATATCCCCCTTCAAATTTCCACATTTGCGGGCCTCTTCATGGATGGACTGGGCGCCTCTTCTCACGGCCTGCTCCCACTCGTCCTCCTCTTCCTCCTCCGCATTCGCGGTCCCGTCAGTGGGGCCGCGCCCCCGCGTGGCACCCCCCTGCGGCTTCCGACCCCGCCCTCCGGTAGTGCCGGTGGGAAGGGGGAGCCTAAGGCGGTACCCGGCCGCCACGTCCGAGTCTTTCTCGGACTCGGTGTACGACCGGTCCCGCAAATGGTGCTTGGCCAGACCAGCTTGGGTCCCCGCACCTTTCCCCTTGCCCCTTCGGGCGGTGTTAATCTTGGGCTCGGAGCCAAGATCCCCGCCTCCCACCAGCTCAATGGGCCGTTTGGCGGCCCCTGAGCACACCGCCAGTCGCGCACTCCTTCGGACTACGCCCCCCCTGGGCACCTCCCCCTCCCCTTCGTCGTCGGTGACGCCGTCAGACGACGTCACCTCCGCCGACATCCTCCTAAGGGGTTTCCCCTTTGGAGGCTCCCCCCCCCTCTCCAGGTCCATCTCCTCCTCCCCCGCTGACCCCCCAAACATCCCAATCCCACAACAGAACAATAAACCAGCAAAAAACAAAAAGTTAGCAAAAAGTGGTCAAGCGTGACCCGGCCACTTTTTACAAACTTAAGGGGAAAAAATTCCCACTCCTCCCCCCCTTGAGGTAGATGGCGTGCTTGGTGTCCAAGGACAGACCAAACAGCCGGCTCCCTCCCCCAAAAAACACGAACCCTCCCCCCCTTCGATCTCAGGAGCTACTGCTCCCCGAACAACTTTACCAAGTTATCCGGGTAGTTTTCGCCCCTGATCCGATGAAAATAGCAATGCACGTTTGCCCCTATAACTTCTGAACGGAGTGTTCAAAAGTTATGGAACAAACGGCAGCCGAGAGGACTCCACAAGGCCTCCAACACCACTTACCCCAAAACAAAGAAAAAGTGAAGCTACCCCGCAAAAAGAATTTTTGATAAATTTCGGGCGAAGACGCTAAACTTCCGAGCGCTTGAAATCAACTCACGTTTTTCCCCACAATAAATAGAACCAAAGGTCTTAAAAATATGGGGAAAACGGCAGCCAACGGCAAACGCCGGGAAGAATTTTATCAGCCCCCGACAGATATCAAAAATTTTTGTTAACTATTTATAAATGTGAAATTAAACTTAAAAAGTGAAAAATGACAAGTAAAAATAGCCACAAACAAATCGATAATTAAATCCCCAGTGGTGCTGGTGCCCTAGAAGCAGAATCCCAACAAGGGCGACGCGGGACAGAACCCGCAACTTCGAGAGCCAGAACTCTCCCTACCCCGATGGCTTCAGAAAGCCAGAAACCGCGAGAGCGGGGAAGACGAGAAAGTGCACACGACCGACTTGGACGAGCGCACTGACCCGACTCTGACTTCCTGTACCTACAGTAACTGCTGTACTTACTATTTTTTGTGTCTGAATACATTGTTATAGGTATTATTGGAAGTAGTGATTGTTAAGCCACTTGGCATCTATCGTAATTTATTCGTATTGCGCAAACTGAAAAATCTGTTAAAGCCGTAGAATTCGTACGTGGAGTTGCAAACACTTCCGAATTACGAATGGAAATGGCTAGGTCAACAATCATTACTTCCGACTGTACAAATTATGACAAGTGTGTCATTAGTTGTAATTAATTAGACCTCAGAGGTAGTTGGTTCGATTCCCACTGGGACAGACAATTTGTACAAGTTAGTGCCAGTCTGGATGTTATATATGTAAATTGTCATATCCTAGTTGAATTCCCTCAAATAGTACAATGTAAGGGAATGCTGGAGAGAGGAATGCCTGTTTCGTCTATAGCATAAAAATTATTGTAACACAATGGAATAATATTCTGTAATGTTGCAATATTTTAAATAAATAAATGTGTATAAGTAAAAAAAAATTTTTTTTGTATTTTTTATTGTTTTTGAGCATAAGCCTCAATAAGGTCAATGCCAGCCTCGTAAGGACACACTACTTTGTCATTTTATTCAGATCTCATTCTGAAATAGAACTTAATAAATTTATATAACTGTTTTGCCTTATCGGATAAGGGACTGCTCAATATTATGCTATTATGTATGTATATCATGTATTTATATGAAATATTTATTTCGCAGGGGTTCACAGGTATAACCCAGGAGTATGAGCGCCCCGAAACGCCGGAGCTGGTGGTGCACACGGTGGGGCAGTCCATCGAGGAGTCCACCATGGAGGTGGTCCGCCTGCTCGAAGCTCAGGTAACGTTGCTATAACGCTCACAACTAGCGAACTCTGTGTAATTAATTATCAGGTAGGGTTGCCATCTCTAAAATCTGCCAATCTTGCCATCTCTAAACAAGAAGCACGAAAACCCCTGATTTTGGAGCTTATAACTCAGACTTACCAACAGTTTTTTTTAAATTACTCAGTAAAATAAAAATGAGTTAATTGTTATAAATAAACGTTTTATTGAAATCTTTAAAACTCGCACTACAAAAGAATTGAGTGCCCGGGCGCTCCCCGACAGCCCGGTAAACTAAGACAAATCCGGGGAATTCCTATTATCAGGGATAGGAATTAGGTAGTGTCATTTAAGTAAGTTCTTGCAACAAAATGTTTATGCGAATATTTCGGGATCTTTCCGATATTTTTATTAAAAATTTGTTCATCATTTGTTTGTCATTGATTTATACTCGACGTGCGCGACTTGCGTTAGTACGACGAGACAATGCACAAAAGACCTGTCATTGCACGTTTCACGTAGACTCAGGACACGATGAGCCCGTTGCTTGTTGGACTAGTCGACTGGATTATGATTCTTATCATTGTTCGCGCGATGAAGTCCACTGATGTTCTAATAAATAGATTTCATGTTAATATTCGCAGGACATCATCCCCCGGTACGAGACCTCAAGATTTGGCGTCGAGGAGCTTTTCATCTCCGGCAATAGGCTCACCAGCGCCATAGAAGAGGCTGCCAGGTTGCCGCAGATTGAACTTACCACTGTAGACTTGCAGTGGGTGCAGGTGGGTCCCAGCAACCGATAATTATTTGTGAGGGAGATAGGGATAATTTCGTGCAATAAATACATACATACGTACATGTGTACATACGTACATGTGTACATACGTACATGTATACATACGTAAATAAGTACATACGTAAACACGTACATTAAAAGTTCTTGTTTTCACAGATACTGTCGGAAGGCTGGGCGTATCCACTGAAAGGATTTATGAGGGAACACGAATACTTACAAGTGAGTATATAGATAGCGCACCGACTGCGAGATGCCAAGGACGGTATTGTATTCAAGATTTCCATGTACAGATTTTTTCGTTACAGTCCAAAATCAAAACTTTGTGAATTTATTTAGATTACTATTATAATTTTGTATACCTATTCTATTACTGGCTCCTGACACACGGGACATCCCATTTTAAACTAATTTAATGGATATGAGGCCTACATCTACTTTAATGATTATGTTTAAAAAAACGTGACTGATCCTCATTACAGGAAAATGAGCAATGTGCTCATCTAACTTATATTCTAATGCTTATGTTAATGTTTAGGTGGGTGTGTGGGAGCGAAGTAGGGAGGGTGGGAGGGTAGGAGGGAGGGGTGGTGGAAACAGGGAAGGCCGACGATGGAAAACAAGGCGAAAGAAAGGAAGGGTGGGCAGGAACGAGCGCAAGAAACAGCGTTGGTGGGTGGGAAAGATTATTCAATTAAATTAAGAACTCGCATGCAGTCTCTAGTATTTTACTAATATTACATAAACTACCTACTGTTTGACTTTAGTTTCTTACATTAAGCACTTTGCTCAAACATGCAATTTGGACATTCCGCGTATATGGGTTTTTGACGCGTGGAGTTCATTCAAATTCTTTGAGCAGTTGTTATAGTTCGACACATAATAATAGGTTATGCAAACTATGTATTATGGCCTCGGGTCGAATCTGCTTTAACGTAAATTTTACTCTATTTACATAAATTACGATGAAGATAATTGCAGTTGCATGTACACTTCGGTTGTAACTACAGTAGCTCGGAGCAGTACAGGTAGGTTACCAGTTACCCTCCTAATTATTACAATGTAATAATTATTATCATCATCATCAGGTTATTTTTGTGTCCACTGCAGGAGCACAACCCTCTGATCTGCCGGAGACAGACGGAGGATTTGGCCTACACTCCCCGCGCTGACCGGACGGGTTGGGGAGGCCTGAATGATGTTTTATAATGTATTCCCTTAGTCGCCTTGTACGACATCCACGGGAAGAGTTGGAGTGGCCCTATTCTACTCTATCGGAAACCATTATTATATCATATCATTAAGTCAGTACTTGGACGTGTACTGTTAAACATAAGCCTTTCGCAATGAGCACACTATCTTTCCCGTGGGCGACTAAGGGATTGCACCAGGGACGGGCAGCAGCATTCTCCTGTGTGTGTATTTTAAGATCATTACTGCGATCACCAATCCGCCTGCCAAGCGTGGTGATTATGGCAAATCCCCCAATGGACAACTTACCAAAAGTGGTATTCTATTGGGGAAGCCTATTTTCAGCAGTGGACGTCTTTAGGCTGGTGATGAATGAGCACACCGCCTCCGCCCTCCGCATCCAACCGCTTTCGGTTCATCTGCCGGCGAGGCGCCCCACGGGTCGCGGTCTCCCCACTGCCGCTAATTTTGGAATTAGACTATGAAAAAAATTATTACTATTAGTAACAATAACTTAAATTCCATAGTATACCTATATGCACCACTGTCCCAGTGCTGTGCAAAGATTGATCTAGTGTTAGAGGGCCTAAAGTTATATTTAGGATGAAGTGTAACCCGGTCAACGCCAGCGTAACACCTGTTAATACATTTTACTACCACACTGCCTTGAACCTATAAACCACAGGTTCATGCCACTAGCGCATTGCTAATAACCGTGAAGTTTTTTTTTATCGTCAGTGTAGTTACATATAACATCTAATAAATAAAATCGTAAACATCGCGTGTCTGTACATTGAAGATATTTGCAAAAAAAAATTGGGGGGTCTAAGGATAAGCAACAGAACACATTTCGATCATTATTGAAATTTTTGTCTGTTTGTCTGTTTGTTGGGAGGGAATGGGAGCGGATTCTGTAGTTCACGCGAGCGGAGCCGCGGGCACAGCTAGTTGTCAATATTACAGCACATCGTCATGTAGGCTACATTCTCGTAACTTACCGAACCCAACATTTGGGTGTTTTAGTTCTAGTATTAGTATTAAGTCTTGCTGTGTTGTTTCCGGTAGAGTAGGACAGGACCACTCCAACTCTTCCCGTGGATGTCGTACAAGGCGACTAAGGGAATACATTATAAAACATCAATCAGGCTTCCCCAACCCGCCGGGCCAGCGCGAGGAGTGTCGGCCAAAACCTCCGTCTGTCTCCGGCAGATGAGAGAGGGTTGTGCTCCTGCAGTGGAGACAAAAATAACCTGATGATGATGATAGATCGTTAAATTCACGACGACACGCCCCGCTACTTCTCGTTAGGGGTGAGCGCAGGACGCGGGCGGCTAATTGGAACGTCAGTATCTTAGTGTACGTATGCACACATTAATGATTAGTGCGTAACGATAGAACTAACACAGTGATAATATAACGCATGCGATTTAGAGAAAGAGTGGGAGTCACGACGGCACGTGAACTGTATGATCTATACCAATAACATTAACGTTTGTCCGTTTATTAAACACTAGCTATTGCCCACGACATCTTCCGCGTGGACGACTTAACATAATAATAATATGTGATAATAATATGTGGGGACATTTCAAACACGGCCACCTGATTCCAAACTAACATGGGTAACATGGTATTTCCCGTAGGAATAAGATGTTTTTTCGGGATAAAGCTATCCTATGGCCCATTCCATGACCTAAACTATATGTGTGCCAAGTTTCATCCCGATCCGTCCAGTGGTTAAAGCGTGATTGAGTAACAAACATCCAAATATCCAAACTTTCGCATTTATAATATTAGTAGGATGTACAAAGAATATTGAACTTTATTGTCGTTCCGCAGGCCCTGCATTCAAACTGCCTAACCCTCCCCGACGGGTCGGTCATCAATCAATCCGTTCCGGTAGTTCTGCCGGTGCCTACTGATGTCAAGGAGCGCGCGGCCGGCGCCGCGGCCTTGTCGCTCACGTACGCCGGCCGTCCGGTCGCCGTCCTGCGGGCGCCGGAGTTCTATCCGCACCGGCAACAGGAGCGCTGCTCCCGGCAGTTCGGGATATATCACACCGGACATCCGTATATCAAGGTGCGTTTTATTGCAATGGAAGGTAGAACTGCCGCTACTTGCCGCTCACGGCGCCACTAACACATAGAGAAAGCAAATGATACCTACTTCTTGGATATTATTTCTGGTATGTATTAGGATGTAATTTAATTACCTGATCTCATATATCGTACACAAATATAAAAATCATGAATCTATGTTTATTTCTTTAGTGCAGGTTTTAATTCGACCTTTTTCTTATTTCTAACAAACGCATTAAAATATTTTACTACATATAGTAGCGCCATCTGCATTTAGTTTTGAGTTTCACCTCCCATTTAGCGCAGTTTTGTTAGGTTTGATACTAGATATGATATTCATGAACTGAAAACTGGGGCGTCGTGGCGTTAAGGCCCGAATTATACGAGCTGGTTCTGCATCGATTTCGGTTCGGTCTGCAATTCACTAGGCACCACTACCTAACGTCGCTATCCTACTTATTATTAATTTATTCATTCTAAAGATAACATAGATCCATTCGTGTTAGTAAAGACTTAAACTACGTTAGTATTTAATAACTAAAAGTGATTTAGTCCTCTGGGTGAGTATCCACACCAGAGGACTGTCCAATCTATTTGCTATCATTTTTAGGATGCTGTTGTTGCTCCCGCGCACTCTGCTCAATAATGACGCAGTTTTCTTGCGCCAGATGGCGTGGAAGCCGTCTGTGCGCGCCTCGGCGAACATTGCCGATGCACTGCAGAAGCGCGGCAGCCGCAACAGCACCCTAAACGCATTATTGAACTGGACTCGCAGAGCATTGCAAGCCCCTTGGGTATATCTGAACCACAGACTTGCCGAGTACAGCGACGTGCAGTATGCTTTAAATAGCGTTATCTTAACTGCGTTGGTACATCGAGAAAATCTGCGGGCCAGCATGTTCGCCCGGACTGACAATGCTCTGCGTTCCCTCTCCAGGTCTACATCGTCTTTAAGTTCGGCAGTTACCAGATGCCCAAGGTATTTGAACTGGTGTACTCTTTTAAGAGTTATACCATTTAGTATTATGGGTGGAATGAAAGTCGGGCACCTGGCGCCAGCCCCAAAGACCATGTACTCTGTTTTTTTCACATTGTACATCAAACCGTGAGAAGCTGCATACGACTCACACTCAGCGAGTAACTTACGGAGTGCACTGACCGAAGGAGCCAGCAGAACCATGTCATCGGCGTAACTCAAATTATTGACACATACACCGTCTATTGAACACCCGACATGCATGCTGCTGAGTCGCTCGATCAGTGCATTCATGTACAGGCTGAAAAGCAGGGGTGAGCTTAACCCGCCCTGTCTCACCCCGCATTCCAACCTGCACGGATCAGACAGTTCACCCGCCCACCTCACTCGATTCTCCTGATTGAGGTACCAAAACCTAAAAAGTGAGATTAACTCCGGTGGTAGCCCTGTCTCTTTCAATTTTAGCCAGAGGATGTCATATGCGACTAAGTCGAAGGCCTTCGAAAGATCTAGAAAACAGGCATAAACAGACGTCTGCCTGTCCGTGTAGTACCTGACAGTGTGCTTCAAACTAAGAATGGCAGTATCTGTTGACAATCCGGGCCGGAACCCAAACTGAGCATCATGTAACTTGATATGCCTATTTAAATACGAGTTGAGCACACTGTCAAGTACTTTTGCAATAATCGTAGCTAGCGAAATAGGCCTATAGTTCGATTTGTCTGATACATCCCCTGTTTTACTTTTGACAATAGGCACCACCACAGTTCCCATTAAGTCAGGAGGTAAGTACGAGTGACTAAGACACAGATTGAAAATCATCGCGAGTACTCGAGAGAGGTGGGAACCAGCATGTCGCAGGTGTTCGACGCTGAGCCCGTCATGCCCTGGCGATTTGCCTCTTCTCATTTTTCTGATTGCCAATCTGACGTCTTTACCAAGAATTATTGTTGACATTTCCGCATGCTGAAGCTCAGCATCGACAAGTCGACATGGCGGTCCCAGGGGCGACTGCACTGCAAAGTGATCTCTAAAAACATTAGCGATATCTCTGGGGTTAGAGGCATCATTGACACTCACAGGAACGCCAGTTTTAGTGTTCAAACTATTTGTATACTTCCAGAAGCTCTTAAAATCTGAATTTGCATGATGTGTTGCCATCAAGTCCATCCTTGTCTGCTCTTGGTGTTTCTGGCACCATTTAAGCTTGCCTTTAAAAATCTTACGCGCTTCAACCATGTCTTTAAAAATAGGACCTGAAGGTGGTTTACCGGACTGTAACCAAATGCTTAATTTCAACCTAGCGTTCCTGTGAGCCCCACCCACGTGCCTATTCCAACCCGCCAATGTCTTTTTACGCTTGACAGTTTTATTCTCATAAGTGGTACTGGCAGCTTGACCTAATATATTTACTACATTACTATATAAATTGTATATAATAAGTCTATGGTAAGCGTTATCACAGTTTTTCCCAGAGCATTTTTGGAACTCAGAAGGAAAATCTATATTTTTAAGTTCATTATTACAACTGCTTTGATATAAACTAATCTGCTCTGCATTCCTTTCTCCCCATCTACGTTTATTACATTCTAAGTTTTTTAATATAATTTTATGTCTAATTACATTAAGATTACACTTAATTACTAATGGAAAGTGATCCGACCAATAAATATCATATTTCACATATGTATCTACAACACAGTGCCACGCGGCCCTAGTCACAACGCAGTGGTCTAACCATCGTCTACATCCGTGGGCTTCGCTTATAAACGTAAATGTACCTGATAATACATTTAACTTATTAATGTCAGCACAGATCCAATCTTGCTCGGCTGAGAATGCTAAAAGTTCATTGTAAAAACGCTCAGTTGGGTGCGCATTGAAATCGCCAAGTATAAAGACAGAGTCAGTGTTACTCTCTTCAATAATAGCACTTATCGTACTCAAACAGTCGGTAAACTCAGGTAAATTTTCAGCGCAATCAGTCGGCATGTACACACTGATAACCAACACGGGCTGGTCGTTTGTGGTAATACGTATAGCCGATACACGCGGGTTCACACACTGTATTACTGACACGCACTGAAATACAGCTTTACGCCATAGCAACGCGACTCCGCCGAACGGCCTCCCCTTGAGCATACCGGCGCTCGTGTCCACCGCTGATGTGCCCGTGCTCCCGAACTCCTCGTGAATAGACGCCAGGTACGGCAGGTCGCACGGCAGCAGCCATGTCTCCTGAAGAGCGATGATATCTGCAAAACTGCATAACTGCTTTATGCCCTCTTCAGAGCGTTTTACATTCTTACAGTTATATGTAACAAAAGTTGCGTTATACATATTTACACCGGAACGTTTCTTGTCTGTTGACCGTCAGGCTCGGGATTTCTATATGGCATGAAGAGGCGGCACGTTATACCGTCTGGCCAAAGCTCATCATTTAAAAACTTGCTTAATTTATGCCTGGTAATCATTATCTTATAAGCATTATAGCTTCTTTCTGTTTTCATTTTAATTTTCTGGAGCAAAACCTTTTCATTCGTTTTAGTGAAAATATATTCCACTATATCACTCTCTGAAGTATCTTTGTGAACATTGGATACGAACAAAGGGATTTTGGAATCAGCAGGTTTAAATTTGTCATCAACTTTGATAATAGCTTTACCTCTAATACTACTATCCTCCCTACTTTTGTACCTTTTCCTCTGTACCTGTATCCACTCTTCTTTGGGATAACTAGATTTCCACTCGCCTTGCTGCATCACTATCTCCGCCATAGACTTACTATTTTTCATGTTCGCACTAACATCCGAGTTCGCTACGGTGTTAGTGGCGGCCATACTCAGCTGTTCCGTCACGAACCGGTCTGCGGGGTTAGCCGTGATAGTTCGTTTCACGCATGTTCCGCTCGCTTGCGTTGGACTCGTCTTATCAGCAGCGTCAGGTGCAAAAGAGACGCTGCTACTCCGCGCAATATGCGGGGGTGAGCGAGACCGCAAAATAACTTGTTTATTCGCACTGATTGATAGTGGCTCGTGTTCTAGCGTACTATTTGCTGCATGGTGGGTGTTTGAAAAATTTAAAATACCGACCGGTCCACTATCCAACACATATATTTGTTTACATTGTGATCCATGTTAACAACAGATGCGTATTTCATGTCATTTTCCAATTCAGACCTTAGGTAGTCTAACTGATGTACTGTAGCATAGGTTTCCTTTATGGTTTTTACTTCAGATTGCAGCAAAACAATGTCTTTTAGCAATCTTGTCACATCGATGTGATCAAAGGACACTGGCGGCAATTTTTGTAGTTCTTTTGCAACAAAAATGGGAGTTTTGTCTGGATCTGTATTCTTGAAAGCGCAGATGATGTCCTCTATATCCTTTTGTTCTTTGTTTTTTCGCCGCGAGACATTCCGGATGGTTGTAGAAATAGACGTGAACAATAGCTCTTTCGCATCACTGATTTCTGGGGTGGAAAAAGCACTCACACCTAGCCTAACTAAACTTTCTTCGTCCATCACGTCTATTTTGTTCTGAATAAAACATAACAACTCGTTTATCACGATATTGCACTGTGTACACTTTAATGTTTTCGGAGCCATATTTTTCTGCACCCGACCGCTTACGCGACCGACCATAGACTGCCAACTTAGCCCGAGATCTGATCTGAAATTAATGTACTAATGTATGAATGATTGATAATATTGAAATTCTGTTTTGACTTCGTTTATAACATCTGTACCTAGTGTTACTTAATTCGAACACGTGGACAACTTAACAATTATTATGTATTTCCCGTAGGAATGGGATGTTTTTCGGGATAAAAATATTCTATGTCCTATTCCAGGCCCTAACCTATATGTGTGCCAAGTTTCATCACGATCCGTCCACTGGTTGAAGTGTGATTAAGTAACAAACATCCAAATATCCAAACTTTCGCATTTATAATATGAGTAGGATAGGATTATCTATTCTTAAAAGAAGTATTACTACCTAATAGCACCTTAAATTCTTTCAATGATTTAATTTCCAGATGATCAGCCAATCCGGGGATTGGCTGGTAGGTGGTAACTTAGAAGTGTTCGAACGGATCCGCTGGAACGACGGGCTGGATTCATACCGACTGACTCCTAATGAGCTGCGACAGAAGTTCAGGGAGCTCAACGCTGATGCTGTCTTCGCTTTCCAGGTAACAACAAATCCACATTTTTTTTATAATGGTACTAGTTTATCGTTGGGTAAGTGAGGGACAATACTGCTAGTGTCAAGTAGATAATGCATGAATTAACATTTAATTAACTAGAAATATAGGTTTGTAAAAAATATTGTGGTTATTTACATAAAAAGAATTATAGTTTAATTTCGTGTGTGACTAAGAACAGTGTTAAGAGACCGTTTAGTAACGAATAATACGTACAGTATGGCCACTCCCCGTCCCCTTCGATTCGGCTTCTCCGCCCATCAGTTACCGATTGGTTACCGGTGGTAAGAGGCGTGAGTGGCGAGTTTGAGACAATTTATTTAGTAAAATAAAAACTTTTTTAAAAACAAGCTTACTTACTAATACTTATTTTGTTTTCGTACGAGTACATGGCAAAGGAAAGGATGCCTTTTAAGTACAAGTTTCTTCCTTTTTTTAAAAAAAATTACGGGTTTGAGTCCCGAGTTTCGTTAAATTATTTTGAAAATCTATGAATGCAGTTTTACTTATTATCTCTTAAATCGACGTCATGGTTCCTTAGAACAAATTACTATATCTCTTACAGTTTCTGACTTCCTCGTACCACTGAAGGAGTAATTGCCCATACTGATCAGTCTTGATGATAATAATATATTTATTTCGTTCTCCACAATAACTTACAAGTTAAGTAATCAGTTGGCATTTTATGAAATCAGAAAACCAATTTCGTGGAGACTGATGCCTGAACTAGACATAGCCTGTTTTTCAGGTCACCATATATCTACATACATATATACATACACTATATATCGGGATCAAGACCAACTTTTGCAAAGTTCTGTCCTCAGTGGGATCGATTTTGAAATGATCTCTGTCGACCAAGTTGCTAGGCGAACGAGGCGTTCAAAATATCCCTATATCAAAATATACATGAAAATTCCTATTTTAGCTTTCTCATATATCTTCGATTTCATACAAGTTGTTCGGTCTCCAGTCTTAGTAAACACCATTTTGATTAACAGCTACGGAATCCGATTCACAACGGGCACGCTCTGCTAATGCAGGACACCAATCGCCAGCTAATCGAGAGAGGATACAAGAAGCCCGTACTACTATTACATCCTCTAGGTAAGCAGGTTAAATAATATAAATGTGTCGGTGAAACGAGATAAGAGGAGCTGATTAAATACTTAGGAGACACAGTACGTTTTTGCCGCGCCGTTTGGTGGCGCTAGCGTCGCGAAACTTGCTGACAGAACGTCGGGTGGGACTGGCGCAGGCGCATGGTCGAGGGACAGTCTTTGTTCGATATGCGTGCGGTGCGCAGACATTACTCCGACGGTATCGTCTACCTTTTAAAATAGTTACTTGATTATGTAGTGTAATTTCGTGTAGTGTCATTGAAGCCAGTAAACGTGTTAACTTTGAAACAGTTTTTAAAACTCAGTTTAGTAGCCAACCTCGACTAGGAACGGTACTATAGGTTCTCGTATATCGATGAGTCTGAGTCGCAAGACTAAGCTAGTACTTTTTACCCCTTGTGGCACTACGACAAATATTTACTTGTCATTTCATCATCATCATCAGGTTATTTTTGTCTCCACTGCAGGAGCGCAACCCTCTCTCATCTGCCGGAGACAGACGGAGGATCTACACTCCCCGCGCTGGCCAGACGGGTTGGGGAGGCCTGATTGATGTTTTATAATGTATTCCCTTAGTCGCCTTGTACGACATCCACGGGCAGAGTTGGAGTGGTCCTATTCTACTCTACCAGAAACCACACGTCAGACTTGTCATTTAAATTATAAATATACACTTGTCTAATACCAAACAAGGATTTTCTCCTGTGCTATGGGAATTAAACAATGATTGTATAATTCATAAATAAAACATCCAGACTGGGACCAACTTGCACAGAGTTGTGTGTCCCCAGTGGGAATCGAACCCTTGACCTATGGCGCTCGAGTCCAATGAGCAATCCACTGTATTTCGACTGATGATGATGATAATATTCCAAACAGGAGGTTGGACGAAGGACGACGACGTGCCGCTAGATGTGAGGATGAACCAACACAAGGCGGTGCTAAGCGAGGGGGTGCTCGACCCGCAGGCCACCGTGCTAGCCATATTCCCCTCGCCCATGATGTACGCCGGACCCACTGAGGTAATCATCAATTGAGTATTCGCTGCGCTTGCGGGGGTGATATGTGGGATACCCATATCCACCGATATTACATAGGTAAAATTAGTTAATAATACCCTCAATAGCTGAAATTGTGAACTAGTCAAATTATATAAATAGGAGTGGTATTCGAATTAAATTTTCAGAGTTCACTGATACTTGATACACAGCATACATCGTTTTATTCATAACCACCTATCTCCAAATCATCATCAATATTTTGCTTGCCCAATTAGTAACTTATAAACAGTTTATTATCATACCACAGGCTTTTCAGTGAAAGAAATATATCGTGAGAAAACCTGCATACGCCAGAGGAGGAGTTTCCCAAACTCTTTTTTTCCTTGTAGGGTTTCCAGTTGATGATTTGTACGGTGGCTAATTTTCACACCCGCATTTTTTTCTTTGGATCTTTACCATTATGAGTGTTTTCTAAACGTAGGTATTCAAGTCGCTTATTTTATATTCCTTTTTTTACAAATGTATCAATTGGTTGACTTTTTCTAGTATTGATTCAACTTTCCATTGTACAATTTTTTTTTGTCTGTACATGAAATTCAGCAAATAATTTGGAATCTAAAAGAAGGCTGAAAGAATTAAATTCAGTTTGATACGTGCTAAAAAAAATCATACATAAAAAATTAAGTATTTAAAAATTGAATTTTGAAAAAACGGCGACCCAGAAACTGCGACAAGAAAATTTGAGAATATAAAAATGAAAAAAATTGGTTGGGAAAATATACTAATAAATCCGTTACGAGTATTTTAATTAAATAACAATAAAATGCGCGTATTTAATCCCGAAACTAGGAGTTAATAATTAATAAATTATATCATACCAATAAAAATAACAATACTAACTTATATACCTAAGCATTATCATTACTAACACACTAACAAAATTATGGACTAATTACAGTCTGAAATAAAGTTTCATTTAATTTAATTTTAATAATTTTGATAACTACAAACAGTTAAATGTTTCTACAGGTCCAGTGGCACGCGAAATGCCGTATGAACGCCGGGGCCAATCACTACATAGTGGGGCGCGACCCGGCTGGGATGCCCCATCCGGACGGCAGCGGGGACCTGTACGACCCGCGCCACGGGGCAACCGTACTCAAGATGGCGCCCGGACTCAACGACCTTGAGGTTAGTAATGCTGTATGAACTCCTGGGAGAACGACTACATAGTAGGAGCGATCTTACTCAAGATGGCGCCCGGACTCGATGAATTTGAGGTTAGCAATGCCGTATTAACCTCGGGGCGAACTGTTACATAGTTGGACCTGATTCAGCCAGGATGCCCCCCAGGACGGCAGCGGGGATCTGTACGACCCGCGCCACGGGTAAACATGCTTAAAATAGTGCCCGTACTCAACCGCCTTGAGTTTAGTAATGCCATATGAGCAACGAGGCCAACCATTTCATAGGGATGCCCCTGACGACAGCCGGTGAGGTCCCGTTTATAAATGGCATATTATTAAGAATAAAAATTAAATTTTAATTTTTTAAAATGTGTAAAATTGCCCACGGCCTTACTATTGGTTACTACTCGGTTGCCTTTTATCGTAGCTTTATGGTTTCTTTAATTTCCTTGAGAGAACCACGAAGAAAGAAATATACGTTCTCCAATATATAGTCTCCGTCTCAATGTTTGGCCAAAGATTTTAAAAATGTAATACCTTTTTTTGTCGATCAATACTAAACATAATGTATTTGCTCTCAAATTTTAGTTACAAATATTTTTTTGTTCAGATAATTCCATTCCGAGTTGCGGCGTACGACACATCCGTCGCCAAGATGGCGTTCTTCGATCCGACGCGCAAGGAGGATTTCGACTTCATCTCTGGCACTAGAATGCGAGGTAGATTTAGATTTACTTATTTCACTAATCCATAAAACAATATATAAAATTATACAATACAATACACTTTATTGCACAGACAAATACAGTTGCACGTTATAGAAGTTACAAATAGTACAATTTAGGCGGTCTTATCGCTTTAAGCGATCTCTTCCAGACAACCTTTTGAAATTAAATGAAAAAATTATATATTATCTCAGCCATAATAAGGACTGTCAATGGAATATGGTAATGAATCTTATGCCATAGAAAAATCATAATAAAATCACATAATGTTGTCAAATTAATACAAAATAAAATAATGTCAGTATACAATGATGTATCTTAAGAGAATTTTAGTTTTAAAAATACGTAACGGTAACACGTAATATGGAATTGAATGACTACATACATACATACATACATAATGCTCACGCCTTGGTCCCAGAGGGGTAGGCAGAGACGATGTATCGCTACTTTGCGCAATGTAAATTTTCCTTAAATAACTAGTTACAGTAAAACCGTACCATGAACGCCTATAATAAGTTCATTGCTGGACCAAGTCTCCTGAAATAATAGTTTAGGCAAAGATAATATATACTAGAGTGTTTAGGTGGGGCGCTGGATCGGGATGCGTTCTACTGTTGCCACCTTCTCTTGATGAGTAGTCCCACTCCAGTGCCTCTCATATTTTTGTTTTGTGTGTACCCTATCATTTTTATTCAATGATTTTGATAATGAATACTGAGATGCAGACCGAACGCCCGATGGTCTGACAATGTTGAGGAAGTGGATACGTAAAACGATCTGTAAGATATACTGGAGATAGTTAGGAGAGGCCTATGACGATGAATGAACACTGACTAGATGTCAATATCTAATACATCTGGTTTACATCTGCGAGACTTAGCTATCTATGTGTAGATATTGTAAGACTTAAGCGCGAAGCACACAGAAGGCGAATACGTGGCGGAGGCGTGCTCCGGTTTTTTGTATTGTTCGATTTAGTATAAGACACGTCACACAGGAGACGGAATTTTGTATGCAGTGTACCGCTACCGCCACGACTCCGCCACTCATTCGTCTTCTGTGTGTTTTGCGCTTTAAGCCAAAGATCTCTATGTAATACTAGATGGAGCGTTCCAAACAATCGCTCTGTTCCACGCAAGTAGCCACAACTCTTTCACATTCACAATGAAACTTGTGCAGTTACTACGCATAACATTTAATTATTACTAAATATTGACGCTACGGTTAAATAATCAGTAATAATAATAACAGTAATAATCAGTGTCAATATTTAGTAAATAATTAAATGTTCTGAGTAGTAACTGCACAAGTTTCAAAGTGAATATGATAGAGTTGTGGCTACTTGCGTGGAACAGAGCGATTGTTTGGAACGCTCCATCTAGTAAGCGGAAGTTCCGTCTGATGGGACGGCACTGCCTATAGATTTATTCGCGACCACGAACTAGGAACTATAACAGTTATTTAAATGTAGTGTATTTATTTATAATGTATTTTATTTGAACAGGACTTGCCAAAGCTGGCAAAGAGCCGCCTAAAGGATTTATGGCGCCATCAGCGTGGAAAGTGCTCGCCGAATACTACCAATCTTTGAAATCCAAGATGGACACAAATTAATCGCAATGAAAACTGTAGGCCTGCAATCTTATTTCTAAATTCGTGACATTCAGAACTAATTCCTGTTGTATTTTCAATTTAATTATATGTCATGTAACTTTGAAATGCTTGTTTATAACCTGTGCCCACAAGGACCAGTTTTGAACGGAACTATGAAAACTATTAACTTCGGAGTAAGTGAGAGCTGTGTTTTCTTCCTCTATTCAAACCCATTCGTTATGAGCACACGTTATGTTCAAGTTGTTCCGAAATGTGATTTTAATGATTTTTGTCTACTTAAATATGTGCAATATTGACACTGGCTTTTAGGCCGTCTGTGTTATTCAAAAATTTACGTAAAACATTGTACGTTTTAGGTTCATATTTAATTAATTTACATTCCTTTTGGATGTATTTGAGATTACACTATTTTGTGTATAGTTTTGGAAACATTCCTTTCGATTTCTTATTTTCTTTTTATTATTGTTAATATGTATTTTTGATTATGAAAAGTTTATATTTCTTGGAATTATAGAATGGATAATTGAATGTGGTTTTCCAGGAAATCACAGATGCAATACCCAGTAGTGGGGATTTCCATATAAATTAACTGGTGGGGAGACGGCTGATCGATATTTCTGGAAAACCAGAGAATGAAGAACTCGGTAAACACTACTTCGGTAACCAAAAGAAACCCATATACTGGTAACCGTTAAAAATCGGTTATCGATAAAACTGGTCACTGAAACGATGAAAAAAAATATATACGCAAATTCTCGCTGTTCTGAATATAGACGTAGGTAACTCAAATTACCAAAAAATTGCGTAGCACCTCTTTTTAGTTTCGTGGTTACATTTTCGACAGTAATAGTAGATATAAATTGATCCTTTTTTAAATACAGCTTTACGTTGACTATTCTGAAAGCACACATTTAAAATAGTACAAAAACTGTCACAAAGCCTTATAATATTAATCGGGCTCAATGTTTACTACGAAACCCAAGAGAAGTTGCCTGTAAAATGTTCCAAATGTCAGTTACAGTTCGACAATCTTATTTGTTACGGTGATGCGGCGTCACTTCCAACCAATCTGTCTGACAGTCTTCATAGAAATACATTAGTTCTAATATTTACCACCGGAACAGAAAACATTGTCAGACTATACGCCTATTAGAACAGCGTTAAAATTTGATACGTAAGACTCGTGTATTTTAAGTCGTAAATAGCCTATTTAAAATAGGTAATATTTTTACTATAATTAAATAGTATTATCATTTATACCAGTTGCATGTTTGATTACGTTATTAAATTTTTATTTTTTTATTGTATAAAGGGATGTTAATTTTTAAGAGGTTTAAACATGAACTATGTAATTATAAAGAATAATATAAAAAAATGGGTGCTTTTAAAGCTGATAGATTTATTTAATACAATTATAATATATTTCAACGACAAAATGTATTTTAATTTCATCAGACGTAAACTTCTCGTGTAATTCTCAATGGCGACCTCCGTGGCGGAACGGATAGCTCACGGACTGCCACGCCGGAGGTTGCGGGTTCGAATCCCGCTAGGGGCAAATGTTCGTATGATGAATATGAATGTTTGTACCCAAGTCTTGGATGTTTATATATTTATTTAAGTATGTGTATCCGTTATCTAGTAACCATAGCACAGGCTCTGCCTAGTTTGGGACTGGATAATTGGTGTGAATGTCTGAGATATTTATTTATTATTTATTAATTAGTTTTCCCGTAGTTAATTATATTTTACCGTGGTAAAAGGTGTCATATTTGTTATCCGACACTGACAGCTTCGCGTCCGCGACTTACGTCCGATAGTGTGCACAGTGTAGTGTATAATGTACTATACCCTACCAGATCCAGTTAGTCGCTTCCGTAACTCGCTGACGGACGAGTCTGATAATGTATTTGCAGCATATTTTCTTTGATATGCCTCTAATTAGATAGGTGGTCTTCCTCTCTGCCACGTAATTCCGTAAAAGAACGCAAAAATGTTATCGTATTTAAAACGTGTCCGATAAAAGTGTGCGTCATTCCAGCATGGTGGAATGACGGTAAACGTACGGCAATATCATACGGACATTAAAAACACATTTATAATCTATCATTTATATCAGGCATTTCTCATATGGGAATGAAATGGGGATGAAATAAACCTTATAATAACTATGATGTAACATGATAAAATCTACACTTCTACACTAACATTATAAACAGGAAAGATTATATTAGATACTACTAGATGGAGCGTCCCAAACAATCGCTCTGTTCCACGCGAGTAGCCACAACTCTTTCACATTCACTTTGGAACTTGTGCAGTTACTACTCAGAACATTTAATTATTTACTAAATATTGACATTATTTAACCGTAACGTCAATATTTAGTAATAATTAAATTAACTGCACAAGTTTCATTGTGAATGTGAAAGAGAGCGATTGTTTGGAACGCTCCATCTAGTAGTACATAGACATCATTATTCGTTACAAACATACAAATGTTTGTAACGAATAAACTCAAAAACTACTGGACCGATTTCCAAAATTCTTTCACCAATAGAATTCTACATTATCCTTGAGTAACATATACGATATTAATTACTATAAAAAATTAGGGATACCTACTAAAACTTCAATAATGTAACCCAAGGTGTAAATTTTTTGCCATAAAATGTATGCGGGAGTGGGAGCGGGAGCGGGAGCGGAAATGGGAAGGGAGCGGATTCTGTAGTCCACGCGAGCGGAGCCGCGGGCACAGCTAGTTAAAACATTAAAATTGGTTTTTTGTTTGTTTACTAATTGGTAATTTTTGTCATTCTTTTCTATCGTAAATTTTGTGATGACTTCACTCGCTCTTACCCCTCGTATCTCTTGATCTATATTTAATATGTACTTACATCTGAAATTTGTTTCGAAAGTAAATTCTGCTTGTCAGATTACCGAAATCCAACCTTGTCAGACCTTGTCTGGAATGACGCACGCGGTGTCAAAGCCTCTTTTTTATTGATTTATGTTATTTAAAACACAATTGAGTGCACTTTTCCGACAAAGTGTTCATGCGTGAATTAATGATAACAGCTGCAGAAAGACAACACTATTGCAGTACAGGTGTAATGAATTATTGTTTGTTTATCCAAGAACCTTAAGCGTTGGTGGCGCAGTTGGGACTGCCTATTATGTCAGGTCGGAGTTCGATCCACCGTCATGAGTGAATCAGTGTAATTGCGGGGCCGAAGTTTTACAACGTCGTTATCCTATTCGGTGTGCATACACCTAACAAAACAGAAGGAAAGAAAGTCTGCATTACATTAACGATATTGTCTGAAAAATAAGCTTTAGGAATATTTACGCCTTAGAAGAAATATATCTGTCACATGGTACGCGCACTGCAGTTTATAAATAATACTTGTATTATTCCACTTCGGCCAACGATCTCTATGTACTACTAGATGGAGTTCAAACAATCTCTCTGGTCCACGCAAGTAGCCACAACTCTTTCACATTCACTTTGAAACTTGTGCAGTTACTACTCAGAACATTTAATTATTTACTAAATATTGACATTATTTAACCGTAGCGTCAATATTTAGTAATAATTAAATGTTCTGCGTAGTAACTGCACAAGTTTCTTTGTGAATGTGAAAGAGTTGTGGCTACTTGCGTGGTACAGAGCGATTGTTTGGAACGCTCCATCTAGTAATACATAGAGATCGTTGAAAATAGACGATTATTTGAACGACAAAGATACCTGGTACTATTGCTTCAGCTTCGCACAATCTTTATATTATTGTATACAAACTCATGATTTTAAAATATGTGTTTTTTGGCTGTTTCTTCTTCACTCACAGCGCTAACCTAACACCTAGGAAGCTGTAGTCGTGTATGTACCTAGTACTCGTGTACAATAAAGGATTTTGACTTTGATAGACAATTTCTCGTTGTAATTGCGCATGAGAATACGAGCAGTTGTTCGGTACTCACTCGACATGAAATTGCAAGTTGCTTGACAATCAGAAGGTGAACCAATCTAAAGTTCAAGTAAATCATTTGCCGCATCATGCTTGCCGCGGAAAAGGTCATCAAACTCGGATGATTCCGGCGAACTACATGTGTAAAAATAGTTATTCTGTGTTCGTATTTTACGACTCATAGTTGAGAAATTGCATAGTTGTGTGTGCCGTGAACGTACGGAAGTGTACTAATAATTGATAAATGATTTTCACACTAAGTTTGTTTGAAAGTAGTTGTCCAGATTCCTTCTTTATATTAGGAAATGCTATGGTCAACATCCAGAGAAGGAACAACGAAAGTGAAATAGTTTATCACCGTAAAATCTAATCCACCCACAACCTCTGGAGCTCTGGTTTTCAAGCGGCAAATGGCTGAACCACTCGCCATATCTTAGTGTAACTTAACAGTTTGATTTTCAACCTTAGACAATATAATTATGTTAGATCAGTGTATTCCGACATTCCAAGCATAGTAGTTATAGGCAGGTAGGTATACGTACTACGTAACACACTAAATAATAATAACAAAACGATAACATTATTTGTTGAACCTTATCGCTATCAGAATAAGTAATACCGATTACTAAACAAGCAACAATCATCTCTATTCCCTCACAACAAAAACTGTCCAACTGTATCAGTGTGATAATTTAATCGCATTGTGAGTACAGAGAACTTGTTTTTCTGATATTATAGCCCAGTGTCGCGCGAGTGTTGTTATAGGAAGGTTGTTACAAAATGGCGTCTAGACTAACGTGTGTAAAACAAGTTATATCTAAATATGCAAGTAAAACCGGGATTCGGTCTATGTCGCATTATCCTATAGACGATCGTGTGTTTGGATTGTCCAGTGAACAGCAGCAGGTTTGTTCAACTTCAATTAAAAGGGCTATATTCAAAGCGCGATTTATATATAAATATTTTATTTAGTGATTTCTATCGTCGATAAAGTCATTAAGGTCACCGCTCACGCGTTGAGTAACACTAAATAAATAAAAAAAAACTTTATTGATCAAAATAATTATGAAAAACAAATTTAGCACTGGTTCCCAAAACAGAAAGTCCCGTGTGTCAGGAACCAGATGACGCCAATTTTTTTGTTAACCGTGAATTTATTTACTAAAATTATCGATTAAAATCAATTTCAATGCAATTACTCTTTATTTCTCAATAATAAATACACAGGTACAATAATAATGTTTTAGTAGCTTACATTCGTACATCTAGGCGGTCTTATCGTTATCTTCCAGGCAACCTTAGGGTAGAGGATAAGAATAGCAAGTATATATAACAAAAATAGGTTTTGCAATAAAATAAAAGTAGGAGTATAGTTTGTGATAACATATTGTAAAAATTATATATTAAGTATATTGAAATACTACATACATATATGAGTACTTAAACAAATAAATGTATACCATGTATAAACCTACATTCAATAATGTATTATCCAATCACTTGTGCCAAAATTTAACCTCGAAGGTTAATGATTTAGTAGGTATGTGCACTAAACCTACAATCATTCCAACCGGTAGCGAAGTTCAAAACTTTGATACCGGGATACCCGTAGTAGTCAAAATGACAATTATTCAAAGTTACTTGGAAAAAATCGCTGAAAGCGATAAGACCGCCATTGTACACTAGATTCATCCTTCTATGTTTCATTTTTTATGTTTTTTGTCTATTGGTGCAAAATAAAGAATATTTTGATTTGACGACATTATTAAAATGTTGCCTGGCATGAACTACAAATTAAACGTGAGAGGACCTCCATAATTATTATACCTAGATATTTATTATTACGCGTTCAAATAATTATGTAAGTAGATATTTTAAAACCGTGTGCATCCAAAAGTATTTGATTGAATTACACTGAATTTATTGTTAATATAGCTTCGACAAACTGTCTTCGATTTTGCACAAAAAGAGTTGGCACCGAAAGCGGCGGAGATCGACAAAGACAACAAATTTAAGGACCTCAGAAGTTTCTGGAAGAAACTTGGACAACTCGGACTATTAGGTATATAACCTTAAATTATACACTGGTTCTCATATAAAAAAGTAAACATTAAGAGATCAAATTATATCAAAATCTATAATTCATTCAGTCATTGCAGTACGCTCAAAAGAACATCTAAAACTATACACCTTTCATATATAATTTACTAACTTCCTTACTAAAAAACTACATAAAATTAGGATACCTACTACCATTACTACCGACGTTTACTTAATAGAAATTTTCCAGGTATCACAGCAAATCCGGACTATGGAGGCACTGGAGGAAAATATCTAGACCACGTGGTTATTATGGAGGAACTTTCAAGGTACATAATAAGAAACTTTGCAACAAACAACGGTGTATAACTATGTAGGTCTCAATATTGGATAAAGGTCCTATTATAAATCGAGGGCGTGAGGGCCAACTACTATACAGGGTTACAGGAAAAGTCGTGCTAGATCCCTTAAGGGTGTGGAGCACCCATCATTTCTGACTTATTTCACTATGAAACACCCTACCCTAAACTTAACCCTTTTCGAGATATTCGACTTTTAATTTTTTTATTGAAAATTGCTGATTTTTAGGCTACTACATTTATTTTAGTTTATTTTGTGTATCTTATTATTATTATTATTGCATTTTTACATGTGTAGTAAGATGCTTTAGGACGTCAATCATTAAAATAGTGCACAAGTTATTTGAATAGACCGTAGTAGACAAGTGAACGAAAAGAAATAAAAAACATATTAGAAAGTTTATTTTTCTCTAAGGGATATCTAAAAAAAATATTATGGTAATTGTTCGGCAGATGTTTTTTAAAATATCTACGGTTCATCAGCTATCTAACGAGGTATAATAATGTAGGGTTTTATTCAAATGCATTCAAAAAAATTTAGTTTCATAGGCGACAGTGGAGAAGAAAATGTATACTTAGCCCTAAAAAGTAAAATAAAACAATAGGTAAGCATGAAATGCCATTTATTAAAGGTTTTCTCACAACTTTTTCTTTTTCTACAGTTCATGTTCAACATGGCCGCCTCTATTTCTAATACATTGTCGCATCCTTCTACGGAGACCGGTCTTCACTACGCCAGTGGTCAATGTGGTCCTCATTTTATTTGCTGCATCCACAATCCTTTCTCTTAAGTCTTCCACAGACGAAACTGGATTCGGCTCGCTGTACACGAGACTTTTCATGCAGCCCCACACATGAAAATCCATGGGGGTTAGGTCCGGACTTCTTGCTGGCCATGGCAATGGCCCACCTCGTCCAATCCATTTGTTTGGATAATTTGTGTCCAGCCAGTCTCTGACACTTCTCCTGAAATGGGCAGGGCAGCCATCGTGTTGGAACCACATGTCCCTGATCAGGTTGAGTGGCAGATCATCCAGCAAATCACTCAAGTCTGCTCTCAGGAAATTTTCGTAGCTTTCCCCGTTTAGATTATCCGGGAGAAAGTAAGGTCCAATCAAATGATTGGAGATAATGCCCATCCACACATTCACGCTGAATCTTCGTTGGGACCCCTTCACTCTTTTCTTATTGGGATTCCTTAGTTCTTTTAGGGCCCAGTAATGAGCGTTGTGATAGTTAGTTATGCCATCTTTATCAAATTTGGACTCATCCGTCCACAAGATATTTCTTAAAAAATCTGGGTCTTCTACATCAGCATTTAGCATAAATCTGCAAAAGTCCAATCTTCTCGCGGGGTCCCCTTCTTCAATAACGTGTACTGGCGTGTAATGGTACGGGTATAGGCCAGCAGTATGCACTGTAAACCACACTCTCCATTGCGAAAGCCCCAGATCACGGGCAACAATATTAGTGGAAGTAGTCGGATCCGCTCGAAAGCGTTGCACTATCTCATTGTCCTGTTCTTCGTCGTCAATTCGTGGTCTTCCCATGTCTGTACTTCGTCTCAAAACAGAGCCAGTTTCTCGAAGTCTTCGATAAACTCTGTCAACGTCTAAGTGTAAGCGTCTTAACTTGAAGGACAATAGGCGTGGGACCGTTAGAACTGCTACCTGGAGCGTCCCAACTACTTTTTTTCCACGAAATGTAATACAAACCCTAGATTGTTACACCTCGTTAGATAGCTGATGAAACGTAAATATTTTAAAAAACATCTGCCGAACAATTACCATAACATTTTTTTTAGATATCCCTTAGAGAAAAATAAACTTTCTAATATGTTTTTTATTTCTTTTCTTTCACTTGTCTACTACAGTCTATTCAATTAACTTGTGCACTATTTTAATGATTGACGTCCTAAAGCATCTTACTACACATGTAAAAATGCAATAATAATAATAATAAGATACACAAAATAAACAAAAATAAATGTAGTAGCCTAAAAATCAGCAATTTTCAATAAAAAAATTAAAAGTCGAATATCTCGAAAAGGGTTAAGTTTAGGGTAGGGTGTTTCATAGTGAAATAAGTCAGAAATGATGGGTGCTCCACACCCTTAAGGGATCTAGCACGACTTTTCCTGTAACCCTGTATACCTAGTCATATTTGCTAACACCCAGGACCGGTAGTGGTTGCCCTACCCCAAGACCCAATACACCTTAGCATTTCTTCTGCAGCGCAGCGTATCAGGCTTCCTTTATCAAAGTGTAGTACAGTGGGCTACTCTAACGACAAAATTAAAAAAAAAACTTGTTTGAATGCTTCTAGGGCAAGCGGTGCGATTGCGTTGTCATATGGGGCTCACTCAAATTTGGCCATAAACCAAATAAACAGACATGGCACCCACGAGCAGAAGAGCAAATATATGCCAAAAGTGAGTATTACCGTTGAAACCTGTATCGGGAAGATGGTAAAATCAGTGAACTCATCAAATCTTTTATAATAGCGTAAAATGATGTAAATAGTGATTTGATCAATGGTGGTGAAAGTTATCTCTTAGGGGCCAGAAAGACCTGACGACACTTTGAACCTTTGGGATATTTTAAGCCAAACCCCTTTCCACAAACTGTGCTCCAAGCTGATTTTGTGGACTTCACATATGCTTTAGTTTTTTTTTCTTTAGCATATACTTACATGTTTTCCTTCACCGAGAAGCCTTTGGTATAATAAACTGTACTTTAGTTTCGAAAAACTCATTGGTAATGGCAGGGTATCCTACACCTCCTAATATTTTGGGAGAGGCCTGATGGCCAGAGTAAACGGACTATTGTTATGTTTATGTTATTGTGAATTAAAAATAATTCCGGACTTCAAATAAAATGCACTTATGCATACCGAAGTATGCATACCATGTAACCATGGACGTAAGATTTTGTCTTCTATACTTTTTGAGTCTGGGATTCTTATGTTCCAGCTTAGGCAGTAAGCAACAAGAATCTAAATGAAAACTCCTACATTACAGTTGTGTTCCGGTGAGCACATAGGTGCGTTGGCCATGTCAGAACCCGGCTCAGGGAGCGACGTGGTCTCCATGAAGCTGCGGGCTGAGAAGAAAGGCGACTACTACGTGTTGAATGGTAACAAATTCTGGATCACAAATGGACCTGATGCCGACGTTTTAATAGTAAGAGAAATAGACGACAAAGATTTAATTCAGCTTAAATTTCGAAATTCAATAAATTAATATAAAAGAGTTCAATAAATAAATATTATATAGGTACATTATAAAATACACTTGTCTAATCCCAAACTAGGATTTTCTCCTGTGCTATAGGAAGTAAACAAGGATAGGACAATTCACAAATATAACATTCAAACCAAAGGGACCAACTTGTACAAATTTTACAAAGTTTTCTATCACCCACGACTTCTGGCGCTGGAGTCCAATAACCAAGCCACTAGGAGTTCAATGAAACGGGTATTGAAAATAAAACATGTCGCGTATTGAAAAAGAGATTACCTAACTTAGATGACATTATTTGTCATTTTTACAGGTTTACGCGAAAACGGACTTCTCAAGCAAACCACAACACGGCATATCGACATTCTTAATAGAAAAAGGCTTTCCGGGATTCTCGACTGCGCAAAAGTTGGACAAACTGGGCATGAGGGGCTCTAACACTTGCGAATTAGTGTTTGAGGACTGCAAGGTACCCATAACTTAATTTGTTTTTCGGCCTAGTGATGCAAAGATATGTTTGGTTTTTCTCGTAGGTATGAGAGAACAGGCCTATGTCCAGCAGTCGACGTCTAAGGGCTGAGATGATGAGACAGAATAAAAGCAAGGTAACGAGATGCAAAGAAGACTACTGAAATGTATAATTGACTCATCAGCAATATTAGCCCATTCATGTCTTCTGGACGTTTTCTCCAAGAGTGGAGGCTACGATTGGGCAAACGTAATGTGAGATGGTCGGCGCAAAGCAACTAGCAGTGCGAACTTCGCTAAACTATACTGAATACTTTTTAGGTACCAGCTTCCAATCTACTGGGCGAAGAAAACAAAGGAGTCTATGTACTCATGTCAGGGCTAGATTTCGAGCGATTGGTTCTGGCGGCGGGACCAGTTGGTCTTATGCAAGCGGCCATAGACATTGCATTCAGTTATGCGCACACCAGGAAGCAGTTTGGACAGCATATCGGAGAATTTCAGCTGTTGCAGGTACCTAACCTACACTTGCATCATACTAGCGTTAAAGGTTTTGATTGACATACCTAGTATGTTAGGCTCAGATGTTAGGTATCGAATCGTATGGATGCAATCTTTTTGGTCAGAAATTGAGGTAATCTACCATCTCTTTATCAAGTTTATTATCTAATAAACAATAATAGATTTTGATATATGTTTCAGTAGGTACCATGTTTTAAAGAAATAAAGAAGTTTTCAAACAGCAATCAATATACAGAACACATGTAGACCATGCTTATCTAGGTAGCTTAGTTTCACCAAAGATAATAAATTACTAAGTAGTTCACATTAGCAATTAAAGATACTTATACGGATTCATCATCATCATATCAGCCCCTAGAAGTCCACTGCTGGACATAGGCCTTCCCCAATGAACGCCACCACACCCGGTCCTCTGCCCTCCCATCCAGCCACTACCGGCCACCATCTTCAGGTCGTCGGTCCACCTGGCGGCGGGTCGTCCCACCCTGCGAGTGCCGATCCGCGGTCTCCACTCCAGAAGTCTGCGTCTGCCCCAACGGTCGTCGGTTCTGCGGCATAATTATGTGGCCCGCCCACTGCCACTTCAGCTTGCTAATCCTATCGGCTATGTCGGTGACTTTCGTTCTTCGTCGGATCTCCTCGTTACGAATCATATCCTTTAAAGAAACCCCGAGCATAGCCATCTCCATAGCTCGCTGAGCGACTTGGAACCTGTGGATCAGGCCCACCGTCAGTGTCCACGTTTCTGCACCGTAGGTCATGACCGGCAGAACGCACCGATTAAAGACTTTTGTCTTTAAACATTGTCGAATAGGCGACGTGAAGACTTGACGCAGTTTTTCAAATGCTGCCCAGCCCAACTGGATTCTTCTGTCAGCTTCTCTATCGAAATTGTTCCTACCCAACTGTTAATCTGTCCTAGGAAGACGTACTCCTGAACAACTTCAATATTGACATTTTCGACGATCATCGGTCTTAGGTCAACGTGTGAGTTGGACATGACTTTAGTCTTGTCTACATTCATCCCAAGACTAACTCGTCTGGAAGAGCAGTTGAGGCTGGTCAGCATGTCCTCAAGATCCTGCAGCTATTCTGCCATCACAACTATGTCGTCTGCAAATCGAAGGTGTGAGATGTGCTCGCCGTTTATACTTATGCCCCGTCCTGTCTAGTTCAGTGTTTTAAAGACATCCTCCAGTGCGCTGGTAAACTGTTTCGGGGATATAACATCCCCCTGTCTAACCCCCCTTTGCAACTGGATTGGCCTTGTTTGCTGATTCTGGAGTTGAACGATTATGGTGGCAGCGTTATACAGGCATCTCAACACCTCGATATATCGCCAATGGACTTTGCATCGCTGCAGGGATTCCAGAACAGTCCATGTCTCGATGGAGTCGAAGGCTTTCTCGTAGTCCATAAATGCAAGACACAAGGGGTGGTTATACTCTTCGGTCTTATGTATAACCTGACGAAATGTGTGGACACTACGGTGCTGTAGCCTTTCGAAACCCAGCCTGTTGTTCCGGAGGCTGAAAGTGGTCAAGTCTTCTGTCGAGACGGTTCGTATTAACCCTTGACAACAGCTTATAGACATGGCTTAGGAGTGGTATAGGCCTATAATTCTTGAGGAGTGTGATGTCTCCTTTCTTAAAGAATAATATAACTATACTCCTACTCCATGCCTCTGGCGTTATTCCGTTGTGCACGACGGTATTGAAGAGAGAGAGTCTTACCTTTCACGTAAACTTGTCTGGGTGGGTCAACGGAAGACCCCTTTACATTTAATTATGTAATTCCAGGGCAAAATGGCGGACATGTACACAACGCTAAACGCGTGCCGCAACTACCTTTACAATGTCGCGAAGGCATGTGACGAAGGACGTATCAACAGCAAAGACTGCGCGGGGGTCATACTTTATTGCGCAGAGAAGGCGACGAAAGTAGCACTGGATGCTATTCAGATTCTAGGTAAGTTATCCACGCAAATCAGTGTGGTGGACTACCTATATAGTCAGAACATCCTCATTGTAAGCTTGTGTCCCAACAGTGGTGACATATTAAGAGGCTGTTGATTTATTTTTTAATGTTGCTTGACAAGAACAATATACTTGACACACACACCCACGCAAATACCTGTGGCTATGGTATACATACATCATGTACACCCTCTCAGGCAAACACACTTGTACACATCTTGCACTCTTAAAATAACTGTTTCTATTTAGAGTTTTATAGTATTAGACATAGTAAGTATAATGCTTTTTTTGAATGGAATCTGATAATTTATCTGGTATACTATACATATGCTATGAAAAAGCGTGGCCCTCTGACACAGGTGTTGCCACACTTAATAGAGGGCCTCCACAACTAGTAAAACCTAAATGTACCTGTTTTGTTATTAAATTAAAAAAAAAACTTATTATTTATTTCTTTATACTTATTTATTTTATATTTACAGGAGGAAATGGATACATAAATGACTATCCAACTGGTAGAATACTACGAGATGCTAAACTTTATGAAATTGGTGCTGGAACATCAGAAATCAGAAGAATGCTTATTGGCAGAATATTAAACAGTGAATATAAGTAAACATTTGTTATTAACGATTTTGTACAGTTTTAATTAAATATTTTTGATACAAACCTTTTGTTTTTTTATTCATATTTTGTTGTATTATTTTGTTTCATTCCCACCAAAAGCTAACAGAAAAACTGAGAGAGAGTGATTCTACAAAATGCCACCACTTTGGAGGAATATATAACAACTGTCCAGATTGCAGTACACAATGAAATGCAGTAGCATCTTTAAACTTAGGGTACTTTTCCAAATTTGGCTCTCTCGGATCAATTTGTGCTGTATTATTCAACAACTCATGCTCATGTGGGTACAATAATTCTGAATCTTTTGGTGAAAATAAGAATATCTGTTTGTTACCAATTACTTGAGCTAATAAGTTCTTCTTTGGGTCATGATGCAATGGTGAAACTGTGCCTTTAGGACCGTACCAAGCCATTATATCAACTGGTTCATTACTATTTGAGAAGCAGCAGTATTCTGGTTCTGTGATATCCTGTTTCAGTTCTGGGATCTGTTCAAAAAGTTGATACTGTGCTAGGTAGCCTTTAGGACCCTCCGATTGGTAAATATAGTTCTTTATAAATTCTTCCATTGTCATTAATTTTTGGGTCCACTCTGAGTCAGTGTAATCTCTTCCTAGTTCAATGGAGACAGTTCTTAGTCCGGCAAGTTTAATGAAATAATTTTGATCTTTCCATTTGGTTAAAGCTGGCCAGTGGTTAATGCAATTTTTTAAAATGACTGGAGTCTCTGTCATAATGTGATTTTGGTAGAAATATTCCATGCTTGGACAGTCAATAACTTCTACCGGAATAGAGTTATTCGGGACACTTGCACTATTATTATTACATGATGAGCTTACAGTGTTTTTACAAAGGGGTGTACAATACAATGGACTGAGAATAGCAGCACAGTTTTGTAGTAAATTAGGTTCAACATCAATGGGACACCCAAAAAGAATACCGTAGTCTATAATTTTAAAAGCTTCTTTTACCGCACTTTCTGTGACATCAGAGCATTTGAAATGAACTAGGAGTTTCAAATATGAGGCTATAGTGATTGTTTTTCTAAGAAATAGCTTGACTTCCTTCCAATTTCCAATATTCACCTGTTCGTACATATAATCAATAACTGCTTGGATTTTAGTGCCACAGAATGCTTCTACTGTTTCAGTGTTGTTCAAATAACGTTCTAGTATGGATTTACAGGAGATATTTAGTTCTTGAATTTCTTGCAGTGATAAAGAGACATTAGCCCTGAATTTTCCAAGTTCCTCACAGATCTCAGCAGACGATTTCATTGTATTGCATTATTTTGACTATAGGCTATGGTTTAAAGAGAATAATTTGAGTTATCTAGATTTAGAAGTTTTGTTTGGCTGTTTTGTAAACCTAAAAACTAACCTCAAAACAAATGTTTACAAATCGTTAATGTCATAATTCAGACATTTCGCGTTGTGTTTTCTGCGTCTAATGAAACAATATTATTGTCTATGGTAACGTTATATATTCGTTTCTTCACTTTTTTTAATTCTTTTAATTTTTATCTTTTGTTTGTATAATTAAATACTAACATTTTAAAAGAGAAAAGTATCCCAAAAAGAATTAGCTCATTAATATAATTTTGACAACTGATGCGACCTTTTTTGGCCTTGACCTTCATTAAAAAATAAAAAGTTTTGTCTACGATCAATCATATGACTTTCGCACGTGATCTGTCATATTTACGCGAAAGAAAAGGTGTTTTACGAAAAAATATACTGAAATTCCTTCAGTAAAATTCAGTTGCAATAGTATGTAGCTTACAAAATGACGCCAGCTGGATCGGACGACGAGACTGTGGTGAGATGTTACATGTGACGCAATGGCATTGTTCAATAGACTCTTTACAAAGAGAAAACTTGAGTATGGTAATCACGATTCGCGAAACCGGGACAGGTACGTCATATAGTGGATGCCTTTCATTCATGTTTTCTATTTTTGAGTGGTATGGCATGCGGTGCTGGGGCTGACTGACGCACGGTTTAGTGTCCGACCGGGAAGAGGTCGGTCTACGCATGCGACGCTGGCAGCGCAGCGGGCATGTGATGACTGCGCGGGCGGCGGGCAGCGGGCGTCGGAAGCCGATAACGTCATCAGAAAGGGGGGCGCGTTCGCCGCTCAATCAGTGTTTACTTATTATTTACACGCAAGCTAGTACACTAGCACATTCCACCCGACTCGGACGTCTGGCTATTGTCTCTCGGCCGTCAGTGTGCATTTAACGTGAAAACGGTTGTTGCATTTCTTTGTCAGTGAGTGCATGTGGTGTTTCTAGTGTCAGTGAGCGTTGTTTGTAAACAGCTGCGACGAAACTCTCATGTGACTATGAAATAAGATGAAATTTAGGTAATTTGCTTGCTGTATTGATTAAGCATGATTGGTTCTCTATAAAGCTAGATCGGGTATCAAGCTAGTTGATTGACTTATTAGATTGTAGGGGATGTGGTTTAAAGCAGTCAGCACTTGCCCTGAATCAACTCATAGCATTCATAGTGTAGAACAGACAACTAATTTAGAATTGAGATTTTTTTTTTACTAATTTGTTCAATTGATTTATCATATTGTGAATGAAACAAAGGTAAAACTGTTTAAGAATTTACTGAATAAATTGCTGACAACTAAAACAGATTAGCTTTTGTAATCTCACTGATCTTTATTAAACTACTTTAGGCATAAAGTTCCTGACAGTTGTTAAGAGAGCATGTGATGGATGGCAAATACAAGAGAAAGTTTTCTGTAGTAAGGACTTGGTTTCTCTCATATGTGTGTAGGATATCTCACATTGCACTCGAACATTTAATATTTGATAAAAGAATCCTTTGTAGTATTTATATAATGATTTTGTGGAAGTTTATACAAGCCAGCTTAAAATATGAGTGTCACATAATCTACATAAAATGTCGTGAAGTTGTTTGATTAGTGTAAAATGTATAGTTTTTCACTTTAAGGACCAAAAATGAGATAAGAATGAGAGATATGAAAATGTAATTATCACTTTTAATATTTTATTTATTTTATTAAACAATTCTAGAAATGTTTTAGAAAATATATATTAATAAATTAAATTGCCATTATTTTCCCAGGCAAAATATATATTTATTTCAGTTCAATCGGTACTTTAGTTTTTGAGTTATCCATGGGACAAACAGTTTTTCTTCAATGTTCTTTGTTCAATACCAATTTATTTCGCTCAAAACAATATGCATTCATAAATTACAATTTCATTCTTTGGGAATTTTACCTACATGCATATATTTCAAATTCAGCTCAGGTGGTCCAGTATTTTTCAATTTATCCACCTTTTGACCAATCCTGAACAAAGTAGAAAATAATATTGTTTTAAAAGTTAGTAAGAAATATTTTTTGTGCAAAAAACATGTGTCGTTTCTATTGTAAACATGATATTTTGTCACTTTCTTAAGAGGTAGATGCTAAGTAAGTGGTTACTTTCAAGTTTTATTTTTAACAAGTTTTTTCTTTCTCTGTTACTTATTATCCTACATAACTGAAATTTTGCTGATTTGTATTTTTTCAAGAAACCAAAAAAATACTTCTAAATGTAGGCTTCTAAAGGCTAGTCCTTTACAATTAATATACTATACATAGGGGCATTAACGCAAAGATAAGAAATAGACCCTAATTCGCGTCTCACTACTTCTAGTGAATGACAGGGACAAAAGATGGAAATAGGCAAAGAGCCAGAGATATAAAGCTGACTTTTGGAAAGATTAAACTTTAGCAAATGTCAATCCGCCTGCCAAGTGTGGTGATTATAGCAAATCTCCCAATGGACAGAGGCATTCTATTGGGGAGGTTTAGTGCAGCAGTGGGCGTGTTTCGACTGATGATGATGAATTGCTTTCATATAATCATATATTGCAACAATTCTGGATGGTTTTGTAAATATTGTATTCATATAAAATATTGATAGATCATAGATATTCTTAGAAAATATTTTATGTTATGCATCTTCAGTCTGTTGATTTTCACTGCTGGACAAAGGCGTTTCCCAATGTACCATGCACCAAGGTATTGGAAAAAAATGTAAGTGACTAAAATTTTGCCCATCAACAGGTCCTGTCAGATAACCCCGGAGCAAGTAAGGTTGCTTCTGTTCAAAGAGTGCGACTGGAGGGGGAGGAAGCTCCTCTTCGACTCGTCGACCATCGAGAGGGTGCCTGCCGGGAAGAATGACAAGCCAGACATCAGACAGGGGGATGAAGCTCCATGCATCGTGGAGGTGGCTGAGGGATTCTCATTTCAGGTAAGATGTCATTTTAAAAATAATAATAAAATAGATATAATAAAAAAAAAAACAATGAAAACGCTAAAACAATCTCTTCAGGCATTTCGAGATAGGCGTTTTTAGCGCATTGTATTTTTCCATAGTAATAATAGGCTTATATCGACACGACCAGTTGTAACAAACCTCTAAAACTACGTTTTCAAAATAATTTCGGTAGTTACGTCGAGCAAACTCGAAAACTTTACCTCATTATTATTATATTAGTGTAGCTGTTTCTATATTGTTGACAAGTTAACTGGTAATGTGCTCTTGCTACTATTTTTTTCGCGACTGAGTAAAGGGTGACTGGGAACTAGGTAAAGGGTCGTCGGGGTCGTGTCTCAAAACCGGGATTCTGGTAACATTACTTCTGTAAGCCTTTGACCTTAATTTTTTTATTACTTACTAATTAGGCAAATTACTTAAGATGTCACATTTAACTTGTTAATTTAAGGTTTTCTCACTATACTTTCCACAAATTAAAAACCTGGTATGGTAATACAGATGATTTTTTCAAGAAAATCATGGGGCCGAGTAAGTTATTCGGACTTTAACTGACTAAAATAAGAGGGACAACTAACAGGGACTTCAGGAGACGCCTTGGGCGCATGCCCAGTATCCCTCTTCCGTGTACCCCACCACACGTACTCGCCGGCTCAGTTCAGGGGGAGATGGAGTCCTTCCCCATGGACAGTCTTCGGTGCTTCCATTGTGTGTCTGTTCCATATGTAATTAATGAACGGCTCCTTAGACCTTAGACTCTTTTGGTTGATCTATATAATTAGCAACGGTTATTAAAAACTTATACCTTCAGTCACCTTCAACTGATGTGATGGATGACAGTTCAGTATGTAAAAGGTGCAAGTTGGTTGTTGTTATGTTGAGACGTGCGTGATGTAAGTTATTTATCCTTCTTTTGCCAAGTGCGAGTAGGACTCGCGTATGAAGGATTTCGTACCGTGCCAACCTAGATCTATTATGTATTTTGACTGTAGAGTACGAGCTTTAACGGAAACAAACGAGTCTTTAAGTATTTGAGATACAGCCATAACATTTTTTTTAATATCGTTACCGGTTTATTCAACCTATAGTATAGTAAGTAGAAAAAATAGACAAATTCGGTATAATAATACTTAATTCTCAAAATCACACCTCTCACGTTTATTTAAAAAAAAAATTACATTTTAATTTTTTTTATTTAATTTTTATCATAAATTGGACTCGATTCTGAAGGTACAAGTACAACGTTAAAATTTGACAGCACTAAAACTGTTGCTATTCTTGTCACACAGTATTATGAAGATAAAGAGGAAACCAATTTTAGCGCTGTCAAATTTTAAATGTGTGCCTTCAGAATCGGGCCCAGTATTGGGATTAATTAATACGTAAACTGTTATAATTTCCACATTCTCTTCGCGTTTCTGAGAAGACCTCTGACGGACATATAGAGTTAGCTCAGTAATAGGGCTCGTTTGGGTACGGACCCCTAAAAACATCCATGACATTATGTGCAATCAGTACTCCTTAGCACATCACGCCACTATGTTTACATGAATGGTGGGCGTTGTGTTATCAACACAACGCCCACCATTCATGTAAGCGCGATGAGAGTCCTTTATAGTGACGTCGCGATTTCAGTTTAAAAATAACGCATCAATTGACATATCGCGCTCTCTGAAACCTTCCACTTCTCAGTTTATTCGCACTTATTGTTTCTAAATTTAGCCCACTTAAACATGTTAGCCTTTTTGATTACGAACGGTCCAGTAAGTGGGACTAATGAACGGCAGCGTGGGACTGTAATTTTAGCCTCCTCCTAATTAATGGACATCACATGTCCAGTTACGATCACTACGACAATTGGACTTGTCTATATTTACTTAAGATCTTGAATTGGTCAGTTTCTGAATGGTTATCTGGGTCATAATTTTCACATGATCGGGCCAAATGACGTCGTTCGTCGTTGATGAGTTTGCTAGCTTTATATTCATGAGGTCGACCATCAGGTTCAAACTGATCAACCCAAGTTTCTTTAAATTTGGCATAGATTTTTTTGAGACTCTTAGTTCTTAATATAAACTAGTTGTCTGGATGCAGTTAAAGTTAAGAAGAGCAGATAGTTCGCATACGTTCAATTTTAATAATAATAAATTTCTTTATTCAGGCAAAAGACCCGCTATAAAAATGTATAAAAGGTATAAATTACAATAATAATAATTAACTTACATATTACAAAACAAATTGGCTAAACATTAAACATTTTGTGTATATGTATTTGTCGTCGTCGTAGTCGATTATGGTCGTTTCCAACTTTAAGTTAATTGTAATTTAGACTTTACTATTATAGACACCATTGTAACGATTTTATTCATTAAAATAATACGTATCACGCAGTCACGCTATTGGTGCGTTATACTTGGAAAAGACTTTGGGTTCTAAAAATAGACTACTTCTGTTTGTTAATCTGACTGTTCGTCCAGTTCCGTTGAAGGCACTCTTATCACGTGAAACCTTGCAAAACATTTGCGCAGCTCATATACATAGTCACGTGAGTTATAAATTTGGCTTGCAGACGTAAGATTAAGTAGGGCTGACTACTTTAAAGAAACTTATATGCTACACACCGATAATGGTAGTAAAAAAGTGGTTGATACTACTGTGGATTCATGCTAATTTTATATGCATATCTTCAGATCATCATGATTTGTAGCGACCGCATATTATCAGCTTACCACTCCCCCCCCTCACAGTTGCTGTCTCTCCGAAGCGGTGGTAAATTCTGATTTTCTCACAGACTCACGTCAAGGACTGTCCTAAAAATTCAACAGCTATAATAGTTTGATATGTTAGTTGCAGCGGCTAAAGGCATCTGGAGGATTCGGAACGTTTCTGTGATTATGAAACAGGCATATAAGACCAGCACCTTTCTACATCTGCTACATGTGGTTCTATGTTGCATATTAGGCCTCTAGAAACGGGTCATCCGACTCATCGCCAGCCCTATTATGTGACAGCCTTTTTACGATCGTGTTTTTTGACAGCCAAACTTTTTAATATCGCACGTCGTTAGGACTCATAAATATTCATGAGTAAAGTACGTCGAACTTGTCATTGATGGAATTAGACTAGTTATTGTTTTGTCAGAATATTAGCGTGTTCTATTTGTGTAATATGTAAGGGGTTAGTAACAACTTGTGAATTTGAGTGATGTAAGGAATGTGTTGGCCATCAAATATTTGAATGCGGCAACGATAAAATGCTTTACAAGGGTTGCTTGGGTGTCATCGTTTGAAATGTAGGCTGCCTATGTTCACTCCTTTGGTGCTGTATGGTTGTAATTAAAATATATACTTATAGTCGGCAATGAAATTGATCTTTCTTCTTATATGAGACATTTTTCTGACCTATTCCAAGAAAAATGGCCTATTCCACATATCCCTACTGGTCTGCCCCTACTAGTAGGGAAGAACGGATTGTTTCCACTCTTTTCTACTAGGGGGGATACTTTTACATAGATTTTTCCATAAACCTTATAAACTCCACGCTCACTACTTATCTGTTTATTACTAGCTGTTGCCTGAGGTAGTATTTTCTTTGACGTTGAATCGAATCCACATATGTACAGGAGTGTTTTATCTGGAAATTTCAGATAGGACTGTCCTTATTTTCCATTAATACGAGTATATACTAAAGTTCACGTCACGTGTCGCTGTTAGAATTTTAAAATGACGTCAGTTATATTCCTAACATGTTGCATATTAGAAAAACAGAAACTAAAAAAATAAAACATTAATATGTCTTGGCACAATAAGAGATTATGCAGACATATATCTGTTTGATCTGTTGGGAAACAAACTTTGTACAACAGTGTACCCATGAATGTCGAAAGACTGGTCTCCTTGGCACTCTGAGCACATAATCTGTCACCTGGGCTAATGCCGGACGGCCGGCATGCGAAGGTTGATTTGTGGATTTGTATTTGATGATGAAGAAACGTAAGTCTAGGCTGTGTGGTTCCCACATTAAAATAGAGCCACCCCCTATCATCCCGTAGGTGTCGTCAAGGCGAATAAGGGATTGCACCAGAGATTGCCCATCTTGCAGCGTTTTTCTGTATAATATTAAGGTCATTACTGCGATGTCCAATCTGCCTGCCTAGCGTTATGGCAAATCCCCCAATGGACAGCCCACCAAAAGTGTCATTCATAAGAAGGAAACACGTCCACTGCTGAACATAAGTTCAGCAGTGGACGTGTTTCCGCTGATGATGACGATGAAACGTACACCTTAAAATAGTTATTATAAGCCTATTTTGTTTGGTACAGTATAAGGGGCCAGCGGCGGACGCGAACGTTCTCGGTGAGATGATATTCGGAGCCGTCGCCATGAACTACAAGGGCGTCTCACTGAAGATCCACATCATGGATGAACCAAGAAGGTAATTTATCTAACTATACTCATTTACTTCAATCATTTGGGACACCGAGAACACTAGGCTAAGTCGACATTGTTTTGTTTACATTTTGTTTATAGATATGACTGGCTTTAAAGCGTCTTTGTATATTCTGTATGTACTGGATATAAGTTCATCGGAGCGTGAATCAGAAATAGAAAACATATTAGATCTAATTGAGACCTTCAAGATTTTGAAAAATCACTACAACACATCAAAGTTAAAGAATATATTTAACTCAACCCCACTGAACGACTCATATGACATAATATGACATTAAAAAGATCAAATGCTCACCCTCGAAATACATTTTTTAAGCAACTGGGTTGTATCCAGATGGAACAAATTGCCAGAATCTGTTGTATCTGTCACATCAATAAACATGTTTAAGAACAGACTAGACAACTTCTTAAAAGAAAATAAATAAAGTCGACTACTGATATGGAAGCACCAGCTACTCGTATAAGCTGCCTTTCCATTTAAAGTAAAGTAATTAAATAAATATAATTGTCGTATTGACCACCTACATCCCTTTTGGTAAACTGCGTCAAGTCTTCACGTCACCTATTCCACAATGTTTAAAGACAAAAGTCAATATTGAAGTTGTTCAGGAGTACGTCTACCTAGGACAGATTAACAGTTGGGTAGGAACAATTTCGATAGAGAAGCTGACAGAAGAATCCAGTTGGGCTGGGCAGCATTTGAAAAACTGCGTCAAGTCTTCACGTCACCTATTCCACAATGTTTAAAGACAAAAGTCTTTAATCAGTGCGTCCTGCCTGTCATGACCTACGGCGCAGAGACGTGGACACTGACGGTGGGCCGGATCCACAGGTTCCAAGTCGCTCAGCGAGCTATGGAGAGGGCTAAGCACGGGGTTCTTTGAAGGATATGATTCGTAACGAGGAGATCCAACGAAGAACGAAAGTCACCGACATAGCCGAAAGGATTAGCAAGCTGAAGTGACAGTGGGCGGACCACATATGCCGCAGAACCGACGGCCGTTGGGGCAGACGAGTTCTGGAGTGGAGACCGCGGATCGGTACTCGCAGGGTAGGACGCCCCGCCACCAGGTGGACCGACGACCTGAAGAAGGTGGCCGGTAGCGGCTGGATGCGGAGGGCAGAGGACCGGGTGTGATGGCGTTCATTGGGGAAGGCCTGTGTAGAGCAGTGGACTTCTAGGGACTAATATGATGAATGATGATGATGATCCCTTTTGGTAGGCATGTCGGTTTGTGTTTTATGGGATTTTTATGTTTTACATAAAAATATAACATACTGATAGCATTTAAACTGAATTACCACGTCACTTCAAGTGGATTCTTCAACCATATATGTCATGTTTCTAGTTCATGTAAATACATATAACGAATCGTAACGTCTAGAGGTCGAAGAGTAAATAACTTGGCTTTCTCTAAATTATCAATTTTTATTTATCTTGTTTATACAATGTACCTAATGGTCGCATCATAGGTACAAGTAATGAAATAATTTAGTGGACTTTCAAAGAGAACTGACTTCAGATTGTCGACCGCTGCTGGACATAGGCCTCCCAGGGCAGCTTTTATTTAGGCCGTCGGTCCATCGAGGGGTTCACACGCTACCCGTACCGGTTGTTGTTTCCACTCCAGAACTGTGCTCTACCCATCGGTTCGGCGCCAGATGTAGCCCGCCCACTGCAACTACAGCTTATTTTTTTGCTATGTCGATGACCTTAACTCGTTTTTCAGGATAGTTCTCATTTCGGATTATGAGAACTATCCTGAAAAACGAGTTAAGGTACTAGTCTTCGTAGATCACAAGTTCTCAAACTTATTTCGCCCACCACATTGGAAACAAATCTCTAGAGCCCCTAAATTGAAATTATCATATGATGTGCATCTTTCAATTATAATTTTTAACTTAATTGCTACAAACACGCCACACAGGCTAAGAAAGTCATTATAAAAAGAAATAAATTATGTAAGTCGGTATAGGTATTTACTTTTGCTTTGGAAAGTTTGTAATAAGTACATAATTTTAGTGTTTTTTTTTAAATTAGCCATCGTCTCTCCTTTAACGCCTTCACGCCCTCCACGGGATTTCTACCGCCCCCCTGAAGGCCTCTAGTGCCTACAAGGGGGCGTTATCGCCCACTTTGAGAAAGACTGGCGTAGATGATTGTATCATGGATAAATTCTTGGTAATATTGAACAGAATTGTTACAAATGAGACATGCGTTATCAAGGCGGTATACATTTATCAATGTTGCTATCAGTCGGTTACATATTTATCCCAATCAAATACAAAACATATTTCAATACATTGTTATCGTGATACATCAAACAACATGATATTTATTATAAAAGGTAATAGAACGGTTGACAAGTACATCTTATCATTTCTAGTGATAAGGCGATGACGTCAAATGGACTTAGATAATCCAAACACGTGTAAATCTTATACAGTAGCAAGTCTCAATTAGAATAGAAACTTACGAGGAAACTGAGGGGAGGTAAGTGTCGCTTCCTTACGTGTAGTAATAGCCGTAGAGTTTTCCCCAAGCCTTCCCAATGCCTTGAAACTTAACTCCTACCTATCTACAGGTTGATGTGCACTAAAGTGTTCTGCGTGCCGACATCGCGCAAACTCAGCCGCGTGGAGCGGAAGACCAGCGAGATGAACAGCAGTGGAGACCTTCGGCACACCTCCAAGCCTCTGAACGTGCCAACACTTCGCGAGGAAGGGGTTTCCTTGAGCTTCTCTTTGGATAGGGGAGATTCTGGTGGGTTTTCTATTTATATATTCAACCGTGGAGATGAGTTGTTGTATTTCGTCGGCTTACTGTATAAGAAGTCTTTAACTGCTGGGGAATAATCGTAGCAGTTGGAAACTTCTGACACTAAGTAGTTCCTACGCTACTTACATGTAAAAATACTAGCTACTGTTATTCCCCATGTTAGAAACTTTTAATCATATTTTATATATATACTTTCTTATAAATTTCTTTCTAAACCAATAGTCATGAAAACCAACGCTATTTGCGTTTCGGTAATTTATACATAAAAGGATCACCAGCAGCAAAAACGATGCAAAACCTGTTCTGCAAAGTTTGTTTTCATATGTCAGTTAATTTGGAATAACAAAGGTCTATAAGCTTTGGGGAAGGATGTAAGTAAGACATTCCTGCCCCCCTAAGAAGATAAGATAACAATATTTTTAAAGTTACACGTTTAGACATATTGTTAAATTAACACTATCAGGGTGAGTGCACCTTACTATAAATATATTTTTAACGATACGTAATACAAATGAAAGGTGATGTGATAACACAGTGTGAACTTATTTGTGAATAAGTTCACCTAATGCATGATTGATGTTTAAAATACTGGGTAGGGAATTTAACCAACTGTTTAAAAACGGTTTATCATAGTAGTTAAGTGGATTTTTCCTATCTGCTTGGAGAGCTACGGCAAAAATAAAACTGCTTCGTTGCTACGCAGGGTTGCGTCAAAACTTTGGGTTGCTTTGTTCGTCCCGTTGCTTTGTTTGTCTGTCTGTCCCGCGGATAACACGAACACAATTAGACAGACTCAGGAAAAATGTGGAAATTTTTGTAAATTGTAATAAAAAATATATTATTCGAAATATGAATTGTTTTTCCGCAGGATAACTCAAAAAGTTAGAACGATTTCGCTGTAGTTTGGAATATATGGGTAAACTAGCTTTTGTCCGCGACTTCGTCCACGTAGGTTTCGATATTTACACATCTTCACTTCTTTTAACGATTAATTTGGTTTCCCATAGGAATGAGATGTATTTTCGGAATAAAAACTATCCTGTCTTATTCCAGGAGCTGACCTATATGTGTGCCAAGTTTCATACCGATCCGTCCAGTGGTTGAAGCTTGATTGAGTAACAAACATCCAAACTTATGTATTTATAATATTGTAGTGGATTTATGATTTTTCAAGAAAACATTGTTCGGAAAAATTAAAGGAAAACTAAATATAATATTTAATGACGGAAGACATTTATTTATATGTACAAGGTACACTTTTCTGTCATCTTTAAAAAAAATTACACTGGCTGCAGACAGTCGGGGTCTTTTTTGGCATTTCAAGTAATTTAATGATATTAAAATCTCCCATTTTCTTGCAGGATATTACGGAGACCAGTCACCTTACAGCAGCGTTGGTTCGACCCACGATTACTTCTCAATGTTCGACATCTGGAATAGGAACAACAGCCAAGACGACTTCTTCTACCATTGTAAGCTATCTAGTACTTATTATACATATGTATGTAAACGTTAAGTTTTGATATCGGAACTGATAACCTTGTGTCAAAGTCGTAATTGACTTAGAGGAAATGAGATATCGTACATAATAGCCTAAAGCGTTACACTTGGTTTTTAAAAGGCACATAGCTATACGTTTTGTTCCCGGCTTAGAATAGGGCGGGGGTGGTCCTGGTCTGATCACCAATCCGCCTGTCAAGCGTGGTTATTATGGCAAATCCCCCAATGGACAGCCTACAAAAAGTGTCATTCTATTTGCGAGGCTTATGTTCAGCAGTGGACGTATTTCGGCTGATGATAATAGCTAAATAGCACTGCCGCTTGTGTGCCTTGCTGGCTTAGTTGCTTAGGCATTGGACCCTATTGCCATAGGAAGTGAGTTCGAATCCAACGGGAGCAGTCCTTGTTTTATTACCATATGCATATAATATAAGGAATGCTACTTTTGGATTAGTCAATTGTGTAAAACAGCATGCATACAAGGTGTCCTTGTTTAGCAAATGGTTGAAACATTTCAGGCTATTACATACAAATAAAAATGCCTTTTCATACTAAACCACCCAGCAACTAATTTTGTATGAGGATTTTTTTGTGCTTATTCTTAAAGTTACTGTACAAAGTTACCAGTATTCGATACTGAATTCGAACTTGCCGTGTGGTTTCCGGTAGAGTAGAATAGGACCACTCCAACTCTTCCCGTGGATGTCGTACAAGGCGACTAAGGGAATACATTATAAAACATCAATCAGGCCTCCCCAACCCGTCTGGCCAGCGCGGGGAGTGTAGGCCAAATCCTCCGTCTGTCTCCGGCAGATGAGAGAGGGTTGTGCTCCTGCAGTGGAGACAAAAATAACCTGATGATGATGATGATGATACTGAATGCCTCTGTAATGAACCACTGTAGGTATTTCGTTACACCATGTACCTACAATATATACTGCCCCGATACGAGAATTACGAGAATGCTTAGTGTAAAAATAAAGTTTTGGAAAAATGGTAAGAAAGGGGCTGAACTGGTCTTCCACAATTCTGTGATCAATTCAAATTTTTCCATTGGTAAAGAAACTAGTAATTATCATTGAATTCTAAATATTTTTTGCTATTTTCCTAAAATACCTTTTTTTTACTTAGCGAACCTCTCTCGTATCAGGGCAGTAAAGGTGTGGTACTTTCAATAATCCTGATTATTCCCTCCATTAGCACCTCCCGGCCGCAAGCTGAGCACATCGAGCAACGGCAGCTGGCAGCGCAGGACCTTCCAGAACATGGCGACCAGGTTCGACCTCGGCCACCAGAGCGCCAATCTGCTGAATGTTCCAACGGCCTCCAGTAATATCACTAGTTGCGATTCGCAGGTCAGTCAATACGGTCAGACCGACATACTCGTAAGTGTTGTTAAGAATGCATACCCTTTTTTCATAGTGTATATGTTACTGCGGCACTCGCAGGGTAGGACGCCCCGCCGCCAGGTGGACCGACGACTTAAAGAAGGTGGCCGGCAGCGACTGGATGCGGAGGGCGGAGGATCGGGTGTGGTGGCGTTCATTGAGGAAGGCCTATGTCCAGCAGTGGACTTCTAGGGGCTGACATGATGATGATGATGATGTTACTGCTTGAAAAGGACCTCGCTTTTTTCGCTTTAATTGATTAATTTTTAATCACAGTTTTGACATAATAAATATGATTATGAATGGAGAGTCTTCAGTGGCCAGTCTTGTAGGAAGCCATCCAGTTCGCCCTTTCACCTTTATTTTAGGCATCATTTTCAGGTACCCATTGCGTGACCCACGACCCAATCATCGCAATCTGTATTCCGCTGAGCCGTATACTTTGAGTGTATTTTAAAAAAAAACTAAAAATTCGCATAACATGGTTGTGTCAGCCGATTGCGATGAAATAAAGACTAAATGCTACTCCAAATTAAGCCCTGTGGTTACCTGAAAACTCCATCACAATTGGTTCAGTAGTTCTGACGTGATGCGTGCGTTTTAAAAATGATCTTAATGTGTTCTATTACTTATCCTTAGACCCCCAAATTATTATGCAAATATTTTCAATGTACAGACACGCGAAGTTTACGTTTTTATTTATAAGATTTCATCGTTGAACACTTTATTATAGTTATTAAGTAATTATTTTCTCTCTTTCATTATTTTGCGTGTTGAATAACGCTATATTGTTATTTTTCCAAATACTAAATGAACAACAAAAAATAGGTTTAATCAAATCTGATTATCTGGTTAGTTTTGAATGACCCTATATTTTGACCTACTCTGTTAACCCGACAATTATAATAGTTACACAATTATTATACATACGCTATCTTGTTGTTAGGTTGCACCAATTGCACCGCCATTGCTAATGCTCACATGACTGAACGATAGCTCGGTCACTCATGTGATGCGCCCGCGTCACGCGGTTATACTCGTACATAACGCCGATAAAACGCAAGGAATATGTAAATAAACGCCTCCGCGATATTCTCAACGCGATGAGTCGTCGAGTTTACACATTAACGGTGTTAAGATGCGTCCTCACCGTGAGCCATTCGTTTCTGAGCATTAACAAACAAACGTTAATGGTCGAAAGCGAGCATAGCATTCGTTTACGAGCATTGTAATGCTCGAAGGCGAGCAAAGCATTCGTTAACCAACACCTACAACCGAGCGTTATAAAACTCGAAGGCGAGTCGAGCATTCTTTTGCGAGCATTCACAAATGAGCATTATAATAATGCTCGAAGGCGAGCAAAGCATTCGTTTACGAACAACCACAACCGAGCATTATAATGCTACAAGGCGAGCAAAGCATTCGTTTGCGAACATACACAAAGGAGCATTATGATGCACGAAGGCGAGCAGAGCATTCGTTTGCGAGCATTCAAAACCGATCATTGTAATGCTCGAAGGCCAGCAGAGTATTCGTTTGCTAGGATAGTAACGAACATTTGTTTGGCAATGCTTGTTTCAACGTCTTTGTTCGTTAGCATTGCTCGAATGTTTGATGTTCGCAAACGAAAGCTTCCGGTGAGGACGCACCTTTAGAGTTGGAATGATAGACTGACATCAGCTGAATTTCTATATAGTACTATTTAACCCGCTATAGAAAATCTTTGCAATGTGTATACTAATTTATTTTATCCTTCGGGAAATTTGACGAGTACGAGTCTTTAGTGAGGTGCTTTTAATAATAGTAATGTCATAATAACCCACTTGCCTTATCACAAACGAAATCCAATGACTATAGCGCAATTCGTAAATAAAATATCTAGACCATCTTTTACAAATGCAAAGTTGTCTTATGCAAGTGAGAATTGAACTTACGACCGCTGGCGATTGAGTCCAACTCTCAAATCACTCAGCCAACGAGGCGGTCGAAAGCAGGGAAGTGGGTGCGGGAGTGAGTGCGAAAGCGGGGAGTGGGATGAAACGAGGAAGGGGAGGCGGAAGGGGAGAGAGAAGAGGATTAACACTAAGTAAGTTAAGTTAAGGAGGTTGCGGGTTCGAATCCCGCTTGGGGCAAATGTTCGTATGATGAATATGAATGTTTGTACCCAAGTCTTGGAAGTTTATATATTTATTTAAGTATGTGTATACGTTATCTAGTAACCATAAGAGCTCCTTTAGTTTGGGACTGGATAATTGGTGTGAATGTCTGACATATTATTATTATAATTTTTTTTAGTAAATTTCAACTTTATTAATAAAACGAGCAGAGCTGCGAGCACAGCTAGTTCAATAATAAATCAGCGGCCCGTCAACGTACCATAATATACATAGGCCACCTCAACCCTCCTACACACTCAGCCGCATCGGCCTTTTTTTGATGACGGGTATCGGTCTTGACTCTGTCGACCTGTATTTATTGTTTAATTTGTTGTAGGTGTACAGCAATAGTTCAACAAGCGGTACTAGCGACAGTCTCGCCAGCATCGGGTCGAGCATGGTGCCGAGGAAGAACAAGCTGGGTCTGGCGCTGCTGATCACTGTCACTGATTCTGCTGAAATGTGAGTTGTCAGCGCAAAACGGCTTCGTAAGGCAGCGTAGGATGCAACGATTTTATATTATTACTTTCTTTCCCGGAAAATAATAATTCAAAATGATCATGTATCATGAGTGCTACTACTATTGTCTGGTAAGGCCATCTATCACTCATTTGAGAAAACTATTCAAGTCATTGCCGTGTGGTTGCCGGTAGAGTAGAATAGGACCACTCCAATTCTTCCCGTGGATGTCGTACAAGGCGACTAAGGGAATACATTATAAAACATCAATCAGGCCTCCCCAACCCGTCTGGCCAGCGCGGGGAGAGTAGGCCAAATCCTCCGTCTGTCTCCGGCATCTGCTTTTAGCGATAAGACCGCCTAGATGTGCATGTGTCATCATCAGGTTATTTTTGTCTCCACTGCAGGAGCACAACCCTCTCTCAGCTGAGAGCGGGTTGCGCGAAAAGCGATTTCTTCCAGACAACTAGTTCCGGATCACCCATTAAAAATCTTCGTGTCTACTGCGCGATATTCACTCTAGAACTCCTGTACACCTCAGTTACTAGAAAACATTAATTTGACAGTTGGTGAGTAGAAAAATTTAGCGATGAAGTTACCACAAGTACTTCACACTAGAAATATTCTCAAGCGACGTCTCTTTTTAGGCAGCCTTACAATGTAGCTGCCAGGGGCGCAATAAATTATCTCCCACTTACCATCATATTTTTTCTGCCGTTTTATTAGGTCATGAACAGATTATGTTTATGTACAGGGATCTCGTGAAAAGATGCGTGGAACACTCCCCGCAACTGCAGTCTCTGGTATGTCGGCTGCGATTGGCGACGTTGGCCGCTGGAACTGGCAATGGATTCGTGTCCACATTACATCGCGCCGCCGCTGATGCTGCTAGGTGGTATGTAGCGGTTTCCTACTACTAAGTATTGTGAAAGTAAGTGACGGTAGCCTAGTTGGAAGTGCGCTCGCCTCGCGTTTGAGAGGTCATGGATGCAAATAGAAAGCTCATACCAATGAGTTTTTCGCAACTTAATTTCGTTTTATAAATAAGGTATATGAGATGCCTACGTATAATATATATTAGATATATGATATAGATTAGATTATATTATTTTATAATGTAATAATATCAATCAGGCCTCCCCAACACGTCTGGCCAGCGTGGGGAGTGTAGGCCAAATCCTCCGTCTGTCTCCGGCAGATGAGAGACGGTTATGCTCCTGCAGTGGAGACAAAAATAACCTGATGATGAGATTATATTATGAATGTATAATCTACACTTTAAACCGAAGGCCAACTAAATGAAATAGATGGCTATAAAGACATATCATTTTTGACTGGGTAGCGTTTAGCTGCCTTTGATTCTATATGCCTCGGTTATAATTTCTATTTGTAGCTATTCTCACTTATTTGTACTCCCAAAAGTAAACGTATGCATTACTGTGTTATGCTGTGGTAAGATAGCTAGAATTAATAGAAGCATTCTATCAGACACCTCCTGGAAACGAACTTGTAGCCTTTCATAAGTTTCAGCTATTCACAGGCGACAGACTGGCTGTTTGCAGCTTCAGATTGTAAAATTACTATATCGCTGCAGGCTCTCGGACCTAATGTACGGGCCGCGGTTGCAGCCGATGTGGCTTGACCTGGTGACGAGCGAGCCGCGCGGCGCGAACAAGCTCGCAGACACGCTGCTCGCCGATCTCTGCTCGGTGCTGGCTATGGGCGACACTAAGCACACCAACTTGTAAGTGTTTTACCTTCCTTACCGCTTAAGATCGAAATTAGCCAATATTCAGCTTTTGGAGAGGTTTTTTAGGCGTATAACAATGCATCGGCAACACACGTGGTCATTTACTTTAATTAAAAATCGGGCATTCCATCATCGCTTACTTCCTTTCAGTATCCCACATTAACATTTCGTAATTTTTTAAATATTAGATAAACTATACTCCTACTTTAATTTAACTGTACAACCGACCTTTCTCTGCTATTCTTTTCCTCTACACAAAGGTTGTTGAAATGGTTTTAAGCGATAAGACCACCTAGAAGTACTAATGTAAGCTACTTTATCATTGTATCTGTATATTTATTATGCAATAAAGACTAATTTAATTGAATTTTTCGTCGGCTGACGAAGTGATCCCTCAGTATTTAAAACAAAATTAAGCTCTAAATTGTATCTACGTAAGATCACATTTTCGTCATAGACAGTTTCAAAGTAGAGTTTTCAATTTATGTGCTATAAGTTTTATAATTTTCATGTGCTTCGCTCTTTTACGACAATGACAAAGATATGTTTTCTGTTTGTCTAAAAACTCCTTTACAAACACAGTCTTGTTCCAAAGTATAATGATGTAAGCAACGATATCTATGTACTACTAGATGGAGCGTTCCAAACAATCGCTCTGTTCCACGCAAGTAGCCACAACTCTTTCACATTCACAATGAAACTTGTACAGTTACTACTCAGAACATTTAATTATTTACTAAATATTGACATTATTTAACCGTAGCGTCAATATTTAGTAATAATTAAATGTTCTGCGTAGTAACTGCACAAGTTTCATTGTGAATGTGAAAGAGTTGTGGCTACTTGCGTGGAACAGAGCGATTGTTTGGAACGCTCCATCTAGTAGTACATAGAGATCGTTGGATGTAAGAAATCCTATCTCGGCCACCGGTCCATAATTCATCGCACTATAAATACACATCATAAAAACAACAATATATATTGTTCAATGTGACTAATGCCATTAAACGGAATCCACGTGACATGGATAGCCTATAAAAATATTTTATAGTCGTGCATATATAACAATCTTTACGCGTCTGCACTCCACTACGTGCTAATTTTATTACCAGTTAGATAAGTTTACGCAATGTATACAATCATATGATTTTAAGGGTAAGCTCTCGTGTGATCTTATTTTTTTTCTTTTATTCGATGATAAGGTCTATTTATAAAAGTTTTTTTGTTTGCGTATCATTTTGCCGCTAATCTTTGAAGACAATACTTGATAACAAAATGAAAAGTATTGTTAATCTGTGACAGACATAATATACCTTCTAGTGTGCACCACTACATATAAAATTTTATATATAAATTTTTTTACATAGAAGTATAAATTTAGTGTAAAACGGCAGCCTGCTTCAAAGTTCTGAATAAATATTTTGTACACTTTTCGAGTTTTTTCACCTACGATAGTGACTCAATTAAAATTATATTGAACCAACTAAATATGATGCCATACCATGTGGCTTAGAATAGGGCCCATCCCTAATTTTCCCGTGGGTGTCATCAGGGCAACTAAGGTATTGCACCAGGGACGAGCAGCTGGCTTCTCCTGTGTATATTAAGAACATTACTGCGACCACCAAACCCCCTTTCCTAGCGTGGTGATAACGGCTAATCCCCCAATAGACAGCCCACCAAAAATTTCGGTCTATTGGGGAGGCTTATGTTCAGCTATGGATGTATTTCGGCTGATATTTGTTCCTCTTTCATTAATATACTGAAATTTGTTACACAATGAAGTAGATCTCTACAGATTAAGACACTTCTGTTCCACGAACGACATTCGTGTGGTCTTGTTAACGTTAATTGTCTGCTGGATTGTATCCAATGTTCTCTTGGCGATTAAAGAGTTTTCTAAATAGAAAATAAATTCTTACACATTCGCGAAATTTGTGAATGACACGTTAAAACCTTGTTATACAACGGAGCTTTAAATTTTAATGATAATATCAATAAATTACATATGTACTTTAATAGTTTTGTATGTTTAAACTTTTTATACATTTCAATAAATGGGTTGTAGTTTTGTGTTTAATTTATGACAAATAAAGTATATAGTTTTAGTACATAGTAACGTAGTTTTGACACTTTTTTATTTAAATTTGCCTCCGAAATACTCAGTCCATTGTTTAGAATGTTAAACATTAAACAAAGGTCAACTGGAAGAGAATGCTATATTGGAATTATGTTTGCCTTTTGTACAATATGTGCAATAAAGGTTTTAAATAAATAAATAAAAACATATTACTTTGATGGAAGTTAAAATGAATACAATATAGCAGCTTGCTGTGTGGTTCCCGGCTTAGAATAGGGCCACTCCTATCTTTCCAGTGGGTGTCGTCAAGGCTACTAAGGGATTGTACCAGGGAAGGGCAGCAAAGTTCTTCTGTGTGTGTATGTTAAGATCATTACTGTGATCACCAATCGGCCTGCCAAGCGTGGTGATTATGGCGAATCCCCCAATGGACAACTTACCAAAAGTGGCACTCTATTGGGAGGCCTATGTCCAGCAGTGGGCGTATTTAGGCTGATGATGATGATATCTGTTAACCCTTGAAATAAAGGCATTGATACAAGATCCAACTTTCGTTTTATTTTAGTTAGTCTTTAGTCTAGTTGTTGCACATTGTGTCATTTCATCATGGAGTTATTTTAGTTATGCCGTCATTCATGTGTCAACGACTTTAAAGTCTCTTTTAAAAAAAACGTAAGAAGTGTGAATGGAAATGTTTTGTCCGAATGGAAGTTCATCTATTTATAACTGACACTATATTTACTTTAGATATTTATATATACACTTATAACGTTTACGTCGTTTTCACGTGATTTGAACATATGAGTTTGTTTTGACGTTTACAAATTGTTCTAACGGGTTGTGTAACTGAACCGTGGGAGAAGGAAATGAGAGTTCAGAATTGTTTTATTTTAAATGTTTTGACGATTTATACAACAATTAATTACATTGTAACGACCTGCTGAGAAAATTCAAGGCTAAATTATGTGACATAGATTAGTTAATCGGTTTATTTATCATTTAATTTAACAGATGAATAAAGTCGCATCAAAGTTATATAAATTTGGGTTAAATCTTGTGGAAGAATATGTGACCTGGTAATAATTTAGTAATTAATCTCATGATCACTGACTAAAATCCGAATTTCGACCACTTTTCTGAAGCAGTTTGATGCAGATTAATGTGGCAGCAGGCATTTTGTACTGTCTAGCGTTTGGCGTGTAACTACGATAATTAGATGCCAAACACATATCAGAATATGTCACATGATCCATTAGAGAGTACAGAATGGATTTTTAGTTCGACGTATCAAATGACAACTGAATTACCAAAAATCTTACAAATTAACTTATTTCATGTCATTTCGGATAGATATTAGCCGAAATGCTTACAAAGTATCCCCCTGGAGTAGCAAACGGACCGACAGCCCGCCTGATGGCAAGCGGTCACTGTTGCCCATAAACCTGCAGCATTTGGACAACAGTCTAAAGTCCACAAGTACGTTGCTACACAGATAACTTAGAATGAATGCGTCATGTGCCATGATTTGAGCATAGAATTTCTTATTTCAGTTTCATCAGCACGCTCCTAACGCACGTTCTCACGTACCACCTCGGCTGGGTGACCACCGTCAGTCCTTACGATACTATCGACCCTCAGAAGCACCCTACGGACCGCTCCTTGTCCAGAAGGCCTTACAACGCGCTGTGGGCTCAGCTGAGCGACCTCTGCGGGAGTATCGGCTTCCCGCCACGAGCAGCAAGGACCATCATTAGTGGAACCACAAACGCACAATTCGTCAATAGGCTTCTAGTCGTGCTGACATATTTCGTGCGATCCGGTGACGTCAGGCGAAGTGGCTTCACGTTCCAGGATTGCGTGCTCAAGGAAACGAAAGTGATCAGTGTTAACGCAACAAAAACAGCAGGGATGAAAAGGACAGCGACAGTGAATAGACTGGGAGAGTTTAGTTCGAGGGATAGTCTAAAAGTGCCGACTGTGAATACTCAGAACAGTGATAGCAGTGTCAGTACGCTAGTGGCGAGCGACGCCAGCATTAAGCGGTCGACGACGCTCGCCAATCTAAGTCAAAAGCTCTCTACTAGTTCAGAGTTTACGATGGAGGATTGTCATTCGACGAGCGAGAAGCCAATGACAAGTCAGCTCAGGAGAACACCTACGATGATGATTTCGTTGAAGACTTCCTCTGATTCTAGTCGAAACTCATCTCTTGCGGAGGATTCGGAAGCGGAACAGAAGGTTGTCTTCGTTTTGGGCGACGACGAGAAGTTAGTAGGGCTGAAGAACAAGTCGAACGGAGGAAAGAGTGTAAAGAAGTCTTCTAAAGTCCACAACGAACCCATCAACTTGGACGTTCCCGAGGAGAAGAAGACAGAAGTCTGTGCCAAAGAAAACTGTGATCAAAAATCGTCGAGTAACCCCGACAGCCCGTCGAAGTGCTGCGGGCAAACACTTCAACATTCCAAACCAATAAAACATTCCGGTTTTAAGTTTGAGTTCGATAAGTACCCTCAGATAGTCACTAATTATATGAAGAGCAAAAACTTAGAGATTCTAGATAGGCATTATATCGGTAAGCCGGGTAATTTGAAACTGGATAACTTCCAGTTCGACCCCACGATCGTGCCTCCGATACAGGAGGAGAGGTGCGAGATTTGCTACAAGTGCCAGCAGATGGAGTCGTTACTCCAGACGCCGACCAACGCCTCTGAAATGGAATATATGAACGACATGCCGCGGCAGACCGAGCCGCAGTATGCGAAGGAAATAGTCGTCGAGGAAACCGACAGGCATCGGGAGGTATCACCTAAAACGTTTGTTAGACAACGTAAGCAAAACACGATTGTTATCAACGTGGATCCACAAACGGATTCCGTGAAATCTGACGTTTCGGTGGAAGTGAGCAGGACAGAAATGAGGAAGTTGGAAAGGGTGAGAGAGGCGGAGAAGGTGGTGCAAGTGAGGCAGTTAATAGAGTTCCCGATGCCGAGCGTGTGCTTGCTACCCGAGCCGGCGCGAGTGCGCTCCGGGTTTGACGTCACGCTGCTCGGCGGTGTCACTGACCATTATGTACCTGATTTAATATTACAAGGTTTGACATCATATTTTTATCATTATTTATTTTGGAAGTCTTGAAACATTCTTCGTCATAATCAGCCAATAGCCGTCCACTTTTGAAAATCGGCCTTTTCTTATGTGGGAGTATACGGCAATGCTGGGCAGACTTGTTCTGTTATAAAATTTTAGCTCTTAGAGTATTTTGTATAATAAATAAAATATCGCTAGACCCCTACAAAATATATCTTTGGTACAGAATGTTTTTCATGTTAAATCATCAAAGAAATTACGTGTTGAGTTGGCACTTAACGGAGTTCATTTTGTCTTTGTTCCAGGAACAATAGCTAGACCAAATATATGGGAGACGGAATTGCGAAGAGATTTAGACTTATCGTCGCTTCTGAACAAAAGTATGGCATCACCCATACAGGCCGTCGCCATCATCGGAGACACCAATACATGGTGAGTGTCATCATGATTTTGGTTTCATGAATTCCTCAGAACTCTTGTCACAATATCTTACTTAGAATCCCGGCTTTCTCTAGGAATAAAGCCCTGGTTGTTCATGATTTTGCCTAAATCAAAGATAAACTTAAGGGCGGACTAGGTTGAAGAAAAATATGATGAACAGTAATATATACTTCTTGTGTTATATTACTTTGTCAAACTCAACCTTGCATCTTTATCAATATATTAGTTACTAGCTATTGCCCGCGACTTCGTCCGCGTGGACAACCTAACATTACAAATTATTAAATTTTTCCCCGTAGGAATAAGATGTTTTTTTTGGGATAAAAACTATCCTATATCCTATTCCAGGACTTAACTTACGAGTATATGTGTGCCAAGTTTCATCCCGATCCGTCCTGTGGTTGAAGCGTGATTGAGTAACAAACATCCAAATATCCAAACTTTCGTATTTATAATATTAATAGGATAGGATAAAACATATTTTTACGTACTTCAAATACTCGTATATTATTGAAAATTATATATGTTGGATGTCTATCTATACTAATAATAAAGAGTTAAAATTTGGGTGGATTTATGTGTGTTTGAAGAAGTAATCTGAACCGCTTACAAAAACTCTTACTGTTGGATAGGTGCTTTCGGACATAATTTTCCCATGGGAAACGTGAAGCTGCTGGTAAGGCCGCCGCGGGGCAGATATTAGTTCTTATTATGAGTTGTGAATTGTAATTGTCTTTATTGTTTGCAGGGAGGTGCGCGTGGTAGGGCGAGATTGCGGCGCAGGCGGCATGTCGTCGCTAGTGGGCGCTATGCTGGACGCGCTACCGGCCATGTGGCGCGCCAAAGTTCCAGCTCATCAGGTAATACTGTACATGCCGACCGTACAATGGCGGTATTTATGACCAATCAGATTCAAGTGGCTTTCTGATTCGCTGAGGCCATGACGCGCCAGGCGTAAACACCCGTGGTGTGGCTCTGATTGGCTGTTTTCTTAGATGCAAATACTCCAAGGCTTTTTATATATTGATTGGGTTTTACGGAAACAAAGTCATTTTAGGTCCGTCTTAATTTTTTATTATTACAGGTTTACAGCACGGCTTTCCCAAAAATAGGGTCGACTAAGCACTAGCTTAGTCGGCGATTTACACTATAGTTTACACATCAAGTAGCTTTAATGAAGATTTAACAAGGGGCAATTTGCAACTAACTAGACCAGTCGTTTTACGCTATTAAGTTTCCTGCACAATATACTCTGTCATAAGCACTAGTATACTAAAATACTAACAAAAAAAAAATCAAAACTCACAGTATTTATTTTTAGGGAAATTTAAATACAATAGAAAACCTCAGACGAAATGCCGCCATATACGCCACAGTATTATAGCCCACGCCCTTCGGCGCTCGGGTCCAATGACCAAGCAATGATTGGCGGTCCAAACGTAGCTGTATCTCAATACAGAGTGTTTCAGTAGGCCAATTGTCGTTAGTTCTAGCATTTTTGGACTATTACCGAACAATTGACGACCTCCGTGTCAACGGGTAGCTCTTGGACTGCCACGCCGGAGGTTGCGGGTTCGAATCCCGCTAGGGGCAAATGTTCGTATGATGAATACGAATGTTTGTACCCAAGTCTTGGATGTTTATATATTTATTTAAGTATGTCTATCCGTTATCTAGTAACCATACCACAGGCTCTGCCTAGTTTGGGCCTTGATAATTGGTTTGAATGTCTGAGATATTTATTTATTTCATTAAATTAGGCCTGTTACAAGATAATAAATATTCGATATATTTTCTAATCGAGTTTTTCTTTCTTTCAGTGCCTGTCCTTCCTGGAAGGCAAGCTGCGCGAGTTCTGCGTGCTGTCCAAGACCCTCGCGGACATGCTGATGTCCACCGACTTCTGCGACATCGCCACCCTCACCAAGTCGCTCAACATCGACGTCAACGACGTGCCCTTGCTCCTGGCCGTGGCCACCACCCACACGCCGCAAGTCGCCACCAGATACGGGATCAGTTATAGGTAGTTGAGTGTATGGATAATACGAAGTTTTCGTAGCTGAATTTTATTCTTCCTAAAGAAGCAATGTTAAATTATAATCGTTTTACTATTCGTCGTATGCAGTCGATTTAAAAAGCCATTTTGTACTGTCTAACGATACACTTGACACATTCTGATAAGCGAACACATTCTAACTGCGATAGTTAGACGGTAAATGTTTATTATTTCTCTACAGCATGCCACCTTAAAGTACATGTAACTAGCCCTAGAACAGGCCAAGGTCTTTTTGGGCTGTTACTGCCACACCATGTCTCGTTTATATACGCTTGCCCAAATAGGAATGTGTACCTATAACTATGGTGTAATATATTGTCTGTGATTGTTGTTTACTAAATAAAATAAAATAAAATATTTCCCTAGTTAATCGGGGCACCGATGTTGTTCGCAACACATCACGTCAAGGGGTGTCACGGGGCGAAAAGCGGGCGAAGGAAAGCCACTTTGCGACATTAGATTGTGCGAAGTGGCGATACATCATCTCTGCCTACCCCTATGTACCAAAGCGTGAGTATTATGTTTGTATGTATGTAAATGTTTATCAGAATGTCACAAGTCCCTTTAGAGAGTACCTAATGGATTTTTAGGTCGACGGATATTATACGAAATGCTTATTTAGTAAGCACATGGACACCGTACCAATCAATATATCTATGTATATTATATCAGTATCGATATATATCAAGAACCTCGAAGGCCATCTATACTATCCGCTGTCTGGACAAAACAACTCGCGGTCGCGGTGGCGGGCGCGGCGGTCTTGACGGGTTCGAGTTCACATTGGCCGCCAGGCGTTTGCGCGGATGTGACGTAGTTCGACGCTAATTCGATGTAAACTCACGCAAGCAACTTCATACGTTTGATATTGCCGCTAGCGTGCCGCGCGCGCCCGTCGCGATCTTGCACGCCACCGCCACCGCGCCCGCGAGTTGTACGAGAACACTTGGATATAAGCTATATGTCTGATATTTCGTCACCGCGATCGCCAGCGTAAGCGTAGCACTAAGAGCTCACGGACTGTAGAATATAAGGCAACTACACCTCATACCATGAAGCAAAATAATTTTACGTAGCTCATAGTTTCACCTCTAGTGTTTTCCTTCATGATTGACAATAATTGGTTATTAAATTAGATAACAGATGCACATTTTAAAATCATCTGTTATCTAATTTAATAACCAATTAGTGTCAGTCCTGAAGGAAAACACATTGAGGTGAAACTATGAGCTACGAAAAAATATTTTGCTTCATGGTATGAGGTATGGGTGGTCTAGCCACTAAGCTAACATCCACCGAAACACCGGGAGTACCTACCACACGGGGCATGTTGTCTCATGTATTATTTATTAACCTGCTCGAGAACCTAATTAGTCAAATTGAACATCTTATGATATACTTATTTATAAGCAATGTGTACAAATATTTGTCTTGTATTGTTTAGTTGAGTAAAGAAATAGATCACCTGTCAAGAGGGAGGTACCCAGGCAATTTGTATTGTTATCATCAACCGAAATACGCCCACTGCTGAACATAAGCCTCCCCAATAGAATGCCACTTAATATACACTGGAGTACGCTGCTTCCAGTCTCTGGTGAAATCCCTTTTCGTCATCAATTAAACGGCTTTTGTGTTTTATAAGAGACGATTTATATCAAGGGATTAAGATGCGTACCTGAAAAAATGTATGCAATTTTAAGCAAGTACTGCGCGTTTATAACTTCGCGACGTGCTCGTGTCCGCTTCTCTTAATGTGAATCGTAACTACTTTATAGTACACAAACATCACCACACTTGGGTATTTTAGGTGTAAGATGAGGATTTATTTCTTTAGTTGATTTAAATTAGTTTAGTTCGCTAGAGAAGAGTTGCAGATCAATATATGTTTGCTGTTCACTACAAAACTTTTTACGCACGATGGAGTTTTAAATGCCATGTAAGTCGGTAAATATTTGAGCGTTTAAACCTTCGTCCCGCGCTCAACCCACGCGAAAAGTAGCTGGCGTGCCATCTTCAATTGTACGATCATTAATGTATTGATATAATTATATCTTAATAATTTATCTTTGTGTTCTTTAGGACGCGCGAATTTTTTTAACTTGCATAATAAAGGAAGCTTTTTGAATAAAGCTTAATGATAGAACAGCTGTAGGGTAATTATTATTCGAGCGTTTCAACTGCCGTCATTATCCTCGCCCCAATAGTTTATGAATTTATTAAATATTTCACCAATGCAGAATCTGTGCTAGGACCATAAATATATTGTAAAATTAAAACGATGAAATGTGTGGTCTCTTCAGCTACACTATTTTGGCATACCATGAAGGAAAATAATTTTCGCAACTTACAAAAACCCCCGCGTCATCGGCCCCACGTACTACGAACACCTGCCCGCAGATCTACGTAACGAGACCAATGACGAAACGTTTAGTCGACGACTGAAAAACCTTTTGTTGGAAAATGAATATTATTCCATAAATGAATTTTCTAAAAAATGAAATTGGTGGGCCCTCTGACGTTTAATTTAATTTGTGATAACTTAATACCAAGTGTATTTTTAAATTTTTATTTTAATATTATATACTGACATAGATAGTATGTTATATACTATGACATTATTTGAATTGTTGACATTGTAACTTATACACTATTTTATTTTATGACGATCCCTTTTACCATATTAGAATGACATGTAAAATTGAATTTTTAAGATGTAAAAGTGAAATAAATAAATCTAATCTATAAGTCACCTCAAAGTTTTTACGTTCATGATTGACACTAATTGGTTATTAAATTAGATAACAGATGACTCATGATATCTTATTTAATAACCAATTAGTGTCAATCATGAAGGTAAAAATTTCACCTCGTAAGTCACCTTAGAGTTTTTACCTTCATGATTGACACTAATTGGTTATTAAATTCATCTGTTATCTATGAGGTGCAAAAATTATTTTCCTTCATGGTATTATGACCTGTAATAAATGTGAGGATGATGACGGCGGTAGAGACGCTCGAATAGTTCACCGTGTACCTATTGTGATAGTTTGTGGCTTGGATTTCAAAGGAATCTGGTATTTTTTGTTGTGATTGAGATAAGGTCCTAAGGGCTTGAATGTTGTGATAATAATATGTATGAAGAGAAAGTTTATAAAAATATTTTGTTTAGCCATTGTTTTTAATGTTTTATATATAATTTTAAATCATGGTTACTATCAAATTTAAACATGAGGCAGTGCTTAAAATGTATAAAACTACACGAAAGTACCATTATTTTTTATAAATATAAAGTTTTTGTTAAACTTGAAAAGCTATGTTTGAAATAACTATAAATACTCATCCAAAATAATCCAAATAATCAATTAAAATACTGGTTTGTATTCTTATCTGTTTAACACAAGAATTGCCAACCTTATCACATAATGATAATATCAAATGTATAAAAAGGTGATATGTATAAAGTTTGTTTAGTTGTGAAGTCATTTTGTTTGTAAAGCAATATTTTTTTTTATACTTTAATTAAATGATTTTTTTTTTCATATTGAATGATGTGTTTTACTGTTAATATTGCGTTTTTTACATAATTATGAATTATGTCCACTCACAACCCATAGAGGGTTGTGCTCCTGCAGTGGAGACAAAATAACCTGATGATGATGATGATGACAACCCATATTGCCACCTGCTTGGTCTAGTGTTCTAAGCGTTTTCCCGAACACCGTATGTCGTGGGTTTGATTCCCAGTAAAACTTTTTACAATTTGGTTCTTTATATGTAAAGAATAAATAGCCTGATTCGAACGGCTTGACCAAGACAGAAAAACGATGAAATTCGAGTCTTAATTACATTAAAAGTGTAGCGTTATTAAATAATCGCAAAATAACTAAAGAGAGGACGTAATGAGGTACTGTAAAACCTTTGTTAAACGTATTCATATCAGCCGAAATACGTCCACTACTAGGCCTTCTCAATAGAATGCCACTTTTGGTGTAAAAAAAAAGTCAAAATCATTCATTGCATATGAGTACACTTGGTACATTTATACACGTCATTTTTTTATCGACTACCGCTTCCTAGGTGTTAGAGCTGTGAAGAAGAAACGGCGCAACAAACTTCACGCAACACATCTTTTAAAAATCAAGTTTGCATACAATTAATAAAGATTTTGCGAAGCTGAATCAACAATAGTACCAGGCAACTTTGTCATTCAAATAATCGTTATAATAGGCTTTCTTACAAAGTTGTTTTTTAATGTGAATCTTAAACTTTCTGTCCGTCATATTAGGTGGGTTATCCTTTTGCGGCATTTGCCATAATCACTACGCCTTAGCAGGCGGATTGGTGATAGCAGTAATGATCTTAATATAGGTACATATGAGAACGCCGCTGTCCGTTCCTGGTGCAATCCTTTAGTGGCCTAAACGTATTACAACATGTTTATCAATATATCAATGTTTGTGTAAGTTATTTTGAATGATTGACAAGTACCTATATAACTATACTAAACTAACTCTATTACTTAAGTATTGTAATTAAATCAGAAAGTTCGTACATTCTAAACTTTAGTTTGACAAGTTAGGGCCGACAAGTTTAGGGGATCGTTGGAGAAAATGAATAAACTTTTGCGTGACATCGGATACCTTTTGCAGGGGACCTTTTAGACATCACTTACGTACGTCTCTGTAACGTGACCACGATTCTTGAGCCCCAAATGATTGTCTGTACGACAAATATACGAATCATCATCATCAGCCCGAAAGAGTACTGCTAGACATAGCCTTCCCGCAAGGCGCGCCACTGAACCCGATTCTCGGTTCTTTGTCAGTCACTGCCAGCCGCCCTACGCAGATCGTTGCTCCATCCCGGGCGTCCCACACTACGCCTGCTCAGGCGCGGTCGCCACTCCTTTACCCCTTCAACGTACTGAAAAAAAACGCAGAAAAAAATATTTTACAATATTACCAGATTGTATGGTTGTTGTGAATACTAGAATATTCTAGTAGATAATTATAGTAAACATTACATTAAAATATAGTTATGTTTAATAGTTATCTAGTTACTGAGAAAAATATGCTTTTGGTGCACAGCACTATACGAAATGATTAAGTTCACAAAAATTATTTGTTTCTGTGAACAAACTGTTTATTAAAGATTACAATATTTTAGCTATCTCTACAACATATTCAGGTTAAAGCAAACTACTATTAATGGTTAAAGGTGCTAGTTTTGTATAGTTACCTTTACTAGACTTTTGTTTCCCTTAACCGTTTATATTGTTATCAATGATATAAATATCTTTACTCTTAATAAATGCAAACTATTGCATTAACTCCGAAGATATGATGCTTAAATGATAGATAAAGGGTCTGAACTGCTTCTCATTTCTACTTTAAAGTAGTGTATTGTGGGGTTACAAATGGTTTCACGCAGAGGGTTGTAATTAGCCCGCGCGGCTCGGGCCCTCCAGCCATTAGTGGGATTACCTCCGTTCTGAAGCTAATATTTTATGAACACTCCGCCAACTAATGTAACGAACGAGTGCATGCAAAATTTATACAGGTGGAAAATTAAATTTTTGGCGACCTATTTAGAAGAGTAATCTTTTCATGAGATGCGTGGGTAGGTACTTAATTAAATTTCTTGAATCACAATTTCGCTGAGTGCCCCTATCTGATGTAAGTAGCTTAATTTTTTATGCAATATATACAAATACAGTTGCTGACTAATCCAATTCCGTTTTCTTTATTATTTCTGAAATAGGTATATATCTCAGAAAATAAAAAAAACTTTTTTACTTAATTCATAAAAATATACTAATATATATATATATATATATCGTGTCAGGTATCACATCTCTATCAAACTGCAGATTTTAGTCATTGTTTACAAATTATATGTGGATCTGAGACAACTATATACATAACTCCTTTATGACGAAGTTACTGCACATCTACTCGTACTAGGTTATCTCTTCTGAATGGACGCCACAGATGAGTTAATAGTTACGTTCTTAACAGATACACCACTTCCTGGTAAAACGAAAATGCCTACGCTTTTCATCATCTAGTCCTTTCCACTGTCAGACAATCCATGCAAAAATGTTTCTAAGGCGCTCGACTTAGCGTTGTTATTACTCCTTACAGCGTTCGACGGACGAGGGCCTTTGATAGTACATACTGACAATACTGGAAAAAATGTGCCTAACGCACTCGACTCAGCGTTTGTTACCACTCCATACAGCGCGCGATATGTGGGCGGAGCGCAGCGGCGATTGATACTGCTTTGGTAGCTTATTGCTAACATATAGTGGCATGTATCTGTTTAGGACAGAGTTTCGATCTCGGCCTAAAAAAAATTAATAAAATAAGAACCAAAATTCTAATAAAATGAAGTTAACTTTGCTCCTACTGACTTTTTCGCGAAGTTGATAACATAAATATGTGTAGTCAATATAACCCAACCAAATAATATTTTAGTACGAAAATTCTGTCGCGAATAGATTTCCAGAAAAACATTTTTTTTGTTGCGTGTTTCGATCGGGGGTCAAACTGAAAAATTTCTTTTTCTTCAAAACCACATGGAATTGACGCACGGGAGTTTCACTAGTATATTTACAATTAAAAGCTTTGTAGGACTATGCAATAAAAAAGGCATGTCACTTTTTTAGGGCAAAAACACACTGTGCGTTTGTTCACTAGTCCGTACAGCGCGCTATTCGTAGGCGTACCGCTACGCCTTTGATGATGCCGACTGCGCCCGAAAATATGTCTTAAGGCGTCCGACTTAGCGTTGTTATACTCGGTACAGCGCGCGATGTGGGCGGGTCAAGTGAGCCGTCGACGGCGCGTGAAGGAGTAGGTATTTATCGCGATAGCGACGACGTACGTAGCCTGGCTATGCGATGTCTCACCGGAACTATGCAAAGAGCCGTTTCGTTCCATTTCGTAACCAGACTTCAATGTAATTTCCCAGTTCGAAGCCAGTTGGGACTCCTTCATCCTATTTAGTAACTAATTTCTTAACTGACTATGAAATGGGAAATGTAAGTAGTTAATACAAGCTGCAAGGATTATTTTGACAGTTACGTAGGTGTCTAGGTGTATAGTAGCTCAGGTATTTCCCGGCAAGCTTTTTATGAAATTGAAATTTTACGGCTATAACGCGCTCTAGTTAGTGCCATCGTTATAAAAGGGGAAGACAGGAGCGCTTTACGAGCTTTTTACGGCTTTCCTACTCCGTGTTATGGGTTTATGGTAAAGGGTAAAATGGATAGATCCTTTATTTATTTTTTAAGGTAATTTTATTTGTAGGCAGTTTTGGATTTGAACATTTTCTGAGTACCTACTTACCTGTATATAATGACCTACATTTGAAAGCTATGACCACTACACATCGCAGGCAATCACAAAAGTATAGGAATTTTATACAATTTTTTTTCATAACTTACTAGAGGCAGCTAGAGGTAATACTTCGTTCTTGCAGCTAGTCTACACCTGTATAACGAGAGAGATTCCGAAACATAGTTTTGGGACTCTTTACATGTCAATATAGCCGAAAGCATTTGTATGAGGGAGGCAGAGAACTGGGTATAGTATAGAATCTCTCATTAGAAAAGTCGTCCAACAGTAAACTTAAGATAAGCTGATGATTGAAGAGATTAAGGGCTAAACCCTACTATCGTACGCTACGCTGCATTTTCCTATTCATATCGCGTGTTATATAGGTATATCTGATAGCGCCCGCATCGAGCAACATCGGGCTTATGCGGGCGCTCGCCTTCAGTATCCTTTTGGACCTGATCACACTCGCTATTACCTACAAACTGCTGTCATCCAGAACACGTTACCTGCAGTCTTTGAATTGCGCATGCAAGTCTGGGTTTCTCTTATATTCTTCTACTTTTCCTGTTATGTGGCTCTGTAGACTAATATATATATCCGTGTTCATAAAGAAGCGTTCCCTAGAGTTCCACTCTGTCACCATTATAGTCGTTAATTCAAACAAATGTTTCCTCTAGCTCCGCGTCGTGCAGCCCACCCTACGTAATAATTCACCTTCATATAAACTGACAAACAAAACAACTGTCTCGTAAATATAACGCTGACTAACTTTTAAATCCGGATTTACGTTATTGTATTTGGAATTATTTTTAACCATACACCTAACAAAACAGAAGGAAAGAAAGTCTGACATTACATTAACGATATTGTCTGAACAATAAGCTTTAGGAATATTTACGCCTTAGAAGAAATATATCTGTCACATGGTACGCGCATTGCAGTTTATAAATAATACTTGTATTATTCCATTTCAGCCAACGATCTCTATGTACTACCAGATGGAGCATTCCAAACAATCGTTCTGTTCCACGCAAGTACAGTAACTCTTTCACATTCACTTTGAAACTTGCAGTTACTACTCAGAACATTTAATTATTTACTCAATATTGACATTATTTAACCGTAGCGACAATATTTAGTAATAATTAAATGTTCTGCGTAGTAACTGCACAAGTTTAATTGTGAATGTGAAAGAGTTGTGGTTACTTGCGTGGAACAGAGCGATTGTTTGGAACGCTCCATCTAGTAGTACATAGAGATGGTTGATTTCAGCTCAATTCGCATTACGAAAACAAACGCGTTTTAAGCCTTGAATACAAAACAATTGGGCGCGTTCCGAAGTGGACAGCAAAATTAACATGGTAGTACAAACCAATATTATTTTAGAATACGTAAATATGTTTACGTTACTCGGCCTAGCCATTGCTACAAATGTAAATGGAAGTCGCATATCAAAAATAGCAAGTAAATTATCTTGATTTAGATATGCATTGACGAAACACTGATTTAAACCCCTCCATTATCGTAATATATCGCATACACACGTTCGTGGGTTCTTATTGGCATATTATGAACGTTTAGCAAACGACATTTGAACTAACGCAGTGAACCCCGAGTTGAGAAATATGTAGCACCGATGTATAAGTGTTTACAAATTACATAAATACTTTTACGATTACTGGTGAATATAGATATCATTAAAAGTTGCAGACCACACTTTGTTGTACACACATCTTTATACATAATGATTTTAAAAAAAACTGCCTTTCCATAGTAACCAATAAATTTATAAGTACATTATTGGTCTGTGCCTGAGGTCTGAGCTATGACCCAAATACAGATTTAGCTGTTTCTAATTCCAAATTAAACTTGCAACACAGGGTCATACCTATGTTATGTTAGTTAAAATCTTCAATAAACTTCCAAATAATATATTACTTAAAATGGTTATAAATAAATGTTCGATACGCTACAGTTTTTTGAAATACAAGAATGAGTCTTGGTGTCCGTCCTTATTGAAATTACTATCACTAAGTGAAATTATAAATAAAGAAATACATAATACCTACCTCTATGTTTAAACGTCAAATTAATCTTTTACCAAAACTACATCCTATCATCAAAATCGGCGAGTGACAACTTGCGAGGTTCCCGTGCCAGTTAAGTATATATTTTTTTAATGTTGTGAATAACTATGAGTTCTAAAATATGAATTTTAGACAAAACACAAACAATATTTATGCTGAGAACGAGAGCAAGCTGGTCCGCTTCATAAGATTAACCTGCGATCTCAATCACTAATTTGAAATTTTTAATAAAGATAACTTACGATGCAAAAAATAAATGAGCGAGGTATTACAAAAGGTACGGGGAAAATGACAATATATTTCATAACAAAATACGGAAGCTATTTCATAAAAGCATGGATAGGTACGTAGCCAGGGTTTAGTTTGGGAGAGCTGGCTTGGGGGTGTTGGGTTATGATATTGGTTTGGCTTCGTACTGTAAATCCAATTCACAACGTTTCCTTGTATGCAAGTATATTGTAGATACATGGTACTAACACAAGTCTTAAGTCTACCATTACCATTTAAGAAGGTGTGGCCTCTGTGAAATAAAAGTAGCGGCGAAATAATCTTAATCTAATAAATAAAATCGTAAACTTCGCGTGTCTGTACATTGAAGATATTTGCAAAAAAAAAATTGGGGGGTCTAAGGATAAGCAACAGAACACATTTCAATCATTTTTGAAATTTTTGTCTGTTTATCTGTTTGTCTGTGAGTTTGTGCACGCATCTCTTAAAAACTACTGATCAGACTTTGATGGACTTTTCACAGAAACATGAGGCTTAATTTGGTGTAACATATAGGCTTTATTTCATTGCAATCGGTGCAGTCAGTCAATAGTTATAGACATTTTTAGTTTTCAAATACATTAGTAGGTAAGGTTAGTGTGCAATATATTGCACATAATAGTATTTCCGTACTATTCAGATTGCGATGAGTGGATTACATTTGGAGCTGCGAGTAGGAGTTGGAATGGGAGTGGAAGTGGGAGTGGGCGTGGGAAAAGGGGAAGGGTGTGGGAGCGGTTGCGGGAGCGGAAGCGAAAGCGGAAGCGGGAGGGAGCGGGAGCGAGAGCGGAAGCAAGAGCGGGAGCGTGAGAGGGCTCGGGAGTGGAAGCGGGACCGGAAGCGCGAGCGGAAGCGCGAGCGGAAGCGTAAGCGTAAGCGGGAGCGGGAGCGGGATCGGGAGCGGGAGCGGGAGTGGGAGTGGAAAAAGGTGAGTGAGTGTGGGAGCGGAAGCGGGAGCGGGAGGGGAGCGAGAGCGGAAGCGGGAGTCAGAGCAGAAGCGAGAGCGGAAGCGAGAGCGGAAGCGAGAGCGGAAGCGAGAGCGGAAGCGAGAGCGGAAGCGAGAGCGGAAGCGAGAGGGGACGCGGGAGCGGGAGAGGGCTCGGGAGCGGCAGCGGGAACGGTACGGAAGCGGGAGCGAGAGAGGGCTCGCGAGCGGGAGCGAGACTGGAGCGGGAGCGGAAGCACTAGCGGAAGCGGAAGAGTGAGCGGGAGTGGGAATGGGAGCGGATTCTGTAGTTCACGCGAGCGGAGCCGCGGGCACAGCTAGTAACAATATAAAATTCAACATCTAATATCATATTCAGAACCATATTTAGAACAACATAGTTGATGTTTTTACAGTTTTGTAGTGCTTTACGCCTACGGGGATAAAGCACGACATAATAGTTACACACTGCATTACTACATTTAGAGTTGCCGCCCCTCAAAACCCCACTGACTGAGTACCTGCCTTAGAAAATAAACCCGTGAAATTCGTTCGGGGCTAAAAGACGGTAGGTATTACGGGCTAAATAATCGCGTTGTCTCGGTCGATCGGCCGCCGCCGGGCGCTCGCGGCCGACTAATGAAATTAAATCTGGGAACAATAACACGGAACATCCATTAAAGTTAGTTGGGAGTGAGGGATATTTTCGGGATTATTGACGTTTGGGGGAGTAAGTATTTTAACAGGCTGTTAAAAAATATATGCTCGTTAGTAATGAGTAATTAATTACCAACGTAGAACGAGTCATTAAAGACCAACAATGAATATTGAATAAAACTCATTTGAAAAAGTCAGAATGGATGCATTTTATGAGAAATGTCGTTGATTTCGATCAACATTATTTTTTAGGTCTGACATAAAAATACACTATTTTCTTCTCAAAAGAAGCAGATGAAGTATAATACTTTGTATTCCTCATTGTATAATTTTTATATCTGTAATTGGGCCCTTCTCATTCTATTCTGACCCCATCAATTACTTGTCTACTGTTTGATTATGTGATTGTATAGGGAAGTTTGAATAGAAGAAATGACATCTCTACATTCTATGTCTCTACATTAGTTTTAATGCTTCATCTTTGAGTTTAGGTATGTTGTTATAAAATAGGTTTTAAAATACGACGATAAAATAGGTTGAACAAAAAAGATTTTAATACTTGTCATATGATTCTAATAGGCCTTAGAATAAGTAGGTACTTAGTCTGAGCCACTGGCACCTCAGAAGAATGTATTCGTTTTTCTGGGACTGGCACAGTATTTGAGAAATAAAAGAAAAATAAAGGTAAACCAAGGGTAAATCCTCCGGTAAATCTATAACATTTGGTGTTATTTTTCTTAACAATTGTGGCCAGACTTGTATTGATCAAAGAGATTTAACATGTATCTAATATTCGGCTCAAAATATTACTTTTACCTCCGAGCATAGACGAGGCAAAGAAACCTAGAAAATGAACAAATACCAATAGCAAGAAAAAAGCGTCTAAAAGTTTCAATAACAGACTCAAATCGCGAAAACTTTACAACATTTCCGGCGTATTCGGAATACGGAAAATGGAGAAAAAAAGGCAAAGTTAAAGTGGCTTCCTACTTAGGAATAAATAGGCCTGGCAAAATATTTGTTTCGTGGCTATTGTTAGACACTTCTTTTAAGTTTCAAAATCAAAATATTTATTTTCAAAATTGGAATACATTATTCTCTTTTTGACGTCAAACAACTATTCTACCTTAGAAGAACGAATGGATATATCCAATAGAAGGATTTATAAGGGTCCAAGAACGTGAAGGAAACCAACCCTTTTCACTCTTATGGTAATTTTGCTGTTGCTAAAGTAAGAGAATGCTACTTTTAACAGGACGTCAGATACCATGTCCGTACACTGTTTCAGAAATCTAGAGATGAGGCGGATGTGCAAAACATGGATATCGATAAATATCGGATATCGATAATCAATAAAAATATATTACGTAGTCTAAAAATTATCATTATATTATTTAGTAAAAATTTGAAATTATGTTAACATGAAAATTTAATTTAATTCTGAAGGCACGCACTTAATTTGACAGCACTAAACTAGCTAATATTGTTATCTTATAGTGAAATAATTTTATTTCATTTTAGAGCTTAATAAAATTTAAATCTGTGGCAACTAATTGCGTTATTATATCTAACAGTTGCCAGTGGAAAGTGAAACAGTATTCTATGTAAAAAATTAATCAGTTTATTTACTTACAACTATTTTATAAAACTACATTTTTTTAAAATAAAATTTAAATTTACTTAGTGTTAATCAATCAATAAATATAATCATAAAAGATTATAAAACAATAAAAAATTAAAATTTCATATTTTTATCATTAGTCATTGCCTGATGTCGATGGTATATGTATCGGTCGATTAGAAATCGATATCCAAGGATATGTGTAAGTCTGGAGATGATAACGTTTGCATTCCAAAAGCTGTAGGGCCTGATAATGACGTGGTACGCGATGTTACTGACGGATCCAAAGCTGCCGGGCCTGATGATGATGACATAGAGCGCGCCGTTTACCGATGCCAAAGCTGCAGAGCCTAATGATTACATTGGGTACGAGAACGTCTGAGGCCCCAAAATTTAAGGACCTGAGACGGAGAACACTACCGTGCCCGAAGTTAATGGAGCTGAAGTTGTAGAAATGCACTGAAAAGAAAATTAATATTTATTGGTCAAGAATAACAAAAAGAGTGTAAAATGAATCTGGCATTAAACATTTTTAAATTACGATTAATTATATATAAAAATAATTGGGTGTCAGTAATCCCAGATAAAAACTATTTTATGTACTAATGAGTTTTTATTATTGTATATTTACTTTTCGCTCACGACGGTGAAGAAAATCAAGATAAAACCTGCTAGCCTGAGGAGAATTGACAAATTCGAAGACAACTGAATAGGCTTGCCCCTATTAAATACGTTTACTTTTAAAAACTACTTAATCTTCCTGGCGACATAAATAATGTAGGCACAGCATTATCCTTCAGTATTCGATATTTATCATCGGTAATAATACAACACAATAATTTAAAATGTCTGGAGCACACTCTATGGTGTTTTTTTGCCGTCCAATCAGCTTCGGTGGACACCGCATTAATCCACTTTTCAAATTAATTTTTTTTTCATTAGGAAATCTAAATTGAAAAAATACGTGTGTGCACGTAAAAAATACGTGTATACTCATGTACACAACACATCCAAAACACAAAAAAACACTTTTTATACTTTTATCGATAAATTTTTGTCCAGCTCTATTTAAAAATTTCTATAAAATTACAAAACTAACAAAATATATGAAAGTACACTTATACATGCTCAATTAATATAAATATAATAAAAAGAAATTAATTTCCCTTACTTTTAAGCATAAATTTATCTCTTTAACATGGAAAATGGATAGGTAAACACAAAAAGAATGTTTACCTGTGAAAGTTTATAGTTTCGGATTGATTTTCTTTTCTCCCCATGCGAAATTTGCAGCGCCTTATCACACATACCATAGCTTACACCTTCACAAAATATTATCCTGCACTCTTATCACAAATCTGAAAGGATTTTAAATTAAAATAGTATTTCAAACTCGACTAGCACGCAAGCCGTTTCATCAATCATTAATGCAACTAAATTCAAGATGCATTTGTCACTTGACAGCAGCGACCAAAGAGAATACAACAGCGACTATATTAGGGAACATTTTAATCAGCAGGGTAAAGTCTCCACGCGGGCTACAGTTTTGACAAGTGGCTATGTACGCTTGATTAGTATTATGGCGGGTTCTATGGTTGTTATTCTTCTAAGTATTCTACTCAGTTATTGACATTGGGAAGTTAATTAAGAATTTACTTCTTTACATACCACCTCTATGCACATAAAGATTTCGGTTCTACTGTAGTCTGGCTATTTGCCATAATACTAAATATTACTACGTCATCCGCCAGTTTAATGTCACCCACAAAATTGAGCATGGCTGTCAGTTTCACAAAGACCGGGCAGCGGTGTTCTCCTGTATATATTAAGATCATTACTGCGATCGCAAATCCGTCTGCCAAGCGTGGCGATTATACCAAAAGTGGCATTCTATTGGGGAGGTTTATGTTTAGCAGTTGACGTGTTCGGCTGATGATGAAATCTCCCAACTATGATCCAAAAGACTAAACTCATAAATATACGATAACGCATATTCACCAGTTTGTCAACGTCCACAGTTGAATATACAAAGCACAAACCTATTTTTTCGCTTCTGCTCGCATCAGAGTGTGTTATTGTTTCTTTATGTAATGGAGGAAAGTGCCTCTTTTCCTTCCCTAGGGCAGAAACGTAACTGATAAAAACAACAGTGCTTATCTCATTTTCAAAAACTGAAGAGAATTATTATTTGAATTTGAGTGGTTGAAGCGTGATTGAGTAACAAACATCCAAACATACAAATATCTAAACATCCAAATATCCAAACTTTCGCATTTATATATAACATTAGTAGGATAACCTACATTCTTTACAAAAATTCTCGTTAAAAGTTTCAAAATGTTTCTCTTGCAGAAGTTTCGATAGTATAAGGCTTCGAAGGAGGGCAGGCGCGCTCAGAACCAAGTTCTGTAACTGTAGTTGGTTGTAGGTTTTGTTCATTTCCTGATACATTTTTAGGCTTCATGAAAATGGGGGAGAATACAGACACAAAAAAGCAACTCGTTTTTGTCCAGAGTTTAACACAAAAGCTGCTGAAATATTAGTTGTTATTCTTATAATAAAGTTAATGGATATTTTTCTGTGTGGTTAATTTATTAATAAGCGGCTGCTGTTGAATTGCAAATGCATATATAATTGTGGACTTAGAGGAATTTCCTAACAAATGCTCAGATAATTTCATTGGTAACTGCACGCATCGCTTTCCATAGTTATATTCTGTTTCATGATACCCAGGAGGAAGAGGGGGGAAATGAGTGCAAATGCCTCCCCCATTCCCCCCATTCCCCCCATTCCCCCATTCCCCCCATTCCCCCCTCCTAACTCACGACTGAAGCATTTTGTTTTGACGAATAAATTTTTCTTTTAATCGTGATAATAAATAAATAAATATCTCAGACATTCACACCAATTATCCAGTCCCAAGCTAGCCAGAGCCTGTGTTATAGTAACTAAATAACGGATACACATACTTAAATAAATATATAAACATCCAAGACTTCATACGAACATTTGCCCCTAGCGGGATTCCAACCCGCAACCTCCGATAAGTACATCACTACCTCGAATCGTCCTTAAGTCATTACTACCTATACCTAAGTAAAATAAATCGGTCAAGTATGTTTCTAGCCTTACATCGACCAAGTATGATTGTACTCGAGTGCCAGGGGTCGCAGGATCGATTCCCACTAGGGACACTGTACAATTTATACATATCGATCCTGGTTTCCATGTTATGTATATTTGTAAATTATGTATCCTTATTTAATTCCCATAGCATAGTAGGAAATACTGGTTTGAAATTCATCATCAGGTTATTTTTGTCTCCACTGCAGGAGGACAACCCTCTCTCACCTGTCGGAGACAGACGGAGGATTTGGCCTACACTCCCCGCGCTGGCCAGACGGGTTGGGGAGGCCTGGTTGATGTTTTATAATGTATTCCCTCAGTCGCCTTGTACGACAGCCACGGGAAGAGTTGGAGTGGTCCTATTCTTCTCTACCGGAAACCACACGGCAATGAAACAATTTTATTTTACCTATCAGTGTAACTCGATAACTTTCGTGGTAAAACACAACACAATACTTCCCCGCCATTACAACACACAGGATATCCTTTTCCGGTTTTACCGTGTTCGCGTTCCGTTACGGCACGTGCGCTGAACTAGACGGGAACCGGATACCCATTACCTAGCTAGATAGTAATATCCGCATAACTATGCTGTTTCAAAGCCTTCGTCTGTTTTCATTTGAGGGGAGTGCTTCAAAGGTATTGGCAGTACATTATGCTTGTAGGTATACAAAAGAGATGCTGCGATGCTTGAATCGAAGGGGTTTGATGAAGGCTTAACACATAATAGGATAGGATTTTTTTTCAATACCAGATCCAGATAATTTTGATATGATTATAATGAATATTAGGTGCAATCATATAAGAACTATTGTGAATTAGACGATTATCTGACTGACAAAGATGCTTGGTACTAATGTTGCTTCAGCTTTCAACAGTCGGCAATCTTTATAATATTGTATACAAATTTCATTTTTAAAGATGTCTTACTGGAAGTTTGTTGTTTGAGATCCGACGAAAAACGAAAGTCACCGACATAGCCGAAAGGATTAGCAAGCTGAAGTGGCAGTGGGCGGGCCACATATGCCGCAGAACCGACGGCCGTTGGGGCAGACGAGTTCTGGAGTGGAGACCGCGGATCGGTACTCGCAGGGTGGGACGACCCGCCGCCAGGTGGACCGACGACCTACTGAAGGTGGCCGGAAGCGGCTGGATGCGGAGGGTGGAGGACCGGGTGTGGTGGCGTTCATTGGGGAAGACCTATGTCCCAACAGTGGACGTCTAAGAGGTGAAATGATGATGATGAATTAACTTTTTTTATCTACAGTCTCTATGTATGTACGTACAACTGAATCACGAATAAGCATTTAGGGGAAGGGGGGGGGGGGGGGGGGTTGGTGAGATCTCTAAGTATCTACGCGCCGCCCCCTGTGGGCATATGGACAGTTGCAGAGCTTGCAGGTTAATGGGTAACATTAGGCACTTACCCTCAGGTGGAATATCTACCCATTTGCCACTTCTTCAAGTAAACTATATCTTTTAAAAAAGTCCGAGTATAGATACCTTGAAATTCTAACATCACGTAGAATATACACGTCAAGGGTACCTGTGAGAACACGTCCTAAATAGCTATCTACGTGCGGGACCGAGGCAGCCGCAGTGAATAATGTATAAAGTCATTTCTTTGGGATTCCCAGCAATATGCTCTAAGCGCGACACAGCTACTTACGCCGTTGGGGATTCACGACTTTACTGCTACGATGAACACAACAATATTTAAGTGAACTGTAGCGGGAAATGTAATAGCGCTCTTAAGATTGGTCACAAAAAATGCTAAGTTGGTTTTGTAGCATTTTGGTTCAGTCTATCTACGAGTACGTCCATTACAGACATAGTGAAGGCTTTCACTTCCTGTGTCATGCCTATAATTACTACGCTGTACAATCATGTTGACCGTTGCAAGTGTTAAACTTGTTTGATCCGTGTAGTACCCATTTCCTCCACTAGATTTGCCACTACTGAGATGAAATGAAATGAATGTTTATTGTGTATGAAGTTCAGGTCATTTTAAGATATTAGATATTTAGTACAAGTACCATTAAACCCTATCTTTGCAGGTGTATACACAGAATATAAATTTAATACAAGTTAAAGATATAAAAAAAAATCGGATCCACAAGAGGAAAATAAGACAAAAAAAACAATTTCACCACTTAACAGAATTCTTTCCATTTTGCCCTACGACGAGGGGAAATCGGAACTTAAGTTTTTTTTTCTCCCTCGTAACCAGAAATGGAAAGATTTCAGTGCCATTTACCACTAGTGCCAAAAAAAATTTACCAATTTCCACGTTTGAACGTGTGTCTGGCATGCAGGTGGAGGTTTGTTAGCGACACTTGATTCTCACTTCGGTTTAATCTATTCTTTTCTCAATGCACAAAATGAAGACAGCTCCCAACATTTTACTTAGATATCGTAAAAACGTCCACTTTACTTTATTAAATATACATATTTAACGCGACTGGAGAGCTTAGTATTGCAAAGGGAGCTCTCACTCAAAGGAATCCTTCGCTAAAGGGAAAGTTCAACAGGTCGGAGATGAGAATTCTTGTGTCAGAAAAATAAGACACTATTATGAACTTTGTAGAAGTAGTTCTTATTTATTTCAAACAGATAATTAGTTTTAGAAGCAAATATAACTTTACGAAGACTTTGAGGATATGGGGGGAGGGGGGGTAGTTTCAGTATACCTTCCTGTAGATACAGCTTCAGTTGACTATGAGTTAACTTTTCACAACCTTTCTTTTTACATTAGATACGTAGGTACTAGTTTATTATTCTTGATAGGTTTACGCTCCACTTCAATCTCACATGATGATAAGTGACGAGGCCTGAAGTGTAGCGCGCTTCCTTATCCAGAAGATGCTATACACTCTTCTTTTAAAAAACCGTAGGGAGTTAAAGTTATTTTTGGTTAAAGGAAGAAATAGTATAAATAACGTACAAAGTAAACAACATGTTTGGTAGGCTGTCCATTAGGCTTATGTTCAGCAGTGGACGTATTTCGGCTGATGATGAAGTTCTTTTTATTTTATTTTTATTTGATGTCCTTTCTTGATTAGAATTCAGCCAATTTCGAGTCAGTCATGGAAGTGACACAAAAAAGATTTGGTTGTAGGTCTTCTTGAGCATAAAATCTAATTAACTGGACAACATAAAATATATTAAGTAAGTAATCATACCAAATCAAAGTAAACTGTCAAAATATAACAAAATTAAATTATCAGTTGTGTTAAAATGACCCATAAAATCATGCTATCCTTGCTGCACTCTCACACAACCAACAAGTCTCGTTATTGTTATCATAATTACTTATTAATATATTAAAATTCTGGAAAAAATACTTATTAAATTAATTATCAAGTTTCAAAATCTGTCACAGAAATCCAACAGTCACATAAAACTCCACACAAAATTGTAATGCATTACATACATACGTTCGCATCGTGCAAAGCCGGGACAAAACACTTGAGTAGGCCAATAATTAAATTTGTCAGCCGTACTTACCTACATTTGCCTACATTAAATTCTGTTAAGCACCTGCCGATACCTACGAGACTCGTCGGTCTTGCCTCACGCGAGCCCCCCGTGGTCCCATTTGGGTTTGTCAGTTCAATTAATTAATTAAACTCAGACCCTCATCCTCAGGTAGCACGACTCCATTTGTCAGTTCGATGAAGCTCTGAAGCTTACAGCAGGGGTGGACAATCTCGCGTGCCCGCTTGACTGAAATTTGCGGCCCGCATGCTTATTTTTTAAGGAAAAGTGGGATATAAGGAGGATGGCATGTGTTGTGACACGCATCGGAGATAGTGTAATCACCCCAGGCGAAATACTATTACCTACTACTACTGCATCAGCTTATCCGTACTCTTTTGTGTGTGGGCGTAAATTGTTGTAGGGCTGCTGCACCGAAATCACGAGAATAGTCGATCAAGAGAGGGACAACGTTATACGACCACCACATAAGTGCTTTTCTTTCTAACTTATAGTATCGATTGGCGAGACGTCGCGGTGGCGCGGCACGAGCCTAGTATTGCGTACTGCCAGCCGTGATCTATTTCGCGGAGTGTCGATTCTTTACGTAGTAATGTTCGGTATTCTCTGGTATAACTAGTTCTCTGGTATAACGTTCAAAAGTGGACAGTATTTTTTCTTTATTGCGTTTCATTCTTGTCTAAAAATGTAATGAAGCTGTATAAACTCAAATTAAATCATTTGTGCAGACAGATTTTATAATTAATAGATGATACTAAATATGTGTATAGGTATACTTACTCTATGTTACAAATATAAAAGTTTCAATGAGAGAATATACGTCTTGCAAACTTAAAAGAAGCGTATGAGTACTAAAAGGCTTAAATAAGTACTGAGAACACCTTACGGATCTAATTCTCTAAGTGTCGAGTTCACTATGTCACGTAGCGTCTTGAGCATGTGACACCTGAGTCAACTGAGGGGTGCTTGAGCTAACAAAGAGTTATTGTGTGAGACAACACTTCTAAGAGTCGAGACGGGAGCCTTACACCGACTCGCGGGGTTTACAGGAACTGTTCAGGAAATGTAGAGTGAAATGTACCTAACGTAACGATGAGTGTTTTAAACATAGTAAGTAGCGAATTAAAAAACTTACATTTCGAATTAAGTGACAAGCCCTAGCACCTTATTCAATGATGATAAAGTTAAAATTAGTATAAACTCAGGCATTTATTACAGCGCACTGACTGTTCATACAAACAATTCTAAACAAGCACTTATTATACTGCCGTGTGGTTTCTGGTAGAGTAGAATAGGACCACTCCAACTCTTCCCGTGGATGTCGTATAAGGCGACTATAAAACATCGATCAGGCCTCCCCAACCCGTCTGGCCAGCACTATAAAACATCGATCAGGCCTCCCCATCCCGTCTGGCCAGCGCGGGGAGTGTAGGCCAAATCCTCCGTCTGTCTCCGGCAGATGAGAGAGGGTTGTGCTCCTGCAGTGGAGACAAAAATAACCTGATGATAATGATGACTTATTATACAGCAATTTCAGCTGTTACACTATTTTATTGTATTTGTTGGTTTAAAATGAGATTAAGTTTCGGAAACATTTATGTTCTCGTGGTATAAAAATCTTCATGTATTGACAGGCACCTCATGAGATTGCTCGAATGCATAAACGACGTGTGAAACAGTAACAAACTCACTTTTTCATTAGTAGTTAGGTATCTATATAGGGCTAGTGCTCAAAATTCAAAGTAGCGGATATGTAAGCCATTGTATAAAAAAAATTTGCTTGGCAAATGGTACATGATTGTTTAGACATTGAGTGTTCAAAGAATAAGACACATTACCTAATTCAAAAGCAGAAAAATATATATGTTCTATTAAAATGCCACATTTTCTCAATTTCGGTACCGAGAGGCAGGAAATTTGGGGCGACAGTCCGCGTTCCGGGACACCCTGTATCTTATCTGACTGGGAGTCTAACGGAATTGTCGCGGGGATGTGTGCTTTATATCCGGCACAGTCTGGCAGGGACAGTTAGTGTTGCCATGCCGCGGAAATAATTTCCCTTATAACTCGTGACTTTTTATCACAACGAATGAAATAAGAGCTTTATCCGATAAATGCATTCCTACAGACAGTTTACTATTGTATATTTAACCAGTCGTAAACTTATTAAGCTCTTTTCTTTTTAGGTAGCTATTTTGTTTTAAAGGAATGGGGAGGGAATGGAGGTATTCACATATCGTCGCTTGACAGTGAAAACCTTGTAAAGCACAAATGAACCAAAATGCATTTTATTTTTTCTTTGGAAAGAACGTTTTGAAACATACAATTGAATCTTACTAAATTCAGCTTATGGTAATCCTAGTGCCAGCTATATCTTCGAAAGAATACTTCGCAAAATAATGAGAAATTATGAAACTTTGGTGTGTGGAACGCGCTTTAGATATCTATTCAACAAATAGTATTCCTTCTGAAATCGTAGCCTTAGTAGAAGACAGTTGTATCTTTCAAACTATACCTACCTATATTTCATTCCAAACATTAGGTATATGAAAACCAACGCTCTTTGCGTCTCGGTAACATAATATTTGAAAGGGTCAGTAAACTTTACAGTCAACTTAGGACTTTTTGTTTTCGAGACGCAAATGCGTTGGTTATCATATAACTATTGATTTGGAATGAAAAAAATCTACCAAGTTGAAATATAAAGTGTTAAAGTTATATCAAAACAAAAGAAACTAGAACTAGATACATAGTAAAAAAATATATATGATTATTTTACTTATTTTTTACCCATATACGAGGTTTTCATACTTCGGCGACGATATACGCCCATCTTGGAATCTGACTCCCACGTAATGCTACTAATAGGACAGATTGGTATCTCGTGTACCTGTGAATTAATTTTATCTAATCGCGTGAATTGCTGTTTGGTGAGAAATAGGTGCTGATTCATACACCAAATTCTTCATTTGAGGAGACAATATGAATTGTACAGCAGTGTTCAGCTGCATATTCGTAGCGCTTTTGCATCCGGTCCTCTGTTTTGAAACAGGACGACTTTTTCGATATAGATCGTTGAATTCACGAATTTCACTCGATTTTTTCTGTATATAACTTTTCACTGGTAGGGTATGTTTAAAATATTGATCTTTCTTACTACCATACATTTACTTTACGGCAGGCCTTTCTCTTTGAAAGTTTAGATTAGATTTATTTACTTCACTTTGCATATTAATAATAATAATAATAATGTTTTATTAAAGGCATAAAAAACCCATAAAACAGACAATACAAAACAAAAATAAAACAAACAATTACAATTAAAATAAAATATTACATAAAATACCTACCAAAATGTGTAGATGGTCAATGAATCAAAAATGATTATTTCCTGTTCACGCTCCGATGAACGTCTAGCCAGTGCCTATAGATCGGGCTATCCAAATCACAGCAAACGGCTTTAAGTATGCTGTTATGAGAGCGACGTAGCCTTTCCCAAAAGGAAGCCACGCGCGCTCTCATAACTGCATAGAAATCGGGCACTCGCGCCTCGGCGAACATGCTCGACGCGCTGCAGTAGCGCGGCAGTCGCATGAGGGTGCGAAATGCGTCATTGTATTGCACCCTCATGGTACTATATGATTTCCTAGTGAAATCAACCCAGAGTTGGCAAGTGTAGAGACATTGACAATATGCATTAAATAGTGTCAATTTCACCTGGTCACTACACTTGCCAAACCTGCGTGCGAGCATGTTACACCGGATTGAGAGTGCCCGCCTCTCCCGCCCCATATCCTTGTCATCCTTCATGTCCTCAGTCAATACGTGCCCCAGGTACTTAAACTGCTGCACTACCCGAACCGCGGACCCGTTCAATTTTACTTCCGGCACATTCTTCGGACCCCCTCCCGCCTTGAATACTATTATTTCCGTCTTTGACACGTTGTATTTCAGTCCGTGAGCATTAGCAAAATGATCACAGACGGAAACCAACTTTCTAAGACCTTTGATCGAGGGACTGAGGAGCACCATGTCGTCAGCATAGCTTAAACTGTTAACACATATGCCACCTATGTGGCAACCAGTACGGGTGCCCCTCAATCGCACGATCAAGTCGTTAACGTAAAGGTTGAAGAGGTCCGGAGAAGTGAGCCCCCCCTGACGAACACCGCATTCTAACTTATAACTGTTAGATGTCGTGTCGCCCCATTTTACAGCATTCGTTTGGTTACCGTACCAGTACTCCAACAGATCAACCACGTTACCATCGACTCCCGAGTCGCGCAGTTTTCTCCAGAGAATTTCATAATTCACTAGATCAAACGCGCGACTAAGGCGAGGAAACACGCATACACTGATGTGTTGCGGCTTATGTAATAATTTACAGTGTGTTTTAGGCTTACGATAGCTGAATCCGTTGAAAGACCGGGACGGAAACCAAACTGTGCATCGTCAACATTAACATTCCTTAGCAGCTCAGGCTGCAGCAGTCTTTCGAGGATCTTGGCAATAACTGTACCCAGGGATATGGGGCGGTAGTTCGTTGCTGCTCCAAGGTCACCCGTCTTGTTCTTGACTATAGGCACAACTATCGTTTTCATTAGGTCTGGTGGGAGATATGAGTATCTCATACACAAGTTGTATAGACTGCATAGCTTCTCATACAGGATCCCACCTGCGTAGAGTACATGCTCCAGGCTAAGGTCGTCATGACCCGGTGACTTGCCGCGTTTCATTTTTCTGACCGCTTCTGTAACACCATCTGGACTGAATTGAGCCTTCTGACTGCTAGAGCCACCGCGCCGGCTGTCGTCTGACCCCCCGAGCATGCACCCCGCCACAGGTTGGGGGTCTATCTTAAACTTTTGAGCGAACAGATCAGCTATCTGTGCTGGTTCCTGTAGGCCGTCCACACTAACTGGCAAACTATGTTTATAGTTAAATTTCTTAGTTTCCTTCCAAAAGGTTGTAAAATTCTTTTCTTTTCTGTTTACAGCTAGTATATTTAGTTTAATTTTTTCCTCGTTGTTCTGACACCATCTAAGTTTTTTCTTAAATTTCTTTCGATTATTAACCATATTCTCATATATTTCCCCGGTGGACGGCCTACCGGCTAGCACCCAGCAGTTAAAATGCAGTCTATACAACCGATGGCTATTTTTAACGTGGTAATTCCACCCGGCCACTTCTTTGTGCTTCTTGACCACAGAACGTGAACCAGAAGTAGCGCTTGCACCTGATTGTAAAACTGATACAATATTTGTGTAAAGATCACTAATAAATTTATAGTGATCAACTACATTGGAACAACACACACTATCTCTACACATGTTACAATTTAAACTATCAGTGATGTCAGCTAACATTGTGCTGCAATACTTAGAGTACTCGTCAATTTGTGCGAAGTCTCTCACTCCCCACCGTATCCCTCTGCATCCAACATTACTGTCGGTGGTGCGGTCCTCCGTTACACCACCGATATCACACACAATACGTAACGGAAAATGATCCGACCACTATTCGTCATACAACACATCAACAGTCTCAATGGTGTCCAACGCCGCCTGGGTCGTCACACAGTGGTCAAGCTACCGCCGGGAACCGTGGGTTTCACTCACGAAAGTGTAAGTATCCGACTCTATCCCCAGTCGTTCGATGTCCACGCAATACCAGTGTTCCTCCATACAAAAACTTAACAGTTCCCGCCCAAATCTCGCATTCGGGTGAGCGTTAAAGTCGCCCAGCACATATACCGCCTGCACGTCACTCTCCTCTATAATAGCACTCACCCTAGCTAAGCAGCTTATAAACTCGGGGAGGTTGTCGAGCTCGTCGGTCGGCATGTATACGTTGACAACTACTATCGATCGCAGGTCAATATCAACACGTATCGCAGCAATCCTGTCGCACGAGCTATTTATTACTGCCACCTTGGGATATTTGGATTTTCTCCACATGAGCGCGAGTCCGCCGTACGGTCTCCCGCGCAGGACCCCCGCCCCCGTGTCCACGGAGGAGGTGGCGGAGCACGCGAACTGCGTGTCCAGTCCGTGCACGAAGTCGAGGTCGTGCGGCAGCAGCCACGTCTCTTGCAGCGCCACTATGTCAGCATGCTTACACAGGTCACGAATAAAGGGGGCAGATCTTTTAATAGAATTGCAATTAAAAGATACCTTAGTAGTCTTAGTTGTTGTGCTATCCATGATTATTCATATCGGCCGTGATCTTTTTCGCTTATATTCGTAGGCGCGGGACGCTCCCGGAATATTCTATACTTTATTCCCTCGGGCCAGAAGTCGTTGGACAAAAAAATTTCTAATTTATTTTTAGACACCATAACTTTATATGAATTAAAGGTTGTTTCGTACTTCTGGCCTAAAAGCTGAACATCATATTAAATATATACATGTGTGTGTAAGTACTGCCCCATAATGTGGCACTCGATTCGACTATCTATATAGATATATTATAAAGAGAGATGATTTGAAACTTCAAAAGCTATATTATTACAATAAAATCTAATAATAATTAATTCTTAAGTAGAAAAAAATATATTTCCGATATATTCAGTGCCTTTCAGGAAGTTATTAATGACAAATTATTAAGTTATTGAGTTTCAGTGTCAGTAAAAAGTTTTACTTTGTCTTTTAGACTAGAGAACAAATCGAGTGAGATCTCTTATCGTTTCCCCCTTGTTTATACAGACCAAGCAGACAAACAGACTTGCTGGGGGAGTACTCCGTAAGCATTTCGGATAATATCCTTCGAACTGACATCTGTTGACCACCTCGTTAGCCTAGTGGCTTGGTTATTGAAGAGAGTTGTTGAGTTAAGTGAGTTCTTTGTTCATTTTACTTCGATAGTGCTCTGGAATGTTAATAGAATTACCAATGGATTAGGTTTCAAAGTGAGTGAAGTCACTTGAGTGAGACTCGCACGTGAGTTTGTATTTTAGAGAATAGCAATAAAGTAGTGCTATCAACTATTGTACGGTGAGATGAATTGATCTTTGCCTCAGCGCTGCTTTTCAGGCATTATAGTTAAACATCGCTAAAATCGAAACTAGAGAAAGGGAGAGGTGTTCGTTATCTCTGCCAAAGTGTAAGTACTATTCGTAAACCTCATTCCAAGTATGTGTAAGGATCAAGCCTCTATAGATAATAAAAAATATATATATATATAAATCACACTGATTACGGAGTAGGCACTCTGGTAGTTACATACAGCGATGGCAACACTGGCCTCGCCCGTTTGTCGTCACGTACACGCGACAGATTCCCTCTATTGTGATCAGAGAGGGAAAAGTTAAATCTTATCAGCGGAACTGTGATAGTCTCTTGGAAGATTTCTTTTGTATTCGTCCCCTTAAGTTAATTAAGTGCTGAAAGGGCTGGTGGTCCTAAATAAACAATTTTATCAGAGCGTTGTTATCTCTTCGCGGCTGGCTTGTCCTGAAATAATTTACGGTCTAGTTTAGTGTTGGTCGCCGGTGGTGTAACTTACTGGTATAACTTTGTGAAAAATTTAGTATTCCCTTTTTTAAAGACAATATTTATTAGGATTTTTTTAAAATAAATAATATTTTATACTTACTTGACATACACTTCATATTAGCTCTTAGACGTCCAATGCTTAAACCCAATGAACGCCACCATACCGTGTCCTCCGCCGTTTCCAGCCACCTTCTTGAAGTTGTCGGTCTAGCAGCAGGAAGTCGCACCCTGCGCGTGCCGATCCGCGGTCTCATTACATACACTTGCTTAATTCCAAACTAGGATTTTCCCCTGTGCTAGAATAAGGAAGAAGGATAAGACTGTTTACAAAAACAACTCCCAGACGAGACCACTTGTACAAATTATAATAAGTTGTCTTCCCCTAGTCGAAATCGAACCCACAATCTCTTGCGTCCAGTTGTTCAGTGATTGTTAAGTAAACAAGGTTTGTTGCAATTAACTTTAAACTTCAGCTACATAACGTAGTTTTGATGACAACTCTTTATATTATGTTACCGCTAAACGCAAAAACGGTAAAATGAAGTTAAAAAGAAAGCAACTCGACTAGAGTTCTCCATGGCGCTATGAAAACGTTTATTTGACTGATAAAATATTTAACTCTGCATGATCGAACCAATATAATGGTAACTGCACTCTATCAAATACACACAGGCTGGAACAGAAAAGTTGGATCCGAAAAGTCATATTGGCATAGCTACTAGGTGGTCTGATGCTAAAAAGGATGACTAAAAATAAAGTATAAAACCTTAAAAGGCTGCGTCGCTCTCACAACAGCATACTTAAAGCCGTCTGCTATGACATGGATAGCCCGATCTATAGGTACTGGCTAGACGTTCATCGGAGCGTGAACAGGAAATAGACAATTTTGACGTACCTACACATTTTGGTAGGCATTTCATTTAATGTATATTTTAGTTGTAATTGTGTGTTTTATTTTTGTATTGTCTATTCTACGGGGTTTTTATGCCTTTAATAAAAACATTATTATTATTAAAAATACACCACAACAAAAGTTTTTTGTTTCCATAAGGGACAATTTTTTTAACGCTATTCGAAAGTTTTATTTATCATCTACATAAAAAGCATGTACTTCAATGTCGAAATTCCAGTAGTGATCGAAATAATACAATTCAAACGCCTAATGGTTTCGCACTATTCTTCGTTTAGGATATCTTTTTAAGCAATAATCGGCTGGTGACACTTTTCTGTTCCAGCCTGTACTTTATTGGAAGCAAGGGGCAGACGGGGCAGTCTGGGGGCAGGAGGTAGGGGGCAAGTTAGGCATGCAGTGCTGCCGGCACGTCGACGATGTCGCATGAAATATTAAATTCTACCTGTCTCACCGTTCCAGTGGAGTTCGCACCTAAAATATGATGAATGCTGCCACTTCGCTCACATGTTTATTTAGAATGTAAATGGATAGTTATGTGATTTTTTTATTCATATAGTATGTACACCAGATGTACACGTGTAACTTTTAAAGTTATACGATAATGCATTAGATCGATACCGATTATTATTAGTTCTATTACCGATTAATCGGCCAATTTAAAGCCGATTAATCGTTCTTCAAAACATTATTCGAAACTGGAGCAAAAACACAATGGGCTACAAAATTAACTTTATATTACACAACATAATTTTTAACTAGGTTAAAATATATTCTTTCGGTAATTTAAATGTATAAAAATAGGGATGATGATAATGATGGGTCTATCGACTGATGGAGGACTGGCTTAATCGATGAATCGGCAGTAAACGGTACATCTCTAATAACTTTAAACCAAGAATGTGTCTGTGAATATCGATAATGCTTATTTTTCTGTATCTATTTTGATACAAACGATACCCACAGGTACGGTGTAAAACAAATTATTTATACATATTTGTATGAGTTCAACGTAGACATCATCATCAGGTTATTTTTGTTTCCACTGCAGGAGCACAACCCTCTCTCATCTGCCGGAGACAGACGGAGGATTTGGCCTACACTACCCATGCTGGCCAGACTGGTTGGGGAGGCCTGATTGATGTTTTATAATGTATTATAAAACATCAATCAAAACCCTTAGTCGCCTTGTACGACATCCACGGGAAGATTTGGAGTGGTCCTATTCTACTCTACCGGAAACCACACGGCACGTAGACATACTGGATTAATAATCTTCGAATTACTTTATAAATTTCATGTTTACAGGTTAAGCAAAATGTATCTTTCAGAACTTGGCTATCAGAACAAAGCGAACATGGGGAGCTACGCATGCTACGCCGTAGCAGTGGCTAGCTAACTGATTTGCCAGATACTCAACTTCCTTTGGGAATAGACAAAGTGTACATATCACAGGTATCAAAATGTACTTTTTGTATAGTTTTGTTTATAATTTATCACAAATACTATTTAGGTTGGACGCCCCGGCTCCAAGTGAACCGACGACTTTAAGAAGGTGACCGGAAGCAGCTAGATGCGGAGGACGGAGGATCGGGTGTGGTGGCGTTTATTAGGGAAGGTCTATGTCCAACAGTGGATGTGTAACTGATGATATGTTGAGATGAATATTTATAACCACATTGGACCACCAAGGATGACCTTGACTTTACACCATGGAACAGCGAATCCTTGTTTGGGATTAGACACATGTACCCATGTATGTTGTTAATAAGTTGTGACGTTGATGTATTCTTCCGTAGTACCGAAAGCAACCTAAATTAAATTTATTTACGTCATAAGTTTACCTGTCAGATACATTTTTGGAACTAACAACAATTATGTTCAATTCAACAGCATATCACAGTCCACTGCCGGCCCCTCCCACGGTGTGGGAAAATAGTGTCTAATTTCCACCAGATAACCCGCCTATTTGATAATCGCAGTAATCGAGTTTAATGCACAGATGATGCTGTTGCTCATCACCTGGATTTATCCTGTGATCGTCTTGTACGACATCGATAGAAATACTGCTACTAGAATCCGCCTACCACATAAGCATTACGGATAATAACAAGCCATTTCGTGCATGGGACACGTTTGGAGTCTAACTAGGTATGATATCTACGCCAACTGCTTATCGGAAAATGTCACGTGACTCGATGGAAAATATAATTTGGCTTGGTAGTTAGACGGATATTATCCGACATGCTAAGGGAATAGGCTCCTTGGTCTGGAAGTTAGGTATGTATTTTTGAAATGTCATATCATGATCTGATTCACATGAAAAAGGAGAAAACCCAGTTTTGTATTAAACAAGTGCATGTACCTACATGCCGTGCCGTGTGGATCCCGGCTTAGAATAGCCCCCCCCCCCTCCCCCAGTCTTGCCGTGGGTGTCGTCAAGGTGACTAAGGGATTGCACCACGGACGGGTGTTTTCTTGTAAATATTAAGATCAATACTGCGATCACCAATCCACCTGTCAAGCGTGGTGATTATGGCAAATCCCCAAATGGACAGATCACCAAAAGTCGTATTCTATTGGTGAGGCTTACTTATGTTCAGCAGTGGACGTACTTCGCCTGATGATGATGATGTGCCTATAATGTTAAGTACCTACATACTACATGAAATACGCAGTAATAATACATGCAATCAACATAAAATCTACCATGTATGCTTACACGACCCACCTCGTAAAGCAGGTAAGTAAATAAAATTTCCCACTTCGCGCGATGTTCAAGTGCAATTACTCGCGTAAATTTAATCTTTCAGTGAGTGCTCACAACGCAGAGTTACGATGCAGAAACCTTATATTTGTTCAGACAACATAAGTCAAATGTCACGCAATTTACATTTGAAAGATGGCACCTCTCAGGGGCCGATTGAACCCATAAATATGGAACCCTATCTTATGTACTTCACGCATCGCCTGTAACGCAAAAAAATTCAACTTCTCGTACAAAACTGATCGATTCTACTCTTTATAAATATTAAAATAAATAAATATGTGGGGACATTTTAGACACGGCCACCTGATCCCAAACTAGGCAAAGCCTTGTAATATGGGTATCAGACAGCTGATATACATACATAATATAATATATAAATAACATCCAGTCACAAGGCAAACACAAGTGCTCATAACACGAATGTTTGCCCTGGGCGGGATTCGAACCCGCGACCCCGAGCTTCGCAGGCAGGTGTACTACCGACTAGGCTACGGAGCCGACAAAACGGGGCCAATAACGGGGCCAATAAATGTTTGTTCAGATATATTATAACTTGAGTGTCCGTGGGTATCCGAAACAGATATTATATTCTGTACCGCTTTCGCACTAAAGATCAAGCCAATCAATAATAAAAATAAATATATTCCAATCCAGAATGTCATTAAATACTTCATAGAGGACATCTCGATCGAGAGAGGGACAACGTTATAAGTCAACAACATAAGTGCTTCTCTTTCTAACTTATAGCGTCGATCCTTTGGCGCCGATCGATTGCACGCTGGCGTAGGTAGTAAGGTGGTACCGGGGTGGGCGGCGAGGGCCGACGTTAAACTGGGGAGGTGAGTGTCGCTTCATTAACGTCAAAGTCAAAGTCAAAATCATTTATTGCATATGAGTACACTTGGTACATTTATACACGTCATTTTTTATCGACTACCACTTCCTAGGTGTTAGCGCTGTGAAGAAGAAACGGCGCAACAAACATCACGCAACACATCTTTTAAAAATCAAATTTGCATACAATTAATAAAGATTTTGCGAAGCTGAATTAACATTAGTACCAGGCATCTTTGTCATTCAAATAATCGTTTATTACGTAATATTTAATATTCTTTGCTTTGGGTCGCCAATAAAGGATATGGCTAAGATTTGTCGAAAGTCGTAGCTCCTTGTTACCCATGCTGTGCTTGCCAAACGACTTTATTAATGTGACTGCCATTTGTCGTCAATTTTCATTTACACTTGGTAGTGTATAAGCAATTTTATTTATTTATATTCGATAATTAGAACGGTTAGTTTAGGTTTAACTAGAAATAAGGTGGAAAATGCTGTCAAATTAAAAAAATTGTGTCAAAATGTTTCAGAAAATCCAAAATATTACTACGCGGCATAAGAGAAGTCCATTATACCTTTTTGCATATATATTCCATTGCATACGAAATCAAGCACTATTGCGTTTCTGGGCACTAGCAGGAACAACAAGTTTGTATCACCACATTAACTTTGCAGTCCACTTTCAAACACTTTTTATTGTTATTTTTTTTCCAACTCGCAAATGCTTTTGTACTTGTAAGCCATTATATTAGGAACCGATTTTTTGATACATTTTTGAGCATGATGCCTATGAATAATCGAAGAACTTACGATGTCGCTTTTTGATAAGTGTTTGAAATTTTGAATTTTACAGTTTTAAATAACTGTATACTCGTATGGTAAATGAGATATATTTTTAAAATAATTAACTTTGCATACAAATTATTTAATGATTATTAAATGTCAAATTAAAATGTAGGCGACTAAGGGAATACATTATAAAACATCAATCAGGCCTCCCCAACCCGTCTGGCCAGTGCGGGGAGTGTAGGCCAAATCCTTTGTCTGTCTCCGACAGATGAGAGAGGGAAACCTGATGATGATGATGATGAAATTAAAATATTCATCTCATAATGTAAATTGAAATTAATAACATAACATTTTGTATTGTCACACTTTCACAAAATCAAAAATTAGGTCCTCTCTTTAATCATAGGAAGAATCATTTAAGTAAGTAGATGATATTGGAAAAGTTTGTGTAGGTACTTAATTTTGAAAGACCCTGTATATACGTAACAACTAAGGTTCGTTAGCCTGGGCTTATCAATTAACAGGCAATCAACGGATTGCAGGGACCTGATTAGCTCTGCGGGTGGCCAACATGCCATTAGTTGTCAGCCGGACGCGACCCCTAGACACAGACTAAGTATTAACATTAAAACGAACCTATAATAACAGTAAATCAACTACATATTTCATATAGTACGGTCCAGATATAATATAAACACTTATTTGTACCCAAATATAACACCTCCGTTACTACATACAAGAGAATATATTAAATGTAGTTAGGAGGTATAATGACCAAGAGATGAACGAGGAGGTCTTATGCCCACACTAATTGTAACTTTTGAACGTCCTCTACTGGACGTAGCCAAAGAAATTACTCAAAATGATAACGGTTTCTAACTGTACCAAGAAGTCGAATAAATATCTAATAACCATAAGTTATTTGATAATTATGATGAAAATAAATGCGATGTGCAGTACCTAATGTCAGTAACTAATAGTGACGGTTTTGTATGAGAACGAGAAATATACATAAGGCAAGTTCGACTTTTTGATAAAGATAGGGTCAATGTACCTACTTTAATGCTATTATAGCTGGTACCAAAGATAATATAATATTCTGGTACTTACTACACCTACTAACATTAAGAACTCCGTATGCAAGCGGTACTAACGCATGAGACACATAATAAATATTCATTGGTGTGCGCCAGGCGACAAGATAGGACTTAACTTCATTCAATTGTGTGAAGTAACTATTCTAGAAAGAATTTATTCATATTTAAATAAATAAATAAATAAATAAATATCTCAATCATTCACACCAATTATTACTAGATAACGGATACACATCAATTATTACTAGATAACGGATACACATACTTAAATAAATATATAAACATCCAAGACTTGGGTACAAACATTCATATTCATCATACGAACATTTGCCCCTAGCGGGATTCGAACCCGCAACCTCCGACGTGGCAGTCCGAGAGCTACCCGTTCCGCCACGGAACTAATTACTAAATGTTGTCCAACATTGAAATTATTGAAGTTTATCAGTCGCGCATCTCTATAGTTGCGATATTTGTAATTCAATTCAATTAAATGCTGATAAAAATACACGATAATAAAGTAGCTTATATTTGTAAATCTAGGCGGTCTTATCAATAAAAGCGATACCAGAAAACCTTTGGGTAGAAGGTAAGAATAGCCGAAAAAGGTTGGTTATGCAGTTAAATAAAGGAGTATACAGGGTTACAGGAAAAGTCGTGCTAGATCCCTTAAGGGTGTGGAGCACCCATCATTTCTGACTTATTTCACTATGAAACTCCCTACCCTAAACTTAACCCTTTTCGAGATATTCGACTTTTAATTTTTTTATTGAAAATTGCTGATTTTTAGGCTACTACATTTATTTTTGTTTATTTTGTGTATCTTATTATTATTATTATTGCATTTTTACATGTGTAGTAAGATGCTTTAGGACGTCAATCATTAAAATAGTGCACAAGTTAATTGAATAGACTGTAGTAGACAAGTGAAAGAAAAGAAATAAAAAACATATTAGAAAGTTTATTTTTCTCTAAGGGATATCTAAAAAAAATGTTATGGTAATTGTTCGGCAGATGTTTTTTAAAATATTTACGTTTCATCAGCTATCTAACGAGGTGTAACAATCTAGGGTTTGTATTACATTTAGTGGAAAAAAAGTAATACATAACTCGCTACCCCGGTCGTCGAGTGCCGGATGTGGCCGTTTTTGACAGAGTTTATCGAAGACTTCGAGAAACTGGCTCTGTTTTGAGACGAAGTACAGACATAGGAAGACCACGAATTGACGACGAAGAACAGGACAATGAGATAGTGCAACGCTTTCGAGCGGATCCGACTACTTCCACTAATATTGTTGCCCGTGATCTGGGGCTTTCGCAATGGAGAGTGTGGTTTACAGTGCATACTGCTGGCCTATACCCGTACCATTACACGCCAGTACACGTTATTGAAGAAGGGGACCCCGCGAGAAGATTGGACTTTTGCAGATTTATGCTAAATGCTGATGTAGAAGACCCAGATTTTTTAAGAAATATCTTGTGGACGGATGAGTCCAAATTTGATAAAGATGGCATAACTAACTATCACAACGCCCATTACTGGGCCCTAAAAGAACTAAGGAATCCCAATAAGAAAAGAGTGAAGGGGTCCCAACGAAGATTCAGCGTGAATGTGTGGATGGGCATTATCTCCAATCATTTGATTGGACCTTACTTTCTCCCGGATAATCTAAACGGGGAAAGCTACGAAAATTTCCTGAGAGCAGACTTGAGTGATTTGCTGGATGATCTGCCACTCAACCTGATCAGGGACATGTGGTTCCAACACGATGGCTGCCCTGCCCATTTCAGGAGAAGTGTCAGAGACTGGCTGGACACAAATTATCCAAACAAATGGATTGGACGAGGTGGGCCATTGCCATGGCCAGCAAGAAGTCCGGACCTAACCCCCATGGATTTTCATGTGTGGGGCTGCATGAAAAGTCTCGTGTACAGCGAGCCGAATCCAGTTTCGTCTGTGGAAGACTTAAGAGAAAGGATTGTGGATGCAGCAAATAAAATGAGGACCACATTGACCACTGGCGTAGTGAAGACCGGTCTCCGTAGAAGGATGCGACAATGTATTAGAAATAGAGGCGGCCATGTTGAACATGAACTGTAGAAAAAGAAAAAGTTGTGAGAAAACCTTTAATAAATGGCATTTCATGCTTACCTATTGTTTTATTTTACTTTTTAGGGCTAAGTATACATTTTCTTCTCCACTGTCGCCTATGAAACTAAATTTTTTTGAATGCATTTGAATAAAACCCTACATTATTATACCTCGTTAGATAGCTGATGAACCGTAGATATTTTAAAAAACATCTGCCGAACAATTACCATAATATTTTTTTTAGATATCCCTTAGAGAAAAATAAACTTTCTAATATGTTTTTTATTTCTTTTCTTTCACTTGTCTACTACGGTCTATTCAAATAACTTGTGCACTATTTTAATGATTGACGTCCTAAAGCATCTTACTACACATGTAAAAATGCAATAATAATAATAATAAGATACACAAAATAAACAAAAATAAATGTAGTAGCCTAAAAATCAGCAATTTTCAATAAAAAAATTAAAAGTCGAATATCTCGAAAAGGGTTAAGTTTAGGGTAGGGTGTTTCATAGTGAAATAAGTCAGAAATGATGGGTGCTCCACACCCTTAAGGGATCTAGCACGACTTTTCCTGTAACCCTGTATAGTTTATACCAGTAATAAAAATAAAAAACAAAAATATAAGTATACCTATTGTTACATACATTACATACGCTCGTCTAATCCCAAACTAGGATTTTCTCCTGTGCTATGGGAATTAAATAAGGATAGGTCAATTCACAAATATAACATCCAGTACGGGCATATCCATACATATTCTATGAATTTGAGATACTGTTAATAGCCCACTGTACTGTACGTACCTACCTATGTTACTGTCAAAGTCATGTCATTAAATTGTCCCAACCTCGGGATTTGACAGAGAACCACAAACATGAACATTTATATATGCATTGTAAGGTAGAGCCGACTATTACTGGATGGATATTAAAAAAAGTTAAATTGATTACTTATATAAATAATAGGGTTATCCGAAATTCTTCCATTCTCATTTCAAAATGAAGACAGCTTTTGAAGGGATTCAATGGACTGGATGACTACGCTCATGTAGAACTAGCTGTGCCCGCGGTTCCGCTCGCATGGACTACAGAATTAATGATTTTTTTATTTCCCGCCCCCGCTACCGGTTCAACAGCTTCAACTATCAACTTCAAAAATGATCTTAATGTATTCTATTACTTATCCTTCATTTCCCATTTTTTTTGAGCCGTGGACAATAGATGATAAAAATATATGTATTTCCTACACTGGGTGGAAGAATGTCGTATATATTTCATATCTTTAGTATGAAATATACGACTGGTATCTACCAAGGATACGATTTCTAGTCTGCATCAATGTTGTATGGAAGGAGTTATTACGGCGGGAAGTAATGTCTAGCCTGAGACGTTATTTTACTGCCTGAAAATTTAATAACCGCGGAGCGAAAAGCTAACATTGTAATACAATTATACAGGTGATCATTAAGTGTCGTCAGGCGATTATTCCAGATGTCAAAAAACTGTAAACTGATATAATTGTTACCTAATGAATAAAAGCTTTCAAAAAACGCGATATATAAAAAAAATACTTTAAACACTCCTATACACTTATTATGGCGTGTAAAATGATATCAATAAAAACAAAATGTATCAATAACACATTTTTTTATATTTATATCCTTTCACTAGTATGTTAGGAAGCGTGGTTTCCTTATCAGTTCAAAATTTGTTAATATTTCTTAATAAAAGGAAATTAAAGCTTCTCTTTGAGGCCATAGTAAATGTATGGGAGTGTTTAGTTAAAATTGGGATAAATCGCATTTCTTAAAAAAAATATATTGATGTCATTTTACTCATTAGGCAACATAGTTTCGATAACAGTTAAAAGATTTTTGATATCTCTCATATTTACGGAATAATCGCCTGGCGAGACCCTGTATACTGAAATACAATAATACATCTGATTGCTGTCATTTTATTTTATTTACAGATATTGTCCATAAAATTGAGAATTGTATAATCTATCGGATATACTATACAATTCTAAGGATAGACTCATCTATCCTGAATGACGAGGGTTAAGCTCTACTTGGGATTAAAACAGGCCGCTCTAAATATTTACAAACTCTTCTTACTTAACATTAATAGACTTAGCATGAATAATTTATTTGTCTAGCGGCCATTAACTCCAATCTTCAAGCTTCGAGTTATGACATTACTACTTTGGGTATGTTAGTAGGTATTCATATATTTTTTCATGTTAATATGATTAAGTATTCCGGGTTTTGTCGGCGATTTATTTATTTACATACATACTCACGCCTTGGTCCGGGTAGGCAGAGACGATGTATCGCCACTTTACGCGATTCTGACACACCTCACTATCCTCACTCACATTCATCAGCCTTTTCATACACCGCCTTTTATTCTTTTCACTCAAATTTATTTAATAATTAAAATTTGTTTCATAATCCCGGGATATCGCATTGGTCATTCATTGGTTATTCATACAGTATTATACATAATCTAGATTTATGGGATCGGAAAATTGGTTGTAGGTGAAAACGGAGAAAGAGCATTCAAGCCGAGGCACAGGTTTGGCGTCGGGTTAGACGATCACAGGTTACAACAATTAATAAAATCCTGCGAGAAGGAATGTCCATATTAATCTACTGCGACATTTTCGCAAGTATATGAATACACTATGATTCCGATCCCTGATTACAAGACATACCTACCGTTCCTATGTTATGAAAATTTTGTCACAGCAGACACAAATATGGTTGGTTATTTGGATCTTACTTTGCTATGGCTAAACACGCATAGTGATTTTATTAGCAAATAGTACCTACATCCCAACTAGCACGCTGGCGAAATATACAGCCATAAGCTGTAGAATAGGTGCATAGTGGGAGTATATCGGTGTTAGTGCAGTATTAAGATGTAAAAAGGCTAATGTTTAAAACTGTTGTATTTGAATCATTTCATCTGATACCCGCTCTAAAACAGTCTATTTTCTCTCTCGACGTTCTATCTTCCTGTATTTGACAAAGGTTTCTTTTTAATTAAGGAAGACGTATAGCTCGCGGGAAGACACGGTTTTTCACTTAAAAGCTTATCTAATTTTCTGAGCTGTATTTAAAACGTTTATCTTAACGAGGTTGGTGATTACTGCCATTTAACTTTATTTTACAGAGAAAATTTGTAATTGGGCACCTTAATCACCGGTAATTCCTGTAGACTAGGCACTGATTGGTAATTATAGGAATTTATTGTGCAATTAAAAGCATCGACGCAGGTGCCGGGTGCGCCAGTCGTTTGCGAGAGTTATATTGTTGAGATGAGAAAATTGCCATTTGAAACACCTCTATAATTTCTTGCAGTGATTGGTTGGTATTTCGACGTTAAATTGATAGTGTGAATGTCTGACATATTTATTTATTTATTTTATTTATAGGAGCGTATAGATAGATGTTAAACAGTAATTTGTGGAGAATACGCTGATAAGTTAACCTACTTCACAAATATGTAATACTAGCTCTTGCCCGCGACTTCGTCCGCGTAGGTTTCGGTATTTACACATCTTCATTGCTTTTAACGGTTAAATTGGTTTCCCGTAGGAATGAGATGTTTTTTCGGGATTAAAACTATCCTATGTCCTATTCCAGGACCTAACCTATATGTGTGCTAAGTTTCATCCTGATCCGTCCAGTAGTTGAAGCGTGATTGAGTAACAAACATCCAAAATTTCGCATTTATAATATTAGTGGGATGGTATTATACGTATTATACGTATTATACCCATACTCATTGACCTAATAATTAAAGTAGACATCGAGTTCTGAACAATATCTTCATTAGGAAATCTCCAAAGTTTAAAAATGTTACAGTAGTCAACCATATACACGCACATAAATTTTTGTCAATTTAATTTCTACTTTCTTAGGTTATTTGGAAGAATGCTTTGGGATCCCATGGCCGTCAGCGATTTCACTAGTCTGACTGGCTGATCGCAAAATGTGCTCACCTCTAGTTTTGCGAGCTCCTATGCGTTGCCATTTTTTTTTCTGACATTAAGAATAACAATAAAAATAGGTACAGATTTTTGGAGTGTGCACAGATTATTATGTCGCAGATTAGAATTATAGTTCATTCCAGGTAATATTACACAAGAAATAAATAGGTCATTTATCATATTTTCTGTGACATAATGTCTGAGTATGCTTCTTTGCGAGTACGGATTTGCTATTTGTATTTTATTAAACACGAATACTTTTAATCGGTGAGCAGGAACTAATTTAATCAACTGAGGAATTATGACAGTTATTATCATTAATAATTTTAATTTTTCCAATAAGGCACTTAAAATTTTTCAGGATACGTTAAAAAAAGATACACACTTTAGGCATGTGGTTCCCGACTTAAAATATTGTTAGAATATATTAAAAGTATTCGTGTATAACATTCGGTCGGTGCTTCATCTGTTAACAATATAGGGTGTATCTCCGTAATTAAGTTAAATTTTTGGTGTTTTCATGTTGCAGTGCTAAGTAACTTACAATGCCTACTTGCCCTTCATTTTGCCGCAGCTATCCGACAGGTGACATACATAGTCTCAATATGCGGCAACCCTCAATTCCAATTAGTATCAAAGGCAATACGCCGCCGGTGCCTGAACACAATTTCACGCACATTCACACCAATTCGTACATGAATTAAGGTCGGAAATCACTAGCATCTGCGGGTATATATTGCTGGGTAACTAGATTGGCCTAAGACTTAATTTGAATTTGTTGTACCTTTATATAACAAAATGTACAAGAGAACATTTCATTTTAATAGACATTTAATTTAATTTGTGATAATTTAATACCAAGTGTATTTTGCTAGAGGTCGTCCTAGGAGGACATTCAAGGATCAAATTAGTATCGTCCTCAAAAGGCTGGGGTCAGCAGTGAGAATAATAATAAAAGGAGGTGCATGAAAAGGTTGATGAATTTGAGTGAGGCTAGTGAGGTGTGTCAGGATCGCGCAAAGTAGCAATCCATCGTCTCTGCCTACCCCTCTGGGACCAAGGCGTGAACATTATGTATGTATGTATTTTGTAAATTTTATTTTAATATTATAGACTGACATAGATAGTATGTTATATACTGTGACAAGTGTAAGTTTATTTTATGACGATCCCTTTTACATTATTAGAATGATACGTATGTAAAATTGATTTTTTAAGGTGTAAAAGTGAAATAAATGAATATAATCTAATCTATATTTTTTTATTCCTGATGGGTTTATGCTTGACATCAACCACACCTGATGGTAAGTGACAATTAAGCCTAAAGTGGAGCGCGCTTACCCAGAATATGCCTATTCACGCTTCCTTTAAAAATATGCAAATTGTATTTGTCCGGAAATACAGAAGCTGGCAGAGAGTTCCATTCCAGCAGTTCGTATTATGAAAGAAGCAAAACGCTTCGTGCGAGAACGTGGTATGTCTACTACCTACATAAGGATGAAGTCCCTCACAACTCCTGGTAGTCCGGTAATGGAAGGTTTTCTGGTTTTATACACTTAACCGGCAGACGGTTCACGGTCGATTGCAACTATTGCAACACCAAGAAAAGCAGTTATATTAAATAAATATTCGTGTTTATGTAAGAAACCTAGGATTTAATGGATTTCTTCGCTATATTTAGAAGTCACAACATCAGCTAGTAAGGAGTGTTAAAACTGTTCACCAGGAGTTTGAAATCTTTCGGTGAAAAAAAAAAACTATGCACCTAAAGAGTTTTATTACATTCGCTATTGACAATATATAAGTGGGTACTCGAATAATGTAATTTACGTGATCTGATAGGTACCTATATGATCAGCATTGGTTGATATATCTATCATATATGTTGCTGATGGAGGATGGTATAGGAGTTATATTTTAGTACCTACCTACCTAATATAGAATTTACCAAATTCCGACAATGCATATCCACCAGCGGGCTTACGGCTGTGAGTTGATTACGCAGTAAGCCCCGGTAACCTTGTTATTTGCTTAACGAACCTGCCAATTTTAGAGGTTACGTAGGCCTAAAATTTTAATTAACTGCTGGCCTTTTTAAAATGTAAAGGAATTATATCAATATTTGTAAAATAAATCGTTTATTACTACACTTGCTCGGAGAGGTGTATTGTTTCGTGTGTAGGTATGTTATTGATTTCTGTGTTAAGGTGTTTCTGGGAATAATAGGACATTACACACATAGGGAGGTAACATACGACAACCAAGACAAAATGCCACTTATTAGTTGATAAAAATAAAATTACAGTGTAAATTGATTGATTATTTCCACAGAAAAATAAGTATACCTATTTCATAACAATTTGTCTTTAATTAAAAGTCTTTCAAAATTAATTGTCGAGTACCTAATAATATAAATTAAGTATCTACTTAAAATTCATGAAACAATTTAAGTTTGTCATTTCATGACTTTTAATATTGGGCTTCCGTAATTAACTCCGATAAAAACACGGTTAATTATTAGTAAAGTTTAATAAGAATTTTGATGTTGCTTTTTATGTCCTACTGCTAAAGTTTATTATACTATTAGTTATTAAGAACATTATAACTGAAAATATAATGTTAGTACCTACCGAGTATTTGCACTAATAAACAAATCACAGAAATACTATTGTAAAAGATGTATTATTGGACGTTTGTTGAAAAAAGAAAACTAGTAGAATTACGCAGAATACTCATTTGCAATAAAGATACTGACTTGGTTCTTTTAGACTATATTACATATTCTCAAGCACTAGATCCTCAAAGCGTTAGATATTATAAATAAAGCTTTACAAAAAGTAGGTAGCTATATATATTCCAATATTGGGCAGAAAGTCTACTTATCGTCTCAACAAAGGTTAAGATTTTAAACAAGTATTTAAATAATTAACTTTTTCTTAAATCTTGAAGTCTACTAACCTCGTTAGGCAGGAAAGATTAAAAGAAATTAAATAAAAATCCTTTCTAACTTACTTCACTTTATAAACATGAAGTTTCTCCGAAATGAAAATGAATAAGTATTAAATAAAAGTACCTACCATTGGAAAGCAGTTAATATTAAAGTTAGGAATAGAATTGGAAATTGAACTTTGACATAACTTTGGACATCTTCTATTGTTTGTGGGCAAAGTTTAGTATTACCCGTTCAATATCAGAAGGGGTAATACCTTTAAGAAATGAGGCGAAATGGTAGCGTCCGCAACAAAATTACAACAAGCTATATTGAGTGCCGACCCGGCACTGCCTCGGGTGTGGTTGCGCCCGAGTGGGGTTGCCACCCCACTCGGAAATGATCCGCATACCAAAATGTGTTAAAAAAATAATATATAAAGTGTAATCTGGTTTACTAACATAGTTTTCAATATTACTGACAAAGAGAGCCTAGGTTGCCTAGGGACGTTGCCTAATGAGCCTAGGGAGCTTAATAAAGAATTCCATTCTATCCTTTGTCACTATCACAGTGTAAGTTCGGTTTTTTATAGGATAGATTGATGATGAAGGATGAAGGCGCCCCAGCTTAGTGGCGTGTACAGTTGGCACAAGTCCAGCCACACACCAGCACTTTGCACAGTAATAATAATGCAACGGGTAAATAGCGTCGATATTTACTAAATAATTAAAAGTTTTGCGTTGTAACTGCACAAGTGTCAAAGTGAATGTGAACGGGGTGCGGCTCCCGGAACCGCAGTTGCGTGGAACAGAGCGATTGTTTGGTTCGCTCCATCTAGTAAGTACATAGAAATCGTTGGTAATTCACAAATATAACCTATAGACCGGAACCAACTTGTATAAAGTTGACTGTTCCTTGTGGGAACCGAACCGACGCGACGCCCTAGGGAGCTCTAGGCTTGAGGTCAACGTGTCCATGTCATGATATATTCTGGAGAGTGTTCGCATCAGGAATTGCACGAAACAATTCCTCTTTCCACCACTGGATTACCCGGCGGCGTAGTGATGGAATGCACCCCTATGTCGTAGGTAGGTACCACTGAAGGTAGGTACCACAAATTCGCACGGACGTTACGCTTCAACTTCTTTACCTGTTTCTGTTTTGCCAGGTACCTAAATATAACTTGGAACTCTTTAATGGAAGAGTGGATAGGCACCTTCTCTATGTAAATGCGTTGCATTCTCGGCTTCATTATATCTCGGGTAAGAATAAAGTCAAGCGAGAACTTATCCAGTTAGTTATCACTGGTCATTTTCCTAGTTCGTCATTATCGCTAATTGATCACTTTTCTTATTCGTCACTTTCGTTAATTCGTCAATTTCCTTTTTTTTTTTTTTTTTTTTCAAATTTTGTGACCAACATGCGATCGGTCCTCAGACCATAAGCAGTTATTTTGATGTTGTTCAGATGGCATGTTAGGCGCGTCTTCCCATTGTTAGACTGCCTTTATTTGTATAATTTTTTTTTTATGTTTATAGGTTGTCCCATGTATGAAGCCGCTTTAGGCGTCTTGTTTGTAGTGGGTCGCTGAGACACTGAGCAAGTCTGTTTTGGTGGTTCCAGATTTTACTTTTGTAGATTTTTGTTATAGTATTTATTTCTTAATTGATGGTAGGGATTTGTAAGTACTTGTGGATTTCATCCATTTTTGTAAACCATGGAGCATCTACTATTGCCCTAAGCACTCCATTTTGAAATCTCTGCAGTATTTCAGTGTTTGTCGTTTTAGCTGTACCCCAGAGTTGGATGCCATAGGTCCATACGGGTTTCAGGATGCTCTTGTAAATAAGAACCTTGTTCTCTACAGACAGTCTAGATTTTCGTCCTAAGAGCCACTCCAGAGATCTGTACTTGTGGTTAAGTTCATCACGTTTTTTTTGGATGTGCGTTTTCCATATCTGCTTGCGATCCAAATGGAAGCCAAGGTATTTTACGACAGTATTATGGGGTAGTGTATCTTGGCCTAGCTTTACAGCTGGGCAATCTTTTCTCCTTAGGGTGAATGTGATGTGGTTTGATTTGGGAGCGCTAGCTTTGATTCTCCATGATTTCATCCATTCATGAACTTTATCTAGATGTCTTTGTAAAATACTTGAGGCTACATCAGGGTCCACATCAGAGGTTAGCACTGCTGTGTCATCTGCAAAGGTGGCTGTCATTACATTGTCAGATTCAGGTACGTCAGTCGTATATATTAGGTATAGAGCTGGTCCCAATACTGAGCCTTGAGGAACACCTGCTTTTACTTCATAGAAATTGGAGATTGCGTCATTAATCTTCACATAAAAGATGCGTTTTTCAATGTAGGATTTCAGTAGCATATACATATTGTGGGGTAGCATCTTTTTAAGCTTATACAGCAGGCCATTATGCCAGACCTTATCGAAGGCCTGTTGCACATCCAGAAACACTCCTGAGCAGTACTTTTTGGTCTCCAGAGCATCTCTTATGTGTTCACACACTCTGTGGACTTGTTCGATGGTTCCATGGTTTGTTCTGAAGCCAAACTGGTGGTCGGGAATCACGTTCATGTCACGTTCTTTTAAATATTCATTTAAGCGCGTCTTAATGATTTTCTCAAAGACCTTCGATAATACTGGGAGTAGACTTATTGGTCTGTATGAAGATGTCAGATGTGGAGGCTTACCAGGTTTTGGAACCATAGTTATTTGAGAGACTTTCCATGCGCTAGGGTAATGCGAAGTTCTAAGGATAGCATTGTAAAGCGAGGTAATGAAAATTATAGCTTTCTTAGGGAGGTTTTTCAGTACTTCTGCCGTTATAAGGTCAAAGCCTGGGGCTTTTTTCAGGTCTAGATGCATGACGATTCGCCTTACTTCAGTAGGTGTGCAACATCGTATAGGAGGACTTAGCTGAAGATCACTTTCGAGAAACTTCTTCACTTCCAGGTCTGTGTAATGAGTGCCAAGGTCCTTATTTGGTGTGAATACATCTCGAAGAAAGTAACCAAAAGCTTCTACTTTTTCTTCGTCGGTCTTGGCCCAACTTCCGTTTTCACTCTTAAGTGGGTGTTTAGCTTGTAGGGGTTTATCACGAGATCTGGTTATTTTCCATAGTGAATTCTCGGCTTTCGCTGGAGCTATTGGTGTCAAGTTTTGCAAATGTAATTGTAGTGTCTCGTTTTCGATATCAATAAGAAATTCTTTTAACTCTGCTGCTGCTTTGTTAAATTCTTTTTTATCAGCGGGATGACGACTAGAATGCCATACTCGTCGCAGCCGTCGTTTTTCCAACACTTTCTCTTTTATAACCTGTGGCAGGTTTGAATCAACTCTTGTGGATTGTTTAATAGGTGTGGTGCTAAGCCATGCTGCCGATTGTATAGTATTGGTAATATACTCGGTAGCATTATCAATATCTTCTGAACTTTTGAGGCAGACTTTAAGGTTTATGTTTTCATCCAAGTGTTGCTGAAAGGAGAGCCAGTCTGTGTGTTTGTTATAGAGGTATGGCTTTGTTGGGCATTTGATTATAGTTTCACTCATGGTTAATATAATAGGTGTATGGTCGGAGGAGGAATCATTACAGCCTTCTACTTGTAGGAAATGCGATTGTACTCCTCTGTAGATATAGAAATCTAACAAATCTGGTATTTTGTTTTGATCTGTTGGCCAGTGTGTTGGTTCACACGTAGTCAGGATACTCAGATGATTAGCCTTAGAACTCTTCATTAGGTTGCGACCTCTAGTTGTTGTAAGTCGGGAACCCCATTGCGTATTTTTGGCGTTCCAGTCTCCCCCGACTATAAATCTATTTCCCAGTGTACTAAAAAAAGGATTAAAGTCTTCGTCAGTTGTCTCAGGGTTTCTTCTTTGTTTTGGTGGGCAATATATAGATGAAATTGTGATGGAGCTTTGTTTGTCATACACCAATACTGATGTAGCTTGTATTTTAGTGGTTCGATGTTCTGGTATTAACTGGTGCTTTATATTTCTTTTTATGATAATTGCAGTGCCTGCATGCGCCGTGTTATCAGGGTGACAAGTTGTATAAGTGTTGTATCCATCTATATGCAGGGATGATTTATCAGTAAGGTGTGCTTCAGAAATTAATAGTATGTCAAGTTTTTGAACTTTTAGCAAAACCTCCACTTCGTGTTTCTTGCCCAATAGGCCATTGATATTCCATGTTGCAATTCTAAGAGCCATTTTATCGAACTAGTTTTGCAACGATTGTTGTTAGGAGACCCATAAGGTTACCCATTTGGTCAATAAGTCGGTCTAGCTTTTCAGCTTGTTTTGATAAGATTATTTCTAGGTTTGTCATTGTTCCCGATGTGGCTTGTGCATATGTTGGCGCTAAGTTTTTGTCTGCCTCTGGTACCTTGTAGGGTACTTTTATGAGATTCTCCTGATTTATATCCTTGTTTTTGTCTTTAGTAGTTTGCTTGGTTGGTTGTTGTCTAGCGACAAACTTGCGTTCTCGTATTTCTTTAAATACTCTACAGCCTTTGTAGTTGGCTGCATGATCTCCTAAGCATAGGGCACATTTTGCAGGTTGTATTCTATCTTTTTTGGGGCAGTCTGCTGTGTTGTGATTTTCTGCGCACTTAACGCATCTATATGGCCGCATACAGTAGTTTCGTGTATGGCCATATTGTTGGCATCTTTTGCACTGTGGAATTGATTTTTGACGTTTGGGATCTTCAATCTTTACAGACGTATGATAAATATATTTTAATGATTTTACTGCTTCATTATTTGGGCCGGGTTCGAGGTTGATGAACCAAGTTGATAGTGGGGTCTTTGTTGATCCATGTCTGGCATTTATTATTTCTCCTTTGACCACATTTCCAGTACTTTCCACTGCCTCTTTTATGGAATCAAGGGGTGTAGATGGGTGTAAATTCTTGATAACAAACCGGTACGGTCGCTCACTTTTCTGGATAAAGGTGTGGCCTATCAAGTTTTTTTCACGAACTAGGGTCATTAATTTTTTATATGTATCAATATTACTAGTTGTCACGCGCAGTTGGTTCTTGGTTACGATTTTGAATGCATATTCTGATTTATCTAGTATTTTTTCAATACATTCTTTGAGTTTTGTAATATTTGTCACACCATACAGTACTATAGGTGGTGGTTTATTAACTTTTTCTTTTGTAGGAGGATCTTCTAATTTCTCATCGACTCTGAGTGCAGAGAAACGGTTTTGAGATAAAACTTGGCTTTCGGGCGAAGGCGTATCGCTCTTTCTCATGCGTTTAAACGCTCTTTTGTGTTGGCTTAGAACTGGTGTGACTTGCCAATCATTTTCATCGTCTTCCGTTTGGTTGTATGGATCCAGATTTATTTTAGCACCAGTAGCATTCCTACTACCACCGGAAGCCTGGGCAGCCACTTCCGATTGGGTATTTTTAGCTGGGGAGTTTATTTTGTTGTTATGGCAACACTATTTAAGGTGTCAGAATGAAGCATAATTAAAATGAATAATTTGTAGGTAGTAAAATAATTTATATCCGTGAATGTCACTCGCGGGGTTTTAATTGTATATTTTTGGTTGAAAAACAAAGTTTCGCGTGTGTATAACACTATCACAGATTCCACTGAAGTTTATTTGCACTTTCACAATGTTTTTAAGTTCAAATATCACTGTTTTTACACAAAACTGAATAAATCTTCAAGAGCAGGTTTGCTTCCATTGACATTTGACAGATGAATCGTCAATTTCCTAATATAATTATATAAAAATACTATAATGACTACCACCATACTCCGGTAAGGAACTCGCGAATATGTGTGTGTTGTAAAATATGTCAGGATTTGTGCAAGCTCGTCACTGCCTCAAAGCAGGATTACGCAACTACATAATATCTTTCTACAAAACTTTTACTCACTGACTTCATAGACACATGACCTTTATTTCTCGCTCGATGTTTACATTATAAATGTAAACTTAATCATTTTATATAATTGAGATTTTATTAAATAGAAACTTCAAAATTTGTATATATTAATTAATACTTTTCATTGAGATTTATGCACCAATTAATTTATTAATTGTACTAAGTTCATCGTGGTGTTGATTAACAAATGCCATTGTAAATATAACTAGAGAACTAAAGTTTTCGACATAGCTCAAAAAGTTAGTACGCTGAAGTGGCAGTGGCTGGTCAAATCTGTCGGAGAACCGATTACCGCTGGAGCAAACGAGTTCTCGAGTGGAGACCGCGACTGGGCAAGCGTAGTGTGGGACGTCCCCTGACTAGATGGAGTAACTGACGATCTGCGTATGGCGGCTGGCAGAGACTGGATGAGAAGAGCCGAGGATCGGGTTCAGCGGCGCGCCTTGAGAGAGTGGACTGTGGACTGTTTCTGATGATGATTGTAAATATTAAACTAATTATTAAAACTGTTATCTTGGAATATATGTAATCCGCTCTAACTCAGCTGTATTATCCGCGACACAGCACAATACACACCAATTGTACTCAATAAAGCGTTTTAAACTCGTCATGCGCGTCTTTTACTGCCGGTTACCAATGGGTAAATCATGTGCGGGGGAAGCCTAAACGGAAGCGTAGGGCAGGGAGTGGTCATACTGTACGTAATTACTCATAGACTCATTCATTTACGTATTATTAAGTATCCTATGACTATACTATACGTTCGTGTACGTGGACAAATATTCATAACAACTAAACTTTCCAAGTGGGTCGGTTGTCCCTTCACAGCTATTGCGGGGGCCAATCAATTAAAAGTTCTCATAGTGAACCCCAGGTTGGTGCTGGAATAGCCAACTTTTCTCATTTCTCAGCACTACAGTCGTAGCCGCCGGGACCACGTTATATACTCTACCACGCAAAGAAGAAATTTCTCAAGGGATTTTTTTTCAAGACGCTTTTTAGCTTATAGAATATATATGAATTACTGAGAACTAAAAGATATGGTAGAAAATAGGTACTTCATAAATAGGTACTACATGTCAGTAGGTACTCGTATGGGCAACGTACTTACATATGTAAAATTGTACCTCATACGTAGTATACCGGTAATAACTTTTCCCTTAGTTTTCCCCGTGTTAGAACAGCAACATTTCGACAAAAGGCCTCGCACACTTAACACCTCTACCGCCTCAACTGCAATTTTCAGTTCGATGTCAACGAGCTGCGACTAATCAATAGCGCGGCGTCAACGAGTGGTCAATGCGGGGCTACGGAGAGCAGGCCATCAACAAGACACAGGTGGTCTGCGGAATATGAGGTGAGGACCACACTTGGCCACACGTGGTATGCGCGTTTTTCACTTTACACGCTACTTTAACTTCGTTGTTTAAAACTCACATTCAACGCTTGACTTTGAGTTAAACTTGTGCTGGTTCGGTGCCGAGGCATTAAGCGTGCGATGACCATAATTAGTATAATAAGCAAAAAGTCTAAGAGGGAATGGGAGGAGGGGAAAGGGAATATCACGTGCGATATTTTTTTAAATAAAATAAATCTTATTACTTCTTGGACAATATTAAAACATAAAAAATATAAATAATTATATGATTATCTTTTAATTCATGATAAACATGAAGAATGTCAACTTTAAAAATATTAATTCTGTGGTCCAACGGGCGGAACCGCCTCCGGCACTTTAATTTCGTTTATATAAATATTTTTAATGCATAACCAGATTAATAGATTTCTTTTAGGATTGAGTAATACATAATGTGTAATGTTAAGTTATCCACGCGAACGAAGTCGCGGGCAACAGCTAGTAATTAATAGAAGGTCAATGATTAGGAGCCGTAGACTAAATGTAAATTAAGGCTTCCTTTTTTGCAAGGTGAAAATAAGTTATTGTGAAAGTTTACAAATAACAACAAACTCCGAACAACACGTTCCAAAGTTAAGAAGTCCATGTTGAGCAGCAGACGTTAAAAGGCTGACTGATAATAAATTATTATGTTCCAAACGTCATTTAACTCAATCAGTGCATTCGTTTTTAACTGTCTCGTATCTTACGTATATATACAGAAGCGGAGTTTTACCTTTAAAAAGTGTTTACCTTCATGATTGAAGGTAAAAACTTGTTGGTTGACGCCTCTGCCCTTATGAGGCGCGAAAATTATTTTCGTTCATGGTACGACCTGTAGATATACTTAGGTAAAAGAGGCTTCGTTAATAGGATTTTCATCTTGACGAAGCCCATAAAATCGCTTCAGTCCCGTAGATGAAGCTGTCGTGCCGTGAACAACTAAATTAACGTAACATTAATTTCCTTTGAGCTCAAAACGGTCGTATAATAGCTACGAATATGTAGGTATAGGTCTGTATAGCTTTCCGACATATCCAATTTCCTTTTTGTGCAGTAACGGTCACAGACATGACTTCCTATTGCCTGCGACATGTACAGGCACGCACCCAGGGCGGATTTTGAGATACAAAACCCCCTCTTACTTCGCTTCTTGTTCGTGGTTCACGCAACAGGTGTGGCATACTCTACTTCCTCAGAGGAAGAGTGATTAAGATTACCCTAATTGTGGTCCACGTTAAATGCTTACTCCTAATATGGTCCATACTCTATAATGGCATGCTTGACTATCGGAGAGGGAAGAATTTCTGAGACAAAAATCTCCTCTTGACTGTTGTTCATTTGAAAGGGGGTAAGGCGGTACACGCCTTCTTCCCATATTGTGCCTAAGTACTGGTAGAGGATAATAAAAAAAGGCATTTAACACTTAACCAGCTAACCTTTAGCAGTTGTTGTGTTTTAATGCAATTGACATGCTTTACTCGTACCAGGCGTTTCCCACTCCGCACTTTAGATAAAAAATTATACCTACGCGGCGTGGCCCCGACTGCCGGGGCACCTAGGCGAATTGCGTTCGACTGTCGATGAGTGCACGATTTAGATTGTAGAATTTAATTTGACTTTCATTGAATTTTATAGGTACTTTTTTAAGAAGTTGAACAAAATTTCTATTTGTATACGTTCGCAGCTATGACTAGCCCCCTCAAAAACAAAATCCTGGCTACTTGCCTGAGTCTGCTACTGGAGTCGATGCAAGACTCGAGATATTGGAGAGGACTTTAACAAGGGACATTTTTATTATTACATAAGCCTCGAGCGGTTTGGGGAAGGACTTGAGGGAAATATAACGAACAATTTCAGGAACTCTAACCATAGATAAGTACTATCAATCCAATAAAGTCGGGTAACCTCGTTTAAAGGAACTGTTGTTACTCGACTTAGATTCAAAGAAAGTATAAATGCATTTTATTTATTTATTTTAAGAAAACTTACAGCTATTTATATCTAAGGAGGTTACATACGAGTACCTATATAATAAAAGAGAGCAAATTACAAGTTTAATTTAATAAAATAAATAATTTTTAATAATTGCACATAATACATACTTACGTACACAACAGAAGCCACAAAACATGACTCAAAGTAACATTAATAAAAATGGGTATAGAAATAGGTAAATACACAATACAAAAACAATAAAGGATTAACAAAAACAACTGTTAAAGATATTTCTACGCGATTGGTCCTCGCCAGAGATCTCAGGGCTGGCCTCGCGCAGTTTGTCCAAAGTAGCTTGTTTATAGATTGTTTTGTTTTTCGGAATAATACTATTTTGTCCACAATTTTATGCAGACTACACGTCGTTGGTGGTCTATAAAACTTCGATATAGTGGCCGATACAATGGTGAAGTAGGCGCAACACGCGTGCCATTATATTACAAAAACTATAAATAAATAAATAAATATGTCAGACATTCACACCAATTATCCAGTCCCAAACTAGGCAGAGCCTGTGGTATGGTTACTAGATAACGGATAGACATACTTAAATAAATATATAAACATCCAAGACTTGGGTACAAACATTCTTATTCATCATACGAACATTTGCCCCTAGCGGGACCTAGCGAACCCGCAACCTCCGGCGTGGCAGTCCGAGAGCTACCCGTTCCGCCACGGAGGTCTATCTCTTACTCGCGCCGAGTCACAGCCGGTTAAACATAGAAAACTGTAGTGCAATCTATTGGTAATTCTGTAACCATTCTAGAGCACTATCGACGTGAAGTGAACAAAGAAGTCACTTTACGTCGACAGTGCTCTAGAATGTTTACAGAATGCCAATGGATTAGGTTTTGAAGTGAGTAAAATCACTTGAGTGAGACTCGCTCGTGAGTTTGTATTTTACAGAATAACACTACAGATTGAAAAAATGACACAATGCGCGGTTTCTAACTACATAACATATCTGCATCGACTTACTAGAAACGTGACCACGAGGCATGAAGGGTGCACTAGAGAGGCGCACTGTGGCCGAAAAGCGGCATCTTGATAATATTTTGTGGTGATAACCTATCAGTGTCAGTGACTTACGGTCGCAGTTTTGAGTCGTAAATAATACCTATGCTTCAGGGGAAACAGATCAGGATCTTAGAAGGACGGATTTTATGCTTGTCACATTCTGAACATTAAGGTACGTCTCAGTACACTGAACTATAAAAAAGAGGTTGATACAAAATATAATTACTAGGTACTGGTCCCGTGTGTTATACACACTTGTGTAAATAAATATTTCAAATAACTTTAAGTACATTAGCGTAATTATTATGAGTTGGAAGATACAGTTTTATCAAACACTAGCTGGTGCAAAGTAAAGTTTCATTAAAATCCATTCAGTAGTTTATACGTGAAAGAGTAACTCACATCCATCAATACTTACAAACTTTCGCGTTTATAATATTAGTAGGATTGATAATTAGATGTTGATTCTAATAATAACCCTACAAATCCCGCGTATTTGGCATACACTAATATAACATCCTAAAATATTACTTTCACTTCCTACCTACTTGCTTCTTATACTTCCTACCTACTTCATTCAAATATTCAAGCTTATTTTATTTACGCGTACTACAACCACACCAAACTCCATACAAGCGAACAGATTTAATTACCTACTCCTAGTAGAGGCACACCAGCCTTTCCGTACACGTTTGTGTGTGTGCGTAAATTATAGTAGGGCTACTGCACCCAGCGCGCGACCATCGTCGATCGAGAGAGGGACAACGTTATACGTCAACAACAAGTTAACTTAGCTTTCTAAGTTATAGCGTCGACCTCTCGTCGCCAGTTTAGGAAACGAAAAAATCTACGGCGACGGCGTAAGCTCAGTAGCGCGTACTGCTAGCAGTGCTCTGTTACGCGGGCGACGATAAACTGGCGGGGGCAGGTAAGTGTCGCTTCTGGACGGCGTAGTAATATTTAGTATTCTTTGATACAAAATACCTCGGTGTAGCAAAACCGACGGCCGTTGGGGCAGACGAGTTCTGGAGTGGAGACCGCGGATCGGCACGCGCAGGGTGGGACGCCCCGTCCGCGCCGCTAGATGGACCGACGCCTGAAGAAGGTGGTGTAAAGCGGCTGGAGCGGAGGGCGGTGGACAGGGTGTGGTGGCGTTCATTGGGGAATGCCTTTGTCCAGCAGTGGACGTTTAAGGGCTGATATGATGATGTCGTGGTGGAAAAGCATAGAGCAACAAATTTTTATCTGCAGGCCCAAAGATAATATAGAAAGTTTTTTTTTATTATTAAAACGTCACTGTCTGACAAAAATAAAAGGATCAGCTTAAAAATTTACTTTTCAATTCAACGGCGAATCTCTGCCGTTATTTTATTTTCCTGTGCTCCTGAAATGATGAAATATTTCCTTTCGCGTTTGTTTATGCGGACCTATCCGAGGTCCCTCGCTTTACATAATTTATGCACGGGCTGGGATTCGAACGGCTTGCGGTAGGACCGGCGTGTAGCAGGTGCTACTGTTTCATTTATACTGTGTGTTTATTGGCTCACATTTGCAACGGTCTGTAAAAAATTATCACGGTTTGTCGACACGTGCTTAATATTTCTTTTAGGTATAAAAAACAGTAACCAGGTTTTTATGTACAGGTGGATCAGAACAGTGCCACCAGACGATTATTCCTTAACTAATAAAGATATCCCAAAATATCAATCAGTCTTATCTAACTAGGCGGCCTAGGATGTAACTAAAAAAATCCTAGAACCAACGATCTCTATGTACTACTAGATGGAGCGTTCCAACAATTGCTCTGCACGCAACTGCGGCTCCGGTAGACGCAACTCGTTCACATTCACTTTGAAACTTGTGCAGTTACTACGCAGAACATTTAATTATTTACAAAATATTGACGCTATTTACCCGTAGAGTCAATATTTAGTAATAATTAAATGTTCTGCAGTAACTACACAAGTTTCGAAGTGAATGTGAATGAGTTGCGGATCCAGGAGCCGCAGTTGCGTGGAACAGAGCAATTGTTTGGAACGCTCCATCTAGTAGTACATAGAGATCGTTGACGAGAACAAAAGTTTTTTTAACGCCTATTGAAACCCTATTTATCACATACATAAAAAATTATGTAGTTATTACTTATGTTAAGGAATTATCGGCTAGTGACATATATTATTACACATAGCGAGGTAATCTCTAATAGAGCCTAAAGAATCTCTTCTAGCCAACTTAACGGATGTGAGACAAGGCATTAAGAACGAGGAGTGTAAAATAAATGCAGAATATGCTATATAATAACTAAATACCTAAACTACTGATATAACATAAAATAAATATAATAGACAGTAATAACTATAATAAACAAACATTACATACCATATTATACTGAGTGAGACAGTGCTAGTTTAGTTTTAAAAGATTTTACAGAAGTACTATTTTTCACAGTAAGAAATTTATTTCACAGTAAAGGAACTGAAATTTTTATTTGTGTTTAAATTGGGAATCGATTTTTCCTATAAATGACGAAAACACACTGAACCTTGTTAATTAAACTAGTTAACCACTTATTATAATCAGCTAGAAACCAAAGAACGAGTCTCGAATGAGAATTGAGAACACCCTTAAAACATGTTCAAAGCCGCTAATGTAACCAAATACGCAATCAATTATAAAGGATCCTAACCTAATCGGTAAGTAAAGAGTATAATTTAAACTTTCGCCATAATTACAAGTGTTTGGTTGTGCTGGTGCCTGCGCCGCGGAAGCCATTAAGAAGTTTAACCACCATCAGACGAGTCTGTGCGGAACTTTGCTTGGAAACAATAGTTGGAGAGATTCCTCAGCTATTTCGCACTGACAAATGGTCAAAGTGGGAAACTTTCGAGAAAGCATTGTGTAAAATAGCTGCAGACTGACCTCAGCAGCGTATCGGCTAGAGGGCGCACTCCACCTACATTCTCTTACAGTATTTTCGGACATATCCAACGATCTCTATGTACTACTCAAACCCGTTAAGTTGGCTAGAAGAGATTCTTTAGGCTCTATTAGAGATAACCTCGCTTTTTTAATATGTATAATAATTTATGTCACAAGCCGATAATTCCTTAACATAAGTAATAACTACATAATTTTTTATGTATGTGATAAATAGGGTTTCGATAGGCGTTAAAAAAACTTTTGTTCTAGTCAACGATCTCTATGTACTACTAGATGGAGCGTTCCAAACAATCATTGCTCTGTTCCACGCAAAGAGCCGCAACTCGATTACATTCACAATCAAACTTGTGCAGTTACTACGAAGAACATTTAATTATTACTAAATATTGACGCTACAGGTAAGTACCGTCAGTATTTAGTAAATAATTAAATGTTCTTCGTAGTAACTGTACAAGTTTCATTGCGAATTGAACGAGTTGCGGCTTCTTGTGTTGAACAGAGCGATTGATTGGAACGCTCCATCTAGTAGTACATAGAGATCGAAGGATATATCCCGACTAGCGTATTGGTGAAATTATGCAGCATTAAGCAATAAAATAAGTATATAGTAGAGAGATATAATTAATGCATCTAACACCTATATACCCCCACTATAGACCTATTAAGCTATGAAATCTGCATCCAGCCGCTTCCGGCTACCTTCTTCAGGTCGTCGGTTCATCTGCCTATGGTTTTAAAATTGTCAATGCAAATAGTTTATTTTCATGCATTAGTTTGACAAAGTTAATACCTAAAGCCTTGCACTGCCGCTCAGTTGATAAGCCTGGAGAAAATACAATTAATTTTGACAAGAACATAATTATTCCAAGCGCGTTTCAATCACGCCGGTAGAGTAGCTGCCTGTCAATCCGGGAACAATTCGGGGTGATTGAACACAAACATGCGCTCCATAAGGCTCAGGGCACACTTGAAACTTCTAGATGTGAAATGACATTTATTTACTGGAATATGGTCACAAAAAGATAGAGGGATTTCACCAGGGACCAGCAGCATCGTTCTATCACCAATCCGTCTGCCAATCGTGGTGATAATGGCAACTCCCCCAGTGGAAAGCCAACCAATAGAGGTATTCTATTGGGGAGGATTATGTTCAGCAGTGGACGTATATAGGCTGATGATGAAATGAATTTAAGTGCAATAATAACTGTCCGAATTCTAAAGAAATCAACGTCGAATGGTCTGATTGAACACTTGGATAGCCAACATTTTCCGCTATATTTTGCCAACATTTTTAAAGATTTATAATTTTAGACTTATCACGTGTCGTCAAGGTAACTAAGGGATTGCACTACTGACGGGCAACATCGTTAACTTAATTAAATACCAATATCACCTCCACCACTATGTACTACAAAAGAACAATCTGGATAAACATTTCGGTTCTACGTTAGTCTTGCTATTTGCTGGCTTGGCCAGAGAATACCAGATATTACTACCTATACGTAAAGAAGCGGCAATCAATCGCCAGTTTAACGTCACGCTCAAAATAGAGCTTGGTTGACAGTTTTACCAGGACCGGGCGGTCCTGCAGCCTGGTAAAGCAGTGTTATATTGTGTTTAATAAATTTATTATAGCGACCCCCAATTTATGGCAAATCCCTTAATGGATAGCTCACCAAAAATGGCATGCTATGGGGAAGTCTTAGTGAACGTATTTCGGCTGATGATGACCCATTGCTGCCACCATCATAACAATAATACTTCTTATTCTTATGCATCAAACCGTTCTGAAAATTCCAGCAATTGTATTGACATGTATACATAAGGGCCGAGCTCATTCTTAGAAAAAGCCTTTCACTACCTCATGATAACGTCAATGTTCTGTCAAAGAAAACTAGTTTATCTTCTTGCCCTATTATACTAGAGTATTTTTACTCACCCAACTAAATCAAAATGTTCTAAAAGACCAGAGGCCCATTTCCCTCTTTCCGCACCGTTTGTCAGACACTTTTATGCCCCCCACTGTCTGACTGTGCCCACCTCATAAAATCTGAGCGTTGTAAGAAGAAAATCTGTAGCTCGGCACATCACCCTTACATTTTATGACCTGTCATTATTTTTACGCCTCCTGATACGAGCAGAGGTTTCATTATGAAAACTTCAGCCATAAAGCTATAAAATATGTGTTCATTCGGCAGTTACTACCTCAGTGATCAGAGTAGGTAGTGCAGTTTTATACATACTAATAATAGAAAATATTGTCAATGGAATATGATTAAGGTGGTCGCTCACGGGATGGCGCTAATAGTCGATAAAATGGTTTTTAATTATTTTTAAATTTATTTGGCCACAATTTTCGAATAAATTCAATTTGAAACGTATACATCAATGACAAACGTACGAAAACGTTCGTACAAAAATACTACAAAATGTATCTCAGAAAGTTGGTGCATGATGCATCATCTAGTGCATTGCCGTTAGCGACCACACCGTAAAATTTTCTTTATTTAATTTATTTTAGGAAGGGCACTGCTCTCACATTTTATTTTTAAATGTTACATGTAGCATAGCTATCGCCAGAAAATCTTAACTTTGGGGCGTGTCCATGTCATAAATTTTCTTGACAAGTATATGAAATTAAACTACCTATTCCGACCACTTTGTCATTCGGTTTATTTTATAGTAAAAATTTTGATTTACAGCTTTCTCGGAGCAGGACCCGACCCTGTTAACTGGGGTCAGATGATGTGGTATGTTATATTTAATCTAGCTTTACCCCGTGGTGTATAGTTATCTTATCTTCTCAGGGGGCCAGGAAGACCTGGCGACACTTCCACCCTCCAGGATCTTTTGCGCCAAACCCCTGTCCACCAACGGTGCCCCAAGCCGATTTGGTGGACTTCACATACGCCTCAGAATTTCTTCCTCGGCATATGCAGGTTTCCTTACGATGTCTTCCTTCACCGAAAAGCCTGTGGTATTATAAATAAACCGTACTTAAGTTTCGTAAAACTCATTGGTACGGGCGGAGTTTGAACCCACGATCTCATGAACGTGAGGCGAGTGCACAACCAACCGGCTACCACAGCTCCTTCTGTGGTATATGGTATGTGGTAGTTGGTATGGTTGCCTATGGTTTTAAAATGTTCAGGTGTTTTACTGATAAGAAGTGTCTTGTTTCGGTCACCAGCTCATGAATTACCCTCCTGCACAATTTAATACAGTTTCCTATACATCTTATTCCTGACAATGTAAACGGACATTCTAAAGGTGATACAAATCGCAACATTTGCTGAATATTAGCAAATGTCTGGATTACTACGCTTTCATAGTCCTTAGACAAGTATGACCATTCAGATTTGGTTGGTTTCGCAAATGTTTTGCAAACATTGCAATGTGTATTGCCTGAAAAATATGCCTTGCACCATGTGACTTTTGTGCGTGACTTAGTTCAAGCAAGCTAAATCATATAAGTAATGTACCTAAACTCTTTTTTCACATTTGGAGTAGCACGTTATATTTATATTTAAGACTTAGCGTTAAGGTTACCCCTTCGGTCTTGATCCCTCGTTTTCATTCATCCTTCAAGAGCATTTGTCTTGGAGTCTCACGCCAAAAGGGTCAGAAATGGGTTAGCGAGAGAAGATTTATTTTATATTGTTTGTACTAAATTTTATACCACGTGAAAGGTAGCTCTAGCTATTTATTGCTTTTTTACTTCAATGTAGAAGAATATAGGCATGTGCCGGCAACAAATTTTCAAGAAACTTTTATGTAAAATTATAACGTTTAGAAAAGTTGCTAACCTGTCTTGAATTTAGAGGTTTGAGTTTTGTGAATAAACGAATATTGTGCACAATTTGTACACCAAAAAGAAATTTAAAGCGCGAATATGGAAGGAATTACAAGCTAGAGGTATTTCTTGGAGGAAGTTCAAGGATTAAATTGACGTCAAAAAGGTTTAGGGTCTGCAGGGTGATGAATAAAAGGAAGTGCATAAAAAGGTTGATGAATGTATATGAGGTGTGACAGGATCTCGCAAAGTGGCGATGCATCGTCTCTGCCTACCCCTCTCAGACCAAGGCGTGAGTATTATGTACGAGTACGAGTATGTACACCGAAAAATAAGATTTCTCGTCACAATAATAAACGCCATAAAAAGTGTCTTCGACGATGACGACAAAAAAGGATTAAAAAACGGGCGAGAAGCTAGTTCTATAATGAATAAAAAAAACACTGACTTACTGAAAGACTGACTGATCTATCTATACGTATAGGCCGTCTGAAGGTGCGCCGTCTAGAAATTTTAAATATTGCATAAAATAATCAAATTTTTTTTTCAACCTTTGTTGTTGGTGTTTTGCAAGTCATTATTTTTATAAAAATGTCGCAGTCAATAACTAAAACTGATTTTTAACAACTATATCCCGTTTTAGGAACGAAAATAATATTTACCAACAAATAGCATTACGAATACTATAATTATCACTATAATCGGTGCATACGTTGTTTTAATGATGTTATGTGGATTATTAGTAAAGTAAAGACCTTCGTTTTGTAATCGACGTTGGTAATATTGCTAACCATAAAGCTCCTGTCAAATAGTTTGTTAGTAATTATTATTTTCGTACCACAGAATATAAATATATATTTTTTTATATTCAACCTCATGGGGATAAAATTCCACGCAGAAGAATTCGCAGGCAATATAGTTTTTTGAGAAAACTGAAAAACGGGGGAGAATTGTCTATTGTAAAATCTTGAGGTTTTCTCAAAAGGTAGATATAGCTTGGGAAGTGTTCTCACCCACTTAAATTTCGAGGCCCATTTCCCGCAGTAATGTAATGCTAATTGCGCACCAATTTGGGGGTGCTAAAGGCGCTAAGCACATTTCCAACTCAATTAGTGAGATGGCGTAGTGTGACATCAAATTATACTTTAATTCGTATACAGGTGTAGGTATATGAGATGTCTCATCATCGTCATATCAGCCCTTAAACATCCAATGCTGGACATATGCCTTCCTCAATGAACGCCACACTGCTCATGGGGGAGCTTTACCCATAATAGCCACGCTTAATAAATAAATAAATAAATATCTCAGACATTCACACCAATTATCCAGTCCCAAACTAGGCAGAGCCTGTGGTATGGTTACTAGATAACGGATAGACATACTTAAATAAATATATAAACATCCAAGACTTGGGTACAAACATTCATATTCATCATACGATCATTTGCCCCTAGCGGGATTCGAACCCGCAACCTCCGGCGTAGCAGTCCGAGAGCTACCCGTTCCGCCACGGAGGTAGTCTTGCAGACATGTTGGACATTGCAGGTTTCGCACCGGTGACGCTGCTGTCCGCCACCTGTCTGTGGTATTTATGGCCTAATGAGTAGCTGAATGGTTATACCGTCATTTTCGGTCGCCAGGGCCTCGTTGGTCAATCAGCAGAGTGCACCACGTGTAGGTGAGGTTGGCATTTGGAGCACCGGAATTCTTGCGCTCCCTTTCAACCCTTACAGATGTCTCACATTTATTAAAAGCTTTCTCTAATTTGCTTAAAACAGTTAGATATACTATAGTACCTCATATGAATGTTTTTTTTTTATTTAAAAAAAAGCGTTAATATTCCAAAATATAAAACCTACTAAAAAAATGTGTAAATATACTATTTACCTATTACCTATTTACTGCATAAGGAAGTCGATACAGCTTGTTTACCTTTAAATCTATTTATGTAATTATGAAATAATAAACAGCATGTTTCAGTATGGTGGGTGTTACTTTATTATAATTGAGTTTTTATGAATATCTAATAAATAAAATCGTAAACATCGCGTGTCTGTACATTGAAGATATTTGCAAAAAAAAAAATTGGGGGGTCTAAGGATAAGCAACAGAACACATTTCGACCATTTTTGAAATTTTTGTCTGTTTGTCTGTTTATCTGTTTGTCTGTTTGTCTGTGAGTTTGTGCACGCATCACTTAAAAACTACTGATCGGGCTTTGATGGAATTTTCACAAAAATATGGGGATTAACTTAACTTAACATTTAGTCTTTATTTCATCGCAATCGGCTAACTCAATCAAAAGTTATAGACATTTTTAGTTTTCAAATACATTAGTTACGTAAGGTTAGTTTGCAATATATTGCACATATTAGTATTTCCATACTATTCAGATTGCGATGAGTTTGGATTACATTTGGAACTGCGAGTGGGAATTGGAGTGGGAGTGGGCGTGGGATGGGCGTGGGCGTGGGCTCGGGCGAGGGCGTGGGAAAAGGGGAGTGGGTGTGGCAGCGGGAGCTTAAGCGGAAGCCGAAGCGGGAGCGGGAGGGGAGCGGGAGCGGGAGTGAGAGCGGGAGCGGGACCGGAGCGGGAGCGGAAGCTGAAGCGGAAGCGGGAGCGGGAGTGGGAGCGATTCTGTAGTTCACGCGAGCGGAGGTCACCTGGACCTGGACATGGACGATACACTGCGAAGAATGTAGGGTGTAAATGTTCGACTGAATTCGTGAGCGGTAGCGGGAGCAGGTATGGTACCAGTGTAATTTGAGTGTTTGAAAATTCACATAACTTTTGACTGAGTTACCCGATTACGATAAATTTGTGGTATACGTATGCAACAAAGTAATGTTGGTCGGAATTTTTATTGCGATGGATTAGTTACGAGGACTACATTTGGAGAGACGAGGGAAAGAGGTTTGAGGGGAGAGGTGAGGGGAGGGTTGAGAGGAGTGTAGAGGGGAGGGTTGAGTGGATGGTTGAGGAGAGAGTTGAGGATCTGGACCTGGACCTGCGCCTGGTACTGTGCCTTTAACTGGACCTGGACCTGGACCTGGACCTGGACCTGCACCTGGGCCTGGACCTGAAAGTCTGAGTGGAAGTGGGATAGGGAGCGGAAGTGGGAATGGAAGCGGAACCTGTAGTCCACGCGAGCGGAGCCGCGGGCACAGCTAGTTAACAAATAAAATTATAAATAACCATATATGTCAAGCATACACCGCACTCCTAATGAAGTACTGACCTAATCCAAAATAACAAACTTTAATTAATAAAAATTAATCTAAATAAAATTAATTTAATTAATTTGACATCCGACAAATTTTTGAAACGACTGTAAAATTGTTTTAGGAAAAGGGTTGTTTTATTGCACAGGCTGTACAGCCTTCTGTTTTAGGTATTACTACTACTAGAACTAAAACAAATTTTGAGTCCGGTCATTATTTTACCAAGAGTGCGACATTAACATTATTTTGTCGAACATCTAGAATTTATCGAATTTTGTGGTCCTAAACTCCTAGAATTTTGTGGCCCTAAGCTTCTAGAATTAATCGAATTTTGTTGACCTAAGCTTCTAGAATATATTGAATTTTGTGGCTGTATACGATTATTTTTAAACTTCCACAATTTCCTTGTATGTGCATTACCGAACAACCAAAACAATATAGAAAATGCACAGTAATACAATGACCACAGATTGGACGCGATTATGAAAAAATCAATAAAATATGGCATCGTCTCAAAGTTGAGATATAGATATATAGAAACAACTTTGTAAATATCAATAATGAATTGCTGGAAGCAAAACGCGAATATTAATATAATCATGACGACCAATATTCGACCGTTACGCTCAGTCTTACTCTTATTTGTAGTTAGAATAGATTTGACGACTAGAATTAATAGAATTGCGTTAGCAGTCAACACTGGCCATTTCACGAGTGCTAAGTGTATGATATAAATCTGCATTCCCTTGTCATGTTTCAATACTAACAAGGTGTATAACACTCCGGATAGTACAGCAGGTATCAGCCACGCAAACAAGGACACCTTCCAAAGTTTCATGTGATTCACATTGAACACTGTCACCAAAGAGTCGTACATATTTTTACTGAACACATACATCCATGCGACTAGAGCCATTTCCGTGTAAAGACGAAAGAAAAGATCTACCTGGATTAGAAGGTATGGTCTTTCGTAAAGTTCGTACCCTATTCTTAGGTCGTAGAAGAATCTCACGAGCGTGTAGACGTATCTGGCGATCATGAACTGGATTAGTAACTGGTTCTTGTAATTCTTCCTCCATTCCGCGAACAATGCAGCAGTCAGTAGCAGAAGTAACAAACAGATGGCCGAGACTGTGATACCAATAGTACTGATTACGAGAGTGACGATATTCAGGACTGTGTTGTTCTGAGGTCCATATGTAGTGATGCCTCCCTGATCAGGGTCAAAAACATCAGACATATTAAAGGTATCTTCTTGACTCACGTCGACCATGACGTACTTGTATTCTTTTGTCTCGTTTCTGGATTCATTAAGACCGGTTTGTATTTTCCACGAACGCTCCAATGATTTTGCACTTCGATACTTTTCAGTATCATTTTCTAATCCAGTTGATAATTGTATATCTGCAGTAATTTATATTCACTGATATCGATGCCAGAGCTTGTAAACTTGTTTATGATGAACAGTGGCAAACTTGTGCACTTTTACAATAGGTAAGTCTAGTTATTAACATTTTATTTGTTACTTGAAAACTAAATAAATTTTGAAAGTCATTATGCACTATACACGCAGCGCTGACCCGTGTTTGTATTAACTTTATCATAGTAATTTTGTATTATATATTGTTGATAAGTTATCTACCTGTACTATTGATAACATGGCCACTCAGTATCGTGGGCATGATTATAATATTGTTAATAACAAACAATTACTTCGGCCACCTGTCGAGATCCAGCACTTGACGAGGATGTTGGAAACAAACAAAACAATAATATAACTTTCTGAGTATACCTGCTTATGCCACTGTTAATTTATTATATTAACTTCAGTACTTTAGACATTATTGTAAAATTCGGGATCGACCCGTGGTACTGCAATGTCCAACTGGTTGAACCACGGGGAAGTAAAATAACCCATTTGTTTTACCAGGGTTAAGACTAAGTAAGGTCAGCAAATCGTTCACGGGGCAATGTATACGCTTCTACAACAAACTACCAGAGGAAATCTTAAATATGACGGACAGAAAGTTTAAGATTCACATTAAAAAACAACTTTGTAAGAAAGCCTATTATAAAGTAAACGATTATTTGAATGACAAAGATGCCTGGTACTAATGTTAATTCAGCTTCGCAAAATCTTTATTAATTGTATGCAAACTTGATTTTTAAAAGATGTGTTGCGTGAAGTTTGTTGCGCCGTTTCTTCTTCACAGCGCTAACACCTAGGAAGCGGTAGTCGATAAAAAAAAATGACGTGTATAAATGTACCAAGTGTACTCATATGCAATAAATGATTTTGACTTTGACTTTGACATGGTACAACCAGTTGGACCACGGGGAATTGACATACAGGGGACTAATGGGATTATTTCGTCCCACTAGTCCCGTTGCAATCATCACGGGACAACTGGAAAAAGAGAATCCCATTTGTCCCGTAACGGGACTACCCAACGGGACAACTGGGATCAGAGGGGTTAGTCCAACTAGTCGTACTATTAGTTCTAAGTCATTGACAGATATCTCGAGATATGCAGACTATTATTATGTAGGCTGTAACAGAATACATAATAATAGTCTAGCGTATAGAATAGACACTGTTACTAATTTTGTTTATTACTTTCTTAGATTGCCTCATAAAACAGTGGGTTCGTTTATCACTAGAAAAATACGTGCTTTAATCCAAAAGCCCCGCATAATGTGGTTTTCAGATGGTTAACAGTATGTGTTATAATCAGCGATCGGAATTAGTGCCATTTATGTACTTGCAATGAAATGTTTATGTTAAAATTGATATTCCCCAATTTTTACCTAGATTTATGTAAGATATTTTTCATCATTTGTTTGTCATTCATTTCGTATAAATTCATACAGTAATATAAATATAGACATTCTACAATTTAATAATCTATATTCTGCTTCCCCCTTACAAATAATATGAAATTATATTTTCTTAATTGGATATTATTACTCTTTATACTACTAAGAGTCACGGGACTGTCAATAAAATGTAAAAAGAATTTTTTCGTCGCAAGTACATAAATGGCTTTACCTAATTCCGATCCCTGGGATATGGGAATCATTCTTATACTTTAGCAGAATCACGGTCACCACTCACCACAAGATAAGCCTTCAGGTACGCTGCCCATTGGGGGATATGCTGTAATGGAACTGTTCCATGGAACCTCTGCGAATGACCCGCAATCTCCACGGTTGACAGGCGCATTGGTGATATTAATCACACAGGAGAACGCTGCTGAACGTCCCTAGTGAAATCCCCTCAGTCGCCTTGACACCCACGGAAATATTGAGGGTGGCCCTATTCTAAGCCGGGAACCACACGGCCACTTATTTAAGAGTAGGTAAAACATACAAAATCTTACAAATAAAACCACAATATAAGAAACACAGAGAATATATTTTCAGATATAACACGACGACAGGTCAAAAATAAGGCTCACCACATAGTGAGGAGTAAGAAACGATAAATATATAAAAACTCTATACAAATAGTCAACAAGGTGACAGTTTCTAACGATTACAATATTAAAACTTATTGCATAGCGTATAGGTAAAAGTACCCAGTGCAGGACAATTTTATTTATGAAAATTAAAAGTACACTCGTGGTACAGCACGAGTTAATACAAAACACAGTACGTAGTAATATTTGACAGTACCCCACGCTCCCTTTGTAACACAGGAACGCCCGAGGCGCACGATTCTAGTGCTTTGCGTTAATTCTCCGTTTTTTTTATTACCGGTTTAATGAATAGCTGTGTTTCTCCAAATTTAAACAGTTTCACGTTAAAAAAATGACTATATTGTTTTTATAAACAACTCTTCAATCCGCTAGCAATGAAAGAAAATAATAATCAGAATAAGGGAACAATATATTGAGGCACATAATTCATGGAAATCTAAGAAACCATTGATTTTTATTCAAAAAACAGCATCACGGTTTTTCTCCGGTATTTAGAGAACCGGTACAAAGCACTATACGGTTTCAATACAAACACAACCACGACGACAGACAGTTGAGTCAATGCCACCCGTCGTGCGTCAGCCGGACCACACAACGTTTTCTGTCATTGCCCCTATTTTATATAGCCTTACTTCTCATGTCACGTATACTTTACCTTCTTCAAGTTTTGTTCCTGAACCGTGTTTATGTGTTTTGTACACTATAAAAGTATATTTCTGGATGAAATTACACTTTGCGTATTATTATTGCAAGTAACTAAGGTCACATATAAACGATATGATTCTATGAGGTATGAAGGTAAAAAATTGACAGAAATAGGTAAGAGGGTGGTGACCATCCAGGCGAATCCTGCACAAGAATCCTATCATCGGTAAAACCGGTTGTGTATACAAATTATTACACTTGACTGTACCTAGCGGACTGAAATTAGAGCATACCCTCAGGTTACCTTCGCATTATTGAATCTTGAAAATTATGATTTTCCTTTCATTATTAATACGCTGTGTCCTAATAACGCTAGATATGATGTCATATTACTCTTTATTGTTAAAAATCTCTTTTACCTTCCCTCCTCAGACTAAATAACAACAATTATTATGTTGCCTACGTAGTCCATAAAACGTTTTTATAGTCTTCTGTAAAGAAATGATTTTCAGATACGGAATGCGAATAGGTACAATACGTTCCAAAGTCGAAACAGTATCCCATTACGTGGCAACGAGGATAAATGTGTAAATTCAATACTTTTATAAATTTATAAATGAGCATGTGCTTACTTTAGAAGAGAGGCGGCATCGCGGCGGTGCGGCGATAGATTTTTTTACCTTCATACTTTTATACCATCATACTCTTGACCTACCTTCATTCTGAAGGCTAAAACTTAAAATTGACAACTCTAATTTTGATTTTATCCCTGTCAAACAGTATTAATGATTATTATGATGATAAGTACAAAGACTTAGTGCTGTCAAATTTTAAATATTCGACATTTCTTCAGATTCGGCCACACTATAACCAAAATGATTACGTAATTGAAAACGTTATAAAAAATCCGCTAATGTGAAAACCGAATTTCTATTCAAAGAAGATATAATAATATTATATCTACTTTGATACATAGTACTATTATTTAGTATATTTAAGTGAAACATAGATGATAAATACATCAGAAAGCATGGGTTACATTGAAAATACAAATATTACTTTGAATAAATTTTAGTTTTTCTGCTTATAAGAAGAGGATTTAGTTCTTACAATCTACATCTTTGTCTACAAGTTAGTGCAACTACTTATGAAATATTATTGCATTGTCTAATATTATATCTTCGTAACATCTAGTACCAACACTTAGAAATTATGAAGAAAACTACGGCATGAAAACAAATAAGTCCAGATCTTCACATTTATTTAGATTTAGCTCTCTATTTATGTAACAGCAATCAATATACCCTTGTCCAACAGTGGACTGATATATAGGCTAATGTATGTAATGTATATGATGAATGCAGAAGATAAAATATTCGAGTCCATGTGCTCGGTATTCGGTTTAACGTTGAAAAAAAAATCCTTACGCATGAATTTGAACTATAATAATTGTAAGACTACGAGTGTCTAAGAGTTTTTTTTTTTCATTATTTATTAAATAACGTATATTTATGTGCCACATAGTAATAAATTTTATTTTATTTCACTATACATATACTTGTACAGTGAAATAAAATAGAATCTGTACTTGGTTTAACAAGATCGTTACAGCCTCACAGAAATGGGGGACAGAAAGTGAAAATACTCAATTTTTTTTAAGTACTATTTAAATATACTACTATAATAGGTAACTATTTAGAAAAAGACAATGCTTTTTCAACGATTTGACCGAACAGAAAGGTAAATTGCTGATAAAATGTATGTTCTAGCAACACAAAATAACATCGATGTCTGATTTTTTTATTACCTAAGTTTTCTTTTCTTAAACTACTTAAGTTATTCATATAAGTGTTTCACTGAAGATTTTTCCAAAAAACTATCACGTTATTTAAACTCTGCGTGACTATGTACTTATGTAAAAGGGGTACAAACATTACGGACAAGGTGTCTATATATTCTTTTATTAGATATAACTTTATTCTATAATTATTCATAAGGTTAACTCTTGATGTAGAAGTCTTTATAAGGGATCACAGTTTGGAAAACTCTAGTTTGATACATTGATCGATGAAATTAGGTATTTTGAAATAAATATTACAAATAAAACACATATTAAACTTGAGCTCGGAACCGGTTATGAAATAGCGGTTAATATTCTTTATAAAATATTATTCACTGATTCACCTGTTCTAGCACACTTAGATTTGGCTGGCTCGATAATACTTAGTTTCATGATTTTAAATGCGTTATTGTGCTTTCGCGTTGCGCAGTGAATTAGCGTCGATATGAAAACCGATTAATAGAACAAAGGTGAAACCGAAATGATATCGGTACAGGGTACTGACTCGAAACCGGTTCGGAATTTTTACCGGTTTCCGAGCTTTGTAGTAACTAATATTGTATCCATATATATACGAGTAAATAAAATGCCATCGACGTCTTTCGTCAAATAATATAGATAAGTAATAATAAGGTTTCTCGATCAAACTTGGTTTAAAAGAAGTTTACTCGTATAACAAGAAAGAAGAAAAGAGTACTTAGATCATACATAACTTCAACCGATCAATGTAAAATATAATTGAAGGGTTAGGTACTTACAATAATTATTATATTTCTAATATATGCCTTAGAAGTATTTGCTGATAAGCAAATAAATATATCGTAACGTAAGAAGTACGATACTTAAAATGCATGACATTTACGTCAACTTAGGAGTAAAATACTAATATAAGTAGGTACTTGACAAAATTCGTGAGCTTAGAAATGTAGAAAAATAATAAACAAAGTAAAACTTACAAAATTACAAAGTATTAGTTGAAATAGGTTTAGCTACTTATACCTAAGAGTAGTTTTCTACATATTATAAAGAATTTAATAAAATCATTCTATGGTAGACTTAACATAGGTAAGGACCAGTTTTTGCTATCACGAAACAATAACAAAGACTTGTAAGAGAAAAACGCCAGTGATTTCTAAGATTCTTGAAGATTTATTTTTGGAAACACTTGAGTTAGGGATAGGATAGGTCTATGGCCTAGACATTATTTCATTATCTATAGGTACCATTCAAATATTTAGTTGAATTGAAAAAACAGGATCTGGCCCTAATCGAAGCTACATCTAGAAGATCACATTGCATAGAGGCTGGATACCTAAGAGTACTTACGTTAATTATATTTTCATCGAACAAAATATCTCAGCTATAAGTTAAATAAACACTAGTACCTACTCAAATATTCGTAAGATGCATAAAAAGTAAAATTACGAATAATATAAGCGATATGGCAAATTATAACAAAATACTTAAAAGTATTTAAATATATACAAATCAAAATGTGACAATAAATTAGTAACTATAACTTAATTAAATACATAGCAGCAAAATGAATGAGACCAGCTCATTAAATTCCATAAATTATATTATTTCCAATCTAACAACGATAAAAACAAAAAAATAATTAGAATTATTAGTTTTGTTTACTTCCTCACTCTACCATGTGTTCTGTAAAAGGAAAATTCACATTAATATAATTTTTTTCAGTTGATATTTTTCAATCATAACTTTGACATTGTGTTCAAAACTTACCTTGTTCTTCGACGGGAGTATGTTCTTCATCCGAAGAATCAAATCGGGTCTCAATCAAAGAACTCTGTTTAGATAGTGACTGAAACAAAATAGAAACATTAAGAAGATCTTTAGCGAAAGTATATTTGGTATTATTTATTTGCAGTTGTTTATGAATGACAGATACCTTGTTTGATCGACGTCTAGGTGGGGAAATTTTATTCCACAATGCTTCGAGTTGATCGAAGTGTTGTGATTGTGCTATCGCCGCCTCTTCAGGTCCCAGGCTTACCTGCATAACGAACGATTCGTGTTAAATATCTTCAATTATATATTAAAAACCTAATGTTTTTCTAGTTATAGTTACCTGAGAACCCAAATCTTTATTCTTTGCCTCTTGTATCTTGGAAATCTCTTCCATTGAAGCAGATACGGAAAACCTGTAAATAAATAATAATTATGAGGAGTAAAAAAAAAATCCGTTAAAATTATGATGATTTTACCATAATTGACAATTAAAATCTTTATAATTATTAACTAACCTTCTTTTCAATCGTTCATCCACTTGTGCCATCATGGCCGCAGATGTAAGATGCCCGTATTTTTTCTGCCAAGTGTACGTGTCAAGGGACACTTCCTTCTTCAGTAATCTCCTCATCGGTCTCTTCGGAGCCAATGGTCGAAGCTCTGAGCAGAGAATTATCAAATCGTTAAAACCATTTTGATAATAATGTACTTGCTTCAATAAACATGAAACTTATACTGGTATTCTCATATTTATAGGAGTAAGTAACAATATCATCAATGAAGCATTCCACCCACAGAGTTCATTAGTATTTCGAAAGCGTAATAATAAATAATATGATCATTGACGTTTACGACAATTCTTACCATCAATATCTTTAGTAGGAGCAGTATAAGTAGGAATCTTCACATATGTAGCCGGTGTGTTGTGGAGGCAAATTATTGGAAGGCAACCTGTTTAAAACATATTTCTTAAGTTCATAACAAAATAAATTCAAAATTATAAGTAATTATGAAGAAATAAATCATGAGAAGCATATATATAGCTCAAAAACATCAAGGTACCTCTATCCAAGAGATGTACAACAATGCGGGAGCAGTCGCTTGTAATTTGAAAACCGAGTAATGGTACATGAAGCGCTAGTGATGTCAAAGCTAATCCTCGTTTAGTCTCCCAGATTATAAGAGTCTTGTCCTCAGACCCTAAAAATAATAGTAAGGTTAGTTATCGAAAAAGCATAAAAATAAAGGGTTCAAATATTGCAACACTTACCAGAAACTGCAATGGTTCCATCACCAGTGACCTTGACACTGGTGACTTTGCCGAGATGCCCCGACAACAAGTGCAGGTCGGAGCCGGTATTGATGTCCCATACAATAAGATTGCAATCCCACGACCCGGATACCACTTGGGTTTTGTTCGTGATTGAGACAGCCACGCAAGTGACCATATCCGAATGGCCAACTAGAACCTATAACACGAAATAAATAAATTGTACCTAAAGCATGATTTGATTAAGACTTAGGATGCTTTAAATTCTGTTAATGGGCATTATAGACTTCAGATGATTTCGTATAAAGTAAATGATATAAACTTAGTTAACGGACAAAGTAAGAATTTTTAGATCAACTATCAGCATTAATAACTAACCTGCGACAACTTTCCTCCATCTAATTGCCACACTTTCAGTGACATGTCCATGGATCCAGTGACGACATTTTGCGAATCAGCCGTTAGGGCGAAGCACGTGATTCTCTCCGCGTGAGAGACGGATCGTCTTTCTTCACCACTGTCTCCGCCCGCCAGTGCCCAGATGCGTACACTATTGTCACCATCTGACAGTACCTGTTAAATCATCACTTATTTTTAGATACCCACGAATTCATGATTGAATTGAATTGAATTTTTTGGGGATAATAGGCGAGCAGCAAATTACTAGTATGCCTATATCTGAACTGGTGTATTGAAGTCTTTGAATTGTTACTTGTAACACTGTTTTTTTTAAGAACTTATCTAGTCTATTTTTAAAAGTGTTCACTGATGGGGCATCGATAACGTCCTGCAGTAACTTGTTCCATAATTTTACGTATAAGGAAACAAAACTCTTTTTTTACTTGATGGCGTCAAATTAACTGCAAATAGTCAAAATTATAACGACAAAAACATGAAAGATAAACTTACAGAGTACTTCATGTTTAAGGTGACGTCAATACATGCAGAAGGGCCTGTAGTAGAATGCAACACTATTCCCGAATCAACTAGCCACACGTGCACATTGCGTGCTCTATCTCCGGACATGGCACGACGACCATCTGACATCATAAGTAAGGTTTGAAGAGCTGCTGTATGACCCTGAAATTTACAAATATGGATAACAGGCAGGTAGGAGACATCAGTTTAAGTATGATCATTTGTTAAGTTATTATTAAACTAGCTGGTCCGCGACTTCATCCGCGTGGACCACTTAACATCACAAATTATTATGTATTTACCGTAAGAATGAGATGTTTCTTCGGGATAAAAACTATCCTATGTCCTATTCCAGGACCTAACCTTTATGCGTGCCAAGTTTCATCCCGATCCGTCCAGTGGTTGAAGCGAGATTGAGTAACAAACATCCAAATATCCAAACTTTCGCATTTATAATATTAGTAGTATAGGATAAAAACACAATTTGTGGCGCCTTCTCATGCATGCGTGTTATTGGTTATCTTTTCCTACTAGCTACTATCTTAATTTCTTGGAAAATGATATTACAAATAGGTAGTCTATCGGACTAAACTACAACATTAACGATTAGCACTGACCTTGTAGGTCAGAGATGGTGAGTTATCAGCCAGTTGCCAGACCACCACAGTCCTGTCTTCTGAACCACTCAGTACTAAGAGATTATTGGGTGAGAATGTGACACAGGTGATATGACCGATGTGGGCACTGAGCGTCGCCTGGAGCCGGTGAGTGGAAAGTTGCCACACTCTGACCAGACCACGGGCACACCCGCTAGCTGCTAGTTGACCATCTCGAGATACTTCGAGACAGCTTATTGGTATCAGTTCGCTTTGTTCCGCCTGGTGAAACAAAGATAATGGTTTTGTATGGAATATCCGAGACAATTTGACTTTAAGTAATCTAGATTAGTGCCATAGCAGTTCTGATTTTACTTCCAGCTTCATTTAAATTCTTCCTAAGTTACTTCCCAGGAAACATCGGGATCTCTATTGGCAAGTAAAGTACTCAATAAAGTTATTACAGGTGCGCAACATCGCTTTTAATAACGGTTAAAAGGTTTATGGCCTATAAAATTTGATATATTAGACAAGTAATGAGATTTCAACATTATTCTTAGTGTAATAGAGGTATATTACCTGCAGCAAAGTGACGTTGGTTGTCGATTTTGTTTGTCGCCTCTTCAATTGTTTTGTTGGCCTAAAGTTAGTCAGATTGTCTTCAGTATGAAATGAATAGATCGTCACTCTGTTACCGCCTGAAAAAATTATACTTATTAAAAGTAAAACAGTCTAATTGAATAATCAAGATGGGCTTAGAAGTTAGTGACTTCTTGCAATAAGCTCACGAGATGCCAGAGTTAGAATTCGTTTAAGCTTATTTTTAGAAGGTGGTCTGCAGATAGGTGACAATAAAGTAGACGTCAAGTAATTAGGATACTAACATAATTGACGATTTATATTGGTTAACGATGTTTCAGGAGATTAAGAAAGTAATAGAGATACTTATCTCTTAAGACCCTGAAGTAGGTATCTCTCTCAGGTGTGTGTCATTTTAGGTAAATTATAACCTTCAGGAGGAACTTACCAGCTGCCAAGAGGAAGTGGTCTTTATCAGCGATAGCCAAAGCAGCGAGATCGTGCGCAGCTGCCAATGTGCGCAGTAACTGCGCACTGTGCAGACTGTAGACGTAAATACGTTGATCGGCGCAGCCCACTGCCGCGCGTGATGAGTCGTGGGCCACGCAGAAACATTTTATCTGCGTAAATAATAGATGCTATATTTTGTGAAAATCATAGGCCGTTACTGTTACTAATCAATTAATCATGGTAGCCTAATCCTTATAAGGAAAGTGCGTACTTTATGTTCAGGCCAAACTAACGCGTCCTGCGCCCTGCGTCCGCGGTGGTCATCAGTAACTTCCTATGTGCTAGTATGGTTCAGCGTTCTATGCAGCGTTCAGTCGCAGTAATAGCGTAAGAAATTCATATAGATTTTTTTTTATTTAATATTTGCAAAAAATTTCATCTTCTATGAGCGTTACTAATTAATAAAAATGTTGCAAAGGTACGAAATGACAACATCGGTGATGACAGGACGCGAGTTCGGTGCGAATGCAAACTGAACGCAGATTGATAACTACCGCAGACGCAGGACACGTTGGCTTGGTCGGACCTTTATTGTAGCGATGTAAGTATCTCCAATGAGCTTTTTAGAATTGTTTTTATTTACCACAGGTTTTGTACCTGCTAAGATTGTTATACGATATATGTGAAGTCCATAATCACAATGGACACTTGTGGAGGACTACATAGTACGTACACCCTAGTGATTAGAGTAGGTAGGCATCTTTTCAGTGAGACATGTTTATGCTCTTTAAATTCGATTTACTTAATACTTTGGTCAGTATAATCTATGAATATCAAGATAAAAATGTCAAGTCCTTTTTAGTTTGACTGATTACCTACGTCTTTGAATCTTATCAACTATTTTAATACACAATCACTTGTGCTGTGCATATTACGTCGAGAAGTCTGGTATTACATGCGAGATAATTTCTACAATCCTCTTCGGATAGAAATAAAGGCTGGGTTTAGTAGAGACAGTAAATTTTTTGAATCTTCGGTACAAAGTAGATATCATAAAGAACAAGTTGTAAATTACAATTTGTGTTGAAACAAAGTTAGTCTCAAGACAAAAAAGCGTAATTAAGAACATCAAACTTTGCTAACAAAGTAATAGAAATTCACGTTAAAACTAATAAGAAAATCGAATTACAAATAGAAACCTAATTGTGGACTGTAACCACTACGTTTTGAGGAATGTAATAGAAAGTAGTCGAGTAAATAGAGGATTAAGGGCACTTACTAGAAATAGGTGGAAATTTATTTCCCTCGGCAAAGAATAAGTGAGAGTTAGAAGCAATTTAGTGACCCCCAATTACAGTTGGGAAGGGTCGAGAAGTTAGATACATACACACTCGTGCACCCAACACATTTATCAGACTTTTTTTTTATTTAATACAGAATTTTCTCTTCTAATGGGAGGTTTGGACACGTATATTATAGTGTAGGTATACCTTAAATCGCTTAAGGCTTCATTTATTAGAAGTATACACAAAATAATGATGTAATCTAATAAATAAAATTGTAAACTTCGCGTGTCAGTATATTGAAGATATTTGCAAAAAAAAAATTTGAGGGTCTAAAGATAATTTCGATCATTTTTGGAATTTTTGTCTGTTTGTTTGTGCGCGCATCACTTAAAAACGACTGAACAGATGTTGGTAGACTTTTCACAGAAACACAGTGCTTAATTAGGTGTAACATATAGGCTTTATTTCATTGCAATCGGTTATTGCATTGCAGTCAATCAAAAGTAATGCGAGTTTATAGTTTTCGAAAACTCGCATACGCTGTGTGCGCCGGGAGCGGGTATGGTGCCAGTGTAATGTGAGTTTTTGAAAACTATAAATTCGCATAACTTTTGATTGAGTCAGCCGATACGATAAAGTTGAATAAGTATGCAACAAAGTAATGCTGGGCGGAATTTGGATTGCGATTGATTAGTTAGGAGGACTACATTTGGAGCGACGAGAGATGTAAGAGAGAAAGAGGTTTGAGGGGAGGGTTGAGGGGAGGGTTGAGGGGAGGGTTGAGGGGAGTGTAGGGGTGAGGATTGAGGGAGGGTTGAGGGAAGGGTTGAGGGAAGGGTTGAGAGTAGAGTTGAGGGCAGGGTTAAGGGAGGTAGATGCGGGAGTGGGAGCGGGACCTGAAGCGGGAGCTGGATCCGGTGCTGGAGCTGGAGCTGGACCTGCACCTGGACCCTGGACCTAGCCCTGGACATGGACCTGGGTCTGTACCTTGACCTGGACCTGGACCTGAATCTGGACCCGAACCTGGGCCTGGAGCTGGAGCTGGACCTGGACCTGGGCCAGGTCCAGGTCCAGGTGCGAGTGCGAGTGCCTGACTCTGAGTATGAGTGGAGTGGAAGTGAAAGTGGAAACTGGAGCGGAATCTGTAGTCCACGCGAGCGGACTTTAATATAATATTTGGTTTCAAGACAAACTAGAAAATATACTTGGTTCCAATAGGAAAGTCGGTAACTAGTAAAAATCAATTCAACTCTAACTTATACATAAATGGTTTACAATTTACACAAAAGCTTATGGCATGAAGTTATAAGCTATCACACCCAAATTTAATAACCAATGAAAATGAGTTTTACGCGTTAGGAAGGTTTAGATGGGGCTACGTAATATTATAATTTAATAAATCCCATATGTTTTGAGGGAGCTTATACTAAATTACATTTTGTTGCGTATAACTTTTTATAAATTGAAGGCTTTAGAGTAATGTGGTTTGTTGATTACAGTTTTTTTAGTTAATAGTGACGTCAACTAGGATAATTGCTAACGTTAATTAGTAAACTGTGACAATATAATTATAAGTATCTAATGTTACTGTTATGCTTAGTTAATGAGAACTTTTGAAATAGGGAGTTAAATGTCTTCAGATAGCACTGGAAGGGGGTAAGATCGCTAACCATAAACCAGAAGTTGGATGGGCGACTATATCTAGGTATGGACACGGGAGGGTTCAAAACTATATAAAGGCAATGTTAAAAATACATTTAAATTTCATATTGGGCTTACCTTCGCCTTATGTCGCTTGAGTACATGTAAATGAGTTCCGGTTATGAAAGTTCTCAAATGCAGCTCATTCTCCCCTTGTAACGTGATCAAGAACACGTTGTCATCCGTAACGTCCATTGCGTGTACCGGAACGCCAGTTGTAACAGTACTTAGAAGCGTAAAATTATCCACGTTCCAAGTACAGACGGTCCCATCCTGTGAGCCAGTTACCAGGATATCACCATCCTGAATAACTTTTACTGAAGTCACAGGGCCGCGGTGATGGTCTAGTTTTGTTACCTATAGAATAATGTTCAATGTCACAATAATGTAAGTAGCTGCTGCTGTGATTAGGGAGTTATGCCCATCAGCCTAATGAAATAGATTCTGCTTCCTGCTGCATTGAAAAATGAGAATCAATGAAGATGACTAAGCTGCAACTTGGTAATGGGAGTGCGCTTATAAATTGATCAAGAGGTCGAAGATTCATATCCAGATTCGTATCAGTGACTTTTGCAATCTAACTAGCTTTTCGATTAAGAAAAACGACTTGAGAAGACCTGGTCTCGCTTAACTCTAGGAAGAAATTCTAAGGCATATGGAATCAGACTACGAAGCAGTTAGATTGGGAGGACAGAGGACTGGGTGTATGGAGATAATAGTTTCAGATAACTTACCAACGCTCCATCGACTAAAGATGTGATGATAACGGCTGAGTCTTCACCTCCACTGATGACCAGCGATCGTTTAACGATGGCCGCGACGCATAACACGGGTGCTATATGTTCCCTGAGTAACAGAAAAAATATGACAAAAGTTAAACTTACATAAATGACATTTTAACGTTTCAAAAGTGTTAATACGGGACAAAGATTATGAATTACTCCAATGATAACCACACGGCGCTTGCCATTACAGTAAGCAGCGCCACCTATGAGAGACTTGGTTTCTTGAAGGTCTGCTCGGGCGTGACTACTATGGTCATTTCATAACTCCCGCACCAAGCAATTTATGTTAAGTATGTTATTGTTGTTGTATGAAGACAGATGTGTTGTTAGTAAGATTATAGAGTTCCATGAAGACTCACAAGATTTTAGTTTTGACAGCCAACGTGTGCAGGTCCCAGACGACGACGCTGGTGTCTTCGGAGCCGGTGAGGAGGTATTGGGATTCTCTGGTCACGCACATGCACAGAATTCTTCCCGAGTGGCCTGTTAAAAAAATATTTGACTGCTTTACTAATCAGACTATAGTAAATATTCAAACGGTGAATACAGAGATTGCATACCACAAAATAACATAAATGTTGAATCTGCTTGATAGAGAGAGAGACAGAACAGATAAATCAATAAAGGATAGAATGGCACCTACCTAGTATTATTTTCAAGATGGTAGGTATATCAAGCAGAAATACATTTGAAGGAACCCTACCTCTACTGGCTCCGTTTTTAAATAAATCAAATAAGTTAACCATATAACACAAAAACATAACAAACAAAAAATATAATATTTTCCGAAAATTCTAAAAACGGAAAGATATTTTTAAGGTGAAAAATATACCAAGTTACGTACGTTAGCATGTCTCTTATTGAACTGAATATTTCATGACGTCGTCGTCGTTAAAATAAATAGATAAACATCAACATTATACAAATGAAGGAACGTAAAGAAACAATGGCTGTAGATATTAGGGCGACGCTCGTCGCGATAAATTGAAAGTAATTGTATTTACGTGTAGCCCGGCGAACCCTGCAAATATTGTTCTCGAGGGAGGGCTTCGCAAATATTTAGACGACAAGGTAAAATTAGTCCTTTTATAGTTTAGTAACAGATCGAAATCGAGCTGTATGAGGAACACGTGGATGTAGAATACTGCTACGCTATCGTCGCGTCGGTATCGGTCTAACAAATCCGATTAAATACCAAGGTGCACAATAGAGAGAGCGGTAAGAATAAGAGTCAATGTTGGAAGCCATGTCAGTTCGATGACCTCACAAGAAATTGTCGCGCATTCAGAAAATTGAAGCACGCTAGATGTAAAAACAGCTGGGATATGTCTGACAGATCCAGGACTTAAAATTACGTCCGGAAGCGATTGGATGAGGAAAGCAGAGGACCGGGTGTAGTGGCGCCCATTGGTATAGGCCTGGTCCAGCAGTGAACGTCATCAAGCTGATGATATGCTCTTAGGTTTGAAAATCCAATAGTAATTCAGTCGAATTAAGCGACTAATCAACGGTAACAAATGGTAGGTATAACAATAAATTTATTTGTTCTACCTATTATATGTTATTTTACGAAGACCTGTCAAGTTATTAATGCTAGTATTTTAGTGTAGTGTTCACTGTAATGTTAAGTTCTTTTAACGCTTCCATGGGATGGTTTAGACACAACAACCTTCCTCAAAATACCCTCTAAATGAGACCGTAATTGAATCAAAACTGATATTTAGACTTAAAGCCGAACAGATATCTTGCTTAAATTTAATATTTCATAGTGCAATTTAGTGATTCTCTTGTACCTACTGCACCGATTGCACCGAAATATGCAGTGATACTATAATTTTATATCAAGCGTAACAAATAAGTTTCATTCTCATAAGAATGCAAAAATGATAATCAATCATAGATAGTACATTAAAGGCGGGGAAACTTGTCAGAATTAAAAACATTTTTCGTTAATTCATTGCAATAAATATTGATAATCATCTTATGGTATTTATAACACGCTCTTAATTCTGTAATTTGTTATCGTTCATTAAAGGTGATTACAACTATATTCAAAAACTAACTTTACAGAGTGTGTAGTGGCTGCCTAGGTGTCTAGTTTAAAGGCATCAAATACCTATTATCATCCAATGACTTTTAAAAATATACTATTTAATATCGTATGACATCCAAAATCGATAATACTGAAATTGGTACTTATTCCCATACAAATGCAACCGCTCAAGAAGCAAAGGTAAAATTTAAAAATCATAGACCAAAAGCTGTTCAGCATTCGTTACTGAATTTATTAAAATCGATCACTGCAACAATGTTATATTACTTACAAAGTAATGTGTATGAATGTGTTGAGTCGAATCGGTTAATATACTGACATATTAGGCTATTTATTATTATACTGGGATCATAAAATTCTTGATTATTTAAGATACTTTTATCTCATGAATAGTTTTATTGATAAAGATAATAACTACTGACATACTCGTAAATCACCCAGGATTATTGGCGCTTCGTGACTTTTACGATAAGGTCGACCTGGGGCATATACATAGTTCTTTTATATAAATACCAACTAAAATGTACCTAAATATTTATGTTGTGTAATTTTTAGAATAACATAATGAACTACCCTACTTTAGCTTCTTTAGCTTCTGGTAACTGTGGAGCAGCATAGCTCCTGCGATTCCATACACTGATCATATATTGATGTTTTACTTTATCAGTGGATTTGGAAATACATTGGCATATGGAATGGCTGCGGATCTTGGCAAGGGGATCGAACTCGGGCTTCGCCGATATAGAAGTAGCCAGTCCTGGATTTGCTACTAGGCTGAATAAGTCGCTGAAAGGTCGGTTAAATATTGACCACAATATAGGACTGAAAAATATGTAAAGCTAAACAAGAGCTGAAAAATATCAAAAGACGTTCCATTTGCAGACAATGCCTGTGGTCTAGTTAACTTACGGAACGTATTGATTTTAAAATATCTACTTCAAACACGAGTATTTTTTATAAATTTGTATTCATTCACACTCGTAATTAGTATTACTAATTAGTTTTAGTATTTGAACCGTCGGGATCCAGAGAGAATAAGCAGCTCTGCAAAATCCTGTGTTCGCTGTTGACTCAACTAAGTACGTTGAAACAAGGGTACCGCTGACCTTTTTGTTTCATTAAAACAAACTGAAACTTGCCTCAGGATTATTTAGTCCTTTTATTTACAAATAATATAGCGGGAACTTTGGCAATTTATGTTTGAGGGAAATAAGTACTCGGAAATGATTTCGAAGGCAATTAACCTATTGAAATTTCGGGATTTCCAGATAAATAACTACAAGGAATAGGTGTGCACGATGTGTTACTGGTTTTGAAATATATAGTTTTGGTCACTGGCATACCTACTTACATGCATAGATTTATGTGAAAATTTAATTAGCTACCATTATAAAATCAGCATTGTACGACTCCTCCCTTTAGGCCTTGTTAAGTCTAGATTTTATCGATCTTAGTAACATTTTCAACCTCCTGGCTCGATAATTTAGTCCCTCATTTAGGCACATTAACACGTACATAAAGGCAATCTCATTCTGTTTCTATTTTAATGTTGGACATGCACAACAATGTTTTTATGTTCTCCGTTTTTTTTATATAAGTATATACTTACATAAGAATGATATAGATGGAAGTGAAATTAGCATAAATTTAAAAATAAAAATGCCAGATGGACCGACGACCTTAGGAAGGTGGTCGGAAGCGGCTGAATGCGGAGGGCGGATGACCGGGTGTGGTAGCGTTCATTGGGGAAGGTCCAGCAGTGGACGTCTAAGGGCTGATTGAAACAACATTAAATAATTAAAGCGAAAAAACAAGTGAGTAATAACTTTTTTAAGCTCTGTCTCGCGAATCGGTTTATTGGATAAAGCCTTTTTAGCTAAGCTCGATTTTGAGCGTGTCTGGAGTGATAGTAGCACCAGTTTCACTCTTATATATCATCATCATCATCAGGTTATTTTTGTCTCCACTGTAGGAGCACAACCCTCTCTCATCTGCCGGAGACAGACAGAGGATTTGGCCTACACTCCCCGCGCTGGCCAGACGATATATACTAATCTTATAATAAATATCCTGGATATTTATATACAGGTAATTTTTTTAAAGGTCCGGCAAACGGACGAGAGACAGCCAGGTCGCTTATAATATAATGCAGCATTTGTACAACAGTCTAAGAGCAACAAGTGTGTTACTATCCCGAGGACTATGTTAGAATCTTACAACAATGCTGGAATTGCTGTTTGGCGGACGTTATCCAGCCGATACTGCACTAGAGTCCTCCCAACGAGAAAACTATAGTTAATCTAGTCTACTTTCAACACTAACCTTTGAAAGTATGTACTTTAGAGTTGGACATGACGTGCCAGAGCTGAGGATCGCCAGCCGAGGGTGCGAGCACCAAGTGTTGACCAGACGGCGCCAGTTGCAGCAGTCGTGCGCCCGCGCCGGGGCTCGAGCCGCCCACGGAAACCAGTCGAACAGTTGACGCGATTGGTGGTTGGAGCCTGGTGAATAGTTTATTCATTTTTACAACAATGAAAAACAAAAAAACGACCTCAAATGTGATGGGAGGTTTGGTCACAGCAACCATTTTACAGTAAGTGATATATGTACTGTAAACTGGTACTTTAGATCCTGTAACACATGATGCAATAAATAAATATGACTATACTTATGAAAAGGTCTTATTAAGTAGAATAATATTTGGGTCCTTCCTGAGAGAAGCGTTCTTCGCGTCAGATTCGTGGCTTTTATTTTTTTATCTATAACGTCTACGTGAGTGCCTTATCGATAGCATGACTCGTTTTAAGCCTTCTTTTCCCATGTAATTTTAGTTTTCACCCGTCATGAGGAAAAATATAAGCCACGAATCTGACGTGAAGAACGCTTCTCCCAGGAATGACCCATTTATAATGGCGGCTATTCTCAGTAAGCTATAGCTCAATGAGCGTCATGGGAACTTTAGGACTGTTGGAGTATCACTTATTGTAATTAGTTGCTATTAGTAGTTGGGTATTCATAGGCCCATAACGTCGAAAATACAGCCGACTGAGATTAGCTGCCACAGCAACTAGGTATTGTTCTAATTAATAAGAACTTTTCGTTGGCATATCACTTAATGTAGGCAATTGGTTGCTGTTAGTGGGTGGGTACCAGTTTCCATACATAAACGCCCACCATTCTTTGCTTTGCTTCTTTAGAACTATAATCACAAACTCTTTATACACGAAAAATACAATGGACCCACTATACCCCTGAGAAAAGATGTAGGTATAGCTGGACGTGTAGCCTACTGTACTAAGTAACAGCATATGGAAATTTCTTTATACGATGTATTTATATGTGTGTATCATACCAATTATATGACATTTAAATGGGACCTATTCGGAAACTTTATCTTTGTATACAATAATGAAAATCCATTGCGGAAAAAACTTACGCATCGATTTAAGAATTTCCTGCTTTTTGTTTTGGAAGTCAATTAGAAATACATTATAATATAAACCACTCAGATCTCCATAAAAACGTTAGCAAAGTGTATGTCATACACAATATTAATAAATTTTCAATTTTGAAAAATATTTTCTGTAATGTCTCGGAAAATAAAATAGAAAGTGAAATTTCCGCTCATTGCATGGCAATTTCACAAGTAATTTTTTAACATTAGTTAATTCGGTTCAGTAGTTTTCGAGTTATCCGCCAAACAGACAGACCCACGAAAACGCTTTTAATACTACTTTTTACGGATCCTTAAAAATAACCCTATTGGTGTTTTGTGCTATTTATATTTATGATATAACTTTCGCGAGAAAGTGCAGCGTAGGTATATCGTCTGAATTTCGAAATAATAGTTTGGTGCGTAAAATAATTTGTTATATCTTTTTAAATTATGTGAAGAATATGTTCAGCTAGTAATAATGCCACTTTACCACAGCTTAATTTTATAATGTAGAAACTGGTCGCTCTTTGCCATGTATTTCCAAAATACGCTTAAACGCCAGCCATGTGTTTAATGAATACAAAACACAAAATTTTCTTAAATGTGAACAGAACAATGTCGACTTAGCCTAGAGTCCTCAATGTCCCAAAAGGTTGAAATAAATGAGTATGAATATGAATACTGCAATGGCCAAAACGTCTGCCCGCGGCAACGATCTCTATGTACCTACTACTAGATGGAGCGTTCCAAACAATCGCTCTGTTCCACGCAAGGAGCCGCAACTCGTCCACATTATCTTTGAAACTTGTGCAGTTACTACGCAGAACATTTAATTATTTACGAAATATTGACTCTATTTACCTGTAGCGTCAATATTTAGTAATAATTAAATATTCTGCGTAGTAACTGCATAAGTTTCATTATGAATGTAGCCGAGATGCGGCTCCGCGGAGCCACAGTTTCGTGGAACAGAGCGATTTGGAACGCTCCACCTAGTAGTACATAGAGATAGTTGGCCCGCGGCGTGGCCATTATGAGCATACAGAGAAGGTCTATGTCCAACAATGAACGATTATTTATAGTGATAATGACTGTATATTTACTAGGGAATTAGGAGAATTTGTAACATTTTCCTCGTATAGAAAAACAAATTCTTAGTAAAGACTGTGAAAAAGGTTCATCGTTGTGTATATACAACACACCCACACTATGAACGAGTGTACGTTTCCTAATTATGATGAGAAATACAGGGCATGTACAGAATTAAGGAACTACCATCGAATTAGTTATGTAATCAACTGGTATACGATGATATGATAGATCAATGATAGGTAGGTACTTTGAATAATAGCCTAAAGAAATAATATTACATTTGTTGATTATAATAAGCTACATAAAAAGGACATAATTGAAATGCCTTATTTCTGTTCATGAAATAAATTTTCATCTATTTCTAGCGACTTACAACTAAGTTTACTGTTCAATCTGATTTTATTCATCCTTCCTTTATAATAAGTTTTATTGCAGACTAAATAGTTTAATTTACATTTCGTATTTTCTACTTTTATATAAATCAGTCAAAGTTTATGCATTTCTTATTTATCATAAAATTATTCTATTAATATTTTTTTATTATCAGTATTTATCATCTGTATTTCCCATGAAGAAAAAAAACGGCGGAGGCGCCCAACAAAAAGATTTTGAATTCATGGTATTTCCTTCCTCTTTGGTTTTAAATTGCAATTTGTTGAACTTCGTTATTGGCTGTATAATTTTATAATAATTTCATTTGTAATTTAATTGCTAACCTGTGAATTTTATATAACCAAATAAAAATAAAATGTAACAATAAGGAGTAGACAACTAAAGAATAACGTGAGAGGTGCTGACATCCACTGAACAGTGAATAATGTTAATTAAGTGGACGCAACATACCTACGCAGTATTGCGTTCAATTGTTTTAAGTGTAACTATACCTCATACCATGAAGCAAAATAATTTTTCGTAGCTCATAGTTTCACCTTAAAGTGTTTTCCTTCATGATAGAAACTAATTGGTTATTAAATTAGATAACAATGATTTTAAAATGTGCATCTATTATATAATTTTATAACAATAACAATCAGGGTCAATCATGAAGGAAAACACTTTTGCTTCATGGTATGAGGTGTAAGTAAATATATTGTTTTATATGTTACGGAAGGCCACGTGTTTCAGTGTTAATTTCAGCTGGTCCATTTTGGAAAGTACGATACATTCATACAGACCAATTTCATTCAAATTTGAACTTTATCAACATTACACAACAGTGACTACTTGTAAATTGCTCTATGCGAGTTATTTATAAGGTAGAGGGACGGTCACGGATTGAGGGATACTAGATGGCGTAGTCCAAAAAAAGTTTTTAATTTTACTTAATTAATTTGCCTTTTTAACTTTTAATAAAAATCAAATTCGCCGATCTTCGAGACGACCACTCAAGGTACCAACTCATTTGCGACAAAATGTAAAGTTTAGTTAAAGAATTTATGTGCACCAACTTTCTGTATGCTGAAAAATGCACTCTTCAAATTATTTAATACTTTAAGACCGGCTAAATTGATTACCTATTATCGAAAATTTGAGCCAATCAAATTAAAAATATATATTATAAAACATAAATAATATATATATATATCTCAACCCGTAAGATTTGAGAATTGTAAGTAAAGCCAATACTATAAGTACTAGAGCCGCATATCCGTATATTTTATCTAAATAAGGTAACGTAGTCGACTGTACCCCGATGATTGATAAGGGTCCTCAAGCACCGTACAGGTGAACCGAAAACATTTATCCACGGAGCCGCGGCGGAGTTAATGGGATAGATGAGTGGAAAGATTAGGAGTTAATTAACACAAATCCGAATCGATCCTTACGTGCTTGTGGATTATATCTAAGATGTTTTAGGTATGCTCATTTCATACCAGTTACTATATAGAACATTATACTTATTATACGAGTATTCATTATAGTTTAAAAATTAATGTTTAACATAGGACTTTCATAAAAAAAAATCAGTGTTGAGTAGTTCATAATGATATATTCATTTCAATCATTCAAGTACCTCTTTATTAATCGTGATAACTACTTTTTCAGGATATCGGTAGAATAGGTCCAGAATGTCTAAGAAAATATCTGTCTAAATTATATTAATAATTTATGTAATAGGTGGTCGTTTTGCGACGTCATCAAAGATAATATATTACTAGTTGATACTGATATAAGCTACAATACAATACTTACTTATTCATTAATTTACAAAAATATATATATATTTACATGGAGTTTCAATTTAAGATTTACAATAGTAGAGTCTAGGTGGTCTTATCGCTAAAGGCAATAGTAATCTTTGGGTAGAGAATAAGAATAGCAGATAAAGGTAGTTTGTGCAGTTAAATAAAGGTAGGAGTATATAGCATACGTGCTTAAATAAATACATATATACATAAATATATATACAATAACTTAGTACACAATGTGATTGATAACAACCAAGTTCTAAAATAAAGGAATGCGGCGAGTGAGATGATGAGTCAGCAAGAAAATATTCCTTGACCCAAGTCAATGTTTGAACGCGTCTAGGAATCATAATAAGGATTTAACATTCTAAATAAAAGGACCAAAGACCCTGAAAATACCCTGTAAATACATACATGAAATAATGCCTAGGTCCTTACTCCTAGGTTATTTCTTTTCTCACACGTGATCGGCGTGGGAAACGGACGAAGTGTCTCCACTCGCATAATATAACTGTATGTTCAATGTAGTGCCTCAATAAGGATAAAATAAAATAGACATAATGTCTATTTGTGTCAATTCTGAAGTGTTTACTGAATGAAGTAAATAAAGACTGGCGAACATGGTAATGTAGAGGGTAAGCAGCTTAAGAATCTAAAAAAGGTTTAAAAGCGAATTTATTTATTTAATAATTTTGTAATAAAGTTATAAAATTTTTGTATTCCATCTAAATGGTTCCTTATAGCAAAGCTTTTTTGTCTGTCTGTAACTGTGTCTGAGGAAAACTACTGGACAGATTGAGATGAAATATACATGTTAAAGTGCTGGGCAATGATGGAAAAAATAATTATCTTACAAGATATTGAAGAATATTGTGTTGTAATTGTGTTCACCGTACACTTGCTTACTTTTCTCATGTCCAAAGTGCAAACGAGTAAACAGCCTAATAGATAAAAAATGGCAACCGTCGCCCATAAACACAAACATTGTTGTATTTAAATGTTCATTTTTGCCTAAGTAATTTCATATTCATATTCATTTATTGTTTCATGTAGTTTAAAGACTTTACATAACAATACAGATGTACTAACATGAACCCCGTAAAGGCGCTACAATATATGTAAAAGTATCATTTAAAAATATTAAATTAAATTAAATTAAGAAAACAAAAATATTTCAGGAACTTTTATGCATAATTCAAAGTTTCTAGATCCATTGGTTTGAGTACGCATTGATAGAACAGCTAGTCGGGTATTAATTAAGTCAGGGAAGCATGATCATCATCATAGGGCCCACCTCTATACCAAATCTCCCCTATGATCCACAGAACGAAACTAATGATGAAACGTTTATTTGCCAACTGGAAAACCTTTTATTGACAAAGAATTATATTCTGTCCAAGAATTCATACCATATTTTTAAAAATTTACAATGACATTTTTAATTATTTATACATGTGGAAGTTATTACATTATTGTGAATTTCATACATAAAAGTTTTGTAAAATTAACATTTTGTATACTTTTTTATAACGATCACATTAACTCTGACTTTTTACGCAAGTAAATCTATGAATTACCTATGTGAAATAAATAAATCTAATTTAATCATAGCTACATTATTATTCCTTACCACCCATTCAGAGGCACAAGTAGAGGCTTGTCATATCCGTCGCACCACGCCATCGCAGCTGTAACCAGGGTGGCCAGAACGCCACGCCGCGCCACAGCCGGCCTCAGCCACGCGATTATCTGTACAAGTGCACAATCATGTCAGTGAAGTCAAACCTATATACGAGTACATCGCACTAATAGGCGTTACCCGCACAACCCTACCATACGCGGACTATATTCCGCTATGGATTACTGGACTTCACATTCTTCTTAGAACTTAACTTAAACTTATTTAACGTAACTTTTCTTAAAAAATCTATTTAAAGCATTAAATTAAAAATAAATAGGATTTATATCGGGCCAGTTACCACATTTAAGTTTATTAAAACATTTATAATTAATAAATAATGATAAGAATAAAATATATAAAAACCGTATAACAATATTTAACCATATTTACAGTCATTCCTTTTAAAATTAATTGCTTTAAGGGACAATGCGGCACAAAAAAGACCTAATTCAATTTTATACATATGGCGCTGTGATTGGTCTATAACATTGTATTCTGAGGGCAGAAATATTAACATTGTTGGATGGTTTCAATTCAAAGGACAAGAATGTATGACTTTTTTCCCTCACGATAAACCCTTTATTTACCTCAGGAACGTAATGTACTTTTCAAAGTTTTAAAGGCTTCGGTTCGAGCTGACCACAACTGTACAGAATCATAAAAGTATTTAAGAACAAGGAAAAAGAAAATGTAATCAAAGAAAAATAAAACTTATTAAAACCTTGACTAACTTTAAGGGATAAAGGTACAATTTGTTTACGTCGCAACTTATCGTACAACAACAACATAAATTTAGATTAGATTAGAAACTAAAGATAATTATTAAAACACATTATGAGAATGACGAGGATATAATAATGTTAATTAGTATATTGTGTGTCCCATAGATAATGTGTATAATGTAAATTAGTGTATAATGTAAATTAGAAAGTTAAAAGTTGTTTCAGAAAGGTAGATACGATTAAAGAAGGTGATCGATCAAGATGATTATTTATTAAGTTTTTTATATGATTAATAAGTAGGGCTCGGAATTAGGTAGTGTCATTACTTGCGATGAAAATATGTCACAGTATGATACTGTAACCAGTGATCGCCTAACCGGCAAACCTTAGACTCTACTTGAATACAAGTTCCTTCACCTTTTTCACCTTTAAAACGAATTTAATCCGGGAATTGCAGATTATTAAATGAGTGACGTGGAATGTCCATATTTGTATTACTGTATGAGTTTATAGAGTAAATAAATGACCAATACCATATCCCAGAATTCCGTGACAATTTTTTAAATAAATCTCAGAAAAAGACCCGGGATATCTTTATCATAAACATTTGGTTGCAAGTAAGTACATAAAATGACACTACCTAATGCTGATCACTATTAGTAAGGCATCCTGGAAAGAGATCTCCAGAGAGAGCTTAAAGCCTGCTCTTCTCTATCCCAAAGCAGCAGCCAGCTTAGTGTTTAAGCCTTTAAAGTTACGTTTTCAGCGGAGCAGGATAAAGGGTAGTGTTTTTGAGACTTATAATAAAATTTAAAAGGTAAGTAGTTCAATAATATTGTATAGTTTGCGGTAAATAAATAGGTAGTACTTATTATATTTATATCTGTTACCCCGTTTTATGTTTAATAGCAAGTGTCAACATCCAGAGACAAGGAGACGTAGATCCATTTCCACACTTCAATGAATAATAGGTAGAAGGCGCTTAATCATTGTCTAAGCGACACAAATAGAGCACTCTCGTATGTCTCTATCTACAGTTACGTTTAATACCTTACAGCAATATATCTTCTATTGTTCAGTTAAGATATATTTCTAACAATTTGTCAAAGGATAGTACCAAAGTCACAAAACGACGAGTTTGGCCATACTATGCGAGTGGATAAGACAATTCTCAAAGAAAAAAAAAATATATCTCAGACATTCACACCAATTATCCAGTCCCAAACTAAGCAGAGCCTGTGGTATGGTTACTAGATAACGGATACACATACTTAAATAAATATATAAACATCCAAGACTTGGGTACAAACATGCATATTCATCATACGAACATTTGCCCCTAGCGGAATTCGAACCCGCAACCTCCGATGTGGCAGTCCGAGAGCTACCCGTTCCGCCACGGAGGTCGTCAACGTTTCAGAAAGCGTATTAAAAATTGGGTACGCTGTAGGTAATAGCCAACTAGTTTTCTTACTGAAAGCATGTCCAAAAACTTGAACATCACGAAACAATTTCCAGTTTGTTAGCAAAAACTTTATGGCATAATTGTGTGACCCGGATATGGCAGTGATGCCACTGGAGACAAGAATAAAAGTTCTTGAACAAGTTCTTCTCATGACACCTCTGCAACTTTCTGTGAGACGTACTTATTCAGGTATATAAAAGACACAAGACCCCATTTCCCCATTTCAGAGATTTCGAGGAAGATCGCAACTTTATCTATAAGTATAAATAAATAATGTTATCGTCTCCAAATACAGACGATATTTTACCGAGTTTTGATGTACAAAATTTATTACATCCATTAGACGTGAAGTATCCCAAAGTGCTTTTATTAAAATATAATATCAAGAGTGCTTATCTATTTTGTTATTGAGAAAGCTTAAACATTATGCCATTTATTTAAATTCTTTATCTAAACTAATAAAGGTTATACATATATTTTTAAATGAACAGATTTATTTTGCTGAAATACGAAAGTATGAATGAACAAAATAATTAATGTGTAGTCTAAAAGAAAAGATCCTGTGTACGATTTATAATGGGACGAACGGTGTCATATTTATGCAATCCAAGGAAATTTTAATTGACGTAAGGGGAAAATCACTACTCTTTTCACATACATAATGTTCAGGCATTGGTCCCAAAGGGGTAGGCAGAGACGATCTATCGCCACTTTGCACAATCTAATGTCGCAAAGTGGCTTTCCTCGCCCGCTTTTCGCCCCGTGATACCCCTTAACGTGATGTGTTGCGAAAAACATCGCCGAACTACTTTTCAGAAGACGCAAAAACCTTTATTTTTCATTGTGACTGTAACTATTTTATTTGTGAACTTATACTAATCATGTCAAAGGATAAAGTAATGAATATTATATATAATATTATGACGACCTCCGTGGCGGAACGGGTAGCTCTCGGACTGTCACGCCGGAGGTTGCGGGTTCGAATTCCGCTAGGGGCAAATGTTCTTATGATGAATATGAATGTTTGTACCCAAGTCTTGGATGTTTATGTATTTATTTAAGTATGTCTGTCCGTTATCTAGTAACCATAGCACAGGCTCTGCCTAGTTTCATCTTCAGCCTAAATACGTCCACTGCTGGACATAGGCCTCCCAATATAATACCACTTTGGTTAGATAACCATTGGGGGATTTGCCATAATCACAACGCTTGGCAAGCGATTGGTGATCGCAGTAATGATCTTAATATACATACACAGGAGAACGCTGCTGCCCATCCCTGGTGCAATCCCTTAGTCGCCTTGACGACATCCACGGGAAAGATAGGGGTGGCCTTATTCTAAGCCGACGTTTGGTACTGGATAATTGGTGTAAATGTCTGACTTATTATTTTATTTACTATTATTTATCAAAGTTTTAAAATATACCATTCGATAAAAAAATTAAAACTGAGTTTGGGAAACTAAGAAACTGATTATCCATTTTTTACCCTACGCCAATTTAAATTTTCGTCGTCGATATAGAGAATCATACATTGGTATTGTATTAAACAAAGTGTAGGTAGGCACGTGTTGTTATAGCGTTATTATTTAAATAGCCATTTGTAGCAAAGTGTACCGCCATGACCTTGCCTACAACAGAAACAGCAGTTACGAAGAGCACAGAAACGCCAGTTAACTAAAATGTTGTGTTTAAAACATTTGCAATGAATTAATTAGAAATAGGTTAAGTAATTACTGAAATAAAAATACAATGAATTTATAATGAAGAATACTTGAATATCAAATCAACACGATTTTACGGCCTCCCGATTCAGTTAACGCAATTTTCTTAGATAACGAAGTTTGGGTTCAACAAAGGCTTATTCAATCCCGTTAAAGTACTTTATGGGCTTGCTGACATCGGAGTTAAGTCTTCATTGACACTTGGCTTCGTTGTAATGTTATCTCATCACCGTTGTAGGAAATATGTACCTACTTATATCAAATATTTATGTTTATGGTACAATAAATAATACTAATAGGGTATTAATCTATCTATCTAGGGTATCTCAGTTGACGAATTCCTGAAAGATGTTTCAAAGTATGTTACTTGACATTTGTGAATTTATGACATTATTTATTAATTATTATCTGTTACCTATGTGACATTAATTGTTAAAAACATTTTTGACTTGTAATTTTGTTACCAATAAATATGATTATGATTATTATTATTATTAGGTTACTGCTATTTGTAATTTTTTTCTAATCCCACTATATTATATTATAAATGCGAAAGTTTGGATGTTTGTTACTCAATCATGCTTCAACCACTGGACGGATCGGAATGAAACTTGGCACACATATAGGTTAGCTCCTGGAATAGGATATAGGATAGTTTTTATCCCAAAAAAACATCTCATTCCTACGGGAAACACATAATAGTTTGTGATGTTAAGTTGTCCATGCGGACGAAGTCGCGGGCAACAGCTAGTAATATTATAAATGCGAAAGTTTGGATGTTTGGATGTTTGTTACTTAATCACGCTTCAACCACTGGACGGATCGGAATGAAACTTGGCACACATATAGGTTATCTCCTGGAATATGATATAGGATGGTTTTTATTCCGAAAAAACATCTCATTCCTACGGGAAACACATAATAGTTTGTGATGTTAAGTTGTCCATGCAGACGAAGTCGCGGTTAACAGCTAGTATGTAATATTTTCTTTAGGCACTTTCATTGTATAAACTGGTGCTGTTTAAAATGAATACACTTGTATAATCCCAGACTAAGACTTTCTCCTAAGCTATAGAAATTAGACAGGATAATATCCTGTTAACAAAACAAAAAAATTCTCGTCTTTCGATTAGGAAAAGGACTCCAAAGCCGACAGTAGTAGTAAAGGTGTTCGGATATTGAAGTTTCGATTAAGGCGACGGTAGATGCAATCTTTCCCCTCCTCCCCTGCCGGGCCTGTGCCAGTGCTAGCCTAATTGGCCAGAACACCTAAGGCAAGGTACAGAATGTCAATGCAGCTTCACTATAGTACGTGCCAGCTATTTCTGTAGTAAAACAGATTGACCCCATTTGTAGTAAGAAGTAGATGGACATACTTTTAATTTAAAAAATCCCGGAGTTCCACCATGATGAAAAGTATTGCATAGAAAATGCAGTATGAATAAACCTTCTAATCTAAATAATAATATAATAATTACCGGGATTCCGAAAATTGTGGTATAGGTTGTAATGTTATAGAAAAAAATATTACAGAGTTTTTATACAATACTCCCGAATTTCAGATCACTGGTTATAATTTTATAAGTGTATTTGCCTATGCATATGCGTGTGTGTGTGTGTGTGTGTTGTCTCGTTTTTTAGTCATTTATTGTTCGTAATTAGAATTCTTGGTACAGGCGAGATCAATGTACTTTTATGCAGAATAGCTGACGCGTACCTACTGTAGAAAACATTTCGAAGCAAATCGTAAAAAAACTGTTCTTGTTTTGATTTGGTTTTAGATTGATGTAGTACGTACCTGAGCACCCAACTGCATGGGGTCCCTTGTGAGGATATCGCTGGACTTCCTCACGGCTCCGTACACTAGCTCCACATCCCGGTCCAGGATGTAGCAGCGTACGTGCTCCAGGATGCAGCGGAGGTAAGATATCGTCACGGTTTGTACCTGTGTAAGGGTTAAACAAAAGGTTTAATAAAAATTTCATTAAAAAAAATTCATTTTAATAAAAACAAAAAACAAAAAAAAAACGTTTACAATTATACAATTCAATTACACGTTATTGCACATAAAATAGATGCAATAATAAAGTAACTTACATATGTACATCTAGGCGGTGTTATCGCTAAAAGACAACCTTTGGGTAGAGGTAAAGAATAACAGAAAAAGGTAGGTTGTGCAGTTAAATAAAGGAAGGAGTATAGTTTATACCAGTAAGTAATATACAAGTGTTATTTTGATTTAAATACTTCTCATAAGTTCGATATACGATGCAAGTTCGAAAACTTCAGAGAGCGTCACGAAATAAGTTTTAACAATGTATGTGCCTAATTCTGCGTGTTCCAAATGGTCAGTACTTTAAATCTTTCACTGTAGCAATACACATTTTTATCGCAGACTGATAAAGCTCATTTCTTGCTCCTGGAAATCACTGAATTACCTCGGGAAATTCGATTAACCGTGGAGATCGCTGCGCAGCGAAACGCATTAATCGATGGATACCCTAAGCTCTGAACTGACTGATCATTTTAAAAATTGTTTTATAAATTTATTAGGTAAGTATACAAACAGATTACAGTCATAATAGTAATAATACACATTAGTATTTTTTTTATTCTGGACAGTAACGCAGACTATGTAGGTACCTATACACAGCATAATTATTAAATGCAGAAGGATTATACAAACATTTTAAATCTATAAAAATATAGTAATCAAAGGTTATAGTAAAAAAAAAGTTCAAAATAGAAGTCTAGAACACTTGTTAACTAAAGTAACATTGTAAAAAGTTGTCATGAAAAATAATGTTTGTAAAGTACCTAATATATCTTTTAATATTGATGTGCCCGAACAGTTAATGTCATGTAACTAACACCATGAAAATGAATAAATAAATAATAATACTAAAAATTTAGAATTACAAATATATATTTTTGAAACGAAAACAATTATTATGTATGTTTACCGTCATAGATACAACATTTATATAAATCCCTTACAGTTCGTATAGTTAATATTGAAATAGCTTATATTGCTAGACCGCATGAAATTCACGTTACACTCATCCCATAACGTTTGCGCAACACTTGTCAGTCGAATGTAGTGCGGGCACTGTTTTAACTTTGACAATCGGAAATTGTTCGACGATGCATTCCATGCGTCTGGCAAGCCTGTGACTGACATGACGGTTCACCGACTGTTTGTTTATTTGTTGACATAGCAGACGCCATTATCAAAATTATTGCAAACCTAATTTAGAGGGCCCATCCATCACTGAGTCTATAGCTTTTGTTAGGAACGTAATGCAGCACTTTGCACAACTTTGGACATTTCTTAAGGAAGATTTTGTTCAGAATTCATTGTCTTGTTGAAATGGTAGGTCAATGATTTACGGAATTTAAAGGTAGGTACCTATTGGGCTCGATTCTGAAGACACAATGTTAAAATTTGACAGCACTAAAGCTGTTGCTATCCTTGTCACACAATATTAAAAGATAAAGACGAAACCAATTTTAGCGCTGTCAAATTTTAAATGTGTGCCTTCAGAATCGGGCCCATTATATGTATATTTGTGAAACAGACTAAGTAGTCTTATTAACGTTACGAAGTGTTACGAAATAGTAGTTACGAAGGACGAGATTCAAATTCCGCGATATTTGTCGTACACATATGTCATATTTATTAAAAGTAAGATTCTGTTAGACACTTACAGCTGCTAGTAAGAAGTCGAAGTTGCACACAGTGAGGTCCTTCAACTTGGAGAAGTCACCAGCTAGGAGCAGGTGTAGCCAGGATTCCTCCACGTGCCGTTGAGTGAAGGCAGCTGCAGTTCTGGTGCCGGAGTGGAAAGGTGTCGAGTCGAGAAGAGCATCATCGTCGTCCACGCAACCTGGTTTATAAATGAAGACAGAATTTGAATAGACTGCTTTTTACAGTGCAATGGAAAGAAGTGGCCTCGTTTGATTCCCGATCATGCTATGTGCCGATAACAGCCTATAATAGTCCATTACAATTCCAACCATAGGTGAATTGGTGATCGGATCGCAGCATATAGAGTTAATGCACAGATGATTTTGTTCCTCACCTCTGGATTTGTCCTTCAGTCGCGTCGTACAATATTCACATGGAGACTGGCATATAGAACCTTACCCAATGACGATAGAGTTAAAATTAGAATGAACATGGTCAGTTATCGTAGCGCCCTAATCTACAAAATGGTTTTCGAAACATAAATACATTTACTGACTGCTTCCAAATGGTGAAGGATAAAATCTCGGGGAAAAGTCTATTTTAAATCATCATATTAGCCCTTAGACGTCCATTGTTGGACTTAAACCTTCCTAAATAAACGCCACCACACCCGGTCCTCCGCCCTCCACATCCAGCCGCTTCCCGCCACCTTCTTCAGGTCCATCTGGCTATTCTAAATGTACCTTTTATATCACATATCTTAATAAACACTTACACTTATTATCTGATACATACGAGCAGTTTATCCGAACTGATATATTCGTTTGCCAGTTACTTTACGTCCCGGTAAATTTTTCTTTACCCTATTTTAAATATTCTGTACTTTTGATTACATTAGAGAACGAGTATTTCATTAAGTTCTAATTACTAGGTAAGTAAGGCTTCGGAATTAAGTAAATGACACTTGAGTTTTTGAAGCATCTAGATTAATGTAAAGAAACGAGACGCAATTTCGATTTAAGTCTGGTGACGATAGGAATTCTGCGTCGTAATCAAAATAGGCTTAGAGCAAGCTGCTAGTAGGCACAAAAGATCCTGAAGGGTCAAAGTTAAAACGTCTTTGCCCTTAGAGAGCGCACCTTTATCTATAACAAAAGATAAAATTGGAGTTCAAAAAGACCTATTCACGTATTTACTTCTCCGATAGAAGGCTTAAGTTAGTGTTGGGTGAATATCTATTGAGTATCGATAGTATCGGTAATTTAAAAATTAATACTCGATATGCTTATTGTGACTTCTCAATACCCATGATCCATGGTTTTGTTATCAATATTATTGATATATTTGACAAACTATCGATCATATATATAATCATTATTAAGGAGTGTAAGCTAAATAAAAGCTGGTTGGATAGATATCAGGTTCTTCCTTTTATTGACAATCAAAAACTGGACAGGTATAAAAACGAAGGACTTTTTAGTAGCGAAAGAGAACATACACAAGTTGCCAGTACTTAACAATCATCATCAAAAACCAATTTCTTTTTAATACCTTTACTGTCCGAGCCTCGCAGATGTGGAATAAACTTCCGACGACGGTCATTCGAGATAGTACGTCGGTGACATCCCTTAAAACTAAGCTAAAAGAGCACTATCTGCATAGAATACTTAATAACACTACGTACTATATGTCTCACTCAGTATAATATGGTATGTATGTATTTATGCAAGTATGTTTAATAAAGTTATTATTATTTATTATATTTATTTTATAAACAAGTAAAGTAGTTCAGGTATTTAGTTATTATGTAGTTTATTATGCACTTATTTCCCCCTCCCCCCCCAGCTTTTACTGCCTTATCTCATATCCTATAAGGTTAGCTGCAAGAGATACACAACTTTTATTACTGTGTTTAATTTTAAAATGTGCAATAAAGAATATTTAATCATCAATAACAGCCCGTAGACGTCTATTGCTGGACATAAGCCTTCTCCAAGGAACGTCACCATAACCTCTTCTTGACGATACTATCTATCGAACGAAGCATGACATGACAATAGTATCATAGACTAATCGATACCATGAATGGTTTTGCCTGAAAACTATCGGAATATTGTAAAACTCTCGATAACAACACTAGCTTAAGTAAATGAAATGAGGTCCACTAAAAGCTTACGTGACCGTTCGGCCGGCCTCTTTCAAATGACGAACACTATCCGAACTAATGTAGGGATGCGTGATGGATGGGCATCGGTATCGGCGATCATGTGTTGGGAAATAAGCTCTACGCTGCAAGATCGATGAGATCGAGCGTCTTGGCCCTATATACATCAAGTGATGTCAAATATTGAGGTTGGATCCAACACTTCATAACTAAGACCAGTTAGCTACAGCTAAGTGTAACTCATTTACAATGTCAAGTCAAACCATTTTCTCGAATAAATTGGAAAGTAACAATTTTTCTAAAAAAAATCATAATATCCGGTAAAACATGTTTTTCTACTTCAGCAGCAGCGGCGAATAGATTATAATAATAAATAAATATGTGGGAACATTTCACACACGGCCACCTGATCCCAAACTAGGCAGAGCCTGTAATATGGGTAGCAGACAGCTGTTATACATACATAATATAATATATAAATAACATCCAGTCACAAGGCAAACACAAGTGCTCATCACACGAATGTTTTCCCTGGGCGGGATTCGAACCCGCGACCCCGAGCTTCGCAGGTGTACTACCGACTAGGCTACGAGGTCGACAACATGATTGAATTACCTACTACTATAGGCGCACCAGCCTGTCTGTTAACGTTTCTATATGTGCGTAAACTATGGTAGGGCTACTGCACGAGGAGCGCAAATGTTAACTAACTTTTAATCTTAAAATTGTTTTACCACGATTAAGACCTAGTAAGGCCAGTAAATCGTTCACAGGGCAATGTATACGCTTCTACAACAAACTACCAGAGGAAATCATAAGTATGACTGACAGAAAGTTTAAGAATGACATTAAAAACAACTTTGTAAGAATATAATAATATAAACGATTATTTGAATGACAAAGATGCCTGGTACTAATGTTGCTTCAGCTTCGCACAATCTTTTATATTTAATTGTACACAAATTGATTTTAAAAGATGTGTTGCGTGAAGTTTGTTGTGCCGTTTCTTCTTCACGGCGCTAAAACCTAAGAAGCGGTAGTCGAATAAAAAATAATGGCTAGTATAAATGTACCAAGTGTACTCATGTGCAATAAATGATTTTGATATAGTTGGCCGTTTTTGTGTAATTGTTTTGAATAAGTACTATTCATAGAATCCAAAATTTATAACTACCGGTGTTACAATAATTTAAAATATATTTAAAAACTAGATATTTACCAAAAGCACTATCAAATATTTATTTACAGTAACAAGTGGTCGAATTTTAACTAGGTATTAAAGGGTCTTAACAACTCTCAACCGACGAAAATACTTTGCTTCAAGTTTGCAGAGTTTAATTTAATTGGTATAATACCAACAAAAAGAGGTTTTCAACAAATCGGACCGAGTAAAATACACTCGGTCACAAAGTTTGAACGCTGCTTAGTGCTAAATTGAACTTTTGAATTCATTTTAATTCTTGAATTTCCTTCCATTAAATTGTTTACTGACTTTCTAAGCAGAGATTACTAAATATTACTACGGTTTAAAATTGGCGGGTTCTGTCTAGGCAGTAATAAATCAGCTACCATTGCCCATTAGATTCAGTGTATATTTAACTAATAAATAAAAACGTAAACTGTCACTGAAGATATTTGCAAAAGAAAAATTGAAGGATCTAAGGATAAGTCAGTTTGTCTGTTAGTTTGTGCACTTACAAACTACTGACCCGATTTTGATAAACTTTTCACAAAAACACAGGGCTTAACTCGGAGTAACATATAGGCTTTATTTGGTCGCAATCGGTTTACTCAATCAAAAGTTATGAATTTTTTTTGTGTTCATATACATTAGTAGGTATGCAATATAAACAAAGAAGTATAGGCAATTATAATGTTCGGTACTATTCTGATTGCGATAAGTTTGGACCACATTTGGAGCTGTAGTGGGATTGGTAGTGGGTGTGGGCGTGGGACGGGGAGCGGGATTGAGAGTAAGATTGAGAGTCTGATTGGGAGTGGAAGTGGGATAGGGAGCGGAAGTGAGAAGGGGAGCGGATTCTGTTTAAGAATAAAATAGTTACTCTGTACCGAGCCACGTTTCATTTCATCTGTATTCATTTGATGTAACAAATTGGTCTAACAACGTTTCTGAAACTTACATAACACAACTGGACAAAATATTGCTACCAATTTGTAACGTGGTTCGTGTGGTATCCGAAAATAGTCCCTTACAAGTCTTCCTGTAGTTTTCACACTAGGCGAATAGGTATAGTATAAAAATGGACAGTTTCTTCGTATGTGCATTTAACTCCATTACTACGGTCATCAACCTAGCTACCCTGCTGTGTGTACTTTGCCCAGCATGGTGATTAGGGTATAAACATAAACCTGAGAGAAGGGGAGACGCCACGGCAATTTCTTTTGATAAAAATCATTCTAAGCATTATTCAGGTCGTCTACGAACACATGCACACACACATCACGTAACATATCAAACAACACTTTCATAATCTAACGTAACATCGATACCACGAACGTTTCAATGATGGATCTTCGGCCGAGGGGAACGTCTGAGTATGGAGTATGGCGGGGACTTACTTTATGACGAAAACATAAGCGATTCGATGAAACTAGAGTTGCGATCTGATCTCTAAAATTTGCCAACCAGGACAAAAAGCATGGTAACTCTGGATTTTGGAGCTTACAACCCGGACATATATATTATAAATATATTATAAAACATCAATCAGGCTTCCCCAACCCGTCTGGCCAGCGTGGGGAGTGTAGGCCAAGTCCTCCGTCTGTCTCCGGCAGATGAGAAAGGGTTGTGCTCCTGCAGTGGAGGCAAAAATAACCTGATGATGATGATGAACCCGGACATGTCAAAAGAGTTTTTTAAGTTACTCAATAAATTAAAAATTGTTTTAAATGTTATAAATAAACTTTTTATTGCAAACTTTAATATTATCCGGACTACAAACTACCCGCCCGGACGCTCCCTGGACGCCCCGTAAACTAGAACAAATCTGGGGAATCCCAGACGGATGTTAACCCTAGATGAAACTCACCAGGTTCGTGCGCCTCAGAGGTGTCAGTGTCGTCTGTATCTTGGAGGAAGTTTGCGAAGTGCAGCGCAGCGAGATCCGAGTGCGCGTCGCGGAGCGCGCTCTGCACGCGCACGTAGCGGCGCCGCGCGCGCGCGCTCGCAGCGGACGCGCGCCAACGCCACGTGCTCCGACCAGATACCACTTTCTCGCTTATCAGTGACTCTAAGACAAGAAGAGAAGGTGAAGTGGAACTTGCTTGTTTATGAATAAATACACCGTATCATTTGTGTGTAGCTAATATGTAACAGTTGGTGTAGTTATAATAATCATCATCAGCCCACGTCCACTGCTGGACATAGCCATAATATTAGTGTGTTATTCAATCAAAGTCAGCATGTTAATTGTTTAAATCCCTCTAAAGCGGGCATGGCGAAACCCGTTTAAATAACCTAAATTCTCAGAATATATTCATACACGAGAAAAGGAAGCACTTACAATCCTTACTGAGTTAAATTTAATAGTGCCGACATAGTTCCAACATTTCCAAGCCTAGGTTTATTGTAGTTGCTTGTCTAAGTAGCATAACTTTCCACTCCAAGAACTAAGTAACAGAGACCGAACTAGCCACATTTATTCCAAACTTTGTTCCTAAATACCCTACCAACTGACATCGTCGCAACGCTAAATAAATCGTTCCAAATGGATGTGCCACAAATTATACTCTTTTTCACATGAAATGGTGCGTAATAGCAGAACACGTTTAACTAGTTTGCCAGTTATAGTGGACGACACTGACACGTATCTTGAGCTCTGATTTGTATGAGCGTTTGTTATGTGCCGTCAAATTGCATGTCGCCGACTAATAAGCATAATCGAAATTCATCATGTCAGCCCTTAGACCTCTACTGTTGGACATAGGCCTTCCCCAATGAACGCCACCACACCCGATTCTCCGCCCTCCGCATCTAGCCGCTTCCGGCCACCTTCTTCAGATCGTCGGTCCATCTGGCGGTAGGTATGTAATAAATGAAGTCATATTGTTCTTAGTACCACGTAGTGTAAAAAAGGTTTAAAAAAAAGGTAGATATACAGTAGACTACAAAACAAAAGCATAAAAATTGCATAGGTATGTTCACAGAATTATAAAATAGTATAAGAATACTCACTCATCATATATTTGGCGACACACAAAGTCGAAAAGTTGAAATTGGCGTCTTTAAGTGTTATGACGGCATCACTGTTGCTGGTCGGCATTAACAGTTCCAACAACTCCAGCTCTGTGAGGCCGAACTCGGAACAAGTAATATAACCTAAAACCACGCATGACATTTAAGTAATAAGTAGTTAATGTGTTACGCAAACAAGGATAAAAGAATCAGAAAGTACCGTTGATTTAATAATAATCATGCTATTGTTGGGCGATAGGCTCGTTGCTATATAGAACTTTTATATTTGCATTATAGAACTTTTATATAAGACATTGCCACTTTGCGCAATCCAATGACGCAAAGCGACTTTCCTTCGCCTCTGCCTACCCCATTAGGACCAAGGGTGAGCATTATATATGTGTATGTAAAAGACATCATTTAAAAAAAAATTAAACAAGTTTATTTGATTCAACTTTATCGAAGAACAAACAGAGAAAATAATCAAAACATAAATGCACGAAAACTAGTGAAGTCATGGAAATAAGTGAAAAGTTTTTATACATATACCTGCTAATTTACTAAAAGCTTTAGAACCAAAGACGACTTCTAAGTTATCAAAGGCACCATCGATATAGTCTCCATAGCTATTGTTCTCTGCAGTCTCCTCAATAGCATCCAACAAGTAGTAGCAGTTCTGAACTTTGAATTTCTCCTTCTGAGCAGGAGTCAGTTGCAGCTGCTCCAAAGATACAGCACTAGTACAAACTAAGAACACGTTCCTTGGCAGCGACATAGGCAGCCAAGATAACCCCGTCACTATGTCACATTCCAGGGGATTCACACGATGAACGTTATCGATAAAAATCAGCAAAATCTCGTTCTCCATATCCTCGCATCTTTTTAGAAGACTTTGAAACCAATTATTTATATACAAGGGGTCGAAGCTTGCGTCTTTCGGCAAGTAACCTTCAGGAATGTTCAATATTATCGATATTTGTTGGCACATCACCCTCAAAAGTTCCAAGTTATAGGCCGATCTTGGAGTAGACGCCGAGAATCTTATTATCCTCAGTACAGGCTTAGGGAAAATCTCCTCAGATTTAAAGTATAAATGTGTCAATAATGTGCTTTTTCCAGAAGCATCAGGCCCGTAAATTAACACCGGGGAATGTCGCGTCCGATTTTCATAGTTCTCCTTAGCAATACTTAGTATACTTTTAGCCGCTTCTTCGATTTGCTTAACAGTAACCTTATACAGACGATTATGTTCTATACATATCCTAAGATGAGTGATGTGTTCCAGAAATACTTCCTGAAAGCAACACGAGGTATAGTTAAAATGAATTAATGTTCATTTTAGAAATGAAATTAAGGTAAATGTTACCTACGGATGGACAAACAAATATACAGGGGTTAACCCTAGCAAGTAAAACATTAAACACATTGCTAATATAGAGGACGATGTAGGAAAGTTTAAAGTTTACATAACGCAAAAGAAAATAGTCCTCATATCTGAATTAGCTAACATACACATATTTCTTACTGCTTTTGCCGCGTCTATAATTCTCTCTAATCTGAAAAGATTTACGTACTCCTGGTACAAGAAAATGTGATGGCACAAGAACAGGATATTGAGAGAACTGTTTGAGAACCTAGAGCCCATGAGCTGGCTTAAGACGGAATAATAATGTGCATGCCTTAGAAAGGTGAGTGATAGACATCCACAAACATTTGTTGGGAGTTTAGGAAGTGCACACAGGAAAGAGCCCATATATGTACCGCTGTATATCCTGTGATCCAGTTCATTTGTCCTTTAGACTACTGTTCCTTGAAATACTTCTTAGCGCATGGCTTTTGCTTACCTGTACAGTCTTTTTTCTTCCCTTCCCCTGATCTGGTTCAGTGCTGAGGCTCTCATCGACCAGCGAGCTCACCACAGTCTGAACGTGCTCCCTAAGTGGGGCCATTTTCTCCTCGTTGTCTGACGGCACGTCTGTCCTCGATGACTCTGCTGATGACGGCCTGGGTTAAAGAAATCCACGGTTAAAGGTTCATCAACTTCTAGACTCTCAACCGACATGATGTAATATTTTTTTCTACAAGGTGAAATAAGTTCGTTGCCTACGATAGTTCAAACATAATGCAAGCTTCATCCTCCTGTAATTATGGCACTAAATAAATGTTTTATGTTACCACTGGTTAAGTTATTAAAATTCTCCTATAAGTTATTAAAATTAATGTGGATACCTACCATTAAAAACTTTTCTAAATTCATAAAGTAGTCCCTTGGTCGAGTAACTACCCTTCCCATACCGTGAAAACAGTTCGAGTAAACATTACATTTAATTGGTTCTAGAAGATATACCAACATCCACGTGACACATACAACAATACACATCAACAGATAACCTGCCTGCGACAGTCGTGCACAATGCTCGTTATGCTATCGTAATGACGATCTTTGTTGTCGATATATAGGGCGCTGTATTTGTAGACAAACATTTACTAGTTGTTGACATGTCGGTAGGTCGTAATGACGCAATGATTAGATGAGATAAGAATGGTTTGGCTGTTAATAGAATGATAACAGGTTTTATTGTTAGAAACTTAAAGCAAACATGGAGAGGGGTCGCCTAAACACGGGAGTCAAATCGGGCTCAGGTGTTCCCCTCTACCCTCTATTTGCGCGGTATCGATGTACGATTGGTTATGAATGTGTGGTTCAATTTGTTACGTATGTGTTTGGTAGCTACAGCGTACAAATGTGCATCTGCGTGTGTCCTCAAAAAAGGCCAGAATGGTTTGCATCGGGAAAAACTTAAACCAGGAAAATTAACGAACATTGCGTTTTAAATGACACGACATGTTTGACATCTTCATAAATGTACTTTATCTTACATAATAAATAACCTATAATGTGAGACATAAAAACTAGAGATGAAACGGATATTCGGTTACTATCCGATATCCGGCCTATCCGGCTTAGATTTACTATCCGGCCGGATACCGGATAGTAGCCTAATATCCAGCGGATTTTAATTAAAATATTTTTATAAAGTCAACGCTGACAAATTGGTTTAATGATAAGTGAAAACAAAATTAAAACAAAATAATTATTAACCTGCTTTTACTTTTGGTATTGTCGTAATTTTTTTAAGTATTAAAATATGTTTTATGTCGCCTGCACATATCAAAAATCAACCGTCCGTTGCTAGTTCTAGAATATCCTAGCGAATTATCTTACAGCAGTATTACCAACTGCTTCCTTCGATTTTCTCGAAATCGGTTGAAGTGAATTTGAATTACAAATTGTATGATATCCGGCGGCCGAATATCCGGCTATCCGACTCAGAGGCTGGCCGGATATCCGTTATCCGGCATCCGGCCAAACCACTATCCGTTTCATCTCTAATAAATAAAATTACTAGAACTTACTCTAGCCTAATAATGTGGCTTTCGGGCAAGGCTTCTTCCAGTTTCCTCTTCAAGTGTTTTAACCTCGCATGCGCCAACACTGTCAGCTTCGAGTCATCTGGCTCAAGGTCGGGGATGTCCCGGTAGACAACGATCACGCCTTTAGGGTGGTTTCCAGCTGACAGCAGTTCTGAAAATAGAAATCTTTTTAAAGATACCATCAAGTTATGGACTAATAGCGATTCTCGGCAGTGGAATGATCTTGGTTAAAACTGAGTGGTTTTGTGTTCATTACGAACAATATTGAGAGTGACTTAAAGAATATATGTCTGTAGAGAGTTATTAGATGGGTAATAAATAAAGGGTTAGATTGTTATTCAACTTATTATTTCTAATCTGTACTACTCATTTATTTCAGTCAGTTTTGCAACCTTATAAGGAACGGATCTTCATCACAAAACACAATCCTCCTCTGTTGCTATTAAAAACTATAGCTCATAATAGCTTTCAGTTGTCACACGTAGTGTTGAAACTAATATAGGCGGTATACTGGAAAAATGTAACAAAGCCACTTTTAGGCAACAAATGACTTTTTTTGACCAAACAAACGGCTCATTCTGGTTACCAACTTCATATACCTATGTGTCACCAAAGGCATAGAATACTTAATAATACTACGTACCAAAGGCCTGGAAATAAAATATATACACATTTTGATTAGGTCCATACGTAAACTCTCTCAGTTTCCATTTCATCGGATTTATCAAAACAAAGACGAGTCGACTTGTGAAATTCTTCTTATACGACGATATATACTTCTTCGCATTAGGAATCCACCGCAAGGGTGAATATTCCTTACAGACTAGACCACGGCTTTGTAAATGTATGTCAGTTTTGCACACAGTGGTGGTTCCATGGGGGTGTTTATTAGAGCCATAAGTCGGAAGCCAGACTTTGAAGCCGGACTTAGTTGGTTCGGTCGTCGTCAGTCGCTTTTTTCTAATTGGTCCAGTCCGTTCTTTCCGATGCCTTGTGGTGCTCCATCGCACCTGCTCCGTTCTGCAACTTGGTATCTGACAATCCTCTAATCAGAAGGCTGGATAGACGCTTGCATGCAAAAGCATTTTACTCATTATATCGGAAATTGTTTGGTTGAGGCAGAAATTGAAGGTTGGCAAGTTTGATGTTTAGGGATAATTCTAGAGTTTACAGATATATATTTTGGCTGGATGTACGTTTAGAGAAATAGAATGCCCTAGTTTGTGTTCTGAAAAATTTCCTCCAAACAATCTAAAATAAAAATCCAGTTACCTACCAATTCACTTTTGTTGCGGGACAATGTACAAAACAGAACAACTTGCCCCCTTTACGGCATTTTAAAAGGATTCAGAAACCTTATAAAAACTTTAGAAAGCATTTTACCAAGTAAATTGTGAAACTTCTCTCGTAAAAATTAAAAATTGTATTAAAAAAGTGGTTAAATTAACACGTTTTCCTTAAATTTGGGTTAAGGATACTGTTTTTACGATAGAATTTTTCAATAGAGCGAACTCCGTAACCCAATATCGGGTATGCTTTTATAGCATTTAATAATATTTTCAAAGCTCTTTAAGCCTTCCTATCGAGCGGTGGTAGAAATTGAAGAATAACATGAGTTTCACAAATGTTTTTGTTTCCAAAAGTCATTTCATGCGCGTGTAGATCATTGCCGGCTGCCTTGTTGGCCTTGCTTGTTAGACTCGAGTGCTAGAGGTCGTGGGTTCGATTCCCACTAGGGACAGAAATTATGTAGTTTTTATTTGTGGATGGTCCTGTCCTAGTCTAATTCGCATAGTAGGTATAGGAGAAAATCCTAGTTCGGGGATTAGACGAGTAGATTCGATTTTTTCCTGTACTATTCAAATTAGACTAGGACAGAATGGGATGGCTGTGTGTGAGAGGCTCATTTATTTCAATCATTTCAACCACCTCCATCATTATACCAGCTCGATAGTACCGTATTATTGTATTGCCACCAGTATTACATAAGTGTACTAAGTTTAAAATCGATACAACAATTAAAAGTGAAGGTCCTAAAGGAGGACTATAACAGCAAGGGAAGTTTCTCCACCCGAACTCAAAAAAGTGTGTGATGTGGCTATAAAAGGCTAGGAAAGGCATTTCTTTTGAGCGGTTTGGTTTATCTTTACATTGCCCTAGAATGTCTATTCAAATGTATCAGTTATTATTATTACAAATCCTGTTACGATATTTCTTCTTTTATTCTCTCTATCGTTCCCTCATTGCTGAGGATCGCGACCGTATAAAATGTGCCTCCACGCATTGGCCAGCCGCACTGCCTCATATAAGGATCCGCCAGCCCCCCTACCCTCCTCACCGGGTCTGACCACCTCGTCGACATTTACCTTCACCAAAAAGCCTGTCACATGATTAAAATCAGTATTTCCCTCTACTCGCTTGTGATCTGATTTTAACGAGAGCGCTTCTCTGACTGTTATCGACATCTAAGAAATTTACGTAATATTCTTTGACTGACGGGAAAAAGGATCAAAGGCCTTCATTTCATTCTTGTTTCCGCTATCATGGTCGATGCGGACTATATTTAATAATTATTATTTATTATACTTGTACCGTGTGGTTCCCGGCTGACACCCACGGGAAGATTGGGCCACCCCCGATCTCCCCTTGGGTGTTGTAAAGGCATCTAAAGGATTGCACCAGGGACGGGCAGCTGCGTTTTCCGGTTGTATGTTAAGAACGTTACTGCGATCACCAATTTTCTACCCAATGTCAACCCACCATAAGTGGCATTCTATTGGGGGGACTTATGTTCAGCAGTGCACGCATTTCGGCTGATGCTGATGATGAATTTATTAGACTTATAGTTTTATCATACTTTAAAACCTCCAGTAAATTCAGTGCAAATGATAAATCACTTAGTGAGCAGAAATATCATACAGTTGGGAGGGGGAGAAGGGAGGAGGAGGGAAGAAGGGGATGGGAGAAGAGGAGGGAGAGGAGGGGGAGAGGAAGGCGGAGTTAAACAGTTATCAGTTAAACAGTTAGAGTAACAGTTATCTAAGAGTGCTGTGCTAAATACGTTGTTTGCCGTTCCCTCTCACTTCACTGCACCTCATACCCGAAGCCCTAACTCCCCCTCCCCCACCCCCCGTACCTACCTGAAATCATTGGAGAGCAAAATATTGAAGCCGTTATCGATCTCTCTAGACCATTTATCTAACTTCATGAAGGACTGTACTTTGTAACGAAAATGTTTGTTGATTTTTTAGTTTATTGGCAAAATGGATATACCTTTTAGCCAAGGTCGTCTGTCTCTTTGGCTAACTAAAAAAAAACTGGTCCCATTTATCATTTTAATAAGACATAATCTTAAATAACTATTACCATACATACTAAAACCATAAGAAAATTACACACATTTTTATGACAGTCCAAAAATTAATTATTTTAGAACAGTGTTTTACGAGTAACTGAACCATTAAATAAATTGAAGTAATTGTTTAATTTATTTAATTTTTAATGTACCCTAGTCATATAACCTATTTATTGAGATATTCTAGTGTATTTATGTGAGAGAGAAAATACTATTATATTATTTTTGGTACTTCGTTCTTGACAGCCATTCTCAGCTAACTATTCCATGCAAGAAAAGCCGTAAATGCTCGTTACTTGAGTAGGCTGTTATATTAACGATACGGGTCTGTTTCCTAGTTCAACTTACGGAATAAATGAAACTAACTTTTAATAACCTGTCAGGAAAACTACCCCACTAACAGGGTAAAAGTAAGATAATACTTGTTTTACAAATAGTATCAATTACTCTACTTTTCTGCACTAGCAGAATAACAACTTCATAGGTAATATATGTGGTTTATTATTTACCTGCGATTATTTTCCTCTTTCTACTTATACAAGCAATGCTTGAACTTTATTTACAAGGCTTATTTATAATATAAAAAATTGCATTGTGATTGGTAGATAGAATTAAGATATAAATACAAATGATAACTTATCATATTTATCAATTATCATTGATAAGATAACAGTAGCAATAATAAAAAAAAATCCAAATTTTGAAAATAGTTTTTTTTTATTTTTAATTTTTTTAAACCTATAAGGTTTTAATAGCTGATATAAAACTCTTTTTAAAATACTTTTTGCGAACCTATCTTGACTAGTGTAAATGATGTGCTAGTTGGCGTATAAGTAAATAAAAGAAGTCCAATTGTAAACGAAAAATAGCAAGGGCGTATGGTAAATAAAGAGACATAATATGCGCGCGCGCCGCTGCCTCCCTCCCGCGGCCGCGGGGCGCACAACACCAAGCGCACGCGCTCTTCAGTCTGCCGCTAGCCTTCCGCGATCCGCACGATACTTTTACTACCATTTAGACTACTTATTTTTGCTCGGCAGAGTATAATGTAATTCAGTAACTTATTGCATTCCCCACAGATGCCAAAAAAAACATAGGCACTGTCGAATTAAGAACCTCCTCCTTTTTTGAAGTCGGTTAATAATACAGATGCAGCGCATTGGTAAGATTCTTAGTAATTTTTAGGGTTCCGTCAAAATGGTTAAAACTGTCCGTCCGTCCGTTTGTCATCTATGTATCCGCTGGATAACCTATAATTTACTGACCGATTGAAACGAAATTTAGAACACAATATGTAATTGCCTAAATAAGAAAATTAAATAAATTTCGTAAAACAAAAAAATATATATATTTCATGCAACGTGCACATTGTGTACGACGCATGACTTTTTTGTACAAAAGTTTTGACAATTTCAATGTTTATAATACCACAGACATAAAACTTACATGAATTCCGATCCAAAATCTAGGCAATTAAGCTTTTAAAGAGATTTCTTCTTCTATCTTAAGGTACAGGATATACTTAGTCGAACAAAACAATATTTTTAGAAGATTTATGCCAAAAAGTAAGCAAAGTTAAAATAAAAAGGTCACTAAGTAACTATTAAGTAGGTACTTAATCTGTAATAAGGCGCTTACCCAAAGCCAGTTCGCACTGAACTTCAACAGGACTCCGAAGCAAGAGACCGATGTCAGCGTCACTCGACAGAGCTTCAAGCGCTAGCGCGTTAAACGCCTTCTGCACTTCGGACAAACGCTTCCGCTGTTCATCGCGCTCCAGCAAGTCGCTGAACCTGGTCACATACAATGAATGAGTGAGTAAAAGAATATGGTCAAAAATTAAGCAACTTATATTTATAGTAAAACGCATGCATATCCAGGAGCGATAAAAAAACGCGCGCTACCATTAAGGCAACATAATAATACGCGCCTGAAATGCGAAGTATGAGATGCGCATAGTATCATAATAACACGTAGGTCTGCGGAAATGAGCGAACAGTGTAAATGGGTGCCGTAAGAAGGAAAACGGGCAGCTGTCAAAAAGTTTTCTTTATTTCTAGCCTGGTTATTCATCGGAATGCCTAAAGTTTTGAAAAGTGATAGCTATAATTGAATAATTAAAATGAAATCTATAAATATCAGTATCGCGTTGTCCGTTGAGGATTATTGTCATTTGCGTATCTCTTACCCTGGCCTGGATATCGAATAGTTCACGGGTATTTTATAGTAAAGTTCCTTGTAAAGTATACTAATTTTTTTATAGTGGACTCAACAACAATTATTTTTTGTATGTAATATCTACATTGAAATATTTTAGTCTCAAATTAACTACACTAAAATATTAGGTTAAATCATTTGAAGGGAGTACAAGATTATATTTTAGTCGTAGGTACTCGTAGTTCGTAGACAGCATTTAGGCATCAAAGCGTAGCAGATGGTCTCTACGGCGTAACCATTACGTATACCTTCTAATGGATCGTAGATTAGTCCGTAGTCGTAGTCTACAACTGATAATTGATTACACAAATTGAATGTCAAAACCGCATCGTCGATCAATACTTATGGGTAAGGTTTAGCCTGGTTTAGTAAACTTTTAGTGAATTATGGCTTGTCTGGAATGAACATTTAATATCATCTATTTCAGCTTTCTTTGCTTTAGTTTCTTTTCTATTAGTTATCTACGCCATTATAGGAAAATATTGTACTAGTATTAAATTTTGGGATTTTGTAGGAAGGTTTCATAATGAGAAAATTATATATTTATTCAATTGAATTCAATGAATTCAATTACTGTTTATTGCACGATAAATATACACAGATACAGTAATAAAGTAGCTTACATTTGTATATCTAGGTGATGTTATTCCTAAAAGCAATAGCTTCCAGGCAACCTTTGGGTAGATAATAAGAATAGCAGAGAAATGTAGGTTTTGCAGATAACTAAATAAATAAATGTAGGAGTGTAGTTTATACCAGTAAGTGCATACCCATATATACTCAGATAAATTAATACATACAATAACGTGTGATTGTTAACAACTAACTTCTAAATTACAGGATAGAGGGGAGTGAGATGATCTGACAGCAAGAAACTTTTCCTCGACTTGAATGTTCCTTTATCAATTTTATGAAATAGGAAGATATGGTGTTAACGGTCCAGTCAAATGATTAATAATTACTAAGAATATTATTAATTTTAAATTATAGTAAAAAAAGAAGTATTTTATTTTTTATTTCTATAGTAGTATAGATGTAGTTCTCCATATTAATAACACATCAACGATCTGTATTAAATTTTGAATACGAGTCGTTTATATCAGCATGTAGTAATAAACGCTTATAATACGCTACTAACGAGTGACAAGGGTCTTAAAGGGGATTAAAATTAGCCGACTTTTAATCAAGTGAGTAAAAAAGTTCCCGAATTAATTTTTAATTAGGTGAAAGTTAGCAGATACGTTTTTTTTTTCTAATTAACAACAATATAATAACCAACACTATCACATTGCGTTAACTGAGACATTAGATAATTAGTTTCCCAGATGACGGGCGACAGTCGCCCGACTCTTTATTGCTTCAGATAAAAGAATTTCCGTCCGTGGGAAATACAAACTGAATGACAACAACTTCTCAGGCCATAGCGTCCTTTTATCCGAGTCCCTGTCGCGTATATCTAAAATCTACTTCAATACGTCCTCTGAAGATTGACGAAATGAGTTAGTGTTTCTATAGGTGTTAAATGCATAAGCTGCTATATGCGTCTCTGAGATTATTACAATGTTATTTATTCATTCAAAAGATGACGCCCTGTTTTTTTCAACCGACTTCAAAAAAGGAAGAGGTTCTCAATTCGACGATATGTTTTTTTTTACGTACTCGTTTTATTCCTGTACCTCAAAGAGAAATAGATATGCATTTATTTGTAGTTCATATACAAAATACAGTGTTCTGTGCTGTGGCGTGGTGGCTCATATCTCATTTTAGAGGACGTATTGTAGTAGATTTCCATATACGCGTCCCGACCCTTGCAATAAAAGATAACTCGAGCACTGGCAGGTGTACCGATATTTATGTGAGCGGAACCCTCCATCCATTCCCTAAATTATTTATTTTACGACCCCACTAAGTAATCGGATCTTGTTTTACTGAGATGATCGTAAATTGTTATAGCTTAAATAGATGAGTCGAAGAATGGGGATAATCAAAGACTGCTCCAAAAATATTATCGGCACACAAAACAGGTGAACCAAGAACAATAAAAGAGAAAAAGTTTTCAAAGGAAACCTCTTTCAATTTTACGAGGATACTCACGGATTTGGAGCAAGGGTATTAATTTTTTATAAGAAAAGGAAGATGAAAGAAAAGATTTAATTATAATATAATGATTCAGGAAATTCATTGTTTGCTCAAAGTTTCAGTATCATGTATAATTTGTAACCGTATCGTTAGTTAGTAAATAAGTCAGTATCACTAACAATTTCTAGTGTGTCTAAATCATTTTTAGCATATTGAAATATCTTATACGAACGTAGAAAGGCAGCATCTAACCTTCTTTTAGACTAAGATACAACTTCTTAAGTGCTTCCTAAGCTTCAACTCTTACTTCGCAGCTCTTATGATTACATACTCTTAAGTATAAGTAGCTAAAATGGAGCTGAATTCGTTAACATACTCATAAGTCGCAGATATTCGAGTTTCGTGTAATAAACATTTTACATACTGTTTTAATACAAAGAAGTGGTGACTGACTTTAGAAAATTGATAAAAAGAATGCTCTCAGATAGGACTTCCAACTTCTACAAATTGTACTAAGTTGTCTGGCCTCAGTGGGAATCATACCCATGGCATCTGGAGCTCGAGTCCAATAACCAAGCTACTAAGCCAACGAGGTGGTCATAACTAGACCTACTATGTAAGACGATGAATGCGAGTGACAACAATAAAATCGGTTATGATTATCCTTTCGTCTAAAAAGCAATTTGCCTATACTTAACGAAACGCCTGAAACATACAATGTCTAATATTATAAACAAAAAGTCTAAATAGCATATTAATTAACGAGTCCAACTGACTTAAAAGCATATACTGATTACTTTGCAAAATGCCTAAAATGTGTAAAAATCAAATTAACTAATCATAGCCGGACTACGAAACAAATTGACTAAACGAATAGGTATAATAACATAATATTTTAGATGTTTAACAACTTAGGCAATCTAGGTTTTGGCATTTTACTACGTATTCAAATTGTTTAATTTCAGTTTGAGGCGTTTTATAATTTAGGGAATTTTGTTATAAAGGCAATTTGCTTTATAGGCGACACGATCATGACGAATCAAATTATCATCTTACCATTTATCGTCGCTCTCTAGATGGTAGGTCCCGTCGCCGTTTAGCCTGTAACAGGCTCGAACCAGAGCCGCCTGGGCCGAGTCAGCCCTGACGAGCTTCTCGAAGGTTTCCACCTGGATCTTGAAGGGAAGCACCGGATGGTACGACGACGCGTCACCACCGATGAGGCACTGGCGTAAAAATATATAGACATATTATTATATATGTATATACCAACAACGTAACAAACAATGACTATTAATACAATGGAACTTATCTTATTATTTTAGATATTCTAATTACTTAGTAGTAAGGACTAATTTAGTTTTGAACGCTACACCCACGATCTCGTAGAAGCTTCATGATGAGAAAGCTAAGTGGCAGAAATAAATGGGCAAATCGTCGACTTTCTACAAGAATCACTGCTTGGAATAACCACAGCAATTTGAGATTTGAGATTTAAATTGAGAAAGCTAAATCTCAAATTGCTACGGATATTCCCCAGCAGTTCTGACAGTGAACCAACGAAATATTAAAAAGAATGTCTAACAAAACTACTTACAATAATCCAAAACTGAAAGACTTTAGGCCATAAAACATCTATCCCAGACCTTTAAAATATTTTTAATTGACAATTTACATTAAATCACGATTCTAGAAGGATTAGGGTAGATTTCTTCTGTGAGATTACTCTCATTATTTTGATTTCAGAAAGCTTAAAAATTTCACTGTCGTGCATATTTTATCACAGTTTTATTTTCCCTACGACACTGGAACCCTATCTAGTTTGGATTATACTTAAAAAAAGAATATCTCAGCCTTGCTCTGAGTAAGTTTGAAGATTAAAGGAAAGAAAAAAGAGAGGGCTTCTTCACTGGATCGAATTTAAATAACTTTGCAGGATTATACTTCTGAAAAATAAAAGGTTCATATTGGACGTTTCAGATTTTATAAGTATTTATGAATAAAATAAGAGCGTTGGTCTGTTTTCGATCCCCGTTCGCTTGAACATAACTTGGTACATGGTCGGAAGTAACGATGGTTTGAGTTATTTATTACCACCATACGTAATTCGATCATGTACTGGCATGCTACTCCAAATACGAAATTATGACTTTAACCGAGTTTGTCCGATTTGTTTGTACAACATCATGTGAGCCCCTAGACGTTCACTGCTGGACATAGGTCTTCCTCAATGAACGCCACCGCACCCGGTCCTCCGCCTCGCTACGGCTTGTACAACATGATTAAATTGTATGGCTTAGTGGATGAACAATCACTACTTCCAACCGCACCATCGCGGAAAGAGAATGATAGCAGGTCTGACCAGCTGTCACCTTAAATTAACGTATTATATAATTATAAGATAATACGATTGATGATGAAAGACACGAATGACAAATGATGACTGAAGTTTCATATTCAAATTATTATAAGGAAAAAATGAAATTCCTTCAAACTGCTAAACATTCCCTTTCAAACTAATAGGTTTTTCGAAACCTACTTACATTTACCAACTGCTCTCAACCTGTGAAGACAACCATCGTAAGGAATCCCACTTATTTGAGTTAATCAATTTGTGTAATCGTGGGACTGATATTGCACGACGTCAATAAGACCGCCAGCTACCTACCCGACACGTGGCCGCCGGATGGTTAAATCAGTTTAATTTTGGCAACCCTATACAAGTCCGTCTGGCCCTTACGGTCCGTAAATAAATGCTACAGGTAAGGTAAACAAAACCATAAAAATATGAATAAATTTCGTATCTTTAAAATTCTATCGAAGTATATCAACAGTTTCCTAATTTCCGTTTTTAAGCGCTAAAATTCTACGATAACGAATCCTGTCTGACGTCCTGACTAGCAAAGGAAATTGGATACAGACTACATTTTACTTTTATAATGAAAACAGGCGATCTATAATTATTATAATAATTTAAAAAAAATGGAGTTGTTGAACTTACCAGAAAATATCCAGCCCTCGACGTTTGACTGCAGTACCGGATCTCGTCGAGGTAGTGCCGAAGCAGCGCTGGATTTGATTCGTCGCCTCCATCAGTGCCGTAGTGCATATCCACGAACTCGATCTGTCCACAACAGTATTTTTATTACGTGACGTTATACATTTCGGCTCCGCTCGCGTGGTCTCCCCTCCCCTCTTCCCCCCTTTCTATCTCACCCATCGTTCGAAACGTAGTTCTAAGTCATCGCAATCTGAATCCTGCCAAGCATTATACTTCTTTGTTGCATACTAATATGTATTAAAATTTTGAAAAATACAAATTAGCACAACTTTTGGTTGCGTAAGCCGATTGCAATGAAATAAAAACTAAATGTTACTCCAAAGTAAGCCGTATGTTTTCCGACATCTCCATCAGAATTGCTTCAATAATTTTTAAGTAATGCGTGCACAAAAACCAGTCAGTCCGAAAAATTGTCTTAATGTATTATATACCGTGTTATTTATGCCCAAAATTTTTCGAATATTTTCAATGTACAGACAAGAGAAGTTTAAATTTTTATTCATTGGATTTGAATTTCCCTGCGTAAAATAACAGGATTTTATGCATCGAAAGACGACTTATCTCGTGTTGTTTTAAGTATTAACAATAAGAATTATATCGATATTAAAGCTTTTTATAGTATGTCAATATTATAAATCTTAAATATGACAGACATAAATTTTACTATTCACATTAAAATACAACTTTGTAAGAAAGCCTACTATAGAATATACGATTATTGGAAAGACAAAGATGCCTGGTACTAATGTTAATTCAGCTTCGCAGACTCTTTATATACCTAATTGTATGCAAACTTAATTTTAAAAGATGTGTTGCGTGAAGTTTGTTGCGCCGTTTCTTCTTCACAGCGCTAACACCTTGGAGGTGGTAGTCGATAAAAACATAATGACGTGTATAAATGTACCAAGTGTACTCATATGCAATAAATGATTTTGACTTTGACTTTGCATTTGATCTACTTTATGTTTTGTACCTACATCTGTTGATCTTTTAATTAAGTTATTCCACAGCAAACGTTTTATCAAAGGTGCCTTGAGGCTTCATCATAATATCTCGCTTTTGTCAAATTCCTAATTAAATTTATATAAGTAGGAGCTTAGTGAAAAGGTTTACCAAAACGCTTAATGAAAAATTTTCCGTTATATACTGATGATATTAGGTAGGTATATCATTTCCTACCTAATATCATCAGTTCATCAGTCCTCATAAGTTCATTACTGATGCATCAAATCAAACTAACAGTTTAACAAAACGGAAGGATCAAATCCTATAGAGTACTTGCCAAAAATGTATGAGTAGTATCTGAGATTTTTATTTTGGCGGACAACATTTTGGGGAATAAAGGGTGTACGTATATTTTTGCTCAAATTTAGGTACATAATTTTCCCACCATTGCCGGGCAGTGATTTTATAGAACTCTATAAACAGTTTCTCAACTGATGACACTGATTCTTCTGTCAATCAAACCTACACAATGACTCTAGTTCCTTGCCGACAATATCTCTGGAGATTACTGAAGCAAACTCACAAACTACCTCTAACGTTGGGTAGCACACGATGTTCGGTTTCATAGCTCATTTTGTTAAGTATCAACAAAGGCTTAACTTAACAGAGACACAACTATTATAAATACTACCAATTGTATTCTAGCTTGCTCTATCAATCTTGCTCAAAGAGGTATTACAACTGCGAAGTTAAGGAAGTTTGTATGTAGCGTCACTCACAAGTGCCAAGTTGTAGCTCCTAAGATGGGGGACTGTGGTGCTCGGTTAAACGGGAGCCGGAGACAAGTTTGTGTACTGAAATGTGGTGCCTTAACTTTGTTAGCGTACTTGGCGAATCGTACTACACCAGTATCGTTAATTAGGCGCCCTATAATGACTAAAATTCTTGAGGGAACGTAGAATAAGGTCGTAATTCCTTGCTCATATAGCTGTGCTTGTAAGAGAGATAAATATTTACTATGGTTGTATTACATTATTGTTACTATGGTTTCCGGTAGAGTAGAATAGGACCACTCCAACTCTTCCCGTGGATGTCGTACAAGGCGACTAAGGGAATACATTATAAAACATCAATCAGGCCTCTCTAACCCGTCTGACCAGCGCGGGGAGTGTAGGCTACATCCTCCGTCTGTCTCCGGCAGATGAAAGAGGATTGTGCTCCTGCAGTAGAGACAAAAATAACCTGATGATGATGGTTGTATTAAGAGTAGGGGTTGGTTGACATATTAGAGGGATGAAGAGAGAGTTGTAGGAACGGAGAGAGGCAAGAAGGAAGTGGGGATGGATGTGGGGAAGGAGTCAGGAAATATGTTTCTTGCTATTTTTCTGCATCAAATGTTACAATGGCATTATAAAAGTAAAATTAAAAATTCGCTCCACCGGATTTCATGAAATAAAAACATAAAATATTTTTATGACAAATATCTTGTGATTGAGGATTACACATATTATTATTATTTGTAACAGGTCGTTTTTACCATGACAGTATTGTGTTGATTTACAAAAACTTTTTAATGAAATGTTAAATCTTATTAGTGAATTAAGTTAGTGTTTAAGGTAGCAGATATTAAATTTTTAATAAAATAAAATATTTTAAAGATATTAAACACAGTGCAATAAACACTAACATAATTCCCTAAAGTATTTTAAACCCGTTACGCTCATCCCTTACCACCGGTAACCAATCGGTAACTGATTTCCGGCGGAAACCTAGTCGACGGGAGGGAGGAGGGGGGAAGGGATTAGTCATACTATCCGTAGTACTTATTATGACTGTATAAAGTCTCGTTTAACAACATACCTAAACTTATATTAGAAGGTACGCATTTGAGATTTTTTAAAATAAAATAATCACCTCAATGTATCGATCGTCGTACGTGGTTTGCAGCTCCGGACCCACCACCTCCAAGATCTGCCGCCTCTCCTCGCGGAAGTCTGAAAACATTATCTTGTGAGAACACTGCATATAAATGCCTGGTCATTTAAAATTAAATAACTATACAAACATTTTGTTATGTTACGTTACGTATAAGTACTTATTTTGTATGACGTGTATTTAGTTATACCAATAAATGAACCATGTTAGTATAGTATATAGTATATTTGTATGTAAATTCAATTGTGTAATATTGTTACTAAGTATTTACCATGTTCTAAAATTATAAATTTCTCTTTTTTCACCTGCAATACTCTGTCGCTATGTCTTTCTTATTTTCCTTCAGAAAGGTTGCCTGGAAGAGATCGCTTTAAGCGATAAGGCCGCCTTTGTACACTTTCCAAAAAACTGTACCTATTTTATTGTTATCCTTAATTTGTGTGCAATAAAGAGTTTATCTATCTATCTATCTATCTATGTTACCGGCTAAGAATAGGGCTATCCCAAATCTTCTCGTGGGTGTTGTCAAGGCAGGGACTGGCAACAGCGTTCTCCTGTGTATATTAAGATTATTACTGCGATCACCAATCCGCCTGCCAAGGGTGTGTGATTATGCCTAATTCCCCAATGGGCAGTCCAAAAAAATTGGCATTCTACAGGGGAGACTTATGTCCAGCAGTGGACGTATTTCGGCTAATGATGACAAACGATAAGGATACTACTACCTATGGGTTGTGCAACTGCAAATTTTTTGTTATCGAAGTTATATTTTTATATGTATGTATGTAAACGCTTTATTGTACCAAAATTAAAAACAACAAAAATTAATAAAAGAAAAAAGTTGTGTACAAAGGCGGACTTACTCACTTAGGGATCTCTTCCAGTCAACCTTAGAGTAACTGATAGGACTGGTATAATGCGTTTAGTACCAAAATTATAAAAGAAACGTACACTTTCCAAAAATCTGTACCTATTTTATTGTTATCCTTAATTTGTGTGCAATAAAGAGTTTATCTATCTATCTATCTATCAAATATACACTTACAGTAAAATATGCATGGGTACTTCTCCACTAATTGGAAAATCGGTGTCCCTGCAAAGTTTTAGCTAATAAATTCTAGTTTTCGCCCTAAATTGAAAGGTAATATGCAAGAGAAACATGATGTTTTTCGTATTCAGGAAACTGCTTGATGAAATTGATTGCAATTTTTTTTTGTTATACTCTTTAAAGTATGTTAACAGTACCCTGGTATGTCCCTATTCCAAAAATCATGTCTGAAAGATCTTTTTAATAAAATGTGAATTAATAAATATATTTAATGCGAAAGGTTTGAGAGTATAATAAATAAAGAATATCTACTGCAATGAATAGTATTTTATAATAAAATTTTAATATTATTTCTCAATCGTCATTTTGCTTGACAAGGAACTTTAATCGTAAGTAAAATACCTATTTGTATTAGTTATTTCTAAAAGATGACTGTTTTACTACACATGTTACAAACTGTTTTTTAGAATGATTTTTAATTTTGTAAGTGAATTTTAATTTTCTTTTGTTTATGCAAAAAAATGCCATTATTTCTTTATAGAAATATAACTGTTGTATGCCTAGCATTAAAGAAAACTATAATGTATCTCTAATATATATGTGATTTTAAAAATATTCATCGTTTTGCTCAATTTAAACAGTCCCCTGTCACAATTTTACAGAAAATCGTGAATAACTCTGAAAATAGCATTAAGAAAAACGGGCCTTTCAGTTTATTGGTTCCAAATTTTACTTATACATCCCTCCATCTGTATTTTTTCTTGAATTAAGCTAAAAAATACATAAATATACATATATACCTACATACCATTACATTACATAGCTTAATATATACTTACTATATAGTTTATTAACTGTAATATAAATATAAATTAGCTCAAAGCAACGGTATTGAACCAATAGTTTTGAGGTGGTTTTGAAATGATACCAGGGAGGGAAATGTCAATTGTTACACTTGTAAAATGCTATATTATCGTTCTTAAATGAATACCTAAAACAAGTACGTTCTCTCTGTTATATATTTCGTTTTTTATGCTAAATTGTGTAAAATAATTTAGACTCCTCTCGTAAACCAGATTATCAAACCAAACCGTAAAATCTGATTGTACCCGTTTTATTTTAGATGACTCGACAAATCGACTACATTAAAAACACATCAATTATAACCATAAATTCAACAATAACAACCAACATTGCAGCACCGATTCGGCATAAAAGGTAGAAATGAAATACGGCTATGTACGTAGTATAAATATTAATAATACGTGCAGGCTTACACGGGTGGTATAATGAAAGCTTGTACACCCCACATCCACAGCAAGAGTTTTTTTAACTGCGTTATTTAGTACCCTGTACGCTCTCTAACTTTTTCGCTCGAACTACGTTGCTGATTGGCTAGCACTGGCAGGCTTGATTTCAGCGGTATGTGTAATTGCATTGCACCTTTGTCGGCAGTGCGCTTTTTATTGCGTCGTTACTTTAGTTTTTTTTATCTATTTCTTTGTACTCGTATAGGTAGGATAAATTAAATACATTGAGTAAATGCCAAGTCGTGAAACCATACACTTTGACCCAGGCCTGCAGCGTTTTCAGCATTTATGGCTCCAGAGCACTCAACACCTCCTTTGTCTCGCTTATTCTGTCTAGACAGCTCGGTGAGATCTGTCTTCCCTTCCCTCGGTCTAATAAGCTATATTGCTCATTGTCATCATCAGGTTATTTTTGTCTCCACTGCAGGAGCACAACCCTCTCTCATCTGCCGGAGACAGACGGAGGATTTGGCCTACATTCCCCGCGCTGGCTAGACGGATATTGCTCATTGTACCCAGGGTTAAGTATCTAGATCTTGACCGCACGAGACCCGGGCCTCTTGTCACTTTGCTGGACGAAGCCCTACAGTGCACCTCCCTGGACAACGAAGCTCTCATCGCGTCTTCTATTTTGTATAGAAGCTAAAATGCTTACCATTGTAGACGGAGGCTACGTAGATCTTAACCGCACGAGGGCCGGGCCACTTGTCGCTCTGCTCGACGAAGCCCTGCAGCGCTTGCAGCACCGCGGGCTCCGGAGCGCTCATCGCGCCCCGCCCCTCTCACTTCACCCGGCACCTCTTACTCTGCGCCACGGCATTCTGTAGACAACAACGTAGATACAATGAGATAAGCGTTCACCATTTTATGTTGTTATGAATTTTTGTTGTTTTAGTATATGTAGAGATTATTTAATCTTATTACAGGGGGCCAGGAGAGTCAGGCAGGGGCCAGGTATACCCGGCGACACTTAGATCATAGGGGTATTTTGTTTTAGCCTCTAAAGGGTCGCTGGACGTGGTGAAACATTGGCCCCGCGATACACACACTGATTATCTCAGATGTACGGATTTATTCACGACTAGCTGTGCCCGCGGCTCCACTCGAGTGTATACAGAATCCGCCCCCATTCCCACTTCCGCTCCCGTTTTCTTCCCACTTCTACTTCCACTCCCACTCAGACTCGAGACTCTCAATATCCCAATCCCAACCCCAACGTCAACCTCATTCCTATCCCCAAAAACTAAATTTCACTCAATCCCATACGCGCCGCGGCCGTTGACCTCGCCCATATGATGAACATACTCGTACGTTCGAGAAATATTGCTTTTTTTTATCAAAATTTTCGTAAAAAAGAGAGGGTTTTCATGAATGGTTTCTAAATGTGATACTGAGTTACTGGAAGAAATATTAACAGTCGTTTTATTACCATCCGATATAATGGATTCTAGAAAAAAATACTTTATTAATATCTCAGGTTTTAAGTGGCGTATCAAGATGAAACATGCACCAGATTTTAAGTAAGACCACCAGCAAGACAACTGTGAAAACTGCATCAAATTTCATTCAGTAGTAATTGCGTGATGCGGTAACAAACATACATACAGACAGACAAACAGACAGACAAAAATTCAAAATTTTTTTTTTAGCTTCTATTGACCCTATAAAAGACCCCTTAAATTTTTTTTTAACATCTCTCATGTACAGACATAGACTAGTTACAGTTTTATTATAAGTATAGATATAGATGTTTTCCTTCAGCGTTTTTGAGCAATCAGCAAATGCAATGAGTTTCGAAAAAATCTTGTTTTAAAACATTGTCGGGGAACGAACACGGACCTCTCGAGATGAAAGGTCGCGTCTTCCCTACTGCGGTGCTAGAGTTTAAGAATCGTATTACTGCTATCTTGATTGACATAATTTAAACGGAAAGGAACGTAAGGTAGTTAGTCTGGTGTGCAACTTAGCCCTGCGTAGGTATCACTTGTCGGTCTAGACGCTTTGAAATACCAATAATAGGTGCATAATTCTTTTGACATACCTATGAATCTTTTTTATTTATTTATAATCTTTAGTCACAGTCGGACTATAGTAAGTTATTAATTTTACAAAGTTATATTATTGTAGGCAGACTTAGATTTCAATCAGAACTTGTCTACTTCACTTGAACACCTATAAATCTATTCAGAGCTTCAATAAGTTATGGACATAAAAAGCTAAATATTACAATGTGGCTAAATAAAGCAATAACAATTGCAATCCATCACGTTACGTCAAAAACACTCGTAGAGAGAATGTTCTAATATTATTCCCGTTTGCGAAAACATTTGTCTACAAATTGCTGTTCGAGACGTTACCCAAATAGCGGTATGGGCCAGCCATCATATAAATTGGCGATTGCAAAAGTTTTGCCAGTCAAAGTAATATCATATTTCTGGAGGTATGCTTTTGGACTGTTTTATGAATTCCGATAAAATTTAATAAAATGATGCGAATAAAGGAAACGAGAGGTTCGTAAAATTAAATTAATAATCATATAGAGACAACTTTCCCAGGTCATTTTTCCCGTTACATTTAGTATACGCTACCAAGACCATCGCAAATAAATATAAAACACTTCATTGCATAAAAAAATACAGTTGCAATTTTTTGAAGCTAAAAATAGTACAATTTAGGCGGTCTTTTCGCTTTAAGCGTTTTTTTCCAGACAAATGTTCCAACACTAAGTAGAACCTAGTATTGGAACTTGGTTTCTCTTTGGAACACGATTTAATAATTCGAACACTGTGTTTAGCATGAGAAAGAAAGTTTTTAAATCTATTTAATGACACTCTCACTCGGTGACAAAATTCCATAAATTGGATTTTAAAAACAACTTAAATAGATTTCAAAACTTTCTTTCTCGTGCTAAAGACAGTGTTCGAATTATTAAATCGTCTTCCAAATTATTTAGTACGATAGAATATGAAGGTATTATTAAATTTATTACTATTAAAATATTACTATATTTAAATTACATACTATTTAAATTTAATAATACCTTCATATTCTATCGTACTAAATAACGAGAAAAGAGAAATTGTGTTTTATACTCATACTCATTTATTTCAACCTTTTGGGACATTGAGGACTCTAGGCCAAGTCGACATTATTCTGTTTACATTTACATTTTTTTTATATATACGACCTCCGTGGCGGTACGGGGTAGCTTTCGGACTGCCACGCCGGAGATTGCGGGTTTGAATCCCGCTAGGATGTTTGTAAATGTTCGTATGATGAATTTCACCCAAGTCTTGGATGTTTATATATTTATTTAAAGTATGTGTATCCGTTATCTAGTAACCATAGCACAGGCTCTGCGTAGTTTGGAACTGGATAATTGGTGTGAATGTCTGACATATTTATTATTTTATTTATATTTTATTATATTTATTTTATACAAGCGTTTTTTGGAAATACATGGCAAAAAGCGAGAGAGAGCTTATATAAGCATATAGGATATGAAAGAAGCAACAGTTCCTATGTTATATTTAGAGTGTATGACGCAGCGTGGATAATAGTGCAGAAATGATTCTCATCGCAGATTGCCGGCACAAAAGACTCTAATCAAAAGCAGCCCGGGTGTCCATTATACGCCTTTTTATAGCCATCCTCCTTCACAGAAGAGGCAAGATTTATAAGATATACTTAGCCGGTAATGGCGCTTCTACACTCTATTCAGTATCGGGTCACTATATCAGCTGTATAAGTGTTGTGGAAATTATGAGAAAATAGTTGAAAGTTTATACAACGATAGTGTGTTTCCATTTGTGTCTAATAATTTTTTTAATGGGTTTTGTTTGCTAACTTTGTTTTAAATGCATGCTGCAGTGCGACACAATGTTGTATGCCCACGTGGCGGGACATAGCTGAGCTCTACCTATGAAATGTAATCATTCCTATACATATGATCCACAATAAATATATTCACACAATACAGAGAAAAATCCCAGTTTCTCTTCTTTTCTTACGGGGCCAGGAAGACCTGACAACACTTCGACCCTTCACTATCCTTTGTACCAAACCCTCATCCACCAACGTTGCCTTAAGCCGATTTGGTGGACAACACATTCTTACCTTTCGTACACATCTATACCGCGCATGATCAGGTGGACTTGTACCTTTGGCAGAAAGTAATGCTTGAGTATATATAACACTAAACAACTTTAATAAGTTGTTTAGTGGGTCAACTATACGCAGAACACAGTCAAAGCCCTGCCAGTTCAGTATAATAACGCGTTCAGGATGTTGTCGGGGCTGCCAAGGCACTGCAGAGTATCAGGGCTCTTTGCAAAAGCTCGCGTCGATGGCTTTTATGCCATTTTGAGAAAAAGAACCGCCACGATGCTTAGCCGTGTCCGCGGCAGCACCGACCGACAGCATCTTACGCGTTATAGCGAGCCAAAGTCGACAGCCCCATATTGTGGCACTCGACTCGTTACACATTAGACATGAGCGCCGCCTTGAAAAACGGCGGCGGCGGCGTGCTGAAGATTTTTGGTCAGCGGCGGCGTGGCGCCGCCGGCGTGAAATTTTGAGATTTTTTTAAAGAAAATCCTGATTTAATGTACCCAAAATGTTTAAATGCAGCGCAAACGGTTCCCGTCGCGCCATGTAATCGCCGCGGTAATCAATTGTTGGCGTGACCACCGAGTCATATTTTTTTGGGTTTATTTAAATCTAAACCATACAATAAAGTAAATTTGCAATACACATAGGCAATACCAATGCACATTTCATCATCATATCGGTCCTTAGACGTCCACTGCTGGATATAGGCTTCCCCAATGAACGCCACCACACCCAGTCCTCACATCCAGCGACTTTCTTCAGGTCGTCGGTCCACCTGGCGGCGGGGCGTCCCACCCTGCGCCTGCTGATCCGGGCTTTGGCGCGTGTATCGAGTATAATTTTCCATAAAACTCTTCCATTTCGGCAAGTATCTCTGGTCTGGAAGCAACGGTTCTACCATTAGATGTCCGCAGCTTTGCATATGGCTCCTCCCAAGTCGCTTGGCAAATACTTTCGGTCCCTTGTTTTTCTCGATCGCTTCTTCTATGGAGCGTGTATTAAATCGACGGAGATCGAAACGTATTTGCTTTTTGACGCGCTTGTTTAGAGTATGCCAGTCTGGCGAGGTCGTTGACGTCTCCCATCTCTGCCTCATAAGACCTAGAGTCTCGCTAGAGAGTTTGGATTGGATACTCTTTTACTCTTGTTGACAGAATCTGAAGCCCTCCTCACAGACGACATTCGCGAAATCGTTGTATTTTTGATCAGCGACCTCTGTGGTTTCCAGCGAGGCGAATCGGTTTTTTAGTTCCAGTTGGAACCGTTCGGATCCCATCACGGTTTGGCTCAGTATCGGTCGGAGAGTTGACTTTACCAGACGATGCCGCTCGGGCTGGAAGTCTATATTAAGAGTGCCTCGGACAAGTCGGTGATCACTTCCGGTATTAAACCTATTAATCACCGAGACTTTTTCATATATGAAAATATGTTTCCATTACATCTGCTTATGTAACGAAAACATATTCGGCAGGCAACAGGACAATTTACCGAAATGAAAAATTATTTTAAATTAACACTTGAATGGAGGAAAACAAAAGGCAGCTCTGGTGGTCCTAGCAAGAGCCCAGGTTTGTTTGGGCCACCACTAACAATCCGCATGTACTTTTTTATTAGATTTGATAACTGTCGCGATGCTAAATTGTGTCCTGTAATTTCTAATAAAATAAATACAAAATACATCACTCACGCCGAGCAGCCAATGACGGCGGCGCAGCGCGGCGCCCATATTTATTACACTTATATAAATAAGTCTTAATTTTTTTTTATAATTTTTTTTTTTTTTTATTATTATAATTTTAAATTTTTATTTTATTTTAATGTAATTTTAAAATCATCTAACATAGTTTTATAAAATTCTACTAAATAAAATATGGACAAATAAATGTCTGAAATAGTTAAGGTATTGGACACTGAATGCCCCTATATTGTAAGCATTTTTTTATCCTGCTGTACTTAATGAAGCACTATCTAAAAGTATCTTTTAAAAAAGTTATATAATCCGTTTGCATTCACAAACTGCAGCGAACACTGGGGTTAAATTAAACCGCACAGTGGTGCGATATGCGCGGAATATGCACGGAATTTACACAATTAATCACAAACTACATCTCACAACAACAATGCTCCGCCTTTGCCTGTGTAAGCGGATTTGCTTTTGATAATTAGTTTTGTGCTATTCCACTGTGCAGCCCAGTGGGTTGTACGTAATGTAATCACGGATGGGGCAACTAAGTTGACTGAACATTGGACTTTTCTAACTTTACACGCTGACCGACGGCCGTGTGGGCAGCTTTGAAGCAGTAGGTACATTTAATTTCTATAGTTCGTTCACGCCTTTCTTTCAATATTAAATAAGGCAACGGGTGGGTTGTTTACTAAGTTTGATGCTAGTAACTTTCTATTATGTAAATGATGTTTCGTCAGAGTGAACCCACGCACATTATATATAAGTATTGGTATATTTGTTGCATAAATATGTACCATCAGTGCTCTAAGTATACTACTGAAAATAACAGCAGCACAAAATAAACGCCTCCGGCTGCATAGAGCACGGCTGGTAGCACGCACTACTGGGCGGCCGCCGTTCAAGTCGCGTCGCTCCACCCGCCTGTACAAAATTACTCGATTTTTTTTATTGTTGATGGGTTTGCGCTTGACCTCAATCGCACCTGATAGTAAGTGATGATGAGGCCTAAGGCGGAGCGCGCTTACCCAGATGATGCCTATTCACTCTTACTTTAAAAATATCAAAATTGAAATTGTCCGGAAATACCCAAGCTCGTAGGGAGTTTCATCCCTTAGCAGTTCGCATTATGAAACAGGAAGCAAAACAATAAGTCGGCGCCGAGATATGGAGGCTATAAGTTAGAAAGAGAAACACTTATTCATGAACAGAATCTACAACTTACTATGTCTTTCAGCCGAAAAACCGTATACCTAAATAAAAAGTAAAAGGTCAGATTTACTTTAAAATTCCAAGGAGCTTTACTTTTTAACATTTAATAATTTATTATAATGGCCCACGCTTTGCTCAAAAATTATTTATGAAGCCGCCTGTCTAAAAAGAAGAATAAAAAGAAAACTTTGATAGCATTCACAATGATTTACTTCATCAATTGCAGCTGGACTTGCTTAAAAATATTCCACTGAGATTTTATTTTATTCTAATATTAATATACTTCTTTCAAAGAAAATACCTACAATTTAAATGTTTTAAATCACTGTGTTAGATTTATACTGACTGGAACTGAATTATAGCCTAGCCTTCGTTTTAGATCTTAGGTAAATATAAACAGGTATACTATACCATCCACATACATCTAATAAATAATTCCTGAACTACGTAGAACCTATAAATGGATTACAGCCGCAATATCAAGACGAATTTAGGTAGAATAACTAAATAGTATGTGAACTTATATTACAGCAAATGGGGTAGATATTTTGTTTTATTTATTACAAAACATGTTTTAGAGTCCAAAGATTCAAAAAGTCGGACATGTATCTCATTTATGTACAAAACTATCTTTAAACTCGCGATTAGTATTCCAAAAACACGAAAAAAAAGTATTACACAAAAATTACAAAAACTCTGGGAACATACATGGGCGTAATTCGGGTCTACCTCTGGGTTTCCGATTGACACTAATTCCTGGGATACCCTGAAACGAAAACTAGACTCGGTGCATGAGATGCACACAGTCTGACACAGCTGATATCAAAGTTGTTGTCGTACTGTGACCGATAGACAGCGATAGCAGAGAATACTAAATGTGAAATTATCATGCGGGTGAGATATTAGGTTTATTTCTATATTTTTAGTAGGTATATAGTTAAATTCTACTATTTTTAACTTCTAAAACTTGTAACTATAATTTTTTGTACAATAAAGTATTGTGTTGTGGTATGTTTATTGTATTTCGTTGTTTTGTATTGTAGTTACTTAGCCCAAAGAATGAATCTGCCTCTCACCTATGAATAGGGTGGCAAGACAAGGTTTATTATGCATGATTAGATACACTTTATTCGTGAATTAAAAAATGCAAAAACAGAAGGCCGTAAACTGTTTTCTACCTACTAATTATATAAAAATAACAGAGACTATAGAAAAGTATAATCTTTGAGCTTCTTCAACAGATCATGCAAGAGCGGGATAGAACACGTGTATGTACCTACTTAAAGATTATCCGGATTGTCTCTCGCTACCAATAAATTGAGACTCCAGTATTATTGGTAGATAAAAATGTATGGCTTCAGCGGAAATACGCGCTGAGGAATATTCTTTCCATTTCCCGATGATCTGGAATGGCTGAATTTATTGGTACTCGCGCGATCGCACGCTTTTGCGTACGGTAGGAGCTTTTCGCATGTGGCCGCACCTTTCGTTATAAAACTGCTGGTCTGCTGCCGTTCGCCAATAGTCGATAGTCGATTTATTTTTTTGAATTTAAACTAGTTGAGAACAGGGATACGTAGACCGTCTTAGTTGTTTAATTAAGCATTGTGAAACCATTATTTAAGTAACGCTGTGTTGAAAGGTACCGAGGTGAGCTTAAACAATGAACTCAGGGCGCGCCAAGTTTAATATTAGCATAAAATGTTGTAAGACGCATCCAAAGCTTATAAGCTTTTTAGCTGGGACAGTATTGTAAAGTTACAATTAAATGGAGATATAACGTTTTTTAAGTTTCGTTGTTTTTTGCTATACTTAGTATGAAACGCAATCATAAGTAACATCGTGGTAAGAATTTTCCAAATCGTAGGTTTACAATCGTCAAGGAATTATTGTCGACAGTCTATACGCACTGGCACGCGCAGGGTGGGACGTTCTACCACCAGATGGACCGACGACCTGAAGAAGGTGGCCGGAAGCGGCTGGATGCGGTGGAGGGTGTGGTGGCGTTCATTGAGGAAGGCATATGTATAGCAGTCAACGTCTAAAGGCTGATATTTATTAGCTATTTGATCCGGCGACCTGATCATTACGCGGCCTGCTTTTGTCAATTCAGCTATCGAATAGTCCACGCTTAAGCTTAACAACTGCAGTGAACAATGTTTTATCAATTACAGAACATATTGAAGTTTTCGCACTTCAAAAGGAAATTTGTAACCTAATCGTGTGTTACTCTGAAAGTTTTATAACTCTGTTACGAAGAAAATGTATGCCGTCTTTGATCAGAGGGAGTAAAGTTAGGGGTTAACTTAGCACAACCCTTTAAGGGTCAAAGTATTTGGGCCTTTAACGAATCCCAAGATCTCTTTATTATTAATAACTCACATGTGCTGAAGTTGTAACCGTCAAAGAATATTTTGAAGAAATGCAGTGACATGAAAAAAATATTTACCGTATTTTAAACCACGAAAGTCTTTAGCAAGCGTATATTTAAGAAAATATTCCTGTGAACTTTGGCAAATAAGTTAGCAAGGTGTACATCAGCCGAAATACGTCCACGGCTGAAAATAAGTCTTTCCAATCAACGATCTCTATGTACTACTAGATGGAGCGTTCCAAACAATTGCTCTGTTCCACTCAAGTAGCCACAACTCTTTCACATTCACAATGAAACTTGTGCAGTTACTACGCAGAACATTTAATTATAACTAAATATTGACGCTACGGTTAAATAATGTCAATATTTAGTAAATAAGTAAATGTTCTGAGTAGTAACTGCACAAGTTTCATTGTGAATGTGAAAGAGTTGTGGCTACTTGCGTAGAACAGAGCGATTGTTTGGAACGCTCCATCTAGTAGTACATAGAGATCGTTGTTTCCAATAGAATGCCACTGGGTGATTTGTCATTATCACTTCGCTCGGTAAGCGGATTGGTGATCGCAGTAATGATCTTATGTATGAACGCTGCTGAATATCCATCCCTGGTGCAATCCCTAAATCGCCTTGAGGACTCTCACTGGAGACTGGGGGTGGCCATATGCTAAGCGGGGAACCGAACGGCGGAAAAACTTAAATTATAAAGTCATAGATAAAAGATCGTGATAGAAAAGAAAAAGGAATGTTTAGAGAAGCCATTTCTTCCAGTTATCATCTGTTTCCTGCAGAAGTCCTGGGTAGAATATAAGTTTTGTATTAGACTTTTATGCAAATGTCGCAGCAGTACTAATAAATAATTATATTATTATTGAAAGGCTACATTTTCCCGATTTGGAGTGTTACTTACGTCAAAGTCATAAAATGTCCAGTACCTATCTAAATTGGGTCCAGATCGTAAGAGGTCCATATCTTAAAGCGTCTAAGTCGTGCCACGTCTAAGTCTTAAACTGTCCTAATCGTGGAATGTCTAAGTCGTAACTAATATCGTTGTCGTAACTATTATTAATTACTTTACAGCTCTTGGTCAGTATGTGAGGAGTCAGCGACAGAAGACGCGTATGTTATATCTACAGAAGTTATAGCTGAATAGGTCGCGAAGCGTGTGAACTCACGCATAGCGGCGGATCGATAACGTGCAAACTCTACAGGTGCGTCCGACCGTCGCCCGCCCGCCCCGAGGTGACGCGACGTAGGGCGGCGAGCAAAGCGGATGTCGTACTGCAGTTGAAACGGAGTATTTCGCCTTAAGACACTTTTGTTTGAAAAAGGAATTAATTCTCGCTTGTTCCTCGTAATTCTGTAGGGAATTTCAAAGGACTCCTCCGAAAAGGGATCTGTCAGAACGGATACCGTTATAAACAAGCATTTTAGTTCATCTATCTGTCTATTGTCTGTCTGTCCGGCGGATAGGTAACATGAAAACTATTGTTCTGATTGCGCTAAATTGGAATAAACATAAGTTGGCCGGCAATTATGGAAATTTCCGGTAAAACCATATTTTCCGAAATATTAAAGGAAAAGTAAACTTGTTTATGTACCGGATAACTCAAAACTACTGGTCCGATAGAACTGAAATTTGGAACATTCTTGTAGAATTGGCAGGCAATAATTGGAAAATTATAAAAAAAAAACAGTAATTTATTTTATTGGTGTAGTTTAGACGTACATGTTGTAAGACGAACAGTTTGCCGATTTTTTGTATACAGTAAGAACTAGTGGAAACATCTTAAATAAATTATTAATTAAGTATATGTAATAAGTAAGTGAACGGATCAAGTTTCTCTGCAGTACAGTGAACAAAGTTGTATGTAACTCCTATCTAGAGTTTTCTTCCTCGAAATATGTTTGGAAACAAGAAGTAGTCCTAGGGTCGTGCAGAAAGTACTTATTTAGTTCGTTTATCACGAACTATAATTTATGCAAAGAGTTTTGATTTTGGTTTCGTCTGGCTATGATAGGAAAAAATAAAATTGTCAGGAAAAACATACTTTCAGTACGTAACATTATTCAGTATGTAAGTACTTTTGTACTTACTGCGCAATAAAGTTTTTAAATAAATAAATATTACGGTGTATTAAAGAGAAACTTGTCTGAAAAACCCGTCTGGCCAGCGCGGGGAGTGTAGGCCAAATCCTCCGTCTGTCTCCGGCAGATGAGAGAGGGTTGTGCTCCTGCCGTGGAGACAAAAATAACCTGATGATGATGAAAGAAAAACTAAAACTTACATTTGGAACATAATATGCATAAGTGTCCACCAAAAAGAGAAAATAATATAATAGCTACAAAGTATCTATTATTCGAAATACGGAAGCTATAAGTTGATTCGCGAGCAGGTTCTATCAATAATATTTACTTCAAATACAAAGGAACGTGATATTAATGAAATTTGTGAAAGGAACAAAAACAGCTTCGACGAACTATATGACGTATTTATGACGCAAATTTCAGGTTACAGGCCTTCAGCGCGATGAATTAAATTAACATACGTTAACACAAATTAATTACGTTATGTTTCGTGCAAAATGTACATACTTTAGTAGATTGTATTAAATTTGAGACAAGCTTTGCTGAAAATTACTGACGCTTATAATTATAAGGGTTGAATGAGCGAAGGAAATAACTTTTGGCATCATATTTACGGACCCCTATACACGATACAATTAAACCAGCCAGTTCGAGGTAGCGAAAAGGATTAGGTACGGTGTCAGATAAAGCTCTTTTCTTACTTAATCTATGCGTACACTTTTGATTTCGACGACACTGGATTAAATTCGAAGCGACGTTTCATAATCCATTTATTTAGATTGAAATTTGGTTTTCCGATTCGCTTAAATTGAATTTGGTAAAATTTCCTTTGATTGTATAAGAGCGTAAGTATAATATTTCATTTCAAATGAAATGGCATAAGAAACAAACTCCATTTGTGTGTCGAAAAAACACATTGACGTAAAACTACGTTACACTACACTAGCAACGAAAATAAGTTTGACCACGTTAACTTTGCAGTTCACTTCGGAACACCATTTGTTTATTTTGTTTCCAACGTTTGTTTTTCTCCTATGTCTATATTATTTACTAGCTGTTACCCGTGACTTCGTAAGTGTGGATTCATTATGTTCTTATTTCAACCCCTATCCTTACTTAATGATTGCCTACGTTATTTTGATTGCTACAAAATGTTTCTACAGCCCCAGCGATTTGACTAGTGTGTTAATAGATTAGTCAGTGATTCTGTCAGTTAGGATATTCTTTCATAGTTTAAAAGACATACAGTTACCATTTCCAGAAACGAATTTACAGTTTCAGATAATAAGGTATCTTTTTATGGAAACATTGCTTTGGTTTTCCAATCAGTGCCGTTGCCATCGTTTGGAAAACACATCTTTGATTTGATTAAGCCTTGGGCTAATGCCATTTGCGAGTATTACCAGTATTATGTTATCATATTCATAATTATATGTTCTAAAAACAGTACAACCTATATTTTTGCCATAATAACTTCTACGCGAAGCTAATCTGTAGAAATCGCTTAAAGTCTAAAAATCTGCAAACTGTTTTTAATTTTTTTTGTGTTATAAAGTATATTGTATTGTAAACTATACACGTTTTAAGTTGATGATGTTCTTATGACCATTAATGACAACATTGGCAACTGCTTCACAAAGCACTGGTTAACCATGCATCGGACTGAGAATGGCAAACTCTAATATGTGGAATTGTATAATCTTAGCTTATACATTTACATACACCATAACCTTTGTATATCTTTGCATAACCGTTGTATGTGTGGTATGGGTATTTACCTGCAAATAAATACTATTATTATTATTGTTATGTAAAAAAGATAACATTCAATTGTAAAAATTTGTGCAAGATGGTCAAGGTCTGAAATAACCTGAAATGTCATCTACACACCGTCAATAATTAAGTGACATTAACCTTAATTAAACATATATTGAAACCAGTGATGCATATTTTAATAAAACTGGTGTTATTATTGGCATTATAATAAAACCGCCACCCGTTATGAGGGAATTAGGTCAAAGGTCTATTGTTGCTACAGCACCTCCGTCCCCACTATCTACGCATCGCCTAACCTCACCCCCCAACCCTCATTCATATCGCGATCCGTCATTAACCCTCCCCTTGGGACCGCTTTGCGATTGGCGCATCTTCACGGAACCAGTAGTGGCATTAGCTACCCATTTTAATACCAGTAAACAAAGTCTAATCTACTGATTTTTTTCTATGTTATTTTTTGACAAGCATCTTAATTTAAGATTAAAATGGATTGTGGAGTTTCTCCATGTGGTAAGTTGTATTAAATATATGATCTGCGATACGCAAGTTTTGAATGAAATCATTTAAACTGTCTTCATACAATCTGTATTCGTCATGTTATTGTAACGTACTTTTTTTTTATTAATATTTTGTAGCTAATTTACTATTAGATGTCGCCATCGGTTGTTTCATTAATATGATAATGCATTCCCTATGACATAGATTATCGCTGTCAAGTTCCTCATCCAACCACTTTCGGCTATCTTTCGCCAATCTTCCGTCCATCGGAGGACTCTATAAATGCTTATATGAGTAAAAAAAACCTTCAAAAAAGAGCCAAAAAATATTTCTGTAGTACAATCATTAATGCTGTAGACAAGTAAATCTGCATTTTTACGTTTTATATCGAAGCCGTAAAGATTGAGCAGTTTAAAAACTAGGAGCAGAAAGTCTGCCAACATGTAGCATTACAGTTTGCCGGATGTTGATTTGATATCCATGTATTTGACTTTTTTTCATTAGTTTCAGTCAATAGTTACGTGTGGTTTAGTGGTTTGGGCGGTTGGTCATGAATGCTCAAATTCCGTGGGGAACTTAACACTTTGAGTGATTTATACAATTTGGTTAATTAAGAATTCTATAATTTAGTACCGACTAGGGTGTAATATTGATGAATTGTGATGTTCTTATGTAACACAAAATGTATTATTAAAATATTCTAGTACTGGTGTGGTGAAGACATGGCATAATAATATTCTTGTACGCAATCCCATGAATATAATATGTAGGCGCATTATATCTAATTGCTATTTTGGGCTAATGTGGGAACGCTATATGCAGAGATTAACCGAGTAGCAGGTGTTTTATCTGGGTGATACAAGTTCCTTGAACTCATGAGCATAGAATACTTAATAATTATCATGATCTTGATATTGAGTGAGGCTCTATTCTCTAAAAGGTTGCTGTTAGAGAGGTTTATGTTAAAATCAAGTGTCAAGTGTATGTTCAATATGAAGGGTAAAAATATCTCACATAATTTAATGCAATAGAAAACAGACTGTCATCTTTTTCAAATTTATTTGCTACAAAGAGAGAAAAGATACTTCTGCTCCTGCTTTGTATTTCCCCCCAGCAACCGATATTCCTCTCCGATATTCCTATTCATAAATCCTCCGCCTGTCTCCGGCAGATGAGAGAGGGTTGTGCTCCTGCAGTGGAGACAAAAATAACCTGATGATGAACCGATATTATCGATTCCGATATAAAATAAGCAACATGCATTCTGCCTAAGAGCGGAGGCGTCTACTAAACACAGCACACACGTTGATGAAGATGAAGATGAAGATGCACTATAAGTAATTTCAATAATACAACGATTGAAAAAAAGTCAATGTAACCCAGTTGGTAGCGCTCGTCTCACGTTCACAAGGCCTGTACCAACGAGTTTTGAGAACTTAAGTATACATATACGTTTTATTATCATACTGCAAGACTTATCATATCAGTGAAGGAAAACATCGAGAGGAAACCTGCATGCGCCAATAAAGGTATCCTAAGGTGAATGTGAAATCCAGCTAAGCTAGGCTAGCGTAGGGTGGCTGACGTACACCTTGATTGAGAGTCTAGTGTGTGCCCCAAAGTTTGGACATATAGACTGTAATGTAAATTGAAGAGTCAGAGGCCAGTATACTTTAGTTATAAGCAAAAGACATGAGACATTTATAGTGATTTTTTTTTAAATATGACAACACATTGGGCGCGATTCTGAAGGCACACATTTAAAATTTGACAGCGCTAAAATTGGTTTCGTCTTTATCTTTATAATACTGTGTGACAAGGATAGCAACAGTTTTAGTGCTGTCAAATTTTAAAGTTGTGCCTTCAGAATCGAGCCCATTATATTACTAAGTAATAACAAAATGTTTGTGTCTTTTTTCGTCCTATTTCCGTACCGGTAAAGCCAGGATATTTTCCAAACAAAGCTTTTGAAGGCTGGCACAGAAGCCTTGTTCTATTTACCTTTTTTCGCGAACTGAACACAAAAATACTTTTCAGACATTATGGCCGGATCGCGTGTACCGACGTACTGAGTCACAGTCACGGTATAATACACTGTGGAAAATAATAGTGAACAGTTTGCGAACTGTCGTGTCATTCATATTATACAACCCACTGTAATCACCAGTTCAGCGACAAATAAATGGGTATGGGTGGAAAACGTAATGGTATAATAACTAGGATTATTAGTTCGCGATGTTGCATTACGATAAGTTATGTGTTTATTATGTGTGTTACTTTAAAATATTTACAACAGTAAAGCGTAAAGCAGAGAATCTATACTTATAATAAAACTGGAACTGGTTTATGTCTGTGCATGAGAGATATTTAAAAAAATTCAATATTTCTCGAACGTACGAGTATGTTCATCATATGGGCGAGGTCAATGGCCGCGGCGCGGCGAACGGCGTGGCGTGTATGGCATTGAGTAAAATTTAGTTTTTAGTTTTTGGGGATAGGGATGGAGTTGAGGTTGGGGTTGGGATTGGGATATTGAGAGTCTCGAGTCTGAGTGGTAGTGGAAGTAGAAGTGGGAAAAGAACGGGAGCGGAAGTGGAAACGGGGGCGGATTCTGTAGTTCACGCGAGCGGAGCCGCGGGCACAGCTAGTACTAAATAATACTGCGTAAAGCGACAGTGGTTTCCGGGTTAGAATAGGGTCACACCCAATCTTATCGTGGATGTCGTTTGCACCAGGGACGGGCAGAAGCGTTCTCCTGTGTACATAAGGATCATTGCTGCGATTACAAATCCGCCTGCCAAGTGTGGTGTCCTCAAAGGACAGTCCACTAAAAGTGGCATTCTACTGAGGAGGCTTATGTTCACAGCAGCGGATGAAAGCGACAATTACCTCCCCGACAGTTTAACTTCGCCCGCAAAAAAGAACACGGCTGGCAGTATGAACTACTGGCGCCGCCCGCCGTTACAAAGTTATTCGCCAGCGTAGCCGAGAGATCGACGCTATAAGTTAGAAAGAGAAACACTTATGTTGTTGATGTATAATGGTGTCGTCCTTCTCTAGGTCGACTATGTTCGAGCGCTGGGTGCTGTAGCCCTACCAAAATTTACGCACACACACAAACGTGTACGCACAGGCTGGCCTGTTGGAGTAGTGGCTGTTCGCTTGTATGCATTGTCGGAGGTGTGCCTAATGTGGCAAACGAACAGGCAACTCGCCTGATGGTAAGCGGTCAATATCGCCCATAAACCTGAAGATTAAACGGCACTACCCCGAGAGCTATAATGTCTCGTGTTTACTAACACTGGCTCTCCTACATTTCAGACCGAAACTCAACAATGTTTGAATTGTTATTTGTAAACACCATACACTCCCTACCAAAGCTTGTTCAATTTCTCCAACAATCTCTATGTACTACGAGTATTAAATAGAGCGTTCCAAACAGTCGCTCTGTTCTAAGTAGCCACAACTCTTTCACATTCACTTTGTAACTTGTGCAGTTACTACTCAGAACATTTAATTATTTACTAAATATTTACATTATTTACCCGTAGCGTCAATATTTAGTAATAATTAAATGTTCTGCGTAGTAACTGCACAAGTTTCACTGTGAATGTGAAAGAGTTGTGGCTACTTGCGTGGAACAGAGCGATTGTTTGGAACGCTCATCTAGTAGTACATAGAGATCGTTGAATTTCTCATAAATGCACCTAAAAGTTTCAGTGCAAGCCAAATTGAATCCTATGCGCATTGAAGAAAGTCAATGTTACGCTGAACCGCTGAATCACGCTAGATTGACCGTACGTGATTCGCCAAGGTTTTTATACTTAAATTTCGGAGTGAGACAAGCCTGCCCTATATTAGACAAGCCTGCCCTACATTGCTCTGGTTCTGGTAACTTGAAAATGCAAAGAAAGGATTGTTTGAAATTCCACCCCTAAAGAGTTCAAATCCACGTGCAAAAAGACGAGGGCAAGAGCCAGGTAGTTTTAGCTACGCTATGTTAACTTCCTTCCTACCCAGTAAAGTAGCGGTGACGGCGCCGTGACCTGATAAGGTTTTTGTAACTTTGCAGACTTTTTATTTCTTTAGAAAATTAACTGCTTATAGTACCCACATGTTCACAAGTCAGTATTGTGAAAAGAAAAAGTCAAAATCATTTATTGCATATGAGTACACTTGGTACATTTATACACGTCATTTTTTTATCGACTACCGCTTCCTAGGTGTTAGCGCTGTGAAGAAGAAACGGCGCAACAAACTTCACGCAACACATCTTTTAAAAATCAAGTTTGCATACAATTTATAAAGATTTTGCGAAGCTGAATTAACATTAGTACCAGGCATCTTTGTCAATCAAATAATAGTTTATTTTATAATAGGCTTTCTTACAACATTGTTTTTTAATGTGAAACTTAAATTTTCTGTCCAAAAGAAAAAGCTATGCTAGCTAGTTCGTTCATACTAGCTTTCAAGGTTTCTTATACGAGTAGTTTGTAAAAGACAAATATTGTAAACATACCAGATATTTCACAGATGTAAGTTTATCTTTCTGAGTTACTACAGGTTGTCTGGAAGAAATCGCTTAAAGCGATTAGACCTCCCAAATTGTCCTATTTTTAATTTCTAAATTTTAACTGTTTCTAAATTTTTAGAATTTGTGTAATTGAGAGTATTGTATTTTATTCTACAGAGACAGTGGACTCGCGTCCATTAAAATATTTTGTTCTAAAAAAATTGTTCACTGCCACTTGGCTGGCAGACATTATTTGCATGAAAAGGTATTTTGCCTTAATACTTTCAGAAGAGATAAACCTCTGATCCGTGTTTCATGACATTACCGTTACTGTGACGTAACTATAAAGTCTCTCTTAAGTCCTTAGGTGATAAAATGAGGCAAACATTGTTACGCAATAATGTTTGTAGCAGAGAAGAGTGTCTGTTAAGTTGTAGGGGGTTACATCACAGTCTAAAGGTTGTGTCTATATTCACATAAACAATTATAATCACTCAAAAAAATAAATAAAAAATACAGATAAATAATTAATTAGAGATAAAAAATGGGCATCACAGTTCATTGCATTTTAAAATGAAAATTATTACGTCTTCCATGAAATCTGAAATATATATAAAGCAAATGTATTATTTTAATTTGAATTCCCATCAAAACATAAGAGACAAGTTCTCATTGGCTGACAAAAGAATTGAAATCTCTATGCCAAGTTCAAACACTTTTTTATATATTTTTTTCACTATATACCATACATAACAAGCATTGAACGTGTTCAACCGCGCCTCGGAAAACGTGCCAGAGACACTACATTAGAACTTCTATCCCATTAGTATGAACTTGGTACGTTTTACAAACTTTCAAAGTGACGTAGGTAACTAAATATGTAGTAGAAAAATGTTTCTTTCCATCGGTTAAACCCCAATTAGTGTAACTACCTAATTCTATAGTCGCAGGTAAAGAAGGTAATTTACGCTCTATTAGGTATACGCTAGTTTATCGAAAAATAACATGGAAGTAGTAAAGTAAATGAGGAATCATTAATACAATGTTGTAATCCGTGATGCGTGATTGCGTGATGTAGGATTGTGAGGGTATTTCAACTGCTACTTACAGTTAGTTACGATGAACTAGGGCTATATTTTGTTTGCAATTAGTCTGCGCTGCGAATATGTCAATCGAATCCGTTACAGGCAATTTGGTGTATTCGACGAGTTGCCTTCTATTGAACCGTTGATGGTAAAATAGAGAAGTTGAATATGTTCTTTGAGTTATTTGTTCCGAGGTTCTTTGACCGGTGTGAAATAAAAACTAGTGCGATGTTATATCAATTATTATTTTATTCAGTTTTCCAATTGTGTCTCAGAAAAAAATGAAAATTAAATGTTCATAAGTTTTCTATCATTGCCGCGAATTTTTGAACTAATTTCAATCGTTTTATAGAGCATAGTTACATGTTAGTTTTGAACGAATCCTAATAAAAACAAAATAAACTATAACTTTTCAAATCAAAATGTATTTTCAAATTCTATCAAAAATGACACCTTCATAGCAAAGATTTTTGGACTGTGCGTCTGTCCAACGCATTACTCATAAACAGTGCAATATCTGCCTGGGAAACTACTACCCTCGTTTACCCTTTTCTGCGTCCAAACAGGAATGCATTTATTGAAGTGTTCTGGCACACCCCGGCAGTCCATACAACTGAACAGATTTAATTTAATTAAACCAGCTAACAACATCGCCGTGTCCGTGTTGAGGTACCACGATTATCTAGTGTATACACCTGTATATGTAATATTTATTTCATCATCATCAGCCCGAAAGAGTCCACTGTTGGACATAGGCCTCTCCCAAGGCGCGCCACTGGACCCGATCCTCGGTTCTTCTCATCCAGTCACTGCCAGCCGCCCCAGCCGCCTTATATTTATTTATTGATTTATTCTCTATTATGGAAACTATGAACTCGATTAATCTGAATTGATTGGTATCAGCACAACACTCACATTCTACATTAATTTCTTTCACAAAACCTATAATAAAAATGTGTGTAAAATAACGTGCGTCATTATGAAAATAACCGTAAAATGTTACCATTACGCGTATCGCTTCCGTCACGGACGTCGGGCGCACCTGTTGCGAGTTAAACCTGTAAAGCTACAGTCACAATGTAGCGCATTGACGGGTTTTATTGACGCGATTCTACGCGGTCGGCGATATTGTCTACCTATCCCAATGGGCGATCAGCTTACCAAAAGAAAGCTACATTCAGCAGCAATTTTACGCGTGACTAAAAAAAAAAAGCTTACCTAAAAGCTTGCCTTAAAGAATCTCACTCCGCTCTTTAGGTATAAAAATATACTTACGCCATGTTGCATGATTTAGCGGTTCAGTGTAATCTTGACTTTCTTTCATGCGCGTAGGATTCAATTTGGCTTGCATTGAATTTTGTAGATGCGTTTATGAGAAATTGGACAAGGTTTCTTAGGGAGTGGGCCTGGTGTGCTTGTACTGTTACTTATTTTTCTATTCTAATATTTTTTTCTTCTTATTTTTTGAGCAGCGTGTCCATCCGCGGTTGAACAAAAAGTGACAGTTTGCTATATTGCGTGAATGCAGCAGAATACTAACAGGCGGCGCAACTTCACGCTACGCCACAAAAAAAAGCTTATCTTAAGTAGATGTTAATATTGCCTGAATTTGCCAAATCTGCACGTCTAAAATCGCGGAGATTAAAAGCGGCACCATTGCCTTCACCCCTTGGTACGATACGACTCATTTGTAATAAATTGCACTGTAATTTTCGAATATCGGAAAATTGAATCAAGGCGATATAGGCGATATCTACAGGGGGGAATGGCCTCGGGGAATGAGGTGCGGTGAGGTAGGGGGAGCGTCAACCCATAGAATAGGTACCTAATGGTAATGACAAACTTCCATTCCAGTTGCAGTGCAAATATGTAACTGTCACATTCCTCCGACAGTCCTTTAATTCGGTTCCCCATTGTACTCATACCTGTAATCTCGATAAATATTAGAGGTGTTAATAGACGAACCCATTTTAGAACAAGCTGTCATAAAAAACACTTTATTAAGACTTGACTCTTCTACGCTGACTTTTCACGTCCATCACAACATAAGGTTTATTACTTTACTATATAACTGTAGGTATATAAATACAGTTAGTAAAGTAATAAACCTCTGTCGCAGAACCGACGACCGTTGCGGCAGAGTTCTGGAGACTGCGAATCGGCACGCGCAAGGTGGGACTCCCCGCCACCAGCTGGACCAACGACATGAAGAAGGTGGCTGGAAGCGGCTGGATACGGAGGGCGGAGGACCGCGTATGGTGGCGTTCATCGTTCATTGGGGAAGGCCTATGTCCAGCAGTGGATGTCTAAGGGCTGATATTGATATATGAATGTAATAAACAAAAGAAGTCTTCGATAACTCGGCCAGTTTCCCGGTCGTGTTCGAATACCCGGACATTTGCGAAACTATCACGACCTTCCCGGACGCATGTAAAACGAAATGAGGACAAACAAATCTATCCCCAAAGAGCTATTTCTTTTGCAAACAATAACATGATGGGGTACTAACGCACTCACGTAATGCCTCCCTAAAGCCTTACGGCGACGGGGAGGTTGGATTTTCATGAATATATTTTTCAGATTTTTGAATAATAATTTTCTTGACGACAGAATATAGGCCACTTGTCTGGGCATCCAATTAGATGGTATTTGGCAAATTATTTAAAGTGATTGCTTCTCAAGTGATTTGGGGTTGTTTTTCATGAATAATATATTTTCCGGATTTCTGAATATCTATGAAAGAGGTCGCTTAGGTAGGAACCTAATTAGGTGGTAGCTATTTTGCGGATAAATTGATTTGATGATTATATCATCAGGGTTTCTAAAAGAACTCAAAACAGATATAAATTACATACGATATAAAGATACAATGTACATTATTATATTTGTAACCCAGTAGGAGTATTCAAAATGGTTTTAAGCCATTTATTAGATACGCGTGTATTAGTAAATAGAAAACTGATGTATTATTCGTTACATTTGGATTTGGATTTTATAATAAAACCCGATCAGGGTTTAATTACAAAAATCCAAATTTCTTAAATACTCAGGTTTACCTTACACTGAGATACCTAAAACTCTACCTAGTTATTGAAGAAAATTTACGAACTCACGATAATACTGTACAGTAATAGTTTATAGGAAGTGCAGATGAGATAAGTTGTAGGATATCAAGTGAACCCCAAATATGTAGGATTGAGTTAATAAAATTAATTAAATATTAATGTTGTACAATGTTTTCTATAACCCCTACGTATACAATCATAATACAACCCAACTAAGGGTGCTAACTTTCCGAGTACAAGGGACCTAAATTTAATTTTCACTGGAGCACGAACGCTCGCTCTCTCAAAGGGTACTGTGTTACAACATAATTCTCAAAATTGAATAAAAGTTACAACCTGAAATACTGTTCACTAAAAGCCTTTATCATTTCATGTCATTGCTTCTCTACTGACTGACGCGAGATGGTACACCACTCGTGAATTTACGAGCTTTCCCGTTAAAGACATAAAATAAACAGGGGCGTGTAAAAGTTTTGCTACCTGCTCTGCGAGCTGCGAGGGAGGATTACGCTCGTCGTTAAAATATGCGAGGACGTGGAAATCCTTGAGAATCCAGGCATTTCAAGGCTCCTATTCCGGACATATTTTAACGTCATTCCCGTTGTTGTATAAAGAAAAGCATTAATTTGAAGTTGAGTAGAATATTTGGATGTAACTCGGGTGTTGGAAGTTGTTTACATTATCATCACCATGAGCTGAAATATCCACTGCTGAACATAAGCCTTCCTAAGAGAATGTCACTTATGGGCTGTCCATTGGGGGATTTGCCATATGCACCAGTTTTGGCTGGAAGATTGGTGTTCGCAGTAATGATCTTAATAAACACAGGAGAACGCTGCTGTCCGTCCCTGGTGCAGTCCTTTAGTCGCCTTGACTACACCCATGGGAAGCTTGGGGGTGGCTCCGTGTGGTCCCCGGCTTAGAATAGGGCACACAAAACATTATATTACGGTATTATTAATAATTCATAATTCCAGCATAATCAAGAGTTCCAATATGTTGTGAAATAGAGCTTCATAGCTGATTGTATTAACTATGACATTACAATTTAATGAAACAACTTAAGGCCATATTATGGTTTAGTAGTTGTACCTTATACACCGTTACCCACAATAACTTTGCCAAATTAAAAAAAATATATATATTTAAAAAATTGAATGTTTTACGTTCTCTTTTGTTTTTGTTTATACTTTTATCCTTTTATCATTCGTTGGCGCCATTTTAATATTGTTTGTTGGCTAAAAAGTGTTAAAATATATTTATTATACCATGTCAGAGCAGTGTGGAGCCCTAATTTCATTGTATGAACGTGGAAACCGGTAGTGTGAGATAGTAAATATTCTTGGTGTAAGTCGTCAGCTAGTTTCTTCAGAAATTAAATTAGACCGTCCTGGGAGAGGACGTAAGCGGACTGTTTGAACTTCTAGGAACCATCAACCAACACATTATCAAAAAAAAAATATTATGTGCCCTTCCCCCTCTTGAGGTAAACTAACAACTGAACTGAACTAAAATATTTGTTCATAAAGCATTTCCATAATATCATCGTCTGCATATCGGATTTATATTTTCGTCGGTGCGACTATTTTTCTCGTTCATTTCGGCCACTTTTAGGCGGCCTATAAATTTCCCTCGCTGCCTCATCATGTCCGTTTAATCTTAACGTTACTATGAGTTCAAAACTCGAAGGCAAAAAGTCAACTTGTCACCGCAATCTGTATGGAAAATCTAATAAATAAAATCGTAAACATCGCGTGTCTGTACATTGAAGATATTTGCAAAAAAAAATTGAGGGGTCTAAGGATAAGTAATAGAACACATTTCAATCATTTTTGGAATTTCTGTCTGTTTATCTGTTTGTCTTGTTGTCTGTGAGTTTGTGCACGCATCACTTAAAAACTACTGAACGGATGTCGATGGACTTTTCACAAAAACATGGGGCTTAACTTAACATTTAGTCTTTATTTCATCGCAATCGGCTAACTCGATCAAAAGTTATAGACATTTTTAGTTTTCAAATGCATTAGTAGGTGAGGTTAGTATGCACATAATAGTATTTCCGTACTATTCAGATTGCGATGAGTTTGGACTACATTTGGATCTGGGTGTGGGGGTGGGAGCGAGAGCGAGAGCGGGACTGGAGCGGGAGCGGAAGTGGAAGCAGCTAGTATATACAAACGATTTTTATTTGTTATCTTATGGTCTTTTAACTAAAGATTTAAATTTACTATGCAAAAGCTTTATATAAGTAGTCCTTTCTATCACCATCCATCAATTCTATCACAATATACATAAGTATATTGGAAATTGTGAATCTTCTCGTGGGTGTTGTCATATGCGACTAAGGAATTGCACCAGGAAGCAGCGTTCTCCTGCTCAAATTAGTGTCAATCATGAAGGAAAAAATTTGAGGTGACTTATGAGGTGTGAAAATTATTTTCTTTCGTGGTATTGAGCTCTCCCTACAGGGAGGCTTAGTTCAGCAGTTGACGAATTTCGGCTGATGATGATGATGTACCAACGATAGTATTACAAGTATAAGCCAAATTAACATTACAGTTTACAGTAATAGTTTTGGGTTCTTCCAAGAAACCCTATTATGGACGGTCCTTCATGTCTAAGACCGTTTGCTCGTCGACGTAACTCAATAACCACTGGGCCGATATTAGAAAATTGCTATTCCATGTAGGGAAAAATTGATGAAAAATTTATTTAGTTACACTTGCACATCAATACAGCAAATAGTAGGTCAAATATGTTTAGCTTTACTGTAAACCTTGTACTTTGTAAGAAGCTGGCCAAGCTGTGGACTTGTTATGGGCTGCTGGTATTGTTTTTATTTCCATCCCTCAACTTTGCTCGGGTTTTCAATGATAATTTCGAAAAATCTATTCTAGTTGGTTGCTTACCGATGGATGTTCTCAATAATATGTTGTACTTTTCATTAGGTCAATCAGTAAGCAATTCATTTTATTCACTTTACATAATAAAGAAATACGTATATTAAGAAATGCATATTTAAACACGAATAGTCAACGAGTGAGACGACTATGGTACCGCTCGGGACTATCCCCAATATTTATTACAGTTTGCGGCGTTGACAGCTGACGCTTCATAAATAGCAAGACATTTATTTTGCAACGTTCATTATTTCATTACTTACAACGAAGCACCTTGTGAAGAGAAACACGTTATGAAAGGGGTAATATCCTTGTGGTGCCACTAGCGGTGTTAAAAGTTTGATTACGAGAAAGCACTCGTGTCTTCATTGAAGATGTGATGCGCCCAATTTCTGAGGGGTTGGAGCCTGGTGGCCTGATTTCACAGGTTCGTCCTTTTTAAGGCACAAGTTCTCACAAAAGATAAATTTGTACTCATTTTTAATTTTATACATTTAAATCATTATATATAGTGCCGTGTGGCTTCCGGTAGAGTAGAATAGGACCACTCCAACTCTTCCCGTGGATGTCGTACAAGGCGACTAAGGGAATACATTATAAAACATCAATCAGGCCTCCCCAACCCGTCTGGCCAGCGTGGGGAGTGTAGGCCAAATCCTCCGTCTGTCTCCGGCAGAGGAGAGAGGGTTGTGCTCCTGCAGTGGAGACAAAAATAACCTGATGATGATGATGAAATCATTATAAATGTTTGTGTTGATTTAATAAATAAATAAATTTTGTATTCTTTGTAAGACTCGTTTGATCGCCTCGTTCGCTTAGTCGTTGAGCGTCAGTAGTCGTGGGTTTGATTCCCACTGAGGACCAGACCACTTTGTACAATTTATACAGTTGGTTCTGGTCTCGTGTGTTATATTTGTGAACTGTTTGACTTATCTAATTATACCAATAATTGACTCTAATTTATGATTAGACAAAGTTTACCTGTGTATATCGATGCTATAAAACGATTGTTAATGCAAATTCGGAATCAGAAAAGAAATCTACGTCGAATGGTCTGGGACCCGTGTCTTTTCTATTAGCCATAGATCATGAAGCATTTGGTTAATTCGTTCAGATATTGGACATAATTTACAGGAACAAAAATGTTAACATCGGTGTGGAATACCGCGTTCCGCTTTTTTTATGTCGATAGATGTACCAGTTCAATAGGGGAATTACTCAAAATATCTATATGGCACATATAATATCTATTTGCCTTACCATACATACTAAAACCATAAGAAAACTACAGTTTTTTTATTTTTTCAGAACAATGCTTTTCGAGATGTTCCCTAATTGATCTGACCTGTCGGTATGTAATATCATATTATTATATATTTGACTATATTTATTCATAAGCAATGAAGGCAAGTACAAAGTTTTTAAACTGACATGCGTTACTATCGACGCGATGCTGTAAGTTACTATTTTGAGGCATAATGAAAAGTTATATCGCCTTTGTTCAGTTACCTTGTCTGCTAACATAGAAGTTGGCGTTTTATCATCATGAAGGTATTTTATGAAGAACATTTATTTGAAATACTTCAAGAAATAAAATGAAAATGTAATATTTAATAGCAATAACTTCATGACTCATAAATACACATCGCGACTGGCAATTCAACAAATAGGAATTCATTGTACGGTTCGCTTTGAAAACACGCTCTCTGAATTTATTTCATAGTTAATGCAATTCATTTTCAATATAGTTTGCTTTCCAATACGTTTCATGGAATAGTATATAAGTTGTTCTATGTATAGATTTCTTAATCGAAATAACTTTGCTATTGCGCAACTGCTCGAAATGTTCATGTTATCTGAAATAAGGTATCAATTTTTCTTTTCATATCACATATATTATTAGTATATGAAACTGGTCCAGTCATCAATGAAGTTGTTATAGCTTATTATTGCAGTATTTAATGTACCTAACATTTTTTTATAAATATTTAAGTTTGGTTGTTATATCAGAATTACTCTTTTTTTTTTTAAAATAATCACAAGTTCAAGAAAACAAAGGTGGTAAATAATGTATATATATATGGTTTAATTCTTATGTATTTACATTGCAAATGATTTATGCAATATTAATCTATGTAAAATTATATTTCCTTGCCTTTAGTCGTGAAAAGCACTGTGTATGCCTTGACGATGGTATGAACAACTCTTGGGCTTGTATCTCTTAGAAAGAATTGCTTACTTTTCGACGACCTCCGTGGCGGAACGGGGTAGCCCTTGGACTGCCACTCCGGAGGTTGCGGGTACGAATCCCGCTAGGGCCAAATATTCGTATGATGAATATGAATGTTTGTACCCAAGTCTTGGATGTTTATATATTTATTTAAATATGTGTATCCGTTATCTAGTAACCATAGCACAGGCTCTGCCTAGTTTGGGTCTGGATAATTAAATGCTTTAATAAATAATAAAAATTTAACTTCGAATCACTCTAGTACTGGGGTTTGTCTAGCAGTGGATAGGGTACCACATCCTAAACTTTTACTGGCGTCACTAATCATGCAATAGGTATAAAGTTTCAGTTTGAGACTCGCAAGCCACGCACAATGTACCTATCTGTCGAAATCCTGGGAAGACAAACGCTTTTAGTTCATTTCTATTAAATATGAATGACGATTGACATGACGATAATAACTAGTTAGCGTGAAAGGTATTGTAGTCCCGGAATATGGTTTCTAGGGATATATTCTGGGTACGATCAGTAAGGCAATTAGGCAAGAATTTCTATTATCAAAGTCAAGATAATATACGTAATATTTGCTAGAATTATCTAGGAGAATTCATTGCGCTGACAGTGATGCTACCAATATATTCTCGCCTCGGGGAGACTGGAGGTACAGTTCTATTTAGTTTACCACGCATCTGACGAAGAACTGATAACCGTTGGGGTAGACGAGATCTTGAGTGGAGACCACGACTTGTGCAACCGCAGTTAGGAACGCCTTTCGGCTAGATAGTGCGACACTCTGAGTCACTACGTCAACCAGTGGACTGAAGTAGGCTGATAATGATAATAAATTACTGTGTTCCGGTTTTGGTAATACAGCCCTTACAATCAATGAATCGACATCTCAAAGACTGAATGACAAAACGAAGAAGGCAATAAATCAGGAGATAAAAGAGTAGCTCGACTTTTATTTCAGGACTTTGTTTACCTTTGGCGGCCTTTGTAATTCAAATCCGACGGTAGTTAGCCGTACCGCAAGCACAAGACAGGAATCTTGTTTGCGCAGACAAAAATAGAGGCGTGTTTCGAAAAGTCTGGTGACAGGGCCGTTTCAAGGAAAGATGCAAGGGGCGAACGTCACTTAGGTACCAAAAATCTGTAGATCTTTCCTAATCCAGGACATGGACCACTGATAATCTAGATTTGGTAAACTGTAGTGAAAGTCAAATGGGGCATCTAATTTCCTGTGTAAGGACATCACAATTCTGTTCGTATTTTTTTTTCCAACAAATCACAAATCCCACTAATATCATAAATACGAAAGTATGGATGTTTGTTACTCAATCACACTTCAACCACTGGACGGATCGGGATGTAACTTGGCACACATATAGGTTAGGTCCTGGAATAGGACATAGGATAGTTTTTATCTCGAAAAATCATCTCATTCCTACGGGAAACCAAATGAACCGTTAAAAGCAGTGAATTTTATATTTTTGAATTCGCAAATGACATTTAAATCTCTTAATATTTTTATTCAAGGTATGAATGAATAATCTTTATTTTTGGTATGAATACCTGTGCATCAAATTTAAGCCCTGGAGATCCTGGAATCAATAGCATACCGCCAACGACAGCAGATATGTTGCCAAAACAACCAAGACTGTCACTTCTCGATAAAGAGAGTTTGGATGGTGAGGAAGATGAAATGGATCCCCCGTGTGGTAGCCGGATCCGAATAACACCACACTGAGGCTTCGCGTGGATGTCATATAAGACGACTAAAGTTGGTATGTCTATTAAACTACATAAACTGCATGCACCAGCCCGTCTGTCTAGCATGGTGATTAGATCATAAACTACCCATTATTTTGGGTGAGCCATGGTCCCACAGTGGCATATTATAGATTGTTGTTGGATGAGGCGGACGCCACTGTAAATTAGCGACCCGGCACTAGAGACTGTCCTGTATGCAGAACATTTTGGGAGTGGGTGAGCATAAAACGATTTAGGTGTTAGAAGACCTTGGACCGTGTCTAATTGAGATTTGAGTCGAATTTTTATTAACACGTTTTCTGGAATTCTAAGAGTTGCTCGCTTACTGATTTTGAAACTAAACTCTAAACAGAGTTTGGTTGTTTCTATTTATTTATTTCAATCATGAAACAGTATCAACGAGGACGAATGTGATATTTTTAGTTGTAATTCGATTCAAAGCTAGCTAATTTATTTTAAGAGGCGTTATAATCAGAGCATTTCAATCAACAGCATATTTCATTTCACCAGGGGTGTGACATGTCAGAGGTGTGTCAGATGGTGGACTGTGGCATGCCACAGTCCACCATCTGACACACCTACGCATTATAATTTTATGTAGATTTGCTCCGAAGGTTGTCCTTCACGGAAAAGCATGTGATTTTATAACAATTTGCACCTAAAATATAGAAAAAACTCTCTGATCCAGGACCCGGTTAGAACCCCTTAATTCGAACAATCACGATAGATTTTGTAAGACAAACGCTTCAATAATCTTGAGCTAACTAATAATAAAAGTATATATGTACGTAGCGTGTTACGCATGGTCTCGCAGGATCGAATGTCAAGGCGTTATCTATTCATAAATCATATAATGTGTATTAGGCAAACAAAGGTAGTTCTACAACGTAGGTTGTTAAGTAAACATGCTGATACGTCCGACTTAGGCTTATTTAACGTAAGGTTGCATAGGATGCATATTATGCACTGCATTTCTTTTTTGTCAACTATGTGGCATTTTGTCTTGTTAGCTAAAGTAATCATTTTTATGATAGTTTAAAACAAGACCGTGGTCAAGTGAATAGGGATCTTCTGGGTAAGCGGGATCCACTTAGGCCTCATCGTCACTTACCATCAGGTGTGATTGAGGTCAAGCGTAAACCCATCAGGAAAAAAAAATTAACAAGTTGATTTAGTTCAAGGGAACCAGATCTTGGTGCGTATGGAGCTAAGACGCCTGTTCACGGTTTACATGATATTGTTCATTTTTGTCTTTATCGATGTCTGGCACTAAGCATTGGGATCCCTAGGATAAAAGGCTCCTAATACTAAAGGTCTTGAGCCTGCATCTGCAACGAGGTCTCTTCGCTCCTAAGACAAAAGCAACCGGAGACCAAAGAGATGACCAGCCAACGCCGTTTCTGTCATCTAGATCAATGTGTTAACTAGTAAAAAAACAAATACTTAGGGAATATCGTTGCTGGTCCCAGTGTGACCATCGCGATGGCCTCTTTTACTTCCAATTCATTTTATTACTTATTTTTCTATATTTCTGTAGTATTTATTAAATTGTAATAAATCAAATCGAAGACCGTGTTATTTTTGTCACGCTGACCACGTATTAGTAATCACAACAAATCGAAAACAATCATAATACTATTGGACAGGCCATTCTCAAAATACCTAAGTAAAATTTCTTATCTTACTTATCTTATGTTAGGTTCCTCGCGAAGTTGTTTTGTTTTATCTACTTAATTCGCGTAAAATGATGAAACGAACTAGATCTTGCGCTAATTAGTGTTGTTGCGCCGAAAATGAGATGAGGCGCCTTATCGTTAAAAAACAATTAAAAAATCAATAATTGGTGGAAATAATTGTGCATAGACCGTAAGTTTAGTGAAAACAGCCAGATCTAAATGAGAATTAGAACAAAGAATACTACGTAGTATCACTACCTACGTAAAGAAGTGAAACTTATCTCTCCCGCCAGTTTTCGAAGCTATACATTAGACAAAGAAGCACTTATGTTCTTGAATCGACTATGCTCGCGCGCTCGGTGAAGCAGCAGCCTTACAATAATTAACGCGCACATACAACCGAGTACGGAGTAACTAGTACTCCTGCAGTAGCATTAGGTAATTAAATCTATTCTCTTATATATAGTGCCGGAGGATTGCTGACTATGATATTTTAAATGTTTTTTTTTAAGTTTGCTGTAACAGGTTACGATGGAGCTCTGATGGCTTTAATTTTTAATTTAGAGGCCTTTTACTTTCGAGAAATATATAAAACTTTCTCCCTCATACAATAATAACTTTCCAAGTTTTGTATGATCAAGGATTTATATATTTGTCTGTTAGTTAGCTCGACAGTATCTCCGTTGTTACGGTTTTAAATACAGCTTTGTTCTAAATTGAGATTACGTTTTATTTTACTGCAGGAAAGTACTAGATTCCAGTGGGAAAATAGACTAACGCTTGTGAGCCGAAAAGCTAGGTATATTGATGCCGATGAGGATTGTATGCATTTGCTTTAGCGCTATCTCTAGCGCTAACCGCGCTACTCGGTGGCTCTAATGTAATCCACACATAGTCACACTCGAGTGAGCACCTGAGGCGGGCACAAAGGCACCAGTCTCGCTCATACAAGCATTAGTAATTTGATTAAACAACAGAGAGAAGGTGTCATACATCCGTCAGGTTTACGGGATCAAAATGTTTTTATAAATAAACCGTGAACGTATGAATTCATGAAAACTTGGATAACTTGACGAACGGGAATTGAACTCGAGTGAATAGTTTTGTACAGTTCATATCATTAGCAGCCTATGTTCTGTACAGTGCATGCATTTAAAATGGATGCAAGTGCGTTGCTACTACTGAGTTCTTGGAAGGAAAATTCGTATGCCGTAGTTGTGCTACAGACTGACTAGATTGCCTAACATCCTAATAGGTATCAGTCCTTTTCCCTATAATGCTATCAAAGGTTATACAAGTTTTTGTAATAAATTTGTATGATACATGATTCTACAAGTGTACAATATTTCATACAATATACATATACACATTTACTCATCACGAGCCTATCGCACGTCTAACTTGTTATGAGGACTTTCTAGATATGTTAAGACCTAATAAAAATGTTTATGTAAAATTCTAACTAAGTGTAACTAAGTGTTAATTTGCGGTTCTAACAACATCTCGTGGGTCGAAAGTTCTCAACGTCGATGTTATTCCAATGTCCCGGCAGAGAACAGACTTAATTAGATCACCTCTATAATACTGCGAATTCTCGAGACGGTCTTATTAAATAAGTAAATATTTAAATATATATTTTAGCGGAAGGCCAGTGAAGCTTCGGGTATGAATTAAGTAAATTTATCCAAAGAATTAAGGACTCTACTGAAATTGTACTGTATATTTGATCTGTGCAAGCAAGTAGGTTTTCTATTTTTGTTTAGTTATTTTATAAATATCTTGGAATTTTATGATCGCATCCGTTGTTTAGCGCGTTTGCCGTGTGGTTCTCGGCTTAGAATTGGGCCACACCAAATCTTCCCGTGGGTGTCGTCAAGGCGACTAAGGGATTGCACCAGGGATGGGCATTCTCCTGTGTATATTAAGATCATTACTGCGATCACCAATCCGTCTGCCAAGCGTGGTGATTATGGAAAATCTCCTAATGGAAAGCCCACCAAAAGAGGCATTCTATTGGGGAGGCTTATGTTCAGCAGTGGACGTATATAGGCTGATGATGTTGTACAAACATTATTATTATGGTTATACAGATATACTTGTGTTATAGAAAACTTATATATGGCGCAGACGTGAGTATCAAATCAAGTATTACCTACTTATTAGTGCACCTCAACATGTTAAACAATTTACAAATATAACACATCCAGACGGGACCTACTTGTACAATTGTACATAGTTGTCTGTCGCTGGTGGCAATACAACCCACGACTCTGGCGCTCGAGTTTAAGGACAAGTAAGTATAGGCCAAGGAGGCGGTTGAAAACCTCTTGCTTCTTTTTTTACTGCCAAATAACATTTTCTTTACAATAATCTATACATTGTAAGAATCATTAAAAGCTACACTTAAAGGCTCTTTTGTAATACATATAGTTAGTTGAGATACCGTCTTAACTGTTTAAGTACTGTGACGTCAGAGCAGTGGCAATATTTGAGCACGGCGCATGAACAGGGCTATCTTATTTACTCTCTGATATTATGAAAGAGTGTAAATCATAGCTAATGTAAGAAGTAAATATGATTCTGAGAAATAGGTTAATATGAAACTATATTGTTATTTATTGTTTATGTCCACGGTACCTGCGTCACGTGATGAAATACGATGTGTACTGTATGTACAGCGGTATACCGTCAGCAAAGTAAATTTGGCGTCTGACCTTTCGAAAATAGCTTTTACTGTTTATTTGTTAAGGTATGTAATTATTTTCTTTGTATGTATTAATTTAAGCGAAAATACATTTCGATGCTAAACTAACTCGAATCTACTTCGAATATAAGACTATAGTGTACTCGACTAATCCCTTATGTAAAGTTTGTCTCGTATATTGGTTTAATTATGTCGCATCCATAGTTGACATTTTAAATTAATATAATGATCAATGTGACATATTTTCCAATTCATTTAAAACCTATAAGTAGAAAACACTTTGTTTTCGTTTAACACATTCGCGGAAACAGCCCACGTGAAGTGGGTCTTTTGCGGTACTAGACAACGAATCACTACGAAACTATACGAAATACGTAGTCCATAGACGTGCTGTCATGATAGGAGCCACAGGTATTACGTATGTTAAGGTACTATCTACGAACGTGTTAATATAAACACCAAATTAGTGTGATTTTGGGCATGTCTTAATTTTCAATATTTCTATACAAAAAACCGAAAGCTGCATTTTGGATTTCACAAAAATAGGGCACAGTAGTACTATATTGCGATTTACACTATTTTAACAAGGGAAGATAATTTGGAAGGAACTGGACGAGTAGTTTTACTACACACCATATTAATATTACACACTTTTATTTAAGTTTACCACTATTTATACATTTTTACTGGCACTTGTTGCGTAAAATACTATCAAAGATATACATATGTACCTACTCGTACAATGAAAACCCACAATGTAAGTACATTTTAGGAGAAATTAATAGAAGTTAAAATCGCCTCTAACGACTTATATACGTTCGTTACGTTATCTCTCATACTGAGGTCTGAATAACATGACAAATTAGTGTTTTCTTACGAAGCTGGCATTGAGCGAAAAGCCTAAAAAAAAAAGAATTAAAAAACGGCCCCCCAGACAAAAAAAATCGCCCTTTGAATTATAGCACACATGTTCAAATTGTTAATCAGCGTTAGTAGATGCTTACACTTTGGTTTTCATACTTTTTCATTTCATGGGATTTATTCAGGCCACTATGACCAACAATCTCTTTAAATTTGCAGCTTCCCAAAAACACGAAAATAAATTATTACTCGAAAACTACCAAACTCTGGGGACATTCGGGTAATTCGGGTACCCCTGGGGGTGCTCTACCTCTGTAAGTACATACTATACGTACATATTCCATCAAGTGAGTTATGTTGCCAATTTTTTAGATAAAAAATAACTGTAAATGTATCAGTAATATGGAGGCAACAATTTTCATTCCGCAACTGTACGCACCAGCATAAAAGAAGATATATGACTGTTCTGTATGTAAGTTAGTTTAGCTATATCGGTAGTGGAGGTCCTCCACGCTCGAGTTAAGTTTCACAAGTCGGGTTATAAAACACTGACACAACATTAAACCTGAGTTACGGTTCACTCTGCGCCATAGGATATAGTTTCCTTCCTCTAAGCAACTCTAAGTATAGTAAACCGGTATAGCGGTCGCTGCTGTCTTTTATGTCTTTCTGTTAATTACTTTTGAGATAGAAAATTACCAGTGATAGAACTCTACTGCAGCCTTCGTCTGGTTGGGGTTTTCCTTTTTTTTTCTTGGCAAATACTTCTGTGCAACACGCAGCAAATATTTCTGTGTTCGGGTTAATAGAGTCTGTTGTTTACAGGCACATTATAGAGTATGTGGTAAGATACTTGTGACCTTTGAACTGATGAAGTAGTTCGAGGGACAGAGAAAAAAAATTGGGGGCTGAAGTATAAAATAAGGAACTTTGGGCAGAGATGAGAAGGAAGGTAGAGGAGGGGGGAGGCATTTACTTATAAATTTGTGGTTGTTACTCTGACTATAACGACATCAGTATGGATTTCGGTGGTCTGCGCGTACAAAGTCGCAGGCACAGCTAGAAAATAATAATTTGTCTGTAAGTATATTTACGTTTCGTACAGTAAGAAAATTAATGTCTGAAATTCTGACTGCGCTGCGCTGATAGATGACCAAATAGAACTTATTGTTATTGATTTGATTTCACATTCGATAGTTCCTTTTCAAGGAGTAGGTATACTGGAATGGCAGATGTTTGAATTTGATTTAGTCTTTACGTTAATGATGTTTAAATAACAGAACAGAACATACTCGTACAATTTACAAATAAATAAAAATATAAAACAAAACGTAACTTTATACTTGCCCCAGTTCTTCCCCCGATGCAGAGTATCCAGGAGGCTGGCGGCATTGCCTCGCTGGATTGCGAGCCTTACGCGCTGGGCAAAGTAGCTGCCCGCTCTGGGGTCCCGGGTATTCTCCACCAGTCTTTTCGAAACGTCCCTGCAAAGGTGGTGGGTACCGGAACCCCACGCACCCTGGGTCTCGACCCTAAACGCCTCAAAGATGAGGTCTCCATGAAGGCACTCATATTTGCGACGCTTGAGATTCTCTGCGTTGGAAGCAGCTGCGCCAGCTCTCACAGAAGTACCTGGAAGGTGGGACGGCGCAAGTGTATCTACGAATGTAGCGTCCCACACAAGCGCGCGTCCCATCTTCCAGGGAACTAGAGTCATTCCGTCCGGTCTCTTGCCATCGTCGCACGCCAGTCCGGAGGGTTCCAATATGGATGGCGCACCGGCGGTGGCAAGTGCACGGCGTATGACGTCGTTCAGTGAGTTGTGGCGAGGGATACGGCCAGCGCTCCTTACACAGGAGAGCCCATGGTGGCCGAGGCTATCAACGGCTGTTCCGCAACGGCAGCGGTGGGGGATGTTGCTGGGGGCATCAATGCGCAGGGCCGAGGCAATACAACAGGGTCCCCATGTTAGCCGACGGCACTGCCTGTAGCCGAAACCTGACTCCCATTCCCCAACAGCCAAGAGGCGAGCACTCTCTGCAGAACTGGTTGACGTATCAACAAGGTTATTCCGTACTAGTCTACAGAGGGGGCCAATTCTTAACTGTTCACAGTATATTTTACACACAACACCTATTGTATAAATATATGATTTACATGGCGCAATTAATTCTTCCTACTTCTAAGAGTTTTCTTATTTTGATTAAAAGATACCAAGATGGTGTAGGTACTTCAATAAAATCAGTCGGTTACATCAATTTATGCGATCGTAACGAACCGCAAAGGTAAATGCGTACCGTCCGCGATCCCAAAACGCGTTAGCGAACATTAACCGCACACAAATTTCCACAGTGTTAAACTGCTCGGAGAATAATCGCTAGTCTCTACCTACCTACGTGATTTACGTATTTTCTACGTGATTCACGGGAATTTTCAACAGAGCTCAGTAGAGCTGAATAAAGCGCTCTAACACCGGTGCGGAAAATGTTTTTATGACAGTAATCAAATTGCACAGTCTGCGGTTACCAAGGATACCGCTTTTATAGTCACATGGCATCATCGCCTCTACAAGACGCTTTATTTTGCATATCCATATACTCTACGACAGTTACAACTACAGTGGGGGACCGGGTTATGGGACCGTTGGAGGAATGTAAAACTTATCTAATAGTGCTGTGCGATACATAGTTCCCAAATCAGGGAATCCTACTTTTTAATGTTTTTAATGTTTTTTTTTCCTTAATTTTTATTAAATGACCTCACCGCACCTCAATTCCTAAAGTCCGCCTCACTTTAACTCAGTGCCCCATTGTAGCTAACGACGAATCTTTGGCAATCGAAGAATCGAAGTTGACGACGAGTAGCCAATGAAACCCGTGCGAGGTCTGCCACTACGAAGAACAATATGGCCAATCAATATGACCTATAGGGCCAATATGGGCATACTTTCGCAAGGGAGAATCAAATTCAGCAGCAGACTGATGACAGAATGATGATGTCTCCATGCTCAGGGAAAATCGAACTTCAGACACGTAATAAGAACTGCGGAAAACTCAGTTACAAAAGGGGTCAAGGAGTTCTTCATACTCAACTGCTTTGAGAAGCGAAAAATTTGCCTCGTTTCGCAGCTGCTTGAGAAACTCAGTAATTAAGGGGGAGCGACGTGCGGCGTGACTTCTGTAAGCAATTGACAGTTATTTTGACACGTGCAATGCTTCACTGAGTTCATTTAATTATAATAACACAACAGGATGCAAATTAGTCACACCTCGTTTTTAAGTCCAACATTAAAGAAACTAAATGAGTAGAATAAGTGCAAAATAAGTAGACCAGTCTGACAATCTTTTTGCAAGCAGACATTGTTTCAAGTTCGTGAGTGGAATTTGCGGGTTGGGTTTTTGAATTATACGTATTTTTCTGTGATTTGCTGTTGACCTTATTGCGACTTTACTTTCTTGATTTCATACATCAACAATTAGAAAATTGACTAGGTATTTGGAAAAGAACTTTTTTATTACTTTTTATTAGTGGTTGATAACCTAGATCCACCGATTATATACCTATTGATAACTGACGGCTGACTATTAAACTGCACTTATCTAATAAATAAAATCGTAAACTTCGCGTGTCTGTACATTGAAGATATTTACAAAACAAAAAATTGGGGGGTCTAAGAATAAGCAACAAAACACATTTCGATCATTTTTGAAATTTTTGTCTGTTTATCTGTTTGTCTGTTTGTCTGTGAGTTTGTGCACGCATCACTTCAAAACTACTAACGGATTTTGATGGACTTTTCACGAAAACATGGTGCTTAACTTAACATTTAGTCTTTATTTCATCGCAATCTGCTAACTCAATCAAAAGTTATAGACATTTTTAGTTTTCAAATACATTAGTTAGGTAAGGTTATTATGCAATATATTGCTTAAAGTAGTATTTCCGTACCTACTATTCAGATTCCGATGAGTTTGGATTAAATTTGGAGCTGCGAGTAGGAATTGGAGTGGGAGTGGGAGTGGGAGTGGGAGTGGGAGTGAGAGTGGGAGTGGGAGTGGGAGTGGGAGTGGGAGTGGGAGTGGGAGTGGGAGTGGGAGTGGGAGTGGGAGTGGGAGTGGGAGTGGGAGTGGGAGTGGGAGTGGGAGTGGGAGTGGGAGTGGGAGTGGGAGTGGGAGTGGGAGTGGGAGTGGGAGTGGGCGTGGGCGTGGGAGGTTGGATTAAGAGCGGAAGCGGAAGCGGGAGGGGAGCGGGAGCGGAACCGGAGCTGGACCGGAGCGGGAGCGGGTATGGTACCAGTGTAATTTGAGTGTTTGAAAATTCGCATAACTTTTGACTGAGTTACCCGATTACGATGAATTTATGGTATAGGTATGCAACAAAGTAATGTTGGTCGGAATTTGGATTAGTTACGAGGACTACATTTGGAGAGACGAGGGAAAGAGGTTTGAGGGGAGGGTTGAGGGGAGAGCTGAGGAGAGGGTTGAGAGGAGGGTTGAGGGGAGTGTTGAGGGAAGGGTTGAGAGGAGTGTTGAGAGGAGAGTTGAGGATCTGGATGTGGACCTGGAACTGGAACTAGGCCTGGGCCTGGACCTGACCTGTATCAGACCTGGACCTGGACCTGGACCTGGACCTGGACCTGGACCTCGACCGCGACCTGGACCGCGACCTGGACCTGGACCTGGACCTGGACCTGGACCTGGACCTGGACCTGGACCTGGACATGGACCTGGACCTAGATTTGAAGTCTGAGTGGAAGATGGATAGGGAGCGGAAGTGGGAATGGGAGCGGATCCTGTAGTCCACGCGAGCGGAGCCGCGGGCACAGCTAGTGTATATATAAATGTTAGGAAATGTGAGTTCATCTTGGTAAGCCCTCGCAATGCCTTGCCTCAAAATCTATAACATATTGTGCCTAGAACCATAAGCTATTAAACAGTGAAAACAGTGCGCTTAACGGAAGCTAAATTTTACTGTAAATGTATGAAATATCCTTGTCTAATTCCCATATAAAGGAGAAAGTCCTAGTTTGGATTAGGCAAGTGTAACTGTATATAATTATGAAATATTCATTTATAGACACAGGCGTGCCGCCACCCACCAACCACCCTGCAGGTATGTATTTGCTTGTAGGGGTGTGTTTGCGTGTCGTGCCGCTGTTCACAGCGGTGTTAGGGAATCCAGTGCTGTTTGTTCTGGAGGCACGAAATCTGACATTTAACATTACAAATGATGGGTAAGCATTAAGAAAATGCCAAGCACTTCGTTTTATTTCTCTGTGGGTCTGATTATACCGGTATAATAAAAAGCACAGTGAAATATTATTGCCTGTCTTGTGTCTATGGCTAGGGATGAGCTAATTCTGAGCATCGTCTAATAAACCCAATAGACTCCTAATGCTCCTAAATACTACAAACAAACAATTCTGTCAATATGCGAGTGCAGGGGGAGCCGTTATCGCGTATTGTCACAATTGGTCGAAACTATTCGTAAGATGACGTCATTTGCATTTAAATTCATCAGCTATTCTAATTAAAATAATTATCATTACTAAGTCTACATAATTTACACTCCTCTCTTTTTATTTTACATTTGTACAGTGGATGTGGAATATTAATGACATATTGTTACGTATGTATATGAGGCTTCTTTGTGAGATAAATAAATAGTAGGATTAAGCGTATTAATTAACCAGTTATCTCCCATGAAGCAGATAAGACTACGGAGAAGATTGTTACTAATCATCAAAGTTTACCTACTAAGACGAGAATCGCTTCGCAAATTACACACAGTGGCAAAATTAATGGGGCATATAGGCTAGGTACATAACCGACATGGCACATTGTGATAGACGCTGCCTATCATGTCGAGAGGTCCGAGTTTGATCCCCAGTTCCGTTATTCCATGTACCAATATCTTTGTTGAAACTTAAGTACCTATATGACTGCTCGCAAACCGTGAAGGAAAACATTACGAGGAAACCTGCACATCTGAATTTCATCATTTTCTTACTAGTACGTGGCCCTCGGGTGGTGAAGAAAGTGCAACTTTGGCAGTCGTACCTGCCCTTTCCGATGTTGACGGCTCATAAAGAAAATACCGTACAATATTTATCATAACCTTCTTGTACAAATAACTTATTCATCATCTGTGACTTAAGTATTATAGCAAAACTAATTGTTATACTCACTTCTAGCTTTTGATAAAAATTATTGTAAAACTATTGTTAAGTATTCTGGATATTTAAAGTGAGTCTACAGCTTTTTTGCCGCTTTTTCCCCTAAAGGTGATGATAACGGTGAGTGTGGACAAGAATTTTATGAAACGCTTCTCAGTTTTCATCACAGAAGAGACAATAGGAATATAGGTACTCGTATATCAAATGTCCAAATAAAATATTTACTCGTACGTAACCGGTAATCGAACTCGACATTTTGCTTTTAACGTGTATCGGATTTACAAAATGAAATTATCTTAACGCAGACTGATAAACTTGGAATTTCATCTGTCAACAAAATGTTACCGTGAACTGACATCGATATCCATTTTTGATATACACATTTAGTGTTTAAGTTCAATTTAATGCTAATGTAATAAAGAAACAGTACGAAATACGACGTCCATAGACGTACTTATCGGTAGGAGCCACTGGTATGACGTTTATTGACGTACTGTCCACGACCGTGTTAACAACTCAAAGAGCGCACAACGTCACTATCGGTGTATCTTGATAGTTCGAAGTATACCGGAAATTTGAGCTTATTTCTAAGGGCGTTACGTTGCAATGGAAACCATCACATGTAGGCGTTGTGGGCAATGACAGAGCTGATCATCTGGCTAGTCAAGGAGCGATGTCATATCCACTACGTTCGGCTTTTCTATATAAATTGCATCTGAAAGGAGTGTTGTAATGAACGCTCTAGATAGAAGGGGATATGGTACAAAACGATTCAGTAGGAGTCGCCTCGTTATCCGTGGTTTAATAGAGCCAGCATATCTTGAGGAGTGACAGTCACAGCGATGAGGGTCAATTCCGGACATACATACTGCCTTCATCATGAAGAAAGTGCTTTCACCCAACTGGACTCAATGTAGTGTAGTAAAGGATACCACGCGTTGATGGAGTGTGTCCCGCCCGACTGAGATACTAAGATTTAGCAGAAGAGCCTATGAGACCCGCAGGCACAGGGTTCTAGCCTATATATTCGTTGTCGAATGAGGCTGGGGTTCTGTTAAACTTAGTTAAGAATGGAGAGGTTAGAAGTGTACTCACTTAGTAGGAATGTCGTCTAACGGAGTCACTAAACTCTTTAAATTATTAAAAAGAAAAACATTTTACTACAAGGTCTTATAGCCAAGCAATTTGTTCCAGACCTCTTTATGAACGTCATTAAATTCAGTAAAATCAAGCGCCGTTTACCAGAATGTTTTCTCGCTGCATTTATTTTGCCAGTACATGTAAAAGGCATTAAACGTGACCCTTATCGATCAATCACGCGAAAAAGGGTGGCCTAGAGGCATTTTTGTGAACTAGTGTTGCCCGACTCTAAATATATCGATAGGCTACCTATATTATCGATACAATATTTCAAATTAAAATACTCCATAGTATCTGTACCTACTATTCATTGATTAACCAATACTATTGTAAATATTGTTGTTGTTGTTATCAACCAATATTGTCCTCCAATCCTTATATTGATGTTATCGATAATTACTATTTACTTACTGATTCGATGGAAATTCATCCACTGTGTTGCACTGGCGGTTTTAATTAATTAATCAGTATACCAAATTCTGACAGCACGCTTAAAATTTAATAGCTTCGAAATTAATTGTCGTTATTTCATACAATGTTAAGAAGATAGGGAGAAAATATGTATTGATATGTTTGTGTGTGTGTGTGTGAACCTACTTTGACAGTGTTAGTCGGTACAATTCATATTATCTTTAAAATATGAGCTTTCGGTTTCGATAGCAGATTCTCGATAAATCAACTATTTTTTATTAATTTATTTAAAAACTTTATTGCACATTAAGTACAAAAGGCGAACATAGTGCCAATATGGCATTCTCTTCCAGTTGACCTTTAGGTCATGCAGATAATGAGTGGTAGGCGCAAAAAATTACTATCGATGTCCGAACAGCACTGCTGGCGAACTTCAGACAAAAACCACTTACCAAGTGATCGGAACCTCAACTAATTATACGGCGAGATTGACTTTGATGAGCTCCTTTTGTATTTTCAGTCAGAGGAAAGAAAAATAAACTTATTTTCCCCATATTATAAAGTAATCTGGAGGAAAAGTTAAATTGGTAAGTTTTGAAACAAAAGTTTAATTACTTAAGTTTTATTGTTTAACTTGAAATAAGAATCAGAATATTTTCTTAATATACAATGTGTGTGTGTTAATTTTTACCTATGGCTAAATGACCAGACCGTCTCGTTGGCCTTAGATTAGATTAGATTAGATTTATTTATTTCACGTTTACATCTTAAAAATTCAATTTTACATGTCATTCTAATATGGTAAAAGGGATCGTCATAAAATAATGCATAAATAACAATGTCAACAATTCAAATAATGTCATAGTATATAACATACTATCTTTGTCAGTACGAGTATATAATATGAAAATAAAAATTTATAAATACACTTGGTATTAAATAATCACAAATTAAATTTAAACCAATTTAATTTTTTAGAAAATTCATTTATGGAATAATATTCATTTTCCAACAAAAGGTTTTTCAATCGTCGACTAAACTTTTCGTCATTGGTCTCATAAGCGTTTGGCGTCAACCTACCGTAGTTAGACGCCAAAACCTTCTCAGAAATGACGGCGTGGCCCCCTCTGGTGCAAACATTAAAAGACGTTCTACCTACCTGCCACTTGGACAATATCAAAAACCTTTTTTGAAATTCAAATTCTCAACCCTCAAGACGAGCATATTGCTTAGGGCCTGTTCGAGCCCCTTTTCATCAGCTTTGACGGCACATCGGAAACTTTGCCTATTTTCTTTCGTTTCCCCTCTTTTACTGTTGTTTGAAATCGAGACGGAAATATAAAAGATAAGTTCGACATTAAATTGTTATTAAAGATTTCCAAATCGAATGCGAGTTGAACAATAGGTACCTATAGTAATCGATCTTATAATAAAAAGTTATGGACAAAGCAAAGCAACTTGCTTGTTGATGCTGTAAGAAAGCCTGATACGTCTGGATGCGGAGGGTAGAAGACCGGATGTAGCTCATTGGGGAACATCTATTCCATCAATGGTAGACCAAGGATATGATGTATGCGTTATGGACCTTGACGATGACCAGTACTGAATTCTTCTGGTAGTGATGCAAGGAAAAATACTGAAGTCTTGACATTTAAATATCAAGATCATTTATTACACAATAAAAAGCAGTAAGTATTATTATTAGGTATTCTAGGGATTGTATGATAGTAGATTTGGCACTTTGTTGTACCTTTCTATGCACTTTTAGGATTCATACATCTCTCCATTGCATTTTTAGTAACACATAAGGTATATTTAACATTAATGGCTGTATAATTTTATAGTTTTGCTTCCTCTTTCATGATGCGAACTGCTAAGGAATGGAACTCCCTACCAGCTTGGGTATTTCCGGACAAGTACAATTTGGATCTTTTTAAAGGAAGAGTGAATAGGCATCTTCTGGGTAAGCGCGCTCCACCTTAGGCCTCATCATCACTTACCATCAAGTGAGACTGAGGTCAAGCGCAACCCCATTAATAATATTTTTTTTTATTTGTAATTAAATTGATAAGCTGTGAAGAAATATTGAAAGCAATATTCGAAAAGTGTCACATCACTCCTCACAAAACCTTGTATTCCTAATGTAGAACCGCCTGCTGACCGAGATAACTTACATTTACTGATGATGACTCCTGGGAGGTTGTCTTAAGATTGATTCAACTGGCTTAATCTTACAATTCTCTCATCCTATTGGCCTAAACTAAATAGATATTCAAGTATCTTATCTTCTTAGGGAGCCAGGAAGACCTGGCGACACTTTGACCCTTCAGGGTCTTTTGCGCCAAATCCCTGACCACCAACGGTGCCCCAAGCCGATTTGGTGGACTTTACATACGCCTCAAAATTTCTCCTTTGGCATATGCAGGATGCCTTACGATATACGAGTGAGTACCTTATCTAATTAATGCGAGAGAGTTTGATTTTAATTTAGATTGTATTTATAACATTATTGAAATTATGATTCTATATATTTTTAGAACTTCAATTGTACCTACTGATTTACTACCTATTAATATTACCGAATAATCGAGATTAACAACGATCAAATAATACGTCGACGACTGATTATAATCTATAAACAAACTGATTTGCAAAACAATATTGTGTTATCCTACAGTCAGTAGGTTCCTATTATAAAAAAGCTCGCTTATCAGTTACCACTAAAACATATTGGAATCGTTAATTAATACTAAGTAGTTATTCGTTAGCCCACATCGTCCTAATGGCAATTATGTAACACGTTATCAACGCTAATTGGATTATTTTATCTAATCTTATCTAGTTAATCTACTATTTCATTAGTTCTATATTAAAATCTGTCCGGGTGTTCTAGATTTATTAAACGAATTTATGCACTTCACCGCAGACAGAGTACAAAAGACTATGCTAGATTCACAACAAGCCATAAAATGCAAGAAAATAATTATTTGACCGACTTTACTGTATCCAGGAATAGAATAATGGACATCCGCATTTAGATCTAGTTACGCGGATGTTACCAGTTTACAGATATCGTGTACAACGGATTACGAAGCATGTGTTTTTTAAGACACCTGGTGCAGTGAAGTGACAATCTAACATACAGCCCATTTCCTACCGAGTGTAGTCGTTCATTATTTTAATGACATTTATTACATTAATTTATACAACAAACAATATATTTTACCCAGCGAGTTCTCTTGGCCATGTTAACATAGTTTTTTAGAATAGAATGAATAGAATAGAATGTCTTTATTGTATGGAAAACGGGTACATTTTGCGGCTTAATTTGCTGTATACATTGATTCACCGTAAACCTACCTTTCCAGGCATATACAAGGTTTTAATATGCTACTTGTTAAAAATATAATGCCTACCCTATACACAATCACCTAAACATATTCATAATAATAAAATGACTAAAGAGGAACGAAAATAATATGTAAAATTTAAAAGAATTAATTGTCACAGTGATAAAATGTCAGATATTAATGAATGTCAAAAATTACTAAAATCTACTATTATTATCAAATGTCAGAAATTATATACACTATTTATAGTCCATATATTCATTAACACTGTAGAAACACCTTTCAGCGAGCCATAGCGAGTTTTATACTTCGTATACGTATATCTGGGGCAGACGAGTCCTGGAGTGGAAACCGGTGATTAGCACGCTCTGAGTGGGACGCCCCGCCGCCAGAAGGACAGACAACCTGAAGAATCTGGTGGAAGCGGATGGATGCGGAGGGGGAAAGACCGTGTGTGGTGGCGTTCATTGGAGAGGCCTATGTTCATCAGTGGACGTCTAAAGGATGATATGATGATGATGAAGATATATCTTTGCCTAATCCTAAACTAGGATTTTCTCCTGTACTAGGGGAATTAGACAATTACAAAACGACGTACAAATATAACATCCAGACCAGGTCTAACTTGTGCAAATTGTACATAGTTGCCTGTCCCTAGTGGAAATCGAAACCTTTGGCATTCAAATCCAATGACCAAAGCCGCAAATTCAACAAGGCGGTCAATGTACCATATATCAAACCACAGGCTTTTCGGTGTAGGATTTTGAGCCGTATGTAAAGATCACCAACCCGCAATCGCCCCGAGTGATGGGCTAATGGCCCTATATTCCGTTGTGAGGGATGGCTCTATTTGTGCCCAACCAAAGAACAAATATCAACATACAAAGTAGGTATAAAATAAAGTTACCCAGCCCCTTCTGTCTGTATTTTGGGCTAATCTTGCCGCTCACTACTTTCGATCGGGTTTTCATCACCGACTAGTTTATAAAAGTTATTATATCCCACAACTATGTAAAGTTTTTGTTATCCTAAATTCGGAAATAGAAAAAAAAAACTACTGGATTGGTCTGGGTCCAGGGTATTTTCTATTAGCTGTAGAAACACGTCCAGACCATTCAACGTAGAATTTCTGATTCCGAATTTACGATGACAATTGTTTACATAGGATTAAAGCGATAAATCCTATAATAGGGTTACAGCGTTTCCGCTTTTTGTTTTGGTATATACATATGTCCCACGGACGATGCCGGGGCGTACAGCTAGTCATATAGAAGTTCAATTTATTTTAAATATCAATTCAAGCCGAAAAGCTAAAATAGTCACGATCGCTATCGGTTTTCAGGTAGCCCGTACATAATTGATGCAAAGAGCCTTTGCGTCCGAATGGCCCCTTATTTATTTATCATTGGCCCCGTTCTGGGGCACTTTTCGGGACTTTCCCACTTTACAATTCAAGTGAAGTTTTGTCGAAGTTTACCTGAGAAGTAAATAATTTGAAGACACATCCATCTAAAATATCAGTGTTCAAAGTGTTTTTCAAATACGATTTAGGGACATACTATTTGTAACTGCAGTATCAGGAACAGACTAGCACCATTGTAGGTCTTAGTGTAGAAGGTTAATACCGGGTGATTGGTAGCAGCATCGTCTACGCATTGGGCTTCTGCCCGACTTTTTTCTGATCCTCTTGAAGAACCAAGAAGAAGGTGCACCATATAATACAGCACTAAACTAAATATTTACTATTTTTAGAATATTATAACAAAGACTGTATCAGAGACAATATTAATTTAAGTAAGAGACAACATTCTAAAGCTATTAATGTCAGAATAAATGTTCTGAGATGTGTTAACTTTTATGGTGAGCGTACCAGCAGATATGTAGTAACTAAATTATGGAATTCTCTACCGTCAGAATTAAAACATACTTATTGCATCAAATAGTTTGCTAACACAAGATCTTCAGAAAAATTTCTAGTCAGTAAATTAATGTATAGATTACCTGAGCGCTGACAGTAAGTAAATTTGTCATTTAGTACATAAGTAAGTTGTACACTTAGAACTGTGTAAGCCATCTCTTTACAGATTCTAACTACAATTTTAATTTGTGCTAATAAATTTTTTTATTAATCACAAGTCAAATGTTTGTTTCAAAATCAAAAAAATCAAAATATTTATTAGCCATGTAACAGGGTACGTTGCATTTAGCCAGTCAAATTTACAATAATACTTAAATTAACCGTAAATAATTGCAATATGTACTTATAATCTACTTTTCAGTCATCAGACATCGTCATGGAAGTGAAAAGAGAGTTTCTTTTTGGGAATACTACTTTTTCCCCATTATAATCCTATGTTACTAAAGTATTTTCTTATTCAAAAGCTTGTTTAATCAATATACATACTTTAATAACGAATTGTCAACTAAGTGGTATTTTGTCTTGCTTGCTGAAGTAATCAGTTTTATGATCGTTTGAAACAAGATCGAGGTCAAGTTAACAAGTTGAGTTAGTGCAAGGGGACGGGGAAGAGTTAGTTTGAAGGAACAAGAACTTGGTGCGCTCGTATGGAGTTAAGATAGCTGTTCAAATTATATTTATTTTCTTCAGTGTACAACACAACCATAAACCCATGCCCATGTACTGTATTTTATTTTCGTTGGCGCATTACCCGCTAATGTTGTATTTGTGTGAAAACAACAAGAGGAATATAAACAAAAAAATATGTTTGCTGTAAAATATTTAGATTCAATTAAAATTTCGAACCCTTTTTAATTGAGATTCATATCGTTTTTAATTAAATTAAGGTAACATATTATGCACCCCTCGACATGTAAGTAATATAGACTCATATTAAGGTATAGAAATAACGTACTTTCTAAAGCTACTTAAGAAAATTCGACATTATATCGATGCTCTTTAGATACAGTTTCAAATCTCTTGTAAAGTTAAAATACAACATGGTTCAAATGAGAAAACCCTGGGTAGTTCCATGGGGCTTGAGGCTTCTTTAAATATTTTGCAACTACTCGTAAATGTCTTATGATTTTGTAGATAATTAATGAGGCAGCGTTATATCCCCCATCTGCCCTTCATTCCCCCACACCCCTCTTCTACTTTTAAACAACCGCAAACTTGAACCGTTGAAATTTCGACGGCAGTTAAACAAGCCAGATTCATTAAGTCTAACTAAGATATTATATTACCACGAAATACAAAATGCAAATCGCGCTGTTCATAATCGGATTCTATTCAAAGTCGACTGAACTTCAACTCTTAGATGAGATTAGCTCTCTATTTACAGGCATAGAGTGGATTTCAAGGGTTCCCGATATTGGATTTCGGTGGAACTGAACGTTCGGTAGATATCTATCATTTATTTACATGTTTCAGTAATAGAACTCGAGATTATTCGTATGATTGTTGAATACAATACAACCCTTTTGTACTAAGTTCGAATTAACTAAAATGTAGCATCAAACGTAACAAAACTGATATACTTCAATGATATACTCCTCGGAGAGTGACAATCTATCTGCGAGTCCGAAAAAACCTACCACAGCTTTGGAAGAGAAAATGAGTGTCAAGAAACCCGAGAACCTTGCTTGATAGAGCTTTAATATTGGCGAGTTGTGTAAAAAAAATCTATCCAAAACTATCCATCTAATATCTACAATACCAAGGGTCGCAATATATAACGCAGACTTGGCTAGTAGATAAGATCACAATCAAAACAAAACTCAGAGCACTCATATTTGAACTCAAAATGTTCTCAGCAACATTTAATTCAATTTAATTTACCGTCAAGATTCCATGAATCTTATTGTCTTCTCCAATGAAGTTCAGCGTGAAATAATAACATCTCTTTAAAGAATGATCCATTAACTTCTGCTTCGATGAGCTACTTGCCAACCACAAGATATATTTTTAAGCATCTCATTATTAAGAAAAGTTTTCATAAAATATTCCAAAGCTGCGCTTGTTCTTGGGATCCCTCTGTATTTGCTTAGGTCCTCTTTAATCCTGGCTTTTGCCCTCAGGTTCACTTTTTCCCCTCCAAGGTTCACTTTTACCTTATTGTGTCAAAGTTGTAGGTGAGGCTCTTTGCTTCGGTTACTTGGGTGAAAATAAAATTTTACAGATTGTGTCCATACTTGTCAAGTTCAATTATGTAATTCTAATAACACGTTGAAGAATCGGCCTCGTGACCGTCGTCGGGGTAGCTAAGTAAGTTGTTTCGATATCACGTGCAGTTTTAAATTTGATTCTAAAGAGGTATCACAGAAGCCTCTAAACAAGTAAACGCACTGATTAAATATAACACTGTTGCCATGTGGTTTCCGGCTTAGAATAGAGCCACCTCTAATCTACCCGTGGGTGTCGACTAAGGGATTGCTAGGTACGTGAAGCAGAGTTCACCTGTGTATAATAAGATCATTACTGCGATTACCAAGACTTCTGCCAAGCGTGGTGATTATGACAAATCCCCCAATGGACAGCCCACCAAAAGTGGTATTCTATTGGAGAAGCTTATGTTCAGCAGTGTGTTTCAACTGATGATGAAATATGACAGTTAATAATCAGACAATTTCATACCATTACATATAATTTTTATGATATGGAGTCTTACTTCATGGTGCCTGTAACCTATGGATTGCTGCGAGCAACAGCCTAAGGCTACAAGTAAGTTGTGAACCCTTAAGATTTGGTTGGAATTTCACTTTTAACTTTTAATTTAACTTACGGCAGAAATGAAAAGAAAAGGGTTGCATAGTAACTGAAACAGAATCCACATTAGGTACGTACGACTCCTTCTACGACAACCAAAAGAATGTTTCTTGTGTCTCATTTAATGTAATAATGACTGGCAGTAAATTCATATCGAAACGAATATTTAAGACGCCATACTCATCCACTTACCGCTAAGTTATTTTCATTTATTTTAGTTTAAATATTGAAACAAATTATTAACAATTCGTGTCCTATGATAAATGACCAAGTTCTCTCTAATTTTTACTTTACCGTCATTAAATAAGGTGCTGGGCCTAGTCACTTAATTTGAAATGTGACTGGGATACACAAGGATTTAATTTATTATCATAACCTAATGTTTGACCGACGTTACCTACGTTCCAATGAATTTTACCGTAGTATCCAAATAATCAGTCGATGTCAACTTAAAACGTAATTCAGATAGCATTACAACAGTAAAATAATTTATTCATTCGCATATATTGATCTGTAATTACCTCGAGCGATCAAACAATTTTAACGTCATTAATAGATTCGTGTAGAGTTGTGGAAAAAGATTTCGAGTGAGTTTTCTCACATCATCAATTTTATTCGAGCGACACGTTGTCATTTGACCTTCTGTTTCCAGTCGGAATGGACTCGTTGCCAATTTATTGGAACATCAAAGCGGTGCACAGTCAAATAAAAACGATCGATCGATTTAAACATGAAATAGGTATATATGAGTTATGTATTTATTTACAAATTAGCATCTGCCCCGCGGCGTTGCCTGTATCTAAAAATTTTGAAAAAATATTAAGTAATAGAATGGTGAATTACCTATTCAGTTTTCATTTTTTGAAATCGGATTACTTTAAATATTATGTATATACAAAAGAAAGTTATATTAGTGTAGAGGTGTAAACTGAGGTAATGGAAAGCGGCTGTGTGGTAAGTCACGGAGTTTCTCGCTGTGTAGGCCTTAACTAAAACTCTAACAGAAATCCCCTTGACCTATAAGGCTTTCATAACCGTTTTAAACTCTTACCATTTTGACCGGTAGTGACTGAAGCAGTAACGTAATTATTCCGGTAATAAATGGAAATAGGTAAATGGGTTACTTACTATATCAAATGATTGACTTATGAGAATTTGGTTACGTTAAATATAAATAAATAGGTTATATTTTTAATGCAGTTTTATTATATTTATTATAATAACTTTAACCAGCTAAGCTATTGTAAATATATATCGGACAGGCCGAGGACAGAAAGTCTGAAAAAATTTCGTACACTTTTCCAGACAATTATATCATAATTCATAACCTTCAGTTATACTTTTGCGAGTGTAATTAACAGAAAACCGACGATATGAAAGTAGTTGACCGACTGACTAATAATAACAGAACCTAGGGAAATCGTAAAGTAATTATCACTAGTTAGAGACATATAGTACATTTTATTTATTATATATTGCTATTTCAAAGCAAGAATATAAGATGATTGACAATATGAAAGTTCTTTACCGACAAACTAACTGAACCTAGGGAATATCGTAAAGTAATTATGACTTGCTAGATACATTTTCAATACATTTTATTTATTGAAGTAGCAAGAATAGGTGGGTGGGGACCATCTAGACGGATCCTGCATTATCCCTCTATCCATCCTCCTATCTAATAACAAAATCGATTTTGCAACTTCCTTCGCTATTTATGTGTAGGCGCCTTGTTAAAATTCATAGATGTGCATCTGCGCGAAAAGTGTAAAGATATACACTGAGATAAATGTATCTACCCCTTGATTTAATAGGAGTTCTAAGCAATTAACCAGATATCTCCGGCGTCCAAATTTAAGAATTAACAGGAAACTGATTCATTAACTGAAATTGCTTGGATGCTGCTTGATATACTACCTACTATAGGTCCCCACAATGAACCAGCATGGTAATAGATATCACAATAAGTATATAATTCAGGGATAAGATCAGCATCCTGGTAAAATGTTAGTAATACTGAAAGTTCCAAAGATAATTTTGCCTTATCCAAAATTCAATTTCTCTCAATGTAAACACGTTAAAACATTAGCCTCCTTTGCTTGCGAAATCGGGTAAAGAAAGCAAGATTTGGTTGTCTGGATGTAATTAGTCTTAAAAATATCTGCAAAAAAGTTTATTTTCCTTCCACGTTGCATCAACCAACTACTTTTATGATAGTTAAGAATCAAAAGTCCGTATTAAAAAGATTCAAGCATCTGGCGCCTGGTTATGGCTACTGCAGCAATTTATCATAATATTGTTTACCTTTGTATATTTATTTAACTGCGAAGTAGAGTCGGCAAGATTTCTGAAACTTTATTCGTTGTAATTGTGTTAGTAGAGCTCGAAATAGATGCATATAAAACTTTGATACTTCGGCGGAGCACTGGAAATAACCAAACATTAAATAATATAATATGTGATATAATTATCAGCCTGTAAAAATCGATTATTGGAGGTGCGGAATGAACAAATTGTAAATAATGGGTGTTAAGTTCTTTTTCATAGGTAAGTCATTTTCAAAAAGCAGTTCTGCGTCTCTTTCTCTATTTTAACGAGTTTAATGGTTTTTATGACATTTGACATGATGATATGAAGGGACTTTGAACCGTTTTCAAGATATATAATTTTTTTGGTACCTTGAAAAGTAGCATTATCTAAGTTTTATTAAAAGATTGGTAACTTTTTACTCTCCAGTATTTTTTTTAATTTCTACTAACGTGGTACTTGAATAAGTTCAAACGCTTAAGAGCGACGATATTGTACTATACAATAGAGTGCAACATTTGAAAACGTATTTTTGTACTTATAAGTACCTACGAAAATACAGTCGCAACTAAGCTGCCTCATACATAATATATCCTGCTCATCAGGTGGTCGATTTCCGCCCAATCTTTATTCACCATTGAGTCTTATCTTGTTCATTCGTAGGCACAATAAGGGCAAGTAAGAAAGTAAGAGCATAATTAGAAATTCAACAAAAAAGCTTCAGAGCTTTTAAAGTTATGGAAAAATGTGTGAATATTTCCGACAATTATTTTATCGTTTGTAAAATCTCAAGTTATGTCACAGGTACAGGCATTATCAATATCAACATCAAATCAACATCTACTATTATTGCCAGGGGTCGGATATTCATGGCAAATATTGAATATCATAGAGATTTCATGTATATAGATAATAAAACAAAATATATATATAAACAAAACAAATCTTTCGGTTTCAGATAATTCTCATAAAAAATACATTTCACTTACTGAGAAAGGAATTTTCATTTAAAATAAAGTAAAATTAATGTTCTTCTTAATATCATAATCTGTATTATTACAGTAACACTTTCTTCTGTTTTATTATAATAGTTATGGAATCATGACAATTCACAAATCAAAACATAAACAAATAAAATCATTTTCTTCTTAAAAATAACTGTTTCACTAGTAATAAAGAAATTCATAAACATCTTAATATCAAGCGAATGAAAAATACGCGCACCTGACTGCAGCATACATGGGATTGTGATAACAAATAAAACATAGTGTAACAATATCGACATCTTTCAGAGTCGATAAATTTGAAATCCCTACTACGTTTAATTTTTGCCATGACAACATGAGTCCTGGACATTATACAGGGCCTTCATGCGCACCACGATTTATTCATCCAGGTTCTCAGAAATCTTCATCACGCCGAAATCAGTCATCTTTAGGTCGGCGGTCTACCTGGCAGGTTGGGGTCCCACGTTACGCCAGTTCTCCAAATCAGAATTCGACTGTCCTAACAATCATGAGTTCTTTGATGGATATATCAGTACATAATATTGTTATATATTATATAGTACAACTAAATATTTTTTGAGATATGTCAGTTCTTTACCGACACGCGTCTAGCAACAAATTTCTAAAAGGCTGTAGGGTTGGTCCATGAATACATACGTAAATAAGTGATTATGTGCTTCCAGTGAAAAAAGAAACTAACTTAGAAATGCTGCTTTTCAGGAAACCAAATTTAAGATTTTTAATAATGTTCTGATTTTTTATTACTTGAAAACGGTTTAATATTCTTTCAAATTCAAATTCCTTAAAAAGACCATTAAAAAGTTTTGAAGAAAAAAATCAAAACATTATTAAAAATTAAGTGTGGTTAAATTTAATCTCCCGGCATTTTCTCCGCTAAATTGCTACTTTTCACTGGAGGCACAGAATTGCTGACTATTCTCAATTAACATTAGTTCTGGCGTTTACATTAACGACTATCTAATCTTTGGTTTCAGTTCTAACCCAACGACTCAGTTAATTGGTTTTGTCAAACTCTAAACTAATTTGGTTAAGTAGGTAAGTAGAACAACATACAACGCAGTATTTTGTTTGTTTTATCGTTTCTGCTTGTTTGTTTTTTACGTAATAGGGCATCATAATATCTTTCGTACCCAGACCCCCGTATAGAAACGCGTCTGTTTATCAATCTGTCAACGCCCACTGTTGAACATATGCCTTCTCTCATGCGGTAGTAATTCTCATTAGGGCTACGCTCTGGGCAAATGTGTTGGCAACTCCATAGTACTACAATATAGTAGTATGCCTTACAGTCCAGTACTAAACTAAACCTTACAGTACTTTATACGATAATTACAGGTAATAAATACTTTTCAACGTGTGGCAGATACGTATACTTACGTAATTCATATCTAAATTCCTATGATAACAACAGTATTCAGATCACAGATCGTTGACTCGAATAAAATGTGAATCTATTCTAAGAGTTGATTACTAAATCTAAAATGATACAAAAATGAAGAATTTTGGCGTGATTAATTCATTTTCGAGTTCAGAAATACACCTGTTTATGCCACGGATGATGCAAACTTCTAAAAATATAACTTTACATTTGTCCGATTATTTTGACCAGTTTGTCCAATAGATCATTTTAAAATTCCGTCGAAATATGCATATATCCTTTAGAGAAGCAGAGATTCCGTATGTCTGTCTGTATGTTAGCAAAGTGCACGTCGAATACAATGTGCGAGTTCCATCAATTAATATTTTTCCTCTGAATTTTCTCACCATTGTTGTCAGCAAATTATACATACAATGTTCCAAATTGTAGCCCAATCGCTCTAGTAAGTTTCGAGTTACCCGGCAGACGAACAGACAGAGAAAAAACCCAAAAATGTATCCATTTTGATGAAACCTTAAAAACGCAATACTCTAAAACGTATCGTAAGTAGTAAAATAGGTACCTACATTTTTAACTTATGTACGAGTACAGCAACTCCTTTTTATTGTAAATAGGTCACACGTGAACACGCAGTGGTAATCTTTCAACGACTGCACGAATGTTTTCATATGCAAATGTTTATTGTTGCTGACGTTACACGTCTTCAGAGCACGTCTATATTCGCTCAGAAGTGGGCCACTTTTATGGAATTGCTCTGCGAACCGTACCCACGAACTGACTGAGATAAATTGTAAGGTTGGCTCTATACCTACGTGAGTTTACCTTTTTATCATAAAACATATATTGTATTTGACTATCTTATTGTTATATATAGCCTAAAATAGAACAATGGCTCACTAAATAATAGCTGAAATTGGTTAAACTAAAATATGTGTTCATTTAAAGTAGGAACCTATTAAATTATAGTATGGACCTGCGTTGCCGAAACGTGGACATTAACAGTGGGACTAGTCCGAAAACTCATTCGCTCGACAGGCTATGGAAATAGCTATGGTCCACGGAGTTTCTCCAAAGGACAAGATCTGAAGTGAGGTGATCCGCCAGAGACTTCGAAGTAGTTCAAAAAGTTAGTACGTTGAAATGGCAGTGGGCTGGTCACATCTGTCGGAGAACCGATTACCGCTGGGGTAAATGAGTTCTCGAGTAGAGACCGCGACTAGGCAGGCGTAGTGTGGGATGCCGCCTGGCTAGATGGAGCGACGATCTGCTTAAGGCGGCTGGCTTGGGAGAGGCCTATGTCCAGCAGTGGACTCTTTCAGGCTGATGATGATGACATTAGGAACAGGTTTGCATGTAATTTTCCTCACAGAACTTAAGAATGTATGTACTACTTTTTGGTGTAATTAGTTTTTTTTAAATTAAATATTTCTATATTTTGTAGTAAAGTTTAATAATCATTTAGTACAGAGGTATATTTTTATTCTGTGGTCAAACTTACCTCAAACAATCAGAGCTTGATATAACAACTAGATTTTTGTTCACACAACAATAGCTGCTGAAACAAAATTCTTTATCACACAAAAAAAACTGAAAAACCTTCACTGAACTGAAATTTAGACTAAATGCACTGCAGAAAACGTTGATTTTAGTTTATTCACAGCGGTTTTAATTCACGATTTTGAATTAAGATTCGGCGGTTTTCGCGTTGGTAGATGGCGCGGCGGTCGCGTCCGTCGCGGTACGGAGACGAAGGTAGACTGCGGGCGGCCGGAGGTGAGGGAGGGGCGCGGGGGGTGCGCATCCGCCCGCCCTACGATCTGGGAAACGCAATACCTTGCATACAAACCCATTAATTCCAGCCTCTCTACAACCTGTGGCCTATTTTATGCTCAGTTAAAGTGGTCCAGGTAAATATACCGATCGGTAGGCATTCGATCTGTTTCTTCGTCATGGAATAGCAAATTAATGCGAAAAGAAAACGCTGTTTTCGTAAATGATGTATTTTTGAAATACAATAGTATTGCAACAAGCTTTTATAGTTAAACAAAAAATAAATACCTACATTATCTAGAAAAATAAATACATAAAAAAGATACTTAGATACCGGTGACTTTATCGTTTACAGCAATCTCTCCCGTGCAACATTATAACGAGTAATTCAATAGAATAGTTTGATACAACTTTGATACAACTTTGTTAGTATATTTCATTCCATATACACTATAGTAATATGAAAACAAACGCATTTACGTCTCGAAAACAAAATAAATAATAGTTAATGGACCTCAAAGTTTTAATGGTAATAAAACCCAGTTTTTGGTGCCCTTTCATATACAAGTTACCGAAATAGCATTGGTTTTCGTATGACATTGGTTTGGAATGAAATATACATAACAATATTTATTTAGATTTTTTTATAATAATTGTCACCTTTTTTTAAGACAATTATTTAAGCAATACAAGATTCCTATTGACTCAAAATGGGGTTTTAGATGATGTTGGTAGACTGTTAATCAAGGAAGCTATTCAAGCGCTAAATTTATTGCGCGAAATCTTAAAAAAATATGAAATTTAGATAAGGCAATAATAATGTAAAGCAAATTAACATATTTTGTTGAAGCACTTATGAAATATGTCTTATATCATAATAAGTAACATATGAACATATAGAAAATTGTAATTAGAACTTATCTAGCATTGCAATATAATATTCCCCGCTAATAAATTCTCTTATCTTTACTCATAAATAAGACGTTAAATACTATACGGAAATAAACGTCTTAGATATAGATATACATAGTTTATAACGTAACATACTATTTAGTTTTATTGGTATAGGTTTACTAAACGTTAAGATATAAAAGATAACGAATAGCACTGACAGATTTATAATGCGTTTGATCTAGTGGATAGTGTACACCGAGATGCATTATTGATTCATTTCGCCGCATGCAAACATAAGTTTGTAGTGTGGGGTAATTATAGTACACACTGTGTGTTCCCATACGTTAGCTATTGTTATCTTTTGTATAGAATGCTAAATATTTAATTAAGTATGCTATCAACAAAATTCTCTTGACATCGCCTGCTCCTTCTCACGATAGGATAGCAACGTATAATATCAATTCAAGGGTACAGTAACATTGTAAGTACTTTGAATGTAAGATGTAAGTTCTATGTTTTATTGATCAATAAATAAATTAAATAAATAATAAAAAAATTATGCACTTGGTGCTCTGCTTGCTTAGAGTACGTAGTAGCATTTAGGGTTCTCTGCTTAAGGTTCTTACATAGACAATTCAGGTTTCCAGTACATACAGAGAAACCGGTACAGGTCGATGCTATTCGTCGAAGATAGCCAATAGTAAACTCATAGAAGTGAGGTTTCTAAGGACTCTGTGGTTCTAGCTTCAGCCGCGTCGAAAACCATAGTTCGATAACCAGTAATCTTGTTTTATAACCCAGTTACGTAGAAAGAATTTTTATTCCTGCTTGAGAACTGAGTACCTACCTAGGTATCTAGAAAGAATTTCTATTTCCGTTTGAGAACTACAAGAATTTTTCATTTCTCTGAAGAATTATTACTTGTTATTCCGTTTAGAGAACAGCAGAACCAACCCAAAGTGAAATGAACCATGTTCCGAGGAAACCTGAGTTTTCCTTTGTGGATTAAATTATCACTTTTAGTAGAAGCTAAATAGATGGTACAAAAAATAACATGGAGTACAATTTCCTTTTTTATTGAAACAAATGACCAATTTTCAAATTGTTTAAAAAAATTTAACAAATTCTGACAGAACTTAGAATGTAAATAAACATAAATTACAACTTCTTTAGATAACTAAAACGAAATAAGCAACCAAAACATTAATGCAGGATAAACATTATTGCAGTTTTCTTAAACAGCAAATAGAATATTTTTCTGGAACTGGACTTACAAAATGGATTAGATACATGAATTAAGTCTTACAGGAATTAATAACATACCGTAAAAAAAAAAACTAGAGCGCCATATTTTTGGCGCAAGTAGATAAATGATTCTATATAATTCTGATCCCTGCTTATCAAACAATAATTGGTTATAATCAACGATCTCTATGTACTACTAGATGGAGCGTTCCAAACAATCGCTTTGTTCCACGCAAGTAGCCACAACTCTTTCACATTCACTTTGAAACTTGTGCAGTTACACTCAGAACATTTAAATATTTACTAAATATTGACATTATTTAACCGTAGCGTCAATATTTAGTAATATTAAATGTTCTGCGAAGTTTCATTGTGAATGTGAAAGAGTTGTGGCTACTTGCGTGGAACAGAGCGATTATTTGGAACGCTCCATCTAGTAGTACATAGAGATCGTTGGTTATAATACTTTGGTTTTCTACGCGGTTGAAGCGGATGAGTGAGATCGTGCATGTTTTTGGGAACAAAATAAATCACACCGCAACAATTGACAGCAGAATGTTCGGGTGTGTGTACCTTTTTATCATTTGTTTTTTTATTCCTATCCACTACAAACAAACCCCATCTAAATTACAATAGACACGTTAAAAATAAGGTTCCGTACAATAAATAACACTGAAAGGGAATTTTAATGCTAATTTTGCGGCTCCTAAGAGCACACCCAAACCACTGTAATACGACCTTTAGGCAGGATCTGTTTTTAAATGTTTACTATGAAATTGAAAGTTTTCGGGAGTCTTTATTGGCTGGCTGTTAATCGCGATTACTTTAGCATAATAAAAGTGCTATCGAGGAGGATAAAAAGTTTGACTTTCTCTTCAACGCCTCTTGAATTATTTATTCAGGAAAACTGTTAAGTAGTGTTCGACCTAAGTTTTGCGTTCGGATTTCATTCTGGGTACTTTCAGTGAAAAGCCGGTCTCGGTGTTCGTTAATTTTTGCCCAAAACCGAAATAGTGGGATTTACTTGGGGCTGAAGGAGCGGATATACTATTGCACAAAAATTATCCGGAAGTTTTATACAAACACACACACACACACATTCACCTCCACTTACACACACGCCCACGCACTGACGAGTGCTCTCTAAAGCTGTGAACACACTATCGGACGCGTCCGTCAGCCGCAGCTTATGGTCGCGGCATAATGGTATCTGGATAGTACATTATACACTAGACACTGTGCACACTATCGGACGTAAGTCGCGAACGCGATCTTGAGCGTTCGGACGTCCGAGTAAAATGTGGGCTACCGGATACCGAACAACCGTGCAGACTACTCAGACGCGTCCTTCAGCCGCGGCTGACGGACGCGTCCGATAATGTGTTTGCAGCTTAAGTCGTTCTATCTAGTCTGGATATGTCAGTCTAGATCATCCCCAGCTCCTGCTACTACGCACATTCTCTAGACATTCTGTGTCATCATTCCTTTATTTAAAAAGTATTCTCCATTCTTTTGTTTAAACTGAACCAAGTTTCACCAAAATTAGTTCAAACGTTACGGCGTCTAATCAACAGACCAGCAACCAAATTAACGTCCATATTTTCGGTTTTATATATTTTTAATTAATTTAAAAAAACTTTTAATATTGAAAATTAAAATCACACTAAGGAGTACCGGACCCACATTTTGGCAGAAACATCTTAAAAACTGAATTGTCGGTGTTTCGATACAAAAAAATATTTAACGCGTCTCTACTCTCAAGTTTATTGGCTGAGAGGAAACGTGGGTTGGGTTGAATATTTAATGCATTGTGTAATTTCAGTCGGCTTTGACTTTGAGAAAGTTAAAGTTATGAAAAATGACCTTGTTGTTCATCAATCATTAAGCTGGACAAAGACTCAACTTGTACTTCAATAATAAATAACTAAGCCCATTGTAATTGATGTAATATACTTGTCGGCACGTAAGCTGAGCTCTTTATTAATTGAAAACTAAAAGTGGTGATAGTCAGACAGAACCACTATTAGCAGTCTTTTCGCGACTGTTTTTACCTACCTGCGCAAGCGAAGGCACCCTGCTGCCAGTCACCCAGCCTGGCAGGTGATCGTCAGACGAAGTCTGTTGGATAAGGGTGGCTTGGCCACCGTGAGAGGTCGGTGCGGCTCGAAGGTGCAGTCAAACCACGATGACAGTTGAAGGCTAATAATGTATTTATTTACCTATTTTCATGATATTATATTACTCTAATACAATGCACACAGTTTTGATTCATCATCATCATCATCAGGTTATTTTTGTCTCCACTGCAGGACCACAACCCTCTCTCATCTGCTGGAGACAGACGGAGGATTCGGCCTACACTCCCCGCGCTGGCCAGACGGGTTGGGGAGGCCTGATTGATGTTTTATAATGTATTCCCTTAGTCGCCTTGTACGACATCCACGGGAAGAGTTGGAGTGGTCCTATTCTACTCTACCGGAAACCACACGGTTTTGATTATTGAGATGTATTGCAGAGCAGAGTAGTATTTTAAGTAAATCATTGTTTTTGCTGACTGTCATGTTTAACGGTCACGTTTGAACCGGGTATCATCTTATCGAGACTGGACATTTTACGACTTTGACGTAACACTCCGAATCGAGAATATACATAGGTACGTCCAGTTTTCTCAAACGATCTAACCTATTTATTTATACGACTATCGTTCATAACATCCTTCCATGTCCTTCTGACCATCGTCCTTATTTAAGGACCAAGTAAAGTAACGCTATTTGCGTCTCGGAAGCATGTACGTGAAAGGCACACAAGCAGCAAAAACCAGTATGTATATAATACCATGTAAACTTGTCAGGTCACTTCGAAATACCATCTATTGATTATTTTGTTTTCCAAGCGCAAATGCGTTTGTTTTCGTATGCAATTCAGTAAAGTACACTTTACTTGTTCCTTCGTTCATCCATTTATTCTTCCGCTCGTTCTTTTACAGTATTTCGTATCATTATTGACAATGTTTGCTTTAGCAGCTTTCAACATGGCGCCTGCAGATTAACAAGGCTTCTGCCGTTAGCGCCGCAGTAACAATTTTCCATCAAATTCCAATCATTGTCGGCTTCCGTTATAATTCCCTTGTTTTGCATGCTTCACTTTATTGTAATCTACAGGGTGGGAAGAACGAACGGGACCTGGATGGAAAGTGCCTTTTCCCTTTACTATTAAAAGTAGGTAGAAGTTCATTAAAAATTTGTTTAAAGTTTTCCACACTCGGGAATCGAAGCGATACAATTGCGAGAAAATAACACTTGTGATTTTATGACAACAATCGATAGAAGCAATAATAAGATCAAATCTTTCTAATAAATATTAGAATAAAATAGAAATATTATTTATCAAGTAAATAAGATTCACTTTGTTAGAATCACCTGATACTATTTAGTAGTAAATAATAATAATTACATTTTAAATAAATATTTTTTTATTCGGTACGTAGAACACATCCGCGCCAATGCACTCGATATCGCGCAGCAATGATTCACAGGTACGAGCAGTCGAGCCTGTGCGCGATCATGTTCAGGATGCTATTGTGTAACAACCTACATAAAATAACAACCTACAAAGAATAAAATAATTTTTTCTTTATAATTTCTCTGATACTATAGTTTATTATTTGATTGTATCAATTCGATTGCCGGTTGAGGCAAGATACTTTTACAATGCAATTTTACTTACTTTTAAAAATAAACTAATGTTTTCTTTAAGTGAAATTTACTATCTTAAGTAGTTAAGGTACTTTCTATCCAGGTGTCGTTAGCTCTTTCCACCCTGTATATTGGAACAGGTAACATTTAGATAGGTACCTAGCTATAGTTTGGTTGAGATGAGCCTTTGACATCTATTGGGGCCGCTGGATGACTTAGTTTGATGAAATATGTTTGGGAATATTAGTTGCAATTATTAGTTAGACACATGAACTTTGAAATATAGCCACATGCGTGTCACGCAGTATCTCCGGAGCATGTCATGAATATCAAATTCACATTCACCTTAGACCAAATCAGAATGAAATATTGTACACATAAAATCCTAAGAATCTTACACGGAAATGAATCGTCTAAGTAGGTATAGTAAATTACATATTTATTATTATTATGTAGGTATTAGTAGGGTAATTGGTGATTGTAAATATGGCGTGGGGAGTTAGACAACACGGGTACGTATAGCGCTAGCGCAGTCCCTCCATAGACAAATTAGGATGCCGCGTCGAGCGGCGCGAGCCAGACGAGTGCACCAGAGCCTATACAACATTTTCCGCCAAAAAATTAAAAAAGGCACATCAATACATTGTGTTATTTATCATATACGTAAACCTTAATGTACATCGATGTACACTATGATAAAGCTTTGTATATATGCTATCTGTTATAAGTACAGTAAACATAAAAAAAAATCTATTTTGTGAATAATTTTTCTCGCGGGCTCAGATGCGGGCAAAACGGGTAGTACCCTTATTACCCGCTTAGTTATTTTGCTTTAATGCCAGGCTTCAATTTAATACAGACTGGCTGCGAACACAACTTCGTACGCGCAGCTCCCTCCTTTTCTCCCCCACCTCCCTTACTCCGCCCTTCCGCCTACTCTTCTCCTTCCGTTTCCTGCTTTCCTTCTTCTCCCTTCTCTTTCTTCCACTCTCCCCTTCTCTTCCACTTTCGCTCCCTTTCACTTCCCCCTTTATCTTCTCCCTAGACTTTCATGACCACCCACCTCCACTTTTACCTATTTCCAAAATCTTGTTCGCACTCATATGCAGTGAATGCTTATTTTCAAAATTATAAATCGGTATAACTTTTGAGTGACTAAGCCGATTGTGCTGAAATAAAGACTTAATGTTACTCCAAGTTAAGCTCTGTTTTTCTGTAAACTTCATCAGAATTGGTTCAGTAAATTTTACCTGATGCGCACACAAATACAGACAAACAGATAAACTGACAAAAATTACTTATCCTACATCCCCTAAATATATTTTTCCAGGTATTTTTTTATTCGATTAACTTTAAGAAAACAGACAAACAGACGTAGACAGCCACAAAGATCAGAAACTTTGACAATCCAATAAAAATTAAACAAAATTATAAATTAAAAAAATCACAAATAAATAAAGTTAACACCCAAATGCGATCAACATCCAGACAAAAAAACTTGAAAACCTGAAGCCATCATCATCTGGACAAGGAAAAAGGAAGAAACGTGATAAAACCAAAGATACAGAAAAAGATAATAACTTTTATTGGAATATATGCAGGCAAACATATATGAATCCCCCGCTGAGCACTGGATTCATGTTCACAGTGTCAGGAATGGTCTCATGAGTCATGCTCTTCTTACAATGAACATGGATCCTATTTCTGTGTTCTTTGCTTTGACTAGGACTAAGCTTAGATGTTGCACTATTTTTGCCCGCCTAGAGTACCCGTTTTACCGACCCCCTAAGGGCAAAACGGGTTAATCTCAGATTAAAAAAAAAGTGTTTAAATATGTTGGTTATTTGTTTAATTATTTATGCTGATTATAATAGCTGAAGAAGTGGTGGTCACCTATGTTCATTTTGTTTATTAAATTTATTATAATTTATATGGATTTTAATGTGTCAACCTTAAAGGGCCCGTCTTGCCCGACCTTCCCCTAGTCTCCTCGACTGTATAACTTCCTGCAAATAAAATTGCATGCATTGAAATAGGGACAAAATCCGATTTAAAAAAAAAGAATTGGTTGAGATTACCCTTCAGATAGTACCAATTTACTTGAGAAGGGAACAACTAAGGCATGAAACGTCTTTAATTCCCAATTTGCATATCGTTACGACTCTGGAAGACTTCAATTGTTTGCCGCCGGCTCAGCCGCCGCGCAATTGTCCAAATTCCATCATGCTAATTATACAATCCAAACTTCAATATAGGGATTGTCCATATATTATGCATCCCCATTATACCCCTCTATCTTACTGTCAAACTCACACCAGTGACGTCATATAGGGCGCCATCAAGAAGTCACACCATTGCAGAATAGTTTTGAACTGACGTTCCTATAGGAATATTCGCCCTATGTCTTATCTTATACATGGGGCCGGGTATACCCAGCAACATTTCAACCCTGAAAGATCTTCGTGTCAGTCCTTATAATGAACCTGGGGCAACTCTACGATCATGACGCTACATCGGCCCCGCGGTTACACACACTGATAATCTTAGTTTACCGTTTGAGAGATCGTCAGTAAATTTGAGAAATATTGCAGTAAGATTATTTTTACATAATACTAGTATTTTATTTATCAATTAGACTACAACTAACTCCATGGACCATATTTTTTTTTTTAAATAAAATCTTTTGACTGATTATATATTTCATCTTATTTTTATCTGTGTGTTGTCTCGCAATCTGACTCTGAAATGCCGCATCCAGAAGTCTTCCTTCGTAAAAATGTTAATCTTTAGTCAGGACATCTCTCCACGAACGCTTTGATCATATTGGACCTTGGCTTTCAACCTGACGTATCCCACTCCACCATATTGGATCTAAAATCGATTATTAGAAGATAAGAACCCTCTCCCCCTGTCAAAGTATAACGTTATATATGAATGACACCCCTTGTCGTAAACTCCAATTTCTATTGAAAGAGCCCTCATAAATTTCTGATTTCGTTAACAACTTGTAGGTACTGAATATTTTCTTCTATCAGCTGTTGTCTAATAAAATATCGAATATACCTATATTCTAAAATTTATTACAATATTTTTAATACCTACTTACTGTCATTATAGACCACCAAGTCTTTCCTGACTTTTTTTTCTATTCGAACTATTCACATGCAATTAAATAGTTATTGCAACTGATTACTATAATATTTATATTATACGAAATATTTATTTATTTAGGCATCATGTTAAAATCAAAGTCAAAATCCTTTATTGTACATGCATGAGTATACACTTAGTTTTATACACGCCATTTTTTATTGACTACACGGCTTCCTAAGTGTTACATGGTATATAGGTATTCATTTGTCTAATCCCTAACTAGGGCTTTCTTCTGTACCTGCTATGGGAATTAGACAATAGGAATTAGAAGACAGTTCACAAAATAACACTTAGACCGGGACCTACTTATGTTTAGTGTACAAAGTTGTGCGTTCCCACAGTAGGAATAGGACCTACGATCTTTGGCATCTCGAGTACACCACTCAAGCAACTAAGCCAACGATGCGGAAGTAAAGTGAAAAAATGTCTAAGTTTCCTCGTTTATGTTAAAGTTGGTCACGGCGAGCTTCGGTTACCCGCCCGCCTTTCTTTTGTTGCTAACCCCGCCCTGAAAGCCTTTGCGGGTAAGCGTTTCCACAAAACGCCTGACCTATTCGCGACGTCCATTGTATACTTAGAACACACTCTATGTTCGTTTTAACCACTAGGTATAAATCAACGATGTTTCTCTTAGTTATGCTGGTAAAATCTTTAAACTTTTAACCAGGCACTTTTTCTAATTTTATATAATACCAAAGATAATATATACTAGAAGATAATACTAAGGGAAATCAAGGCTCATTTAACATTTTAAGTAATTTTAAAGGATCACATAAACATTTTTAGTAATCGTGAAAATAAATATTTTTGCTAGAAACTTGTGTAAGTGTGTCACCGGGCAGGAAACTAGTAAATCAATAAAATAGAGTTGTAAATCTTTGAACTCTAAACGGAAAGATCTACTAAATCCTTATTTTCCATAAGGGCTATCATAACACAACATATTGCTCGGGTTTGGGCCTCCAGGCCATCAATCTTGCCTCTGGACGGAATCTCGATTGCTGGCAATAAACATGTGTATATGGCATAGACTCTATGTTTATGCCATAGAGCCTCTAACAGTTCTAACAGGCACAGTCAGTGGTTTGCCACATTAACGACGTCAATCGTTTGCATGGCTCTGACTGCATACTGTCAAGAGATCACACTTTCTTAGTAACTAATCTTTTTTTTTTATTTGTAATTAACTGACTATAATAAATTCATTGTTGTTAGGGTTTCTTCAAAACGGATGTCTGCATATCTGTCTGTTTGTTGAAAACTAAATATTCCCCAGCAATTATGGTTTCCCAGCTTAAAATAGGACCACCCACAATTTTCCCGTGGGTTTCGTACCAGGGATTGCACCAGGGACGGGCAGCAGCGTTCTCCTGTGCATATTAAGATCATTATTGAGATCAGTAATCCACCTGCCAAGAGTGGTGATTATGGCAAATCCCCCAATGGACAGTCCAACTAAAGTGGCATTCTATTGGAGATGCTTATGTTCAGTAGTGGACGTATTTCGGCTGATGATGTATATATATTTTCTTAAACCACATTCCGTGCCAACTGTATACACCAAGCAGTACTTAAATGTATAATTAGGACATTGGCTATCGGGAGTAAAAATACTCTCTGATTAGTTCACGACGACGGAAGCTCGACAGACTTAACTGCGACAAAACTATGAATCGAAGACGACAGGACTGAACTTCGACAAAAAACTACTTCGTCTGAAAGATTAAAAAGATATTATGGGAAAGGTACGTCTATTATACAAGAAGTAAAAATATATATATAATGAGCCAGATAGCTATAAGGATGCCAACTGACAATAAGGTAAGTCAGCGAATTGTTAAGCGCGCATCCAATGTGAGGGTACCGTCCATTTCCTTCAAGGAAAACAAATTTACGAAAATTCCGAAAAATATATTTTTTTATGCATTCTCCCATCTCATCCCGTCATTACCGGGCATACACTGAGAAAAAAATAAGTAGCCCTCCTACTTACATAAGGATAAAAATATACCACTATTACGTAAGTAGCCGCCCCCATTAAAAATGGTGTCGCCTACAACTGATTCAGTAGCCGGCCACATTATTACGTAGTGTGGTTACTTAGTAATGTGGCCGGCTACTGAATCAGTTTCAGTTTCAGTTACTTACGTAATAGTGGTATATTTTTATCCTTGTGTAAGTAGGAGGGCTACTAATTTTTTTCTCAGAGTATATATATGTACATATATTTTCTCAGAATACATATATTAATGTTCCTTATTTGAGCTCAATCGGTCCAGTAGTTTTTAAGTATTTGGCAAACAGATCGAGGAACAATAAAGTTTATCTAATTCATACAACAACAGAAAAAAAGATTTTAATACTATTTAATTTTATTCCCGGCTGCATTCCTTCTACAATCTATGGAAAAAGTGGAAAGTAAGTTGCCGTTAAACTTCCACGGCTGAATGACATGGGTCTCTCATACACTTTGATGATATAAATTTCACTCATCCAAGGGGCAAACTTTTTGGCGGCCGTCCAATGTAAATTAATTTTGTTCTGTGCTTTCGCCTTTGTAAGAAACTTTTATGTCTGGCCGATCTATGGAAAGTATGCGAACCGTACTGTGATGGCTTTTTGAACATGTCCGATGAATAAATTTTCTTTTACATGTTTTTCTTAAAGTCTTTGAAGGTTTTCTGAGCATTAAGTGAAGCGTATTTAATGGCACCAGACACCTCATGTTGTACAGTGATTTTGTTTTGTTTTTATCAAATCTTCATCAAGCAGATTAAATAGATACATTGCATGACACAAGTCAACAACACACAGAAGTTAAAAACTTAAATATTTTACCTGCAGACACGCTATTTGGAAACTTATAACCTAGAATCGGAATTAGGTAGTTGCGACGGAGAATTAATATAGACATTCCTTTTCAGGGATTGTATTACCTGTTGTAATGAAAATCCTGGGATTCTTAGTAGTAACAATTAAACAGTACCTGTATATCGAGGTAAGAAAAGGTAAATTAATATTATTTGTATTTTATTTTACTGGTAAGCCGACGGCGGAAGAAGAATTACAGATTATCAAATGAGCGATGTGGAGTGTCCATAAGTATGAGTTTACTGAATAAATGAATGACAATCGAAATATAACTAACACCAATGATGCTGAAACCATTTGACCGCCTCGTTAGCCTAGTGGCTGGGTCACTGGACTCGAGCGCCAGAAATCGTGGGTTCGATTCCCTCTGGGGACAGACAACTTTGCACAATTTGTACAAGTTGGTTCCGGTCTGGATGTTGTTATATTTTTGAATTGTCCAATACTTGTTTAATTCCCATAGCACAGGAGAAAATTCTAGTTTGGGATTAGACAAGTATAAATACTTAATATTTTTTAATAATGGCTTGCCTTTATTACAATTATCGCGGACAATTGACAATTTATTTTCAAAAAAGAAAGAGGAAGAAAACCCGTAATATCAATATCAATATTAACATAAACATTTAATCGCAAGTTACTCGAAAACAAAATAAATAATATATGATGTACCTAAGTGGACCGCAAAGTTTACATGGTAATACAAACCTGTTTTTGCTGCTGGTGACCCTTTCATGTACATGTTACCGAGACGCAAATGGTTTTGGTTTTCGTATGACTTTTATTACATGAAATGTCATTATGTACAGTGGGGGACCAGTGCTGTAACTAGCCTCTTATGCGCCCGGTGCCGCGGTGCGAGCTTCTATAACTGCGCCCTTTAAAACTTCCCTACCAGGTCATTTTTGCGCCCCTCCAAGGTCTGCGCCCTGTGCCTGAGCACTGCTGGCACCGCCCTAGTTACGGTTTTTCACTTAGTTAGTTTATTCACTTACACAACAATTACATATACATAAAATTAAACTGTAGCTTTTAATTTAAGGATATACCTATATACTCGTACTATATATAATAGAATATTTACAGACAATCAAAATATTCATATATATTCATATATTATTATAGATATTATATATATTATTATAGATATTATTAATTAAATTAGGTTATAACATCTCTTAAAATTAAGGGGTGGACGATGCTGTGCAAGTGAGAGGTCCCCAACTCAGCGAAGTGCTGCACCCGGAAGGTACCAAGGGACTGTACTGTGTGGTACTGTGGGGGACCAAGTTAAAGTACCGTTGGGGGAATGTGACAGTTACGAGTATCTAATAGTGCTAGTTTGACGTTCACTCGTACCTCTGCACGGCTCATTCCCTGAAACTCTTTAACTCGGTATATTACAGTGAGGCCTAGAAAGACTTGTACGATTCAATTTTTGCAATTTTTGTCACCACGTTGGGGCCACGTGTGGGCAAGCTGTGCGGGTGTAAAAGTATCAGTAAAAGTACGTAGGTAGGTACTTTAGCATTACTGGAAATCAAACTCGAACCCCTCGACATGATAAACCGTGTATTCTATAGTGTGCCACACCGATGAAATCGGGGAATCAGACACATTATTATTCTAGTAGTCCAAGATATAGGTAAATGGCATCCTGAAAAAAGATCCTGTGGGTTTTTGCCTCTTATTTGCCCACAGTAACCTAAAGTGATACAAATCGATACCAAATAACATACGAAAAAAAGCTGTTTGCATGTCGGAAACAAAATATTCATCTACGGTAGGATGTAATGATTATTGAGCCACCTATTGCAATTTAGTCTGGTTGTACAAATCGGGCAAAATAGGTTAAAGCCGTATAATTTCGTATGTGGAGCCGTTGCAAACACGGCCGAATTACGAATAGTACCTATTGGGTCAAAAATCATTACTTGCAACGTGAAAATGTCACTAGCTGCAAAACAAGTTTTATTACGACCGACGTCAACTTTGCAGTTCAACTTCAGAACATTCTATTGTGTTTCCGAAACGAGAAACAAATGCGTTTGGTATCATATACCATTTATGTGTTGGAACTGATGTTAGAAATGTGTATTCTTTTACAAATATAGGAACTTTATTAATACATTTTTAGGAAAAGAAATCAATAACTATAGCTCCGCGCCCTGCGTTGAAACGCCTACCATATTGTTGTCACGCGAAAATTGTAAATTCACAAGATGTTATGAACAAACGGCGGGCGACGCGCGACCCGGGGTGCGCCCTTAACTTTTGACGGCCGTGAACGATGGATGGGCAAACAAAATGATGGAATGTCCTCGGCAACCACCCACCTGAAGGTGGGGTCACAATCGTGTATCAAACTTTAAAATATTTGACAGTGGAAAGCATTAAATAAAAAATAAAAAATTAAAGATAATTTATTCATCAACATATTCAGGTAATTAAGTATAAATAACTATTCTACGGTTATACCCTTCTTTTAATGCTTCGCCGCGGTCGAGTAAAATCGTTTACTTATTTTTTCAATGTCCTCCCCTGCCAAACGATCCGAACGAATTGAAAACATCGGTGGCATTCCTTTGGGAAAACCAACAGTGTACGAGTATATCGAGAGTTTGATCATGAATAAATCATACCTTAAGTTTAAGAAATATCTAAGTAACTTGTTACGTAGTTCGTAGTTATGGAATTGGACCTATATTTTAATAGTTATTTATGAAAGTATCTCATAAATTAAATCCTACTAATATTATAAATGTGAAAGTTTGGATATTTGGATGTTTGTTACTCAATCAAACTTCAACCACTGGACGGATCGTGATGAAACTAGGCACGCATATAGGTTAGGTCCTGGAAAAGGACATAGCTTTTACCCCGAAAAAATATCCCATTCCTACGGGAAATACATAATAATTTGTGATGTTAAGTTGTCCACGCGGACGAAGTCGCAGGCAACAAGCTAGTAGTTTAAATAAAAGACAAAAACATGAACGGAAAAATATAATTTAATATATGTATATTGTATACTAGTTCAATTATTGAAGTTGATTGTGTCACTTCTGCAGCTGTTTTATGTATGCCTAATCGCTCAAAATCTGCATTTTTATCGCTATCAATGCTTTTATCACATATTTTTCGTCATATTAAAAATAAATTATTGAGAAAATCAGTCTAATATATGAAAAACACCTGGAATACCCGTGAATCACCAAGAATATAAGTACCTAACGCCTCTATAAATGAATCAACGATATAAGTAGAAATTAAAATCAATCAAGTGTGTACTTAATAATTACACACTTGATTGATTTTATGATTCATAATAACTGCTTAATTTCGTACAATATTTTTTATGTTTACTACGAATTATCGTTGGGTTCAAGATTCTGAGTTACACAGCTTGGTTATCATTTTTCCTTATGGTTTTTATTCCAATTACAAGGCATGGTTATTTTATTAAAACATGAACTCGCTTGATGTGAGACTCCACCCTCACTTCATCGCCAATGATATCGAGTGCTCATAAACCGAACGGACCCCGTGAAATATAAACCGATCCATCAATAAGTACTTAATAAATTTTACCCGATTGACAATTTCAAACTGTATTTTTCACAAACGGTTATATGAATACAGAATTCTCTGCGCTTCTACATTCAACGAAGCAGTTTATTTGTGACAGTGTAGAATGACAATTGTCCGTATGGTATCTAGAATATAATATCATTACTACCACTTCCAGTCTTCCTGTGAATGTTGTACAAGGTGACTAAAGGATTAATCTAGGTGATGGGCAGCAGGCACACTGCAGTACTTAGAGGGTTAGATCAAAAGCCATGAGAAAGAAACCACCTGCGTAATAATATTTACCTATGTAACTACATATGAAATGAATACCTGTACCAGTAAATAGAGTTTTGTATGCACTTGTAAACATATCAGTATTAAAAGATGGTTGCAATGTACATGCAGGAATTTGTTGACCACCAACATATAAACTAAACAAGTTAATATTATGATTACCAAAATTGAATGGATTTGTATTTAGACTTCCATTAAATGCAGTGTTATTTAGGAAACCAATAACGCATCTTTAGGTATTTGTAAGAATTATATTATCAAGAGCTTTTCCTTGCACCCCAGACGGTATAGTTATTAACTACCTTTGACCTCTGCACGAGTGATTGGATATTTTGCAGTAGTGGTTGATAAAACTTGTTGATGAGCAAGTAGAACAGATGGACTGATTCTAGCTTTACGCACTAAAAGAGATGCACTAGTAATGATTACTTTAAATTTCGAATCTACGTCAGAACACATAAGATTGAAAATTTCTTTTGTACGCACTAATTTTATACGCATTTCTACACGGTGCTACGCAGTTCTACTACATTTCTGCATGGTGATTATATTCAGTCAAGAACTTTTCTTGACTGAATATATCACCATGCAAATGTCCTATCATTTCTAATTCCTTCCCATCTGCTAACTTCTATCTCGTGCTAAATCCCTCATTTTCTTTGTCATATAAATCCATATGGTGAACTGTATCTTCATACCAAAATGCACAACTGAGATGAGATTTTTTAGCATCTCTCCCATAGTTAAGTAAAGTTTCATTATAAGCACGGTATGCGTAGGTGTTGTTGGGGGGTGAGATGAGCTTTTGGTTTAAATATACATCGAACTGACTGAAAAGGGAGTGCACCCAATTGTTAACAGGTGCCACTTGAACAGCGTTAGGAATTGGTGTACCATTACGATTAACAATTTTTGTCTTCACAAGGAGCAGTGTATGCGATAAGTCGATATAGTAATCTATTAAAAATTCAATTGGTCCATCATCGGTTAATGATGATACAGGGCTGTAGTTAGCTCACTGTCCACTTTCTATGCTAGTGTGTTGATGGGAAAGCAAACATATCCAATTCTGATTTTGCGCATTCACACGAGTTATTATGTAAAAATGACATGATTTTAAGATGAAAATATATCGTTATTTAATTTCACCACAACGTCTCGTTGTAGTCGTTTCTTACGAGTGGGCACTTTCTTTAACAGTCTTCTATTTTATACCCAGAACCCCTCATCATAGAATCAATTTTACTATCTGCCTTTCATCTTAAGTTTGCACTAACATTTTTTAATTGTGCTTTAACGGATTCATCGAGTGGGCGTGCGTTAATCACATCTGTTAAAAGACCCATGCTTGCATTTAAGGCTTCAGAACCAACTGCTTTCACTCCACTTTTAAAAAGAGATCAACACAGATCTAAATAGACCCCCAAGAAAACTACCAATTCCATTACCGCGTTGATGAGCAGCACCTCGGTATATAACACCAACTCCAGTTCCAGCCTGATGCGAATAATAATGTTGGTAAGGACACATTTGGGTTTATTAATCACTTAATTCGCTTAAAATGCAGTTTAACACATGCAGTCTGAAATGGTACTCTATCACCAATACTTGTTCGTATATCTATTTCTATAACATCAAACTCTCTGCGCATAACCGGCAAGTAGTGGTAGGTAACATTTTTTTCATTTTGAATGCACCATATGTATACTTCATAGGGTCTAAGGGTACAATTCTTAATAATGGTATCACAACATCCCCCACAATCTGAGATTCTATTATAATATCTGAATATATAAATAAGCATGTAAAATAAAATTTACCTTAAAAGATGTTAACTGTTTAATACTCTCACGTAGTAAGTTTATAGCAGTATCTTTGATGGAATTATGAAAAGTGTCAACAGATTCGAATTCTTTAGAATCACTTCACGCTGTCTCAATCAAAGTTACATTTGAAAATTTTTAATAAATTCGAAACGTGTTATTTTTATGGATATTACTTCTATTATGGTTAGATAAATACCTCTTCTTTACATGGATTTTACAGATTACACATTCCACCATCTCACTATCACTAACAAGTGCAGATGACTCATCACGATGTTTCCAGGATGATTCATTCAAACGTTGTTTCTTCGCCTCGTTCTCTTGACTAAGTTCAAGTCGTCGTTTTAGACCCCCACCGGTTTGTATATTAATACTGTAACCAAGGAAAAACAAACATTAATAAAGGAATAAAAAGTCGTGAGCAACATTTAGTTGAAATTTAGGTTCATAAACACATACAAATTTTCAGTCTCTTCACATAATTTCACGAGACGTTCATCAAAATAAGAACAAAATAAATCATTTTCATCTCCACATTCACATTCATTGTTCTGACATAGACGTGACTTCTGGGAAGTAGGTGATTCATTCAAACGCTGTTTCTTCGATTCGTTCCCTTGATTAACTTCTAGTTGTCGTTTTACACTGTTTTTAGTATAGCTGCCGTTCATCGATTTTTCAGTCTCTAGGCACAATTCTAGAAGATCTTCATCGAAATAGGAGCAATTAAGATCATTTGTATCACAAGGAACGTCACTATCACACTTGTGTGAAGACATATTACTAACATATATATTCAGTTGACGCTATGATTTCAATTTGATGACTGACTTAAGAATGATACTCAACTTATACACGAACCATTAATGAGGTAATCTACAAATGAGGTATTTAAGTAGTTACACAACATATTCATTTAGAAAGCAGAAAATTTAGTAATGTGATTTTAATTGGTTGTTTGTAATACGATTGAGTGTGCTCACTTATGCTTAAATTAATATTTTTTACATTTTGGCGAGGTGGATACACCCTTCGTTGTGGAATATATTATTCCACGTATTGCTTTGTGATGTTTATCATTATTAGGTTTAGTGTAGTATTTCACTCGAACACCAGCATACTTCCAGTGCTCAGATGCGGGAATATTCTCCAACTTTTTCATATCGTACACATCTTTTTCTATGAGGTGTGTTGCGTTTGAACCATCCTGCTCGTTAGTCGATATGTATGATATACAATCTTTTACTGAGCGACCGACGGTAGATGATTGTTTAGTTTTCCTCTTTTTTGGTTCCTCGAAAAAATCATCAATTGATTCATCGCTCTTTTTATATTGAGAGAGTTCTTCATCAGATGGTGTATAGTAATAGTGTTTTTATGTATTTTCTTCAATATTATCTTCATTATTTTCCATACAGTATCCAAGATGGGACTGTCAGAGACTGTCAGTTGTAGAGCCTGTGGAGAGGACAGCGAAAAGGTGAAACACCTGCTGTGTGAATGCAATGCACTAGCTGCAAGGCGAATGAGTGTCCTGGGTGTGGATTATCCAGAACCCAAGGACTACAGGCTTCTGCCCCTTAGCTGCATAATAGATTTTATGCAACGAACTGTGGGGGACGGAAGCACAGCATAAACAAAGGGGCTGACACAAAAGATCACACAGGGTCGACGTGTCGCCGGGCGTGCCTGGCCCCCTATTAAAAGATAAGATAAGATACAGTATCCAATCTGTCTGCACCGGGTGCGACTGAAAATCAGCACCTAGCACCGTATTTGGTCTAGGCATATGCTGAGTCATTTGCCCTTTTGCTGCCACGGCACACGCATACTATTTTATCTATGTTAAAAATTGTAAATTGTATACTCTAGTTCTTATAATTTTTATTTTACTTTCTCCTTTTTCTTGCTTTGTTGGTTTTTTTTTTGTGTGTGCCAATTATGGTAGTAAATAAATGTTTTTCTTTCATTCTTTCTTTTCTTTCAATCTGAAATAATTAGAATAAGCATTAAGGTAAGTATAAGGAATAAGTAAAGTTTCATACAGATATATCAATGAACCCACAACAACATAGGTATCGTTCGATGATTCATACATTATAGATCATCACAGCACACGGGGGTATATACAAGTATTGAATGACTGCACATGAAATTGGTGATCACAGAAAGATACCTAGTAATAGTACACTGAGAAAAATGTACCCCTCGTTTTAATAGGAATTCTAGACAATTTAACAGTAATACCTCATAAATAACGACTCAGCGTCCAAACGTACGTTTTATCAGGAACCTGATATAAAGTCAAGTACGAACCGAAGGCTCTTGGATGATGTATTAATGGGACTGTACCGATTCCGGCAATGGACCAGCATTGCAAGTTGTCATGTATGAACTAAAGAATTATCAGGAAATAGTTTTATAATAATATGGCGGATTGATAAATTAAAAGGTAGTCATGTTCCTCTTACTGTTATGATATCCGGTGTAATGAAAATATGTACTGTAATATTAAAAGGAAATCCCTGTAAATGCATCAGCATTGGACTAATGTTACTTATAAACAGTCATGTTATTCTTCCCTTTACGATATCGGTGTAGTGATAGTACGTACCAATATATTATCAGGAAATCCTGATAAAATGATCAAAACTGTCCTGATATATTTAGGGTAGTTTTGTTATGTTATCATTCTTTCCCGATGTATTTACGTATATTACCTATATTATTTAGGGTATGTGTGATACTTTATATAGGTATTATACACATATATAATTAACTTGTAAAATGTTTATTAATATATACAGGTTAAATGTAATACAGGGGAGTTTAGTCACACAGCACAGCGCAGACCTGTAGGGCTGACGAGCGCCGGATTGTATGTTGGTTAATACCAACTTTGCAAGAGTGAACTGTGCAAGAGTTGATAAAGTTGACTTTTAATAAAGTAAACTTTATCAACTCTTGCACACAGTTGAAAATCTCATGCGAATAAAGTGCGCCATGCGACTTGGAGCTGTGTGCAACCGCCGATAAAGTTGACTTTTATAATACCAGCATACAATCCGGGGCTCGTCAGCCCTGCAGGTCTGCGCTGTACTGTATGACTAAACTCCCCTGTATTACATTTAACCTGTATATATTAATAAACATTTTACAAGTTAATTATATATGTGTATAATACCTATATAAAAACAACAAGATGTAGATGTTATTCTAATTGCGGAATTCTTGAACGTTCCTTTTCATGACGAGACTTTTTACATCCCTTTTATAAATAAAACATCAAACATCACTATGAATGAGACATAGACGTAGGCCTTTCGTTCTAGAATTCCACCCTTAGATAGGTGGTGAAATAAAAAAGGGTTCACAAGTCAAAATGTAATCAAAGCAATTACAATGCCACATAGTTACAATACACTAATTATTGTCACATAATACAATCATTCACACAACATTTTCATTTCTGTAATGTTTAAACATACGAAGAAGCTATCTTAATTGAAACTTATTTAGCATTAAGTATAATCATTATCAGCTTCCTTCGAGCTAGCAATCATTTGAGACAGCAATCATTTGAGAAAACGTGTTCTTAGAAGTGTGTTACCCGTATTAGTAGAATCTTTATTAGAGACTATGTAGACATATAAAATGGACAGCTTTATTAAAGAATTGAATCAAATAAACACAAGATTTATGTATGGAAATCAAAACATCCAGGATTCTAAACAATCTCTGGTGTGAACAGCTTGTCCGAACATAGAGGTAAGTTTGGCATTCTGGATATTCTCCATATGTACTCCTGACAGCCACCATCAGATCTCACCCAAATCTATCACCGGCGGAGATCCAAGGGCTCAAATGGACCTCGATTGTATGAAAAAAGGCCACTGGGTAGATTGTTTTGCTCGTAAGTGTAGTTACGAAGTTACACTTTGCTTCCACCTGTATAGGACAAAATTATCGTGTTAATTTAGTTATTAGGTTAAGTATGGCTTTTCACCACCGTAAGGAACCTATCACGTTGGTGGGTCCTCCTGGTGCCTTTTAATCTGTTAAAATACTATACGAATTCAAACATAAATATTAGTGTTTTGAAATACACTATCTAAAGAAGACATCAAATAAAATAGAGTCGCAACGCCTCGTTACAAGCATTCACACAAAAGTTATGTAGGTAGTTGGTAGAACTTACCATCGAAAATATCAACGTACTGCACCTTGGTGCCTCCTTGCCCCATTTTGTAAGTAAGTCACTTGTATATTAGTCCATTTTCAGAAGTAGGTATCACATCCGTAGGTGTTATTTATGCTCAGTGTATCACATCAGTATCCGTCGCAGTAGTTCACGGCACAAATCAAAGAGAATATAATGTACAAATTATTCAGAGTATGTCCAGTTCACGGTGCAGAAGATATAGCGGCAACGGTGCGCGCGCGCGCGCCGGGCCGGTAGAATTCGCTCGATGTTGCCAGATTCGTTTTTTTTCCCGATATATTACGGTGTCAAAACCACCATACCATTTACTACCATAATAGATTTTTTTATTCTTAAGGCAAAACAATATTATCAATATATGTACCGAACCGAATGAAGTTGGCAAGTTTTTGTGTTATGTGACGTAACATTAATCAAATCAATCACAAAACACACAAATACAGATTATCATTATGAAAACCTAAAAATTAATATTAATTACTTTGAAGTGCTACTCTAGTGCGTGTGGCACGTTTTTGGCACTTTCAATGTATATTGAGGCAAAACTATAGTTGAAAATATAATGGAAAAAATCTTTGTGCTTGGCATAGAGTTATGAGATTTAAATACTTTTGTCATATATGCAATGAGAACTTGGTCCTTATCTTCATCATCGTAATCATGTCAGCCCTCCAACGTCCACTGCTAGACATAGGCCATTCCCCAGTGAACGCCACCCCACCCTCCACCAGCCAGTGCACCAGAAGACGCGGCGTCTTTCGGCTGATATGATGATAATATTGATGAATTACTATCGTGATTCGTTGCGTATGGGAAAAAGCTAATTGTCGTATTTGTTACGTTAGTAACTAATGACGAGATTACCGAGCAAGTTGGTGAAAGAGTATTTTGTTACCCTTTGTGTAAGGACATAGGTATTAAAAGAGTTATGGGAATTTTTCTATTCAGCATGATTTCAGCCGCAAATAAAAACCAATATCAACAAAATTTAGCGTCTCGCGGCAGTAGTTGGTACATAATGTACGAAATATGTATAATGACTGTACCTTGAGTAAAAAATACTTTAACAAAAAAATCGAAATCCCACCACACCATCACTGTAGAAAAGAGGCCAAGTTTTCATTGGATATTTAAGTATTGGGCTGACAAAGGTATTGAAATCTTAGATCAGCTTTATCGAAAATCCTTAAACCTCATTCGAATCCAGTCAGTAGTTTTAGAGAAGAGTAACAACGCAAAAAACAACCTAACATACAGCGTGTTCTATATAAGGGCATGTATACGAGTACATACGTCGAAGAGATTCTCCCTAAATTTAGGGGTAAAATTCTCAGTTTGGCAACACTGTTCAAACAATATTTGACATTAAAGTTCATGAGTACGGGGATGGATTCGTCCTGAATTTCCTGATAATTCTCAGTGACATACTTATTAAATTATAGGTTAGCTGCCGTGGTATCACATGGAATTACGCGAATGTTTACCGTCCGGCACCATATTATATCACCATTTTTCTATTAATGTAACAAGAACATACTGATTAATAATCGGTTTATTTGGGAATATTTTCTTCATAAAATAACATGATAGATAATGTTTTGTGATGCGTTCGTCACGTAATTTCATCAGTACAAGACGAATTGTTTATCGGTCACTGTCTTCATGAGTATTTATCCGGGATAGTGGTGTTAATTCATCAGTATGAAATATTAGATTATCAAATCGTCACGCTAAAACACTGGTCAGGAATTTACCTGTCATTTATCATGACGAGGCATTATAATTTAAACCCCCTAGCACTATATGTTTTTATGACACTGTTATAATTTAGAGACAGGCTCAGCGTTCTGATAAACTGTCAGTAATACTGAAAGTTCCGCCGTAGAACTTATAATTTATTACGATACCGATAATAAATAGCAACTTAGCGATAAATTTGCATTACTCCAAAATGCCATTTTTCTCAGTGTACCCACAAGAGTGCAGTTGTTCATGTTGGAATATCTCAAAAATGAATCTATCTCGCTCTAACAAATAGTTAGAGAGTGCTTCTCTTTCATACACGTTGTTTATATTAACAGGCTCTTATTTCACCTAGGTAGACGAGGCCTGAAGGGTGTAGCACTGCTTTAGCTTTTGTCTCGACTGTGTCTTACAATAGAGAACACGCACACACCTCTCCTATATTAAATATCGATTAATAAAATCATATTCATTTAAATCGATAATAGAGTCTTTCATTAGTAACCCTAACCTCCAATAGTTCACCCCTAGTATTGTTGTCCTTAGTCACCTTAATACTGCACCCTCGGGTAGAGATCTTATCTTGATAGGGAATCAGAAATACCTAGCAACACTTCAACCCTACAGTATCTTTTGTATCGAAACCCAATCTACCAACGGTACCCCAAGCCGTTTTTGGTGGACTACATACACCTTAACGGCGTTTTCCTTCACCGAAAAGTCTGTGGTATTATAATAAACCATACTCAAGCACTGAAAAACTCATTGGTATGGATCTACACACAGGTTCGAACCCGCGACCTCATGAATGTGAGGCGAGTGTGCAACCGCCTAGGCTACCACGACTTTTGGGTATCCTATTCCTCACAGGTTATTTGATTAGCATAGGTAATGTTCCTTAAATAATATTTTCAACGTTTTAAGGTTTTTGTAATATTAACATACAATTTGCAAATGTGAACTTTGGGTGATGAAGTACACGAGGGGATTTCATCGCCTTTGGCTCACATCCGGTTCACCTACGATTCATCTTCAAACTCACTCATCTGGGGAGGGGTGATGTGGTAGGGGGTAAGTTTGAGCCAGAACGCACAAATCCCTACTACTCTGATACACAATTCAATATAATTCAATTCAATTAAAATATTCTTTATTGTGCACCAATACATATAAAATTTTGTAAAAAAAAATTACATAGAAGGATGAATTTAATGTACAACGGCAGCCTTATCGCCTTCAGCGATTTCTTCCAGGCAACCTTTGGGTGGTGGCGAATTTTAAATGAGTGCAAATACTGCATGCAAAGAGTGTGCAAAAAAGTGTGTAAAAACAATGTGCGGGTTTCGTCTGTTACTTTTTTATTTTTTAATTTTAGTTTTCGAATTATTTAACATAATTTTCCCATTATTATCTGCCAATTTTATATATAAGTACCTACTCGTATGCTCTATCAGTATACAATAAATAAATATTCTATTTGATTCGATTCTTCTGTACTATCGTACCTACTTATGTTAATTATATTGTCCTGCGGGTAAAGTATTCATAAACTTCTTGCACTACAAAAAGCTAAGGCGTAGGCGTAAGGAGTAAAGGTCAGGTAATCGGCTCATATATTAAGCCTTACTAAAGCCCGTCAAGGCCCGCGTGTGCCTCTTCCGCCGCGATGGTCATCGTCCGACGAATTTCCCCGAGGCCTCGTTCATCGTAGCGCTGCTGTGGCCTGAGGCCAAATTGTTTTCTGCTTTTCTAAGTAATTGTCAAAGTTTACGAGCTATGTGTGCATGTATGTATGTATATCTTCACGCTATGTGTGCCGCTTCACTTCTGCCTGACGATTGATGCAGTATTAAAACTATTATTAAGCCCTTTATAGATAAATTATCTAAGATAATATACATAGGTGCCTAGGTACTTTGTCAAAACGAAGTTCTTCATAGGAACTAAACATATCTGTTCTTTTGGTTATGCATGATATATACATAGTTCTAGATGTCTGTAAACGAATCTGTAAACTATTTAACTGGTTCTACATTTTAAATTATAAGTGTATGTAGTATTTGCTATGCAATACAAGTATTTATCTGATTCGAGTATGTCTCAACAGCTCGGCAAAACAACGGACGATACTGATGAAGTGACTAGTTGGTTGAATAAAGTTTCTACGATGTTGCCAAGAGTTTGGGCGATAGCTTGGTCGTCGGTGTGACTTTGATTGCTCGATACCATCGTCAAATTAGCTAAAAAATAATACTAGCGTCGGTGGAAGAGACGCGACTTACCGTATCGACTTGTTCGAGTTTGATCCCTAATAATGTCATGTAATATTCACTTATCATCATTGCCCGGAGGGTACAAAACTTCGTAAAAATTTACATTCAAGTCGGTACGATTGTTAAACAGTGAATAAGGATCCAACGTCGAAACCTAAATGTAAGGTATTACTTAGTTGGCATTTACTCGTTGCAGTCCGCTTTGCTTAGCCTAACCTAACGTTAATTTTGCACTTATCCCATTGCCAAATTAGTTTACTATGCACAGCCTCAACCGGACTACAATAGCTGAATAGTTCAGTATTGAATAGCAACGATCGGAACGCAGCTGGATTGGCTCAATTACCTAGAACAATGGGTTCGATTTATCTAGAATAGCCAACTATAGATACAGCCACTATAATTATTTATATGATTGTAATTGTTTGTACGAAAAGGTTAATTAAATTGAAATCCACGTATATACACAAATATGATTTTAAATTTCAAATTTCACAGCAACCAACAAAAGTAAAGTATTTAAAAAGAGATATGATTAGAATAGATCATATACATTTATATAAATTATCCGACCTGTTCCTGTATGTCCTTAATCTAAATCGCAATATGACAAATGTTACGGAAACCCCAGCAGCCTTTCATACGGATATGGACAAATGGTTAGATAGGATGAAATTTATAGAGGTGGGTAGATTATGCGTGTGTAAATGTACAGTATAACCATATATCGGGCTATACAAACCATTGTAATGTAGCCACAATTATAATCGATGCGCAGGTGCTGGTATGTATCGAGCTAAGTGGGGTTCGTTCTCTCTGAAGTTTGAATTATTAGAGTGAGCCAGAATGAGAGTTGAACTCATCGAAATAGACATATAGAATACTACTTCAAAACATCAGTCATGTCCCACACGCGGACTGAGCGTGTTATCATTCGGGTGTTATCTTTAATATAGAAAAAAATACCACATCCGTCATTCTCATGGCGCTACCATTTTTACCTATTGGGCTCTATTTCATAAAATATTATTTTGTATGTTAAAAATATCTTTCATGTATTATTAAATTTAAATAAGGTATTAATAGAATGTAGACATATATTTTTTTAACCCTAGTTACTCTGGAACAAGGTGAGTTTCGTCAGTTTTTGCTGTTTTGTGCTGTAACTTATTTCTGAATCAGTTTTAGCCTCCTAGTGTAATTTTATGAAGTACAAACATACCTATGAAAAGTTATACCCGAAGCTTTACTGACATTTGTTTAAAATGTTTTTGCAGTACTAAAGTACGCTCGATGGCATTTTTATGTTATAGAAAATAGTTGATCAAACCTAAAACAATAAATTAAGCTTTTGCACTTTAAAATACATAAAGAAACAAAGCATAAATAGAATACGATGGTCAAATAGGTGATTTTATCAAAATGTAATATTCATTTGTCAGTATTCTACCTACTTAATGTTCTGCAAAACATTAAATCTACAATTGACCTCAGCACGCATCAAAGGGAGACAGCACAGACAATACCAGAGCACAGCGTTTTGTCTCCTTCTGACTCTTTGTCTGCCGCTTGTAAAAGCGAGAGAGAGCTTGGGCAATCGACTTGTCCATGACTTCATAATAATTTAATTTACTTGCAATACAACTGCAATCTAACATTAAACTAATTATGCATTGTTGCTAATCCTTATCATAAAAGTATTATACACGGGTAAAATCACTCACGAATAGCGTAAAAATTTGGTAAATAATTAAATGTTCTGCGTAGTAACTGCACAAGTGTCAAAGTGAACATGCACGAGTTGCGGCTAACGTAGCCGCAAGTGCGTGTAACAGAGCGGTTGTTTAGAAGGTTCCGTCTAGTAGTACATAGAGGTCGTTGGTTGAACTCCACTATTTTGCTGTTTGCCTGTTTAAATCGCATGTTTTGTTTGGGATAGCGCCTAAACTGAGCAGTAGGTACAAGAGAGCGGCGGCCGGTTGCCCGCGCACGCTCTCAAGCATCCGTGTGCGGTAGGGCTATTCGCATGTGGACGCACGCTGCCGGGAGCGATCCTATCTACTTTTCGTATCGGTTTATTCGTAGCGTAGTGAAGGGGAGCCCGCTGCCCGGCGCGGTGCAGCGTCCTGTCATTCTCAACCGCCACACTTTTTAAGTGCTTCAATGCCAAGCACCTTGCTAAATGACAAGGCGTACATTACAATTGAGTTTTTCCACCTACTCGTAGATGACCGAGTTCGATAACCAGTTATCTAGATGGCATAATTATCCGACCCATAACTTGTACATAAGTTAGCCTGTCCAAAGTGGGTATCGATTCCACGACAACGACGTTATAGGCAACTGTCGAACTACTAGGCCAATCATTCTTGATCCACGTGTCCAAATAACATAATTTACACAACTGCCTTATCTTAAGTAGTTAAACGTAAACATAAATGTCAATTCGCTTGATTGCCACATATTCCCGGAGCCATAGCGCGGAGCGTTAAAACGGAAATCTCCTTTACGTCGCATAAATGAGGAAAAATTACTACCCGCGTAAACGTATCTGGCGTCGCATCAAAATGTTATTCCTTTTTTTACGGTAGACAATTTAATTTCCGCCTAATGTGACGCAGGGGACGCGCATTCGTGCGATACCTTCGCAGAGAAAGCGGGTAAAAAGATATTCCCATGCACGCAACTCCTGCGTGTAATTTTATTTTCAAGAAGATTATAGTCTAACTGAATTTTTAATAGTTTTCCTTTTTTTGGATGTGGGACTTTCTACAATTTTTTAAATTAAAACTATTAATTTTCACATGTGGAAGAATTTTATTGCACAATCCGTCTGGATAGTCACCACCCTGTACCTGTTTCTGCCGCTAAACACCAACGATAGCCGGTGGCATTCTAACATAGTCCTCATAGGGTGGCAACGCACTTACAGGCTTTGGACTGTTGTTCAAAGTATTTTTTATAAGATAGCGTTAACTATTTATCATTATTAGCTAGGTAGGTAGGAAAATAAAATAAAATATTACTGAATTTCTGTAATAAAAATAGTGAATAGAAACACAACCACTTTGCAACGGACTCAAGTGTAATCAAAAAAGGTTGTACAGGGAGCCTTGTAATAGGATATATATAGGTATTGACGGCAGCTCACTGCATACTCAACCAAGAAACGTAACAAGAATATACGATTCGAAGATATGAGCGCATTTTCGTCGCATCAAAAGGCAATGTTACCTACTGTGCGTTATATTACTCTGTCAAGAAAGTACCGGGAAAAGATCAATAATACACAAAATGTTAATTATTCATCCAACTTTATTTCATCATCAGGTTATTTTGTCTCCACTGCAGGAGCACAACCCTCTCTCATCTGCCGGAGACAGACGGAGGATTTGGCCTACACTCCCCACGCGGCCAGATGGGTTGGGGAGGCCTGATTGATGTTTTATAATGTAATGTATTCCCTTAGTCGCCTTGTACGACATCCACGGGAAGAGTTGGAGTGGTCCTATTCTACTCTACCGGAAACCACACGGCAAAACTTTATTTCATCACCTTCAAAGTATCACACGTAAGCCAACGAATAATCCAATCATCAAAACATTTTTGAAACGCTTTTTCCGGAATTGAGTACAGTTCTCGCCGCGAATTCTCCTTTATGTCTTCTATCGAATGGAAACGGGTGCCATGAAGTGGTAATTTGAGTTTAGGAAAAAGAAAAAAGTCGCATGCAAAATCCAAGACTTTTCTTTCAACAAATTTGGCCTTTTTCGTCGAATTTGCTCCCTTAACGCCGTATAACGCTCAAATAATATTCTTTATTTATAGTCTCACCTTTCGGCAAGAACTTTCAATACCGCGATAGTCAAAGAAAACAGTCAACATGACTTTGACTTTCGATCGACTTTGGTGTGGTTTTTTCGGTTTCGGTTTAGTTGGAAGGCGCCACTCTGAAGCTTGTTGACTAGTTTGCATGTCAAACTCGTATTCATATTCATATTCATTTATTTGTATTAATTATACAGCGTCAAGTTAATATTGCATTAAATTCATGTCAATGCAAGTAAAACCATAAATAGAATTACAATGTAAAATATAACAGTAATAAAATCATAATGTTAGTCACAAGTAAATCAATGTCAATGCAAGTAACGTTTAAATAGGATTAGAATGGCACAATGTTAAATATAACAGAAATAAAATCATAATATGTCAAAAGTAAATGAAATGTGAAACGTCATATTGTATCATATCTAAAGAATGTCAATACGGTGTTTGTAAGTTACAAATATGGTAATTAGATATTTTCGTCCAAAAATTCCTTCACGGAATAGTAGGCCTTTTGGGTTAGCATTTTTTTCAATTTACGAATAAAAGTGCTTTCCGTCTCAGCGTCCTTTATTACTAAAGGTAATTTATTATAAATTCGGGAACCCATGACATGTATGGAGTTGCTGGTTTTCTGCAGGCGATGCTTCATAATCTGCAAGTCATGCTGTCTCCTCGCAGAGTTTTTTTGTTCGCCAAGCTTGTTGCCAGGGAACTCTTTTAGGTTCCGCCTGACATACTTGGCTACTTCAAAAATTTATAGGGAAGGCAAAGTTAAAATTTGAAGCTCGATAAACAGTGGGCGTGCCGGAGAGTCGGGGGGAGCCCGCGTCATCCTGCGGACAACTTTTTTCTGGATAAGAAATGGTCGGTCCCTATCTGCCGCCAGTCCCCACAGGTATACGCCGTAAGTGAGATTGGAATAGAAATATCCATAATATACTTTTAGCAAGTTACTCTTGGAAAGAGTGGGCGCGAGGCGAGAGACTGCAAACCTACTCGTACGTCTGGTCACCAGTAACAATGCGTTTCATGAATGTTGGATCGGAATTGACTCGTTCTAGCATGTCCTCAGCGACTCGTAAGCGATTGAGTTTTTGGAGAAAATTCAGGTCTTTTGGGACTAGCCGAGCGGCAACATGTCTCATACCCAAGTGATTATTTAAAATGGTACGGATCAATTCGTGAGATACAGAAAGTTCAACGACCACACTCTCAAAGTTGAATGAGGATTTTCAGTCACTATTTCCTTCACTTTTGCGATGTTAACTTCAGTTGCAGACGTTGATGGCCTACCAAAGCGAGGAAAATCTTCCATCACATCTCGACCGCTTTTGAACGCTTTGTACCACTCGTAAGCACGTGTTTTTGATATAGTCGACTCACCGAAAGCCTTCTGTAACATTTTCAGTGACTCCGAACACGAAATTCCATTGGCTATGCAAAATTTGAGACAAACTCTTTGTTCGATATTTTTGTTGATTATGAAAATCGCAATATACACTAGATATAATATAACTAAAAACAACACTGTATTAAATATAAATAACAGATGCAACTCAAACTGCGCGCCAATATAGAAAAAAGTAGTGCCAATCCAACAACAACAAAAAAACAAAAATACTGAATTTGGAACCATAAACAAATCATGAATTCCCGATACTTTTTGACTGAATGTAAGCATATTATGCTATAACCTATCCGTGTTACTTATGTCTTTGAACATGGAGCTAAACATGTCTGCATAATCAATGACTTAGGCTCGCTATTAAATGTGGTGGCTATGGACTATAAAACTTTAATTGGCTACCCTGTACAATATATTTTCTTAGCCTAGGACATATTTTCAGATTAGACAATAAATAATTTAACGAAATATAGAGAAACCTGTAAATTGTAAAAAACCAAATGAAGCTACTAAAAATGGTCGAACTTTGGTGTGTTTATGTCCTGGTAACTAAGTGCGTAAAATCTTTACAAAAATATACAACCAAAAACATGTTTCCACATAACTTGCTGATAAGAATAAATTGAATCGATAGCAACGTAATTGACTCGTAGTTATTCCTATGGTTCTGACGAAATATATTTTATTTAGACTAAACAATGTACCTTGTGGTAACTAAACTTCAGTTTATTATCGGAGCTATCATGACTGGCTTAATTTTAGTCAAGGCACGTCGTAAATTTAGTTATTCAGCGCCAGTATTAGAAAAAAAAGATCATCTAAGAGTAATAGACGGTATTGACGACATTCACAATGAGTTCCCATATGTAGTCGCACTCATCTATGAATCTGACAAAGTTTTACGCAGAACTTGTACAGGAAGTCTAATAACAGAATATTGGGTATTGACGGCAGCTCACTGCTTGTTTCCACGTAAAGAAAAAATAACAAGAATACAATATGGAAATATGACTTTAGATAAAACAAAGGCGTCCTACAGCAAAATTAAGAAAAGGATAACCCATCCGTCCGCCCGTATGTTCTATATAGGAAAGAATGCTCTTATTACCAATGACATTTTATTACTATTAGTAGAAAAAGTATTGCTAAATACATACGGGAAAGTGTCTGCAGTTGACTATAAAGCTTTGATTGGATATCCTGTTCGTTATGTCGGTCTAGGACGCACTTTTGTAATGGATGATGAACAACTTGATCCTCGACAAAAAATAGAGCTACTGGCGAAGGATGAAATGAGGAGGAAACAAATTGGTAAAGCTGTTGTTGTTAAGTGCGTAAGAGTGGAGGAAACCGCATCGCACTTTGGTCCATTTATATGTCTGGCACCTGAATGCGGGCGTCATCGCGCGCAGCAAGCGCACAACGGCGATTCTGGCGGACCGCTCATCCACGACGGCCGAATTACAGGAGTATGTATGGGTGGGATTGGACAAGATAAGAGATACACAGCCGTAAGCCCTTATTTAGACTGGATTTCCCGCACGATGTTCAGGGAAAATGCGAACAAACCTGTCTCAGTTCGCCGGTTCGCCGGATACCACCAGTATTCGTAAAATTGTTATAAATTACTGTTGCGAATATGCGCGAATCGAAGCAGACCTCTTTCAGGAGTGATATTTGGCAATCTCTGTCCTTAAACTTTCTTATTTTACTACACAGTATAACTACTAGGAATATATATAGTCTTTATTTTGACTGGATGACCGTCACAATGGGTAGTGTGCATGATTGATTCTTCAAGACATCGTGTGGTATATTTATTACAACTGTAATAAATATACCCCATTCGTTCGGTTGTTCCCCAGTTGACCTTTTTTCGTCCTGTTTATATATTTATACACACTGATAATTTTATAATTATTTTTTTAACGTCAACCTCCCCATTTGTACTTCTACAAAAATATAGTGGCCGAAAACTGTCATAATAGTAAGCTGTAACCATCAATAAGTAAAGTAGTCAAACCGGGTACAAATACTTCTTTTCTGATTATTTGTTGTTTCCAAATTGTTATATTAAAATATCCTTTTCATCATATTTGTTTGAGTTTCTGGAACCGAATTAAATTACAAGTAAAATATAGAAAAATCTGGCGAAACCGAAAACTAGCGATGTGATCTCTCGTTCAAATATAATACTTAGATACTGATTTTTTCCAAAAAAAAAAAATATTCTAGCTCCAAATTCATTTACCACAAAGGTGTATAAAAGAATCCACTTATCATGTCAGTTCTCATAGGTCCACAAAAGAAAGAACATATAGAACCTATATCTAAAGCTTATTTCAATGTCTTCATTTGCTCTGACCTTTTTTATCAACCAATGAAGCGGAAAGTAAGTCAAGCGTGAAAACATCTCACCAGCTTCAGAAAACGAGATATGTTTGGACTGGACGTTCCATAATTGAAATCGTAAGATTTTTACTCAAGACACAAACAAGACCCAGCTTGAAATTGGAATCTTAAGTAGAAGCTATTATTTTCTCGATTTAAGATTGATAAAGAGACATGTGCAACAACGGTAGTAACTACATAGTTCATTATATAAGTAAATATTGTATACAACATTAAAATTATTTCCAAGAATGTACTGTCGGGTTTATAAGTAAAGTAAAATAAAAAAAAAAGTATTAAAAGTAAGACACTTTAGAATTTACAAATGTCTAAGAAAGAAAATCTGCACCATGTCCTGGGAGGGAGGCATGTTTGAAGGACCGACGATACCTTATTCTGCTGTAAATTAAGGTGAACCTTATGCTATAAGGTGAGTTAGTCACGATTTGAAGCGTTAACTGGTAACTTAAGTTATAAAATATACCTCGTTAATGCAAAGATTAAGTAGCTAACCTAAGTAGGATGTATGTACTAATCATCTAATAAATAAAATCGTAAACATCGCGTGTCTGTACAGTGTACATAAAGATATTTGCAAAAAAAAATTGAGGGGTTTATGCATAAGTAACACATTTCAATCATTTTTGGATTTTTTGTCTGTTCGGAGCGGGAGCGGGAGCGGGACCGGAGCGGAAGCGGAAGCGGGAGTGGGAATGGGAGCGGATTCTGTAGTTCACGCACAAAGTACGTAAAGCGGCGGTCGCGCGCCGCTAGACAGAGAGACCGCTTAGAACAAACCGCCATTTCTCGCACGCACACATTGACGCTACGTTTACAGGCATTCTCGGGCAGTCTCGGGCAGAACGCAATCGCGAGTACCATAAGTGATAGCGCGGCTGTTTTTGAACATAAATACACGGTATTATGATGGTTGTAGTGTATTCGGTTGTTTAGATACTACTAAAACCTGTGCCTACACGTTGCGATACAATAATCGTTCATTTAAACAATGTCGCAATCGACGAAAATATTTTTCAGTCAATAATTTGTAACACCTGTGGATTTTTTTTATGATAATAATATTCTAATATACCACTTTTTTATTTACCTGTCTACTTTAAAAACATAAAACGTACCTATATTTTTACATACACTTTCTTGTTTTGAAAATAGTATGTCTGTCTGTCCGTCTGTTACAACCGATTTGCTTCGAAGCGAAAATTTTTTTATTACAAACTGTGCCGTATGACATATTAAATGAAATGGGTTTCACATATATTTTTTTTATATCTAAAATAAATAATTTTAAAGTAATTTAATAAAATAGATTAAACGAAGTTGTGCTACACGTGTAGCTTTTATTTAAGGAACGGATATGGAACTTGTCACCCTTTTAAATCTCAACTCATTTTCGCCGAACTTAGCGCCCTTTTCACATTTATGTTTTCGTTGAACTTGGTGCCTTTTTCACATTTATGTTTTTGGTGGGATCACTATTACACCATTATTACATTTTGTTGAGATTGGAATCTTCGTCGTGTGTGGCGTCGGCATATTTTTATGGATATTTGATGGTCTGCTACTCTCTAAGGCATGTAAACATGATGTACGTATGCATGTATAAACGAATCGATGTATGTATGTTTGTAAAGATAAACTATCTACTCCTATTCAAAATTCAGAATCAATACAGTAGCAACCCTAGTCAGTCCGGCAAGTTTAGATAGTTATTTTCGAGAAAGGTGAAAGCGGTCCTTCTGTATATTTTTTATTTTGTGGTTCACGCGAGCGGAGCCGCGGGCACAGCTAGTAATTAATAATTTCGGTTTCTGTTGCTAATGGGAGAGTTTTGCCCATAATGATCACGCTGGGCAGACGTGTTGGCCATCGCAGTACTTAGATCTCACACCGGTGATGCTGATGCTCGCCACCGGTCTGTGGTAATTATGATCTAGAACATTGTCGCATGATTATACCGCTATTGTCGGTCGCCAGAGCCTCGTAAGCACGTGTTTTTGATATAGTCGACTCACCGAAAGCCTTCTGTAATATTTTCAGTGACTCCGAACACGAAATTCCATTGGCTATGCAAAATTTGAGACAAACTCTTTGTTCGATATTTTTGTTGATTATGAAAATCGCAACATACACTAGATATAATATAACTAAAAACAACACTGTATTAAATATAAATAACAGATGCAACTCAAACTGCGCGCCAATATAGAAAAAAGTAGTGCCAATCCAACAACAACAAAAAAACAAAAATACTGAATTTGGAACCATAAACAAATCATGAATTCCCGATACTTTTTGACTGAATGTATATAAGCATATTATGCTATAACCTATCCGTGTTACTTATGTCTTTGAACATGGAGCTAAACATGTCTGCATAATCAATGACTTAGACTCGCTATTAAATGTGGTGGCTATGGACTATAAAACTTTAATTGGCTACCCTGTACAATATATTTTCTTAGCCTAGGACATATTTTCAGATTAGACAATAAATAATTTAACGAAATATAGAGAAACCTGTAAATTGTAAAAAACCAAATGAAGCTACTAAAAATGGTCGAACTTTGGTGTGTTTATGTCCTGGTAACTAAGTGCGTAAAATCTTTACAAAAATATACAACCAAAAACATGTTTCCACATAACTTGCTGATAAGAATAAATTGAATCGATAGCAACGTAATTGACTCGTAGTTATTCCTATGGTTCTGACGAAATATATTTTATTTAGACTAAACAATGTACCTTGTGGTAACTAAACTTCAGTTTATTATCGGAGCTATCATGACTGGCTTAATTTTAGTCAAGGCACGTCGTAAATTTAGTTATTCAGCGCCAGTATTAGAAAAAAAAGTTCATCTAAGAGTAATAGACGGTATTGACGACATTCACAATGAGTTCCCATATGTAGTCGCACTCATCTATGAATCTGACAAAGTTTTACGCAGAACTTGTACAGGAAGTCTAATAACAGAATATTGGGTATTGACGGCAGCTCACTGCTTGTTTCCACGTAAAGAAAAAATAACAAAAATACAATATGGAAATATGACTTTAGATAAAACAAAGGCGTCCTACAGCAAAATTAAGAAAAGGATAACCCATCCGTCCGCCCGTATGTTCTATATGGGAAAGAATGCTCTTATTACCAATGACATTTTATTACTATTAGTAGAAAAAGTATTGCTAAATACATACGGGAAAGTGTCTGCAGTTGACTATAAAGCTTTGATTGGATATCCTGTTCGTTATGTCGGTCTAGGAAGCACTTTTGTAATGGATGATGAACGACTTGATCCTCGACAAAAAATAGAGCTACTGGCGAAGGATGAAATGAGGAGGAAACAAATTGGTAAAGCTGTTGTTGTTAAGTGCGTAAGAGTGGAGGAAACCGCATCGCACTTTGGTCCATTTATATGTCTGGCACCTGAATGCGGGCGTCATCGCGAGCAGCAAGCGCACAACGGCGATTCTGGCGGACCGCTCATCCACGACGGCCGAATTACAGGAGTATGTATGGGTGGGATTGGACAAGAAGAGAGATACACAGCCGTAAGCCCTTATTTAGACTGGATTTCCCGCACGATGTTCAGGGAAAATGCGAACAAACCTGGCACAGTTCGCCGGTTCGCCGGATACCACCAGTATTCGTAAAATTGTTATAAATTACTGTTGCGAATATGCGCGAATCGAAGCAGACCTCTTTCAGGAGTGATATTTGGCAATCTCTGTCCTTAAACTTTCTTATTTTACTACACAGTATAACTACTAGGAATATATAAATATATATTATTTTGACTGGATGACCGTCACAATGGGTAGTGTGCATGATTGATTCTTCAAGACATCGTGTGGTATATTTATTACAACTGTAATAAATATACCCCATTCGTTCGGTTGTTCCCCAGTTGACCTTTTTTCGTCCTGTTTATATATTTATACACACTGATAATTTTATAATTATTTTTTTAACGTCAACCTCCCCATTTGTACTTCTACAAAAATATAGTGGCCGAAAACTGTCATAATAGTAAGCTGTAACCATCAATAAGTAAAGTAGTCAAACCGGGTATAAATACTTCTTTTCTGATTATTTGTTGTTTCCAAATTGTTATATTAAAATATCCTTTTCATCATATTTGTTTGAGTTTCTGGAACCGAATTAAATTACAAGTAAATATAGGAAAAACTGGCGAAACCGAAAACTAGTGATGTGATCTCTCGTTCAAATATAATACTTAAATACTATGTACATGTTTGTCGAACATTCTTGTTGTGTGGTTGTTTCCTAATTAGTTTTGTTACGTATTAGATTATGTTGTAAGATTAATATCGTCAAAATGCTTAGATACTGATTTTTTCCAAGAAACAAAGATATTCTAGCTCCAAATTCATTTACCATTAAGGTGTATAAAAGAATCCACTTATCATGTCAGTTATTATAGGTCCACAAAAGAAAGAACATATAGAACCTATATCTAAAGCTTATTTCAATGTCTTCATTTGCTCTGACCTTTTTTATCAACCAATGAAGCGGAAAGTAAGTCAAGCGTGAAAACATCTCACCAGCTTCAGAAAACGAGATATGTTTGGACTGGACGTTCCATAATTGAAATCGTAAGATTTTTACTCAAGACACAAACAAGACACAGCTTGAAATTGGAATCTTAAGTAGAAGCTATTATTTTCTCGATTTAAGATAGATAAAGCGACATGTGCAACAACGGTAGTAACGACATAGTTCATTATATAAGTAAATATTGTATACAACATTAAAATTATTTCCAAGAATGTACTGTCGGGTTTATAAGTAAAGTAAAATAAAAAAAAAAGTATTAAAAGTAAGCCACTTTAGAATTTACAAATGTCTAAGAAAGAAAATCTGCACCATGTCCTGGGAGGGAGGCATGTTTGAAGGACCGACGATACCTTATTCTGCTGTAAAGTAAGGTAAACCTTATGCTATAAGGTGAGTTAGTCACGATTTGAAGCATCAACTGGTAACTTAAGTTATAAAATATACCTCGTTAATGCAAAGATTAAGTAGCTAACCTAAGTAGGATGTATGTACTAATCATCTAATAAATAAAATCGTAAACATCGCGTGTCTGTACAGTGTACATAAAGATATTTGCAAAAAAAAATTGAGGGGTTTATGCATAAGTAACACATTTCAATCATTTTTGGAATTTTTGTCTGTTCGGAGCGGGAGCGGGAGCAAGAGCGGGAGCGGGACCGGAGCGGAAGCGGAAGCGGGAGTGGGAATGGGAGCGGATTCTGTAGTTCACGCACAAAGTACGTAAAGCGGCGGTCGCGCGATATTTTTTATTTTGTGGTTCACGCGAGCGGAGCCGCGGGCACAGCTAGTATAACAATATAGTTTATGTGTTGCCATTGGCAATTGCAGTTAATACAAAGACAAAAATCCCAGTTACACATAACACCCAGATCAGGACCAACAACCCACAATCAAAGCGCAGAGGAGAGACCCACACAGAGCTGTAGCTTCGTACATTGGGCGCGCGGCAGGTACATTACTACAAGCACAGCGATGTGTGCGTGCGCCAGCACTGACATGCGCGCGGGGCGCGGGGAGTTGCACCGGCCCCGGCTCGTGTAAAAACTGGTTTGAGCCGGCTCAGTGGGAATAGGAACGCAGGGCTGTACGAATGACGAGTGCATCGCGCATTATGTTTATTTTGTTAGTTTGTCGAACATTCTTGTTGTGTGGTTGTTTCCTAATTAGTTTTGTTACGTATTAGATTATGTTGTAAGATTAATATCGTCAAAATGCTTAAATCTGATAAAAGGGATTTCATTTATACTTATCCAACTGATCCTTTCAGGTAAATACTTACACATATTTTTAATGCGTGCATACTAAACGTGTGTTCAATCAACAAAGTGCCTAAGTAGGTAGATACAGTCAGCCCCAAAAGATGTTCACATGAACGTGTTTTAAAGTAATTTATGCATAACTTTGTTGTTTTATATTCTATACTTTCAGTTTTATAGTATTCCTTATACTTATTTTAGCCGTGTGGTTCCCGGCTTAAAATATGGACACCATCAATCTTACCGTGGGTGTTGTCAAGGCGACTAAGGGATTGCACCAGGGACGGGCAGCAGCGTTCTACTGTGTGTATTAAGATCATGTCCCAATGGACAGAAGATAAAGCGCAATAACAGATTACCCAAAAATAAAAACAGGAACATTAAAAAATCAGAGTAATTTGTAGAATTTTTTGTTTCTTAAATTGTATTTCATATTATCTCCATAAGGTATATCATTTTACACAGATTTTAAGTAATTTTAATATTAGACGATTTAAGTTAACATTTCTAAAATGTTCTATTAAACTTAATTAAACACAACGACCTCTATGTACTACTAGACGGAACGTTCCAAACAACCGCTCTGTTACACGCACTTGCAGCTACGTTAGCCGCAACTCGTTCACTCGCTAAAACTGATCCAGAAATAAGTTAGAGCACAAAATTGCAAAAACTGACGAAACTCATCTTGTTCCAGAGTAACTAGGGTTAAAAAATATATGTCTACATTCTATTAATACCTTATTTAAATTTAACAAAACATTAAAGATATTTTTAACAAACAATTTTTTTTATCAAATATCGCCCAATAGGTAAAACTGGTACAAAATAATGGTAAATGGAGCGTCATAAGAATGACGGATCTGATATTTTTTCTATAATAAAGATAACACCTGAATGAGCCCCGCTTAGTCCGCGTGTGGGACATGACTGATGTTTTGAAGTAGGATTCTATATGTCTATTTCGATGATTAAACATAATTAATAATTTCGGTTTCTGTTTACAATTCATGGGAGAGTTTTGCCCATAATGATCACGCTGGGCAGACGTGTTGGCCATCGCAGTACTTAGATCTCGCACCGGTGACGCTGATGCTCGCCACCGGTCTGTGGTAATTATGATCTAGAACATTGTCGCATGATTATACCGCTATTGTCGGTCGCCAGAGCCTCGTTGGTCAACCAGCAAGGTGCACCACGTGCTGGTGAGGTTGGCATTTGGAGCGCCGGGTGTCGTTGTGCTCCGTTACACCCAACAGAAACCGCGGCCCTCTGTTCCCGGCAGCCCTACAATTCCTGGCTACGTTCAAAGTTAAAATCATTTATGGGTACACTTGGTACATTTATACACGGTTTTTTTTCGACGGTAGCGTTCTAGGTAAGATGGCTGGAAGCGGCTGGATGCGGGAGGCGGAGGACCGGGTGTGGTCGCGTTCATTGGGGAAGCAGTGGACGTCTAGGGCTGATATGATAATGCTGATGATTCTAGAACATTCTCGCTGGAACATTCTGGAATCCTGTAGAATATTCTGGACAATCTCGGTCGCTTCGGCACTTGATTCTTAGCTGCTTCACCGAATTCCCATAAGTAGTCCATTGGTGTGATGCCAATTTGGAATTGAACCAAATACCGGTAGTTTCAAACAGAAAAAGTCGTAATAAGTGTTAATTTAAAATAAAACGTAATTTATCATACATAATGTAAAGAAGCAGATAAACAAATATTTATCTTATCCTCATGTGACAACCCTACCAAAATACGCACCAATTTTGAACGCTCCTTAGAAACTTGAACTCTGTATGGTTTATAAGTACTCTGTGACCAAAGTTCGGAGTACAAACAATGAAAATATTCACAAACTAAAATGTAGGTTAATGTAGTTTGTACAACAAATTCAAGATACTGAGGCATGAAGACGCTCCGGTCTCGATGTTTGTATAGTAATAGGAGCAACTAGAGCGAATGTAGAGCCAATATTTGTTTACTCGGCTGACACATCTCTGTTTGTTTGTAGTATGCACTGTAGATTTTACACAACTATCTAGGTTACCTACGAGTATAGAAGATTAAACGATTTAAAAAAACTGTATTTACAGTGTAAACAACTTGTCTCAGGTCCTATTAATTTTCTTCTTCTATATTTTGGATAGTATTACTTTACCGCGGGGAGGATTCTAGTGCAGGATCTTCCGCGTAGCTTAGCTCAGCTTTTTACCTTCTTCTGCCTTCAAACAGCAATGCTCAGTATTATTGTGTTTCGGCTTAAAGAGTAGGATAGCCAGTATAATTAGAGACAGGCTAATAAACAGTTTTAAGATTAGCATCGTTTGTACATTAAACCACTCTATATTATTTGGGGGAAGGGGTGGAGGAAAAGCAAGGGGAAGGGGATTAGCATTACGTTTTAAACTTTATTTTAAAAAAGCAATAATTCTGTAGTCCATGTGAGCGGAGTCGCAGTCGCCGTGTATAAATGTACCAAGTGTACTCATGTCCCGGTCACAGCTAGTCGAAAATAAGTCCTCTACTTGTGATAAACCATTATTATAGTTTGTATGACAGACAACGGTCCAATTTATAATTTTCTTTTTGCTCTTTAATATATAACACTTAAAGTTTAACAAGTCTAGACTGGAGCAAAGAGTTTTAATGGAGTTTCCATGTCAGTTTCAGTCTCATATTTCAGGCTAGTACCGGGTGCGCTCATGTGCGACACCCACCTAAGTCTTAATGACGGCGAGTGAGAGACGACGTGCTCTCCACAAGTGTTGAAAAATGCTTCGTGAAAAAGGAACGAAAGACTTGAACAGGGTGTGAAAAGACTGAGAAGAAAAAAGACAAAGAGAACATTTTCATAGCAGCGCGGTATTTACGAGTACCTACATATTTTTCTGATAAAACCATTTTACTGGCAAGCAAAATTTAGAAGAAGGGATATATGAGTATGATTATCATGCATTTACGTTTTAATTTAATTTAAAATTCCAGCTGCTAATAAATATATATTTAAATCAATTTATTTTCCTTATGTAAACTTATTTCCCGTCCACCCGTGTGGTGTCCGAAAAACAATAGTACCACCCCCAGTCTTGTGGATGTCGTAAGAGGCGATTGACACATAAATCCAGATGATAGGCTGCAGCATCGTCTAACCAAGAGCGTCGCCAAGGAGGAGCAGAGGACTGCTGTGCCCACCAGAGATTTGGACAAATGTAGTAAAAGACTATGTCTTAATTAGTTTTCTTTGAATCTCTTTTTCATATAAACTTTTCCTGTATACAAAATCCTTCTTTCAAAATTTAAACCATTATACTTATGATTACTTTATTATGAAAATAGATTGTCAACGTGCCAAATTTTACCTGGTACTACAGTATTATTTAGGTATATCTGGTTTTTATTCTTCAAGGTGGGTTTACCTTGATAGTAAGTAATACTGATGATGAAGATGCGATAAGAGTTTATAATCTGACCGCTATGTATTTTTACTTGCATCCTGTATGTATCAAGTGTAAGATGTTTGAATTTGAATCACCTTTTCGCTCAGAGTCTGTGCACGTGAAGGGTGAGGGGGGGGGCTGGGCTATTGGACAACGATAATAGCTGCTCTTGAGCGCCTTTGTGGCGCTAATCGCATCGACGTAGATGTCAGAAACATTTTAGAATGGATGCGACATATGTGACCAAGATTGGGACAAAGTCGTTATTGCGATCAGATTCCTCTTGCTATTTCTTCTATAATTTAACAGGCTTCACGATGTGTAAAATACTTAACCCTATACCGTCGACTGAGACTGATAACATCATAGGAGTAGGATAAAAAATCGATGTTGTGGTCTTAGTTCTTGTTTCTTTAAATTAACTATTTGTAACGCCTTACTCTTTCAGGATTAATACTTTTGTTAAATACATGTTTGAAGCACGTTTCACCCTTCCCCATTTTTCATTCGTAGATATAGGGTCATTTCGCCTGTTTGCGACCACTTGACGGGATTTTCTAATTCAATATTCAATATCTCCTTAGACTTTAATGCTTTAAATCTCTTTTTATGGTCCCTGTAATATATTTATTTTTGATTTTCTAATGTTTTTTTGCGATTTATGATTTTAATAAATAAAAAATATCATAAAACGAAAAAATTACTATTTTACCGGTTTCCGGCCACTTAGCCTAGTTGACGGCCATGTGATTGCCAGTTTCCGGCCATATTGTGTGTAGTTGGATAATAAACCTTATTGCGTAAGAAACAAAGTAATTTTTTTAGTAATGAGAAATAAAATAAATCATTTTTTACCAAGATAGCAAATATCAAAACCCATCCCTAAGAATTTACCCATTATTTGGTCTGCGGAAATGGTTGGAAACTGGTGGTGGCCGACGAGCCGGGGAAATGACCCTAGCTGACACTCGATCACAGTACCTATCAGAAGCTGATTTTAGTAAGATTCAATCATCCGCTCTGTCTCTAAGGTTCTTTCCAAAGAAAAAAATAAAATGTATCTGGTTATTTTGTATTTTACGAGGTGGTTGGATGAATGTGGACTAAAATTCATTCGTCTCTGCATGAACTGGACTAAAAATGGCTAAAGTAACAAATTGCACTGAACGTGATAATTAAAATAAGAACGAGTTTACTAGACCGTTGCCGATATGGCCCAAGAAATTGGTAGCTTACAGTGGCTTTGAGCAGACAACCAAGGGAATAGCCAAGATGTTTGTTAGGGGTCAGTTCTACGATGGAACAAAATTGACTAAAAACATGGGTTTTAGACTAAACTTTTTTTGGTTATCACATAATTAGTGGCTTGGTCGTTAGATTCGAGCGCCAGAGAGCGCGGGTTCGGTTCCCGTTAGGGACAGACAACTTTGTACAACTATATAAGTTATATTTGTGAATTATCTATAGTTGTCTAATTCCTATCACACAGGAGAAAATCCTAATTTAGGAATAGACAAGTGTATTATATAATATGAAATATTTCCCACCAGATTTATTAATCTTTATTAATAGGGGAATTCCATCGACGCAATGCATTAAATTTACTCGAACCTACTGGATACTTTATTCTCAGATACCACGTTTTGGCCTGATTCTATAAGATTTCCCCCTTGCGTTCCTTATACTTACTAATCAGTTCTATGATATAACAGAATGTACAAACAAATTCAAGCAATTCTACTGCTCAGTATATGACATACTTGTCATTTTGTCTACCAAGGCAAGGGCAAAACCATAGGTATCTGAGAATAAACAGTACCGAGATTATACTTTTAAAAAGGGACCGTATAGTGCTGATTATAAAGCGTATATTTTTTCCTGTGCTACACAGCTACACCCTAGCACTACAGAGGGAGGTGGGGAACCGGCCACCCTGCCTCACCGTTTCTAAACCCACAGACCATCTGTCGCAGAACCATTTAGGAATTTCTTATTTCGATTGCTGCATTCATACCAACGCCCTACAACCACCATATTCCAACATCAATGTGCGGCATTCGGAAGATGTCGCCTCGCGCTAAGGGTCGCGGCTGACGTGCGCGCCGCATACTAACGAGGCTCGTTCAGTTTGCTGACCAATCGTAGAGCAGAACTGGTAGCCTCTCGGATTATTCTAGGCCAAAGGTAAGCAGTTAACATGATCGTTACCGCCGTAGTTTCGGAACTACCTGACTAACGTATTGATATAACATTTATTGCTTAGGTAGAAGTAACGAGGGTGCATCGTTTCGATCGATTTGGAATTACTGTAGTATATTATTAGGAGTCCCTTTTATAAAAAAAATATATTTTATCTGTCCTCCTATTTTTTTCTCTTTGACTTTTATTACCTTCTTTTATAACATTCCAAAAGCAAAGGTTACTATATTTTTATTGAAAACGGTAGATCACGTGACATTGCGAGGTTGTAACGTTATTGCTTTAAAGTCAAACTTCCGTAAACCACATAATATATGCAAAATCTAGGACATTATTAATGAAAATACTTTCATTAATAAAGTTGATTATATTGTCTTTAGACTGTAAAGTCTAAAGACACGTTTCTCATTACTTTTCATAAAAACCATTATCGGCTAAAGTGTATCAAACATCGACATCCCTGAAGGGATGGTTATTAATTATTTATTACAAACTATCGTATCCCAAACAAACCTTATGTGTAAAACTGAAGCGTGGAATATTTTTTTTGTATTTGTGAATTGTTTTATTCTTGTATATTTTCCATAGTAAAGGAGAAAATCCTAGTTTGGGAATAGATAAGTGTATGTATGAAATGGTTTTTTATAGCAAAAATAATTGATCTATGCGATATCTCTCCCAGTCAACTTTGCATTGTTTAAACGTCCAGTGCTCTAAAATCGGTAAAAATTCTAAACCGGTTTTGGATCATGTTGAACCGAAATAATGTATGTATGAAACGCTTAATTCTACCAAAATTAATTTTAATTGCGGTTTAAAATGTCGGCTCAATTAACCGGTTAACAAAAAAGAACTGGGGATCTACTCCTTAAGCATATCGGATAATATGTCCAACTACAAAGCTATTTTATACTATGTAAAGGGTCCTGTGGCGTATCCCGATGAGCGGTTGGTGTCTTACGATCGTAGTGAAACGCCAATCGCTAATGAGAATAAGTCCAATGATCTATTAGGGAGTACAAACTGTTATTTCAGTTAGACGGAAATTTTCGAAATGCTAACGGAGTACGCCGCCAGATCTCATGTCTGTTTGGCAAAATTCTGTTCTAAAAACCGGTAACCGAAATGAACGTTTCATTAATTCGTATAAATCAAAGAATGATATTTTTCAGATTTTATGAACTATATTAATCTCTATTTCAAAACCGGTTCTGATTCGGTTATGAGCTTTAACTAAACTTTGAAAAGCGCTAAATTAGTGAGTTCACTAAAACAGACTCACGTAGACATAAATTTAGCGTTCTAAACTGCAATCAAGCGCTATAAATTCAACCTTGATTTGAGACGCCGAGTCGGCATACAAATGAATTCTCGTTAGCACACCCGCAATAATGAGGACGAGCCCTCGCCCTCGCAAATTAGGGCTGTCAAAAAAGTCTAAGACTTGAATAGTGCAATTAATTTATTTATTTTCACAAAATCCACAGCATTTAAAAAAATAATATTAATCTATTTTATACCTAGTTCTTACTGCCAATAACGAATTTACAATATTGTATATTACAGTTTAGTAATTGTGTGTGGAGGGATTTCTGTGGGGTGTGTGAAGAAGAGAAACTTGTATATTTCAACACCCTTCATTTTCATCCATAACACTGTCCCACTGCTGGGCAAGTAAATACCTCCTCCAGATAATTCTTAAAATACTAAACAATGGTTGTTGCATAGAGTACGTTATTGGAATTGTGACAGTTTTATTGTAATGTTTTATATGACTAATATTTCCAAAAAATACAAGCTACTCGATATTTTATTTTGGAAGACTACAATATTAAAACATAATAAAAAACATACCGTCGAATTGAGAACCACCTCCTTTTTTGAAGTCGGTTGATAAGTATGACTGTTCAAAAGCAACCGTTGTATTCAGCAAGTCGCAACGACCTACAATCCGAAATGCTACTCTGCTGACTCTACGTTTACACCGACACATAAATATATATTAATATAATATAAACGACATGTAAATAGTGTTAGTTGTGTACTTTAGATTAATTTAATATATAATGAAATATTTAATTAAATAAAGCCCTTGTTACTCCACAACTGTCATCGTGGTTTTACTTCAAGTCGCATCGACCTCTCACTGTGGCCAAGCACCCTCAGCCTACAGACTTTGTCTGACGGTCGCCTGAGGCTGGGCGACTGGCAGTGAGAAAACCGACCACCCTAATTGCCTTTACATCCCCACTTCCGTCTGTTGCCTAGGGTCTCACGGCCACAGACTTCCCACACTTATTTATAATTTATTTTGTGTTAGGATAGGGTTGTAGGGACGATAGGTTGTTAGGGAACCTAGAGTCTTAGTACAGTTACTTCCTCTCATTCATGCACAATAGCCTGTCTAGTTGAAAGTACCGAGACACTGACTCACATACCACAATAAACTAAGTCTAGCAGGCTACTGTGCAACGACTAAATTAAGAATTGTTAAGGAATGGAACTTTCGCATTCCGGCCAGCTTCGGTATTTCCGTACAAGTAAAACTTGGACCTTTTTAAAGGAAGAGTGAATAGGCATTTTCTGGGTAAGCACGCTCCACCTTAGGCCTCATCGTCATTCAGGTGAGATTGAGGTCAAGCATAAACCTATCAAGAACAGAAAAAACGATTTGCACGACTAAGACGATAAAAACGTATATAGGGACGCGATAAACAAAGTAACGTTTCCTTTTTCAACCAAACAAAAAGATTTAAATTTCTTATATATGACAACCCTGAAGGCGGCCTATTTCCCCCGCCTTTATGACTCCATTCTGACCACCTGATAGAGACTAGGCAGATATTTAAGGGAGGCGCAGGATATACGTAGTAGGGTAGATACGATCGTTAATTTTGGAACGATGCCAAGAATTTTTAGATGCTTTATTATGAGCTTAGTAGGTAATATATTGATTTGATCTGATCAAATGATAGAGTAGCATGTGACATCTGCCAATGTCAACCATCAAACCTTTATTAGATACTTCGTCCGCGTGGACAATTTGTAATTACACATTACTATGTATTACTAAATCCTTAAAGAAATCTGTTAATCTGGTTATGCATTGAAAATATTCATATACATAAAATTAGTTAGCCGACGGAGGTTCCGCCCGTTGGACTACATAATTAATGTCTTTTTTTTAATAAAGTTGACAGTTACTACAGGTGAGTAATGTTTATCAGGAATTAAAAGATAATCATATAATTATTTATATTTTTTATGTTTTAATATTGTGCAGGAAGTTAGGTGTTTTTATTTTATTAAGAAAATAATAATTCCCTTTCCCATTGTTTTTCCTTGATCATGCCCTTCCCCACCACGTTGAAAATCCCTTCCCCCACACCTTCCCGCTCCCTTAGCCCTTAGCCCTTAGCCCTTAGCCCTTAGCCCTTAGCCCTTAGCCCTTAGCCCTTAGCCCTTAGCCCTTAGCCCTTAGCCCTTAGCCCTTAGCCCTTAGCCCTTAGCCCTTAGCCCTTAGCCCTTAGCCCTTAGCCCTTAGCCCTTAGCCCTTAGCCCTTAGCCCTTAGCCCTTAGCCCTTAGCCCTTAGCCCTTAGCCCTTAGCCCTTAGCCCTTAGCCCTTAGCCCTTAGCCCTTAGTGTTTTGTGTAATGCAGTCATAAGGTCGATTATACTGTAGCATGTTAATACAGAAACAAATAGTTGTTAAATATAATGCATTCATTGAGATTATTAGAAAAATAATGGTGGGAGTATGCTGCATAAAGTATGCGATACTCAAACTATCGTTGAAAATCAAAAATGGAAGGCTACTTATTAATTCACATCGACTATTTGGTGCAGGCTTTGTAGTATGTTTCAGTGACATTAGTTGCGAAGTACTTTCGATATGACTTTTTGGAAAGTTGTCGTCTTGTCGAATAAAAATTTTGCAGTTCCGAGTCCAGCAGTACCGAAACCACAGTTCTTTGCATTTGGTTTTAGTCTTATTCAAGATTTTCTTATTGAGTGCCGTAATATGCTCGTTCACATAAATTTGCCGTTTCTCACCTTGGATAATATCAGACGTATTAAACTGCATATACGACATACCTATATTTGTGATGACACATTTATGTTAACGTTTAATGTCAAGATTGATATTTGTTAGTAAGAACAATAATTTACTACTACAAGTTTTCACAACAGAGGTAAGTATCAAGTAATTTTCAACTTATTTATATTTATGTAAGAATGCTTTATTAAATGCACCTGTCAACCAACCTTTTATACACACATACAACGTTTCGTTCACTCATTCAATCCATTCATGCCAGCTCTTTTTAATATACTGTATTGCGTAATTCACCTCAAAAGTTTGGGGCTTGCCCCTCGAGGAACCCTCCCCCCATCTTAAATAGGCCACGTGGTTTATGGCAGGTCTCACTTAACTGATTGAGTTATCTAACGAATAGGGACTTAATTACAGAACTGATTCAATCGTGTTTTTCCACGCGTATGACGTAGTCATATGATGATGGTTCCTTATTTTACGAATGTGAAATTACGCGACATCCCTGATATTTGTCAAGTAAACACGCTAGATGCAAAAATCATACACGATGTGAAGCTCCAGTCCTTATGTACTTTACTCCGAGGGCACTCCAACTCTCCCAGCCCAGATAAACAAAACCAACAGCGCTAAGGAAAATGTAAAAGAATTTAAAAGTAAAAGGTTTTTAAAGTCATATAGGTGTTCAACTTTTAGCAAACACACTTCAGTTAAGAAATACCTATTCGTATTTACTGTATGAACTAAGAACAGAAATGTGAAAATTTGGTTTATTACTTACTAGCTGTTGCCCGCGACTTCGTCCGCGTGGATAAATTGACATCACATATTTATTAAGATTAAATTATAATACCCCATGAAAATGTTTTGCAGGAAGTTAGTATTTTTTCTCCGTAAGTTAAACATTTTATCGCATGGGCATATGCCTTTACCACTCCTCTTCCCCTAACCTTCCCCCTAACCTTCCCCTCCCCTACCCGTTCCCCATTCCCCTTCCCCTCTCTTTCGACCTCCCTTCAACCTCCACTTTAGCCTACCCTTCCTCTACACTTTCTCCAGTTGCCACCAAGTTGGAGCCGCACATAATGCGTGAGGCGCCATTTCAGTACTTCCGACCATATTACAAAGTAGTTTATGCAGGCTACCTCATCGTCAACAGTATCCCGCGTCACTACCGCTAAAGTGTGGCAAAAATCACCGCAAAAGTGGCACAAAAGTCTTGTGCGCCATAGTACACTCATTCCAAAGGACCAGACAGAGCAGTCCTGGATCACCCGGGAATTGTCACTGTTACGTGACGTCACACACAGGAGTTTCCGTGCTGTCTAAATCGATGGGAATCTTGAAGGTGGTATGGGCAGTTTTACTGCCAGGAAGCAGTGTGGACGCAATCCCCTGAGAACGCTACCGCGACATCTTCCGCGAGACGATACTTCTCCATAAGTTGCACCGTGTTCGAGAGCCTACAAAGCCCATAAAATACAGCGAACTAATGGCTCAGACGTCTTGGGTACTGATACTTATGACTGCATCACCGAGAGTTTCGTCCCAATTTCGGTCGTCATCCAGGAGGTGCCTTGCGCTGCAGGCCGCTTGGAACGTAGGGTGGTAACACCATTTACCTTTTTGAGGAACACGGATTAGAAACCGCCGCGAATAGTGTGCAGTAACAATCATCTCGTCGTAAGACTTTTTTGAATTAAATCATCATCTTGACATAGTCTGAAGAACGCTAGAAGTTTGGTCTCCAGAGAGAGAGTTTTCAACAACCTCGCCTATATGATGAACATACTCGTACGTTCCAGAAATATTGAATTTTTTTTTATCAAAATTATCGTAAAAAAGAGATGTTTTTTTCATGAACGATTTGTAAATGTGATACTGAGTTACTGGAAGAAATATTAACAGTCGTTTTATTATCATCCGATATAATGGCTTCTAGAAAAAAAGACTTCTAAGTGGCGTATCAAGATGAAATATGCACCAGATTTTAAGTTAGACCACCAGCAAGACAACTGTGAAAACTGCATCAAATTTCATTCAGTAGTTTTTGCGTGATGCGGTAACAAACATACAGACAGACAAAATTCTAATAAAAATTGTTTTAGCTTCTATTGGCCCTATTAAGACCCCTCATAAAAAAAATTATTATCTCTCATGTACACACATAGACCAGTTACAGTTTTATTATAAGTATGGATTTGTACTGCACTAAAGTTTCTGTTGCTGGTTTTTCTATTTCTTGGATAGTTATGGAGATTTTTTTATATATTATGTTATTCGAGGATATACACTGTCAATTCACAAAGTTTCGTCAAAATCCGTTTGGCAGTGTATGCGTGATGTCCGTACAAACAAATAAACAAACAAATAAAAATTTAAAAAATTGTTCTAACATGTTCAGTTACTTATTTTAGGTCGCCCTGTTTGGTTTTTTCTGAATATATTCAATGTACAGACTTTTTTGCATTTACGATTTTATATAAGTACTAGCTGTGCCCGCGGCTTCGCTCGCGTGAACTACAGAATCGCTCCCATTCCCGCTTCCGCTTCCACTTCCGCTTCCGCTCCCGTCCCGCTCCCACTATCGCTCCCGCTCCCGCTCCCGCTCTCACTCCCGCTCTCACTCCCGCTCCCCTCCTGCTCCCGCTTCCGATTTTTGTTTGACTGATGTAATGACGTGGAAACTGATGCATTTTATCTCGCGTGCCGAAACTAATACAAAAGAAACGCGAGTTTCGGAACGCGACATTAAACTCCTCCAACTATGTATTCTGTGCTCCAACGCACACACGCACATTATTTTGATAGATATGATCTTTGACGTTAGGAACACACCTACATTGCTTAGACAACAGTGAGTGCTTGTGAGTGCTTTATACCATAGCAATGAAGCTCAAATTGACTACGTTTTAGTTAGAAATCATTTGTATGGGAAAAAGAAAAGGGCTATTTTTAGGGTTTTTCCAGCAATAATTCTAATTTTTCTCGCCGTAAAAACCATCCTTGAACTTCAACGAACATTTTAAAAAAAGATTTGGCCAAATTGGTCCAGGCGTTGTTGAGTTATGCGCTTACCAACACATTTTGCGATTCATTTTTATATTATAGATAAATAACAATACTCAGAATGATTACTCAGTTAAATCTTAACGGTTGAACGATTTTTTATGATACTTATTATTATGATAATTACATAGCTGTGCCCACGGCTCCGCTCGCGTGGACTACGTAACCGCTCCCGCCCCCGCCCTCGAATGACGGTAATATCATCTAAATGACACTGACTTTGAAAATGATCTATAGACCACTGTTCATTACGAATAAAAAAGAGCATGATTGTATATCAATATTAAATAGATTGTCGGATAAACAATCAAATGTACATATCAGATCGTGAGCGATTACCGGATTGTATTGATAAACACCGTTCATTCCCTTCATGAGAAGCGAAACAATAAATAATCGACTCATGCATCACTCGTCTATTTTGTCAGTCTTTAAACAATCGCTTAATTTTTTTTATTTTGTTTACTCCTTCGACGTATCTTTCCTCACGTTATGCCTGTTCCTTTTGAACGGAAATATTCACCATCACAGTAACTAGGCCTTGAATGAGTGTTGCTGCCGTCACCGGTCTGTTATATAAGGTGTATAAACCGGTAATGACGGTGTGATCGCGTAGGGAAGGCCTATCTCCAGCAGTGAACGTCTTAGGGCTGCTACTTAATTATTTAATTTAATAAACAACAATCAGAAAATATGTTACATCATACTGTTATACTTATATTTCATTCCAGATTAATAGTCCTATGAAAACAAACGCATTTGCGTCTCGAAAACAAAATACACAATAGATGGTGTTCCTAAGTGGACTGCAAAGTTTACATGGTAATACAAACCTGTTTTTGCTGCTGGTGACCCTTTCATGTATATGTTACCGAGACGTAAATAGCGTTGGTTTTCATAGGACTATTAATCTGGAATGAAATATACGTACTTTTTAATGGGCATGCGTTTTTTAACGAGACATGATGTTGCACTAACAGCCCAAAAAGATGATAATATGCTGATGATGATGATGTGTCAGATTGCTACGCGGGCACCATTTTGGACTACTAAATAAAAAAGACGCGTTGGTTTCTGTGTTTCTCCGTCTGTCTGTTGGCAAAATAAATAAATATCTCAGACATTCACACCAATTATCCAGTCCCAAACTAGGCAGAGCCTGTGGTATGGTTACTAGATAACGGATAGACATACTTAAATAAATATACAAACATCCAAGACTTGGGTACAAACATTCATATTCATCATACGAACATTTGCCCCTAGCGGGATTCGAACCCGCAACCTCATTGTGCATTAAGTAGAGCACCTCTATAGATGAAAAAATATATCAAGTATATATTTAAATTTATAAATAGGAGATGTCGATTTAGGATGAGTGTGAGCAAAAATATCAATTGTTGTGAAATTAAATATTATGATAATCGTCTTTCATGTGCATGGCGTGAGATATATGTACCTACCTATATAATTTCATAGACAGTAAAGACAAATAATCAAATAACGTAGTATTATAATAGTTTAACAGCACGTAGTGTTGTATAAGTTAGGGCATATAACATCGTAAGGTGATGATTAACTTAAAGACTGTGAACTCATGATTAATGGACTAACATTGTTAATATCAATAAATTACATTGAACAATATAGTGAGCTTTCGATTTATCGCTCCACCATCGCATCCCAACATTACATTCACACCATATCTTCAAATACATTGTTACAAAAGTGTTTTTGCTATCTCGCAATAAAATAATTACCAAGCGGCGCGGCGGTCGATGAACTAGGTATGTACAATAAAATAGGTAGAAGAAACTTAGAAGTGCTAGGACATAAAAAGCTCTTTGTATAAAATACTGCAGTGCATAAACAATTCTTTGTTCGCTACAAACAACTATGGAGCTCTTTTAAGCACTCACTGCAAAATCCTAGTTTCCTCGCCTTATGCATTGTTATTATTTCCCTGACACAGGCAAAGGACATAATAATACAGTATGTACAATAAAATAGACCAGCTACTTAAACGACTGTAAGAACTAAATATTAGTATGTTACATAAAAAGGATTGTGTAAAAAATCGTATCATTTTTAAAATAATAACTATTTAAAGATTCAAGTTTAATACTAATTTTAATTAAAATTATCTGATGTGTAGTCCGATTTTTTTCTTTAATTTAAATCTATATTTTGATGTGAAAACGATATACAATAACCCCTTAATCCGGCTGTTCTATTTATTTCAACACTCTGTATACAGCGTAATTTAAAATTCCGTTCCATTTCAGAATAGCTGTAATAGGGCGATTCGCAAGCAGGAATTACACGCGCCATGCACGACTGAGTAGCACAGCTGACTCCTATATTGCAATATGCAATAACTAATTAGGCGAAAATAAAAATATTAATGAACGAAATGTAAAATTAGACAATATTAAATTCCTGTCAAAGTCACGTATGTAAGTGATATTGAAATTACTACGAGAGCTCTCTCTTCTTTGACTGGTCCACTGGTTGGTCGACTGGTTGGTCGACTGGTAGGTCGACTGGTTGGTCGACTGGTTGGTCGACTGGTTGGTCGACTGATTGGTCGACTGATTGCTCGACTCCTTGGCCAACTGCAAAGTCTACTGGTTGTTCGGTAGGTCAGTACACTGATTGATCGACTGGTTAGTCGACTGGTTGGTCGACTGATTGGCCGATTGTTTGACCGACTGGTTAGCCTACTGGTTTGTCGACTGGTTGGTCGACTGATTAGTCGACTTTTTGGACGACTATATGGTCCACCGGTTGGCCAATTTATTGGTCGATTTAGAGCATTTTAATCCCACGATAGACACCGTACATAATTTCAGGAAGCTGAAATGCTGGAAATATTTTCGTGCTTCAGATGTATTCACTGAAGTGAAGTGGACTTGCGACAGAGCGACTTTCCTATTTCCGCGATCGAAAGCAATATAGTTTTATATATTTATTTAATTTCACAGCAATTACATTATTATATACAAGTTATTATAAAATTCAAAATATGCCAATTACGAAATTACAATATTAGAAATTCTATATACTTAATTAAAATATAAGATTTAAACAAGGAAAAAACAAACACACATAATTATATATAGACAAAATTATAAGATAAAATAAATCAGATATCTTTCCTCTCTTGTATGTTACGTGTTGCTTAGTTGAGTGATATAAAGTGACTTGTGTGTATAGTGAGATTAGTGGTGTGAAGGTGACTGATATGTATGTATGTACTTTCCTACTTACCAACCAACGCACTTGTATTTAAATTATGTACGTTGTTTGGTTCTCCAAAGGCTGGCCATGTCAATTAAAAAATAAATTAACACACCACCAAAATTTCACAAAGAAACACTGTCATCTACTCTGTGGGTCGTTTAATTACTTTTTTTACATTTTCGAAGCTTTCGCATAAAAAAGTTATACATATCATTAAAAGCAATACCTACGCACAGAAAGATTTATAAGGCGCTTATTAATTCAGAGATACCTACTCGTAAAAAGAGAACATCTCGAGGACTGTTTACTTGGTCTATCAATCGTTAGTTTCGCTTTAATCCCCAAAGCTCAGTCAAAGTCACTAGCTCATTTCGGATTTGTCTCAGACATCCGTTACGTTTTCCAAGCTATGTGTTCCTAATGATGCCTTTAGACCGGTTTTAAACCTAAACTTAAAATTGTTTCTCATTTGAAACGGACATTAATATTATTAAAATAATTTTTACACCAACACTTTCGGGCAAAGCTCTTTACAGCAGCTTACAAACGCATAATTATAAGTATTTTTATTTTATTTTCTGTTGTCTGATGAGCCACTTTATCTTATAGCAGCTTAATTTTATAATGTATAAAATGGTCGCTTTTTGCTATGTAAATCTATACTTATAATAAAACTGTAACTGGTCTATGTCTGTACATGAGAAATATTAAAAAAAATTGTATGAGGGATCTAATTAGGGCCAATAGAAGCTAAAACATTTTTTTTTTAGAATTTTTGTCTGTCTGTAATTTATGTTTGTCACCGCATCACGCAAAAACTACTGAATGAAATTTGATGCAGTTTTCACAGTTGTCTTGCTGGTGGTCTAAATTAAAATCTGGTGCATGTTTCATCTTGATACACCACTTAGAACCTGAGATATTAATAAAGTATTTTTTTCTAGAAGCCATTCTATTGGACGACTGTCCTTTTCGAATTCTATTTCTTCCAGTAACTCAGTATCATATTTAGAAATTATTCATGAAAAAACATATATTTTTTACGAAAATTTTGATAAAAAAAATGCAATATTTCTCGAACGTACGAGTATGTTCATCATATGGGCGAGGTCAACGGACGCGTCGCAGCGAACGGCGCGGCGCGTATGGGTTGAGTGAAATTTAGATTTTGGGGATAGGGATGGGGTTGAGGTTGGGGTTGGGATTGGGATATTGAGAATCTCGAGTCTGAGTGGGAGTGGAAGTAGAAGTGGGAAGAGAACGGGAGCGGAACTGGGAACGGGGGCGGACACAGCTAGTACTATATATATTTTGGAAATCCAAAAGACGCGAATCGCCAGCCATACAATAAATATAAATCAAAATGTAAAATAAATGTTACTTTTGTTCTTAATTACCTTTATAATATTGAAATAAATAAGTACCATACGATATATTGTTAATAACAAAATATGCTTTGCTACTAACCGTGTTTTCAATGCGCTCTAAGCCATCCGACGCATTATTGCATTTGTGCACGTTCTGCAATTTATGTGCTTAGCAGAGCATTAAAATTTATATTGCTCGTTATAAAAGTGCCAACGCTGGTGGAGATGGAAGTAAGACTACCTATTGAGTACAGGACTGCAACTCGTGTAGTGGACCCAGGACCTTTTAAAATTTGCTGTGTCAAGGAAACAAACATGACAAAGAAAGTATATGCAAAGATAAAAGAAATAAGAAGATAAATAAATAGACGTTTTAAAGTTTCCCTCAGATTTCTTTTATACGATATTCCATAAAAAGATCATACATTATACATACAATACCAAGAGATCGTACATTTTTACATACAAAATTTCATTCAATTGGTTTAGGCGCTAGGATCTGAGACATACAAACACAATTCTTTTTGTGTTTTTTTTTCGAGTCTAATAATAATCAGTAATCTTTTAGTAGTATAATATAATCATTTCTCATTAAAAACTCGTTCGTACGTAAAAATAATCATTTATTCATGATAATTTATGAGGCCCATAACTTTAAGTAGCCCCTGACCAGTCCATACCTGTAAAAGATATAAAATGAAAGATATAATAGTGTCTAGTCTGGAAGCTATCTATTGAGGGTAACTTTCAGATGCAGCTAAGATAAAAACTATCTGAAATTGTTTTTGGATTGAATGTTATCATTACGGTTGCACTAAAAGTTTTCTCATTTGGTATAGACACTCAGTAATTCTAGAAATGATAGTAACATCTAATTTTAACATTTAAAATATCAGGAGCTTATTTTGCTTCACTTGGCCTACATATGACATAAAATATAAACTAATATTAATTATTACTTATAGAAGTCTTCATAATTAATTATAGGTCAGTCCAGTCATTAGAGAACAATAAATTATATAGGTACCTACTTAAATTTAATGATTAACAGTGTACGGACGAAGAAGGAAAGAGTGAGTAGGAGGGACGGATGGTAACCAAATGACAATATGTATAAAAATATTGTTTATTTTTATTATTGTTAATCTTCAACTTCATGCATCCAAATACTTAAGTGGAGACCTAGCCTCCTGTAATACTGGGTTCTCCATAGTTGTAGCGTCAATCTTCACAATAATTTTAATACTTATTATAATTTATTAGTATTTATTTGTCGGCCTCGTAGCCTAGTCGGTAGTACACCTGCCTGCGAAGCTCGGGGTCGCGGGTTCGAATCCCGCCCAGGGCAAACATTCGTGTGTTGAGCACTCGTGTTTGCCTTGTGACTGGATGTTATTTATATATAATATTATGTATTTATGTATGTATATCAGCTGTCTGATACCCATATTACAGGCTCTGCCTAGTTTGGGATCAGGTGGCCGTGTGTGAAATGTCCCCACATATTTATTTATTTATTTATTTATTTATTTATTATTAGCATCATTTTATTTATTAGATTTCTTACTTTTAATACCAAATTTATAAATTATTGACTACAACACAGAAATTATACCATAAAATACTTACAATATGTAAATATCATCATCGTAGGTGCTTAATTCCAACACACGGCTACCTCATTACGTCGGCTCTCCATAGAATATTCTACGCTCCCACAATGAAGGGAACTGAAGAGCTCTTGTTTTTCTACATTTTACCTTTATTTATTACGAAGGATATGAAAATAATATCATTTCGTTGCGGAGGAATTTTAAAGAAGAATCTTAAATTAAATAACAGTAATTCTGAAGTTATTTATAAGATGGGTTTTTGGATCATGCAAGCAATAAATTACAAGGGTTTGCTTCAAAAATAATATATTTTTTTATTAGTCTTGAGTGTTCTGGTTTTGTAGCCACATAAGATAATTTCAGTTGGTATGAAAAAATTAAATTAGTAGTTATGTTAAATTTTCAAATAGTTCACCTTTTCCGCTTTTTAAGTAAGTAACTATCCGATGAATATGAATCGCTACCCGCAAGAAAATCATTGTTGGGATTTCCACAAGTTCGATACAAAAAAATCGCTATTCGATAAATTAGTAGCCCTGTAATCGATCACTATCTGACAGGCATTTTGTTGGATAGTTAATTGGGTATGCAAAAAAGGCGGAGTTGCAGGAAGGGCAAGAGGAGAAAGGGATTCGGAAAGGAAAGAAGAGTGGGAAGAGGAGGGAGGAGAGGGGCAGGTTGGGATAAAGGAAGGGGGATGAAATAGGAGATGAGCGGGAAGGGCAGCGGTGGAGGAAGGGGGATAGAGGAGGGGGTAGGGGTTTACAAAGTGGTAGTGAGTAGGAGGGGGGAAGGGTACATAATAATTTGTGATGTTATGTTTGTTCACGCGAACGAAGTCGCAGACAACAGCTAGTAATTAATTATAAGAAATAAAAATGGGAAGCGACCTCTGATCTGGGGGCCTACCGTAAACATTTCAGCAATTCTAATAGATGAGTACGATAGTTAGATGTAAGACTGCAGTCGCTTATACGCGAACGAAGTCACAGGCAACAGCTAGTAAGTAAATAAAAGAAATAAAAAAGGGGAGCGACCGCTGATTGGGGGCCTACCGTAAACATTTCAGCAATTCTAATAGATGACTACGACAGTTAGATGTAAGACTGCAGTCGCTTATCCAAATTCACAAGACCCGTTAGAGAATACAAAATGTTTTTTTTCTATCGACGGATATTTTTCGAAATGCTTACGGAGTAGGGCCTGTTCATGGAATAGGCTCCTACCTAGAAAATAAAAGATATTCATACTTACTAGACCTTATTTACCGTTTCAATTAAGAGATCTCGTTTCGGTATAATGCGAGGTGGTATTATTAAGTATTCTATGGCGAGGCGCAACTGTGTTCTGATCTACAATTCAAACTTAACAGCCCCAAGCAAGCGACGCGCTAACCATTAACTGAAAACGATTTGATTACCTGTTCATGTCTTTTATATCATATACAGGCCATTCAAAATGAACTATAGCAATAAAGGTAACCCCGGCAGATGCAACTAGAGGGCAATAGCAACTAGGGGGTCAATGCAATGATCTGTAGATCTGTAGAAGCGTAGTGCGCGTCGGAGCTTTAAGATTTCCGTACAGGCGCAGAGCGATCGACGCCATAAGTTAGAAAGGAAAGCATTTGTGTTGTTGAGGTATGACGTGTTCGCTTTTGATCGGCTATCTCGCGGCGGGAACTGAACGTTGATTGGTCCGGTAAATATAACACCATTCATAGTTCCGTAGAACTTAGGTGGTAAAGTTGTATTATTGACATGTAAGTTAGATGTATCGCCAGAAACTGTTCGCCTGGAATCCAGGCGGTCTTATCAATATACTCGTATTAGCGTTTTTTTTATTATAATCTAAATACTAGTCACTGACGACAGGATATTAAATTAAATTTCTCGCCCCCAGTGTGAGCCAAAATTGGGACCACCAGCAAGCACCCGCCATATTCCGTCAGAAATTAAACTGCAGTCTTTTCACAAAGTTTCAAAACAAAATTCACTGAATTTAAATGCATTCAACTTCGCGTTTTAATGTTAAATCTCTCTAATACCTATGTGGACTCATATAACATTCACAGAGGGACTTCACAGAATCCTGCGCTCCACTACACTCGAACGCATTTACATGAGCGCCGCATATGCTCCAATATTGAGTTATTCGTCGGCCATTGAGGCAAGCAATCGAGTTATAATCCTGACTAGTACTTTAGATAGCCCTGGCTATTCATATACTAGTAGTTAACTTAAAGGACAATAAAGAAAGACATAGGATAAATTATATTACTCTCACGTCAATTTATTCAAAATCATTGATGCTCAGTTTCTTTTTATATTCTCTATACCTTCGTTCCTAAGTTATACATATTATAGTGTGATGTGATATTCAACAATAATGTTTTGGTGAAACCAATATACATTGGTTTCATCGACGATGATCTACGATTGTAATCATTTTGATGACTCAAATTAGTATTAATATCAACAATGAAGGGTAAGAGGCAATCACTTAACGGTCCTCGGGAATCAATAGTCCTTGCTCAGATTTCTCTCCGTTACTGAAAAAGTAATTTCAACCCCGCGACTTGATTAATGATCTTCAATGGTTAAGTTGTCATGATAAAATTGGATTCTGTGCTTCGGCGCTTATTAACCAATATTTTTGTTTTAAGTCTAGCATTATGAAAGAGTTTAAGGGGGCACAATTTCATTCCTTCGTTCAGTCGCTCACTCGCTAGCCCACTAACTCACTCACTCACGCACTCTCTCATTCACTCACTCACTCGCTCGCATCATATTTTAATTACCTTATTTTTATAATGGTTATCATTTTCAAAACGGTATTAACGTTTACACGTTTAGTATAAACATCTCAATTCAAGCAAGTAGATATTTTAACAAAAGTGAATACAGTCTTTTGTTACTGAGAAGCGAAATGAAGTCAAGGGTCGTCCTCTTTCATGTAAATGACAAACTAACCTGAAAACAATAAAATATTTTCTTTTTAAATGTTTTTGAAGTAATAAAACTTATTTGGCTTGAGTGGTCTAGAGGATAAATAGAGGTTGGTATCAAAAAATTAACAAATTTGAGTGGTAAAAGACTACACTGCTTGGACATCTTGGGGGTTTGAAAGGTAGGAGAGCCAATGTAATTACGGAGCTTTCGCACAGTAGTGTTATTCTGTAAAATACAAACTCACGTGCGAGTCTCGCTCGAGTGATTTCCATTGGAATTCTGTAAACATTCTAGAGCACAGTCGACGTGAAGTAAGTTCTTTGTTGTTATTTTACAGAATAGCACTACAGTTCTTATGGTGACAACGCGTTTGTGGCTTTGTGTTTAGGGTCACGTTTCTTCAAAAATCAAGTGCGCCGCCGAGGTTCTTGTAACTGAAGGCACCAACTTATTCCTAGGAAAATATTTTTATTTATTTAAAAAAGAAGCCGCAGACACTCTGTAAGGTACTCGGATCCCGCTTAAGCGCTTAATCCCGCGCAGGGCTTGACTTTATTTATACTATTTACATATGAGAAAAATGACGCAAATAGGAGAAACGTCAAGAAATTTGATAAAAAAAATTAAGTTAAGAAATTTAATAAAAATGGTTTATAGTAGGCATAAAAAAAGTGCATAAAAAAGGCAATATAACAAAAATTCAATAACAACATAGGTACCTACGTACTATAAAATAAAAGTATAGGTAGTTTCACGAGCGCTGACATGAATGGATTGAATGAATGAACGAAATTATGTATGTGGACAGTGTGAAAAATCTTAGATTATTGGTTTTTAGTCTGAGGTGAAAAATACAGTTTGCAAAACATGAGGACTCCTTGTAAACATCTGAGTACCACGCACACATATAATCTTAGTTCCGTAATCCGTTCATTCTATTCGTGCCAGTTCTTATAAAACTACCCATACTGTACCTATTTTCTGTACAGCCAGTACTTTGCAAACGACACCGAATTCCTTCTGTGGCGTAAGCGGTAATTTTCTTTAACGAAAGTATATGTAATAAAACGTTGTTAAACTTCCGAAGAATTCATTAGTCCAGATATGAACCCTCTACGTCGTGAACGTGAGGCGAGAGCAAGGCAAGTCTAATTAAAAACAAACCTTAAAAATACAAAAGTGCACAATTTGAATTAAATTTAAGTTAAATATCATGCAATTTAAAAGCATTACTATAATATAATAGAGCCTGTAGCCGATTTTCATCCACCATTTCATAAAATGGTGACCTATATAGACAACGGCTCCGGGGCGGGCGCGGCGGGTCAAGTGACACTCTCTCGGTGTGACAGCCAGCCCTGTGTGGCAGGCTGGCAGGGCAGTGTGGCAGGCACTCGACTCCATCGCAGTGGAGATACGCTTTATTATCTCGCTTTTAATTCCATTCAGTAGTTTTAGTTCTCATTTACGTGCGGAACTGGATTTAAGTGGGTTGAATGTGACTTTAATATGTTGTAATTTTAGCAAAGAAGTTTGTTAAAAATATTGACTGTAAGATTTGTTTATTTAAAATTAGACTTTTAAACTATTCTAGGCCCTTAATTTTCCCGTGGCTCGTCAAGGCGACTTAGGGATTGCACGAGGGACTGAAAGCAGCATTCTCCTGTATAGAACGCATTAACTTAATTTATTTAGTTTTAAGAATTTTTTTTGACATTTTTATATTTATGTTAGTTATTGATGTTTTTATATTTAATTGTGTTTAATTTGCCTTTATAATTTGATTTTATTTAACTTGTGTATAATTTTTATTTGACCTGTATCGGAAGTTATCAATAAAGTATGTCTATGTCTATATATTAAGATCATTACTGGGATGGCCATTCCCCCAATGGACAGCCCACCAAAATAGGCATCCGATTGGGAAGGCTTATGTTCATCAGTGGACGTATTTCGGCTGATGATGATGAAACTGTTCTAGAGTGGATATTGTAAAATAAATACAGTGCCTGCAAGATTTTGTCGGAATATTTAAGGCGTCGATGTAACGCGGTTGAGTCTTAGGCTCTGTGCATATCCAGGGGATGATCCAAGGCAGACCGACCGCTCCGCTTTGTATGTATCGATGCACATGTTACAGCGGATTAACCTCCGGAACTGTCGGCTACTGTACACTATTTTCGATACGGCGTCGCAACCTTCAGTTCTGCTGCAAAGATCAAAAGCTCAGGCTTAAAATAGTCTTTATTATTTCTCGTGGCGAGCGGTTTCATCGCTGCTGAGGTGAATCGTTGAGAAACGTGCGCGCTGCCGCTTTGAATAGAATGGATTCCACCGCGGCTCGGCCGCTGGATATGTATAGAGCCTCAGGGTTAAGATTGTTACTTGCTACTACAATAGATAACTCAAGTTTATACGGTTTCAAACCATTAAAACGTTTGTACGTTTACCCATATTCTGCGTAAAACAAACGTTACTGTTTACACAAAATACCGAAACGTGCCGGTCAGATTGGATCTAAATAATTCAGGGTACGACCACTATAGCACTCGTTGTGGAGTGTTGGAGTGAACCGAGATTCGATAGTATAATGTGGACGGTTTATTGGGGCTTGTCTAAAACGGTAGTAGTGAAATTGGTTGCTGTACGGAATATTTGTGGTAGAGAGATATTTATGCCAGTTCAATAGTCTAACGTTAACGAGAAGGGGAGTACAATTTCCAGCCTTAAGTGTAACTTAAGTAAGGTTTGTTATCATATCACCCAGATGATTTGCTCCAGGTGAGGTCTATCGCACCTTGGTTTTCTATGAATTTAAAATATCTTGAGGAAACCTTCATACGCCAAAGAACTCTGAGCCAAAACAAACAGAACTTCCCTGCGATTTACCATAACTGAATTCAGTATCATCATCAGGTTATTTATGTCTCCACTGCAGGACCACTACCCTCTCTCCTCTGCCGGACACAGACGGAGGATTTGGCCTACACTCCCCGCGCTGGCCAGACGGGTTGCGGAAGCCTGGTTATAGAATACATTAAAATGATGGGCAGCAGCATGTCTCTGCGTTAGACTTCATACCATGTAGAATTGCCTGCAATTATGTAAACATTATGGGAATTTCCAAAAAAAAAACGGACTAATAGGGAACAGAAGCTCCTCTCTTCCTCATCCGTCCCTCTTCCTCTGCCTCCCTACGCCTTCCTCACATACCCTCCCCCTTCCCTCCTATACTATATTCCTCCATGTCTCGTTTCTACACGCTTGCCCAATAAAATGTATGTAATATTCTGTAACATGTTTTCTGATTGTAGTTTATTAAATAAATAAATAAATAAATACCCACTTCCTTTCGATACTCCTTCATTATCAGAATTGTGATCCTACTAATATTATAAATCTGGATGTTTGTTACTCAATCACGCTTCTATATACCACTGGAAGGACCGTGATAAAACTTGGCACACATATAGGTTAGGTCCTGGAATAGTACATAGGATAGTTTTTATACAGAAGAAACATTCCATTCCTACGTGAAATACATAATAATTGGTGATGTTAAGTTGTCCACGCAAAGTCGCAGGCAACAGCTAATTAGGCCATTAACCTCTGAGTATTCTGAAACAGGTCTAGCCCAGCAGCGAACTTATCTATGAATAACGCTGTACATGATGTTCTAGCGTAAAATAAAATAAATTAATCGTGAAATATTACATTAATATTTCAGGCTTAATTTAAATATAACGGATAACTAAACAGACAAAAATTCCAAAAATGATCGAAATGTATTCTATTACTTATCCTTAGAAACCCAATTTTTGTTGTTGCAATTATCATTAATGTACAGACACGCTAAGTTTACGTTTTTATTTATTAGAAGATTATTATGTACGATTAATATACAGTTCGCATGTAGTGTTATTATTATAACATTATTATCGAAATTATCCTACAAAATAACTTTGGTAATTTTCACGTGAGCTGTACCTATGAAATATGAATAGGGTATTATTGATTTCCAGTTATAGTAACCATACCTTAGTATTAATTCTAATTACAAATCAATATGAAATAATTCTGCTGACAACCGGATATAATCGAATTTTTGATGGCGTTATATAGTGAACCGATTGAACTTAAACTTTAAGTATACGTACAGAATGGATTGACAATGTCGTGAATGGATATTCATAGAAGAGCGAACGGATGAAGAAGATAGAGCCTTCTCTTCCGCCTATTGGCAATTGCCCCTTCCTCTAGCCCCTTTCTCTAGCTCCTCCCCTTCCCCTCTTCCCTTCTCCCCGGTCTCGCAGGTCTCTTCTTCACCCCGTTCACTCCTCTTTACCCCCATAAACATCCCCCTTCACCTTTCCCCTCCTTCCTCTCCCGGCTCCTTCCAACCTATCCTTCCCTTCCCCGCTCCCATTTTCCCATCCCCTTCACCACTTTTCCCTTCGAAGGCAGCTTTCCTCCTTCGACCCCCCACAATATTATTTATTAGTTATTAATATATAACAAATAATAATATATTTGGAACAATGCCCATGTATAATATATACGTTAATATTATACTATAATTATAATATGCAATATAATTATTTTATAATAGTACCACGCTACTATAGGGCAGAGTAGCAAACAAAAGATATCTACGCTCGTAGACCTAGAATGGCGTAGAGGACAGCTATGCACAGAAATTAAGTTATTTAAAATCCTCTATGGTTAGCTAAGTTAAAAAAAATCATATATTTAATAGGATAGCTCTAGAATATCAAAAATGGATACTTTATCATTGACCATAAGCGATGTCATCATTCCTTTTCCCGGGAAAACGCAAGTAAGGGTGCCCATTGATTGACGAAAATCAATTTTATTTCGTGAGAGAGATTTCTGGGTTGGGCGGCCATATTAGATTTGTACGGGTATAATAAATATGAAGTTAGAGGCTTTGGCAATGCGTAACTTGCTTCAATTTTAGATGAGTCTGTGATAAAATTGAACTGTGCAAACTCGTCAGACGCTATCCTGAACTCTTCCCAAATAGACTAGACTATTAGAAAACTCGATTAAACATGCTCTATGAGAGGGGACTGAAGGTGCCAACGCACAGGACTGCCTCGTACCTGGACCTAGACCTGGAGTGGGCCCAGGTCCAGCTCCAGGTGCAAGTGCAGAGTCTGAGTGTGAGTTGGAGTGGAAGTGGGAAACATGAACTTGAGCGGAAGTGGGAACTGGAGCGGATTCTGTAGACCACGCGAGCGGAGCCGCGGGCACAGCTAGTTAATTAATAAGGTTACTATGGATTAAAAATTAAAAAAAATAAAAGTAAATAAATACATAATAGCAAATGCAATAGCTATAACTAAAAACATTTTGTACTATATTACCTCGTTAGTGTCGAAGCAAGAACCACAATGTTGCGTTTAGTTATTGCATTGTATATCGAGCGTGATGACGTCATAAAATTCATGTAGGTATGAAAACCACCGCTACCTCCGGCGTGCATTAACTAAAGTGCTTCTCTACGCTGTACAAAATAAAAAAAGTCAGCAAAGTGTTCGACGAACACAACGGCTTAGGGTTCCGTCATGATTTATTTATTACTTTACTAAGACACAGATTTTAGAATTAAGTCTAAACGGAAACCCCTAAAGAGTATGGCTTTTTTCTTTGGCCGTTTGTCTGTCTTTCCGCCAAATAACTCGAAAACTACTGGATAGACTGAGATGAAGTTTTAAAAATATATACAAATAAAATAAAAGCAATGATAAGAAATTACGGGAATTTCTAAGATTTCATGAAAACTAAAAAAAATGGACGGAACACGCACATTGTGTATGGACATTTACTTTGTAAAAATAAAATGTCAATTTTAAAATATTTTTTAAATAAATCGGAAATAAATTTTCGATTTATTTAACAAAGGTTTTCGGGCGTGTATTATTTATTAAAATAACTGAATTTTCTGTACCGATTTAGACAATGTGGATATCAAATAAAGTCATCACTCTCAATCTAGCTTTGATCCTGAGGCAAAGGAAAAGATATTCTACTAACACCTTGCCAAATTGAGTTTGCACTAAGACTGATTCCTAAAAACAGTAATAATGTACAGTAAAAGCGAGGCAAAGCACTTTAGTGAAATTTTTCACACTTGTGGCAGAAACATATTTTCTGCCAAAAATAAGCGTATTTTGTGAACAAATATAGAACCTTCACTAAGAAACTAATCCAATTTAGTGATATTATTTGCAATGACAATACAGATAGATACTAAGTTAGTTTGGATTTCCGTGTGTGTGTCCGTTTCATGGCGACTAAGGGATTGCACCAGCGTCCTCCTGTGCATATTAAGATCATTACTGCGATCACAATCCGCCTGCCAAACATGGTGATTATGGCAAATCGCTCAGCCCACCAAAAATGACATTCTATTGGGGAGAATTATGTTCGGTAGTGGACATATTTCAGCTGATAATGAGTTAGCGGGCTCATTGACCTAAATGGATGGTGGCCATACCAAAATAAGACGTATTTATTTTTCTTTTAAAGAATGAAGTGCAAACATGCACACAGCGTACCTGATATTAAGTTGCCACTTTTTGATACATAATAAACATAAATATAATTATTATTTTTACGTTATAAATTGTTATTAAGTAGATTACATGTATGAAGATTTTGCGTGTAACGAAACGTTTTTTTACGTTTTCATTCGATTGGCAACACTACCATTTTGCCCTTCCATTTTTTTCTATTACAACGGAGAGCACCTCGCTTTAGCAAAATATTTTTATATCTCAAATAAACCAAAAGTTCATTATATTTTTGACTTGTTATTTAACAGCCACTATTGCAATAATAGTTATTACTACATAGTTTATTAAATTTAAATTGATACAGTGTTGTTGAAGACCTGTCCCCAAAATTAGATAAACTGTACGAGTCAGCGTCTTCCCCATTACGACTATATTGAGACAATTTAGATAAGAAAATAAAGTATAACACAAATTACATTTTTAACGGATTTACAAACCAATGTTTTTTTTAACATACTGGGGTAACTAGGTAGCTCCGGTTGTACGGTTTTATATACCTTTACTACGGGACCTTTCATCAAATACCAGGAACCCAAACAGGTTAGCTCTTGATCTTGTCCCAAAGACCGCTCGTTATCAGAAAAATTGTCGGTGTATGTGCTTGTCGATTTATAATAAAATACCTGCCCATATAAAGGATTTACCATATAACAGATTCCAAATATCTCTTAATAATTGGCTTTTGGTTCACACATTTTACTCTGTAAAAGAATTCTTGGAGCAAAGGGTTGGATGACGTTTGGCAATACTTAAATTATTTATTTTGACTGTACTTTTTAAACTTTGACATTTCAATGTCGTTAATGGGTACTTCTCATTGACACTCAATTTTTATGGTCACACAGTTATATTTCCTAAACAGTATAAGTTAAAAACATAACTTGTGGATTGGTGGATAAAACATCTATTTGGTCACAAAATAAATAAAACTTGCCGTAATTGAAGCAAAAATAATATAAATAATTAACACGAACGATCAAAAACGGGGCTATTTTTCGTATTCTCATCGTGTCACACTTCCCGTTGCAGTAAAACATTTGGTTACTGCTTTACCAAATTTCAGTGTATTTTTATGTTATATATACCAAAGTCATCGTAATTAAATACACTTTACATACGTTGGTGTAAAAAAAAACTTTTCGTCATTATTTTGAATTGGAAACACAATATGTGTTGGTCACACGATTTTAGGTACTTAAGATTTGAGTAGTAATAAAGGCTTGCTGTTGAATACAACAGCAGCAACCAATCACAGAGTTCGATTCGGTCATCGTCAGTCGTGTTCCTGCTTCGCAGAAGTGGGACGAGCGACTCATCGTTCCGTGAGTAAAAAATATTGGTAAGTTTATATTTATTCGTAGGTGTACCGATCACTTGCGTGGACAACATATTTGTGCATTGTATTTTGGTAATGGAAATTAAAGTTAGCTCATCGAAACTCCAAAATGTTCGAGATATTTATGTAGTATTTGATTTAAAACAATACACCTAAACTTAGCAGGAATTTATAAAAAAGGGATATTTTCGTCACCTTTGTGGCATCACCTTCGTGGCGTTTTACCCACGAAGGTGAATTTTTGCCACGAAAGTGATTTTTTGCATTGTTTTATTTCGAAATATAGCGACTGGTGTATACGTATTTACAAAATCAACTAGTTTGATGTGGTAAATAGTGTTTTGAATACATAAGTAAGTATATTTACATGGTAAATTAACAACTACACTATTAATAGATAAGTAATTAAACATGAAGTATGGGTAGCTACTAATTAAAGTAAGTAAGTAAGTATAATAACGTTGTTTTTAGGGTTACGAACCAAGATGGTAAAAATGAACCCTCAACACCAACGTAGCTTCTGGTCTGATGATGATCCAGATTCGAGTTACAATATATTTGATTTACGAAAAAACTAACGTTCTGATATTTTCTTTTATTGTTCCAAGATGTTACCGTTTTCTTGTAATGAGATTTTTTTATAGAATAACGTTTTTGTTTTTGAAAAGGAAAAGTGCTTTTTTTTTAAAAGTACGTTTAAAATTTTATTTTTTATTTTTTGAGAGATTTAGCCTTTCTAAAGTTCAGACTAAAAGTAGTATATAATCTAAGTTCTAAAGACTTATTTGATTCATCATTAGGAAACAGTTTATATTACAACCAATTAGGTTAAGTTTTTGATTATTTTCTATCACCGGAGACTGATTATTTGTGAATGTCACAAATTACCAGTGATATTACAATTAAAGTATACTCAAATTATGCACAATTGTTATAAGTTTAGATACATTAGGTATGTTATTATGTTATCACATATATAAAGAGTAAAACTATCCTCCGAAATATAAGTACCTGATTAATAAAACCACAGTAAAGTTTCTATTTATTTTCTACGTTAATAATGTTCTATAATAAGAACTTTTCACTTAAATTATGTAATTTTAATTGACGTAGCATATCAGTAATAATAGGAACCTATTTCGTAGGATGACCGAACCTAGGACCGAACTGGTAACTCTCTCTGCGCTTGATTGAATATCATGTATTTGCCTGTTTAATTATGAAAATAAGATTAAGTTGTTATTTCATGAACATTTAGTCTCATAACCAGTAGTCAATTCTGAGAAAATAATGGCTGTAAAGTTACTGAGTCACTTTCGTGGATCATCGCGTCACTTTTGTGGCATCTAGAACTTCAAAACATTATTACTTCCAACCGAGACTCACGATTTGATTAATTTACTTATAAATTTACTCGTATTATCAAGCGCTATTAGATTTTTTATAAAAATAGTTTATATAAGCAAAAAATAGAATTTACCACGAAGGTGACGATGAGAATCGTGGCGATGAGAATTAGCCTAATGTTTATTGTTATGAATAATTTAATTGTATAAATTTGCATGCTATTTATAATGGCTAAATTGGTGTTACTTTAGGCTAATTTTAACATCTGGCATTTGTACCAATTTAAGAGCAAATAAATGATTTCTTTCTTTCTTTCTTTCAAAATACTCTCTCCAATTGTTGTTACATTTTTCTTTTGCAATATTTTATTTTTTATTTTATTTTATTGTTTAATAGAAACAAACAGTCTTACATACTAATTTGAACATAAAATTTATACAATACCCTATTTTATTTTAACATGTGGTGCACAAAAACAATTACTTACACAAGATGAGGCGTTCCTAGATAACATGAGAAATCTCCTTGATTACTAATTTCTTAAATGAAGGCAACGAGACATTAAACATATCAATGTCAACAAGTTTATCGTTATAAAGTTTGCAAGCACGTCTAATAAAGCTATTACCTGCGTAGCTCGTGCTACTGCGAGCGACTGAAAATAATGGTTTTTTACGACAACTTCTTTCACGTCTGTAAGGAATCTTAAATGAAATTTTTTGTAACAATTCGGAAGCATCTATTTTATTATTAATAATTTTGTACAGAATAACTGCATCGATACAATCACGGCGATGTGCTAATAATTGGATTTTGTGCTTATTAGCTGACAAAGAGTAGTCAGAAAAAGTATGACCGGTTCTGTAGTCGAGAGCTTTTACAAATTTTCTTTGCAGCCTTTCTATATTATTAATGTGCACTTTATGAAAAGGATGCCAGACTGCACAAGCAAATTCCAAATGACTGCGAACATAGCTGTTATACAACAATTTATAAGTGTAAGGATTTCTGAAAGGTTTTCCTACACGTAATATGAATCTAATAATCTAATCGTAATATGAAGAAGATCCGTATAGACAGTTAAAAGAAACGCCATCTACCGCTGCCTGTATTGCTATGAAGGTCCACTTGTTTGTATCCATCTAAACCAATATGAAAAGGCACCTACTGTAATTTTTTATTTATTTACAACATAAGTAGAAATGAAATCTAACCAAATTAGCTATCGGTGTTTCTCCTTTTCAGTCTTTCTCCTTTACTCGCATCATATGATCTTAATTAATAACATAGACTTTGATGTTAATTTTAATTTACATTAGGTACTGTATTTAGGTACTTGGTGGCAAATATTATTGAGGATAATATGCGAGGACAGCTCACACACGGCCATCTGATCTCAAACTAGGTAAAGTCTGTATATTATGGGTATTGAACAGCTGATGTACCCGTACATACCATATTATTGAGTATTCTGTGGAACATACTCCTACACATATCTATGTGTAGAAATGATACAATTACATCCAGATACCTACAAATGCTCATCACACAAATGTTTGCCATGAGCGGGATTGGTACCCGCGACCCCGAACTTCGCAGGTAGGTGCCCAACCGACTATTCTGCAGCGCCCTCGTATATTGTTAATAAATAAACATAAAAATAAATAAATCTTACATAATATATCCACTTGTCTAATCCCAAACTAGGATTTTCTCATGTGCTATGGAAATTAAACAAGGATAGGAACAAACTTGTACAGTATACAAAGTTTTCTGTCCCCAGTGGGAATAACGTAAATAAATTATAAGTGGTCTAGAAGTGACCGCTTTTAGAGCTAAAACCGCCTAGATATACAAATGTAAGCTACTTTATTGTATCGTGTAATAATTGAATCGATTGGAAATTAAAATAAAATTATACTTAACACCGCTTGAAACGCCGTTAGATTACGTATTAAATATACATAGATGCACAAAATAGATGCGTACATGATTCGTGGGCTTTACATTCCACTGATAAAGTCACTAGTCATATCGTAACTGCGACAGAAGTGTAGCAAGCCGTGGCTGTGTTCTTAGTACAATAATTATACCACGATATATCTAGCTAGCTAAACCTATACCTCTCTCACGCGACGAGATCTGTGAAGCGACTAATGAAGCTGGCAGATACCTGCGAGGGTACAGTTAGCAACAGATATATTGCTGTTGCCACTGGGAACAAACTGAGGGCAATTCGAGATACGAATAATTATGCCGAATGTTTTGTACTGTAAAGATTTCTTATAATAATAATATTTATTTTCAGGTAAAAACCCATATCACACATACAACGGTTATAAATAATAGAACATAAAATGAAGTACAGCAATATAAATGTATAAGCTAAGATTATACAATGCCACATATTACAGTTTGCCATTCTCAGTCCGATGCATGGTTAACCAATGCTTTGTGAAGCAGTTGCCAATGTTGTCATTAATGGTCATAAGAACATCATTGAACTTATGAACTGATTGTATTGTAAATTTAGATTTAAATGATAATTTAGATCGTTACATCGTTTTGAGCATAGTAACTATATGCTTACCTGTATAATATATGACAAATCAGTTTTGTTAATGAGTATTATGTTATCTTTTAACCTAATGCAGATGTAAGCAATACTGATAAGCACTTAGCTAACTTAAATAAATGTTGCTTCAAAAATATCCAAATAGTAAGTACGAGGAGTCTTTAAATTTCTGCTGCCAAACAGCATTACTGGGTTCCAGTTAAAAGGGTAAGAGAGTTAATATAATTACAACATTGGCTATTAACTCCGATAGCCTTAAGTAAGGCGAATACTTTCTATCAAACATTAGAGAGGAGTTGTTGTTCAAACTGATAAACTACTTACATTGCAGGCTCTAAATCAATTAGTTGAACCTCAGAGAACTAGGTGAACTCATGTTAGGAAAAACTTTTTGGTGGGCGCTCTATGAATGCAGCCATGATGCTTCTTCTCTTGTCCTGTCAGACGTACTTGATAAGACAACGCATACCAACCGAGTGCAACGTCATACCATAGAATACTTAACAATACTACGTAGTAATACTATATCTACAAACATATATGTGGAGTTTGGGTGGAATCTGTCAACTCCATTTTTACCGATTTACTTTAAAATAATATCTGCTAACTCTAGGACAATTATTTTTTAATTTGTTCTAAACAAGATGACTTTAAGGTTAATGTAACAAAAGTGTATCAGTACTGATATATCCTAGTTTCTACTATTACATTTGATACATATATGATACTAAAACTGCAATTTCTGCAAAATGACTATTTTTAACTTAACCAGTCTCGCCCAAGAACCACAGATATACAGGGTTACAGGAAAAGTCGTGCTAGATCCCTTAAGGGTGTGGAGCACCCATCATTTCTGACTTATTTCACTATGAAACACCCTACCCTAAACTTAACCCTTTTCGAGATATTCGACTTTTAATTTTTTTATTGAAAATTGCTGATTTTTAGGCTACTACATTTATTTTTGTTTATTTTGTGTATCTTATTATTATTATTATTGCATTTTTACATGTGTAGTAAGATGCTTTAGGACGTCAATCATTAAAATAGTGCACAAGTTAATTGAATAGACTGTAGTAGACAAGTGAAAGAAAAGAAATAAAAAACATATTAGAAAGTTTATTTTTCTCTAAGGGATATCTAAAAAAAATGTTATGGTAATTGTTCGGCAGATGTTTTTTAAAATATTTACGTTTCATCAGCTATCTAACGAGGTGTAACAATCTAGGGTTTGTATTACATTTCGTGGAAAAAAAGTAGTTGGGACGCTCCAGGTAGCAGTTCTAACGGTCCCACGCCTATTGTCCTTCAAGTTAAGACGCACCGTGCGAGCGAGACAAGTGACGATTTATGTAGGTACGAATGAAAGAAAAAATGTGTAGACACCGGCTAGGACTGGGAATACAACCGGAAACATTGTTTTGGTTGTCAGTCTGCTTTTGTGCTTCGTACATAGTAGATGCGATATCGTTTTGCTCTTTTTCTCGACTTGGCTGTGATTCTGGACTATTTCTTCTGATTTGTGACTACTGTGCTTGTTAACCGGACTCTGATTTGTGCCTGTGATACGGAAGTGTTGAGTATGACGTCCTACACACCTGAGGAATATGCTGATATGCTTATTTGTTACGGATACTGCGATTGTGTGTCTGCGCAAGCTCGCAACGAATACATAACTCGCTACCCCGGTCGTCGAGTGCCGGATGTGGCCGTTTTTGACAGAGTTTATCGAAGACTTCGAGAAACTGGCTCTGTTTTGAGACGAAGTACAGACATGGGAAGACCACGAATTGACGACGAAGAACAGGACAATGAGATAGTGCAACGCTTTCGAGCGGATCCGACTACTTCCACTAATATTGTTGCCCGTGATCTGGGGCTTTCGCAATGGAGAGTGTGGTTTACAGTGCATACTGCTGGCCTATACCCGTACCATTACACGCCAGTACACGTTATTGAAGAAGGGGACCCCGCGAGAAGATTGGACTTTTGCAGATTTATGCTAAATGCTGATGTAGAAGACCCAGATTTTTTAAGAAATATCTTGTGGACGGATGAGTCCAAATTTGATAAAGATGGCATAACTAACTATCACAACGCCCATTACTGGGCCCTAAAAGAACTAAGGAATCCCAATAAGAAAAGAGTGAAGGGGTCCCAACGAAGATTCAGCGTGAATGTGTGGATGGGCATTATCTCCAATCATTTGATTGGACCTTACTTTCTCCCGGATAATCTAAACGGGGAAAGCTACGAAAATTTCCTGAGAGCAGACTTGAGTGATTTGCTGGATGATCTGCCACTCAACCTGATCAGGGACATGTGGTTCCAACACGATGGCTGCCCTGCCCATTTCAGGAGAAGTGTCAGAGACTGGCTGGACACAAATTATCCAAACAAATGGATTGGACGAGGTGGGCCATTGCCATGGCCAGCAAGAAGTCCGGACCTAACCCCCATGGATTTTCATGTGCATGAAAAGTCTCGTGTACAGCGAGCCGAATCCAGTTTCGTCTGTGGAAGACTTAAGAGAAAGGATTGTGGATGCAGCAAATAAAATGAGGACCACATTGACCACTGGCGTAGTGAAGACCGGTCTCCGTAGAAGGATGCGACAATGTATTAGAAATAGAGGCGGCCATGTTGAACATGAACTGTAGAAAAAGAAAAAGTTGTGAGAAAACCTTTAATAAATGGCATTTCATGCTTACCTATTGTTTTATTTTACTTTTTAGGGCTAAGTATACATTTTCTTCTCCACTGTCGCCTATGAAACTAAATTTTTTTGAATGCATTTGAATAAAACCCTACATTATTATACCTCGTTAGATAGCTGATGAACCGTAGATATTTTAAAAAACATCTGCCGAACAATTACCATAATATTTTTTTTAGATATCCCTTAGAGAAAAATAAACTTTCTAATATGTTTTTTATTTCTTTTCTTTCACTTGTCTACTACGGTCTATTCAAATAACTTGTGCACTATTTTAATGATTGACGTCCTAAAGCATCTTACTACACATGTAAAAATGCAATAATAATAATAATAAGATACACAAAATAAACAAAAATAAATGTAGTAGCCTAAAAATCAGCAATTTTCAATAAAAAAATTAAAAGTCGAATATCTCGAAAAGGGTTAAGTTTAGGGTAGGGTGTTTCATAGTGAAATAAGTCAGAAATGATGGGTGCTCCACACCCTTAAGGGATCTAGCACGACTTTTCCTGTAACCCTGTATATTCTATTTAGGATAGTTCTGGAAGTACCCTAGAGCTTCGTACACAAATATCTACTAAACCGGCCACGTCTAATTTTGAAACTGTTCTAATAAGAGGTTCGTATTCGATTCATCACGCGAACTTGTGAATTCTGGCGTGTGACTATTGAATTATTCATGGCCCCAGGTTCCGTGGCGCAATCAGCCTGCGGGTACTTCGCATACTCCAAAGTTTCAATACGTATTCTAATACATAATTTATTAGATTTACATTTACGACGACGGTCTGAAGGTTGCATTATCCCCGAGTACAGAACTCTATGTAATTCTTTTACGATCTACAGCGAAAAACAAGTAATCATGCTACCATCAGCCACCTGCCGCTGTCATATGTGAATACTTCCAGCGATCCAAAGACTACTCGGACTAGGGTGAATTCTCGTCTGTCTACGTAATTCATCAACTAACAAGAGCCCAATGTCACAGAATAATAAGTATGCTCATTGCTCCTAATTTAACAAACAAACAGTTATGTTATCTCAAAGTACAAAGGTGTGCGGGCGGAGGGAACTGCACGCTGATTGGCCCGGTCAAGGTCGCGCCATGCCATGATTGGTCGCAACTAAGATCACGTTGCACTCGGTTGGTATGCGTCGTCTTATCAAGTATGTCTAACAGGACACGAGTATGTCTAATGTTTTGCTAGAAAGTATTCACCTTACTTAAGGCTATTGGAATTAACAACCAATGCTGTAACTTCGTCCACGTGGAGTTATATATCAAATCAGGCTATCGCCGTATATTGCTAATGTCTCTGCATCCGACATAGGTCTCTTCCATAGCGCGCCACCACATCCAGTCCTCCACCGTCCCCATCCAGCCACCTATAACTACCTTTTATGGTCATCGGTCCATCTGGCGGGGACGTCATATGTACACACCCATATACTGTTATAATATACTGGTAAATGTATAGGCTGTTAAAACATAACCTTCCTTTTTGGCTTCACCGTAGTCGTTTGAAAGAGAGAAGCCTTATCTTAGACTTCTGAAAACAAAAAGAACGGAGTTACTATCTTCAATCTTTCCTTGGCATGTTATTGGGTATGTCGCCCAAATCCGGTAACAAAACATTCCCACCTCGATCACGTTTATTTCATCCAATACACTCGCCACCTGCTAGAAGAGGACTATGAAATCAAACTCCCAATAAAACAAACAGCGAACAAAGGAAAAGTGGAGCACGCGTTCCGCCGCCACAATGCGCGGGACACGATTATGATTCCACTACACCGTTCTCCACGTTGGGATCTGATGAATAATGGATTGTATCTGGATTTGTGTTGTGTCCGGATTTTTTGCGGATTTTGTTTATAAAGATAAGCAAACGAAACTTTTAAATAATATAAACACCTATTCAATATTCGTATCTTAGTATAGCAAAACAGACACTACAACTAGCAGTTTATATTTGAAGCTGTTCGTCCACGTGGTTAAACTGAGTAGTCAAACTAATTTGTTAGTTAGATAACCTTGTTGCCAAAGCCTTGGCAAATAAAATTAATTTGTCCAACAGGAATTATTTTTCTAGATGGTCAAACTTCTTGGATAATGGACTCTTTTTATAATTGGTATATGCGATTGAGTACAGTGATTATGAAATTAGTGGTCAATTGTATTTTATTGTCAAAGAGTAGGTAATTTTCTCAGGTAATTTTAGTTTAAGGCATCTACTCGTATTCTGTGTCTATGGCAATCAAAGCGTCAAGCAAGACAAGGATAATAAAAGCTTTGGTGGAGTCAAATGAATTGATAAATTAATTTTGTGTTAATCAAATGACTCTGAACTTATACAATCTATTTTAATTTAATGTTGTCTGGAAAGTGCGCATAAAACTTTATTGAAACACTTAATTGAATTAGGTACCTATTTATTAATTCTCAACCAGTCAAAGTAACAAAGTCACTTTAAAAACAAATTAAAATAAGATCGAATACGAAAATATTTACGTCACTGGCCACTAAGTGAGAAATATCAGCGGTCGCCATTTGTGTTACATAAAATAATATTAAAATTTAATTTTTTTACCAGCTAGGTTGCTTTATAAATCTGTCATACACTACAATAAATATCCTTATTTCTTTGCTTTTCAACTTTATAATTTTACGTATCGACGAAAAAATTCTGGCCTATTATGTGTTTTGTCCCGTTTTTGCATGATGATGTGAATGTCTGCGTTACATTATAATATTTTTATGGAATCTTATTTACTGATTTTTTTAATATTTGCGAAAAAAAACCAGTTAAAATAAGAGTGACAGATTTTGTAACTTTTTTAAATTGTCATTTTCCAGAATCTTAACATATTGGTGAATAATGATGATAACAAAAACGACATTTGTTGGTTGTGTTAGAGTCCAAAAGGGATAGCATGATTTGATTGGTCAGAAATCAAGCTGTGTGCGTCACTCCAGTCATGTCAGTCGAATTTCAGTAATCTGACCCAGTCAGGATTTAGTACCCAGTACGTGGCCGATTGTACCTACTGTTTTCTGTATTTTTATTGTGTTAAATATCGAAATGACTAAGCAAAAATTTCCAACACGAAGATTCTAAAACGAATTGCGTTAATTTACTAAAGGAGCCTGGCCTTGTTCCCTGACACATTTTTGTGATGAGGGTGTGCAGGTTCGTACCTATTACTTATTTTATAAAATTTCGTTGAAGTAGCAGGGGAGTGTGACATCGTATACATACCTACTTATATTGTAAATTGTCAAAGAAAAGGCGTGTGAAATATAACAAATGAATGGTACTTTCTGTAGATTATTCAATAATAAAACTTGCATTGAAAATAATTCCGTTTACTTTTGGATCGGCTAATACATTGCTTTAGAAAATTATAATGTCAATTGTCACCGCATTCGAATCTTGAAAAATAAAATATAAATAAAAAGCATTCCAGCAAGGAGGCGCCAACATGCCGGCCCCCTTGAAGGTCTTGACTTCAATCAGACGCTTGAGGTCAGCGGGACGATCTTCGTGACTGGACGACGACAAGTGCCCGAGCCGGTGAAAACCTCGACGACACGGACGACGCCATCGTGCCCTGGGTGCGTCGCCACCACTCTACCCATATGCCACTTAAGAGGCGCAGCAAAATCTTCCTTTACGACTACCAAGTCGCCAACATCGATGGATGGAACTTTGTTATTCCATTTTGTGCGCTCTTGTAATTGCGATAGGTATTCTTTCCTCCATCTACACCAAAATCTTTGTCGCAATTCTTCGACCCTTTCATGCCTCTGTCTTGCGTTGCTGGTTGTACAAGTTGGCTCCGGCAATGCAGTGAGCGGACGACCAATGAGAAAGTGACCAGGTGTTAATGGGACTAAATCATTAGGCGATGATGATAATGGTGTAAGCGGACGTGAATTTAAAATGGCTTCAATTTGAGACAGCGTAGTTGTCAGCTCCTCATAAGTGAGATGAGCTAAGCCTAAACTTCGTTTAAGATGATGTTTTGTCGATTTAACGCCAGCTTCCCATAAACCACCAAAGTGGGGAGCGTGGGGTGGAATGAAATGAAACTGTATACCTTCATTTGCGAAATCGTCACTCAATTTTGGTTTAATTTCATTCCAACCGCCTACAAAATTGGATCCATTGTCACAATGGATATGAGATGGCTTTCCTCGACGAGCAATAAATCGTTTGAGTGCCAAAATAAATGTGACACTAGTCAAGTCCGTAGCTAGTTCTAAATGAATTGCCTTTGTTGCAAAACAAACAAAAACGCAAATGTACGCCTTGACATATTTAGCACCTCGTCCCTTTTTGCTGCTTATCATGATAGGACCCGCGTAGTCAATTCCAGTCACATCAAACGGAGCTACAGCTTCGACCCTAGCAGATGGCAAGTCACCCATAACAGGATAATTGACTCGAGCGGCTAGCTTGATACATGTAACACACTTATGAACTATTGATCTCGCTAAATTTCTGCCACCGATAGGCCAGTATCGTTGTCGTACTTCTGCTAACAGTAACTGAGGTCCCGCATGCATTAAGCGGCGGTGCTGGTCTTCAAAGACCTTTGTTGTTAAAGAATCACGCTTTGGTAAAATGATAGGATGCCTTACATCATAACTTGCTTTCGATTGTGACAGCCTACCTTGTATACGTAAAAGACCTTTAGGACAGATGAACGCATGTAACTTGATGATCGAACTTTTAGGTGGAAGCTTTTTGTTCTTTGAACTTAATATATCAATCTCCTTTGAGAAATGTCTTGCTTGGACATCCTTGATTAAAACAGTGCTTCGTCTAGTTCATCACACGATAGCGACTCACTATGATGATGTGCTGTTTGAACTTTTCTTGCTTTGCTGATGAATCGTAAAACGTATGCCATGACTCGCTTCGCCTTTATTAAGGTTGAACAACGTGCAAGAATTCTTTCGACTAAGCTTTGTGGTTCATTCACGACATTTGAGACTATACGTTGTTCAGGTAATTCAACAGCATTAATGTATTTATGCGTAGGCCATTGTTTTTCGTCTAATCTTAGGAATGGTGGCCCCTGCCACCATAGTTCATGTTTTTCAATAACATCAGCCTTAATACCTCGAGAGAGGACATCGGCCGGGTTTGCTTCACTAGCAACATATCTCCAAGTATGGGGAGCAGTAGCCTCTTGTATCTTCGATACTCGATTGCGTACGAACGTCTTCAGATTGTTCGGTTGGGTTCCTAGCCACCCAAGAACAATAGATGAGTCACACCAGAAAACGAATTTGTCTATGCTGACTCTCAGCGATTTCTTTATCTTTTCGCATAATCGAGAAGCTACGAGAGCACCGCAAAGTTCGAGTCTCGGCAAGGTCGTTGATTTTAATGGTGAGACCTTGGCTTTGGCACATAGCAAGCTAATGTGGACTGTATCATTGTTATTAATTGATCTGACATATGCGCATGCACCATAGGCTACTTCAGAAGCATCACTAAATATATGGACTTCAAACAAACGTTGAGTACTTTGCGATATATGTCTTGGAATGGACACGGTATTGAGGTGGCTCAAAGTTTTTACAATTTCCATCCAACGACTTGAAGTGTCTACTGGAACTGGGTCATCCCAATTCAACTTCTGGAGCCATAGCTGTTGAAGTAGTACCTTTGTTTGTATACCAGTTGGTGATACTAATCCCAAAGGATCAAAAATTTGAGAAATCGTAGCCAAAATTGATCTTTTTGTGACAGGTTTATCATCAGACGTTGAAACTGTTATCTTGTAACCCAGGGTGTCCATTTGGCTGTTCCATAGCAAACCCAGTGTTTTTGACACAGGAGATTCATTGAATGTGTATTCGCAATCTGCAGCTACATCGGACAGATTTTTGAGAACGGTTTCGTTGTTTGATCTCCACTTTCTGAGTTCAAAACATCCAGTCAACAGCTGATTATTGACCTGTTGACATATCCTCGTGGCTTCTTCCACAGAATCTGCTCCTGAAAGCAGGTCATCGACGTAGAAATCATGCTCTATAACTGTGCCAATTGATCTATCTTCGCAATCATCAGCTAGTTGCTTCAAACATCTGATTGCCAAGTAGGGTGCTGATGCAGTTCCATACGTGATGGTATTGAGCTGGAAAATTGTGTACGGCTCATTTCTGTTGTCACGCCAAATGATCCGTTGTAATGGTCGTTGTTCAGGACGCACTAGAACCTGTCGGTACATTTTAGCTATATCAGCAGAAATAACTATTGCATGCTGTCTGAATCTTAGTAGTATCGCTAAAATGTCGTCTTGCACCACAGGCCCGACAAGCTGAATATCATTGAATGATACACCATTGGACGTCTTCATCGATGCGTCGAAAACTACTCGTAGTTTCGTTGTTAAGCTGTCTTCCCTGATAACAGCATGATGAGGCAAGTAGTATGCTGTCTCAACCTTATCTTCACCAGTCACCTTTGACATATGATCCATAGTTTCATATTCATCCAAAAACTCTTTGTAAGAACTAAGCAGCTTTGGATTAATAACTAATTTTCTTTCTAACGATAGGAATCTTCTTTCAGCCATTGAGAACGAATCTCCAAGTGCGCTTGCCTCTTGTTTCAGTGGCACTTGGACAAGAAACCTTCCATCTGAAAGCCGCTCGGTGGATTCCTTAAATATTTTCTCACAAATGTGTTCGTCTTCAGACCAAGGCTTGACCATGGACACTTCTTCGAGCTCCCAGAACTTCGTTAGCTGCTCATGAACATCAACAGTAGAAGCAAAATGACACCTTATCTTTGGAGATGTAGGAACGCTTCCAGATACAACCCAACCCAACTTGGTATCTTGCAGAGTTGGTTGACCCTTGCCTAACTTAATTCTTCTTGTTTCGATGAGATTCCAGAAAATATCAGCTCCTAAGAGAAGATCAATGTCACCGGGCGTAGTAAACTCTGGATCAGCTAAGTCTATGTCGGAGGGAAGCTGCAGGCCATCAATGTTCATTTTATAAGCAGGCAACGGCTCTGTTATATGTGGGATAACATAACAATCAATTGCTGCTTCAAACTTGTCATGAACAGATTGTAATCGTAGAACACACTTGTTGCAGATCGATGACGGACGATTGTTTAATCCTTTAACCGTTGTATTTACGGGAATCATGTTCGGCTGCAGTACCTTCGCGAGTTTTTCGGTGATGAAACATGACGTGCTTCCACAATCTAGTAAAGCACGAACTGAGTGCGCGTTTCCCTCATTGTCAAATAACTTCACGCACGCCGTCGACAGTAATACTTGTTGAGACGTTCTTGCCGTTGTAGTTACTATCTTGGAGGTTTCTGCCTTTTCTTTGTTAGAAGCCTCTTCGTCTTTGACATGTAACAGCGAGTTGTGTCTCTTGTTGCAAACTCGACAGTTTGAATGTCTGCAGTTGTTGACTGCATGTCCAAGTCGGAGACAATTCTGACAAAGCTTTAACTTGTTCACTACTTCCATCCGCTTTGTGATTGGCTCCTTGAGAAAATCGACGCAATGATAAATTGTGTGGTCACCTTTGCAGACTACACACTTCCATGGAGACTGAGAGCTATTGTTGTTGACAGTTAATAGACCTCGATTAGCGATAGGCTTTGGTGGCGTCAATGTCTTTGCTTTGTTGTGACCCTCTAAACTCTCTAGAAGATCTGCTCGTTTCTTTAAAAAAGAGTTGAGAGCAGCGTAATTCACTTCCTCAAGAGAGCTTCGATGAGTCTCCCACTCCTTAAAGGTACAGAAATCTAGTTTAGTGGTCAGTATGTAGACCAGAAGCGTATCCCATCCGGAAATCACTTCACCTAACGCCTCGAGTGAACGGAGATTTTTATTGAAAACATCCACCAAATCCCGTAAATCTTTTGAAGTCTCGCGCGGTTGCTTTGCATCAAACAGCGCCTTAATATAATTGTTGACAAGCAATTTATTGTTGTCAAAGCGTTCAACTACCATATCCCATGCAATTGAGTAATTTTTTGATGTAAACTCAAGAGAACTTAACACGCTCGACGCTCTACCTTCTAAACTGGATCGTAAATAATGTAACTTATTTATAGTATCCAATGAATCATTGTTATGCACCAAAGAAAGAAACGTATCTCGAAATTCGAGCCAGTTTTGAAAGTTGCCGTCGAACTTAGGAAGAGATATTGGTGGCATCTTAATTTGATACGGTCTACTCTTAGAACATCCACTGTGATGAGTGTCAGAACATTTGTCATTGGTTTTCTGATCGCACTCTACCTCAGGCTGGAACTGACTACCATTGCAGCTTGACCGCACCGGCTTAGACTGAGCCACTAGAGCCCTCGCTCGTACAATTGCGTTGTAATACTTGGTTTCAAATAATTCGCGTTCGATATATTGCTCGTCAGGATCCTCACACAAACATTCAATCTGTAACTGAAGATCATCATACTCTAGTAACAATGTTTCCACTTTTGTTAAACGTAACGCATCCCGTTCCTCGTCCGGCAGCTTAATGTCGGCAGGATAATTGAATACGTATTTGTCAAAGTTGGTTAAACGCATTTTTACGGAACCACGTTTACAAATTAAAATTGGCAATGAATCGACAGAATCTGACATTGTTTCTCTTGTGTCAGGCATTTTCGTAGAAACAAAAAACAAATGAAACCAAGTTCAAATTTCGTAGAAATCGAAAGAGAATTCAAACCAAATTTAACGTAAAATGAATTAAATTAAATTGAATTTAAATTATTCAATCGATGTGTTTGACGCTATATTTACGAAATAATTCCGAACGAATAACTTCCAGATTTTTGAATTTTGAAAAGGAATCGTATAGATGCTCGTATAGTAAAGAAATGAATCACAGTACCTATTTATGATATTGACGCTTTATTTACGAAAGGGGTACGAATAAATAACTTCCAGAGGTTTTGAATTTTGAAAAAATAGGTACGAACATACGAATCGACACTTTAGGAATGAAATGGAATGACCTCACCTTCTATTGGCCGTCCACTAACCACACCGCGCAAAGCTTCCTTGTTCAGCCGGCGCTTGATGAGTTCGGCAAGGGTCGGTGTAAGATGAGTGCTCTGATACCGTGGTTTACGCTAGTAGGTACGGAGCTTTACATTGACTTGGACCTTTGTAGACGCTGTAGAGCCTGTAGACCTCGCTGTTACGCTGAAGGTTGGCTTTAATCCCCGACCGCCGTTGACGATGCCAATATTATATTGCACACCCGGTCGAAGATGTCTCGTCCTCGTAGTTTTCTCTTGAATACTTTTGATGACTAGTTCATTATCCGGTCGCTGGACCAACAATTAATGTAGATTATTCAATAATAAAACTTGCATTGAAAATAATTCCGTTTACTTTTGGATCGGCTAATACATTGCTTTAGAAAATTATAATGTCAATTGTCACCGCATTCGAATCTTGAAAAATAAAATATAAATAAAAAGCATTCCAGCAAGGAGGCGCCAACACTTTCTTCTGTAATACAATAACAACTGAATATTCTCACAAAATTTTCAAAATTTAAATCTAGTCTTCTCATTGAACTGCTCCGTGCACAAACAGTTTTGGAATCCCTGCAGTATATTATTATTTAAATATCGTGGTAGGGATTGTGGTTAATACCTGAAAATTAGGTCACTATGAAAGCTGAGGACAAATTGATGTTTAAACTTCGTGAACTGGATTTTCTTTTATGTGAAAATCTTAAGCTTATTTATATTTCCTTTGCAATTCTTTTGATTAATGATACAAGCGACAAGCCCAGATTTATTTAATTTTCCGCCTTCCCCTGCGGCCGTCTCTCCCCTTTCATTTGCGGCTCAAAAGGGATTTATTCACGTTGTCGATAATTTATATTGTCCGGAAATATTTAACGAAATCTGACAGTAATTAGAGAAAGGCGTAATTTTCTAATAGCAACAGTCAACCGATTAGGTAATTGAATATAATTTAAGTATTAAACAAATGACACACCGTTCTTGAACTTAGCGTATAAGTTCTACAACAAAATATAATTTAACTATTAAGTAATTTAAAGTAACAACTACTCAGTGCTACCTTTAACTCGCGACCTTCGCTATTGGACTTACCTTTCATAATATAGTTTCAAAGACTCTATATAATAGCGGCCGTCGCCGTGATAATATAAGGTGATGGATTGATGATAATGATAAATTATATTTTGATCTGTCTTAATTGTGCGACGAAAAAAAAAAATAGAATCAAACGCATATCTAAGTATTATTTTAAGCTAAAATATATGAAAGTATTGTACCTTAGGGACATGTTTCAAAGCTCTAATGTTTATTAAGCAACGCCGTTCTTGTCAGGCATCTTGGAAAGTCTAGTCTCCCAGCCTCGATCAATACCTACCAAATACTAATATTTGTCGCCCGGTACCGGATATAACCGCGACCGATTGCCCTACCGACGCTACAACTAGCGTTGCCTTGCCAGATCCGTTTTTCCAAATATCGGAACTGGGATGAAAACATCGTTACGTAGAGAAAATGCATAAGAGATCAGTCGAATTTACTAGTATTATTTACTACTTACGTTACGTTTTATACTTACTACTTGTTAGCAACGAAAGTGGACTCTTGTGAAAGTAAACTAGTTATATAATCGCACAATAACATATATATTGATAATAAAACGTACAGCTTTTGCGGCCGACACACTGACAACTGACAAAGAACACATCCAATTTAAAAAAATATAAGAAGAGTATCAAAACTTAAAGGGCTACACATCTCTTTTCGTGTCTTCTGCCGACCGTCACTTCCACCGCACCGAAGTAATCCAGCCCCACGTTGGTAAATGGCCTAGTGTTGAACTCCAGCCTCTCAGCAGGTAGGGTCCCAGTGGGTGGAACTCTGGGGAGCCGTTTTCGCCGCATGCAGTCCCTGCATTCCAATGCAATGGCTTTTACAGCCCTCCTGCCTCTTAGCACCCAAAACCGCAGGCGCAGCTCATTAAATATCAGCTCGTTAAAACCATGTCTTGCTTTAATGTGTATGATCAGCAGGCGAACTATATGGTGGCGATCATCGAGCAGGATTCGTGAGTGCACCATAGCGTCTTCTTCCGGGGATATCCACTTGATTCTGGAGTCCATTATCAGGAGACCGCCGTGCATCTTCAGCGAGGAACTCATAGTACACAATTATTAAATGTATCTTATTATATTCAACAAAAATATATTATTGTTTACAAAAGGAAGTTGCAGTATAAGGAATTCATAGTACTTACCGCGCAAAATTGGCTAATTAGATGAAAAAGTGAGATTTTGGGCGTAGTGAAACGGCTAAAACGGAACAAAAGTGAGACATCTGGCAACACTAGCTACAACATCCTCTGCGACCGATATAGGGCGATATTACCTGACTTTACATCGATTTCAATTTCCGATCGCAACCCTCGGCAACGAAAAGTAATGAAACTAGTGTAGCAGGAATATCTTTCGACTACCTGTCGATATGTTATCGATATTATAGTTGCAATAAGCATACTATACTAGATAGGCTTTTCTATGCAGTCGTGACGTGATGATACTGTCGATAGAATGGGTCAAACAATACTATTGATCGTAGACTATAAATCTAGTGTATAAATGTACAAGTGTGCGTACATACATAACATAATGTTCATGCTTTGGTCCCAGGGGGAAGGCAGAGATGATGTATCGCCACTTTGCGCAATCCAATGTCGCAAAGCGACTTTCCTTTACCCGCTTTTCGCTTCGTGATAGCCCTTGACGTGATGTGTTGCGAACAACATCGCCGCCTTCGTGTTGAGGTACCACAAGGTACCATGTGTAATGTATGTAATAAGAGTACCTACTCATGTACAATAAAGGATTTTGTCATTGACTGTCGATAGATAGTATTATTTCCATTGCCTGGACTCAATCAATATCGACAGTTTTGATCATGCTATCAACAGCATTGAGAATTCAAGTCAATATTATCGATACCTAAATATTTATGCAATTGGATTGTCGACACTATCGAGACGTCACAGTCCTATTGATAGGCGTAACAAAATCATAGTTCATTTTGCCGCAGAAACCAATGACTATCGATATTCCTACAACACTAAATGAATCTCCGAAATTAAACTTCAAAATGGATATTCTTCAAGTGATTACGGCTTGCGAGTTATGATAAAAGGAATTTTTGTTGATTGAGCAATTTTTCTTTTTTAGATATTTCTGGGTCAATAAATACCTACTGATTGCGTGTCATTACTTCTTCTTGATAACAAGTAGGTGAATTTTATTTCAGATCAATAATTTGGAACCATTAGAAGCGCAATTTCTTAACTCACGATCAGCCTAAATACGTCCACTGCTGAACATGCCTAGAGTGCCACTTTTGGTAGACTGTCCATTGGGGGATTATTCATAATCACCACGCTTGGCAGGCGGATTGGTGATCGCAGTAATGATCTTAATATACACAGGAGAACGCTGCTAATCCTTTAGTCGCCTTGACGATACTCACGGGAAGATTGGGGGAAAACCAGAAACCACACGGCTGTAAAAACCTGTAATTAGCATGTAGTTATATTATTGTCTGCAATTTTTCAATTATCTCGCAGGAAACTGCGAAATAAAGACAAGCAGGGCCATTTTGAATTATTGCTTTCCAATGCGTTTTCATTGTCGATGAAAAAGGTCTGTAAACCAAATCTGTTGAGTTGTTTGTTCGTAATCCAACCAGGCAGTAAAAAAATTCGTACCTGTGACAGTATTCAACCTGCAGGGGAAGCGGTTCACTAAATTTCAGAAATAGAAACATAAAAATATTTTAAAAGTTCTATTTTTGAGGTAAATCAGCGAAGTGCGCTCACTGGCTGGATCTAATTCGACCCGTTTTATAAAACGTGTCTGCTGTAAAAAAATAAATCTTAGGGTCAAAAATAGCATACCTATGTAAAACAAATTATTTTTGTATTCATTTAAAAAATAAATAAATAATAAGGTAAGAATAACAAATGTATCAAAATTGGTGTGACTCTAAAGGTACCTTGTAGTTTAGTATAAAGTGTGCGCTCGCATTATGTTCGTGAGTCAGAGGTTTCGAATCCAGGCACGTATCATCAGCCTATCGTCCACTGCTGGACAAAGTTTTGCCTTCATGCGCGCCTTCACACCCGATCCACCGCCCTCTTCATCCAGCTTTTCTTGCGTTTCAAGGCCGTCAGCCCATCTGCCACCCCTCCCCCCTTCTCCTACTATAACGTGTAGGTGTAGCTAGAGGGGATCCCATCTACTATCATCATCGGCCGAAATACGTCCACTGCTGAACGCCACTCTTACTTTCCACTTTTGGTGGGCTATCGCAGACCTTAATACACACAGGAAAACGCTGCTGTCCATCTCTGGTGCAATCCCTTAGTCGCATTGTCGACACCCATTGGAAGATTAGGGGTGGCCCTATTCTAAGCCGGGAACCACACGGCACATCTACTATGTGGCCTTATAGTGTTATTAAATTACAGTCGGTAATTTTCTCATATTGAGATGTAAACTATGTAAGTAGAATGAGTTTGAATTTGACATCTTTTCGACCAAAAAATAGAATTTCCATTTTATCAGAGCTTCGTTTCTATAGTAAAACCGCTGAATACACTCGCAAATCAACTTGAACGAATGGAATTTGATCTCTCGAACGTGCTCTGAACCATATAATCCGCTCTTGAATAAATGTGTAGTTCCCAGTCACGGAATGCTCACAAATTTCGTACACAGGTGGAGCGAACGCGGAAAAAGAACTTTGAATTTAGTACGCAAGTTGTAGGTAGTTTTTCCTCATACATCATATAGATCCCTTTTCTCATTTCTTAGAACTTTTCACAAAGAACTTCTGGGGACGGACTCAACGATGATAAGGGACGACATGTAATAAGCAAAAAATGTGGGCTGCATTGAGAAAGAGCGAAATAAATTCCTAAACAATATTGGCCCGATTTTTTTTATGGTTCCATGATATTTGAACAGAAAACCTATTAAACTCAGGGATTTGGGCCATTGTCGTCCTCAGCGTTACTGAAAAACCAATTAAACTAAAACTCATAGTTTATGCAGTTGCCTTTAATCATTTGGGTCGTGATTATTACTGACTCCGCTGTACCCTTGACTCCATTTGCGATGGACTACATAATCCTTGTTTTTTTAAATAAAGTTGAAATTTACTTAGTAAAATTTTGAAAACTATAAATTTACATATTCGCTATGATTGACTAAGCCAATTGCGATAAAGTAAAGACTAAATGTTACTCCGAATTAAGCCCTATATTTTTCTGAAAACTACATCAGAATTGGTTCAATCGTTTTTACGTGATACATCCACTAACAAACAGACAACAAATCCAAAAATGATCTTAATGTATTCTATACTTATCCTTCATCACCCAAAAATATTTACGGACACGCGAAGTTTACATTTTTATTTATTAGATATAAATGAAAATAACTTGGGGTAAAAACATTTTTTTTTCAATGATTTAATACTCGATTTAGGTAATTCCAACGTGCAAGGATCCCAATCTGAGATCAGATAATTTTTTGTTTTATTTTTATTATTATGATAAATTCGTACTGCGCACATTCAATATTGCCACACACCTAAATTGAAAAAGGGTTCAGTAGCAAGATAATAATGAAGATAAGAAAAAACACTCCCGCAACACAGAGGTAGGGACAAAGGGCTAAAGGAAAATAAAATTGAACGGGGTGCCCCGAGGCCTGGCGTGAGTATGATATAGCGGTAGATAAGGGTACACACTTATATAGGACGAGCGGGGAGACGCAGAAACGTCCCAATTTGGACACCTTTTGAAGTATTATTCGCGGTTATACAGACGACTGACGCACAAGGATTTCGGATCTTTACTTAGTTATTGTTATGGTTAATCTTTATTCGGAACTTATTACTATCTTTTGACCCTACTGCTACCGCTGCTTCTTTTTTAACTTTGACTTTCAAGTTAGAATATGGTTACATAGAAAAAAGAACTGATAGCTTACCTAGTTGGTAGGACGCCTATACCTATCGTTTCGTTCGAAGGTTTAAATCCGGGACCTTACTTTTATTGAAACTCAAGTACCTACGGTTTATTATTATACTTACATCAGACTTTTTTTTTCTTTTACTTTTTAGTAAAAAAATGTGGCTAAGAAACCTGCATACTTTATAGAATGAATTCTAAGGCACAGTGGAGTCCATCAATCCGCACTAGCCCAACTATGGTCAAACATTAATAGTCTGTTGATTTCATTTGACGTTACATAAGTTCCTATATGTATCAGCGTGTCATAGTGTTATTTTTCTAAATTGGTTCAGTGATTCCAGATTAGTCAAGTGTTACCTCGGGACTCAATTTATCTCTTTATTATTTAGAGTAGATACTCATACTGAAGTACTACCAAACCAGGCTGTGTCTACTGTTATTATATTTTAGACAAGTGTGATATGATCTGTCACAGGTTCCTGGACGATACTGAAATGATATTTACCAAACTTGACGCAAGGTATTGTCTTTCTAGCATACAATATTTTTCTCTCGTTTTGCTAATTGGAATAAATAAAAGAATATAAGCCTTTAATTAGTTTATTAACACTACTAGAAACATCAATGTTTTATCATCATCATCAGCCTAAATACGTCCACTGCTGGACATGCCTATGTCCTCAACAGAATACCACTTTTGGTTAGCTGTCCATTGGGGGATTTGCCATAATCACCACGCTTGGCAGGCGGATTGGTGATCACAGTAATGATCTTAACATTCACACACAAGAAAACGCTGCTGAATAAGTAAATAGGTAACTATAATAATTAATATTTGTCAATATACACTTGTCTTGCTATCAAAAGCACTGTGTCATACATAATTCATAACATAATGTTAATATGTAGGTACACATCTGGAAAAATTATTCATGTTGTCCAATTAGTTTATCTACTCAGTTTGACCACGGGCACGGGGACGAACAGGACTAGTTTATTTTTAATTTAATAAGCTGCCAGTAAACTTGAAATCCAAAAGATTGCTGTTCGTTTCATTTTGTCAAAATAACAAACCGAGTAGTCTTTATCTACTGATTCAAATATATGAATCAGATACAATCTTTTTGATTTATTGGAATTTTTACTTTTACTGTTTGGTGCAATATTATCTATGCTTTTTTTATTTTTCTTATGAATCCTGCGCGCCATAAATTTAGGAATTCATTTGTCTAAGCTGCGCGCTGTGTGAAATGTGAAAAATAAGCCCGCCATAATTGAAAACTCCACTAGGTAGACACTTCGATTTAGTTTAGATCGTCGTGTATTTTTTTTATTTTTACTCATAAATGTATTGAGAATAGTCTCATGAAACGCCTGCTAATTATTCAAATCTCTGCTCGGACATAAAAGTCTTGTAAACTTTGTCAAACGGCTCAAGCTTACAAAAGCGTAGCCTCGATAGGAATTGTCAACTTTCCGCACTCATATCATAATGTACTATTACCCAACTCTTGTAAGTACTTAAGATAACTTTTCGTAATTGAACTTGATATACCTAGATAAACAATCTGAAATATTCTCGCCAGAGTCCACAATTTAACATGATTGATTGGCTCACTCGCCCTGGCATAAATATTCTCGCATGATTAATGATGAGAACCCAGTTTTCCATTCAAACTTTATAACGGCAAAGGTATTTTAATCAAACAGGTACACTCACGAGCAAAATAATCTAGTCATAACTTAATATTCGAAGTCTATTTCTTCGATATGACACTACATACAGCTTTAGCAAATAGCTCAATAATTTAATTATGGCTACTCGAGTCAAGCAGCAGACAAAGGCAAAAGTCAAATATAATATTAAATTGAAAGTACTTATACCTAGTCGTGTCAAAGTTTTTCAGAGAAGCCTCCACATCTGTCAGCATTACTTCTTATTGAAATTGTAATAAAATGCGTCACGAAAAAGTTTCGCATTCCCAAAGATCCGGTGCCAGTGAGTAAGGAGGTAAGTTTTTATGTCTGAAGAAAACTACAATCACTAAAAAAACTCTTTTTTCTTTTAAGTAAAAAGTTATATCATCATAAGTTTTTCTATGATTCATTCAGACAATGATAAAGCATTACTTTCTATATAAGCAAATTATATCATAGATAATAAATAGTAATTTCATCGAAATAACTTTCAAACAGCGTTCTTGTTGGTATACTACTTGCTTTATGTAAACAATCGGGAAGTCTATATGAAGAGTGTAGGCGTAGGCCTACATTACCAGGCTGATGACGAATACACTAGCACAGTACTTAACTCATTATTAGTAAAAAAGCTTTTGCATCATTTTTCATCCAAGACCGATTCAAATATTTTGACGGTATTTCAAAAAGTAATTTTCTCTCAGTCCCCCAGCATCCAGATTTCCTATTCTCTCTTTTTATTTAAATCCCCGGCCGATTTAGGTCGCGGCGTTCATTTCGCCATTTGGACGTTGAATTTTAATGGGCTAAGGGAAGAATTAGTGACTTGCCTATTCTGTCTAACTCCATTTTGAACAAACGTTTTAAAGATGTAAGTATATGATATTAAACTTTCTAGACACAACTTACAAAAATAACGCTGTTTAACAAGATTTACAATATAATTCATATCATCGGGTGGTGAAATTTTGCTTTAGGTAATCTCAAAAACTACTAAACCAATTTTCAAAATTCGCTCGTTGTGGTGGCTAATTAGTTCCAAAGAACTAAGGCCATTTTTACCAACATTCCCACGGGAAAGTCTACAAAGCGTGATCAACGCTGCGAGGCAAGAAACTGACCTAAAAAGTGCCTTCAACTTCAACTGTAACTGTATTCAGCTAAGATCGTTTCTGCTCTACTTATTAAACATAAAATATGCATCTTATTAAAATATGAATTATTCATTTTTGTGAAAAAGAACTTTCCTTAAACAGTTGACTGATTCAGACTATATTCTGGAATATTGAAATCCGACCAGTGGAAATGAATTCGATACCAATCTCTGCGGAGAACTTCTGCGAGTTGGAATCAAACTTTGTGCGGTGTGCATTAGCAAAATTGTATGAACCAGAAATGTATAGGTAGTAGTATTGTATTTCGATTTTGAATGCAATCTCAATTTTATTTGATTATAAAACTTCAGTCCACTAAAGCTGATGATGATGATGGTGATAACGGTTAGTCCAACTAGAAGGTCTAGTACAAGTATATAATTATCTGACTGATTGGCAAATCGGAATACCCATGAACTAACTTAGATAGTAATAATTTTAAGTTGAGCGCATGATATATATATGTATGTATGTATGTGACTATTGTTTGTATGCACTTAATGGTATAAAATAATAAAATTTAATTGCACAACCTACTTTTCTCTGCTATTCTTATCCTCGACCCAAAGATTGTTAAAATCGCTTTTAGCGATCAGACCGCCTTGATGTACTGTATGTAAGCTACTTTATTATGGTATCTGTGTATTTTTTATCGTTCAATAAAGAGGAATTATAATTGACGATAAAATTAGTGATTAAACGACAAATGGAACTTAAACCACCATTTAATTAATCCCTAAAATGCTAACTCGGCATCAATTTCCTCACAGAACACCAACAAAGTAAATTCTTTATCCAAAGCCTGCTACGTAAATCGAACCCTTCCGATAATACGCTTACCTACACGAGAAATGCCATCGCGTACGTTTTCCAATTACTCGTTATCCCCACGCTGACGTAATTCGAATTGAAGGCACATTTCATTTCGATTTACTCCAAAACACGGAAAGATAAAAAACAATATTAAAGGAGGGGTTTGTAGTTTGTCGCACCGTGGAACAGCAAATTTTCATTACGAAAAGTTCCTCTGTCGGAACTTTTGGAAGCTTTTAAACAAAAGTTCAGCAATTCTTACAGAAGAGGTTCAAAGCTGTCAATTGTCAATAGTCGTACTGAAAATCGAGACATTTCATACAATATGCACACTACTGCAGTAGTGTTATTCTCTAAAATACAAACTCACGTGCTAGTCTCACTTAAGTGACTTCACTCACTTCGAAACCTAATCCACTGGTAATTCTGTAAACATTCCAGAGCACTATCGACGTGAAGTGAACAAAGAACTTACTTCACGTCGATAGTGCTCTGGAATGCTTACAGAATATCAATGGATTAGGTTTCGAAGTGAGTGAAGTCACTTGAGTGAGACTCACATGTGAGTTTATATTTTAGAGAATAGCACTAATAAAAAAGCAGCATAGCATAGTAAAATAAGATAATAATGCTACGCCGTAGCACCATGATTGTAGACGACATCGATGTATTAGCAACGACACGACAAGAACGACAACGACAACACAAGCAAAAAAAAATCAATCTTCCGAAATCTATCTTCGCCATTAATCAAGCGTCCTAAAGTTTTTGGTTTTTATCTTTAAATGTTTAGAAATTGTTAACGAGAACATCCTCCAGTACCTATGTACAATCAGATGAATCGTAAGTTGTTGGTGTAACTTCAAAGTTCGCTTGTCAATGTTATTGGCATCTCATAGTATATTAATGCTCTAAAAGCCCTTGACACGTTCTGTGAATTTTCCACTTGAATCAACTGGACAGAAATGTCTGTTTCAATAAAATGTGATTTGAATTTAAAACTTAAATAGGAACTGTGCGCGAGAAGCGATGAGGTAGGTACGGATGTTCATATTTAGGTCAAGTATGACAAGTTAAAAACGCGAATACTTATTTAGATCCAATTTTATCAAAATAGAGTCTGACTACGGATTCATTAACATCTTTATCGGTTATTCCCAAATGCCCACCGAGTTCCCCCGCCGGTGGAGCATTTAAGTTTCTTTTTAATTTGCCCAAATGCCCCACCGGCCTTCTTCGCCGGAGCCCAGTGGGGAATTTGGGAATATATTTTAGAAGTTTGTCCTAAAATCCCCACCAGATATTTTCGTACAAAAATTATATATATATAATATTTAAGGTCGTGTTATTAAAATTATAGTTTTTAACATTGACTGCTTTGAGCAGAGACGTGTTGATCTTTTTAATTTTTAATTACATAACTAACAAAAGACCTGATTCCCTGTCTTACTATTGCCGAATGCCGAAGTTCGGCAAACCCGAAGTACGGATCGGTTTTTGAATGACCTTGCGACGTAACAACACTCTCTCTTCGTCCACTGTCCTATCTCGTCCACTTCCTAACTCATCCGCTTTCCTTACTCGTCCACTTTCCTATGTGGTGATGAATGGTTGAGATAATTATTGTAATGACAGTTTATCAAAGTTTTTTTAAAACATATTTAATATGTCTATGATAAAAATATTTGTACTAAACAGAAATGTACCTAAGTCTTTATGTAATATATAGGTACTGCAAATAATGTCTATTTCGTTAAAACATTCTTATTATTTAGTTTCTTTTTAATCTCTTCTATAGGTATAGTTAACCAAATCACAACGATATCAGCGAAATAGTGTTCAGTAAATACTAAGAACTTTTGATGTGGTTTTAAGTAGATCCTTTTTTGGTATGTACCTACATAAAGCATTGTATTTAGCTATGAAAACATTTCTTTTAAATTTATTCTTATTTGAAAAACGTATATCCAAAAATCTATCCATATACCAGTAAGGAACCCTAAAATGAGAAATGCGTTTCTGAATATTTTTTAGTCAGCGACCCGCAGCCTGAAAGGAATGCCGTCTCTGCCGTGGACTTTTATAATTAAATTTTGCTAAAGGAAAACAGTTCGTGCAAGTATTTCTATTGTCTTCTGCGAGCATGCTGTCTGAAACGATCTGAATATTATAGGTGGGTACATAGTATGGAGAAAAACTTTTACATACATACATAATACTTAGGCCTTGGTCCCAGAGGAGTAGGCAGAGACGATGTATCCCCACTTTGCGTGATCCTGACACACCTCACCAGCCTCCCTCACATTCATCAACCTTTTCATGAATCTTTGACTTTTAGAAGTGCGACTTATTTCGATATTAAAGAATGATGCATAACCAAGTGCTTGACCTGTTCAGAATCAGATCAACTCCGAATTTGAGTTCCAGACGTGTTTATAAGCGAGTTTCGTAACCACCTACAATTAAGACTTTTTTTCTTGCTTTGTAACCGAGTTGCGAAACAAGAATGATTTCATCGCGGTCTTTTCTTTCCTCTTAATTATATCGAAGAATTCATAATACCTATCTTCGCTCGTAACCGAGTTACATATGAAGAATTTTCGGATCTTCAAGCTTCTCATGCTATATGTGGCAACATTTATGGTCACAACCGACCGACGACCGTTTGGGTAGATGAGATCTGAAGTGGAGATTCGGTACAAGCAGCAAGGATAATTGATATGATGATGAATGACCATGGTTATGATAAAGAAAAGTTAAAGATCCGAAAAAATGGTTTTATAATTCGTAGCATAATTATTATTCGAAATGCTTAAAAGTCAATAGAAAAGGTGACCGGATACTGCTGGATGTATAGGAAGGGCAGCGGTGTACTAGCCCTAGGGACATTCTACGTAAGGCATCTTAACCTCGGATGAGATTGCGATTAAGCATAAACGCATAAACTATTTACTAATACTGGTTTTCACTGATGTGTGCATTGGAACTATTTACAAGGATCTTTAAATATAGTAAGTAAAGAAACAATCTAATCACCCAGCCCTAAAACTTGTTAAAGTCTCATGTTTTTCTTTTGTAATGAAATAGGGTTACAAAATATCCGAATCACAATACCCCTTGATTCCTCCAGATCATAAAGATGTCGTCAAGAAAGGTGTAAATTGTTGATGGACAAATAAAAGTCAAAACAGTTTAACGTCGTATTATTTTATTTTCGTCTGTGTTGCAGCCGCCCGGTACAGATACGAGCGGCGTTTACCGTTACGAAGTACACGTAGTAACGCTACTTTTTACCAAATTGTCGAAATACTGATATTATTTGAGAGGCCGAGGGCCCCGCAACGCAAACAAACAGCGGCCACAACTTCAATAGGCCAACACTTGGATGCGCGAATCATACATAACTCTATTGAACATTAACTATTTTTCTATACATGTTACCTACACAATCATAAAAAAAATTATATATAAGGTCATCCATATAGACATTGTACAATTTCAGCGTATATCATGAGCGAGATTTATCTATTTAAGGCATAATTACATATATTAGCATTAAGTTGTCAATGCAATGTCTTGGTTATATTCCAAGATATAAATAGCGATTATATTCATATATTTCTTATTATTTGTATCTGCTAGAAACCAGTGGACAATTCCATTAAATATATCTATGAAGATTACCAATAGTATTTTTGACTATAAAGCATCTCCATCCTCTGTTCGCTAAAACGAAAGCTCAAAAACTTAATTGATACTTTCAGAAGTACTCACTTCTATAAAATCACCAACATTTCTAACAATGAGAAGAAACAATGAACAATTAACATCTTTAGGAAATTTAAGGTTACTTTACACTACAGATAATATAGTTCGGAAATGATCTATCTACTAACACGTTCGCGCGCCTCCAAGGTTGTGGACCTATCACAGCGGTGGTCGCAACGAAGCCAACTGAAGCCGTGCGCCGTAGTCACTACACACTACTGCCGCTACACGCAACGGCTACGCACTGTCGAGCCACACTTCAAGTCACGACACTGGACTGGTCTCGTGGATGTCATCTGTCAACCCGCCTTAAAGAACTTTAAAAAAATCTCAGTAAATTTAATTTCTCATTTTATTTTACAGGAAAATTAGGCAGATTAGAATATTTCATCATTTAAATAAATAGTTGCCCAGCGTGGCCGTTATAGACATTACTCCCTTATTGGAAGGGCTTATGTAGACGTCGAAAAGCCGATATATAAAAAAAAATGAAAAATTGATACAATTGTTTAATGATAGATATACAATCACTTCATCATCTTGGGACAAGTGGAGGGCAGGCGTGCCAGAGGACGAGCTCAGACCCGGTGAGGAGGGTGGCTGGCGGATCCCTATATGAAGCGGTGCGGCTGGCCAATGACCGCTATGCGTGGAGGCGCATTTTAGACGGTCGCGATCCTCAGCAGTGAGGGAACGAACGACAGATAAGAAGATACGACCACTATGTCGATGTAAAAAAATCATAAAATCTTATGAAATGTATGTCAGTCATCAATTAGAACTAGTTCAAAGAGTCTTGCTGCGCAGACGACAGATGAGCTCCACATAACCAAAACCCTTACAGCTATGAGCAGTCTCACACTACGCCACTTTTGCTAAACAACACATTTTCAACAACTCACTACACAACATCACACGCATCAACAACCAATCGGACACAACATTTTATTGCCTTGACGAATATCGTATTGCAAACATAGCATAGCGTGTGACGGCCGTCTGTTGTATAAAAGATTCGGTTCGTATTAACGGACAAGGGCAGTGAGTTCATTTATCTTATCTTATTGCATTTACAAACAGGGTTCAGTTTCTAAAAATGTGATGTCCGTCCTGATATAAAAAGCTTGCAGTAGGCCGTTTAATTGGCGATTATCTATTCCTATAAGATCCTTCTTTATAAATTGGTTAATACGAACCGATATTGAACCAATATCTTTATGTAAAGAACTATTAACCCTTTTGAGTGCATATTGCTATCAAGTTCTAATCGACAGTCTTTAAATAAAGATATTGTTATATTTTCGCACACGAATTCCAACTACCTATTATATAAGTTAAAATTCAATGATATTGTAATGATTTTACGGTCCTCGAAAGATGAACGATTGAAATGGAGTAACGGTGGTTCCAAAATACCGATTAATGGAATTCGTGAACGAACCGCTAGTAAATTACTAAGGCATAGTACAGGCGAGGTTTCCAACGTAACTCTTAATATTGCTCACAAACGAGAAACAGTTAAAAAAGTAAAGTATCAAAAACATTTTGTGTCCCATATCAGTCGTAATATTTGTGCATTGCTATTATAAACAGTAGTATTAACTAAACTTCGTCTTGAAGTGTTGCTCAAAAGTAAATTGTAACCATGTAGCCTCCGACAGACATATAAACAAGTGTATAATAAATTATGTTTTCTATCAAAAATGGACCAATCATGGCAGTGGGATCAGTGCTGTCATTGGTCGATTTCTCTCACCCTTATATGTCTAGCAGACGCTAGTAATAAGAACTGAGATTCTATTTTCGAATCTCAAAGGTGACCAATGATCACTGACAGGACATTAACAGCTTACTGATTGGTTACTTACAAATTATTTGATATTCGAACATAGCACCTCTGATCTTGAGATTGCGACCGATCTTAACGGATATGATTCCATTCCTTCATAGAATCAGCGACTCGTAAAAATGCTTTACACTAACACTAATTTAGTTTAATAATTATCGATAATATATATATATATAGGTTAGTAGATTAATGAACAAGGATTAATGGAATACTTTTTTAACGTTCATTGTAAAGCGTTTGCTTTAACAAAATGTTCTGTGACGTAATCGCTCGTTCTACGACGGATGTCCTTCAAGTTAAATCTACGAGCTACTCTGATATGGTCTCAGTCTCAAGACAGTCCGTACGTCTGATCTATGATACACTCTCCCTACTCGAGCTACTGGCTTGTGTTCGCTCTCGACACTCGGATGAATAATGACACTTTAAAGGATAATTCAAAGAGATACTTACGCTTTTATACTGTATTAATATTGTAAAAGGAGGTTTGAATATAGTCCGATGGCGTGTCGAGCGCGCACGCAAGCCTTTGATATGTGGGATGATGTGTGTAGCGGCCGGCCGCCGCCGCCCCGCCCGAACGGTACAAAACTGGAGCGTACCTACATACATAATATACGTATATTATATACAATGTACAATACAATATGATAAACACTATGGGCTACGGGGCGGATCGCCGGCGGTGAGCGGCCCGCGCGTCAGTGGGTATACATTCTCACAGTAATATACATCGTAACTAGCTCTATATATAACAAACATTACACGAACGCGCACCACGCTCGTCGATAAACAACATAATATACAGCGGAATCGTAGCACTCTTTCGATTCGTTAAAAAAATTGACTAGAAAATCTCAATTCGCTATGAGCACTATGTGTGCGTGGGCGGCGAGGAGAATATGTCGGTGGCGCGCCACGCCTCGGCCTCCGCCTCCGCGTCGTACTGCTGCAGGAACGGGTTGGTGGAGCTGTACCGCGGGCTCGCGGAGCCCCCGGAGCCCCCGGCGCCCCCGGGCCCGCCGGCGGAGTTGAGCGTCACGGCCAGCCCGGCCGACGTGCCGGGGATGGCGGACCGCGGCGACTCGCGCGCCGGGTCGCGGGGGCCGAGCTCCCGGGGCGTGAGGTCGCGGGGCGTGCCGCGCGGCGAGTCCCGGGGGGAGGCGCGCGGCGAGCTCCGCGGGGACATCCGCGGGGACATCCGCGGCGACATCCGCGGGGACGCGGCCCGCTCCGGCTGGCGCAGGATCGAGGACACGGAGCCGCCGTGCTTGATGGTGTCGGCCGGGCTGTGGCTGCCGGAGCTACTGGTGGGCGAGCCGGGCGACGAGACCGTCACCTGCCGCGAGCGCGGCGCCGGCGGCGCGGGCAGCGGGCCGCGCAGCGGCGACTGCGGACGATATTGGCCGGCCCTGACTGATGAGAGAACCTGGAAACGACAACAACGTTCAATGTCGTGTACAGTATTCTATTGCATGACTGAGATTGAAGCAGCTATAGCATTGTTCGATGGGATGAATTTGAAATGACTAGTCCTTCGCTACTTTAAACGGTATCTGTGTTGAACAAAAAAATAGTGATATATTTGTTAAGAAATGTGCAAGTGAATCGACATACATGTGCGGGCGGCGAGCGGTCTGGAGCGGGCCGAGCCGAGAGAACTTGCGGCGGACATGCTGCTGAGGCTGCCGCTGGAGGCCGATATGGACTGACTGAGGGCGGAACTCGGCCTGGACACAAAACAATTTGCTTACACGTAGGTCATACTTACTTCCGCATAATTCGTAGATTAGTCTGAAAGATAAAAATACTATTGAAATAGATTTAAATAAAGTGCAGGCCTAGCCGATTTTAGAATGGAACGGTTTCCGTAATTTTATATATTGTACATTTAATAAAATTCTTCCAAGCATTGAGGGAACCTCCGACATCTTCCTTCGCCGAAAAGCCTGTATGATAAAAATCCGAAACGATAAGTTTCTCATTGACCCGGGTTTGAAGCTCAGGAACGTAAGGCCAGCGCACTTCTGACTACCTAAACGTACACGTGCTAGAATGTACCTTGGGGTAGTATGAGTGAGCCCGCTGGCGACGCACTGGCTCTGTTTCCACGCAGCCCGGTTACTGGCTCGCCGCGCCGAACTGTCTACAAACATACATGCGTTAAGGTACCGCTTAGTCGTTATTGACATCCAGTGTTCTTGTCTAAGTGTACTCTACGAAGGACTAAAGCACTACTGCTCCTTATTATCTCAATTATTAGCATGACATATCTGTCGAAATTAAAGTAGACCCAAATCTATTTGTAAGTAGTATCTTATCAAATTTTGGTATAGTTGTGAATGTTACTTAGAAGGCCTCTTGAAGAAGGTTGCAATTTGATCAAAACGAGTCGCAGAAAAACGAATTTACATGCTCTTGTTTTCTAGCGACCAAAATAATGTACAATAAACAATCGGAGATGTGAATTCCTCGGCAGGGATCAATGAAATAAAGCATTTCTAAATGCTTCTATTAGATTTTTTATTGAAACAATATTTTCCCCATAGCGTCTACTGTTTTTTTTTTCGGAAATTCATGGGAATTGATTCAGTCACTCGTGAGTCAATTGCTGAATTAAAATTAATATATACTTTGCATTAGCTATCAGCTGTTAAATCCCAAAATTGAGAAGAAACGAACTAATAAAATCGATGGTCATACTCAGTGACACGTCATGTTAATATTGAGATTCAAGGAACACAAGCTACTTGTTCAGTGATGCATGTAAGCGTGAGTGACTTGTGTGATGACATTACCTGAACGTTTAGGCGCTGGCCAGATCTGCAACAAGCACTGCAGCACGTTTATAGGCCGATGGTAGTCCAGCTCGTTCGGCGGTTGCGAGTGCAGCATCAGTGGTGGGGCCAGGGCCACCGCGAGGTGCTGTGGGGACATCTTGTTGCGGTCCTGGGCGGCCACCACGAGGGCCAAGTGGTCGAGGAGGAAGACCAGAGTGGCGCGAGCGGCTCGCGGTAGGCATTCCACTATTGAGGCCATCAGTCGAGCGTTGCCTTCCCGGTCGTCAGGCAGACATACTCCTAATTATAACATAACATTTTTTTCTCAAAGATGCCCGGAAATGCTGGCGTTGCTTTAGAAAAAAATAACACAGAAAGCACCTCGTATACGGCGATAGCATCTCCGTTAGTGTCCGTAGCGCTAAACTTTATACATAGCCAGACCTTGGTTCCTTGGGGTTAAATTAAATAAAACTTTATTTCAGACTGTAGTTAGTCCATAATTTTGTTAGTGTATTAGTAATGATAATGCTTAGGTATATAAGTTAGTATTGTTATTTTCACATGTTATAATTTTTTTTTTTTTCAGACCTATGACTGTCTTTACCCAGTGTTTCTGGAAAGGACAGTCCGGTCTGGCGGCAATCATTTTCAGAATGCTGTTGTCACTACCATGCAGGCGCTGCAGTAAAGAGGCCGCTTTCTTTCGCATAATGGCGTGAAAACCATCTGAACCATGGGCTGCAATGTGTGCGTTTAACGCTTCGTGAATAAGTACCTACATGACATTAGTTCGTAATGCGGCACTAGACGAATCAATACGAAATACGGCGACCGACACACCCTCCACCTCCCATGGCCTTTCGACATCTAGGTCATACAGGCCGAATCACGGGGGAGGTGCCCGGTACTTGCACAGGTACTCTTTCCCAGACACCCTGCTGCTGAAATACGGCTACCAACGTACTGTATGTACTGAGCCACTGGTATGACGTCTATTGCCGTACTGTCCACGAATGTGTTAATGATGATGATAACACACTACGCGATATTTGCCAACCATTTGCGAAACTGACCCAGTGTAGATGATCATTTTGGTCCTGAGGCAAATTGTGCATATTAATCATTAGTCGTCTGTTCCCAGCTTAGAACTGATCCACCCCAAATCTTTCCGTAGGTGTCGTCAAAACGTTAATGGGATTGCACCAGGGACAGGCAGCAGCGTTCTCCTGTGTATATTAAGATCGGTACTGCGATCACCAATCCGCCTGTCAAACGTTTGATTAAAGCAAATCCCCCAATTGATAGTCCACCAAAAGTGGCATTCTATTGGGGAGGCCTATCTTCAGCAGTAGACGTATTTCAGCTGATGCTGATGGAGGTATCATACTGTGACAATGAGTTATTACTAGATACCTTACAATCCCATCATAAAGTCAAACTACCCTCTTGTCCCGTACTCCGGCGACCTACGGCTGTCTCGACGCCGCAGTGCGCACCGAATCGCCCGTGAATGCGACACGATTACGGACTGCAGTGATTATCAACGATTGTGGATTAAGGATACCTAGTGATTGACTCTAGCCATCGTTGGCACTGACTAGATCATTTAATAGAAGACAACATCGAGCCGTCGAAGGTGGTGCGACAATAGCTGTGAATACGCCCTTAATTCCTTTGTGACGTCTATTCATTGTCACAATACCATACCATAACTTTATTAATTTTCCATATTGAATTGAAATCATTGAAGATATTTGCAAAAAAAATTGGGGAGGTCTAAGAATGAGTAATAGAACACATTTCGATTATTTTTTGGATTTTTTGTTTGTCTGTTTATCTGTTTGTTTGTGCACGCATCACTTAGAATCTACTGAATCGATTTGATGGACTTCTCACAGAATAGTCGTCATGGAAGTGTAGGGGGAAAGTAGTGAGTAAAGTGGAGGCGAGTAGTGGGGAAGGGGGTGAGGGCAGAGGGGAGGTATATATTAGTAGGTACACGTGCACAAAACAACAAAGTATAATATATGCCCGGCATTCAGATTACGATGACATTAGGACTAAATACATTAAGGATTGGGGTTGGGGTTGGGGTTGGGGTTGGGGTTGGGGTTGAGGTTGGGGTTGGGAGATTGGGAGTCTGAGTGGGAGTGGAAGTAGGAAAGGGAACGGGAGCGTAAGTAGGAACGGGAGCGGATTCTGTAGTCCACGCGAGCGGAGCGGCGGGCACAGCTAGTCTAGAATAAATAGATTACTAATAGAAGCTAACCTAGCGCGTCCACAGTCATCTGATACAGGCACCGGCTGAACAGCGGCTGCGGCAGCTCCCTTAGGTAGTCCTTGAGCAGGCCCGTGATGACGTTGATGTCGGGCACGGAGTCCGGCGCCAGCTCCACGCCGCGCGCGTTGCGCTCGAACGCTTCCCGCAGGATACGCTTTTTACTGGCCGACCCGCATAAGCGGTACAGACCTGCGGAGTAACAGAAGCAAGAACACGATTAAAGTATGTATTGAAATAAAAATACACAGAATAGGCTTGATTCTAAAGCTGCAAACACTGACGGACGCGTCCGAAAAGTGTGTACAGCGCTTCGATTGTTCGGTATCCGGTCGGCCAGATTTCAGTCGGACGTCCAAGCGGTCAAAGTCGCATCCGCGACTTACGTCCGATAGTGTGCACAGTGTAGTCTTTAATGTACAGATACCATTAAATCGCGTCCGTAAGCCGCGGCTGGACGGACGCGTCCGATAATGTGTTTGCAGCTTTAAGCTGTAACGGGGCTCGGACGCGTCCGCGGACGTTTTGCGAGAGTCCTAAGCAAGCCGACCGCACACGAGTTCACATCTCTCGTAATGTCATATGCGATGGATGAAAAACTCATAGCATGTAATAATAAACATCAGATTTATAAAAAAATACTTCATTAAAGCATCAGAAACGGTATTATTTGTTTTTCAAAAACATTTTCAATTAAACTAAACAGAAGATTAAATTGATTTTAATTCATTCTTTTGTAACGTTTCTCGTTCCATGATAAATATTTTTTATTATCTCATGGACCCAAAAAAAAATCTTTTTCATTTCATGGATAACGTTACAAGGCGCCGCTAATTCAAAAAAATCGTACTCATTGTCGCTACTCGACATGTTTCTCCTTCGAAAATTGTGGAATGAATGCCAGAAAATACGTCCGAAGGGGGACGTCCGAGCAACCGTACACACCACTCGGACGCGTCCGTCACAATAATGTTTTTACAGCTTAATCCCGCACTTTTAAAATTTAACAGCACTGACTCTTCCTTATCTTTGTAAATACTGTTTGAGTTGGACACAAACAATTTTAGTATTATCAAATTTTAACTTTGTGGCTTCAGAATATGGCTCATTATGAAGCGTTTCACATCAAGTGTTTATGCACTCGAAGTGCGTTCCATTACACCTTTTCCCCAATAACAGATTATGTAACACGAAGTGTCGTAGTCTTCGTTTCCTGATCCCTTCGGCAGCCGTGACATCGATTCAGCGGTTTACAGTCAGGCCTAAGCTGTCCCACTCCGCACTTTAGGTACAAAAATATACATACGCGGCGCGGCCCCGGCTGCCGGGGCACCTAGGCGAATCACGTACGACTGTTAATGTTGGTGATTTATTCCATGAGCGTAGGATTCCATTTGGCTTGCATTGAATTTTGAAGGTACTTTTATGAGAAATTAAACAAGCGTTCTTAAGGAGTGCGCCTTCTGTACTTGTACTATTACTTATTCTGTGGTGCGCTGAGTACATTCTAATGTTAACTTTATCTTCATTGAATAAGACCAACTAGGGCTGGTCACTTAATTCGGAACATGCGGGGGGCCTATTGAGTCATTCTATAGTCAAACTTCAAACATCTGCGCCACAGTGTATAGTCAGAAAGAAGCTTTATAGACCCTTCATATATTGTACATAAAAAGTTCTAGAACATTCGAGACACTTCCAGAGTTTTCTCGAACTTTCCATATTTGTCCATAGCACCTATTGTCATGGTCATGTGAACATAAACCGTTACTAATAGTTCAACATTATAGAATGCTCTAGAAATATAATTTAGGTGTGCTACATTACATACATAAGGGTTGGACTATGAAATATTTTATAGTATGGTCACATGACCATAAGAATATTTTCAAAAACTTTTACTTTTAACGCTTCAACATAATGTTAACTGTTATTTTCATTACAATGAGTCAACCCTAGCTCTGCACGTCATAGCAAGCGCCGCCAAAAATCGCGCGCTCTACCGAGTATAACAACGCTAAGTCGAGCGGCTTACGAAACATTTTCGCGCGCTGTCGGCATGATCAAATGCGTAGCGGCCGCCCTCAAATATCGCTCTGTACAGAATAGTAAACAAACGCAAAGTCAAGCGCTTGAGACACATTTTGAGCCGGTACATTAAACTCCGTAGCGCTCCTCCCATTTTGCTAGCGCGGCACGGAGTAGTAACAAACGCTAAGTCGAGCGTGTTAGGCACATTTTTGCCTGTATTGTCAGTACTGTCAAAGGCCCCCGACCGTCGAGCGCTGTACGGAGTAATAACAACGCTAAGTCGAGAGCCTTAGAAACATTTTTGCGTATATTATCTGACAGTGGGAAGGACTAGATGATGAAAAGCGTAGGTATTTTCGTTTTAGCAGAAAGTGGTGTATCTGTTACGAATGTAACTATGAACCCATCTGTGACTGTATGCTGTCCGCTGTGTCTTACCGATAATGTCTAGCCCCCGTCTCTCGATCTCGTCGACGCAGCGGCGCACGATGAGCGGCACGGGCGGCGCGTGCGGCGGGCGCACCTCGCGCGCCACCACCGCCTCCAGCTCGGCGCCGAACACCCGCGCCCCCGCCCCCGCGCCCGCGCCCGCCCCCGCGCCCGCCCCCGCCGGCCGCCGCCGGAACAGCTCCAGCGGCTCTGTGTGGCGCACGCGCACGTACAGCGTGCCGCGCGGCTCCATCTGCAAACGAACAACGTAATGCAGTTATAAAGTAGCTACCTGTACTATACATACATTACATGACCGCCTCGTTGGCCTAGTGGTTTGGTCATTGGACTCGAGCGCCAGAGGTCGTGGGTTCGATTCCCATTGGGGACAGACAACTTTGTACTTGTACAAGTTAGTTCCGGTCTGGATGTTGTTACATTTGTGAATTGTCGTATCCTTGTTTAATTCCCATAGCACAGGAGAAAATCCTAGTTTGGGATTAGACAAGGGTATTGTAACGTACATACTCGTATGTCATACATAATGCTCACGCCTCTAGTCCCAGAGGAGTAGGCAGAGACGATACCGCGAAACGACTTTCCTTCGTCCACTTTTCGCTCAATATCTTTTTAATATATAATATTATTATTAGTGTAGATGTAGATTATTGCACCTAACAGAGACATTAGAATAAATTTCACTACATAAGTTATGTACAAAGTTTAACCCTTATCTAGAATTTTCTTACAGTACACCTTTGGTGATAGTGAACAATACATATAAATAAAATAAATCAACATAAATACAAATGATTTAATCGTAAACGAGTACGACATTTAATGTTTCACAATTTTTTTATTACTTATTAAAATTAAAGCAATTAATTCAGTACAACATACAAATGTCAGTAACGAAAGAAAAAAATAAAAATTAAGAAACACATGATATTTATAAAAGCAATGATATTATAAAAAAATATACCTACATTTTTTTTTGTTTAATTTTGCATAATTTAAAAAGTCTGATATGGTATATCAGCACTCGTCCACGAAGCTGGGTATGGCAATGATTTTATGTCATTGGGCAATTTACTAAATATTTTAGGTGCCAGGCACACTAAACTGCCCTGGAACACGGCAGTTTTATATGGCACCATGCGAAGCCTCCGCCTGTTTCTGAAATTCCTACTGTGAACTTGCGATACATTCAAGAACAGATGTATATTAGTTTTGACCTTTGTCAATGAGTCTGTTTTCAGAACTCATTAACTTGATTTATTTAATTTTAAGAATTTTATTTGACTTTTTTATTAATTAGTTATTTATGTTAGTTATTGATGTTTAATTTGATTTTATTTAATTTGTGTAAAATTTTTATTTGACCTGTAACGGCAGTTATCAATAAAGTATGTCTATGTCTATAGCAGTGATGGCGGTGCTTGTTTACCTTGACCGCGAGGTGGTGCGTGGCCGCGCGCGCGACCAGGTCGGCCAGCGCGACGGAGCCGCGGTAGCACAGCTTGTGGCGGTGCTGCGGGTCCCACGAGTACACCAGCACGTCCAGCTGCCGATTGTCCACCAGCTCCAGCTCGAACGACTCGTCCCAGTCGAACTGCAGCTCGCCGGTGCGCACCTGGCAACGCAGGCATATTTTTAATAACAGTTTTTACGGCTACGGGAACGAGCCCATTGTAGCATGTCTACAACTTCGACTATTCTTTAGTTCCTACATTACCTTACTAAAGTTGATACTAAGCTTTGGTAAGGAAGTTTACTGCTTTAAAAGGAAGCTGATCTTCTCACGTTTATTTATGTTTCCGTTCTAATGTACAGACGTAAAGACATTTGTTGCATAAATACACAACAGTTCTCCAAAAAAAATCCGGGAACAACTTCCACCACAGAAGAAAGTAGTAAGCAGTAAGAATTCCATTTGTAACATTAAGAATACAAACTAAAATTCAATTAATATAACTAACACTTTCCGCCTTTGTACACAACTTTTTTCTTTTATTTATTTTTGTTGATGTTAATTCTGGTACAATAAAGCGTTTACATACATACATACAACACTCCTGCACTATTTCTCAAAATCTAAAACACCTGCATAAGATCAATCCTGGAGTATGAATTTCAAGTACATAGCCCCTACTTCGAGAAAGACATCACTCTCCTGGAGAATGTGCAGAGGAGATACAAAAAACCACCGTATGATTTCATAGATTATAGTACTAAACTAGTGGCTGCGTCTGAACCTTACTACTCTTAAAGAACGCAGAGAATGAGGAGATCGAATTGAGATCTTCAAGATTTTAAACAATCACTACTCGCTCACAATCGATACATTGCATTCCTACAAAGGAGACAACAAAATGTATGTTTTTAATTGTATTAATGCATTGGATGTAACATCAGCCTGTCAATTACGGTTGTGGGCATGCCCACCGCGCCTATATACAACGGTAGACCCGCGCTTGCCCATAGTTGCAGATATGTTAGTCCCCCGACTCACCACTGTCCTAGCTTTATGCACTCGGTCGCACTCCAGCACGCAGTACAAGTCCCGCGGCATACCCGGGGGCTGCATGGGCGCCAGCGGGCCCGACGGCGGAGTCCCCGGCGACGAGCCGGTGGGCGCGTGGCGGAGTCCCCTGAAATCAAATCAAAATCTATTTTACCCACTAAATCGTGAGGCAAACTAGGCTTCATCATCATCATACCAGAGCTTAGACGTCTACTGTCGGACAAAGACCTTCCCCAATGAACGCCACTACACCCGGTCCACCGCTCACTACATCTTGCCACACTGGCCACCTTGTTCAGGTCTGCATATCACTTAAAATGCAGCTATTAAATTGCTGCATGACACAATACAAAGGCTATAAGTACTTTGCCACCCCAATGAGTTGCATGGAATCCTCATAGTTATACACAAATGAAGAGTATAAAGCTAGGAGTTTCTCATATTTTATGAGAATTAGACAAGAACAGTACAACTCATAAATATAACATCAAGACCAATTTGTACAAATTGTACGTTATCTGTCCATAATGGGAATCGAACCCACAATCTCTGCCGCTCTAGTCATGTCAAGTCAAGTCAAAATCATTTATTGCATATGAGTACACTTGGTATATTTATACACGTAATTTTTTTATCGACTACCGCTTCCAAGGTGTTAGCGCTGTGAAGAAGAAACGGCGCAAGAAACTTCACGCAACGCATCTTTTAAAAATCAAGTTTGCATACAATTAATAAAGATTGTGCGACGCTGAATCAACATTAATACCAAGTGTTTGGTCGGCACAAAGGAGCACTATGAACGGTCGGCTCAAAGGACCACTATGTACGGTCTGGGCAAGAGAAACTGGTATTTTCTTTAAAATGTCTGTATTTATCCAAAAATAACCGTCGTTTTCTTCCTGTCTGTCTTTTTGTTCTCCCTGTCAGTCAGTCTGTCTTCCAAATTTAAACCCGTCTTCGTCAGCCAGTCATGTCATTAGCAAGGAGGCTTGACGCCACGACACCAAGCATCTTTGCCATTCAAATAATAGTTTATTTTATAATAGGCTTTCTTACAAATTTGTTGTTTTAATCCTACAACCAACTAGTCCTACAACCAAGCCGCTAATCCATTTTTTTTTATTGTTGATGGGTTTGCGCTGATTTCAAAATACTGTGCAGGTTTATAGGCGACCTGATCGCCTGATAAGTCTGTCCATCATCAGGCAAAAAAACGTTCACTGCTGAACATAAGCCTCTCCAATAGAATGCCACATTTGATGGGCTGTCCATTGGGGGTTATGCCATAATCACCACGCTTGGCAGGCGGATTGTTGCGCGCACTAATGATCTTCATACACACAAGAAAACGCTGCCGTCCCTGGTGCAATCCATTAATCGCTTTGACGACACACACGATAATATTGGGGGTGGCCCTATTGGAACCACACGGTCATTTAAAACGACCACCGGAAGATATAGGTATTTGTAGTGAGATACCAACCTGCCCGCCAGTAGGTGCACCCACAGCATGCCCGAGATGCCGCCGGCGAGCCGCGACAGGCCCGTCATGGACGCCGACATGCCACCAGTGCTCGGCTTCTCCAATTTATATTTTAGGAACTCTGTAAAAGACAGTAAATGTTAATAGAATCTTGGATTTTTAATCATGATAAAAGTTCTCGGTTTTGCGATTCTGAACTTCAAAATTAACAGGGTTATTTATTATACCTACTTGAATCGTAAGTATTAACAGTATTTCAAATCAAAGCAACAAGCCCGTAAATTAAAGATACATGTAAGATATTAAATAAATGATTTTAAATTGTAATCTAATTCAATTTCATTTAAATTTCTTTTTCATATTTTAACGATTGAAAAAAAAGGATAAATCAAATCAAATAAAATATGTTTTATTGTGCACTAAAACAATTAAAACCTATCTAAAAATCACTTGGAAAGAATGATACTGGTGTAGGGGAAGAAAAATTAACAAAGAGACAATTCACCTCACCACACATAGGACAAACCCAAGAGGTTTATTATGTGTGAGTTATGTAAGACATAAAATTTTCTTATAATTAACTGTTAGTATTCAACAAGTAGATTCAAAGGGGTAACGCAGCTAGCTTCCTCGGCACTTCTATCTGTAGGGGGGCCTTCCTACAGATAGAATCTTAATAAGTACTAATATGCAACAAATTGTATATTTTTGTCATCTCTGTTTCTCTTAATAAATGCAGTAAATAATCCAACATACACATTATTAAAACTATCAGTATGTCTCTTACCATTAGGATTAATATCAAGATGTCGCTGATGCCGCGTCCCCGGGGTCGGCACCGGGCTTGGGTTGGGACAGTTGAATCTAGACCCCAACTCGAGCAACTGCCGCACGCGTCGAGCTGATGGTGAGCTCCCAGTAGGACCCAACTGCTGGGACGACAGCGACCGCGCGGGCAGGTGGCGCGGCCTCTCCAAGCGGCCTGCCCGGCCGGCCAGCCCGAGGGTTGACCCGAAACGACTACCGCTTTCCATCTGGAAGTTTTAACATGCGGCTGTTTTGTTTAACTATACTTTATAGATTGATTTATGCACGGTTCAAGTAATTTGGGGGTATTGCTTTTTACTCATAGGATTGTCAATTTCAAACTTGATTCTGCTGCTGACAAAAGTCGTGAGTCATCGTTTCACATTGTAAAACAAGCTTTTGCTCTCCTCTTCCTCCTTTTGCACACCAGGAGAATCAAAGCGCGCCCACTAGTTACGTGGTGGTGCACAATATCCAAGTATTTGAAACGAGCCGAGTTCGAATGACATTTACACCCTGAGACTGGAATCCCTATCTCATTAGATTTTGTCTCACTTCTAAGGCGGTTTAAGGTTGGACATAAAACCCACTTTTCTGTCGCCCCGGCAAGAAGTTGTTCAGCGTCTCTTAAGTCAGTTATCCCTTCCACATTAGGAGTCTTTTTTCCTGATATATTTTACTGGGATTGTGATCTTACATTTTTGAGCGCGTCGTGAATGTTTTCCGCAGAGTAGTGTGTGGGCAGGCGCGGGCGTAGCGTCTCGTACAGTGCGCTCGTCGAAGGGGCCCGCGACAGCCACGCGCGGTATTCATCCGAGGTAAATACTGAAGGCGATGATGGCAGTCGACCTGCCAACAATACATTTAATTGAATGAACTTTATAAAACAATGTTATATCCTACAACTGACTACAGACAACACCTCTTGAAATTCTCTGGAGGAGGCCTTTACTCATGGGTCTCCCAAAAATGGAAAAAATAATAATAGGGAATAATAATATTTGATGTTGATACCATTTATTTATCAATCAATTAAGTTGAATTAATTATAAAAGATTAATGTTTTTTTTATAAAAAAAACACTTGAGTCTAAATCAGTCATTTACTATCACAAAGTCTAGAATATTATTAATCTTATAGAAAACAGAAAATTAAAAAGCATGCTCATAAAGATTTAGGAAACTTTTACCTCTGGAAGACCGTAAATCTAAACGTGATGACAATGGCTCCGGCTCATCTTGAAGAACGCTTCCTGCACGTCTGCTTAATCCCAGCCTAGGAAATAAACCATTCAGTAAGTTAACAATGAAATACAAGTACAAAAAGAAAGAAGTTTAATTTAGGCCATTAATGAATAAGTCTTACCTCTGCCCTGTTCCTCTCACGTCCCGTGGCAGTGAATTGAATTTCGATCCAATATCTCTTCCCAACGTGCTGCTTCTGTACCCACTTAGTCCTGAATAGTACGGCGTCCTAGTCGGCGCTGTAGCTTCAGTATCAGACGAGTAATCCAAACTTCGATTCCTTCTCGACGTTCCAAATTTGCTACTATACGAAGACAGTCCAAGTCCGGTCGTCCCATAACCGGCTCCAAGAGTTGAACCCAATCCGGTCCCTGATAATCCCGTTCCGAGTCCAGAGCTGGTAAGTCCAGAACCCACTAGGCTTGAGCCAGTCAGACCACTGAGTCCCGTACTCGATAGGCCTGATGGAAGACCACCTAAACCACTCCCAGTTAAGCCTGTTCCAGTAAGGCCTGTTCCTGTTAAACCAGATCCACTCATACCAACACCACCATATCGTTGGTTGTATCTTAGACTTGCAGCTGAAAGAAACAAATGTATAAATGTCATAGTCAAATTAAATAATCTGCAAATACTACTATGCAAGCTAAATCTATTTGATAAGGCAACACGACGACCTTAAATAACATCAACGTCTTACCACCTCCCGTGGCCGCAGAAGCTTTCAAACTGGACCTCAGTAGCGAATGTCGACCAAAGTCTGAATGTGTTTCGGCTCGAGGCAACTGCTGTTCTGAGCCCGAGCGAGGAACCCGCCCGCCGAAACGTGTGCTGAAATGTGGTAACCAATGGTAACCATCGCTAAAACGATAGAATGATCGTGTCACCATCGTAAATTTTTTGCTTAATTAGTAAGAATATTAATAGACTCACCATCCAGTGTCTCCTGGGTAGTAAGAATGCACTTTCTCCGCAAGACTTTCGAGTGTATTAGGATATGAGCGCTCGTATGGCACAAAGTGTGTTGCTCCAGACTTAGGCTGCTCCGTGATCACTGGTGGAGGGGGTCGGTAGCTGTGGACAAGTATGAAAACTGTTACATTTCAAGTGACAATTTATTAGAATTATTTACTTGCCGTTTTAGAAACTGTCTTTTTAAAGACAGATTGTCAAATATGTGAGATAATGCAACTAAAATCGTAGTAAACCCTTACTGACCTCCATTGAGAGTGATCCGATGGCGGTCTCGAGTTATAATATAAATCAAGCGCGGTAGAGTCAGGGGACAGAGCTCCAAGCTGAAGCCGGCTCCTTTCTTCCCTGCCATCGCCGACTGGACGAACGACACCGCCGGGACCTCCAGTGGAACGGAGAGTGCCGTGTCTGTAGGTACAGTAAAGCTTTGAAGCTAAAGCGTGATTTATAGAAGCACGACTTTCTTCAAGCTAATTTTGTATTATGAGTCTGCTTTTTTATGCTATTTACTTGTGTATTTGTGTGACTCTACTAAGATGTTCGAAGAAGATGAAATGCATACTTGAAGTAGCATACTCATACCTGCCTGGTATTTTAAGGTAAATGTAATTTTTCAATTTCGACATGGTATTATAGATCTATATGTTCTGATTAAAAGTAATAATGATAAGTACAGTCCAAGTTAATGAATCTACAATACAATTAAACCATTACCAAATAGAATAATATTCAAAGTAACATAAAAAATTGCCTATCTACTTAAAAATAATAACCGTCTAATTAAAACGATGCAGTTCATAAAGATTTCCTAAATGATATCCAATTCAATATTGATGTCAATAAATTCTAAGGACTTACTGTGAATATAGACCGTCGACCCGATCGCGGTCCCGGTCGCGATCCCGGTCGTCATCATCGCGGCAGTCCCTCTTCAGGACAACCACAGGTGGCGGTTTATGTTCCGATCGTGGGAGAGATGGTGATCCTGGCCCAGATTTACCTATATTTACAATGTTATATTTAAGTAAATACGGAGATGCAAAGAATATGGTCCAAGGTGGACGAATAAAGGAACAGAAGAATAAGTGTAAAAAAACTTTAACTAAGTGATACGCACCTTTCCTTTGTCTTGTACATAATAACAACCTCCTAGGTATTGACATGATAATAACGACGTCATCCAGGGACATTCTCCGTACATCAACCAAGTTCACAGCTAGGATTTCATCTCCAACTTTCAGACACCCGCTGTTATACACAGCGGACTCTAGGGCTATCCGAGATATAAATACTCCATCAGTTCTGGTTCCTCCGTCTCCTTCCCGGATGTATAAACCCAGGGTTTGGCCAGGACGCTTCACGATTTCCACCAGCTGGACTATGTGGCGTGAGTCCTGAATGTAAGTTACAAAAGTTACTATTGCATTCAACTCGTTCTATAAATATTTAAAATCACTGGACCTAGATAACTACCCTGTGGTACTCCGAATAAATTTCTTGTTTTCATTTGAATAAAACTCTCAATTTGCATTTACGTCATAGTAAAAGTATAAAGTAAAATTGTCATCAATGAGGCGTAATAAAGTTCACAGTTATATAACTGTGTGATTGCAATATTTATGAGCGTAACACAGTCAATTGCTCTGTGATAGTGTAAAGGAATATTCTGACAGGATTTGCAGCAATCATATAGAAAAGAGGCAGAAGATGAATTAGTAAGTGCACATCCCAACAATGCTATTCCAGATAGCGTTCACATTCCATGCGATCTTGGGCACGCCGAGACAACCTAGGCGGCCTACCTCGAACAATAGCTACGCGAGTTTCTTTCACAGATTGGTTCTGCAGTAGGTTACGAGTTTAGTATTCGGGTCAATGGAATGGGGTAAATAAGCGAATAACAGGTTACTCAACAAGACGTTTAGTGGTTTCTCTTCTCAAGTTGTACTAGAATTAGACATCACGTTGTTCCTTACAAGAATGAATGTTTCAACATTTAAGATGACCTATATCCCACAGTAATGCAAAAGAAATTTCGCAAACGATTTCGATTAATTCTGACAATTGAAGTTTTTTAGATATTTGAATGTTTGTTTTAGAGCATTCGTAAGGTAAGTAACAGATATAAGTCTAATATCCTGAAATGTGATATTTTGATAACTCTTTGATTTTTATTTGGGACTCTTCCTTTTATTGGAGCAAATTCTTGTGCATTGTAATTACCTGTAGTGAAAAGAATTTTTTGGCGGCATCAATATTGTTGCGACCCACTTGTCTGATTTCGAGAATGCGCACGATCATCTCACCGCGGCGCTCCACCGCCTGCAAAAGGAAAACATTTCAAATTAAACTTTATAAATATTTCAAACATTTCAAATTAAACTTTATATTCCAAAGTTTACAAATCGTTGGACGTTGGGGAAGATAAGTTCGGGACTGAAGACCGCGTACTGTCAAGCGCAGTGTGGGACGCCATCCTTCCAGATGTATGAAGAAAGCTGATGGATTGGAAAAGTCTATGTCCTGCAGTAGACCTCAATAGGTTGATAATGATGATAAAACTAAACTAAGGAATGAAAATCAGGTCATAAATAGTGGGATTAGTCATATATTTCAAATTATCTTGAACCTTTTGTTCTATATCAAAGAATGATATGGGTAAAAATTTTATAGGGCTATCCATCCAGAAGTTAGATGGAGAAGGCCTAGAATGCCAAGGATGCCTAATTCATTATATAAACTAGTTACATCAGAAAATGTTCAGAATGTTGAGTTTCCATACATTTCATATACAAGGACCAGTTTTGCGTAAACCGTTAGATAAGTATTATAGGAAGTTTAAATAAATAATAAGTATTTCACATACACATACAACTGTCTAATCCCAAACTAGGATTCTCTCCTGTGCTATGGGAATTAGAAAAGGATTGGACAAATCTATAAATCAAATCTATCTTCTCTGGATCAGAAGAAACGAGGATCGTGTTTAGTGGCGCACCTTGGAGAGTCCTATGTGGACTCTTTCAGGCTGATAATGATGAGGACAAATCACATCCACGACCTCTGGCGTTCGATTCTAATGACTAAGCCAACGAGATGGTTCATTTATAAAAAATAATTACGTCCGGTATCCGGGGTAAGTACATAACACCCACAATGATACTCCAACTTTTACAAAGTTGTTTGTCCCCAAAGAGAGTTGAACACACGACCTTTGTGGCTCGAGTCAAATCATCAAGCTAACGAGCCGGTCACGGCTTGGACCTCTTCCATCCATTAAGCTAGTAGCTATCTTTAAATCGTTCCACGGCGGAGAATAAGAGCCTAAAACTACTTCACATATGGAAAAGTTCACTATAATCCGTTGATTTTGCACTACGTATTTCTTTTACACTTACACGAAACGAGAATATGAAGCAAAAAATATGATGCAACTTTATTTAAAAACGGAGAATATTTCCAAGAAAATTAAGTCAACTCCCACAAGAGCTGCGCGTGCTTAAGATTTTCCGGTCACGGAAACTGTGAAGACGGAAGTAAATTTAAAAGATAAGTAAAGCTATCCGCACACTTGGGCGGTGGCGGGGGCGGATGGCCAGTTGTGATATATGGGATGGTATTGGTATTTTAATTGTCATCTGGAAGTGGGGGAGGACCACACACTGACGCAGGCAAGGCGTGGCCTTCGATGGAATTTTATATGGAGCCTAGGCCACATGCCGTTGCCCGCACCAGTCTGGGGGTGACTTAAAAAGGAAAACTGTTCTGAATTTAAACCACAAAACTTATAAAGAGGTATTTAGTTGTTTAAAAAATCCATAAATCAAAAACTAGTTTTGTCAGAACTCTCGTAAAATATAAAAATGAAGTAAAAGACTTTTTGGCGAAAGCGGACGAGCTTATGTTTATTTATAACAGTGACAGTATTGTGCAACAATTCATCGAGTTCATTCCAAATTGTCCGTTATTAAATCTTCATACACTTTAGTGAGGATGTGAACTATATGTGTTTTTGTATATAAATATTTATAGTTAAAACGGGCCTTAAAGGACTTTGTTTCCAGGGCCGTAAAATTTATTATGAAACTAAAGATTGTACTTCGTCGGCGTGGAATTTCTCTATCTATCTAATAGATTACCAGTACGTCATAATATTTTTTTTTCAACCCGGCGGATGTGACCTTCTTGCAATAAGTAAGTAATTCACTAACGAACCGTTATGACATTTTACCCCGTTTGTGGGTATCCTTTAAAAAATCGCCTCGTTGGCCTAGTGACTTGGTCATTGGACTCGAGCGCCAGACCTCGTGGGTTCGATTCCCAAAAAGAACAGACAACTTGTACAATTTGTACATTTTGTTTAATTCCCATAACACAGGAGAAATTTAGGATTATACAAATGTATGTACTTACATGTATTTAGATAGATATATAATAAAAAAGAAACATGGATACCTATATGTATAAACTTATAAAAATATAATAATAGTTTATATAATTATAGACTAACCTCGAGCGCCGCGGCCGTGGTCGCATCGTGATCATTCTCGACCATTTCAATCTGCCTGAATATTTCATTGCTGACACCCGATACCTGCGAATTAAAATCAAATCAATAGATACCAATATAAACCTTATCACACACTGTGACTAATCTGAATTTGTGGCTAAAAAAGTACTATCATATCAACTACAGTACATTACATCGAGGAGGTTATATATTAAGTGAGCAAATTCTTGGACGAGTTAGAAGGCTTCGACTTGGCAAAGGGAAACTTTACGAATAAAAAATATCTAAATATCGCACGTTCGGTGGAATAATGACGTTAATTGCATTACAATGTTCAATATTGTGCTCTATTGTTATTTGAACATTTAGCTCAAGTTTCAACCGCAATTTAGTTGCAATTACGTCGTTATTCCACCGAAAGTGCGATATGTTGGCGGCTTTTCGTTACTGCTCCAAAGAAGGACTCTGCAACTATATCTATCCCGTTTACTCACGAACATTATTTTTTCTTGCATTGAATGTTTCTTACATTATGTAAAGATTTAAATTGTATTAAACAAAAACGTAAACGATTTGTACTTTGTTTTAGGGCTTCAACTATTATGATTCGTAATTTGTTGATTCACAAATATAAAAGTAAATGTGCATCTCTTATAAACATTTGAATAAAAACTGATATCTATCCTATGTCGTAGAGAATCTGCAAAATTTGCTCTAAGTTTACATCCGTTTTTCTTACACAGCGCAATACACACAAATTTTACGCACTAAAGCTTTTTAAACTTATCACTCGCGCCCCTTACCGCCGGTAACCTATCGGTAATGGTCCAGCCAAACCAACGCGTCCTGTCCTGCGTCCTGCGTCCGTGTACGCTTCCATAATGGCGATTAGCCTGCGTTGAATTTGCATTCACACCGAGCTCACTTTCACGTCCGCGTGCAACTCTGCGCCCTATCATCACCGAGGTTGTTATTTCGTAGCTTTGCAAAAGAGGAATCTTCTGTGATACAAAAATAGATAAAATCTACAAAGAATTTTTTTATTAGGTAGAGTTTAGTTAGGGTTTGGTAGAGTTTGGTTAGTTTTGTATTAGGTAGATAGGTTTTTATTTTTTAATTACATTTAAGATGAAGAAAAGTAAATTAAAGTAAATTGTTGAAGTGGGCATTTCAACAAAGAGATTGTTAAGTATTTTATCCGTGAAATTTTTATGAATCTCTTTGATGCGTTATCGCTGTCTGAACGCTTAGTTCTCTAAACGTTGCACAGGACGCTGAAAGCAGCGTTCGAATTGAACACCTCGATACAGGCAACGTAGGAAGTAACTGATTGCCACCGCTGACGTACACGCGGACACAGGACACGATAGTTTGGTCTGACCTTAACTGATGTACGGGGAAGCAGGGAAGGAAGCATGGAAGAGATTGGCCATGCTTCTTTACTATACTGTAATGTACCTTCCGGAAGTCTGGCTGCAGCACGCAGGGCGGCGCGTGGTTGGCGCGCGGCGGCTGCGGCGGTCCGGGCGGCGCGCGGCCCGGCGACGCCGTCAGGTCCGGCGCCGTGCGCCCGCTCTCCTGCAACGCAAGTGCAAAAGGGCCTTTATGCTTTTGATCTAGCAATTATGTTGTGTGTATTTAATATCCAATAAAGAAAATAATAGGAAGCATAGACGCACTTGACCACCTCGTTAGCCTAGTGGCTTCATTGGACTCGAACGTCTGAGATCGTGGGTTCTATTCCCACAGACAACTTTGTACAATTTGTACAAAGTCTGGATGTTATATTTGTGAATTGTCCTATCCTTGTTTAATTTCCAAAGCAGAAAATCATAGTTTGGGATTAGACAGGTGTATGTATTTGCTAACTCATTTTATGTACAGTTACTTCTAAAGTCAGGAATATACCTTACTTAATAAATAAAAATAGTTTTATTTCAGACCAAATGATCCAAATATATATTGTTGGTCCATATACTGGCTGCTAAGTGCTAGTAACATAAATTGCACATATGGACGGGCACATAGAAGCGATAAAGTCTAAATTAGTATTAACTTGAATCTTACGTTACTGTATTAATTACATTATTTGTGTATTGTGAAATTACGTTAATTTAAAATCAGATAATCTACTTAAAGTACCAAAATGTATCAGATGTAGTACATATAAATTCTCTCCAAATTCAAATTTCCATAACTTCAAACTTTAAGTAAATAAACTATGTTTTGAATATGGAATTCCCCCCTTTGTCCTTGGCATGCGCGGCTTCGAAATTGCTCGAGGAATCTGATGCCTTCTCACCGATAAGGGCTCCTACACACTTTATTACGTGCGACATATTTGGCGCCCCTGTTTCGGATTAAGGTTTTATTCACATTACATATTGCCTCCGCTTTCTCACAACTTTATTTACCGAAACGTTGAAAGTACTTCGTATAAGTGTGTGGAATTAGAATACAATATTTATGGTATTTTATAAGAGTCTAGTTAGTTGTACACTCGCCTCAAATTCATGAGGTCGTCGTTCAAACTCCGCCCATACCAATAAGTTTTTCGAAATTTAAGTACGGTTTATTTTTTTCACCACAGGCTTTTCAGTGAAGAAAAACATCGTAAGTAAATCTGCCAAAAAATAAAGTCCAAGGCGTATTCACCAAATTCGATTGGGGTACCGTCCGTGGACAGGGGTTTGGTACAAAAGGTCCTGAAGGGTCAAAGATAAGATACTGGTATTTTTCCTTAAATAATTTAATTATAATTTAATTATACTTTAATGAAAAATTTAAGGAAGTATGAGATATAATTATTTAAATATTTAATATAAAATATTATAATTCCAATTAACTTGGACTTGTGTTTCCTTTCGCCTATCGGCGTAAAATACTACGGCGTAGCAATCATGAGCAATTAAATCATATCTTTTCAAGAGTTCTATGTACCTACAAACTACAAAAAGCAAGAAGTAAAAGGAATATATAATTTTTAAAAAATCGCAACTATTCAAATTCAAATACATTAAAAATTATTCGTTTAAAAAAAACACAATGTAATTGCGCATAAAAAAGTTCTACGGTATAGAGGTAGACAGATGTTTTTGAGATTTCATCAAAGTTTGCATTCTGACCTTAGACAAATTAATATTCTGACATCTTAATTTTGAAACATGCTTAGTAGTTTAGGAGATAAGCGTAACATTGCATATTGTATCGTACTTTTTGTGGGCGTAGTCGGCCTACACTGAAGACAGTAAATTTTCTTGAAATAACATCGCCTTATTCTGCTGACTGTAGTAAGTACATAGTATTAGAAGCCGCAGGATGTCGGAAATAGATGGCCCGACCTAGTTGCGCTGAGATCAGCCCGCCGTAGCATGAAGCGCATACTTATGAAAGCAAGTACATTCTTATCTAAATACCCGTTAGGTCTTACCTACATTCCTGAGGTAAATTCAAAAGGTAGGGCGATCAAGACTTCGTAATTATTGACTTTATTTATTATACAAACAAGAAGATATATCGTCACGTGAACACTAGACGTAGTGAATATAGGGAAGGGGAGGAAAGAGAGGATAGGGCGGAGGGAGGGAGGAAGGGAGAGACAGAGATGTGAAGATGTTCACTCACACATATGCGGTTGTAGCTTTAACTACTACTTAGATACCCTATTTTTACTACTACCTACCCCATTTATCATTGTTGTTTTTCTACTTCGTTTTGAATAGGGCCTAGGTTCGGATATATACTTATAACTAAACAGCATCAATACGTATTCGAATTTCAGTGGTATGCTAAACTATTTTTACTTCAGATTTCATTTTACAAGTTTTTTTTTTACTGCAATGTGCACTTGTTCTACTAGCACAGAGATAAATAATACAACTTGCTAATTTCCTACTCATAAAGTTCGATAACCACTCAACTAGACGTATATGATATACCTGTGATATGATTTTATATCTGGTCTAGAATCACAACAATAATTGTTATAAATTATAGCATTCAATGGCGTACAGAAAAAAAACATACAATAAACCTAACCCTTGTCATTGGCGAATTATTCTTCGCAAACAAATTTGATCCTCTGTGCTTATTTCCGCTCCTTTTCCGGGTGGAGAGCAATATTGGCGCATCCTATTTCAGGCCCGACGCGATCACGCCGAGTACAGAATAGGCAATTGAACGTGAAGGTTATTTAAACCGAAATGGGGTTAAAAAGCTTTGACTGTGAGCCTTGTGGGACGGCTCTTGTTAAGGGTCGTTAACGTTCTCCATGCTTGAAGTGTACATAGGTTCTTGAGGCACACAAAACTCTATACGAGTTAACTGATTTAATCACCTACTACAATTAAAGGCGCACCTAACTGTCTGTGCACGTAAACTATCGAGAGAGGTACAACGTTATACGTCAACACATAAGAGCTTCTCTTTCTAACCGGCTGCGTAGCACACATCATGTCAGCCTCTAGAAGTCCACTGCTGGATATAGGCCTTGCCAATGAACGCCACCACACCCGGTCCTCCGCTCTCCGCATCCACACTGCGTACCACACCCCTTGTTCTCTATTTTGCGAGTGACGTCAAACTGGCGGGGGGAGGTGAGCGTCGCTTCTTTACGTAGTCATCATCATCATCATCAGGTTATTATTGTCTCCACTGCAGGAGCGCAGCCCTCTCTCATCTGCCGGAGACAGACGGAGGATTTAGTTACACTCCCCGCGCTGGCCAGACGGGGTGGGGAGGCCTGATTGATGTTTTATTATGTATTCCCTTAGTCGCCTTGTACGACATCCACTGGAAGAGTTGGAGTGGTCCTATTCTACTCTACCGGAAACCACACGGCGATTACTTTACGTAGTAATATTAAGTGTTCTCTGTGTGTGTGCTGTCATTGAATCAAATTCTTCGTAGGATATCATAAATATACTGATATTGTTGACTATCACGCAGAGGACCCGTCTGCGGCCCACATACTGTCGCAGCGCTGTCTACTGGATGCCTATCCTGAATCTGCCGACCTAATCGATCGACCCGAGACTGCCTATTGCAGAACAAAATTAATATTATTTCACCGATGTATAAACTCCATACGATTTAATAATCATATTTAAGGACTATATGTAATCATGTCTATATTTTATTCAAATTTTAAATTACCACGGGAAATATGAATAGCTACGATCAGTAAGTTGGTATTCGAGTACATACTTTTGATGTATTTCATGAAAAAAATGAATTCAGAAGAATAATTATAAATATTCAACGACCATCTTCTTAGGCGCGCGTTTCGAATAAACCGAAAATTTCGACTCGACAGAGAATTTTGTTCTGTGCAAATGCGTTGGAATTTGGCGGTCGATCGAGTGCGGAGATGGCGGGGGCGGTAAGGGGAAAGGGGTCCGTGACCTACTTCCGCTACCCCCGCGCCCCTCGCGCGTACGCACGAGGTCACTGTACTGCAGTTGCAAGCCTCGTGTACCGCAGAGGTGACTGGACCCATCTGGCACAGCGCAAATTGTCCTAGCATGTATTTTTGGGGGTACTTACCCCCACTACTTCCTTACTCCCTGTAATTTCAGAACAGAATGCGGATGAAGGATGATTTACTACTGTTGCCAACGATAGGAGTTGCCGTGTTCAGCTAGATAGCTGCCACAAATCAGCAAAAACTGCTATAATGCCGTGATTGGGATAAGAAATACAATAAATTGCCCTGTTTCTAAGAAAATTTCTAAACAAGGTACATATAATAATAATTAAAACATAATTATATCATGAGAGAGCTAAAGCAGTTTCAGTGTTTGTATAAAAATGCTTCGAAAAATGATAGACCGCAATATCCATACAGAACGACGACTGCCATAGCAACTCTTCCCATGCGATTCCCCTACTTTGGAAGTTTTGATAGTAAGAATCGTTAGTTAAATTCATTCGTGTCAAGTTCATAATTAAATCTGACCTACTGAACTACATTTTGTTACAAGTTACTCGTTAATAACCTGATAGGGCGGATCAGAAGGGGGAATAGGGGAGGTTATTTGACTAGGAACAACCAAGTACCAATACATATGAGTAATACTTAGGTATAGGATCACAAAAAAAAATATGTCGACAACAAAACTCTCCTTTCGACTGTTTTATGTGGGACATTTACGTAACCGCTATATTTAAGTCCGCGATTATGAAATACTTCCAAAATTATATACTTTATTTATCTATTGATCAATAAAACATAGAACTTACATCTTTTCGGTGTCATAAAAACCAGACTTGGTTTGCTGTGCACCGCGACGACGTACAAACAAAATGGCCATATGCGCTAAGGTATCTATTACATTAAACAATCAACGGACGAGTATTTATTTTATTTATTTATTTAGTAAACAACAATCACAGACAATATATTACACCATAGTTATAGGTACACATTCCTATTTGGGCAAGCGTATACACGTATTGTACTTGTAACGGCCATATACTTCAGAAAAATATATATTCACATTTTGAATGGTTGTCAGGACTACCAATAAATAATAGCGAGCGAACATCACGTCAAATGAAAAACCTTAGTTTTATTTGATTATAATATAAAACTACTTGCAACAATTGTTCCTTCGATACGGCTCGAAGGACCAATTGTTGCAAGTAGTTTTATATTATAATCAAATAAAACTAAGGTTTTTCATTTGACGTGATGTTCGCACGCTATTATTTATTGGTCGTCCTGACAACCATTCAAAATGTGACAATATATATTTTCTGCAGTATATGGCCGTTACAGTACTGATAAATAAGTATGGTTCATTATATTTTTTTTACTTTATTTTACTAGAAAATAAAAAAAACACACAAAAATGACGTTATATAGGTGTGATATATTAAATGTTGAATAGAGTTTATCTTAGCGGTGTAAGGGAGCGCAAATAAATCCGGTGCTCTAAATGCCAACCTCACCTACACGTCGGGCACCCAGCTGACTGACCAACGAGATCAAGGGACGAACAATGGTGGTATAACCAATTTATATATTTATTTAAGCATGTGTATCCGTTATCTAGTAACCATACCACAGGCTCTGCCTAGTTTGGAACGGGATAATTGGTGTGAATGTCTGAGATCTGTATTTATTTATTCAACCACTTACTAAGCCATAAATATCACAGACCAGTTGCGGGCAGCAACGTCTGCCCAGAGTGGCCATTATAGGAAAAATTCCCCCATGAGCAAAAACACAAAACCACGCCTAGTTCCCGGCAGCCCTACTATTCCTGGCTACGGTAGCGGTCTAGGTTCGACTTGAAGAACGTGGCTGGAAGCTAAAGGCTGGTTGCAGAGAGCGAACACAACTAGCTCACGGGCGAAATATGCAGCTATTGTATAGCCTAATAGGTCCATAGGTTATACCGATATACCCCCACAAGGTTAAATTGTCAATTGTGTGTGAAGAATATAACTTAATATCTAAAATAGAATTCAAAAAACGTCCTAGCCACCTTAGAGACCACCTTCCCCGATATGTACAGCAATGTCTACGGAAGTATACAATAATGTCAACGGAAGCGGAACAAATGAATGCATCTTGCCGCAAATTCTAAACGAATTACCAGAAAGTTTGGTGGAAGACATGCTGGGGGGCAATGCGCGAAAACTAAAAGTTGCTATGAAGGGTTACTATTTGGCGAGCAGCAATGTGACCTAGATAGTCTCCATTCAAGTAAGCAACCAATAACCTAATTTTGCAAACAGAAAAAGATTTGTACAGGTAGCGACCAATCATCCTACAAATAAACCCAGTGGTTTCAGTAGGATGGCTTCAAAAAAAAACATATGTAATATAATATAATTAAAACAAAATATATGGACTTATTTTATAGCTTATAGTTGCATATTTCGCCAGTATGCTAGTTGGGGAAAACGGGTCTGTTAGCGTTCATTGGGAAATGCCTATGTCCAGTAGTGGACGTCTAAGGGCTGATATGACAGAATTTTTATCTTAATATCTCTCCCTATTTTTCTTAATCTGTAGCACAGCACTGGGTTCGTTTGAAGTAATGAAGTCTTTAATTTTACAAATTGTGTAATTAATTTACCTACTAAGTAATTCCCCGCCAGTGAGAAGCAAGTGAACAATCACAGCCCTTTATCCTTTATCCTCCATTGTTAAATTAAAAACAAACAAAAGATAAGCGGTAGACTCATCAATTTTAATCAAAGTTGAGGGAACCCCCTACTTGTTGAATAAATGATTCGTTACATTGAAACGCACATTGCACGTTCAGTAGGATAATTAAAATTAACTTTCTCTTTCTCTTTCTCGATCTCTGCCAATGTTATAATTTAAGAACGAAGACGAAAGTTTTCCTTATTTAATCATCATTATCTGCTTTAAACAAACTCCTGTAGACTATCTGCTCATTAAGGTTATACGTTGACTCGAAGGGTCCAAACGGGGCCCTTATACTGAGCCAACTCCGTTTGGCCGTCTGACAGAGGTAGCTTAGAAACGTGAAGGGGCCGAATTTGGCAAAATGTTGTATATTAGTAATGCATTAGTAAATTATGAAATTTTAAAAACATTAATTAATTAATTCAAATTTAAACACATAAGATAAGAAATATAATAGGGGCACACTATGAAAAAATTAAGATAGGCTTTAAAATGATAAAAATTACGCTGTGGGTCATTGTTTAAAGCTCTAACTACCTTTACTCCAAATTTGGAGAACAGGCAAGTAGCAATTTTTCAGAATTTTTGTTGAGACCGTATCTTGGAAATGGTAATACTTAAAGATACGAAAGGAGAATGCCCAAAATTTTATGGAAGATGGGCCTTGAACTTTGAACCTTACGTCTGGATCAAATTGTCGTCAAAACACAGCCAAAATACTAAGGATTATTATAAAAAGAAAATCGTTTAACTATTTGATGGGAAAATTTAATAATCTTACTTGGAATGAAATCTTCGTTGGCGCACAGTTTTCTCAACACCGTGGATATATGGCCACGATTAGAAGCTCCAGATCTTGATGTCATAGTGTGGTTATTAGTCGACGACGGTATATTGCGTTCGACACTACATTAGGCTTGTTAAAATAGATTTATTAACCCAAATACACAATGTAAACACATCGAGACAAAACAGGTGTTGACATGATATTGGATACGACGTCACAGTACGAAACCTTAGAGCATATCAATAGTGAGGTTCTACTACATCGATTTAACACATTGAATAATCGATATTTTGGTTAACAATATTTTCATAAATATCTTTGAAGAACGTGTGTATCACTTTAAATCAATATTAATAGCGTATTTCCAGTCAGTAAATAAAAATTATGATGGGTGGATTATCGCGCTAGTAACTGAAAGGCAGTATCAAATATTGTTGACAAATATCGATTATAAATATATATCGATTTTAATTCTGCTTTTACTACTCTAGTTGAAAAGATGCCGGTCGGCCGGCAGAAGTCAATCAATTTTTTTTTATTATATGTTATTTTTAAACTCCATTGGCTTTAAAAAAAATTGAGGGGATTCATAAATCAGACCAATATGTTTGGTACATGAATGGTGAAGACGCATCTTAGGCCCACTTTTGGGCATTCTCCTTTGTTTTTCTAATAGTCAAACAACAAATACAAAAAAACTTTTCTAGATTTTTGGTTGTAATAACACGGAACCCTCACGCGATTCAGACTAGCACTTTCCTATTATACGCAAATATTTTATTTAATGTGCCGACGTCAAAGCGTCAAGCGCGAGAGTCTAAAATGTACATACTACTTATTTATTATTAAACTAAATGTATACATAAAGACTCTATGACATACTCGTATATTCTGTCATATAAGTAAAGTGAAACTGCGTGAAAAATCACTTCTCCCTGAAATTATACAAAAACCTAAAAATCTAAAATAGTCGAGGATAATATAGACAATTTTTACTAAGTCTATGCAAATATCACAAACAAGGGACAACATTTTGCAATTAAATAAATCCACCACAGATTAAAAACAGTTCATTTTAAAAAAAGGAAACGGAAATCGTTTTTAAATTGGCCAACCACAAACATCACCGAACGCGCGCAAATATTTTTCATATCAACAGAATTGTTGATTCATACCGCCCGACCCCGCCCTAATGGCGCACGGAAAAACGGTAATAACTGAAAAAATCCGATTAAATCCCGCGATCCATCGGTCGGACGTGACTTTTCCAACGTTTTGTGTTTGCAAAGCAATTACACGTCAAACGTACTACTGCGGTACATCAGAAATGCAGTAACTCAATTTAGATTACATGGAAAAGCATGTTCACATACCTACTACTCGTAGAATTAATTGCATGTCTATTCACTAACTTGAAAATAACTTAACTTTAACTTCTGTTTCGCGCTATATATATCAAAACTACAAAAAATCCCGTTAGAAATGTTTCTATGAAACAACGGCGGGCAGTGATTGCTGTTGGTTGGTGGGTGCATCAGTTATTACGCGAGAGATGCCGCCAACAAACACTAGTATGTACGATATATCGTATGTAGAATGTGTACCGTACCACAGAATATCGTAAGGTGCATTGGGGTAATTCCAACATCGGGTATATTCCGTAAGTTTAGAATAACTACCAAACGCCGTAACATTTTCATACTGGCAACATTAATTTAGACGCCATTGTTACCGGCCTTGACCCCCCCAGTCGCCGTTTGTCGCTGCTACCGTAAGTGTGTGTGCAACGTTCCGTTTCGACAGACTAGTGATTTTCGCGCCTTTTTTGGTGAATCGCAATAACCCCAACACTCTTTTCTCGGAACCCCGGTAAGTTATTTAAATAAATGTTTGTTAGTATTATAGGTTATTGTTTTTTACTAATGATTGAGGGGAATACGAAGTGCTAATGATGATTTTTATCTTTTTTCGAAAATACCCCATTGGGTTTATTCCGATATAAATATTTTCGCAATAACCCCCTCTCGTCATTTTCATAATAATGGGCAGTGGTTCTCAAACTATGTACGTTATAATAATACTTGGATATGACAGCCCCATATTTTTTCCGTAATCAATTGTAGGTAAAGGGCAAGAATAATAAATCAGTCTGTCTGTGTTGTTTGTTGTTTTATCTTTAAACCGCTGCTGTACCGATTTAGATGAAATTTGTTGAAGTTTGAGTTGAAATTGGTTAGGGTGACCGGTGAAGTTGAAGTTCGAGGTTTAGCGAGGGTAAGAAAGAATGGGGGTTCAACATTTCATTTTGAGATCACATAGGCTGAGTCTCGCCTCGCGCATAAGCTCGTATTTAATATTGTATCAAAATAAAAAATAAAAACTTCTTTTTTAGGGTCACTATGCCTCGAACGTACGTCAGAAGAAAAATAAAAAATTACACGTCACAAGATCTGGCTACAGCCGTTGAAAAAGTTAAAAGTGGGGAACTCACCCAATATGGAGCAGCCCAAGCTTATAACATTCCATTGACGACTATCCACGAGCACGTCCAAAATGTTAGAAGCAACCCTAATGCTGGAAGACCAACTGCTCTATTATTACAGGATGAAAAAAAATTGGCCGAAACGATTGTTGTTATGGAAAAATGGGGTTTTGGACTCTCGAGATTTGAAATCATTGAGCTTGTGGCTGAATACGTGCGGGTAAATAATATTCAGACACCTTTTAAAAATAATACCCCAGGGCCAGATTGGTTTATAAACTTTCGAAAAAGACATCGGCTCTCAATTAAAAAAGCACAGCCGGTAGAATATGTGCGAAGAAAAATGACGGACCCATTCATAATTGCCGAATATTATGACTTACTAAAAAATACATTGGAAGATTTAAATCTATTTGAAGGCCCCCAATTCATATGGAACTTAGATGAGACGTCATTGAGCCTGGATCCAACCAGAACCAAAGTAGTTGGAAAAGTAAATAAACCTTGTGCAAGGACCACCCAGGGCAGTGGGAAGGAAAACATCACAGTATTGGCAGGTGCAAGTGCCAGCGGCAAGAAGTTGCCGCCATTAATCATCTACAAGGGCAAATATGTTTGGGATACGTGGATGGCTGATCTTAACAGTGACGAATATGATTTTGAAGTCACATATGCAGCTAGTAAGAAGGGTTGGATGGAAACAGACATCTTCTACAATTACATGGAAAAAATACTCATCCCAAGCCTGGGCGAAGAGCGACCGGTCCTTATTATTTACGACGGTCATTCGACCCATGTTGATGTCAGAGTTGTAGAGCTGGCAATTAGCAATCGGATTACAATACTTAAACTCCCGCCCCACACATCACACTTGTTGCAGCCTCTTGATATATCAGTGTTCAAGTCATTCAAAATGATATGGGATGCCAAATTAGTTGAGTGGCAGCGTAAAAATATCGGCACAAAAATGCCAAAAAAGATATTTGCTGAAACGCTGGCAGACACTTGGCAACAAACTAGCCCTGACATAATCAAGAGTGGATTTAAAAAAGCTGGCATCCACCCTTTCAACGACAAAGCAATACCCGTGGATGTATATGATCCAGAAGCTTACAAACGATACCAAAAAAAAATAAAAGAAAGAGATCTTGCACACCTCATGACCCCAAATACGCTAAAGAAAATATGCCTTGACATATTTAACAAACAGATTCCAAAAAAATATTGCTGTGAAAAATCAATTACCGATGAGGTTACCACACTGTCTTTAATGTCCAAGTCCGATATCCAAAATTTGAATTTTGTAGCTAAACATCCAACCAAATTACCGACATGTTTACAAGATAAGGCAACTCAAATTCAGACACAAAATTCCCCAAAAGTGAATATCATCTCTGATATCATTTTTAAAGAAGCAGCTGTACCACCGCAAAAACCCATTCAAGTTCAAGCACAACATTCATTGACATTTGAAGAATTGGTGTTACGAAAAATTCAACAGGACAAAAAAGAAACTACTTCTACAAAAAAGAAACGTATCACTAAAGGCGCTGAGGTAATAACTGCAGCTGTTGGCAAAAGCATTTTAGAAATGGAAATAAATAAAAAAACAAAGAGTATAACAAAAACCAGCAAGAATAATAAAAAAAAGGAAAAAAAAGTGATAGAGAAGGATGAAAAAGAAATAGAAGAACAGCCAGGCCCTTCAGGCATAAAAAAGAAGAATAAACGAAAACGCCAACCCTCAACTAACAGCACAACTAGTATATCTGACATAATAAGTGAATACAGTGATTCTGATATTTTTGATTATGATGACTTTGATGACCTTTTCGACAAATACTGTGACAATGAAGAACCAAAGATACAAAAAGATACAAAGCATAGAAAGAGAATCAAACAATGTCAAAAATCTGAAGATAAGATTGTAACTGATGAACCTCCATGTACTACATCTTCTAAGGGCAAAGGCAAAGGGAAAAAAAGTAAAGGCAAAGAAAATGAAAGTAGTATAATAAACGTGTCAGAGGTAGATGAAAAAGACAGAGAAGAAAAAGAAGAAGTAAGAAAGGAACTTCAAAAAGAAGAAAGACTGAAACTTCATGACACTGTGTTAGTGAGATACTTAATAAGAAAAATATGGAAATACTTCGTGGGATTTATTGAAGGAATAAAACACAGCCAAGAAGAAACGTACTACACAATACTTTTTTTAAAAACTACAAGACTCCAGCAGCAACTAAACTTTATAGTCACGAAAAAAAAAGATATTGACATAGTACCCGAGTCACTAGTAGTAAAGAAGATAGATATACAAAGAAGCACTGATAATGAAAAAATATATTATTTATGTAATGAAGAAGATGCAATTTATTTTTAAGAATTTAACCCATATTTTATGTTCAAAATGTTAATAATGTTGTAAAGTTAATTCAAACATAACATTCTATCTACAAAGTCGAACCTCTTTTCTCTTGTGCATTAAGTTTCTATGTTTTGTTTATGTAAGAATAATATTAGTGTCAAAATGTAAACAAAAATAACGATGAGTTCAAATCTTTATAATAAGACTGCAATTGTGATTTTTAATTAAGTTTTGATATTTGATTTAAGAAAATCTTATTTTTCAGACAATGTTTACTAGTCCCTAGTTAAGGGTTTGCTGACTTAATTACAACCCTTTTAAGTTTAGTTTGCACTTTAAAAAACCAACAAAACGACGCAATATCCAGAATACTTAGTTTAAAAAAAAAAAAGTTCCTAAGTCTTTTTAAGTAGAAATATATTAGTGTCAATAACAAAAAAAAACGAAGACTACAAATTTATATAGAGGTAATAAGACTGCAATTGTGATTTTGATTCCTTAAGTTTTGATATGTGATTTATGAAAATGTTATTTTTCAGAAAATGTTTTAGGTAAGGGTTTGCTGATTTAATTACAACCCTTGTAGATTTAGTTTACTATTTAAGTGTCATGAAAAAACTTAATAAGTCAGTTAAGTAGCTACCTTAGTTCCTGAAAATAAGAACTAATTACTACTTAAGCATTGTGATCTTGTTATTATTTTTAAGTTTTTGTATAAACAAAGAAAATTACATACCTACGTACTTATTTTTATGCGTTTTTATTAACTAACTTAATGCGTATCTATCTGAAATGTTGAGAACCTCTACCTCTTACCGGGGTAAATCCGAAGTAATCAAGTTGAAATAACTGTTTCAGTAAAACTATTAACAAAATTGACAATGTCATAAGTAAGGGGCAATTATGAATGAAAAATAAATATAAACCATCGGTCCATGTGTAATAAAGATCAAATTTTGAACTACTCGGAATTACCCAGGCATATTTCGTATTTCCCCCCAATACCAAAAAATGCGAGTCAATAATTAAAGTGCCCTTTTAAAAAAATCTAACAACTTATTTATATTTCTAATGTACATTAATCATAGTTCTATTCATAAATTACGACGGGAGAAGAAAATATAGGCAATAAATATAAAAAATACATTGATTTTTTAACCGAAAAACAATCAATACTCAACTCATCAAAATTTCTATCGTAATAACCCCAATGCACCTTATACCTATATATGTTTATGCTCAAGTGGCAGTGGGCGGGCCACATATGCCGCAGAATTGACGGCCGTTGGGGCAGACGAGTTCTGGAGTGGAGACCGCTGATCGTCACTCGCAGCCAGGTGGACCGACGACCTGAAGAAGGTGGCCGGTAGCGGCTGGATGTGGAGGGCGGAGGACCGGATGAGATAGCTTTCATTCTCATCAGGGATAGGCAAAGCCTATGTCCAGCAGTGGGCGTCTAAGGTCTGACATAATTATGATGATGGATAGTAATAGATAATTAAGATTGTGTCTTATACATTGTAACTACGATTATATAAAGTTACATGACACGTTCTTACGCTATACTTTTCATATGTATCGTGTGAAATTAGGTATTCTGTCTATATATTACCTATACAACATAAGCCGTTCTTACGTAATTTTTTGCGTGATCCCGTTGGGAAATCCAAGCTTATAAGAGCTGAAAATTCATATTTTTCTTTCATTACCCAAATGTGTACCCAAGAAATGTTTGTACCAAAAGTCGGTTGAATATTAACATTTCAATTCCCTAGAAAAAGAAGTTTCTTGAGTTATTACAGCATATCTCAGAGCACCTTCACAACCCTCTCTGGATAACGAACTACTTATAAAATACTTGTAGAAAAAAAAACTTGTTGACCGCCTCAACAGGACGGTCAACAATTTTTTTTCTTGTAGCTTCGTCATTGGACTCTAGCGTCAGAGGTCGTGGTTTCGATTCCCACTGGGGACAGACAACTTTGTACAATTTGGTCCCGGTGTGGTTATCATATTTGTGAATTGTTAAATACTAGTTTAATTCCCATAGCACACAATTACTTCGAGTGCCTCTGGAGCTCGAGGCCAATGACCGAGCCACTCGGCCAACGAAGCAGAGTTTACATAAAATAAAATTGTGCAGTGCCATTTTATGGTAATGCAATGATTATAAATGTTATCGCAACCTAATAAACTTTTAAACTCCGTGCCATTTATTTATAAAAAAAAACTATGTGTGCCCGCGGCTTCGCTCGCATGGACTATTCCCCACTCCCGCTCCAACTGCCACTGCCACCAATTTAGATTTTTTTCAATTTTACAGCTGTTTGTTTGGGTTTTCCTTTTTTTATTCTAAACCATCCCAGAATTGAGGCGAACAAAACGAAAAATTACATTATTTTATATGTATAGAGAAATAATCTGGTAGTAAGTAGGACGTAAACCTCATGTCAATTGTCAGTACAAATGTACAGGATTAATATTAATATATATATATATATATTAATATTAATATTTAATTTTTTTTATTAATTTAGATGCTGAAACCCAAGGCTATAGTTAATAAGACTGTGTTGTGATTGTTTTGGACTTATTCGCACATTTCGGCACGCAAGGACAGCACAGTACAATGTTCTTTACCAGATTAGGAGGGAAAATTAACCTAAGTGACGTAGTTACATTCTAAAGGAAAAATCTGTTCTAATAAAAGTTGTCTAAAAGTGAGTGTAAATTTTAATGATGTACAAATACATAAGCTAATTGGTAAGTTTGCTAGTAAGTTTACATTATTAACCAATTACATAAATATTCGTGGACTGCTTAAGACTGATGGTAATATGTTGACTGAAATAATATATTAGACTATTTGTTTAAGATGTAAGTACTTGAGGAATTTTCAACGCAGAAAAATATGAGGTTTCTACGGGAAGGGCGATTAACTGTGGGGAAACTCTGCGGGGCAAAATCTAGTCGTTAATATTTCCCTACGCAACGGTGACAGCGTCTTTACCCTCCGTTACCGTCATCGATCATATGCCCTCTATTTCCGTATTCACATAAAATTAGTCATTTTGTGGTTGTATCAACTCTGCATCGATAAGCAATTATGCTTGTCAAATAACTTATTCAGTGGAGTTACGACACAACATGCCCAACTGTGGGCTTCGGTAAACGGAAACGGTAACTGACTAGAAGGTTTACATGAGGTTACTTTTCTCATCAATAATTATTTATTTTCTCTGTTTTTGTGCCTATTATTAATTGAACGAAAAAAAACCATTTAATTCAGTTGTAAGTGTAGAATGGCTTTTAGTGATTAATATGTCTATTTTAGATGTAGAGCATGTTCAATAAAATAGATCATCCGACAAAAAATAAAGGTTTGTGCAAAAACTCCTATCCGCGTTTAAATAATAACCGGTTAAAGATTCATGTCTGAGTAACATTAATTTAACTAAAATCGCCTGAAATGTGTTCAAGGTTTTTATTTTAATTTTCGTTTATTTAGTTATTATGTAGTGTATTATGCAGTTATTTTGCCCCCCCCCCCCTCGCTCTTACTGCCATATCTCTCACCCTGTAAGGTTGGCTGGAAGAGATCTCTTTGAGATTAGCTCGCCTTTGTACACAGTTTATTATATCTAGTTATACTACTAAATTGTATTAAATTGTATCCTAATTTTGTGGTGCTAAAATTACTGAACACCTGTAGTATTTATATATATGTAGTAATATGATAAATAGGCGACTAGATGTACGAGTAAGACACCATGTGAAATAATATGATGGCTTAGTAGTTTATCGATTATATTGCAGGCCCATAGTACGTAGTATTATTAAGTATTCTATGCCTATAGTGTACAAAGGTTTCATTCAATCTACCTATAGTAAATATAGAGTACCTACTACCACGCACCGTCCATCCAATCTTTAACAAGATTAACATCTACCCACAAAAGATCAAACATTGTCAAAGGAATAGGTCCCTCGCCCCCACACCCTTCGGAAAGCGCTGCCTTGAGTGTACTTCTGTCTCAGTTTACCTCACAGGCTGTACAATAAAATATACCTGCTGCTAAAAGGTAGTTTATTTATTTGTTATTGAAAGGATTGAAGTAGGCTTTTCTTCGAAGGAAAACATCGTAAACTTGCATATGCCAAAGAAAGAATTCTAAGGCGTATGTGAAGTCCACCAAATCGACTTGGGGCACCGTTGGTGGACAGGGCACAAAAGATATTGTGGCATCGAAGTGTCGCCAGATCCTTCAAGCCCCAGGTAAATGTAAGAATTTTTTTCTGTACTTTTATTATTATTAATATATAGTTTTTTTAAAAGTTATATCCTAATTTTGTTGTGCCTATAAGAATATGCAATAATCCCTTAATCCAGCTTATCTATTTCTTTATATTTATGTAGTGTTTTGTTGATGTATATCTAGTAGAGACCCTAAGTAAAGGGATGACTTCTTTTCATAACAGAGATAAAAAAACACTAACATAGTAAAGCTAATAGAAATAAAACTCCGAATGACCCCAATTAACCGGCTTTAAAAAAGAGACAATACAAGACGGAACACTTAAAAGAGTCGGGGCGGCATACAACGCTGCCGCCGCCGCCGGCCCGATCGATGGACGGTCGTACGCCTAATCGATAGTCGCGTACTACCGCCTCAATGAGCTGCGCGCGCCGCCAGCCTTACGTAACGCACACCACCGACACCTGTTGCCTAATACTACCACCCACATATAACCCAGCCACGCCGAAAAGCCTCCACGAAACACTCCGCCCGCTGTCTCGCAGACGCGATTCAAATTGGGCGGCTGCCAGGAGTCAATGCACCGCAGCAACCTTCGGCGTTGCACTCAAGGGTGCATAGTGGTGTGGAGGGATGATAATGATCTTCGTTAGGGTATAGGAAGGCCGGGAACTAAGTGGCGTAGTAAAAGAGTGGTAGTCATGGACTGTTTCTTTGTACATTAATAGGTAACTGGCTGTGGCCCGCGATTTCGTTAGCATTGAATTTCAATTCGTCAGGAGTGGAAGTTAAACAAATGTTTTCTTCGTTAAATTAAATTAAATTTATTTACTAGAATATGGATGCAGAAAGAAGGAAATAGTGCTAACATATTCTGTCACATTTTGGGGTACAAAAATTCATAAAGTACACTTAAGGACAGAGGAACAGACAGACAGGCATGACGAAATTATAAGAGTTCCATTTTGCTATTTGCCAACGGAACCGTAAAAATAGACTGGTATTCCAGAAGTGAATATTTCGTGAAGTGAACATTGTAAAAGGTGGACATTTGAAGGAGTGGTCTTTGTGACATACTGGACATTAATAAGCCATGATAATACTGAAACTGAATGATTATAATATACCAACTGTCCAAGTTCACTTATCTTTACTTTAGACCAGTCGATGCTCCGCCTTTGGTTTTCCATGGTGTAGGTTGGGTTAAGCGGATAATGAACTAACAATAAGTTTACTGACAAAAGCCTTTTTTTTAACAGGCTTCAAAAAAGGAGGATTCTCAATTGAACAGTATATCATTTTGTATGTTTGTTACGCAATTACTCCGCCAATTATGTATTGATTTTGATGATTCTTTTTTTGGTTGGTAGGTCATCATACTACAGAGGTGGTCCCATATAAATTTTATCGAAATACATTCAGCAGTTTTTAAAAAAAAATATCAAAAACTAAAAATATATACACAGATGACGCGTTTACTTCGCCAATTATGAATTGATTTTGATGATTCTGTGGGATGAAAATACGAAACCAACAAAAGCCTTTTTTGGTTTCGTATTTTCATCCCACAGACATCTATTTCTGGATGATTATAAAGATAATTGACATTTGAAAGAGCAAGAGCCCACACATACCGTGGGTGGGAGGGATCACGTCAGCAATTGAACGTTGATCTTTACACGAGTAATAAGGCTAATGGTAACATTTTATTATGAGACATCTATACATATAATAAAAGAGTAGAAAAAGCAAAGAAAAGCGAATCTGTACATTGAAGTTAAAAAAAAACTTCCCGGACATTACTTAAGACCATAGAGTCCAAAAATATAATTAAAAAATTTGTCTGTCTGTATGTATGCAGGTATGTATGTATGTACGGGCTAATCTTGGAAACTACTAAACAGAATTTGACGAGGTTTCACTCTTTAATAGGTTTGAGTTCCGGACTCATACTGGTATAAATCATATCTCAATAAAATGTCACTAGGCTGTTCTACAAGTTGACCTCTCATTTCATATCATTTGTATGAAAGTGTAGTTCAACATTACTGGTCAGTGTAAAAACTTGACAGAAGGTGACGGAAAGGTTTTAAAGCTCATTTATAGTTTTAAAAATATATAAATAATTATATGATAATCTTTTAATTCATGATAAACATGAAGTAAATGTCAGCTTTATTTAAAAAATTGCTGTGCTCCCGCTCCCGCTCTCGCTCCCACTCCCACTCATGCTCACACTCAATAGTACCGAACATTTAAAATTATATTTATTTGTTAAATTGCATACTAACCTTACCTACCTTAAAAAAATTATATGTTTTGGTGCACAATAAAGAATATTTGATTTGATTTGATTTGACCTACTATATAACCTTATAAAACTTTTGATTGAGTAAATCGATTGCGATGATATAAAGCCTATATGTTACTCCGAATTAAGTCCTATATTTCTGTGGAAAGGCCATCTAAATCGGTTCAGTAGTTTTTAAGTGTTGCGTACACAAACTAACAGACAAACAGACAAAAATTTCAAAAATGATTGAAATGTTTTCTATTACTTATCCTTAGAGCCCAATGTTTTTTTTGTAAATATTTTATGTACAGACACGCGAAGTTTATGTTTTTATTTATTAGATAAAACAATAATTCTGAGGTCGATTAACGGACGGACGAACAGGCGGAACTGCCATCGGCACGCTAATTTTATGTATATATATATATATAAATATTTTCAGTGCATAACCAGATTAATAGATTTCTTTTAGGATTTAGTAATACATAATAATGTGTCATGTTAAGTTGTCCACGCGGATGAAGTCACGGGCAACAGCTAGTTAATAAATAAAATGTAGAAAATGTGTATAATAACGGCCATGTACTTATGTAGATCCCACGCAAGTTTGTGGGCGGTATTGTTACATGTTACTTTTAGCAGATGTTATTTTTCAACCGACTTCAAAAAAGGAGGAGGTTCTCAATTCGACTGTATGTTTTTTTTTGTATTTTCAAAACAATATGTTTGAAACATATATCAAAACGGATTCATCTATAGCGAAGATACTTTGTCCGTCTATCTGTATTTTCGTTGAATAACTCGGAAATTACTGCACCGACTGAACTAAAATTTTGAACATGCTTACATGTGTGACCGGTGCCTTCAATAAAAAAAACAGCTTTTATGGAATTCTAGAAAAACAAATTATTCCTGGAATTTTCTCAATACTTATCCCGTCATTGCCCGGTAATTTTACGGAAAAAATCTAAAAACATTTTTGCAGAATTCCATACATTGAGTGCATGCGATTTTCATTAAATAAGGAATACACGTTGAATTACAATACTGAGATCAACATTTATAAAATGGAAATCAATAACTCGTAGAGAAATTAAATAAAAGAAATCACGTTACGAAAGCACTACGGCGTAGCGCTTTCGTAGCAACGTATTCAACCTCAATTTATTTGCTGTTGTGGAAATATAACTAGCATATACGTAAATTTATATAGTGTTGGACTCTTGACGAGACTACTTTTTCGATATTATTAGAGACTACTTTCTCAATATTTTGCATGATCATATGTCATTTGCTATCAACGAACTAATCTTAAATATCATGTACTTTAATAATGCTTCCTTTGATTTCACATACTTGCAGGGCTCAAAGCCAGTTTAATCGTACGTAATGTGCTAGTTACGTCCTTTTTTATAATTTTCCTAAATATCTCGGAAAACAAAGGTTGCCTATAAGTGACATAATTTTACCAACTTTGCCAGTCAATTTCACAGTATGTTCAAAATTTCTGCACAATCGGTCCAGTTGTTTTCGAGTTATCGTCCGAACAGACAGATATAATAGCTTTGCTATAAGAGTATCAGTTGGACAGATCCTTAAAAATATTAAAACAATACTTTTGATTTAGTATGGAATAGAATAATACTACTTTTTATGATGAAGCTTCTAATCCCAATTCTTTTATGAAAGAAGCATATTTTCATAAGAATTTTCATACGGCTAAACATCAGACGATGACGCCGAAGCCCGCCAAGGCTGCGCCGCGTCTAGACAGCCGGCGGCATCATGTGACACCACCATTATTACGGCCCCATCCAGCCGCAACGACCGACCCATATTGATATCGGGGATGCATTTCGCTAATACACATTCTAATGCCGTAATCCCAATGTTACTATGATGTGAGCATGTATATTACCATAAATACAAGGCTATTCCTTGTAAACCCCAAACCTGAAAGTAGTTTGGTCAGAATAGTAAGCAGAATAGTTTGTGACAAAAAATATGGAGTTATATTTTTTTACATTATTCCAAATTTAGAAACATACACTCACTTATGATGGTTCACAGCCTACCTATTATGACTGTGACACATCTTGTTACGTAAAAAATGGGATTCCAAATATCACTAGATACTTTTGTTAAAAAAATTAGATTTGATTTAAATATCTTCGCATATAGACTGTTGAGGATATAAACTAATTGGGGTGTATCAGCTTTTTGGTATATAGGAAATCATATATAAGTTATATATATATATATATTGTATAAAAACGTGAACATTAGTTACTCAATAAAGCGTAATAACTGGCGAAACAATATTTATGAAACTTGGTAAAGTGATAACTTACATTCTAGAAGAACCCACAACATACTTTTCACAATGTAAAAATAAATTGTACGCCAAGAAAATGTATAAACGTAGCACCGCGGGGAGGATGGTGGAGTGGGAGAGAGTGGAGTAGAGATCGCGTACCGATGGGTGCAACGTGGCCGATCCAGGAAGTATTTTGTGAAGGACCGGGGCAATTTCAACAGAAAAGTTATTGAGGATTGTCGGCTATCCTATTCTCACCTATTTTCTGTGAAACAAATGTTATTTGTATCTACTGACACGAAGATTTCTGACGTATGAATGGACTTGTTCGAGTGTTTGGTAGGCAGACATTGGGCTCGATTCTGAAGGCACAACGTTAAAATTTGACAGCACTAAAACTGTTGTTATCCGTGTCACACAGTATTATGAAGACAAAGACGAAACCAATTTTAGCGCTGTCAAATTTTAAATGTGTGCCTTCGGAATCGGGCCCACTGGGTACCTTTACTAAATTAAAATGAAATTTCATAACGACACAGATTTGTTACGTATACTCGTAGCATAATATATAATTTGAAAATACGTTTTCTCTTTAATTTTATCAACTGAAAATGAATTTTAAACCCTTAAATTTCTAACCTGATCATATCAAAGTTCAATCATGGAAAAATTGGACTTCGTAACTGAAGGTTAAGTCGTCTAGACGGGCGCCGACACCGGGCGTCAACTTAAAACCCATTACAGCAATGTCATCTGACAACCATGACGTAAGTACCGGGCAGCCCTCGGTAATTGAAGGCTCTATGGTACCGGCAGGTAGTCAGGATTTGGTTTCAGAGGGCGCTTTTTTACCAGGAGTCGCAAAAAATTATAGATTTTTTTTTTGAACATTATACTATTATATACACGGCAACTTCCTATTCTAACCAAAGGTTCTATTAACCGCGTTACTAACGTTTGCTACGTTTTGCGTTACAAACTTTCTTTCCCGTGAGAAATAAATCTAGTAGAGTACCTATAAGTAGTTCAGGTTCCTTTAGGCGTTATAGATTCTCAAATGTATAATATTGGAGTTATGTTGGCAATACACATCGCAACATTTACGAAACCGATCAAATATGCATGGTCATACCTCTCTTTAGAACTAAATGGAGATACATGACCATTCAGATATGGTCTGTTATGTAAATGGTCGCAAAATTCTGCAGTATGCATTGCCGGTTTAAAATGAGGATGGATTGATGTATTTTTGAATCCCTTAATAAATGTCCAACATACTTAGGCCTGAGTAACTTCTACCCCTAGCTCGCTTTTCGACCTTGCCAGCAGGGATTTCATTCTGCCCCCGAAACCCTACACATCGGCGCAGGCGCCGTTTTAACTCGTTTACAGTTAGAGAGAGAAGCACATATGTGGTTGACATATAACGTCGTCCCTCTCCCGGTCGTGCTGGGTGTAGCAGCTTGCTCTACTCTACTATTACTTACGCGTGCACATAAACGTGTAAGAACAGGCTGGTGCGCTGGTACATAAGTAATTAAATCTGTTCGCTTGTTGTAAGGAGTGTCGACGAACGAGGAAAATAACCAGTGATACACTAACTCACGGGTGTGCCCCTAGCTTCGCCTCTGTACTTAGAATGAAAACCATGACCTATATGTACGAATGTATGCGATGCGACCCATTTAACATACCACTCGATCTGAGTGGCTGTCATTCGGAGTGTGTGCGTACAGCAAGAACCTCTTTGGTCGTAGATCAAGGGTCGATTATCTACCATGTAGACCTTACAATGAGAGTAAATGTACTTGGAAAGCGTTGGCAAATATCTAAAGGGTAAATACACCTTTAAAAATATTTATATATTTCAGCCAAGTAATTTATTCAAAACAAAAAAAAATCGCTGCATTTTTCACATAAAATTATTTTCTTAAATATATGTTTTTTGTTTAAGTTTACTGATATAAGTTAGTACCAAATAGTGGAAAGAAATACTCGTAAAATGATTCATTTTGATTACTGTGTTTTGTTTAATGTATTTTGTATTGTATTTTTGAACGGAGGAGGAGGAGGGTAGGCGTGGCGCACGGAAAGTAAACACTGCGGCTAGAAAATTGTTTAAAATTATTTATAAACGATTTTTACCATTTTCAAAACCATAAATGTATTAACTGTGCTATAATAATTAACTAGAATCGTTGGTGAAGTTTTTTCTGACGGATAAAGTGAACTTTTACATACTAAATCTTTTGTGACTTTAACAAACTGTAACGTTAACAATGTTTGGTGCTGAGAGTGCTATAAAATATTAATATTAATCAACTAACATCGTTTGTGAAGTTTTTCCTAACGAATAAAGTGAAACTTAATACCAATTCTTCTGTGATTTGAACTAATTGTGACACTGACAAGGTTTGCTTTGACGAACACAAAATTGGACTTTGAACTCTTACCACTTCGCTCAATACATTATACTCTTAGCGCGCGTGTACTGTGTGACAATTTCGCCCGAGCTTGCGTCGGCGCATTTAGTCAAGTGGCTAGCGCTAGTGCTCACCAATCGCTTGGTACCGGGTTCTATCCTAAGCGAATCCGTTTTTTGTTTTTGTTATATATATTTTCTTTTTTTTTTTTTTTTGTTGTTGTTAAGAAACCGAAATCAATCGTTTTGACAGGATATTAATATGGATTCATCGTTTAAAAACATAACTATACGACAGCCGAGGATATTTCTAGACGATTCAATTGTCAACTACCACCATGACAGTTTAGCGGAAAATGTTGTAAACAGGAGTCTACCCGACCTAAATCCGGCAACCTGTTCAGAAGAAATATGTAGCCTAAAACAAACAATCACGGAATTACATTCACAACTTGACAGTGCTGATAAAGAAATCGAATCCATGCTGAATGAAAATTATGATCTAAAGAACCAATTAAGTAACCAAAAAAGTGTTACAGAGAGGTTAAAGAGAATATACGCTGAACCTTCAAGCATAACTAAAATCAGAGAGTCAGGATTCCATACGAAGCACATACTACCTAAACGCTTGGTTCTCAACACTAGTTGTGCAAGTACTCCTACTTCCCACAACGCGACAATATCACAGTTAGGAGCTGAATGGAAAGATGAATCACAATATATAGAAACAACTTGTAATCAAACAGCATTACTAAATCTTACTGCTGAAAGACTAAGAAACAAAGAGTTGATGGAAACGTTAGCAGAGAAGGATCTCATTATAAACAAGTTACAGGAAAAGCTGCGTAGCGAAATAAAACAAGACAAAAGGGAAACAAATGGGACCAAAACATGCCGTAATAAAAAGCTTTTTAATAAGATAAAGAAGCAGAAAAATAAGGCAAAATCTTTAAAAAAGAAGATCACAACAATAAAGAAGCAAAATCTGAAGCTAGAACAACAAGTCAAAAGAATACAGCTAGCACAAGAAAATCCTATAGATGTACCAAATAATAAGGGAAAAGAAAACTTGAAATCGATCAAGAACATAGATAATATACGATCTGTTAAAATGAAGGAGAACAACAAACAGGGAAGTACTAAAAACAAGAAGAAAATACTTATATTATCTGATTATACTGGAGTTGGCTTGGCTCAAAAAATTTGTAACTCGACGGATTCATTTACAGTTAATAATAATTGTAAGCCAGGAGCAAGCTTAGACAGAATACTGGAAAACGCGGCATCCTACTTAAAATCCTTGTCAAAAAATGATACACTGAGCATAATGATTACTAAATACTACAAACATCATCATAGAAATGTGTCTTACTGTAAAGTATTAAAGAGGATATTGAATGTTGAGGGTAGGGAATGTAATGTCATAATTAGCAGCTTACAATACGACAGACAAGATGACGATGACATATACTCAATCAATCAAGGAATAGCACACATCGCGAATACTACTGAAAACGTACGATTCCTGGATCTGAACGCCCCAATATTCCATGTGCCGCTAAGACTAAAAAAACTGCAGTATAACATATCGAATGAAATGCTAAAAATTTGCAATGATTTTTCAAGTTCCTCATCACTGAGGTTTATTAAATGTCAAGATTGTGCGGAAGGAAGTAAATTATCAGCTTCTTTTCAACAAGAGAGGAGAAGCAGAACAATAAGTTAACCGTATTACATGCAAATATTAGAAGCATTAGTAAAAAATACCTAGACTTAGAAATATTAACGTCACAAAATAATTGTGATGTATTATGTTTAACAGAAACATGGGCTAAAGACCATCAATTAGGTACAATGAATATCGAGAATTACGATCTCGTCTCAGTTTATAATAGAATTATTTTTGCGCATGGTGGCGTAGCAATATATGTCAAACATAATACAAACTTTAAACATAGAAAAGATATTAATATATTGACATTTGAAATGAACTGTGAAGTTACGGCAATTGAACTGAAATCACCAAAAGTTGTGATAGTTTGTCTTTATCGGCCTGATTACGACTTTGACATTTTCAAGGATGTCATTACAATAATAATGAATAGAGTGTGTCGCGAGGGTAAAAAACTTATCATTGCAGGTGATTTCAATCTCAACATATTAGGAAATGATAGCAAAGTGAGAAAATTTAAGAGCTTGTTAATGAATTTCAATTGTACTTACTTAATTAATAATCCTACAAGAAAAATAAAATCTAGTGCCACTTGTATTGATAACTTCGTAGTAAATTTTGACAAAGAATGTTGTGAAGCTAAAGTATTGGACTGCAAATTATCAGACCACAATGTTATATTATTAAACTATAAATACAGTAGAAATTTGGTAGATAACAATAAGGTAAACGAACCAATGTGTATTAGAATAAGAAGTAAGAATAATTTCAATCACTTTCATTTTTTGCTTAATAGTGATACTAAATTAAAATATGACATACTAAATTGTAATAACGCAAATGATAAAATGAACATTTTATTGGACGCAATGATGCATTATTATGACATAGCCTTCCCTAAAATAAAATTTCATAAACAAAATAAGAACTTAAAATGGTACACAAAAGGTATAGAAACGTCAAAATCAAACCTTGATAGAATGGAAATGTTACAAGAGTTTCAGCCATGTAAAAATAGAGAAATTCAAATTAAGAAATATAAGAAGGTTCTCAAAAAAGTAATGTTTAACGCAAAAAGATTTCAATATTCAGAACGTATTAAAAAGGCAAAAAATAAAACGAAGGAAGCTTGGTGCATCATTACAGAACAAACAAAACCGAAACAGACAAAACGTACTATTGAGAAAATAAAAAACATAAATGGTAGGATTGTGTCGGATGACATGGAAATTGCAGAAACATTTAATCATTTCTTTTCAACAATTGCTAGAAACATATCGGGACATCTCGAAGCTAACATAACACAATGTTCTATATATTTACAAAATACAGACAAACCTAAATCTAAGTTTAAACTATTACCAATAGAGTTGCCAGAGCTACAAAAAGTTGTTAGAAGCGTAAAAGGTAAACCATCACACGACATATATAACTTTGACACCATTATTATTAAGAGACTGATTATGGAAGATGCCTACTTAGCGGAACTTCTACTTGATATTGTAAACAGCTGTATTGAAGAAGGTGTGTTCCCGGACGTTTTGAAACTGGGACGCATTATACCATTATTCAAGAAAGGGATGAAAGATGATCCCAATAATTACAGACCAATTTGTATCCTTCCAGCCATTTCAAAAATATTAGAGCATCTTTTCACTACAAAACTTGTGTTATATCTTGAAAGTAACGAAATAATAAGTGATAAACAGTTCGGTTTTAGAAAAGGAAAATCAACATCTATGGCGATACGAAATGTCATCAACTTTGTGTTGGAGGCCTTGGATAGGTCTCAGAAATGCTCTAGCATTTTCTGTGACCTCTCTAAGGCATTTGACTGCTTGCGGCATGACGTGTTACTCCATAAATTAAAGTATTACGGAATTTGTGGAGTTGAGTTGAAATTGATAGAATCCTATCTTACAAATAGAAACCAAGTACTTCATGTTAATAGCACTTATTCATCTCAAACTAAAAGTGATATCGGTGTCCCACAGGGATCTATACTAGGCCCCGTTCTTTTTCTAGTATACATTAACGACCTTCCGAATTGTCTACCACAATGGGCTTTCGTAAATCTCTTTGCAGATGACACTCATGTGGGTATAAAGGATAAACAATTTACTGAAGTGGAACATAAGATACAAATTGTAATGGACACACTGAGAAAATGGTTTGAGGCCAATGGAATCGTGATGAATATTAATAAAACTACACTAATGACATATGCAACAAGAAAATGTAACAAAACTATTTTGGACGATTACAAAAAGGAAAACAAATTTCTAGGTTATACGATAGACTACACAATCACACATACAGCACATATTGAGAACATCTGCAACAAAATATCAAGCGCAAACTATGCTCTTTTAAAACTAAAACCACTTATTAACAAAGAGTCCCTTATCAGTGTCTACTACGCATACATACATTCCATAATAAGCTACGCCATCACAATATGGGGCAACGCATCGGAAATAAACACAGTTCTTATACTACAAAAGCGAGCTATTCGTACAATCCATGGCCTACAGAGACGTAAATCTGCCAGAATAGGTTTTATTCAAAATAAGATCATGACTGTAATATCTCTATTTATATTTTACTCATTATTGGAAATACACACTGATAAAATAAATAAAACAAATCTTACTCAAATCCAAGACATAAATCATCACAATACAAGAAATAAATATAAAATAGTTGTTCCTAGAACACGGCTTGTGAAAACAAAGAAACAAGGGATATCTCTAAAAATATGTATGTACAATAAACTACCACAGCACGTAACTGAGCTTCCATTCCTGGATTTTAAGCGTAAACTTAAAGCATTCTTAGAAGCTAATGCATTCTATAATATAAATGAATATATCAATGCGCCCAAAGAAATGTTCACTTCCATGACGATGTCTGATGACTGAAAAGTAGATTATAAGCACATATTGCAATTATTTACGGTTAATTTAAGTATTATTGTAAATTTGACTGGCTAAATGCAACGTACCCTGTTACATGGCTAATAAATATTTTGATTTTGATTTTGATTTTGTCTTTAATAAAAAAAAATACTATTGAATGGCTGACAAGATGATTATTTTTGATTTGTCCTTTGTTGATATTTATCAGGAAATAAGTGTGTTTCCGAATGTTTCGAATAAATGTTCATGACTTGCTATAAATGTTTTTTCACTATAAATGTTTATCAATGCTACGTGTATTTAACTTTGGCGATTTCTGGTCTGAAGCTCTCATTGAAAGAGAAATCAATCTCTTTCAATGAGAGCTTCAAACGAGTCTATTTAACTTAACCACCATTTAACTTATAATCTACTAGCTGTAACATGATACATTATTATGTATTACTAAATCCTAAAAGAAATCTATTAATCTGGTTATGCAATGAAAATATTTATATGTATATATAAAATTAGCGTGCCGGTGGCGGTTCCGCCCGTTCGTCCGTCCGTTAATTGATCTCTAAATTATTGTTTTTTATCTAATAAATAAAAACGTAAACTTCGCGTGTCTGATATATTTACAAAAAAAAAATTGGGGTCTAAGGATAAGTATTAGAAAAAATTTCAATCATTTTTGAAATTTTTGTCTGTTAGTCTGTTAGTTTGTGCACGCATCACTTAAAAACTACTGAACCGATTTAGATGGACTTTTCACAGAAATATAGGACTTTATTCGGAGTAACATATAGGCTTTATATCATCGCAATCGGTTTACTTAATCAAAAGTTATGTAAGGTTATATAGTAGGTAAGGTTAGTATGCAATTTAACAAATAAGTATAATTTTAAATGTTCGGTACTATTGAGTGTGAGTACGTGTGGGAGTGGGAGTGGGAGTGGGAGCGGGAGCGGGAGCGGGAGCGGGAGCGGGAGCGGGAGCGGGAGCGGGAGCGGGAGCGGGAGCGGGAGCGGGAGCGGGAGCGGGAGCGGGAGTGGGAGTATGATTGGGAGCGTGAGCACAGCTAGTTTTTAAATAAAGCTGACATTTACTTCATGTTTATCATGAATTAAAAGATTATCATATAATTATTTATATAATTTTTTTTAATATTTTGCAAGAAGTTTTTATTGTATTTAAAAAATATCGCAGGTGATTTTTCCTTCCCCCTCCCATTCCCCCTTTCAATAAGCCCTTCGGTATTTCCTTCCCCATCCCCTTCTCACCACGTTGAAAACCCTCCCTTATCCTTGACATCTATTTTGCATATCCAATTAACTGTATAACAAAATGACTGTCAAACTGCTGGACATAGAGGCCTTCCCCAATGAACGCCACCACATGCGGTCCCTTCAGGTCTTCCGGTCTTCTTCAGGGCGTCGATCCACCTGGCGGCCATCCACCGGGCGTCCCTCCCTGCGCGTGGCGATCTGCGGTCTCCTATCTAACTGTATTGTCTGTCTATCTAATAAAGGCCCCTAAACAGAATAACAAACTTTTTGTATCGAAACTTTTGGAAATACCCTGGAATACAACATCTAAAATAAATAAATAAAACTATAAATGAGCTTTAAAGCCCTTCTGTCACCTTCTGTCAAGTTTACGTACCGACCAGTAATGTTGAACTACACTTTCATACAAATGATATGAAATGAGAGGTCAACTTGTAGATCAGCCTCCTGACATTTTATTGAGATATGACTTTACCAGTATGAGTCCCGAACTCAAAGCTATTTGACAGTGAAAATGCCGTCAAATTCTGTTCAGTAGTTTCCAAGATTATCTCGTACATACATACATACCTACATACATACAGACAGACACGAAATTTTTAAATTATATTTTTTGAAGTTTTAAGTAATGTCCGGGAAGTGAATTTTTTTTTAAGTACAACAGATTCGCTTTTCTTTTGTTTTTTCTACTCTTTTATTATATGCATAGATTATTAAGCTAAAGACACCAGAAAAGGCTACCTATTCAAATTAGATTAACTTAATCCGTAAGATTCAACTCGCAGCAGAAAACGTATCACTTTTACTTAAGTCGACCTATTTACTCCGGACGTAACCTATTTACATGACAAAAGGCAGATGGATTGTATATATGAAACACAATTTCCATGAGATCTCATTTTGAATATATAAATCCATTTATCCTAGATCCCTTCGTTAGTATTATCCCTTAAAGTTTATAAGATACTAGCTTTTTGCCTTACGGGTTGTCTGGAGTTGCGATTTCCCGTAGTAAAAACAGTCCTTTACTTCAAAACCGTCAGCATAACAAATGTCATGCATTTCCACCTTTAAGAAGCGCGACCGTATGACTAGAGCTACCAAATACTCATATTTCTCTATTCGGATTTGTCAAGTTTATTTAGTTCAAGGAAAAGTATATTTATTAAAATTGAGATGGGTTTAGTAATCTTGGCAAGTTCTCGTTGTATCGAATGTGAATTCATTAAAGTTAGGCTGTGTTACTTGAACAAATAACTTGAATTTCGTCAAAATCCGTAGTAGGATCAAATAAATATGTAAGGACATTTCACACACGGCCACCTGACCCCAAACTAGGCAGAGCCTGTAATATGAATATGAGACAGCTGATATACATAAATAGATACATATTATAATATATAAATAACATCCAGTCACAAGGCAAACACAAGTTCTCATCACACGAATGTTTGCCCTGGGCGGGATTCGAACCCGCGACCCCGAACTAAGTATATACAAAAGTGTACGTCGTACACTAAGAGCGGATTAAGTCAATTGTCATTAATACTGGTGCAACTTTGTATTTGCATTTTTTTTTATTTAACACGCACATTGTTTTTAATAATGTAAATTTTTGTAGTTCTACGTTATTATGGTTATATTTTTCATTCATATATGAATTGCATGATTCTCAATGCAAAACAAAGCTCTTAAACATCAAAGTTATTATTCAGTTTTCCTGAAATTTTTATATTTCTTCAATCATTGCTGGACAAATTTACACATACCTACGTTCAAAATTTCAGCTCTATCGGTCTTGTAGTTTTCGAGATATCAGTTGGAACATACACAGATACACGTTTTGATGGAACCCTAAAAAGATCCCCTTGTTACATATTTAAATAATAGAATCCATTCGCCTGTAAGTTCCAAACGCTGCCCCAAAGAGAAGGGCAGTCATATGGAATGAACATATGTATTCCGCACACCTAAAATTAACATAGTGTGAAATTTCGGGGAAATAACTGTACTACTTCACACTCCACTACCACACACTCGGCGCTCCATAAAAGCGAACAGATTTAATGTCCTACTACAATTACAGGCGCACCAGCCTTTATGTACACGTCTGTGTGTGTGCGTAAATTATTGTAGGGCTACTACACCCAGCACGCGAACATATCGATCGAGAGAGGGTTATACGTCAACAACATAAATGCTTCTCTTTCTAACTTATAGCGTCGATCCATAGCGCGACGTGGAGGTTAGTATCGCTTCTTTACGTAGTAATATTTATCATTCTCTGCCAGTACTAACTACCTCAACTACATAACAAATGACTCCTGATTATTAAAAATAACTAAGAGTTACTGAAAGTGTAAAAAATGGTCGGCTTTTATAACTCGGCATTTACGAAGATGTCATTCGATAAATAAAATAAAAAAACAGCAGTAGCTAGTCGGTTTAGTGGTGGAAAACCCAGATGACTACCTCGCCGTGGATTAGTGAGTATGAGTCACCGTTTGATTACATTATATAGTGGAGCTTTACCGTCAGTACTAAAACGTATGAGTCAAACTACGAGTAAGTATGTACTGGGTGTATGTTTTAAAAAAAATTATGCAGATTAGTTTAAAGATACATACATAATGCTCACTCCTTGGTCCCAGAGGGGTAGGCAGAGGCGATGTATCGGCACTTTGCGCAATTCAATGTCGCAAAGCGACTTTCCTTCGCCCGCTTTTCGCTCCGTGATACCCCTTGATGTGATGTGTTGCGAACAACATCGCCAATTAACTGAAGTGGACTTCTGAAGCGAATGTATATATTTTACATCTACAGGAATTGAGAGTGAGATGATTTTAACAGTAGGTGGATTCAAACTGCAGTAGAATATGACACATTTTTCATACACAAATGAACAGTATTCATAATTATAACTTATATAACAACAAAATAAACGGTACGGTCATACCGCACAACTTCTCACTAGTCGACTTAAAAAAATAACCGGAGTATCTTAGCAGTGTCCGCGACTTCGTTTGCACAGATCACTTAAATACGTACTGATGATGCCGTTATTAAGTATATATATATGCCTAGTCTTGGACATGCTCAAAATAAAGAAAAAAAAATACAATAAAACATGTCGTAAGTAGGTTGTAGTCAGAACTACAACCACTGATATGAGTAAGTAAATATCTCACTCCCTCTCCCTCCCTTCTTCCCCCACCTCCCTCCCAATCTACCCCTCCTTCCCTCCGCCTTCCCCCCATCCCGAGATCTCCCTTACATTAACGTCTTATTCCGTATTTATTAAAAGCAAGGAGGTTATATGTGATTCTTTATAAAAGGACATAGGTACTCGTAATTCGATGAACATAATCGCTTCAAACATTTCTGAATAAATCTTACATAAATGTTCATTCTATATGGGTTGTATACTTTACCGATTTTTTCCCGTACCAATGGGAAATGACTGTATTATAGACAGGTATAGCTAAATCGCTTCTGCCTTGCGTTTGCATACGTGTGTGTAGGTTCACATTTAACATATGATATTATGATCTGTATAAACATTAAAAGTAATTAATGGTCAATGGACATGGGGTTAGTCCAAAGGTCCAACTAGTTGTGTTGACTATAATAAACATATTTGCCTGTACTGTGACATTTTGTTGACTTTACACTACTACACCCAAAGACCGCAGGCCTCAAGTGATTTACCTACTATAGGAGTCTTTACCACATGCGAATTTTCAAGCATCTCGTTGGCGCAGTTTTTGCGTTAATTTGTTTTCTTAAAACTCAAATTATTTGCAAAATTATAGAAAAAAGATTGCACAAAATAGTTTTACAAAACAAATTTCGAAAACGGTACGAATTCCAGTTTGAACTGTCTACCTTATGAATGCCAGAAAGTGAATTACCAACAAAGTACCGCAACTTTTGAATGTGACAAAAGTGCCCAAAGTGATTAAACTACAACCTATAAAATTTAGGCTTCCTGTTTTAAACATTTTACCGTGTTTCAAAGAGGAAATTCCTCGTAAGTCCTTTGAATTTGAGCGTGCCATTAGAGGCACTTCACTGACGGGCCACGTAGGCGCCATTACCAAGTTTCTACGTTAACATCACACTATATATCTTTTGGTAGGAAATATCCAAATTGGAGATACCTACTCGAAAGGGGTCGAAGTAATTTTATGAAACGGTTTTGGAATCGATTGGTTAGAAAATTTGGGGTATATTTAAGTAGCTTAATTTAGTCTTACTAAACTAGATATCTAAAGTAAATAAAGGGTACAGAAAAATAACATGCCATGAAACAAATCCATACATTATCATAAAATACAAAAAACAATTTCCATATGCCCTAAATTAACAGTTCACCGATTCATCCATATATGGTACGCGCGCGGGATATTGAAATTAAAATCTTTATTAATTTAAGCTCTGGATTTAAACATGCAATGTTTTTTCCCTGTAGCCGTGTCTGCCAAACCTAATAGGAACCTATGGGTTTCTTTTCGCTAGATGTCACTAGTTTTCAAAGAAACTGATGTACTTAATAACTTATGTGCACTATTTGACGAAGAACATTGTTGTAAAACCTTAATCATATGTCAGTTTTTGTAAAAATGCTCAATGGCATATGTTTTTTAAATGGCTTTTGCTGATTTTCAATCCAGCCAATGTCCGGTTAGTAGCAAATTACGTCATAGACAGTGATATGGTCAACGATCTCTATGTACTATACTAGATGGAGCGTTTCAAAACGCAGAACATTTAATTATTAACTAAATATTGATGCTATTTACCCGTAGCTTAAATATTTAGTAATAATTAAATGTTCTGCGTAGTAACTGCACAAGTTTCAAAGTGAACGTGAACGAGTTGCGGCTCCCGGGCCCGCAGTTGCGTGGAACAGAGCGATTGTTTGAAACGCATGGAGCGTACGCTAGTAGTATATAGACAGCATTGCATATGGTTTGGTATTATTAAGTATTATATCTCTACAATACTATCTATACAATACTCAGTCACACGCTGTTAAGTTTGAGGTTATATTTTACTGATGGATAAAAAAATCGTTCTCTTCATCGTCACACGCTGAAAAAAATTTATTTTGCACATAACAAAATCTGCAGACGCACCGACGAAATGTTATGTTTGTTCACTTAGAATTCGAGGGTGGGCAGTTTTACTTTTCTTGTTTCACAATTTCTTGTGGTTTTTGTGTAAACATCACCATAGAATACAGTAAATCAGAAACCAAATTTCGGTGCCACCTTAGTCCCGCTGTTTGGTTGGCTATTGTTTTTTTCAACTCAGGAAACTAGATTTCACTTATTAAATCGTTAAACATGACAAATGGAGATGATTTGAATATTATATATATTATACGTTCATTATTGGACCAGTTTAAAATTAAATTATGGAAAATGGTACATTTTAGTCATAATTCCAAAATTGTCTAGCTTTTAAAAACCTACTTTGATATACCCCAGAGCGCTATATTTAACGACATCAAAGAACGAAGTGCCCTTTAGAATGAAAATATATATTTTTTAAATATTTCATTTGCAATAAACTCGGGAATGGAATTATTTAAAACTTACCTCAAATTTCAAGTTTATAGCATTAGTAGCACTAGACGCAGTCGCACCAAAAGGGTTCCATTTTTACTATGTTCGTACGGTCCCGAGAGACTAGCTGCTAAAAGCTAAAGATTAATTACAAAACTCCGTAAGATTCAAATAGGACGTTGAAATAATATCTCATAGCCGTCGTTTTTTATACAAAGAAATATAACCTTAGAAAGTACGAAGTAACATGTTATTTACATATCTAAAAATTGATGGGGAAAGTGTCTTGTTGTAAGTAAAGATCACAGCGGATTATGGGGTGTGAGACGTCATAGTAGTTCATTTAAGCCGTCTTCATGGTGTCTGTTCCAGACGCCGGCCACGCCTTCTTGTCGTTTTCCTACTGCCATACACATAGGTACACTTACATAACGCTATTTACTTAGATAGATATAATTGTAATAGGAATTATTCTCAATCAGTATATGTTTTTTTAAATGACTGGTTGCATATAGCACAAGAAATTTCTTGTGCCATTTCATATTTATAAAAAATAATAATAAAAAATATTAATTCTTGAGAAATAACGAAAAGTTTCATATAAAAAAAGAGTATATATTTATAGCATTGAAATTATACACGGAATAAATGAATATAACAATATGATTAAAATCTTAATTTTTTATATTCTAGCCGCTCCTTACCCTTACACTAATTTAAAAATATTGTTATATGGTGATGACCTGTAATTCAGAGCACTGGAATTAGGAAAGCCATGAATAATTTATTTTTTTAATTTTATGGCAATGCAAATCTTTTAGTGTGTTTTTGAGTAACCAGTTTGATTATTAAAAATATAAAATCGGAATACACTTCATAAAATTATTAGATCAATACGAAAAGTATTTGATTACTAAATATGATGAGAATCTTAGCAAAAATGTTACCTTGACACTTTAATTGAGGAGATAAATCACGATTGCAGAATCATGACGTCGTTATAAAATTGCTCCTCTAATTGCAAGATAAGTGAAGCGTCGACCGGGGCTTTTAGGCCGTTCCAACGGTCCCCCAAATAAAGGACCCGCGGGGGGAGTTAATTATTTGCCGGCAAAAAACGTCATGCCGTTAATGTCATCTCGGGGAACATCAAACGACAGTTTTGGTGAGATTTTTGGGGTCACGTGGAATGAAATGTTTTGGTCAGTTTCTAACCCGCGACCTTTCTTCATTTATAACTGTACTAGCTGTTTTCTGCGGCTTCGCCCTCGTTAAGTAAGTAAATAAGTTTTCTTTTAGCAGGCTACATATATTCTGTATGCAAAATTTCATTGAAATTTGTTAAATAGCCTAGCCGTAAAACTGTGTTGGAAAAATCAAACACACTTTATCATTTACAGATCATACATTTCACGACGGCACGCTTCACACTTTCTCTAAATCACTTATATTTCATTGTATGCGTTATACTGTTACCGTGTTAGCTCTATTGTTACGCACTAATCATTAATGTGTGCATATGTACACTACTGACGTTCCGATTATAGCTGCCCGCACCCCGCGCTGACCCCTCGCGAAACGCAACGGGGCTTACCGTTGTGAGTGTAACGAACTAGGTATACAGTATTAGTCAAGATTAAGCTTAGGATAGCATAAAGTATATAAATAAACCTCAAGTCCAACCGATCACGGTTTCAGGAATTGTTGAAATTGTTTTATCATATCTTTATGATTCATAAAAATCATACAAGGCCATATTAATTTCTATTTTTCTGTGAAAAGTACGTAGTAATGCTACTTAAGAGTTGTGACGGTGTCGGAGATTAAAAGTAGGATATATTTCCAAGTGGCTACAAAGCGTGGTCTTGAGTTTCAATCGCAACCTACTCACCAAATATTAATTCAAACAAAACAACTAATTGTTCAGTGGAATTCCTTGAAAGCTCAAAAGAGATTTTATATTGTTCGGGGAAATCCTGCCTCCGACGCGATCCTAATATCAGTAAGTGACACGCCCATGCATCACTCCATAAACCCGAGTACGTACGACATAAAGAACTGAGAAACAAAACGTTTCGTCTTAGAGCACAATGGCCTGCCTCACGGTCTGACGCCTCACCCCACCACCCCTCTGTCACCCCCGAACCTACCGGCCCCTCCCCCCACGCCACCCTAAAACCCGCTGTCTGTGTGAGCGGCGCTTAATGAGAAGCGTTGGGACCTGAAATTTGGTGCCAACTCGAACTCTGAAGAGCTCTAGAACGTCAACAGCAGAAGCGCCGAAAGCGACCTTTTCATCACTTCCACAGCTAAAATAACCTTTAAGATTACTGTGGTAGAGCACAAAGTGTACGTAATAAATAAGATTGTCCTCGCCAGTGCCAAATGGCGGTATTGATAGAATTTTTGCTTTTATGTCGACAGTAACCCGATTTTTCAATTGCGAGGGAAAATGGGAAATGAAACTTTTTACGGCCGCTTTCTGGGGCATCTTTACTTTTTTTAATCAATGAGAACTTTGATATCGAGATCGGATTGCGATCGAATTTAGTATTATTATGTGCACCGCGAATGTGAAAGATATAGGAAATTTAGTACATCAGAGAAAACGTCAAAGACAGCAGATACATTTGTCCTCGTAGCTAGCTATGCTACGCGCTACGAAATGCTACGAATACTTTCGCCCAACATTTCTCAAATCATAATTAATAGGTCTGAACTCGTCCTTCTTCCAAATAATTTAATGTTTAATTTATCTTTTAATTACATTTCAAAGCAAAGTGTTCCATCATGGTGCAGTCGCCAAAGAAAGTTGTTGGTCAATTTAGCGTTTGCTTAACTAGGACGCGTATTTCCAACGTATAAGCGATTTATGTTTTAAGGGTGGTCAATACCTTTCTTTGCCGTCTCTACTTAAGCCTCACCTTTGTTTTGTGACGAAAAAGCCTTGCCCTAATGAGTCTACTTTGTTTCTTCTGAGAAATCTTTTCATGCTCGCAAAATACGTTCATCTATTTATGTTTCCTTTTGTTATAATTCTCAGAAAACTTCACGTTTATTTGTTGGTGTAGAAAAAAAGAGACTAGGTCCTCTTATAGTTAGATCGATGTTTGGTAATGTTTTTTTTTAATAAAACCTTTAGAGTCAGGCTTTGAAAAATTATTAACGCGTTGTCTCGGTCATTTGAAAAGTACAGGAGAACTATCACAAGAGAAATAGTTTGTAAGTAGTGAAATTCCAAAGCGAAGTTACAGTGAGAACATCACACTTATCAATTTTCAAGCATCGTCTTTTCTTAGGCAGCTTACAAATTTTGTCAATAGGTGTGTAATCTTTGCGTCGCCAAAGTGTTTCTTCTGTCGACGTTTAACCTCATTAAAGAATAAGTTACACCAAGATTCAGTTAAATCAACAATAGTAAATATATGTTATATACGACATGACGTCTGTGATAGGGATTAGTAGCGTTTCTTATTTTTTCCCCAAATCTACCTACCTGATTATCAATTTACCGTACATCTGAAGGACCGTGGACCGACGACCTGAAGAAGGTGGCCGGAAGCGGCTGGATGCGGAGGGGAGTACCGGGTGTGATGGCGTTCATTGGGGAAGGCCTATGTCCAGCAGTGGACGTCTAAGAGCTGATATGATGATGCTGATGATGTACACGGATTAGTGGGCGCTCACACAAGATGGCGCCAGTCGATATATAAAAACCACTCAAATTATCCAATCATTCGTGACAATATTAACGTTTAGTGAATGAATATAAGCACAGCAACTTTCAATGTTAAAAAATTGCACTCTAAAAGCTTATTTAGCTAGAATTGTATGCAAATTACTGTAGGAAAAATTAAAGACTATTTTTTTTTGACGATTGACGCCATATAGTGACACAACCCGTGAGCGACCACCTTAATTTAATGTTTGCTACTTTTAATATTTTAACGTATATTTTACTATCAAATGTAGTTATAACCTGTACACATTTTGTGAGCGTGACACAGTCCTCTATTCTTCATCGATAATAACAGTTATCAAACAAAAAGCCGTATCGATACATATAGTTCCCTTTGAAACATATAATTACAACCATTATACCCACAATTTAAAACCCTGATGGTCACCAAACTATACAGGGCCAACCCTCCATTTCAGTAAATCTTATGCATAGGTTTATATAACTAGTTGATACCCGAGGCTTCGCTTACGTAGATTTGGGATTTCCCACAGTAACTTTCATTTTTTCCCATGGGACCGGTGGGACAGAGGACTTTTACATACTTTATTTGTGCCATCGGTGGGGATAACAGGAATTTCATTAAAAATATACCCGTTGATCCCACCGACTTATTCAGTGGTAATAACAAGAATTTTTTTCATTATTTCAGGAAATAATAAAGTCGTAAGTATAATATGTCAAACTCGTCTAAAGAGTAATAATGAATTGAATTAGACTGGCCAGCGCGGGGAGTGTAGGCCAAATCCTCCGTCTGTCTCCGGCAGATGAGAGAGGGTTGTGCTCCTGCAGTGGAGACAAAAATAACCTGATGATGATGATGATGAAAAGAAAAATACAAGCAAACCCATGGTCTAAGTATGTGTGAGCTTTGCTCAGATAACACCTACATTGATTTTATCAATGTGTAGAGACTATATAGAGAAACTCGTCCGAAACTGAAACGAGTTTTATGACAGCTTTTTAGCACAAAATTGCAACTTCATTCTAAGTTATGTATATAAGTACACAATAAATATTGCCGTATTTAGGTACCTAAGTGTCTTTATCCTAGTAGTTCTGACTTTATTTTAGCTCTTAAAATTCCCTACATAGATCCAACTTTATCACCTAACATAGTATGTGGAGAGGAAGTTTTATGACAGCGTTGTCAACACATTATTGCAACGTATGACGTCACGCAGTGAAAGCGGACACCGCTTGAAAGCTTTTAAGGCTTCGGACACATTACCCGTACGATCGAATCGCCGATTGCGTTGCTAATCCATGCGGGAAAGCTCAGCGCGGAAAATTACAAGATCACTGGTTTATACATCGTCAATCTTTTGGCAAAAGGAGAATACGCCAAAAGGTGTATACTATATTCGCGCACGGACGGCTTCCACGCCGTCTGGCGCAAGAAAACTGCCTCACTATTAGGTAGAATGCGCGGGAGCAGCAACAGCATCCTAAAAGTAATAGCAGACAGACTGGACAGTCCTCTGATGTGGATACTCACCCAGAAGACGAAATCACTTTTAGTTATTAAGTACTAACGTATCTTAAGATTCTACTAACACAAATGGACCCCTGTTGTCTTTTAAATAAAAATATAAATTAAATTTAATATATTTTAATTTTATGGCTTTCTGCATTGCATTTTTTTACATTGTTCTTACATCATCTGTTATTATGTTTTTTTTTATGTGAAATCTTGTATTTGGCCTCCATTAGTATTAAAAAATATTATCTAATCAATATATTTATATGCTGTAAGATTTTCTCCTACATAACATAAAAATAGTCTTTTTTAAAAGGATATAAACTACGGGTCTTTAATACCTGATAGAAATTAGAATCTGAGAAAATACTGCGAATGGGGAGAAGGTATCTATATATATACTTTTGGTTCTTAAAAGCGATACACATACAGCTGAAACAGTCAGTAGAGCTTTTAAATGACTTACTGACATCATTTTCAACACAAGAATATCTACGCCATGTCGACCATGATGCCCAAACGTCAACGTGTATGCCAAGAACCATCGACAATCGCACTCGATACATTCACAAGAGTGATGAATATATCGATTTATAAAAGAAAAGAAAAGACGCTCAAAAGGCATTGTTGCTTTAAGTTCAAGGGCTATTGGAGCGAGTCGTAAAAGGTAGAGTTACGTAACTAAATAGAAATAAACACTGACCTCAATTTGAAAATGCATATTTCTTGGAAAATTAAGCGATCGGCAAATAAATTAATTCAGTAAACCATGGTTTACTGAGTATGACGTGCTTAGGAGCACTTAGCTAAATACTTAATAAAATTGATACATTAAAAATTATTGTAAACTAGCTACAGATTTCAGAATCTATACATAATAAGTATAATAAAATTGTAAAGGCAAAAAAAGTCTGTACATTGAATATATTCGGAAAAAAACCAACTAGGGCGACTTAAAATGAGTAACTAAACATGATAGAACTTTTTATTAATTTATTTGTTTTTCTGTTTGTACGGGCATCACGCATAAACTACCGAACGGATTTTGACGAAACTTTGTAAAGTGACAGTGTATATCCCGAAATAACATAATATATAAAAAAAATCTCCAAAATTATCCAAGAAATAGTAGACCACCAACAAAAAACTTCAGTGCTGTACAAAGATAGTATATTTCAGAGGTCTACTTAAACCAGCTGATTTGATCTTTGATGCAATATATTTTAAAAACTGAAATAAAAAGAGAATTATAACTAAGAAATCTACAAGTTGATAACTTTCCAAGACTCACAGTTGGGCAAAGAGTGGTTTCAACAAAGTAGTAAGAAGCGTGGAGCTTCAGCTCGGAGTAACATTTTTCTTGATGCACCAGGAGGCACCGGAAAATAATTTTAGGGGAAGGGAAATTTAAGGGAAAGGGGATAGAGTGTGGAGTGGGAGGGTTGGGAAGAAAGGTGTGGGTGGGTTGGTAGAAGGCGAGGGGGCGGTTTGGAAAAAGTGTCTACTAAGGGTAGGGTAAAGTGGAGGTCGAAATGGATGGGAAGGGGATAGGGGACTGGATAGAAGAGGGGAAGGTGAGGGGGAAGAGGTGGGTGGGGTAAAGGCATATGCCCATGCGATAAAATATTTAACTTACGGAGAAAAAATACTTAACTTACTGCAAAAAAATTTCATGTGGTATTATACTTTAATCATAATAATACGTGATGTTAATTTATCCACGCGGACGAAGTGGAGGGCAACAGCTAGTAAATATATAAAATTAATAATTTTAGAAGATGTACAAAACGATACGGACATACGATTTTTTGCACCTTTTATTTGTAGCTTAGATTAAATTTTTCGTGTGATTAGAAACGTAGGAAAAACCTGGTAATATTTTTTTATTGTTGATGGGTTTGCGCTTGACCTCAATCTCACCTGAAGGTAAGTGATGATGAGGCTTAAGGTGGAGCGCGCTTACCCAGAAGATGCCTGTTCACTCTTACTTTAAAAAGATCAAAATTCTACTTGTCCGGAAATACCCAAGCTGGCAGGGAGTTCCATTCCTTAGGAGTAGGAGTTCGCATTATGAACGAGGAAGCAAAATGCTTTGTGCAAGAGCGTGGTATGTCTACTACATAAGGATGGATGGTGGAGGAAGTCCCTCACCACGCCTGGTAGTCCGGTAATGGAAGTGGAATGGGGGAATCAAATCATGTATTTCTTGGGCATACTGCCCAAAATATAACCTGTAGAAAATATATTTCGAGGGGTTTTCGAACTACAAGGGAACATACAGCTCTACAAAACCTGCATGTTCCCTTGTAATTTTAAAACCGAAATAAATAATGTAACTACGAAATGATTGCTAAACCTCAACCATACTCGACTGCTACAGAAAATAAAATGCTACAATGTTAATTCTTTTACACAGCCTCGTTACAAACTAGTTACAACGAATGTGTAATTAGTAAAACTTGTAATTATGCCCACTTAATATTTCATTCAGTCCCAACAGGTTATTAACTAAAATCAAGGCAAAGTTGTCATGTCAACAAGTCGCAAGCTGTTGTCAAGTGGAAACTAACCCACTGAGTTAAGTTATTCAACTAGCGAAGGACTTTGATTATTAAGTTTCCCTGGTCACGCCCTGACAGACTGCTAACTATGAAACTGCCGGCAATGCAGGATAAAATGTAGGGCTTGAAAAATTTATATATTGCTTTCCAATGCCGTTCTATAAGTAACTAGATTTCTAATCTGCAGTGCAAGAAAGGCAACGCATTACTAATGGTGAGCTCATTTGCGATTAGTCGGTGTACCACTGCCGGGCGTCATGCGATGCCTTCAAAATGCAAGTATCCTTTCAAATGAACTCGGAAATTAGAAATTTAACAGACTTTCTAATTTCATTAATTTAATATTTACGCATGCAAGAACTTTGGACATTACCTAAGGAAGATTTTGTTCAGAGTTCATTGTCTAGTTTAAATAGTAGGCCAATGATCGGTCCGGACATTTACCTCGCATACTGAAGGAAACTTAAATATAATGTACATAGTACTTTTTCTATGCCAAGGTATATAGTGGTGTTAGAGGACGGAAGGGATGGAAGGGATGGAAGGGACGGAAGGGATGGAAGGGATGGAAGGGATGGAAGGGATGGAAGGGATGGAAGGGATGGAAGGGATGGAAGGGATGGAAGGGATGGAAGGGATGGAAGGGATGGAAGGGATGGAAGGGATGGAAGGGATGGAAGGGGTGGAAGGGATGGAAGGGATGGAAGGGATGGAAGGGTTGGAAGGGGTGGAAGGGAATAGAAAACCAGCTGACCACTCCGATTGTCATACTCACACTCACAAAAGCTCAGTCAGGCATAAATACCACAGGACTGTGACTGGAAGCAGTGTCACCGGTAAAAGGTACCTGTATTTTGGTAGAAAGCGCCAATGCCTACGTCCAATGATGGTGGAATAAAGTCTGATGATGGAAGTACACATATACGCGATATTTCTAATTATTAGTACAGGCCTAAATATTACCATTGCGAATTGTGATTTCCATTAGGGAATCTAGGATAAATGGTTAAAGGACCTGATGATGCAAAGGAGAAACGAAGTGACGACGTAATTTAGAAGTTTGAATTTTAGATGTGTATAAGTCCCGTGTATAGAATTACTTCTAATGACGTTTGTAAGCGGCGGGGATAAAAGATTCGATAGAGATAGTTATAAAAAGTACCAGCACGTCCGCTTTGAAAGAATGAGCCAATGTAAAGTCGATTTTCTTCTCAATTCCATAAAACAGGTTATACGAGACCACCAAATAGATCTTGATACATAAACCTAATAAGTATCTAATAAAGACTAAAACTTTTGTATTCAAGAAGACTAAGAGTCCCCCGTCAAGCTAGTCGTCTATGTCTGCAAAGTGTGTTCCCAAGAGCCCGCCTAATGTTGCGAACTTTTGTAATATCTTTAACCGCCTCGCACTTCGGTGTAGCCTTATTAAGATAAGGTGCATCTACATATATACGAGTTTCAAGACTAATTCCTAAACATCTTGACAATAATACTCAGCCCAGAAGCGGTAGCCTAGTTGTGTTTCAAACCCCGCTCGTACCAATGAGCTTTTCGCAACTTAAGTACGGTATATTTATAATAACCACAGCCTTTTCGAAGAAGCAAAACGCCGTGAGGAAACCAAAGATAAAATTCTTAGGCGTATGTGAAGTCAACTAAATTGGCTTTAGCCTGGCTATTTTTGAATTCCACTTGGTAATACTAAATGTTTAAACATTGTAAATTAAGGTGATTTAAATATTTAATATGCGTTCATTATTGTACCATAGTATAAATTTATGTTTCATTCCAAAACTGCAATACTTAATGAGGAATTGTTATCCCCAGCAAAACCACATGAACGATAATTTCTACAAGGCGTTTGTTCCACTCGTTTTTATATTTTTTTCACGACAAGCCTTGATATATATACTTAGTTGAGTTGGTAAAATACTACTGCTTCGAAAAAGTTCATAGAAATTCCAGGAATATCATATCTAATGATATAACAAATGGTACATTACAGGGAAACCCAGCACAGTCTAAGAAACTAATAATTCAATGTAACAGATGTAGACAATGGAACTTGGTACAAAGGTACAACGGATACCTACAGCTGCATACAGGGGGCATGAAAATGTCATCAGGTTATCTATAAACATGCTGGCCTTCGATTAGCTATTCTCCCCACATTATACAGGCTCTGGGTATAAAGAGGGTGTTAAATAATTAATTCACAACGATTAACTGAGGCTTTCAGTGTACTGGCGAGCAGTTTAACGAAGTTTAGTCCATTAATCCATAATGGGATTGACGTTTGATGGACGGGCATGGGAATAGACTTCAAAGGTCTTTAGGAGCCCAAGATATGAAGTAGGTAAGTAGTATATATGATAGGAGATAAGAGGATTAATTAGTACCTACCCATCGCCGGAGACAAGAGCTGAGATTTTTTTATCAAAACTAGTTAAATGTGGTCAGCCATTTCTTTAACGATTACATCTCTTTCACAGTATGTACTAAATTTTAGTTGCTGAAGTTGCCAATAGATGGCGTTGCCAGAGAATACTAAATATTACCACGTAAAGAAGCGACACTCACCTCCCCCCGCCAGTATAACGTTGCTCGCAAAATAGTGCATGGCTGGTGGTACTGCCCGCCGTTCGGTTCGCGCCGCGCCGCCCATAGATATACAGTTACATGCTAGCGGCTGGAACCGAGAGGAATTTAGAAAAAGAAACGTTGACGTATACCGCTGTCCCTCACTCGATCGTCTATGTTCGCGCGCTGAGTGCAGTAGCCTTACAATAATTTACGCACAGATTGCGGAAAGGCTGGTGCGCCTGTAGTAGTAAGTAATTAAATCAGTTCGCTTGTATGGAGTGTCGAGGGTGTGGCCATAGAATACCTCATAATACTAGTGTGGCGTTGCATTGATCTGTCATTGTAAACTAACTGGGGAAAATATAAGGACATCGTCTATAGTCTGCGGTACATATTTTTTTAAACAATTTTATGGCATCGTTTCACAGTTTTTAGTATACTTTGACGTTTGATGATACAACCAGTGCCATCTGTATAGGTTTTTTAAACTATTTATTTTTTCAAGAGGTACTCGTACATACATACTCCTTGGACCTTATATCACGCTCCTCTTTTATTGGTTCTTATTATGCTTAAACGAAAGTCCTATTTATCGGTCAAAAGGTCCCAATAATAGGTCGTACCTTCGACAGAAAAGGATTTTATGAAATCCATATACTTGAATGTTTAAATACCAACCAATAATCACAGTCATATACTATCGTGACCGTTGTTAACAATTTATGAATATTGTAACACATAATCGTAGCGAGAATCACGGGAATGTTACAAATAACACAATCACAGCCATTATTCTAATGACGAACGCATTGAAAACGCATCAGTAGATCTATTTTAGATAGTCGTATAATAACATAAGAATTTTTACACGTTCGGACCTATTTTTAAGGCACACATATTATGTTCCACCTCTGAATTATGTTATTCCTCTTTCAGACAGTATGCGAAATGGTTAAGAGCAGTTTCGAATCAAACCCATTACAATTTTTTTTACATCTGAGTAGAGTAATTCTAGAAAATCATGACCTATGGTTGCCCTAACTACGCAAGCAAAGGACTTATAAATATATGAATAAACATTACCCATGTTTATACATCCTGAATCCAGAATAAAATCCTGAATAATAAAAATAATAGATATGAGTCTTTTCAAAGTTTTTGTACATCAACATGGCCACGAAACGGGCCGAAAAGGCCTTAAATAAGATTTATTACAAACATTAATTTTGTTATTCGAACTGACGTGATATTAAAGTATTTAAATATTATGTCAGACAAAACAATTAACTTCAGTAATTTGCGTAAATTAAAAACTTAAAGTTCAACAATATTTTATGTGCAATTTTCATGCAACGAACTTATAGACTAGGACTGTAATTATAGGTGTTAAAAAGTCAACAAAGCCGTTAATAATATGTTCTTTAGTTTTCCTGAAAAATCTCGTTTCAAAATCATTGTTCCTGGAATTTACATAATTTAATGACGGACGGATATATGGACAGACATAAAAGTAGCTTAGCTATAAGGGTATCCTTTTAACGGATCTCTAAACATCTAACACCCAATTCTTAACGTAGGCAGAAAATGGAAAACAAGTTCTGCTCGAGGGAAAATGATTTTTACTTAAATTTTCACGATTATAAGAAAAAACAGTTTAAGTTCTATAAATGCACCCTAATCGTTATTCAAGACTCAAATTAAAACATTTTTAACTTCAAACATTTAACCTACTTAGCGCATGCACCTCTTTCAAGATGGCGAAGTATGCTTCAAGAATATAACCTGCCTGAAAACTATGATACGTGATTTAAACTGTTTCTATTGACTTAATTTTCAATTGATGACTTAAACTATGATTCATTACCCTTAATTCACACAAAAACAGTTGACAATATAGACTTTAAAGGCTGATGTCTACGGATAGAGTAGTAATTGGGTTGACCTGTTTGTAAAGTTGTCTATTTCCTCACCTCGAGCCGACAATAGCTCAAAGATTTAAATACATTCAATGGTCCACATTCACCGGCTTATTAATCGCTACAAAATAAACTGTCGTAGCTCTACCCTTTTGAACTCTATGCCACCGTTTTCAGAGTTTCAAGGTAAGCTACTAATGTAGGCAGTCTTCAAGATTACATTTAAAGCAATTAGGAATTTAGGACAGGAAGAAAAAACATCAAAGTTTAAGTATAGTTTAAAGTTGAAGGTAATACAAATACACAGTAAGCATTTAAGACCTCTAAAAACCCAGGATCATCATCGTTTACCATACTCTGGCACAAATCAACGTAGTTAAGGCAGCCCCTGAACATTCTAACACTATCTTAGCACTTTACGTGTAGAAAATATAGGAAACGTAATAGGTGCACGAGTTAGAGGCATTAGCGAGCGGGGTCGTCGAACGGAGTCGGCGCCCGGGCCGGGAGGGGCGCCGGTTTCGGCGCGCGCTATCGATCGGATCGCATACCTTCCTGCGGCCGCAGCAAAGCATCCTCCGAGCGCGCGACTGTCCGCCCGGCGAAGACTTCAACCTGGTGAGTTTTCGCCACTGCATGGGTGCAGGTTAGCGCGGCGCGGGCGGGAGCGGCCGCGGGGCCCGCAGCTCGCGCATCGCGGCGCGGGCGGGCGGCTAGCGCGGGACGCGAGACGCGTGACGCGGCCGCAGCGCGCGAGACAACCTCGCGGAGTGCCCGCCGCGCGCCCGCGCCTGCGCCCTCGCGACACCACCCTCCTAACCCCCTTGGCCCCGTACTCCTCACGATTAATAATTCCGGCTACGCTGCCAGTGCGTATGTGGGTTAGTTTTTTGGCGATCGATGCGATTATTTGGTGCGAGCCGCTTCCGCTGGCCAGACCGCCACGGTGCACTGCACGCGGCCGGTGGCGGGCAGACGAACCTATTAATCGTCTTGTGATATCGCCGCCGGATCGGAAACAAGTTAGGGCGGTGCAGTATCGATACAGGGATATAAATAGATGAGCCGGTACAGCTGCGCTTTGGGTCACCATGTCAACCGTTTACTCTACCTACTCTATACTAGTAGCTTTTAGATATGCATAATAAAGTAACATACTTGGAACAGTAACATTACAACAAGATACTAATCCATACCATTTCAGGATCTCAGTTTTATGAACAGACATACCAACAGCTTATTTAACCCTGTAAGATAAGAGTTTAATCGGTCAGCCTCTGTAAATGCTCTAACTATAAAACTAGCAACGTTGGTCAAGCAGCTGTTGGGCGCAGGTCTACCCATTACTTTCGTTGGGTTATTACGGGTTGGTCACAGGGGAAGCTCTAGGGCGGTGCGAACGTTGCGACCGGATCGGGCGCGTCGTCGAGAGGGGGGCGAAAAAAATGCAACGACAGATGGTCTCTGTATATATTTTTTTCACAAATTAAAAGAGGAAGACGGGGGGGGGGGGGGGGGGGGCACAATGAGATCTTGTACAACCTGACAAGTTTCTAGAGCCGCCCATGTTGCATCATTGAAAAGTTTGCGCTGGTATAATGATTTCGATTTTCGTGTATAAATGTACCAAGTGTACTCATATGCAATAAATGATTTTGACTTTGACTTTGATTATATGTAGGTATTTAACTCAAAATTACTCACAGTAAAAAAAGCGAAGCACTTTAATAAGAGACGTATAGACAAAATTTCCAACAAAGACCTTAGAGGAAAAACAAAGCTTACCGATGTCTACAACACGCAAACAAGCTGAATACTTCAGTTTGCATGGGCTGGACATGTGATGCGACAGAGGGACAACAGATGGACGAGAGAGACAACGGAGTGATGCCCGCGCGACACCGCGCGCATCCGTGGGCGGCCGCGCGTGCGCTGGCGCACACAGCTGGAGGATTACGGCGGGGCCGGAGCACTCTGGACCCGCGCCACCACAGACAAACATACCTGGAAGCGGATGAGGGAGGTCTTCGCCCAGCAATGGGATCTCCTATAGTGTTAAACAGATACAAAAGACTGTAAAATATATGTTATGTAAAATGACTAGCATTAGAAATGACATGAAATAATGAATAATCGCATGTGTTTTATATAATTAATAACAATAGGACAAAATGATTAACATTGACGTCGATAAATATATTGAATTTGTAATATTAATAATCATTAACATGACTGTAATATTATACTTATAAACCATAGGAAAGCTTAAATAAATAAATAAATAATTTAAGTGTTTGTTAATGTGATAGTATTGTATGCTTGGTTTTTATTACAAAAATGCTGAGGGTTCGGAACGTCTTTCTGACGCGCGTACAGCAGTTATGTAAAGTAAAATTAATTGATACAGGACGTAAACGCAAAGCAAGCTAGCACTACAACATCTACACATCTACCTTTGATGCCATTTTTTCCCTGCATCGTATGGAATTACCAAAAAACAATATATACACAAATAAGATACATAATATCTCAAATGTATACGTTGTCGTTACAGCTAATTAGTGAAGCCAGAAGTCAAATACGTTTTAAGGGCGATAATAAGCCGACATGAGGTGCGGGCAGCGCCCCGTGACCGCACAAAGAGCCAGGCTAAACCACATGAGGGTGGGATGGAAACTTCCTGGAAACTCGCCCGTGAGATCACCCGCCCAGTAGGTAACCCTTTGAATTTACAAAAAGCAGCGTCTGTATGTATATTTACCAATTTGTCTGGAACCGCTCTGAATTGATTTTTTGACTAAAATTCTCCACTATTTCATAGCACCTATATCAACGACAAAAAGGAGCTGTGTACATAGTAACAGTTTGAGTAATTCGCGTCGTACATAAGTTTATTCATAGATACATACATACATAATGCTCACGCTTGGTCCCAGAGGGGTAGGCAGAGACGATGGATGAAGTTTATTCAGTCTCAATATTTTGCATATAATAGAGTTTTCAAGAGTTTAATCGAAGACTTTAATGTACTGAATTGTAACAATAAGGGTGACATGGTCATTATTATGTACAAAACCCTTTTAAACAATAAAATATATTTAAAAAAAACTGCATATTGGTAGGTTACCTACCTACCCAACTATTACAAGGAAAATCTAAAACGATAAAGTTCAAAAGCTTTTAACATATGTATATCGCAGTAGTAATTAGACACAATTGTTTAATTGAATTTGTAAGAATAGTACAAAAATAGAGCGGGAGCGGAAGCCGAAGCGGGAGCGGGAACGATATACAGCAATTCTTGCCTAACTATTAAAATATATAAGATATATAAATAATTATTTGATAATCGGTTATTTCATGATTACTTAATACTTATTAAATTTCAATTTTATTATAAAATAATGAAACAATGTGTTTATAGTTCACGCGAGCGGATCCGCGGGCATAGCTAGTTTTGTGTAAGAGCGGGCTTAGAAATCGTGAGATAGCAGGTTCATATCAAGGAGACGCGAGCGCAGCCGGGGTAAAGCTAGTGTTTATACCTTTCGGAGACCGGCAAATTAATGGGATTTTCAGGAACTTACGACCAGACGACCTTTTAGTGAATCGATAAAGGGATGTCACTCCTTTAGTTGTTTACAAGATGGTAGGTACCATTTACTATGGTCAGTAATATGCTAGACATAATGGCATGAGAGTTTCTAATTCCAACCGCTTGCGTCTCTCCGAAACTACTTTGAAATTAGCAATTCTACGAATAATGACGGATTCTGAAAGGCAGCGCTTCGATCTATACATACGGTGATTTTCTTACCCAGTGTGAATTAAAAAGTAAAGCTTTGTAGGCATGTAATTTATTTATTCACCTATTTTCTGAGTCGTAGCTTTAAGCATTTTCTTGTATATTTGCTCAAGTTTAATAGAAGGAGCTCACTCAACCGAGCCGCCGCCGCGCCGGCCGCCGCCTTTGTCAAATGTTCAGAAGAACCTGGTTAAAACTACTTAGTTTTCTTCGGCATTGTGTCAATATATAAATAGTATACCTACTTAACCGTATTACCTATTATAAGTGTATGGACTCCCAAATAAGTATATACTTCATCATCATCACCCGAAATACGTCCACTGCTGAACTCAAGACTCCCCACAGAATGACACTTTTAGTGGGGGTTCTATTGGGGGATTTGCCATAATCACCACGCTTGGCAGGCGGATTGGTATAATGTATGATCCTCATGTACACAGGTGAACACTGCTGCCTGTCCCTGGTGCAATCCCTCAGTAGCCTTGACGACACGCACGGTAAGATTGGCGGAGGCTCTATTCAAAACCGGGAACATACATACATACAAAATGCTCACACCTTGGTCCCAGATGGGTAGGCAGAGACGATGTATCGCCACTTTGCACAATCCAATGTCGCAAAGCGACTTTCCTTCGCCCGCTTTGTTGCTATTCGGGAACAACACGGCTAATAAGTATACTGAATCTCTAAATACGTACCTATGTACCTATTTGTCACTCAATATTATTTTAACAAACGTAACTATTTGACATGAACACAAAAATTATAATTTCGAGTTTAAGAACAGAAGCCATTGCCTCTAAACTTTAATAATGAAGTAGAAAAGTCTTTAGTATTTGATCCGAACCCATGCAGGTATTCGCTCCAACTAGCCATCGCGCGATAGCCTACTTGCGTTTTATTTTTTTAATACAAAATTACAATCGCTCACCAAAGTGAATTAGAAAACAATACAATTAGGTACCTACATAATAAGCCTTTTTGTGTTATGTTGACATTTCGGCACGGTACGCCGCCGATGAGACGGCGAAAGGAAAATAAAAATAATACCGCACCAAATTGCCCTAATCAACCACGCTATTTCGAAATTAAGGACTTGGGACGCCCAATGCTATGCAGATTTTCTTATTTCTCATACAAATTGTTTGTTTACGTAAAATTGTGTAGACAGAAATTCATACGAAGGTCAGAAATGTACTTATTAGATAAATACTTAGTTTATAGACGCCTTCAAATAGCATGGTTCACTGTGGGAGTGTATTTGGTTAGTTTTACAGTTACATATTAAGTATTAAAATTGCAGGCAGTTTTGAGGTCTGACAGGTACAAATCAGACTTCAACGACAACTATTTTGATTGATAAACCTTATGCTAATAGAACCAATACCTGTTCATTTTTACTATTATAACTACATCCTTGTTCCGTCTTAATAAGATTAGATTTATTAACCTTCACTAATAATATAAGTAGTGTAGAGCGAAGACACGCCTATCATGTCGACATTTCAGAGTTCGATACAATGTTGGTGTATCGACTGCTCACAGATACCATGAAACATCGCGAGGAAACTAGCGCATCTTAGACAATCAGCGTGGTATACTGTTGCACCAAGTCCTACGGAGAACCCAAAACCCCTACACGTGCGTGTCCCTCGGGTGGTGATAAAAGTGCAACCAAATTTAGTGGCCCTATCTGTCATTCCGGACATCACCGCCTATAAATAAATGCCAAACGATCTTAGTATTATTTATATACTAATTAGAATCTAAGCACCTACGACGTAAATCGTCTAAATGCACAATAACATAGTATTGGAAAATCCGTATCGTTATTTACTACGAAAACATAGTAGAGGTCAAGGCCTTATAAACTTGATGTTCTCATAATAATTATCATACACTCAGCTGCCACCACCCAGCAAGGATGAAGTTCTTGGCTTTTGTTTTGTTCGTTGTTTTTGTGAATCTGGCGCATTCACTGGGTGAGTACAATAGGGAGCTAATTATTATTTTTTGGAGAGGGTTTTGTAGAAATAAACGACCTATCTAGGACCTAGTTAAATAAACCAACAGGTTCAACTAGATTCATTTGTCGGCTTCCTTATCGAAGTTATTTTTACCCAACAGAATCATCATGGTCTCAGGTCGCTTGATCTTGTCAGCGTACTTTAATATAAGACCTATTCGTCTGGAATATGTAATCATTGAGGCTGTTCAGAGTTTCTTAGAAATACTGCAGCGACTCAGTCATCAAGTGTTGGTCGTCTGCGAGTCGAATGTAGTTATGTAATATACTTACAGTTTATACATATGCCCAGTCTGTTCCAGTTCAATGTTTTAAAGAATCTTCCAGTGCGCTGGTAATCAGCTTCGGGGATATGATATCCCCCTGTCTAACTCTCCCTTCGCAACTGGATCGACTTCGTCTGATGCTTTACAGACTTCCCTGCAGGGAAGTCTGTAAAGTATCAGCCCCAACCTGCGCTGATCATGATCATCTATCGTAGGTGATCATGTTGTCGGCGCTCGCACTAATAGGCATGTACATCAACCGTCGATAAGTTACGAACTACAATTTGACTCTGGCGCTTCGCTGGCCGCTTCCGAGGCACGCTCGCTACGATAACCTATCATTGTCGTCGCTGCGGTCTTCGCAACATGTTTCAAGCTTGCCGGCGATCCTAGTTTGACTGGACGTTACTACATATATACTGACAATTGACTGACTGATGTATTAAGGCACAGTTCAAACCGCTGCGTCTAGACATTTGAAATTTTGCATATAGGTTTCTCAAATGACGTTGGTCACCACTAAGAAATCATTTCTTGAAATTCCATGCGAAGTTGCGGGCACGGTTGGTACAGATGATTATATAAATTTTATAATAGCTGATGACGCAAGAGTGATGCGATAATCAAGTTATGTATTGCATATGCATATGACAATGATGCAGCATCAAGGTCAGTTATTTCTTTAATAGGAATGTGATATTGAGCATATATTTTTTTCAAATTATATTCATTGATATGTAAATGAATGACCAATGTTTGTCTCTCAGTCTCCAGCACGGACTCCTCTAGTGTTATAGGTAATTTTTATATAGTTTATTGTGGAATACAGGCAAAGCCAGGCAATAAAGCAATGTCAGTGTGATTCTGAATCATCATATCTGTGTCCACTCTTGGACATACCTAGATTATCCCTCACGATTTATGATCACTGATTGTGTTGACCATTGCGGTACTAAACTCGCACTAGTGGCGCTTCTGTATATTATTGTGTTATTCGATTTATTACGTGCTTAGTAGCGACAGCTTACAAGTATACATTGTGCGTGGATTTCCCCGCGAAAAATGACAGAATATTTTGCACCGGAATTAAACGCTATGATTTCTCCCCTTCAGGTCGAACCGGCGGCCTAGTGTTGCTCTAGGCCCAGTATAATCGTGAGCACTGCTTTTGTGCACATCTTCACACTATGCTCGTTTACCCGGTGACAGAACTCCAATGCAGAGTTGTGTACCAGACTCTTACCTATTTCTACCGCTAAACATCAATTCATGCTGTGTTCCGGTTTGAAGGGCAAGAGAGCAAGTGTACTTAGTTACAGGAGCACGAGGCATTCCAACCTCTTACTCAGGTTGACAACACACTTGTGGCCTTTGGATTGCTGCACAAAGTTATCTCATGGCTTCAGGTTAGCCCTTACACCAAGTGGGCTTACTGCTACTTCAATATGTAAAAAAATAGATAACAGGTACTCAAAAGAGAACGTAAAACCACTATGATTTTGATTTCAGCTCACCCTGATGGTCAGCCAATGATATTAAAGGACTGCCCACCCGGAGAACATAACCCAGGAGCCGATTGTGGCCTGGAGCCGACATGCGCGCCGAGGAGCTCTCACTTCATCCCCAAACACATCTGCGACTGCTGGTGCCTACCAGGCACCTATAGGAACACCGATACGAACACATGCGTCGCTAGATGTTAACTTTATTTGATTTCTGGTACCTTTAGGTGCATACTCGTAATATACTTAGAAGACAACAATTAGCAAATAGAGGTATAATTTTATACATCTGATCATTCATCATGATTCTTTATTCATCTCTATAAAACAACCATCAGATCTCACCCAAATCATTCCATGGTGAGGATACAAACAAAATAACACTGAATGTACGAAAAATACCATATGGGTCGATTTCTGGCTCGTAAATGCATAAACTAAGGGATTCCCAATTTTATAGGGTTTAACGTTATTCGAGTATTGATGGAGGAGTTTCAAAATGTCTAAGATACCTGATGAAACACTTCTAACTCTATAGTCTGCTGTAAATAGCTTCTTTTAAATCGATATGTATATCTATAGTACTGAATTACCCACATCAGGTCTTAACCAAGTCGGTTCCTGGCGGAGAACCAAACCTTATAAATTACCTAAACTCGTTTCTTGCACTTAAAATATTGTCTAAAACATTTTCTGTTATTTTGTTTTAAGACAAAAGATATTTGAGTATAATTGATTCTGAAGTTTATAGCTGGGCAGATAGACTAAATCGACTAGTCTTAGTTGTCTTATAAATAAAATCGTAAACTTCGCGTGTCTGTACATTGAAGATATTTATAAAAAAAAGAATTGGGGGGTCTAAGGTTAAGCAACAGAACACATTTCGATCATTTTTGAAATTTTTGTCTGTTTGTCTGTTTGTCTGTTTGTCTGTTTGTCTGTGAGTTTGTGCACGCATCACTTAAAAACTACTGAACGGATTTTGATGGACTTTTCACAAAAACATGGTGCTTAACTTAACTTAACATTTAGTCTTTATTTCATCGCAATCGGCTAACTCAATCAAAAGTTATAGACATTTTTAGTTTTCAAATACATTAGTTAGGTAAGGTTATTATGCAATATATTGCTTAAAGTAGTATTTCCGTACCTACTATTCAGATTGCGATGAGTTTGGATTACATTTGGAGCTGCGAGTAGGAATTGGAGTTGGAGTGGGAGTGGGAGTGGGAGTGGGAGTGGGAGTGGGAGTGGGAGTGAGAGTGGGCGTGGGCGTGGGGGGTGGGATTGAGAGCGGAAGCGGAAGCGGTAGCGGTAGCGGGAGCATAACCGGAGATGGACTGGAGCGGGAGCGGGAGCCCGTACCAGTGTAATTTGAGTGTTTGAAAATTCGCATAACTTTTGACTGAGTTACCCGATTACGATGAATTTGTGGTATACGTATGCAACAAAGTAATGTTGGTCGGAATTTTTTAGATTTGTTACGAGGACTACATTTGGAGAGACGAGGGAAAGAGGTTTGAGGGGAGGGTTGAGGGGAGAGCTGAGGGGAGGGTTGAGAGGAGTGTAGAGGGGAGGGTTGAGGGGAGGGTTGAGGGGAGTGTTGAGGGGAGGGTTGAGGGGAGGGTTGAGGGGGGGAGGGTTGAGGGGAGGGTTGAGGGGAGGGTTGAGGGGAGAGTTGAGGAACTGGAACTGGACCTGGACCTGGACCTGGACCTGGACCTGGACCTGGACCTGGACCTGGACCTGGACCTGGACCTGGACCTGGACCTGGACCTTGACCTGGACCTGGACCTGGATATGGACCTTAACCTGGACCTGGACCTGAACCTGGACCTGGATTTGAAGTCTGATTGGAAGTGGGATAGGGAGCGGAAGTGGGAATGGGAGCGGATCGTGTAGTCCACGCGAGCGGAGCCGCGGGCACAGCTAGTTAATCATAAAATTAATAACAAACGAATTAACCACAAGAGGTTCAGTTGTACTTGATAAGCACCGAACAAAGTTGTAAAATAAAAATTGAAATCTTGTAAATTGACCAATTAAATGGTCGTTACGTTGGTTTATCTTGATTTGAATTAATTGAGTTTTTATAGTAAAGCTAAAAAACAGTAGATTGTGTTATGATTATAATTCTTAGAACTAAACCAGGACTCGGAGAATACATAAATTATAATAATACATTAAAAACTATATAACTTATTTATATTTCTTTTATTAACCTGCGAAAAATAAATATTATGAAAATCATCATCATATCAGCCCTTACACGTCCACGGCCGGCCATAGGTCTTCCCGAATGCACGCCAGCACACTCGGTCCTCCGCCTTCCGCAACCAGCCGCTTCCGGCTACCCTCTTCATGTCGTCGGTCCATCTGGCGGCGGGGCATCCCACCCTGCGGGTACCGATACACAGATGTAGCCCGCCTACGGCCACTGCAACTTGCTAATCCTTTGTCTCACTTGGTACTTTAGGTATAAAAATATACCTACTCGGCACAAAGGCAAATCGCGTACAACTGTCAATGTTGCGTTATTTAGCGGTTCAGCGTAACACTGACTTTCTTACATGCGAGTAGAATTCAATTTGGCTTGCATTGTTGTAGGTACGTTTATAAGAAACTGAACAAGTTTTCTTAGGGCCTTCTGAATTTTTACTATTCCTTATTTTGTGGTCTAGTTAAGCGCAAACCCATCAACATTAAAAAAAAACTCGTCGCAATGTCTTTCGGTTTTCTATAGGTTACATTTTGGGCAGTGTGCCCAGGAATTACACGATTTGATTCCCCCATCCCCCTTCCATCACGGGACTACCAGGTGTGGTGAGGGACTTCATCCTTATGTAGTAGACATACCACACTCTCGCATGAAGCGTTATGCTTGGTTTCCTTGTTCATAATGCGAACTGCTAAGGAATGAAACTCCCTGCCAGCTTGGGTATTTCCGGACAAGTATAATTTTGATATTTTTAAAGGAAGAGTGAATAGGCATCTTCTGGGTAAGCGCGCTCCACCTTAGGCCTCATCATCACTTACCATCAGGTGAGATTGAGGTCAAGCGCAAACCCATCAACAATAAATAAAATCTGCAAAGTTAAGGTATTTTATGAACTTCTCTTTGCAGTTGGTGTTTCTCTGCTGTTGTGTTCTGCTATTTGAATAGGGACCTACTCGTATTTTGTTCATTAGGCACAAGGTTGTTTTTGTTAGATACTGGGCATTGTAGGAACTTAGTTGGGTTGGACCCTGGAAATTTAATGTCGACTAAGTTCAAAATCCTATAATTAAACCCACAGCTGGACTAGGCTTCTCCTAAGTCCTGATAGTGCTTACACCACCCTGAGGTGGCGGGTTTGTGATCTCAGTATCTAACCTAGTAATATTATATTTGATATTATCATCAGCCTGAAAGAGTCCAATGTTGGACATAGGCCTCTCCTAAGGTACGCCACTACGCTCATCCAGTCACTGCCAGCCGCAGATCGTCGCTCCATCAACCAGGGTGCGTCGACCACTAAGCTTGCCCAGTGTCGCGGTCTCCTCTCGAGAACTCGTTTACCATAGTGGTAATCGGGTTTCCGACAGATATGACCAAACCACTGCCACTTTAACATACCAACTTGATATCAATAAAGTTTAATGCATAGATAATGCTATGTAATGTCCATCATCACCATTACAGGAGAACTGAATTAATACTGTATACATTCAAAACAATTTAATAGCACATAAAGTCGATTTTAACCATTGAAGATAGTAAATTTTACCTAAGAGATTTTAACTGGACTTTTTTTTACTGGAAGAGAAGTCTGCTTTTGTACACAACTTTACCCTTTTGTTTATTTTTGTTGTTGTATAATAAAGTGTTTACATACATACATACTTTATTTTTAATGATAAGAATAACTGCATGTAAAGATTTAAAATAAAATAAAAATTGATTTAGATTTGGTTAAAAAATGCTATTATGAATGCAGTTCGCAACTTACCCACTATATTTTATGTCCACTATGGGTGCATCAACTGCAACTCGTGATTGTGTGATTTTTGATAATCTGTAAGCTAAGTGACATGATACTTTTGTAGCAACCAGAATGCCATTTGAATTTATCAACTACAAGAAAAATCGGAAGAAAGCTAAACTAAAAGGAATACCAGTCAGTTTAATAAAAAAAATAGACATATTTGTCAAGCAAATGTATTTTAAACAAATTAAAAAAATTGCAGATCCAGTGCTAATCTTATAAATAAAATCGTAAACATCGCGTGTCTGTACATTGAAGATATTTGCAAAAGAAAAATTGAGGGGTCTAAGGATAAGTAATAGAACACATTTCAATCATTTTTGGAATTTTTGTCTGTTTGTCTGTTTGTCTGTTTGTCTGTGAGTTTGTGCACGCATCACTTAAAAACTACTGATCGGACTTTGATGGACTTTTCACAGAAACATGGGGCTTAATTTGGTGTAACATATAGGCTTTATTTCATTGAAATCGGTGCAGTCAATCAAAAGTTATGCGAATTTATAGTTTCCGAAGACTCGCATACGCTGCGAGGAGTGTAGGGTGTAAATGCTCGATTGAATTCGTGAGCGGTAGCGGGAGCGGGTATCGTACCAACGTAATGTGAGATTTTGAAAACTATAAATTCGCATAACTTTTGATTGAGTTAGTCGATTACGATGAAAAATCTGGAGCTGGAGCTGGATCTGGATCTGGAGCTAGATCTGGAGCAGGACCTGGACCTTGACCTTGACCTGGACCTGGGCCTGGACCTGGACCTGGACCTGGACCTGGACCTGGACCTGGACCTGGACCTGGACCTGGACCTGGACCTGGACCTGGACCTGGACCTGGACCTGGACCTGGACCTGGACCTGGACCTGGAGCGGGAGCGGGAGCGGAAGCGGGATTGAGAGTGAGATTGAGAGTCTGAGTGGAGGTGGGATAGGAATCGGAAGTGGGAATGGGAGCAGATCCTGTAGTCCACGCGAGCGGAGCCGCGGGCACAGCTAGTATAAAATATTACTGCTCAATTTCCTAGCACCGTCCTCCTCTTGGAGTCAAAAGTCTAAAATTCTATCTTGAGAACCCTAGTATGTGCTCCATGGCTTATATGTGAATACCTTAACATACCATCAATTAAAGAAGAAGTCAAGGATCGGAACAAGAGTTACAATGAGTGTCTTGCAGATCATCCAAACTAGCTGGCTGCTGAACTGAACTCAACCAGCAGCCTCCACAGGCTCAAGTGCAAGCCCCTCCTAAACTGTAATAGTAAACCCATGAAGAGAGCTGCATTACAGAATGCAGCACCTACATACCCACTTCCTTAGCATCCACCTAATAAAGGTCGCAATGTGTATATCATACATACATATAATTGCCAACTTTAAAGCTGCGCCACTGTATGAAATAAATAAAAGATGGTAAGTAAATGTTTTTTTTTAATTAATAAGATGGACAAATTTTCCTTGAGTTGTATATTTATTCAAAGGTAAATTAATTATTTATGATTTACTAGAATATAAAAATTATTAGAATGTCATTGAAATACATAAATAATATAACTTTTAAATAATACAAATATACAATCAAAGTAATTAAATTCAAGACAAATTAAACATAGTAATATTTAATTCAATTCAAAAAGGTAATGATTCCTGAAATGGAAAAAACAAATGTAAACTTACTTAATAACATGGTAGGCTTAAAATTATTTGGTATCATCAGTTTGCCTCCTAAGTTGTTCCCAAGGATCCCGGAGCATTGATGGATGCAAGTAAGCATCAATATTCCACTTCTCTTGACCATTGCTACTGTTGCCCACACTCTGTAAATAGAGGCAAATCTTTAACAAAATTAAAGGATCAATACATTGAACCCTAATTTAAGCCTATCCCACACTGCCTTAGAACTCTTATGACAGACTTCATCATCAGCCGAAATACATCCACTGTTGAACATAAGCCTCCCCAATAGAATGCCACTTTTGGTGGGCTGTCCACTGGGGGATTTCTATAATTACCACACATGGCAGGCGAATTGGTAATCACAGTAATGATCTTAATACACAGCACAGATAAACAGTGCTGCCCATCCATGGTGGAATCCCTTAGTCGCCTTGGGAAGGGAAGATTTAGGGTGAGCTAAAAGCAGCTTCCTCATTGCAGGAGGCTACAGTCACCCATGAATGCCTCAATTTATGTAAATATTAATAAAATAATTTTTAAAAAATCAGCATATGAGCATACGCCTTCCGCTGCTGGACATATGCCTTCCTAATAAATGCCACCATACTGGGCCCTCCGCACCCAAACACTGTTCCTTGCAACAGCAACACATGTGTAATTTCACTGATGGTTGTCAACTTACATAGGAAAGAGATCTATACAATTAAAAGAAATCTACTGGGAATATTGGAATTTATTTAAAACCATTAAAACATTCCTTTTAAAAGACAGGCTGTAGGTAGTTCCCTGAAATTGAATTGACTTAACGTTTTAAATTTAGTTTGCATACCCCATAGCTGCTATTCCTTGAAGAGTTATTTCCCCATCTATTGTTGAAACCTCGTCTGGGACCAGATTGATTTCTGCTACGGTTCTGATACTGGTTCTGGTTTTGGCTGGTGTTTTGATACTGGTTCTGAATGTGACTGTTGTTATGATACTGGTTATGGTGACCCCTGCGATCGTTCTGCCCTTGCCATCTTACTTGAACTGGTGTGCTTTGGTTTAGGGGTATAAAATCATCAGACATTATATGAAATCTTATAAAATGTCACTCTTGTAATGTAAAATCACACTTAATGTAAGCAAACATGAGTTCAGTCTCGACTTTCACTGAGCATAATAATTCAGAATCACTATCACATTTGTTTGACTTGATATTTATCCATCCTCTTTGTTTATGTTACTACCGTTATACTGCACAAATTAGATAGAGTATGTCCAAGGAGTTATACTGAGGCTGGCGCAACTCAGTAAACTAGTAAAAAACCGATGTATGAAACGAACCAAGCTTTTAATGGCAGCCTAATCTGTCCAAATCAAGAGTTTTTTTTTTAATATAGTGTTTTACGGCTTTGGATGCGAAGTCCTTTTGAGCCAGTCTTAGATTTCCACTTCATTCATTGTTTTTACACATTTTATTTACTACCCATTTAAATCTTTGTATTAGTTGGAAGGTCCATAAAAAAGTCATAGTTTTTCGACAGTATTAATAATAAACTTGTAAAGGGGTCTAAAGAATTTTGGATGGGACAAAAGCTCATGTAGGTGTAATCAAAAGTAATGAAACCAGTGTTGCCAGATGCATTCAACCTTTTATCTGTGTAGAAACTGCTTAAATCTGTATAAAATCTGTATGCTATTTTAACTTGAAATATGTATGGTCAAAAGAACCAAAACAGAATAATTATACTCACTTACCTTGTGCAATCAAGTTAGTTCTGCTTCTTTTTAAAAACAGGGGTTTTGATTATCATACTTTAAATAAATAATACAAATTAATTAAAATTTACGTATTATTTAAGTACCTATGTACTTATAAATTTTTAAAACAATTAAATTATACAACAATTCTAAACATAGCAAATCAAAACTTAAACATTCGCAACGGACGAACGAATAATTACAAAGTTACAAATGCATCACGAGAGCGTGTTTATTACTTTGTATCGGATTTAACTAACAAAGAAACATGTGAGTTAGTTGAGCTACAGTGTCAAGTATGTGAAATTAAAACAAAATGATAAAGTTCAATCATATAACGTGAATATATGGTTTAAAAATATTACGGATAAATAGCCTAAAAAAATTATGGCAAATGTAAATGTTACCCTAACAATCGATGCAGGAAAAAAGTACAGGTTGTAATTTGTACAGACTTTAGTCGGTTCGATTTCCGGGTGTGGCAAGCGAATTTTCGAAAAACTTTGAATGCAGTTTTCTTTCTTTTCAAAAATAAAGGAATGTTTTAAAAACAATTTTGGATTTCAGTGCACTTCCTGATTTAGACGGATTAGGCCGACCGCATATTATAAGAATTTTTCTGTCAGAAAATTTCCGACGCACTATGTTCATACATTTTATATTAGACCCCGCATACTATCAGAATTCTGACGTGTCTGACGTCCGCTTCTGTTGCGTCTCGGATGCATCCGATTGGACGTCAGAATTTTTCGGATTCGAAATTCGGAGGGCGCACTCTCTATACATTTTGTACTAGACCCCGCACACCTATCAGAAATTCCCATCAGATGTCGAGTGAAGATTTTATTACCGAAGTTGAAAAATACTCTTGTATTTGGAATCTACCATAACAAAATTATTCGAGACTTGGCATGTGAAGAAGTCTGCCAAAATGTCTTGCAATCTTCTGCAATTAAGTGGATGAATCCAGTATCGACGTTTTATTTTCCTTTTTTTTAACCAAGTTTATTAACCAAGTAGAACAATAACGCTAATAAAAGTAACTGACCGTCGTGCATTTTGTTTCTTTTTCTTACTCTTTGTTAACCCAAGACTATTCCAACTATGCTGCCGGCCAGCCGCGAACTAAACTCAGACTCGTCGGGTGGAAGTTTCTGATAGGTGTGCGGGGTGGTTCCGGCGGGCGACCGAAATTTTCTGACAAAAATTCTTATAATTGCGGTCGGCCTTAGGCCGCCATTATAAACTCTGTCCGTTTCATAAATCGGTATTCATTACTGAGTTGCGCCAGCCTGGTTATATCCTCTTTGCTGCTATTAGTTTTAGACACAAAGGAATAGGCTATAGACTTTTTTTTTGGTTGATTCGTCCTTCGGACAGGCAAAGGTCATAGACTTAGTAATTGACTTCCTAAATTTATAGAGTAGGAAGGAGTAGGTCTCAGACTAAAAACCAAACTAAATACTAAGGAGTAGGCAGTGTCTGAAAGAGACAAATCTGCGTATTTCCAAAAAGCAATTTTTTACCGCTTTAATGGATGAATGCAAAGAGGATGTAAGTTTAGAAGAATCATGCGTTGAGGGTCTATGGTAATCGAGTATTACCAGAAATACGGATTTCTCCGCATTTCTACGGATTTTCATTATTCTTTAGCCCGGCAGCATATTATAAGAATTTTTCTTTCACAAAATTTGTAACGCCCGCCGGACGCACTCTGCTCATATATTTTGTTGTAGACCCCGCATAATTCTGACGTATCTGACGTCCGCTTCTGATGAGTTTCGGATGCCGCCAAAATTATTAAATGACGGCAAAAATGTTTCTGATCAGAAATTCTGAGGGTGAACTCTATACATTTTGTACTAGACTATCAGAAATTCTCATCAGATATCGAGCGGACGCCGTGGGGGACGCACGCGTTCACTCTGTACGGCAAGACAAGATGGCAATCTTCTGCAATTATGTGGATGAACCCTGTATCGACGTTTTATTTCCCTTTGTTTTAACAAAGTTTTTAACAAACAATAACGTTAATAAAAGTTACTGATCGTCGTCCATTTTGTTTCTTTTTCTTACTCTTTGTTAACCCAAGACTATTTCAACCATTCTACCCGCCAGCCGCGAACTAAACTCAGACTCGCCGTAAGGATGTTTCTGATAGGTGTGCGGTGTGGTACCGGCAGGCGTCAGAAATTTATACGAAACGTAATTGAATTGCACGGCACTCACAACGAAGATAATATAGAATATAGCAAGGAGTTACTGATAAATAAACTCGGTCGGTCACCCCTGGCCCTGGGTCTCCCGGTCGGCTATATTAAACTAATATGAATCACAATCTGATAAACTACTACTGAGATTCAATTGAATTACTCTTTATTGCACGTAAAAAATAAAAAGATACAATAATAAAGTAACTTACATAATATGTACATGTAGGCGGTCTTATCGCTGAGAGCGATTAAAGAGATTCTGAAGTAAGTTTCAAAATCAGTTTTATTTTCAGCCCAATCTCCTTATTTTCTCTTGGAAACTATATTGATTTCGCCATATTTTGGATCTTTCCAGCTAGGACTCTATTTTTTATAACTACCATCCACTTCACTTACACCATGCAGCCGGAAAGTATTTTTAGTAGAGATGAAACGGATTTGTGGTTTGGCCGCATACCGGATAATGGATACCCGCCAGCCTCTGGGCCGGATATCCAGCCACCGGATATCATACAATTCAAAATTTAAGTTGTAGAACATTACTTCTACAACTTCTACATTCACTTCAAGCGATTTCGAGAAAATCGAAGTTTGCATTTTAATAGTATTACCGTAAAATAGTAGATACGCTAAGATAATCTAGAACAGGCAAAATTTGATCAAAGTCGTTAGAAAACTTTTTCACAGATACCTTTAAATTGAGAGACAGCGGGAAACCACTAAGAATGTTCGGATAGATAAGTTATCATACAAGTCTTTAAGTTCAAAATTTGATGTTAACCAGACCCAGACCGACGGTTCGATGGACTGACGATGGACGTTCATTTTATTGACATGTACCTAGCGATATAAAACACATTTTATACGGCAATACCTTTCTAGCTACGCTCGACAGTAAAAACAGTTTAATAATTAGTTACGCGGTTTGAATTTTGTTTTCCCTTTATGTATAAAGCAATTTTATTTAAAATCCGGTATCCACCGGATATTGGGCTACTATCCGGTATCCGGCCGGATAGTAAAACTAGGCCGGATAGGCCGGATACCGGATAGTTACCAATTGCATATAGCGGTCAACTAACCCCGTCGCACTTTACCTCTAATGATCTCGCTTGACATAGTTGAATATATTTTAGGTACTTGGAATCTCAGGCTTGGAATCTTAATAAACCAAAAACACATCATAAAAACCTCAGACTACAATGAGGCATGCGGTGACGTGTCCTTATCGTAGGTATCAATTTGGTTACCATAGAATATCATTACGTACAGTAAGTAGGTCATACACATAATTAATTACACACACACACAGTCTTAAATGGACCTATCGTCCCAGGCTTAACTTTCATGCAACTTTAATATACACCAAAAAAGATGTTACGTAAATAAAAGGTTATTTTTGATAAGTGGTTATATGGTAACATTATTTAGAACTGACTGGGACTGACTTCAAAATACTCTTATCCAGAGCCGTATAAAAACATAACATAATTCATATATATTGTCAATGGACAAAGTTTGCTTGTCAATACGTCTCTATCCCCGATTTTACTATTTTTCTGGCTTTAAAATTCCATTACAATGATTCAGTGAACTTTTAGCGCAAATTGGTGCAGGTCGATGTCCTCACATGGCCACAAGATGTGGATTCCCTCGAAATCCACTAAATTGGCCGTCGGTAAGTTGACATTTTCATTCAATCAGTATCGCAATACATCCTGCCTGAGAAGAGCGGAAATGTAATTACATGTTGTGAATTTTGAATAGCTAGGCTGCCGCCCGCGGCGATGCCCGTGGGATCCTCGTTGACCCTTGAATTGAAGTCTCAACGTTGGAAAAATGCCTCAACTCGAACCTGTAGTACTGTATTTTTTTGTTCACAAAGTTTTTTTTCTGAGCTGAAATAAGAATAGTTTTAAAAAAATATTGCTGTTAAAAAACAGGCATGTTCACTCAATAATTGGATTTTTTGCAGATACTATTTCGTTGAGTTAAGAAAATGAGATAGTAGGTATATCGACCACTGTCTAAAGTAGACATAATAATTATCTTATCTCTAAACCCCTATCTGCCAATGTGACTCAGTAATACATAACTTTCTTCTAGGAGCTAAATGAGACAACAGAATTGCTTACTCCACTAGAGCACTGCCAATATAGATGTTTATGCCAGCTCTACAATTTATTTGTTTTAAAATGCAATGCAACTGTTGAATTAATGTAGCTGAAAATATAACTTGGAACTTAAAACTCTCATATAATATATAAAACTGTAAACTATACATTGAATTTAATTAATTTGGGGGATGAAGGATTTTTATTTCTTTTTAATTATATAGTTACTGGAGACAAATGGTTTATTAAAAGAAACAGAGATGAAAAATATATGCATTTTGTTACATACTAGTACTATAAGTAAATATATATATTTTTAATATACACCTTTTCTATGGTTCTGTAGCCAAATGGAGCCCCTTTAATTCCGTCATGCTAAAAATCACTATCAAAAAATGTTACCATCTCTTGAATGCATCTCTCTTTTTTACTGTATGAGAGTAAAAAAGGTGGAATTAAAAAAAAAACATAATAAATACGATTTTATTAAACCTCAGACAAACTCAGGCAAACTAAAATTAATTAATAATTACTAACATAGGAAGGCATCAAGTTGAATTTATTTTTGCAGAACATGGCTGTAATTTGATACATGAGATTCCTGACAAAGCAATAATTTTGTATATTTTAAACACCTAAAATAAAACAATATCAATATGTATGCACAATAACTTACTGCAGTCATCTTTAGCTACAGTAAATAAGGACAGGATCAAATCACAATATTATAAACATAAATTTATCTATTACACAATGCTTAAAAATAAGCATATATATTTTCTGTTGCTAGGTTAAAGCACAATAAATTGTTTTGGTTCAAAATACCCATTTCCCACAAACACAGGGATTACAGATCCAATCCAAGGTTTCGATGAACAGTGTTGCCATTAAAAGTTATTTTCCATTACTTCAAGGAGCTGGGATAGTTGGAATGACCGCCCAGAGGAAATTGCACAAAACTCCAACTTTCGTAATAAATGTGATGTGTATATTATTGTCATTTATGCGCAGAATATCATGTCACATGCCGTCATGTCGCAAATGGCAACTTAGCTGGGGTTTCTTAAGGGTAATGTGGGGGGGGGGGGGAATACCTTGGAGATACACAAAATAATAGAAAAGAGAATTTATTCATCAACATTATTAAGTACTAGCTGTGCCCACTACTCTGCTCGCGTGAACTGCAGAATCGCTCCCATTTCCTTTCTCCATTCCACTCCCACCCAGACTCAATCTCCCACTCTTGATCCCAATCCCACTCACACACCCAAATGTAGTTAGTACTAATATCATCATAATCTGAATGCCGAGCATATTATATTTTGTTATAGATATTAGAGCATATTACACCTTCCCCCTTCCTTCACCCCCTTCTCGACCACTCACCCACCACTTTACTTATCCCTCCCTTTTCTTCTCCCCCTACTTTCCCACTACACTTTTTTGCTCTCCTTGATTGACTGGGCCCATTGTAATGAAATAAAGCCTATATGTTACACTGAATTAAGCACTGTTTCTGTGACAAGTGCAGCAAAATCGGTTCAGTAGTTTTTGAGTGATGTGTGCAAACAGATAAACAGACAAACACAAAAATGATCGTATTGAGTTCTATTACTTATCCTTAGATCCTCCAATTTATTTTTTTGCAAATATCTTGAATGTACAGACAACAATTAAGTATTTATAACTATTCTACAGTGAGATGAATTAGTTGCTGCCTCAGGGAAGCATTGTTTTTCAGGCATTGAGGTTACTTGTGCTGGGAGAATCTTTAAAGCATCTTGAGAAGACTTTGGAAGGGTACTGCCATAGTAGCCCCAGGCAGTTGTCATTTTTGAAGAAAACTACCCTATCGTAACCACAAGTTTTCCTCAGGATACCTATCTCACCATATAATTTTGCGACCTTATGGCATTTTACGAACGTGATATTGGTTTTTATTTGTTACGAAACTATTAAAATACCTTACCGAACCCAATAGTTGTATTCACTCACTGCAAACAAATTAGGGACAGATTTTTGTAAATATTTATAACGTTCAACCCCTCATAGTTTACTTACGTTAATTTCATATTGTTTCAGCCGTTTTTAATTGGAAGGGAGATGTCCGGTCAGGACTTCCTCTGGAAATTGGAGAGACTGTCCAAATACTGGAAGAAAACGGAGGTAGGTATTTTTGAAATATTTTGTGTCAATGTCCACGATTGGATGCTTATGCCGGAATATACGCGCACTCTTCAGACATCTGTCATCAGCATCACATACAATAAGTGCTGGTGCCGGTTGTTGGTCTGGGGTATTTATGACTTTAAAGATAGTTTACCAATTACAACCAGTCTTTCAGGTCAGATCAAACTTCTTAGTAAGCAAGCACATCTGTAATTTCATTAAGAAATGCTGCTCAAATTTTTAATCAAAGCGCGAATGTCTAAAATGTACTATTATTATTAAAAACATAAATTTTATTTCTGCAGGCTGGTACCGTGGCTTCAGCACAAAGAACCGATCAGCGTGGGGCATATTCCCCGGTAGCGTGGTATCCATCCGACCCTGCACTGTCAAGGGCTCAGGCGCAACGGCGATTGCTGAATTGAAGGATGACCCGTTGGTTCGTGAGATAGCCTGTGTGCTCAGAGAATGGGCGCGACTGTGGAAAAAGCTCTATGTGGTTGGTACTACTCTTTTTTTTTATAACCGTGGCAGTGGCTGCACTCACTCCACAAACGTGGGAGTATTGTCCAATTTCTCTGGCCCGTCGGCATATTAACTGCTTTACATAAGAGAGAAGAGGGTTTTCGTCTAACGGCAACGCTTTACTATTGAACATGTTACCGTCGATATACAAAAAAAGTGTGTGTGTGTGTGTTTTTTTTTATAATCTTTATTATTTATAGACGGTTTGTTCTGCTGTGTGTGTTGGAGACAATGTGCGGTTTCCGACAAATTAAACTCGCTTAAAAAAAACCGGAAATCGAAATTAATTTGCCATGACATTTAGGCAATTTTATATATACATCACACATTTCAACTCGATCTGTCCAGTAGTTATCCGGCGGACCATTGATGGAATGCTAAAAACGAGACAGGTCACTTTTAACACCACTTATTTTTCCGCTAGTCATAAAAGTTCTTATGATTTTTATTTTTCATCCCATGCTATTCGACTCTTCAGTTTCTTGCTACGAATATTCGGAAGAATATTTGCAGATACCTAAACGTACATTATTTTAATTTGGCGTGACTTTAGTGCAAATGTATAGTTCAAAGATTGACTACTTTGAATTGCAAATTAAGTAGCTTTGTCTTTTTGTTTAGTTTCTTGACTAACTTGTGTTTATGTATGACTCATGCTTTGCTTATAATAATATGTTATATAGAACGTTTTTAAAGACCTAATTGGCACCATCGACTTACATTTTAAACTAGACATTCAATTCTGATCAAAATCTAAATGTCAAAAGTTATGCATGTGTCTGCAATATAACAGTAATCACAATCACATTAATAAATGTCTTTGCTGTTTAATTTCCAATTTCGTAGGTAATTTGGAAGAAATCGCTGAAGGCCGTAATTGTTTTTATGTATATTTGGTTCACAGTAAAGAATATATGAATTGAATACTGAACAATAAATACATTTTGAAGGCGTTCCCGGGCGTATGACGTCTTCAAAATGTATTCATTGTTTAGTATTCAATTGATATATTCTGTCAGGCCACCCTGACAGAGCGCAAATGAGCTCGCAACTAGTATTGTGAGCTCATTTGCGTTGCCGTTTTTTCACTGCAGATTAGAAATCTAGTTGCTATTGATTGGCATTGTGTCGTTAATTATTTAAAAATAGATGATCGAACTCTTTTTTACATAATTATGTATATAATTCGTTCACTTGTATGTCGATAGCTACTAAATATATTTCATGTAGTTTTTTATTTTTCACTTTTCTATTACAGTCTATCGTGGATTATTTTAGTGTAATTAATTATTATTAAACTTCGACAAAACGTGGCCGAAGACTTTTGTGGATCTAAAAACGTATCTCGGGCACAGACGCGAACAAACCCTTGTATTTCACTAAAAATCTAAATAATCAGCAAATAACTTTCAAGACTAACGGAAGTGAAGTGGATTTTTGTGGTATTTACTCATTTCTATAAACCTACCTTGTATGGATTTCCGCACACCTGTCACTTGCCAGTAGAGAACTATACAAGGCATGTGTCATAATTACTCAGCTTGACACCTGTATTAGTATCTCTTAGAAACCTTTATTGAAATTAGCTCTTATTAGAAGGTTGATGTCAGCCATTTAAACTGAGTTTTAGTTTTCAACTGAAATAATATTAAGATAGATAGATGAATTCTTTATTGCACATAGATAAAAAATAACAGGTTAGGTCTGATACGAGATAGCCACACGAAATAGGATTCTCATCTTAATCTTTTCGAAAGGCAGCCGGGAAGAGATCGCTTTAAGCTATAAGGGCGTCTTTATACACTTTCCTTAAGTACAGACTTATGAAAAGTGTATAAAGGCGGCCTTATAGCTTAAAGCGATCTCTTCCCGGCAGCCTTTCGAAAAGATTAAGATGAGAATCCTATCTCGTATGGCTATATTATTAGCCGAAATACGTCCACTGCTGAACATAAGCCTCCCCAATAGAATGCCATTCTTGGTTGGCTGTCCATTGGGGGATTTGCTATAATCACCACGCTTGGCAGTCGGATTGGTGATCGCAGAAATGATCTTAATATACACAGAACGCTGCTGCCCGTCCCTAGTGCAATCTCTCAGTCGCCTTGACGTCACCCACCACAGGACCATAAGTGAGTGTGGTATATGAGTGCGCTCTTCTTTTGTTCATGAGGGTGCAAATCCGGGCCTATACCAGATAGTTTTTCGGAACTTAGGTGTGATATGAAAATAACCCATATCATAAGGAAATCGACATATGTCATTCATTCTAAGGCATGTGTGAAGTCCACCAACCCGCACTGCGCTAATTTGGCTCGTCAGTGCCGGATTTATACTTTCTTAAATATAGGCCACTTGACATTCACTCTACCTATCTTCCATGCCGCTACCCTACTTCGCCGCCCGCGCAGTTGCTAGTTGCAGTTATAAGATGATGATGAATAAATACTAGAAGAGAGTATTATTCGTCATCATCATTATCATCATATCAGCCCTTAGACGTCAACTAGACATGGCCTTCCCGAATAACGGCCACCACACCTGATCCTCCGCCCCTCGCCCTCATCGCATCCATCCGCTTCCGGCCACCTTCTTCAGGTCGTCGGTCCATCCTAAACCTACGCGTGCCGATCTCTGCTCCAAAACTTGTTGGGTTCTGTGACAGAGGTAGCCCGCCAACTGCCACTTCAGCTTGGTAATCCTTTCGGCTATGTTCATACTTTAGTTCTTCGTCGGATCTCCTCATTACGAATCATATCCTTCAAAGAAACTTCGAGCATAGTCAAAAGTATTAATAAAGCTCAATGGGGACTTAAAACCTTTACCCACATGACATTTAACCTTTAATAGATCGAAAACTGTCCACAAGTGACTTGCTGTATTACTTCAATCGTGTACGAACTTAACGGCTTATACTATACCATAGCGCAAGTTTTACAGGTCATATTCATTAGCGGCTTCTAAAATCTGCCGCCCCTAGTCCGCGGCTTATACTGCCTATTAGCAAATCCAGGACTATGGCTCGTATACCCTCGTTGAGAGGGTAAGCCTGTACCCTATTTACTTATACCCCAACAGTGAGAACATATTAATATGCTGTTAATTTAATCTAGCTGAATATCAGAGTTCATTGACCACATGCCACTCCATTTGACCTGGATTCATCTTCAGCCGACTCATGCGACATCCACAGAAGACCTGCGATGGTTCTACTCTTTTTCGGATACCACACATTCAATATCAGAAAAGTCACATCAGAAAAAAATACTCCTATTTTTGTTAAATCAGTTATATTCGCGTAAATTGAGATATTTATTTTATTTAGATGTGTATTAAAAATAAAATAAACTCTTCCTCTAATAAAAACATTTGCGATTTTAGGAGCGCGAAACGTACAGATTCAGCGCCGTTGCGAAGGTGATGCGAGAACTACTGAGTGGCCGGCGGGCGCTGCTCGCTGGAACCCTGACGCAGGACCAGACCAGGGCCCTGAGACTCAAGCTCGTCGCCAAGCTGGACTGGGGCAATCGGTGAGTTTATTGTTTCGTTACTAATTAGTGCTGATTAGTTGCGCTGTTAACCGTGAAACGTGGCCGGCGACACGGACTTTATTGCTGCGGCAATATTATCAGCTAGCTGTTTAATGTGGATCATCATCATCATCATGTCAGCCTTTAGACGTCCACTGCTGGACATAGGCCTTCCCCAATGAACGCCACCACACCCGGTTCTCCGCCCTCCGCATCCAGCCGCTTACGGCCACCTTCTTTAGGTCGTCGGTCCATCTGGCAGCGGGACGTCCCACCCTGCGCGTGCCAATCCGTGGTCTCCACTCCAGAACTCGTCTGCCCCAACGGCCGTCGGTTCTGCGACAGATGTGGCCCGCCCACTGCCACTTCAGCCTGCTAATCCTTTCGGCTATGTCGGTCACCTTCGTTCTTCGTCGGATCTCTTCATTACGAATCATATCCTTCAAAGATACGCCGAGCATAGCCCTCTCCATAGCTCGCTGAGCGACTTGAAACTTGTGGATCAGGCCCACTGTCAGTGTCCACGTTTCTGCACCGTAGGTCATGACAGGCAGGACGCACTGATTAAAGACTTTTGTCTTTAAGCATTGTGGAATAGGCGAAGTGAAGACCTGACGTAATTTTCCAAATGCTGCCCAGCCCAACTGGATTCTTCTGTCAGCTTCCCTATCAAAGTTGTTTCTACCCAACTGTATTGTCTGTCCTAGGTAAATGTGGATAATGGGGTCAATCCCGGGCGTTGGGAACGTTTCTGTCTTCTACAGAACACTGTATAATTCGAATTTCATAGAGACAAAATACGTTGTAGACACCAAAATGCGACATTTAAAATAATACATATAAGTATATAAGTTGTCCTCTGACTAGTACCAATGCATTGTATAAACCATTTGTTTGGATATATTTTTTTTTCGTTTCAACCACAAAGTGCAGTAACTGTTCTCAGTGCAATTCTTAACAGGTCCATAGCAGGTAAGTCTGTGTCAACGTCATATTTAGCTTATACTTTTCTTGTTTATACTTATTTTTTAAAAGGCAGGAAACGAATAAAACAATAAATTTTATTTTAATTTGTTTAATTCCAAGACATAATTACCAAATTACACAGAAATAATGTGAATTATTGTCAATAGCAGTCTTCCTAATTGTACGTAATTAATGGATACTATATAATCTATTGTAGGAATGATATTTAAATGTCATTAATAAAATATGTCTTAACTCTTAATCTAGAGATTATAAAAATACTCAGTGTATGTATTGACACAGTACGTATTCTGAAATAACATACTGCCTTATAAAATTATACTACGTTTATTATTTTATCACTGCAGGAAACATTTTCGAGATTCAAGGAAGTGCTGTTAGTTGACATAAGATCTATTTTCTTATCATTATGAATATGGCTAAAATGACTGAAAAAATATCTTATTCTACTACAGAAGTTACATAACAAGAATTGGAAATGTTGGTTCACTTGGAATATTAAAGCATACTTAGTGCTCGAAGCGTGGAATATAAATTCTAAACAGCATAGTTATGGCAGACAGAAAAATGCAAACCTAGAGTTATAAATTTCGTGATCCAGTGTTCAAAAGGAGCTTGCTACAATGGCACAACAGAGAGTAAATTACATGAGTATAAAAATATTTTCTACAAACACCTCCTAATTTGCACCGAAGTCTTAACATTATAGTGATTGATTCAATAACATGAAAATTATACATTTAATGAAGCAGTTTGTACTAGTACTTATCACTGCGTCTAAAATATTAAAAAAAGGTGCTTACGACCTTTATTTTTATAATATAATTCGTCATTACCGACAGGAAATAGGTATACCGCATACGTACTTAGATACTTAATACGTTTATTATTTAGTATATTCGAGTGGGCGATGTCTTTTATCGTCGCAGTGGCGTAAAATATTAACAATAAGAATTGTTTTCAATAAAACATTATTAATACATCATGTAAATATAACGATTTATTATGATTTAAAAATGTAATATGCGTCCAAATTCATTCATATTACATAATACCCTGCCTAAGCACATTTCAGATTAATACAGTCCATTTCATACCATTATTTATTTCTGTTAAACTTACAACTACCTAAAATTCTTTATTAAAATTTTTATTATCCGAACGTGTTATTTTCTTCATCAGATAATAAAAGATAATCCAAAAAGATTCATACCTACACAGTCTTCACCATAATCGTAATAACAATAAATTCAATTATTCAATAAATTTTACATTACAAATATTTATCCTATTTCACTTCATCAATTCCGAATTATTTTTATTCACAAACCTTTCATCTAATGCATCAAAAATAATTTTTACACTAATAATTTTATTGAGACCTAATTTTAAAGCTGTCGCTGAGAACGGCAAAGTGTGGCTGATTCCTTAACAATTGTAAAGTTAACATTTGCCTACATTAAAAAAGGAATGTCATGAAAAGTCGCTTAGTGGAATTTATGAACATAATTCGTTACTGGGGTAGCTACCGTAATTATGAGCATCGATATAATTAATAAACAGATAGGAGCACTTTTCTCAATCGTTTTCTAAATGCATACTAGTAGAAAATTTATCCTATCTGAAAATTAAATAGTGACAGACTTAAACCACACAGTAAACGAATATCTAGAGCAATACACTTGTATGAAAAACTGATATCGTCAGGAACTAAATACAATGTCTCAATTACATGATTTCAGAAATCTGATTAATTGTAATTGTAAAAATTCATCGAAGATCATTTATGATTTCTCAAAACATGAAAATGAGACATTAGATGTGATAGGAAATTTACCTATAAATATATTTCAAACATAGATGTTCTATAAGGTATTTTAAAAGGTGTATTGCTTTGATCGGTGTCGTGTCGCTTACGTCTCTGTTTCCTTGGAGTACTTGTCGATGTCGGGATAGATGGGTGCCATCTCGAGGGTAGATGGCGCTGATGGCGGGTTGGAACCGAGATGCAGCCGCCGTGAGAGCTCATCCAGCACCTCTCCAAACACCCGGAGGGACATGTTCTGGCCTAGCAGGTGCAGGAGTAGGAAGTCACCCACCTGGGAAAATTAAATATGTATGATGAGCAATTTAATTTGACAGCTTTTTATTTTAGGTATCACATTGCACTGTTGTCTTATCCATATGGATACTGAAACTAAAGTACTTCTGTTCACACAAATCAACAAGTCTGCTTGCTTAACTATATTCATCTGAAAATAAAGCACTACAAGTAGAATATCATTTCAAAGTCAAAAGTTTTTGTTCCATGCCAGTTTTTATAGCATGCCATCATGCCAGTGTGAGGAAGCTGTAGAGGTTTTTTTAGGGACTGTGTTGTGGAATACTATAGACTATTCATTCTGAACTTAGGAGCTGCAAGTTTACTACCATTTAAACATCATAACTGCAGGACCACAGAACTTCTTATGCATTTCATTTTAAACTTAACAAAAATACTGACCTGAGTCTTTCTCACGAGAGCCTCGACTCCATTAGGAGTGCCGAAGCGGAACCGTCGCTTGAGAATTGTCTCTCGAGTTCTCGGCAAGAGAATGACGGCTGCTGAATACACCAGGGCCAGTCCAGACACCACTGACAAGATAATGAACCTGAAATGGGCATAAAAGTAAGAATTTGTGTTATGTCGCATACCGGACATTTGTACTACTTAAAATGTATGGTTCGAGCGATGTCTAACTGTCTACATTCACAGTAGGTTTTTGGCGTACACAAACGGGCGCGTATGCGTGTGTTCAGTAAATCACTCGCGCACCACGCATCGGTGGATAGTATATATTATAATAGTACTGATTATAATAAATAATGATATTGAAAGCATCTCAGTATATATTTAAGTTTTAGCAAAATACCTACTCGTATAAAAGTTAGCTAACATAAGTTACTTATACTGACGAAGTTGGGCTACTGTAATTTGTTCTGGCAGTTTTTGTTGCGAATATTGTTGAATAGCTATAAATTACTCGGTCAAAGGCGTAGTAGGTTATATTATCTTACCAGAACCACAGGAAGATGAAAATCTTCTCATTGAGGATGTTCAAGGCAAGAACGCACAGCGCGTCGTGTTTCTGAATCGTCCCAGACGGGCCAAACTTGTGGAACGTACACTTTGTGACCCTAGGGAATACCTCGATCTGGAAGATAAAACTTATGTTGCATCATTCCTATAGCTACATTTACATGTTGGTATATTTAGAAATTTCAAACGATTTTTTCACGAGAAGGGCTAGTCGAGCAAGTTAAAAGTATGATTAAGTTACCATAGGATCAGTCCGTTGGTCTTGATTCATGTTTGAGAATTTCACAACTTCAGTGCCGTAGGTTAAGAAGGCGCCGCCGAGAAAAGTGTCCAAAAAAAATATGTTGCCAACCTGAAAAACGCAATGTTCATTAAATATTATGATAGTAACATTTGTGCTGAACTCTGAGGGACACGGATACTTTATTTGTGCTACTGTAAAGCTTGCGTATGGCTTTGAACTTATTGGAGACGTTAGTAACTATAAAGTATTAGGTGGTTGGCTGTTTGCCTGTCACGGCAGTCGCCTGCCTGATGACGGAGTCGGCGGTATGAATGAGATGCGACCGTCACCAGTCGCGTCTATTAGTAAGGGTTCCATGGGGCTGGGTACTCGGGAAAGTCTTAGGATACACTTCACAAGATTATCGTGCCAAATGATGCTCAGAATAAAATATTAACATAGTAGTGAACAGCATTGCGACGAAAATCTGGCAACTTCAAAAATAGCTACATCTGTTGTTATTTAACTTTTTCTCTTTATTTATGACCATCACCACGTTAAAAACATTGAACTTCATGCATATTTGTGGCAGATTGTTGTGCCTTACATACATACAGTCGTTGTTAATACTCGTATGTTTTACTTACGACATTCACGAAGTTCAGGACCTCGCAGAAGAAATAGCCAAAGGAATAAGTGTTGTGCATGTGTAGAGTATCAAGCAGAAACTGGACCAGTCGACTCTGAAAGTTAAACATTGATTTTCAATATTTCATGTATCTAAATATGTAGGCAGTATAAACAAGTTGTAGGCTGGTCGCTTTTCGTGAAGTCGAGGTTTCAAATATGGATACGGGTTAATATTTTATTTTTTCTTCAACCCACAGATTTTTCGGCGTAGATGAAATTCCAAAGTAAATTTCTGTCAAGCAAGTCTATCTCACGTCCTTGAGGGAAGGCCTCTGCCTAACAGTGGAACGGCATAAATTAAAAAAAAAATTCATACTTCACATTTATTAGGCAGTTGATCCGTTGATCATATAAAAAATAGTTGTACCGTGGGGCATGCTTTAAAGGTATTTTTAAAATTCCCCACGGACCAACTAGTTGGTCGATGAGTTGGTCTGTAGGTTAGGAATGGTATTTAGACTAGATGGTGCAATGATTGCCGTCCGTTTAATTTGTCTATTGCTCTTATTACGTTCGTCCATCATGCTTTATTAGTTCCAACGCTGTCTCAATCGGGTTACTAGTTGCACTGCTCTGCTCCTCAAAATCATTTATTAGTGGCATGATTTCTGTCAAGTCTTATATATATTTTTTTCATATAACATTTAATCGCGTAATTCTAGAACCGTGTCTCAGATCTTGCTGTGGGTTTTACTCTTTAGGCCTGCACAGACGAGGGAATTTTGTCCAAGAAGGACAAACGAGGTACTTTGAGTCCCTCGTATGCGTTATTTTATGCAGTTGTAAGCTATTTTGACGGGAAAAAAATACCCCGAGAACTGTCCCCCGTCTGCGCAGGAACTTTAACTTAAAGAACGTTAACTTAAAAAATCTGTCGAGAAATATTCGAGTATAAACTATCAAACTTTGATAAGAGGGACCCGAGCCTTAACGATTTTTGTGTAACAAGTAAAACACGTTTTCTTAAGCTACTACATAGGCGGAGCTGCGGGCAACAGCTAGCCAGCTAGTCAGTCTTCTTTAAATATGGTCGGAGAACTATGCTGAACTGATCATTTTATTGCTAGAGAGTGTGTAAGATTGTCTGAAAGAAGTCTCTTTCACCAATATAAAATATAAATAAATAAATATTACATAATATACATAGGGACACTTGTATAATCCCGAATTAGGATTTTCTCTTGTGCTGTGGAAATTAAACAATGATCGCACAATTCACAAATATAACATCCAGACCAGGACCAACTTGTACAAATTAACCAATAATACTGCCTAGATTGTTTACAGCAGAATTCAAACTAATAGTGTTGTTTTACAATACAGAACATGATCCGTGCTGTCTGCGTATCTCGCAAGATATGTTGAAAACTAGTATGTATGAATAAATTACATTGAATTGAAGTTCCTTACCTGACGATTGGATTTGTCATCGGCTATACTGGCGACGGTTCCGCGCATACCGTCTGAGATCATGCGAACCTTGCCTTCTTCCCAGTTCTTCCATATCCAATGGGGCATGTAGAACAGCAGACCCTGCAAATTTATTATGAATATTAAAGTTAGATCTTGTAAAACCAAAACTAATCCCAAGATAAATCTGGACTAATATAATAAAAGGTAAAGTTTGCTTGAGCTAATCTTAGGAATCGGTGCCGTGTTGTTTCCGGTAGAGTAGATTAGGACCACTCCACCTCTTTCCGTGGATGTCGAACAAGGCGACTAAGGGAATACATTAGAAAACATCAGGGAGTGTAGGCTAAATCCTCCATCTGTCTCCGCAGATGAGAGAGGGTTGTGCTCCTGCAGTGGAGACAAAAATAATCTGATGATGAATCTTCGTAATACGAAACCCATCGCTAGTACATGGCGCGAAAGCTAGTGATATTATTTCACTATTTTTTTTGAATTAATATTATTATACTCCTATTTTAGAAGTCACTGTTATTTCAAGCTCCATTAATTATATCGTATGCAATAGTTATGTAATACAATCGGCATTTCCTCATTTCTGAGTAGGTTCCGAGACAGTGGTAAATTACTCGCTAGACGTATGGTGACACCGTGTGCCTCAAATTATTCGATGTCAATGTCACTTCGAGGAATTCCACGTGATTCTATACAAGGATCAAGCATTAAAGCCAACTTAATCTTTGATTCTATAGTTTTTATACAGTAGTTTTTATTTGTCTGAAATTGAACACATGATAAATTTACCCATTGGAAAATATTTAAAATTTATAAAGTCCACGGGTCAGCCCCGGTATTTTCATAACACGAGTAAATATATTATGTATTGTTTCCTTTAAAACTTATAGAATTATTCATAAAAATTTAAAAATTCTTCACTGGTTTACATGCGAATATACCAAAAGCGAAACCGCGTGTTGTTAACTTGATCTCCAGTAGTAGAGACAGTGTTGCGACCGATTTCTTCATGGTGCTAGCCATCACACTTGTCGACCTTTTCTTCACTTCCACTGCTTTCCAGAAAAATAATTGCTCACTCACCTGGAAGAAAAGCATAAACGGCACCCATTGGTAGTAGGCGTGGATGCGCTTCTCCTCATCAAAGTCGTTGCCGAGGCCTGGATGCGATATACCCTTCAAGTGAGAGTTGGAGTTGGGCAGTGTGAATGTGTACGTTATCCAGCAGAAGGTGTTTAACACGTGGGGTGGCACTGCGCCGTCGTTGATGCATGCGATCGGGTCACCTGGAATTAAAGAAACGTCTTTTATATTAATCGTCGTTCAATTAGTCGTGTCTAGTCGTTTCTTATAGAACGAAAATACTAATATGAGTATTTTTTGCAAAATATCAAATCCGATAGTTCTTAACCATTTTGACAGTACGTGTAACTAATTTTTGTTAATGTGTCACGCACCGAGCGTTGTAAAATATTATAGTTACAGTTAGAACTGTTTTATCCTTGTGTCAAAAGGAAAACGCACTAGTAAAATCTTGACCTAGTCTTTTTTGATTTATAAATAACATACTTAGAGTCATTTGTGTCTTCTGTTAATGGACGTAAAGAGGTGAGTCGGGCCCGCGATAAATTGCACTTGTTCTCTGTCTAAATACGCACGTTTGTCTTTATAGTCGCTCCAATAATTAAGGTTTCATGTGCGCTCAAAAATGCGATGTCCATGTGCTTAGCAGCTTATAGTAAACAGCTTCCCTCAAAACTAGTTCAACAGTAACAATTATGGAAGTTTATTTATTGTAGAACAGGTTTTGAGTGATTACGAGAACAATGGACGTAGTGTGAATATGTTATCATATTCCGTCGTAGGAAGCTTGATAATGAAAATTTTGCTGAAGGCTTTAAAAGTGTAAGTTTCCAGATTCACAAATATTGGGACAGTATATTTACTGGCTTATCTTGTTTACCACCACGATAAGGATTACTTAAACAAGATAGGTACCGATAGAACTCTAAAATGCTGGTTAATGCAAGATATCACCACCATCGTTAGTGTTTGGACGTTTGCCTCGTACTAATCTTACTTCGGATCGTGGTTTGGGGACAGCTAATTTGAATAACTTTTACACATTGTGGTGTTGTATCTGAGAAGTGGCTCATAATGGCCACGATGGGCAGACATGTTGTACACCGATTTGGCGATTGTACAACGCGACGAAATTAAGATTATTAGTGGCTCAATAACATACTTATGGCCGTACACGAAATGTTAGTTTTAGGTTAGACAAGTGCACTTGATATTATAGCGTGTTGATTTCTATTCTAACATAATGTTATCAGACAGATACAGTAATGCGAGTGAACTTTGACTGCAACCGGGGTCATATTTTATTATATTACTATTAGCCCTCGACATTGCATCTCCGCATGTGGCGGATGACGGCAATATTACCTCTAGTTGCGTTGCAGCTGCCCCTACCTGCGACAATTGTGTTGGCCGTGACTCGAATCACCTTGCACGATGTTAGGGTCCGTTTGTAAATTACTAGCTGTTACTCGCGGCTACGCTTAGAAAATGTTTCCATCAGATTTTCTAATCTTAAAATTAAGCCGATTATCATCATCTCCTAGACACAGACGACTTATTATGTATGCGACATTTGTTAGAGAGCCGTGAAGCGCAACAATCAATTTCACTTTCAATTTATAATATTAATTGGCATTTTGGACTAGTTTTTATCCCACGGTGCTACTCATCTACTATTAAAATGATGACGTGCACTGCAATACATAGGTCTTCCCCAATGCGGGTTCGAATCCCGCTAGGGGCAAATGTTCATATGATGAATATGAAGGTTTGTACCCAAGTCTTGGATGTTTATATATTCATTTAAGTATGTCTATCCGTTATCTGGTAACCATAACACAGGTTCTGCCTAGTTTGGGACTGGATAATTGGTGTGAATGCCTGAGATATTTATTTATTTATTTAATGAGCGTCCCAAGCGAGCATGATATTCGGTCCTTACTTTTTAGAGCGTTGGTCCACCTGGGAGAGATGTTATATGTGGTTTGAACAATTCCCATAGTAAAAGTTACGCTAATATCACCTCTCATAGCGATAACATTGCCCCTACCTGCGGGATTGTGTCGGCCGTGACTCGAATCACATTGCCCGATGTGAGGGCCTGATTGTACAGTTACAGATAATAGTTAACCGCCCATAGCGACATGTTCATATATTCAAGGTCAATTTGTAGCCTTGGTTATCTGCCAGGTAACGATATGGGTTATTCTTAACGACGGCTATCTAGTATATATATGGATGAGGTCCAGAGCATTTAAATAATGGTATCGTCGACGGTTTAAGCCAGGATTGACTGTCGGATGATATGTATTAAAAATGACATCAAAATGTAAAGAAAACTATAAGTTCAAGATAGTCTCTGTTGTAAACAGCTTGTTTGACAATTTGTGTTACCTGCTTGCTCTCTATCTAACATTTTAAAATTGCTACACCTCGTTTACTAGCTGAGAAACAAAAGTTTAAAAATGACTTCGAAAGTATTAAAATGCCACTATGGACGGTTAATACTGCCCATAAGTGTACATCGTATAATGCATTTACATATAAATTTATCTGCAGGTACGTACGAGTAGGTACTTATTTTATAAGTAAACGGGTAACTATAATTCTAACCTGCTGGTACAACTTATCAGATGAAGTGTAATTTGCATATGATAAGTAATATTAATGAAACGTTAGCAGTAACGCAGTTACGTAACTTGCAATCAATCTGTTATATACGACAACTGTTTCCAGTCACTTGGCTGTGAAGTCTAGCAAGATATTAAATAAACTTGCTGGTACCCGTGACTTTGTATGCGTGAAATTTCAACGCCTTTGGGTTCTGTGGCGTAATGGGGATGACGCGGCTAACCATAATGCACCAATAGATTTTTTCGAAACCTTTGTACAATGGTGAAGGAAAACATCTCGAGGAAACCCATATCGGAGATAATCATTGTGTGTATTACAATTCAAGATGGCACGCCCCACTACTTTTCGCGAAATGTGAGCGGGGTGCGGGGAGTTAATCTGAACTTATCCGAACGTTATTATCTTTTTGTACGTATGCATACGTTGATGATTAGTGCCTAACAATAGAACTAACATAGTAACAATGAAACGTAAGCGATTTATAGAACTGCCGTCGTGAACTGTAGGATGTATAATCGCGGGGCTGGTGTTGCACCACATCCATAGGAAGTTAACCCCAACTTGGCCCCAGGGTGGTGATAACAGTGCAACAAAGGCAGCTGTACCCGTCCTCTGGACCTCACGACTCGTAAAAAAATGGCATACGATAAGTCAATACCGTGATTGCCAACGTCACATTTAAGCAGCTCTATGCAAAATGTAACTCTACTAGTTGCTACAGGCGGGGTTTGTACCAGGATCTCATGAACGTGAGGCGAGTGCACAACCAACATGGCTACCACTATTATTAAGTATTCTATGCTACTAGACAAGTTACTATCAGTTCTGCTAGTTTTATTGTAGTGATAGTTCAACGATTAGTGCACCTACCTACATATTTAGTAAAATTGCGATATATGACAAACGGTTACGACGCAGCTAATCTTTTGATAAACTGCAATTACAAGAAGTTTTGATAAATCACATAAGTATAGATTTCAATAAAGGATTAATTAGGTAACTATTTTTCCTGCATACCTTACCGACTCATATGTGACAAGGCTATTGTAGTAAAGCCCCTACATTAAATTCCAGAAACTCGCATGTCTGTCGGCTTTGGTTTACCTTATGTGAGTAACAATAATATGAATAATTTGGGGAAATATATACAAATATTAAAATCCAGTCACGTACGCATTGAAATTCTTTTAAATTCTTAGGTAATGTTGTGGTACACTTACCTTACGTTTGTGAGGTTGACGGTTTAAAACTGGGCCCGTACAAAACCCTTTTACACATTAATTACATTAAATATTAGTACATATATACATACACTTGTCTAATCCCAAACTAGGAGTATCTCCTGTGCTATGGTAATTAAACAAGGATTGGACAATTCACAAATATAACATTCATATCGGGACCAAAGTTTTTGGTCCCCAGTGGGAATCGAAGCCACGACCTCTGACATTCGAATCCAATGACCAGACAACCACGCCAACGATGCGGTTACAAAGTTGTACTTTTTGGGGGCCTTCGTTAAGGCCTTCCGTAAGGTTTTAAGTGTAAGTAAACATGAGGAAATGTTACACTGGAGAAGAAGACGTATGTATTAAGTTCCTAAGAGTTTTATATGGGAGAACTTTTAATCTGCACATGTGTATTTATATTATTTATGGTTGCTATTAGTGTCTAAAGAAAAAGAAAACATTATTTCGCACTGGGTCTGTGTGGTGCATTATGGCCCGCACACCTCATGTTGTTAACACAACAGTGGGACATCTACATACTGTTGATTTGATACTCTATTGTATAATCAATAACACCATGAATGTGTGTAATGTTTTATTGACTACACAACTGAACTTAATAAAATTGGTGTATGCCACAAAACTGTCTATATGTTTGCGTGAGGAAAGACTGACGATGAATCGAGATACCCAAACTATTCCAATGATAAATGGGTGCGCATTGACAAATATCCACCTAGAAACTACAAGATAACGAAGTGACTCGGTCATTTCTAGTTATGAATATTAAATATGACTATTTTCAAAAATTGAAGACAGTGTAAGTCTTGTACGATACGATCGAGCTCGGTAGCGCGTGGCCGCCGGCAGCCGGTGTTGCTCGGATCGGGCGCTATCCCACACAAAAAAAAATTACAGGAAAAATGCGAACGCTTTAATGGGGTCAACCGTTAAGTTTATCTATCAAATTCTGTTTACGCTATGCGACACAACAACACATTTACTTCTCTTATCTAGACAAGGACGTTGCAATCCACAACCACAACTCCCAGACCAGGAGCAACTGGTTTCTTTGTAAATAAACTTTGCTTGTATGACTAGAGGACGGCAGTCGACAAATCTTAATGTACTACTGGTCGGTGGGCCAGCGGATGTTTCGGCCTTCTAAGCCATAAATAAACATGTCAATTATTATAATAATTTATGAAATCAGACAGAAGTAAACCAAATGGATTGATAGATAGATAGAAATACGTGTGATACTTATAACAAGCGTTTATAATGTATGCATCTTGTGACAAGCAGATGTGACGACGACGTGATTTCCAGCTCTAGTGTAGTGGGTCCACGGGGAAGAGGATTTACATGTGGACGCACTAGTGGACCTGGGTGATGGGTCCACGGGTCGCGCGTTAATAAAAAAAGACTAACGCATCTGACTTCGTAAAAAGAATATTATATCTTGTGTTGCACAAATATTTCGCTTATTTATTACATAAGTACCGTTACATTCCCGAGACTAGGTGTCAATTTGACTAAAGTCACATGCTCGCTAATTGCCCTATAACGAGCACTTGGCATTGTTAACACATTTATCATCTCGTGAACTGCTACTGTTTCAATGCTACGAGATACAAAAAAGGGTCATTATGATCCTACATTCATTAATCTGAGTAAGGAACGTTTATTATGTAACTTTTGTGTTCTGTTCTTTTCTAAATACAAAGCTCGACTTTGCAAGACGACACATCTTCTTCCGTTCTCTTCTAAAGTAACTACTTGACAGGTTTAGGCAGACTTTTGTTATGTTTATTTGATTTTTATGCAAAGATGTAATAGGTAACTTAATGCCAAAGGCGTCGTTTACCAACTGATCTTTGTATCATGCAGGCAACTTTACCACAAACTTTTATTTTTACCAAAGATGTTGGTCCTACAAAAATGTTCTCATAATACGGCTTAGATTACAACGACTTCCATATTAAATCTTAATATTTATTTGCGTGCAATTGAAGCAAACGCCGTGTCTAAACTTTAAACGCACGCACCAGGCACCTAGTACGAAATCAGGTTATTCTTGTTATGGTAATTAAATCAACAGTTGCACTAGTCGTAAGGTAAGCAAAGGTACCACGTATGATAACTATGATAAGGCTGCACATGGCGATATAGTTTATCGATGGCTATTGGTGTTTGCTGCAGGCGGTATCGATGCCTGTCGGTGTTCGGCTTATGCCAACGGTACAATAGTGGGTCATGGCAATCGTAGTATGAACTTTACTGTCATATCCACGTAATGTTCATGTACTAGTAGATAAGTATTACTACGAAACATGTCGTCGGTAGTTGCAAAAATATACAGAATCAGAACAATGAAGTCGTAAACTGAGGCGCCATTGCAACTTTGCCTTGAAAACTGTAAAATTACCAGAATGTAATCGAGTAATGTATTAGTTGTTACTTTTATAGTACATTTCAACTAATCCGATTTTACAACATTGCGTTGTGAGAAAAGGCCGTTAAGTGTAAAAAGCTAATTTTGAGAAAATGTTTAACTGGTTGAAATATTATTATATGAATAAAATTCTAGAATACAAGGTTGTACCCTTTTTAACCGACTTCAACAAAAAGGAGGTTCTCAATTCGTCGGAATCTTCCCCGATTACTCGAGGACGCCTGAACCGATTTGGAAAATTCTTTTTTTGTATAATATTTAATTTACTCGGTACTATTCATAAAATTCTAGAATAGAGGTCTGTAACCTTTTGTGTATAATACTTTTTTGCCATTTTCTCAAAATTCACAATTGAAATAAACCTTATGTATGAGTCATAAATTAAACGGAACCGCTGAAAACCATATTTTATGCATTTGTGTAAATAATGAATTGAGGTCGCGAGGTTAGAACAATGCGCCCAATGTTCATCGTTGTCAACTGTTGCGACATCGGATTGCATTGCTGTTTTTGTTGTGATCGAAATATTTTTGTTTCAATTGTAGTTTATATCGATGGATGAGTTCTAAAAATGATAAAATCTACCGTTTTATATGGACTGTTTTTCTTTGCACTACATAGACAAATAAATTAAAAATCAAGCAAATCTTACGTCGTACACAATGTTCAGTCAATTATTATTTTTAGTTTTCCTGAAATACCTTTAAAACCATGACATTTCCTAAATTTCCATAATTTTCCCATCATTATCATGTTACATGCATACAAATTGCAGCTCGATCGGTCCAGTAATTTTCGAGTTTTCTCTACCGGGCAGAGACAGGCGGACAAAAAAATTTTCACTATACGAGTATGTATGTATGTATGTAAACCAAATGTAAAGTATGTATGTACCAAAAATAACAACAACAACAATAATAAAATAGGAATTAAACTGTGTACAAAGGCGGTCTTATCCCACAAGTATCCGATGATTATATGATATTAACTCCTTTTTTATTTTAATTTTGACAGTTTTCTCTAATATAGATTTGATTGAGACATAAATACGTAGCTTCATATACAGTGTGTATCATACCGAAATCACGTGAGCCAAGCGGCGGGCATTTATCTAATAAATCTCCATTCCATTATAGGTACTCCCCGTTTGTATAGGTACATATATAATAGCAACTGCCAGCTTCATAGCAACAGCTGCTATCGCTTGCATGTGCAACGGTGTTTTGATTACTAACACCACCTGAGGCACACACGCGATTGTTTACGATACCTACCTGCGCCCGCGCCGCCGTCGAGACAGCACGAACTGCAACGTAGCTTTGATTGGTCAGCACTCTGTTGAGTTGCTAAGCCCTATCTTACGTGACCTAAGTCAAGTCCTGACTGAGCAGTCTATCTTTGCGAAGCTCGTATTAGGTACCGATAACTATTTATAGAAGCTCTTCCTACTTCCTGAAAGCGTAGATAAACTAAAAATAGTAAGTACTCGACAGATAAGTTGTGGAGTCATAGAAACTTTACGGTTTTGGTTTTTTGTTGTTGTTATAAATAATTTGATCTTATGCCCGATTCTGTAAGTTCGTATGTAAAATTTTACGGTACTAAATTTGTTTTCATCCCTATCAAAAAATGCTGAGATGACAAAGACGGAACCAATTTTAAGCGTTGTCAAATTTGAAATGTGTACCTTTAGAATCAAGGCCATTATTGGTTTTATATTATAAAATTACCTTTTAACATGAAACAAGAACAATTTTATGTTATAAAAAGCCTTGAAATTTTTAAAGTTAGAAGTTTAGAAGTTAGTAAACCTAAACTTATGTAGTTTATCTAATTTCTCTGTATTTCCCTTATTCGCATTAAACTTGGAGATGAAAGAGTTTACGTTTTACGATCAGAATTCGTTACAAAAGAGGCACGCAATGCTTAGTTCTGGAAAGCAATGGAAAGTAACAGAAGGTAAGTGCGCCCTAATGACCCGTTAAGTGTCGTGTCGAAGTCAACTTACGTACATAAACTCAAGTACTTATCTACTATCGTTAAGTATAGTAAACAAGACTGTCTTATAACCATATCTTTAAATACACATTTAGTAGGTAATCTTATAAATAAAATCGTAAACATCGCGTGTCTGTACATTGAAGATATTTGCAAAAAAAAAAATTGGGGGGTCTAAGGATAAGCAACAGAACACATTTCGATCATTTTTGAAATTTTTGTCTGTTTGTCTGTTTGTCTGTTTGTCTGTTTGTCTGTGAGTTTGTGCACGCATCACTTAAAAACTACTGATCGGACTTTGATGGACTTTTCACAGAAACATGGGGCTTAATTTGGTGTAACATATAGGCTTTATTTCATTGCAATCGGTGCAGTCATTCAAAAGTTATGCGAATTTATAGTTTCCGAAAACTGAGTGTAGGGTGTAAATGCTCGATTGAATTCGTGAGCGGTAGCGGGAGCGGGTATCGTATCAATGTAATGTGAGATTTTGAAAACTATAAATTCGCATAACTTTTGACTGAGTTAGTTGATTACGATGAAAAATCTGGAGCTGGAGCTGGATCTAGATCTAGAGCTGTATCTGGAGCTGGATCTGGAGCCGGAACTTTAGCTAGACCTGGACCCGGACCCGGACCCGGACCTGGACCTGGACCTGGACCTGGACCTGGACCTGGACCTGGACCTGGACCTGGACCTGGACCTGGACCTGGACCTGGACCTGGACCTGGACCTGGACCTGGACCTGGACCTGGATTTATAGTCTGAGTGGAAGTGGGATAGGGAGCGGAAGTGGGAATGGGAGCGGATCCTGTAGTCCACGCGAGCGGAGCCGCGGGCACAGCTAGTTAATAAATAAAAACCGTCTGTTACGTGTTACTAAAAAAACGGAGGCCGTGATCTTAAAATCCAGTTATTGGTTCTAAATTGCCAATTACTAATCTGAACTACTCATATTACTCATAAGAGGCCATTAAGTAGTACTGTTTATGTCGGTAGCTTGTCAAATGAGGGCCACGCGATAACATACGAGTATAAACACAGTGTGCCGATCTGTCTGCTAGTTTCGTGGCCACACTTGGCACTAGTTACCTACAAGACACAATAAGATATCTTCTTTGTCTTGAAATTTTGTAATCTATTTTAATTTAGGCTTGCGATCTTGAAGATTAAGAAAGTCAATGTCAACCTTGTAAGGAGATACTAATTTGAATGCCTATCTAGACTTCAAAGTGCAGCTAAACCTAAGCGGGATAAGTCCGCCTTTTGCACGCAATTTTATCCTATTGTTGTCGTTAATTTTGGTACAATAAAGCGTTTACAAGAAAAACATTCTTTTAAACGATTTCTACATTTGTCTTAGCCCAAACTACGTAGGATTCCGTGTATTATTTATAAGATTAGACAATTACACCAGACCAGGGTTCAATTGTACAAATTGTAAATACAGGACAAGACAAGAGGGAAAGCCATCTGAAGACCGATAACATATTAACGAGAAAATTAAGTAATCATAATAACTATTAAACAATAACAAATAAAAAAAAGGAACCCACGTGACTTCTTTAGACGATCTGTGGCCACTTGACACAGCCACCTGCGGCTTCGTCTTGTGATCACATATTTTGAGATCATAATGACGGCTGTCGCCGGATATTTGCAGGACACGGCGCTAAGTGGCGCTAATCGTTACATTAATGCTAGCTATTATATCATTAGCTTTATTACCGTATACTTTAACATAATTATTAGAATATACTCCTGGAAATTATTCGGGGTTTAGGATGAACACATTTGTATTTAACGGAATTTGTATGTTTATACGCATGGCACTACCCTACGAATAGTATTCTCTTGGTGTTGTATTGTCCTAAAATATATACCTCGTTTTTTTTTCTAGCGCTACCCAACCAAAATCCGTAGTTTCACGTGATACCTTGGCAAGGAGTAATTACATATAACAAAATGTGTTGGTTATCCTCACACACCTAGTTTATTTATTTATAAATGATTATTTATGACTATGCCCAACCAGCGTAACAAATCACGAAAAAGATTTCGGTGTTTCTCAAACCATACTGTCGAAAAATATAAATTGTGAGAATCATAAGTAAACAGAGAAAAAATGCGTTTGTTACCTCACTTTGTTTTTTATTTTAAGACTAATTAGGTTGAATATTCGTTACTCTTTCTACCAAACTCGTCCTAACTAAATGATCATTGCCTTATAGGACTAGAACGGTACACTTCTAACCCCAAAAGGCAGTCGGCACAGTTTCAATACACTGCACTTGTTGCCCGAGACATGTCAAATATATTTAACAAAAAAAGCTCAGTTCACCGACCCGTTACAATTCATTGAATCCAATCTATCACGTATTCACGATTGTTATATTTGTTTGTACAAGCAATTTGTTCATGTGACGTCTAGATTTGGGTAACTGTTACAAACGTATGACGGTGTTTTCTGACGCCAGACACTGAACAATGACCTGAAAATGACTCACTTTTACGAGATCACTGTTATTTTCTATGTATGGTCTCTTTGTATTACTGTCAGTAGGTTACCTTAGAATTGCTATCAGGTTAGTGGTTTTATGAATGAAAGCAGTGTTTTTTTAATTAGGATATTAACTGTTATGTCTACTTTCACTAAGCTGCGTTGAAATTTTACAACATTAAGTAGTATTTCAGTGCTTACCAAACTGTCCATTGTTTTCAATCACAGTATATTTGCCGCGGGGAATAAATTATGTAAAACATTGAGGTCAAAATGCAAAATAGCTGACTGAAGCGAATATGCGAAACTACACGTGAGAAAATGTGCCATTAGCTGATATATCTAGCTTTTGTCTCGCTATTTTTAAGTTATTGTAGTACGTATGTCGTAGTTATGTGGTCTATGACGTATATTAGCTATTTTTTTAAGTAAAACTAATGTTGAAAATAATATATCAGACGAATAATGTCTCTTTAAGGAAGTCTCTTGAAACTAGAAACCTGGTCTAGTTTCACTTTTATTGTAGGGTTTACACAAGTAAGCTGACAGACTTAAATAAATTTAATAAAGAGAATTAATAAGGTGTAAGCACTTACCAATAAGGTTATTGGCGGTAACGAGGATGCAGCACAGAAATAAAATGGCCGATGTGATCCGGTAGTGCATTCTAAACACCATGTTGTCGATAACTGCCTTGTCGATCAGGTAGCGGACTTTGACGAAGCCCGCCACCGCGGAGACCATACCAAACACCGCCATTTTGTATTTCTTTGTTAGCTATCTGAAATAGAAGAAAATAGTAATAATGAAACATACTTGAAATAATAATATTGTCGTGAATTTTACTAATATGCAATTATTCTCAAGTGTGCCTTGAACTTGAATTAGAAGAAAAGAAATGGTCGATTTAATACCTGCCTAGTTTCTTCTATACAAAACTAAACACAGACACCACAATAGGCTGTCTTAGAGAACAGTATAAATAAAGCGAAGCGCGTAAAATAGCGTCGTGACAAGTGCCATGCGCTACCAATACCAAATTAGAACGTAAACGGTAAACTTTATTACATTCAGTTTTGATTCCAATGTGTGTAACAGCTGTGTCTGCTGCTGGTTTAGTCTTGATGGCTTTATTCCTTGTGAGCGTTTTTGACGTTTATTTCGTGATCGCTATCGATTAAATTCTTCCGTATAGGTTGTAATTTCTCTTAAAATACATGTCGTTAATTCAAAGATAATGAACCGTTAGATGAGGAGTTTATAAAGTCAAGTACCAGCACTATGTCTTCTCAATCAATGACCTCAACTCATAAATTTAACGACGTGCTACTTCCCGCCCACGCCTCGCATTAGTAACTTGGGTCGGTTGCTTTTTATAAACCAACACCTTTTTCTTCAGCGGATTGACTGGACCGGTCACAGCGTGTATCATCATCATCGCATTCACTATTGTATATTATTGTGTCCACTTATGAATTTATATCTCCGTTCTTAGATGTTTAAAGTATGCGTACCAGTGTACGAGACAATTCATCACAAATGGATCCAACCTTGGCGACTTCTTGATCCCGGTTGCTGCGACGTATCGCGTGCCTAACATGTGTGCTATTTAGGTCGCTTGTGGACTGTAGAGGGCAAGAAATTAATATGTCAATGAAATTCAAGCTGAAATTGTAACGCTACTTGGACTAATTGAGGTAAGCAACTGTTTCTACTTGGTACTTGCGTGGAACGCAGACATTATAACTATTACGCAATTTATGTTGCCTGCCTGTATGGTGATCATCTAAATCAATTAGTTCCAATTTGTGAGTGATACTGCAGATAACGGTAGTTGACCTGAGAGCAGGTATCCTGTTTTCACGCATTGAAGATTCTCATATTCATTTTGCTAACGTAATCTCGGTAATCGTGTTAGTATCGTCCGCGGCCGCAGCGCAGTCGCGGCGGAGACGAATGGTGCGCCGGCGCAGGGCATGTGGCGGGTCGTCGACCGGCCGCTGCTCGTGCGCCTCCTGCGCTTCCAACCGCCCCCGCCCCCCTCGCTGCCATGCCTCCCTGACCCTCGACTGATGCATTGCCGGCAACGCGAATTTAACGCGGAAACCAGTTTTCGCGACGACAATCGGTGCCGCTTTGCACGTCGCGATCTCGAGGACCGATTAGTATTGGAAGAGAAGATTTTTAGCGTGGTAGCTGTTATTTCGACTTTGTTAGGCTGTGACTGTGTTAAATGAAGTGATTCAATCAATTGCTAAATGGTCTCTCGACTCGTTATATCAGTCCACTTGTATTAGACGTCCTATTTCGTTTAACGAGATACCAATTTCTTAAATGAGGACACATTTGAGGTGAACACTGTTTGCTAGTGTGGTGACCGATAGTAGGACGCGCGAGGGAGGGGACGCGGGAGTAGGTACATTCCACTGTTTATGACAGGCGCAGACTCTTGTGTGTCGAAGCCCTGAACCTTTTATGTCGCTCTTTATGTATCCTTGTTTCTACTCGTTTGTTACTGAAGGCGATTTCTCTGGCCTGACTTAATTTTATACCACTTGAAGTTTCAAGTAAAACGAACCATCTTAAGTTCCAGCTGAGTGGTGCCGTTCTTATGCTGCTATCATGCTATACTTTCGCAAATGATGCAACGTTGCGGTTGAATGTTGGTCGTGAGATCGTTTTTGAGAAACTTGTTCGAAAAATGCATTAGTCAATCGTTATTATTCCCGTCACGCTTCACGAATAACATTTTGCTAACTACCGCGTGACATCTAGCATCGTAAGTGCCAAATACTATTTTACGAACAACTGTTGTTGTGTCTTTTTCCGCTAACATATAGGTACTATTAATCAACTATCTCTATGTACTACTAGATGGAGCGTTCCAAACAATCGCTCTGTTCCACGCAACTGCGGCTCCCAACTCGTTCACATTCTTTTTGAAACTTGTGCAATTACAACGCAGAATATTTAATTATTTACTAAATATTGACGCTATTTATCCGTAGCGACAATATTTAGTAATAATTAAATATTCTGCGTAGTAACTGCACAAGTTTCATTGTGAATGTAACCGAGTTGCTGCTCCCGGAGCCGCAGTCGCGTGAAACAGAGCGATTGTTTGGAACGCACCATCTAGTAGTACACAGAGATCATTACTATTAATACTATGTTATGTTACTAGGTTGACTTGAAATAACTATTATTAAATGTATGTCTATATGAAACGATTGTGTTGCATTAACAGCTGCCGTATATACTTATTTAAGTCAGCGGGCACGCGTCGAACGACTGGTCTTTGAATGGACACTAATTGCGGTGGACGAGAGCGTCCATCTGAGCATCACACGTCTACAGCCTCAAATAAAGCCGACAACCTGTTCGTGGGAAAGGAATCTCGCACGGACAGATACTCGGACAATAAAGCAGTTTAATCTTAAGCCGGTAAAAGCGTGCCTAATGATACAAAATCGGTCTGGTCTGATTGTTAGGTAAGATCTGCGAGTGAATGGCGACTTGTCGCCTCTGTTGTAATTTACGTGTAACTCGGTGTGCGCCCGCGGCAAAGGCACGGCCCGGCCGATGACGCCTCATCTCGTCTAACATAATTGACTCTCATTGACTGCGGTGACTGCCAGCATCGTTCATCCTACATTGTTTACTTCAAAAACTATGGGAAAACACGTGTTACCAGTTTGTAAATGTACGCGATGGGTGGGAAGGGCGTTATCTATGGGTGTAGCTGTCGAACTGTACTTTACTATAATATCGGATATTGGTCATCACATCCGCAGTGACTATGTCTGGTTTTCGTCATCGATAGAATATCGAATGGTGCGGAAATGGGCTGCCACTTGGTTGCGCCAGCGATGTGTAGCTCGGGTTTCATATTGGTTTATCGTGTCAAGTTTTATATTTCATGCCCAGATAAAATTGTAAATCATCTTAGTTAATAGGTTATTTGGTTTTGTAATCAAGTTAAGGTCAAAATACGCATGGCCTACACTTAGTAGATGTATTCGTAAACAAACATCGCGTTGTAAAACTTATGCGGGTTAATTGATAACGCGTGCGTTGCGTACGTAATTTAACTTATAGTACTTTTCTATGTTTCCTATTGTCTACTAAACTGCACTTTGAATAGTGACTCAGATAACTATCCTACCGTATAAGGTTGAGAGATTACAGTGTTACTAATACGTGTACCAGCTGCGTACAGAAAGAAGTTAGTTCTCATTGTGACCTTTCTGAGACTTAAAATATTCACCTTAACTACTAGTGTTATAGACAAGGTACGGTTGTACTTGAGTTGAACTGGTTAGTTCACCTGAAAACTGTCTGGTGACAGGGCGGAACATATAAAAATCACAACCAGATAAATGACCAAGCTCGTTCAAATTTTAACTTTATCGTCATTGGATAAGGTGCTAGGACTGGTTACTTAATTCGGAATGTGACTGTACAACCATTACGACTTCAGCAGAATTTCTGAAATTTATAAAGTGCTCTTATTCTTCTTTATTTTGAACTTTGTTTCTTAATATTTTAAATCCTATGCAATAAGTCTCGTTCAAAGTATGTGTTCTTATTACGTATATAAGGTATAAAAATCGTAGTCTATCCAGAAAGTTACAATGCGACTAAGTTGCATGTTCTAAAGATAGTAGGGGTTATCGTCAGGCGCCTGTTGATGATCGCCTATTCAGGTGGCGTGCGCGATACGTGACTGGAATCCATAACTGAGACCTGTTACCATGCTCCCTTTGTCTCACCACACTGCGACCAGTTTACCTCACCCTGGGAAACTCATAATTTCCCAGTCGATCTCACACAATTTGAAATTCAAATCCGACGTCTTGGGAATGCAAGTTTTAAGGTATTTGATCCTATTATCATTATTTGCTGTGCTAATAGTTTTTGGCTGGTGACGAAAGCAGTAATTACTTTATAAAACATTGCTTAATACTAACACCAATAACACAGTTTCATCTGCTCTAGTTAATTACTGTTTTATCTAAATTTGTATACACAAATCTTTAAATGTTACTTAACGTGTGTTTTTATGGCACCATGCGGCAGTAATTATGTCCTGTATTGATAAAATTTGTCGGAACATAGTGGCAATAGTAATTGAGCTTGTCGTCAACATTGGTATACAGAAGGAAATTATTTCCAGGTTGAACTTGGCATGAAAACTAAATTGCATTCACATGATACGATGTCCGGGTTGGCACTAGGTACATTAAACAGGTAGCGCTCATGCTTTTTGTCCATTATTTAACGTGTCCTTGGTCGGAACATCTTCAATGAAGGCCTGTGGACCGTGGAAATATCACGTGTTACCGCAAATTTAATTTCGCTTGCTCATTTCATACATTACCAAGCGAAGTATTCGTGTTAATTGCCATTATGTTAATGCCGAATACAATTATAATAATGTCATTACTGTTATGCTTAATATTCATTGACGTTTTAACTATTAATAGCAAACGTAGTCTTATTTTTGCTGTAATTGTTACTTTCACAGCATTTAACCTCAAGTGGCTTTGTCCATTCTATTCAAATATTATTCTCGGTAAATGGCACCGCGTCCGTACCCGCTTCCCCTTTTCTCGCCGCTCAGGTAGGGGAGTCAACGCCGCTACCTACCTGTGGGCTAGAGTAACTTCGTTCTAACGCGCTATCGCATTCAATTCAGAACAAACTTACTATCACTTGCTGTTATCACCTTATTACTCGTCGATTCCTGGCTCGCAAGAAAGCACACAGAATAAAAAAGAACTGGGATGACTATGCAATGCACAGGGCTTTTGTTCCCGCACATATGTATGCTGTCAAACAGCATTCCTCGCGTCGATAGGAGTTAAGCTAAGCGCGTCTCGAATGAATCCACTAAGCTTTTGTGACACAACTTACCTTTTTAAACCTAACTGTTATTTATCCAGCGCCTCCGATTTCTCAAAACTTCACGAACACACGTTTCGTCTTTACACAACACAACAAGCACAGCCTCACTATTACTAAGAGCACGTATTGGCATTAGTACTACGTCATTATATTTTAGGGATTGTGTCATAAAGTACAGTGAAATGGTTGGGGTAAAACTGGTGGCAACTGGGGCCGGCAGCACACGACACACCAGCTGCTCATGGGTCGGAAACACAAACTGGAAAGCGCAGCGAGCGATCGGCCTCCTGCGCGCCGACTAGCGCGTGTGTACTACCGTACTCTGACGGCGTGTGCGCAGCTATATCCTTCTCACTCACACTCGTGTGCTTACTGCGATGCGCGCGCGCACCGTCTCGCTTCTAAACCAAGTGAGTGCACAGTAGTCAGTAGCCGAGAGATCCATCGGTGAACGAGTTCTGTCGAGGGTCTTGACTTGGTTTCGTCTCGCGTTTTCTCCGTGGGCAATACTTTGATGTTTCGTATGCCAATTTTTTTTAAGAGATTATGATTACTGGTTTGGACGGGCTAAAGTCGCTTGCGGCCGTTAATTAACACATTGTCGGCTGCTTAATTTAGTTACAGTAACTTAAATTTATGTTTTATTAATGCTTTGTCTTGCTATTTAGTTAATTGTATTTTAGGTACTATTTAATAATTATTTTTGGTTGCTATATGAATTATTATCTTATTTTTGTGTAATACACAAAACGTGTGAAGTAGGCATTCGATAACCATCACGATTTAAAAAAAAGTGCTTGTTAGTACGACTAGATATATTTTCTAAGATTATAATAGGTAAATTTACTGTATGTTTTTACATTGTAAGAAGAAATAAAAATAAAGTTAAAGTTAAGTTAATGGTATATGCCTTTATGTATTTTAAAAATAATGTAAAGTGAGTAATTAAATGACTCGAATGGGCTCAATTCAGCTCGACCGCCGCCGCCGGCGCTGTCATAGGATAGGCACGCGGACCGTCTACCTGTACTGTACGAGAGAAACCATTAAAAAATAAAAGGAGCGGCTAAGTTATGTAAAAAATCATTATGTAGGGTTCTCTGTACAAAATCACTGCAAAGAGAATATTAAGTGTATGAAGTTATTGTCTTGTGGTTCTATGTAAAGTATTATTGTCCACTATCAAAGATTTGAAAAGGAAATAGCTTCTTAGAAGCTTTTAAAATATACTCAACTTTACAGTCAAGTTAAGCTTACTAAGTTCACTTCACAGTTAAGCTGTTGATTATCGGGGTTCTTATTTATTAAGGACATAATATTTACCCGACCTTTTATTGAATCCTAGATGTATTGAGATACGGATGGAAAATTAATGAAAGGAAGCCACACCACACATGTTTTTAAACTTTTGTTATTCTCCAAAGCACGTTCATAAAAACAGATGAAATAAAGTCTTTAAAAGGTATCAAAAGGAAATGAGTTTTAAGGCGGAAGCAGGCCAATCTGGTGACATAAAATGCAATGTTTTAAATACTCAATATTTTATGTCATTATGCTCGGTCTGTCTTATTTTGAGCGCTTTTTTTTAGAGTGCGACCCTAAACATAATTAATGTTTTACCTACAATAAGAGTTTATTTTTTGTTATTGCCTGCTTTATGTTAAAACTTTGAACCTGTTAATGAGTCATATCGTTAAGATGTGTGTTATAGTTTCAAAAATGTAGGAGAATACGTTCAACTCTGTCTTAGTTTTTTATAAACCGGTCAGTAATCAAAAGGTACTCGACTAAGGTACTCTTCTTTTTCTGTTATTTTCGTTTTACAGATTTCAGTTTGTCTTGCTAATTTAAAATTCGGTCTTGCAGATTCCAGCTGCTTACTTTTGTCGGGTCTTCCACGCTGCGCGTACCTAATTGTACTCATACTTGATTTCCACTCCCAAACCAACCTCGTCTGCCTCGACGACTGTAAATTCAGGCCAACGGCTACTTTAGCATTATCATTCTCATTCCGTCAGTTAAAATATGTCTTAGTTCATCTATTTTCCTCCCGGATCCATTTCTTTTAAAGAATCTCCAACATAGCCCTCTGTCTATATAGTTCGCGTGGCAACGTTAAACATTCTTCCTATTGTGATTTCTGTTCTTGTCGAGTCGAATACAACTAATATTCATTTTGAAGGATGGTCACACGCCGTAACAAAATGAAGTTCGATGCTGTTTCGATGCGTTAAATTTTTTGCAAAACTGGATTTACCAGTTTTAGCTGTCGCGATGGACGATCTAGCAAAATATACGGTCTGTGTTTGGTATAGTTTGAATTTTAGAATCCTATTTTTAGACGGGAGATAGGTTATTCTCGATGATCACTGCGAATATTTATCGACGACGACGGTGAACATTTATACTTATCTGTTTGTTAGCAGAAGTTATTGATTTTTTTGGTAGAATCACTGTTCAAAACGTAATAATATTTTACAATTCAAATGTTAACTAGCGAATTTACCTTTTTGTGAGATAGAAGTGCCTAAATAAATTATATTTTACAATCTAAATGAAGCCGATTTTGTTATTCGTGTTTCTATTCGAGATACCTATGTCTTTAAAAACAAGCTAGTCTAATCACAAACACAGTATGTAGAAGACGATATAAAAGGTTAGAACCTAAATTCCTTTCCCGGAGTTTAATTCGTTTAAAGAGTTTTTTTTTGCAAAATATGGTACAGAATGTGATGGCCAAATACTTTGATTCTCATCATCAATAATTGAATAGGTCATGAATGACTTACCAAGCCGGGTTAAATGATTTCAATTGATCAATAAAATATTAAACCGTAATCTAGGCCACATCACACTCTACAGCTGCGATTGAGGAATCGTAAGATCGTATCTTGTGGATATTTAAATTAAAATGTTACGTTTTTAAAAGGCCATTGTTTACTTCGGATGTTATGGTGTGATGTGACCGACTATAAAAAGTTTAGACTTTTTCTAGTTTAAGGTAATTATTGCATTAAAGAGTGTGCGCGCGCTTTTTCTGAATTTTACCCCAATTTAAATTAGTTATATACTTCACAGTTTGAATTGTAGCATGAAATGCACGAATCTTTAACGCTCATTATGACGATGATCAGTTCTCTGATCATTGATCATCGTTGGGAATCGTGGAGAACGCCTTCCCATCTCCTGCGCCTGCGCATTGGGTGGCAACGTGCCACAAGCAATGCCAGACGTCAGCCGGTGTCGCTCGAATAACTGGTTTGGCGACCTTTGTGTTGCACACACACCGGGCCCGTACCATGAGTCGCTTGTGCTTAAAATTATATTGGCGATCCGTATCCTGAAACGACTAGTTAATTGACCGATAATCTTGAAAAAAAAAACAATTTATAAACTCTTTATACAGTAAATAATCAAATGATAAGATGATCTTAAAAATATTAGATTTCGGTTATTTATTGGTGTAGTGTTTGCCGTGTGGTTCTCGGCTTAAAATAAGGCCACCCACAATTTTCCCGTGGGTGTCGTCAAGGCGACTAAGAGATTTATAAGAGGGGCGGGCCGCAGCGTTCTCCTGTGTATATTAAGATCATTACTGCGATCACCAATCCGCCTGCCAAGCATGGTTATTATGACAAATCCCCCAATGGACAGCTCACCAAAAGTGGCATTCTATTGGGGAAGTTTATGTTCAGCAGTGGACGTATTTAGGCTGATAATTATGGTTGTAGCTGAATCAGAATCTTGTAGCTGAAAACGCAGTGTACCTATATTTCATTTCAAACCAATAGTCATATGAAACCAAACGCACTTGCGTCTCGAAAACCAAATAAATATTAGATGGTGTTCCTAAGTGAACTGCAAACTTTACATGGTAATACAAACCTGTTTTTGCTGATGGTGACCCTTTCATGTACATGTTACCGAGAGGCAAAAAGCGTTGGTTTTCGTATGACAGTACTATTGGAATGAAATATACTTAATGATGCTATGTCACTATTTCACCCCTTTTTAGACAAGCTCTAAATTGAGCATATTATTTATTTCAAAGTATTTACGCCATGAAAGGTCAAAAAGTCTGATGTGAAATAAATTTTACGCATCATCATGATGAAATATCATTAATAGAAATATAGTAGAACTGGACGGAATTATTTTTATAGTTCTATCAGTAGAACTGGTTTAATAGAACTAAACGGAACAGACCGTCTCTAAAACGTAAGATGGTCCATAGTAAAGGTTCGGTTTTAGAGAAGTATGTTTGCATAATGAACTAGACGATTTAGTGGAGTGGTTCGGCGACCTGTCCCCGTCTCGCGGTCCCACGTTCCTTTGCCGTTGATTAATTTGCTAACACACAAATATTTGCCGTCTATAATGTCAATTTGAATGATTCATGGCTTTTAGTTGTACAACTTACCTATCTTTTTCCTCCTTTTTCCTCTTAAGGGTTTTTACACAGCTTCGCTGAATGACACCTTTTTGTGTTTGTCGATGTGTCATGGTAATCATGAATGCAGCTTCTATGCATGAACAATAAAGCCTTTCCTTTATGCGATGTTAATATATATTTCAATATTTTGCGTCATCTACAATGCGTCTTTAATTATTTAGTCGCATCTTTCTTGGGACGTTTGCCTCTAGGTCGGGGTTTGGGTCAGGAGACTTGGTTTTGGCAACGTTGTCTGGGATATTATGTTTGTGTAAATGACTACAATAGTACAAGTTGTGTCATTTTTTAACCATGACTTCTATCTGTTTCTTTATTTTGAAGACTGCGTCGTGGGTGCATTTATCATATAACTGAGATTTCATTCCAATTATGAACGTTCTTTATCTGCCTTTCTCAAAAGCTTGGTGCAGTGCGAAAGTTGAAAAGGAATTTACGATTTCGCATTACTGATATATCTTGTGCAATATCTATAGGCTACATTACAGTTAACCCGTCTTTCGCATCTCTCGCTTTGCTTTCAATTTAAGGTTCATTTTCGATTCGTCAGATGATTGGAATGGTGCTTGTATGTATGTATAGGGCAAGTTGATTGAAAGCTCTGTCTACAACGGCAGTTACGTGACCGATTATCCGCTCGTCTAATTTGGCTTTTAAAATAGTTTTTTGTTAAGCATTTGCAATCTTCGGCGCCATTTTTGTTCGGGATCGACATGAAGATTAGAAACGTTTAGCGATTGGAGGTTTATAGAAAATTCTTCTCCATAAGTCTGCTCAAAAAGGGATGTTTAGTATTGAAGACGAAACAATATTTGTAGTTTTACTTTTGATAGCTTGCAGAAGATGGTTATCGTTTTTTTCTTGGTTCGTTTTTCAATTTGTCTGATTTGTTGCTAAATTCTTAACTCTCGGCTGATTGAAGTTCAACCATAAAGTCCTTTCTCTCTCGGAAACAAAACGTTTCTTTCCATAGGCTTCTTTCTATTCATTGTCTAATTTTGTTTGGTTTAAAAGTAAGGATATAAAAGTTAAATCCTCTGTCGAGCAGGTAATATCCGGTTGGCGGGTTCCTCGAATCCTTTTATGATTCACGATTTTCGCACGGTGTACATTCACGTGGCTTTTTTGCGACTTTTGTGTCGACATTCCTTTCAATTTTCTATTTCGTCGTGGTATTTGATACTTACTTGTAGCTCGCTTAGCACCTCGCGGCGTTCCTTGTGGTTATTATATTATTAATTCTATATGGGTCGTGTGGTTATCCTGAGACGGGAACTTCATTATCCCCGGTAAATGTTAATTCCCGGTCAGGCCAATCAGAATCTACCAGTAATTCAAAACTTTATGATTGAACTGTTTGAGTTGAGCTCCATTACATAAAAATTCACGTTATATGAAAAGGAATATATTTTAATGAAACGCATATAGAAAAAAAAAACTAAAAACTTGATGCCAGTCTTTTATTGCTCATAATTTATCACTTTGGTTTGCTTTTTTGTGCAACTAAAAACCAGAATTTATAAATTTCAATTAGGTATTGACTCTGTCTTTATCGGGTACTCACTTATGTTACATACTAGCGGTGACCGCGGCACAATTTTTTTTAGAATGGTGTAATTTGCTTTGTGTTAATCCCCTGCACCCCTCTCCTCTCGCTCCCACAACCACTTCCCCCTCTCCCTCTTTTTTTTCTCTCGCGGGGAAATGCCTACTGCATACCTACCTACTGAATTCCGCCAAGCATTATACTGCTTTGAGTGAGTTTTTGAAAACTATATATTCGCTTAACTTTTGATTGAGTAAGTCGATTACGATGAAATAAAGACTAAATGTTATGTTTACCTGGTTTTTCTACATTCACCTCCTTCCCCATCTCTCACCCTCCACTTTCCTCACCCCTCCCCTCCTCAATTCCACTCACCCTATCTACCCCCTCCCCTGCTTTCCCCTACCCTTGCATGACCACCTACCTTTCTTCAGAATGTAGTTTTCACTCATTGCAATACGAATTCCGTCGAGCATTAAAGCCTACACTTCTTTGATGTATTCTATTCATGAAAATAAAAAAAAAACGTTAAATCATTTAATCTTATTTGGTTCCCTGAAAAGTAGCATTTTCTAAGTTTGATCGTTTTTACTGAAGGCACAGATTTGTATCCAAATAAGAGTATATTTCCCGGCAATTCGTTTTAAATATGATCATTATCATCATTATTATCAATATGATCATTTCTAAACGTTGTTTGGCCGTCGAAGTTACTAAGTAATTATAATTTGTGTTGAGGCGAGTGTCTTTATGACAATCATATTTTTACATATACAGCGCCATCTAGCATGTCTTTTGTGAAACTTTGTGAAAGAGCCGTGGTAGCCTAGTTGGTTGTGTACTCACCTCACGTTCATGAGGTCGTGGGTTCAAACTCCGCCCGTAGCAATGACTTTTTCGAAATTTATTATACGACAGGCTTTTCAGTGAAGGAAAACATCGAAAGGAATCCTATTTAAGTGTATATGGCAAATAAGAAGTAATACTTAGGTGAATGTGAAGTCCACAGAACCGGCTTGTGGCACCGTTGGAGGACAGGGGGTTGGCACAAAAGATCCTGAAGGGTCGAAGTGTCGCCAGGTCTGCCCGAGGCCCTAAGACGATAAGACATGTGAAACTTTTGCATAGTTTAGTTTACAACAATCTTGCCCATGTTTGTGCCAAGAACGAGGTATAAATATTAGGATTACAAGAATAGGACAAATATAACTGTAGTGATCGGTGTAAGTTTTGTTAGACAGACGTCTAATATCATCTCCCATATTTTAATAGTTTTACTATAATATAACAGTGTCTCACCAAATAAGACGTTTTATTAAAACCCTCATCAATACAATAACATTCAGACCAGGACCAAATGGTATAAAGTTGTCTGTCCCTAGTGGAAATGGCACTCACATCCTCTCACGCTCGAGTCTAAGCATAACGCCACTAGGCCGACGAGACGGTCTGTCTTGACGGTCGATTGAATGTGTCTGAGAGATAAATAAAGTAAATCAGGGCATAATATTTAGGCGTATACCCAAAGATATAAATTAAATTATGATTATAATCATAATTTAATGTATTATACGCCGTGTGGTTTCCGGTAGAGGAGAATAGGACTACTCCAACTCTTCCCGTGGATGTCGTACAAGGCGACTAAGGGAATACATTATAAAACATCAATCAGGCCTTCCCAACTGTAGAAAAACCGCATCAACCTATCTATTAATAAAATAGATATAGTTAACGATCCCATACATACCTAAATACTTATTACTTGAACTAACCTAACAATAAATTAATAATGGCCTTGAAATAAAATCGTCTAATTATCGTTTGTGATCGTCTAGTACAGAACCCTTTACGTTGTTGTTTAATTAAATAAGTATGTAACGCAATCATAATTATCGTATCTAAATTAAGAAACAAAAACAATAAAAATACACTTCACATAAAATAACATCAATATAAAAACACGATAAATAATAAAATCATGCGACTTATCTGAAACCAGTCCAGTCACAATGAATCTGGTAATTTTAATGTCCGCTTCATGCGCCAGTCTCCTTAACGCTGCGGCTCTCCTTTCTTCGTGGTCACATATTAAACACTTTCATTTATTATTAAATAACACTTTTAATAATACAATATAATATTTAATGAAAATATATAAATGTACATATACACTTAATTCCTTAAGACAAGGAAAGGGACACATGCAAGCTGAAAAGGTGACCTAGCTCTAGAAAACCTTTGGAAATTGACACTTAGGTCAATACCTAATTACTAATTAAAGATTTAGATTACCAAGACTCCCAGCCAGCACTATCATCTTGGGCCTCCCACAAAAACCGTTAGAAGATCCAACCTCGATCCCGGTTTTCATGCCAACAAATCCGTGGACACAACCTAAACACCCATAATCTAATTAGATTCAAACCATCACACTTCTTTCCGATCAACAACTTTCATCAATCATATCTCTTTATTTGTAGATAATTTAGTAATAAGTAATTATTACCAATTGTAGTTAAAAGTCGTAGCTTGTAGAGATAAATTAATGATGGTTGAGCATCCAATTGTAGATGCATTTCGAAGTTATGATATTTCTTTCTTAGATCTAGATTTGTGTGTGTGTTATACCTTATTTTGTAGCAGTATTTAAATAACTCTTAACATGTGGAGCGTACTCTTATATCCATGGTTAACGACGTACGAAACTTAGGTTTGCTAAATTCCGCACGGAGCGCACTCTAGTTAAGCAGGATAAACGCAAGTTAGAATTATTCAAATGATATATTGGGTGTTTTTAAATAGCTACTCTACGGAGCGAACTCGTTTACCCTTGCCTTAATAACGTTACGAAAACTGGCTTTCTTTATTTACTCTTCAATAACAATATATATATGTATGTGATCTGCATAGCCAAGTTTCCCCACGGAGCGAACTCTCAATTAAAGGAGGGTAAAAACGTAGATAAGCCATTCAAAACATAAGTTTGAAGACGCTTGTTTTGTGTGTAGCGTGCCGAAGCATTTTTCAATATCATAATCAATAATGCTGTTTGTAGAATTATTCAATATCTGTAACGTTGTTTGTGAAATCACAAATACATATTGTTGCATGTAAACCATGAATAAGTATTGTTGCATGTAAATACAATTAAGTATTCGTTGCGTGCAATAAGCACGATATAATTAAAGTTGCGTGTTAAAAAAAACACGAGCTTGTGTGAAACACACAATGTATGAATTTCATCCAAAAGTTTATAGTTCATAAATAAACTGATATACATATATTAATGTGCGTATCTAGTCCATATTCTGCCTTATTTAGTTTAATAGTTTTAGAGTATTTGGCAGACAGACTGTCACACAATATGTATGTTTCAAAATCAGTTCGTCAGCTGGTCAAAATTAATACAAAACAGATGGACACTTGACTTATGTAGGTCAAAGAATGTCCTTTAATTTCTCAGTTGCATATAAACAAAAGAAGACTTGTTCCTTAATAAACTTGCAATGAAATAATTATTCATGTTTTAGTAAGATTTTTCAGATTCGTTTTGTCAGTCAAACAAGTTAAATCAAATTAGAGTCAGTCAGGTTATAAAGTATATCATTAAATAAATGGAGAACATTCTCACAATATGTAAACACACCCTAAACTATTCCGACCAAAACTAACTTTATAAAAATTCTACCCAAAAATTAAACAAATTTGATGACTCGTTCTCTCCTGCTAAAAAGGAAAAAATTATAAAACAAAGAGTTAAAAATCCTAAAGTGATACAAAGTTTAGAGACTTTCAACGACGAAACTCAGCATTCTTCTTTGTAAGTAGATGTAATAATCCTCGCCCCTAAATTGTTAATTCGTGAACACCATAAATAAATTAGATATGTATATAATAAGATAAAAAGATACTTTAAATACTTAAATACTTCTGTTAGCGACACTGACTTTACAATTCTATTAATTCACTTCACTTGCACTATTTAATGTCACTCGCGGCGAATCTCTGTAATTGAAGTTATTAATACACATTTACTTTGGAACTAAAACTTAACAAAGACTCTCCTAATTCATTCAGAGATATGTTCGCGGTTCTGAAATCTTTGCGATTCAGACTCCTCCGTAATTTTCAACCGACGCTCTCACGGCCCGAACCTAACTCTTCGCGACAGGAGTCAGACTCCTCCGTAACCGTTAACCGATTCCATCGCGACCCAAGCTTCAACTCCCCGCGACTAGAGTCAGACTCCTTCGTAATTGTCAACCGACGCTCTCACGACCCCAAGCCTCACTCCTCGCGACCCAAGCTTCAACTGCCCACAAAATCAAAGAATTTTCAAAACAGGTCATCTCTCATCGATTCCCATGAAACGTTACCCCACTTCATAAGGTCATTATTCAAAGAATTTATTGGTTTTGTTACACTTTTGTTTTTTACTAGTCTGAGAGACTTAAAGATTCCGTGCTTTTTAGAATTTTGCTAACGAATTAAATTTAACCACTAATATTTTGAACCTTATCTTATATTAGTTAAAATCGATAGACATTCAACATGAGTTGAATCTGGACTTTGTATTGGACTTCAAGTACAGGAAATGTTCTCAGAGTTGTTCCAAAACACTCCATGAAACTCAATTACGTAAATTAGTCCCACTTAAATATAAAGAAATGGCTTTGATTTTAAAGAGCATGTTATTTATACATTTGAAAGAGATGAAGGTTATTTTCAAATTACAAAACAAATAGTTACACCCTTTGTACATACTTGTTTTATACTGCTTTATTGATAAGACTATTGTTAATTCTATTTATAGATAGATGACACAATTATATATAGGTAAATGATATATATATTTACTGAAATCAAGTATATGTGAGTATAGACGTCATATACGACGGTTACACAACCCGTCTGGCCAGCGCGGGGAGTGTAGGCCAAATCATCCGTCTGTCTCCGGCAGATGAGAGAGGGTTGTGCTCCTGCAGTGGAGACAAAAATAACCCGATGATGATGATGATTTGGGTATACGCCTAAATATACTCTTTGGGTATACTTGACTACAATATTTGACTTGACTACAAAAGAAGACTAATATATTTGAGTAACGAGACACTAACAATCCAAATGTCAATAAAGGAAAAATGTGTTTTTTGTTAATATTTAATACAAATTCTTTAAAGCACAAAAAATATTTACATAGTTACATATTTGGGGTTTCTACGGTACAATTTGGGCAATCTGGTCGTTTTAAGGATATCTTCCAAAAAACCTGTATAAATGTATGTGTATGTTAATCCAGTCCAGGGTGATCAGTGATCACTGTTTAAAATGTCATGGAAGCCTTGATTCAGTTGTTATAGCGTGACTGTGCAACAACACTGATCATTAACTACGTTGTTACAGAAAGTTGTGCTTGGAGCTGGTACCACGCCGGGCGGCCGAGGCTGTGGATCCTGAGGACATCAGTCTAGTGGAACTATACAGGGTGCATGTTGAAAGCGCAGAAAGAGCTGCGGCTGTGAGTATTTTATTTAATACTAGCTATTGTCCGCGACTTCGTCCTCGTGGACAACTTAAAAAATATTAAATATTTCCCGTAGGAGTAGGATGTTTTTTCGGGATAAAAACTATCCTACATCCTATTCTAGGACCTAACCTATATGTGTGCCAAGTGTCATCCCGATCCGTCCAGTGGTTGAAGCGTGATTGAGTAACAAACATCCAAACATTACCTATTATTATAGGATAATCATCATCATATCAGCCCTTAGACGTCCACTGCTGGACATAGGCCTTCCCCAATGAACGCCATCACACCCGGTCCTCCGCCCTCCGCATCCAGCCGCTTCCGGCCACCTTCTTCAGATCGTCGGTCCATCAGCGGGGCGTCCCACCCTGCGCTTGCGCTTGCCGTTCTGCGACAGATGTGGCCCGCCCACTGCCACTTCAGTGTTCTAATCCTTTCAGCTATGTCGGTTACCTTCGTTCTTCGTCGGATCTCTTCATTACGAATCATACCCTGCAATGAAACCCCGAGCATAGCCCTCTCGATAGCTCGCAGAGCGACCTGGAAGTTGTGGATCAAGCCTACCGTCAGTGACCACGTTTCCGCGCCGTAGGTCATGGCAGGTAGGACGCACTGATTAAAGACTTTTGTCTTTAAACATTGTGGAATGGGCGACTTGAAGACTTGATGCAGTTTTCCAAATGCTGCCAGCCCAACTGGATTCCTCTGTCAGCTTCCCTATCGAAATTGTTCCTACCCAACTGTTTATTATAGGAACACCATTTATTATTTATTTTGTTCTCGAGACGCAAGTGCGTTTGGTTTCATATGACTATTGGTTTGAAATAAAATATAGGTATAATATTCAGATTCAGCTACAACCACCATCACTAGCCTAAATACGTCCACTGCTGAACATAAGCTTCCCCAATAGAATTACACTTTTGGTGGGCTGTCCATTGGAGGATTTGTCATAATCACTACGCTTGGAAGACGGATTGGTGATCACAGTAATGATTTTATTATACACAGGGCCCATCCCTGGTGCAATCCCTTAGTCGCCTTGACGACACCCACGGGAAGATTTGGGGTGACCCTATTCGAAGCCGGGAACCACACGGCACGGAGTCTGTTTACAGAATATTTATTTTGATACAACCCTAAAATGCTAGACACAATATTGAGTTCGTCTCTTTTTACATCATGTCAGCAAATCTCGGCGGAGATCTAACAGCTTAGTGACTCGCTGGGTTGCTATATACGGACAAACGGTTACTAGATAACAGCGCAAATATGGTAGTCAGAGCGGACTGGATTGCTTAGGTTTCATAACTTTTTTGCCGTCTGTACCGCTTATGTTATTAAGGCCTTGCAATTTATACAGTACGGCCAAACCCGATTTTAGGACCGGCTAGTTTTGCCTAGACCAAACTAGCTCTTCCTATACGCGATAGGATCTAGTGGTATGTAACCAAGGACTGTCCTAAACTATTAGAAAAATACTAACTATCAATTAATTAGAAGGACAGTTTAATTGAGAGTTACATACACCTCCAAAACTAAAATCTTTGTATGTAACTTGAGATTTTTTTATTCTTTCGTGTCGCTAAAAGGTAGCGCTAGGGTTAATAATTCCACAGTAGGCCCGAAACTGAAGGCCCAATTAAAATTTGACAGCACTAAAATTAGTTTCGTCTTTATCTTCATAATACCATGTGACAGAAATAGCAAAAAAATTATTCTTTTAATTTTTTTTAAGACAGTGCCTTTTAAATTGATTGCTATTATCTAAGCTAGTAGCTATTTTAAATAGCGATTTAATTTTGTAATTTAGTCTGTCTATATTTCAATGTTGAACTGGTTTATAGGTATTCAAATCATCTCTATTTGGAGTATTTAAATATTTCATTTACTAGTGACATCTATCTCGCTCGAGGAAATAGCCAAACTGAGGTGCAGCTGAAATTGGCTCCCGATTGTTCTTCTGTATTAATTATTCTGTGTTGATAGTGATATAGTCTGAATATGAAATAGGGCTAGGACCTTCAAGTTAAGAAGGACTGTTCTAAGTATAGGAACATATACTATTGATTTTGATACATTTTGCTTTATTTCCAGTGGCGTGGCACCCTTAGACGCGCCGGCGGCTCCGGCAGCAGCTTCAACTCTGGCACCCTCACCAATGGCGCCACTCCAACCGCCACCACCGTACAGGCCCACCACCTCATGTGCAGTATGCGGGACTTCGGGCACACGGCCGGTGGGGACGAGGCCGAGCTGTTGCTATGGCTACACGACGCGAGGAGGGCCCAGCCGTTGTCAGAGAGGTTCAGAGTCAGGATAGCGAGGGACGGCTTCTCGAACTACGTGGATAGGTTGCACGCAAATAGTACCCTGTTTGCTGTAAGTATGCGTGTAGTAGTATGTAGAGATTGACAGGTGATGTTTCTCGGTAGAGAGCAGCAAGGCATCAGGCTGGACCCGAGGGAGATGCCATCTCCATAGGCGTTTCGGATGCAAAGCCTTTTTCACGGGGATATCTACGCACACATGCACACTTGTACTAGAGAATCCTAAATATTACTATATAAAGAAGCGACACTCACCACCGCCTGTTCTGTCCCTTTTTTGTACATTCTTGTACAAGCCACCCCTTACTGGATTTCAACACCACTGCCTTACAATGGACAGTTTGAATAAGTATCAATTTAGCCTGTCAATGGTCTCTTTACAAGTAGTCATTGCCGTCTACGCTAATATAATTATTGCCGATCTGCCATAATGTAATTGGCCTTAATTTACGACGTATCGTCAAGATATTCATGTCATATTGTAGTTAGATCTGTTTTCCTAATTGCTGATTATGAACTTCTAGTGGTTTCTACTTTTTAGGGTTCCGTCAAAACGGATGTTACCCTTATAGCGAGTTTTTTTTTCTATCTGCCTGTCCGACAACTTGGAACATTTATATGAAATCATCATCATCAGCCTAAATACGTCCACTGCTGGACATAGGCCTCGCCAATAGAATATCACTTTTGGTAATCATCACGCTTGGCAGGCATTGCACCAGGGACGGGCAGCAGCGTTCTCCTGTGTGTGTAAGTTAAGTTCATTACTGCGATCACCAATCCGTCTGCCAAGCGTGGTGATTATAGATTTATATGAAATGAAAGTAAAATTATGAAAATTTTCTTTTCCGAGATATGAATTGACGGAGCTTCCATACATTGTGTGTGACGTACACTTTGCTGCCTTTTTTTAAATTATGAATTCCATGAAGTCAGCTGTTGATAACGCTTCTTCTTTTTTTATCACACTACACGAGTAAATCTTCCATTTTCCAGGACCTGTCTACCACAGACCTTACTCGAGAACTATGGCTGGTGGCGTGGGTAATCCGAGTGGGCCGCTGGTCTGGCGCCGGCGGCGGCGGCAGCGGTACGGGGGAACGGCGCGGGCCGGTCGCCAGAAGGCCCTTGGGGGCTGGGGTTCTATCACTGACGGACTTCCTCAGGCAGCCAGGCCAGAACACTGCTGAGAAGGAGTATACGTTTAAGGTTTGGATTTACTGTCATCTTCATCATATCAAGGATTTCGGCCTCCACTGCTAGACATAGACCTTCCTATATGTATTAGCTAGCCTATACATATTAGCTGTTCCTATTTTATTTATTGTGAGACAGAGATAGAGAAAAAAGGGAACATGCTCGTTTAACTGTGCACAAAGTTTAAGTAGAGAGTGAGATTAGAGAGTGTAGTAAGTGAAAAATACTTTAAAATAAGTAACTTTTTATTTATTATTTATAGTTAAAGGTATATGTATCTTATTTAATGTGATTCTAACTTATAAAATATGCGTATATTTTCAGGTATATCAATGTGAAGAAAAAGATTTCCACCAGTTACACGATATGCTAATACGGAAACAGACGAATAAATGCAACATCTTACCGGGCCAGCCAAATTATGGTATGTTGTATTTTAATTTCATCCTCCGGCTTTATCTAATATCTGTATCCTATCAAAATATGTGAGTCCTGGCCAAGTAATTTCGAATATAAACTTATCTCCGATCACAGAGCCGTCTCTGTTACCTAGCAGGGAGTACTGCGTGAGGTTAGCATTTCGATCAAATTTGTTGTACCAATGGGCATTTAAAATCCTTTCAACCGATTGGTCGGAATGTTCCCGTTTCACTTTTATAAACACAGTGTATGAAACAGGTTGGTTATGTAAAACAGGTATTCAGTTGGTTGATCACGGGTTAAGTAGGTTAGGTAGTCAAAAAATTTGTTTTTAATCTTTTCTAATTTAATTTGCAATAATTTATGATAAAAATCAATTTTGCGCCCTTCTAGACCACCTCTCAAAGTATACAATCATTTGTGACAAGATTTAATATTCAGTTTATGAGTTTATATGTAGACTTTATCGATTCTAAGAAATGCACTCTATTTTTTGACTGCTGGCGCCATCTAGTGTTACTCATTCCTTGAGCTACCACCTGAATCAAAATATGGTTCATGTGTCGTGTGTTCAAAGCAATTTATTTTTGTTATTGCACTTACACGTAATAAAATCAGGTAGAAAATAATTTGGACATACATACATAAAGCTCACGTCTTGGCCTCAGAGGCTTAGGCAGCGACGATGTATCGCCACTTAAATTAATTCAAATAATTTGTATTCCAGGTAAACTATTTTTATTACCTTGCATTTAGTCTTGAAAAGCAGTATGTATACTTCGACGCTAAGTGCTATTCTTGGACTAGTATTTTAGAAGTCCTCGGCAACATTGTGGTAGTAAATACCTAAAATTTGAACATTTCCCTTTGTTTTAGGGATAGTGGTTGCTCTCCGCTTACTAACCAACTCAGGAAATATATCAGAGGCTGTGGCCTCTGGAGCTACTGTGACAGCCAAGCGGGGATTCCCTGACGTCATAATGCCTGGGGACGTCCGCAATGACCTTTACTTGACCCTGGAGAAGGCAGAGTTCGAGCGGGGAGGCAAGAGTACGGCGAAGAATGTGTTGGCGACTGTGAATGTACATGATAGTAATGGACAAGTTATTCAGGTGAGGGATTGAAACTTATAATATTTGTCGTAGTTGCCAGGCTCCGTCTCTCTGAGCGCTCCTGTGGGTTCGTATCTCACTTTTGATGTCGTAGTTGCCAAGCGACACATATTACAAAAAAGATGATATTAATATGGTTGGGTATTCATGGAAAACCAAAAGTCGCAGGTTCCTATGATTCAGGAGTAAAGAGATGGTCTGATCAGATTGGTTTTTTTGGGCGCTTCGATTCTTCTCCCCGATATTTCAGAACGTCAACGAACGTGGACGTCAGCAGGCTAATGATGATGATGATCTTCCTCCATCCACATTCTTGATAGATGTAATCAGATAACTCTCAATTTTTTTCTTGAAAAACCAAACCATTATTGGAAAACAAGGCTTCAAAATAACTGAATAGTATGATAAGTTAAACTTAGCTTTCTCCGGGTATCGGCTTATCGATGTTCGCTGTTGAACCTAATACAAACCACCGGTCCTCTGTCTATATTTCAGGAATGCGTGTGGGGCGCCAGTGGCACCGGTTGCACATCCTACGAGTCATTAGTGCTGTACCACAACAACAGCCCCGCGTGGGGCGAGCAGTTGCGTCTCACTGTACCGCTCGAGACGTTCACCAACGCGCACGTGAGGATTGAGTTCAGGCATTGTTCAAGTAAGTTCTGCGCCCAATGAACACAATAACAGTACCCCATCGATTGATAAATAAGCCTAATATACTCCCAATGCTCGTAATTCTACAAACAAAAAAATCTGTCAAAGTGCTGAGGAGGTGTGCGGGTATTGCACGCTCATTGACTCGGTGAATATCGCGCCGTGTCATGATTGGTCGAATATAATATGACACGTGCAGTTGGCGCGCGACATCTTGTATGAGACATATATCTGATGTGTTGCCAGAATTGATCGCCTTGCACGGAGGCGTCTATGGGCTTATTAGTCAATGCATTACCCTCCCACACAAGTTAGGAAGAAAAGGCAATTCACGCAAAATTAAAAAAAAATATGGGGTTGGCTAGTGCTAATATATCCTGCTAGGTGGCGCATCGTCGACATGGTCATGTTTATCTGTCAGTCTCGTATTTCCCTGAGAATTTCGTATTTTACATTTTAATTAAATGTGCCTCTTTATGCCGTCCATGTTTGTATGTAGAGAAAAGAAAATGCAGCTTTCAAAATTTGATAAATCTAAATTTGCCAGTAACTTAATTAATCAAGTTTCATGTTGAATTACATATTTAAACAAAGCCATACATATAGTATTCCAGACATAAATAAACATTTTATTATTTAAAAAATATAACTTTCGGCAGATATACCGTGTCGCCGCTGCCGCCATCTACAATAGCTTTGCGTTGCCAACCCCATCAAAAAAATCATTTCAAGCGGCAGTTGGTGCGGTTGCTCGGTTGTTACAGCTTGACCCTATACCTTCTACCATGAAGCAAAATAATTTTTCGCACCTCATAAGTCACCTCAAAGTTTTTACCTTCATGATTGACACTAATTGGTTATTAAATTATATAATAGATGCACATTTTAAAATCATCTGTTATCTAATTTAATAACCAATTAGTGTCAATCATGAAGAAAAAACCTTTTAGGTGACTTATGAGGTCCGAAAAATTATTTTGCTTCATGGTAAGCGGTGTAGTCAGATACGTCGCACACCATGCCTGCTCGCGTGTATATTCCAAATTAAACATTTAAATAACTTGCCTTTTCGGTAAGAGATTGTCATTTCGATTGTTTTCAGCTCGAGATAAGAACGAGAGGAAGCTATTCGGCTTCTCTTTCGCGCGGTTAATGGAAGCAAGTGGGGCTACTCTAAGGGACGGAGCTCATGAGCTATACGTGTACAAATGCGACGATCCTACCAAGTAAGCAATTGGCCATTGAATAATCTCCTTGCGGGTGAATATTCGAGCGTTTCAACCGCCAGGTGACAGGCAGTCCCACTGCCTCTTTGTTATACTGCTCGGATATGACCAAAGGCCTGAATTAACCTGCAATTTTGAGAAAGGTAAAAAAAAGCCAAACCGGTTTCGAGAATTCTATGAAAATTAGTACTCTCGTACTAATACGTCAGAGTCATTACTATCAGAATTTTTAGTCGTAGAATTTTATAAAATCTGTTTCTCACCTTTTTGCCATTTTCTAAAAAAAACCTTGTTACACTTATCGGCTTTTTATCGTATCACGGCGGTATAACTATATGAACATAAAAACCTAAATCAATAAATATTGTATAACATACGATAACTACACAATCGTAACATAATGTTTAACATTCCATGACATTTTCCAGATTAGCCACAGCAAGTTACCTGTCGCTGCCGTCGTGCGCCAACGATACGACGCGCTTGCCGCCCGTCAACGGCGTCGTGCCGTCATTTCAACGGAGCTCTAAGGAAAATTGCAGTATCAGCACTTTATTGTGCTCTACTAAACTCACTCAAAATGGTAAGACTAACAGTGGTAACACCTCCAGACTAGACTAGAATTAGTTTATATAAAAAAGCTTCGAATTCAAAATAAAAATATTTACAGACATAGGTAAAATTACAAATGAACCTTTACAGAGAACTCTATCTTTTACCGATAGACATATGAAAACATTTCAGCATAAAGTTATTAGGTAAATATCAACTTAATACATGTTCTTAAAAAAAACTTCGCGTTTCGCTTATAATAATAAACAATTATTTGAACATATAACTTTCTTTGACAGAGGATCTCCTAGCACTATTGCAGTGGCGAGCTCGACCTGAGAAGGTCCAAGAGACGCTACTTCGAGTGTTGCGACTGGGCGACGGCCTCAGCTGCGAAGAGCTTATCAAGTTCCTCAGGGACGTTTTAGATGCACTTTTCGCATTGTTCTCTACTGAGGACGGTAACAGGTGAATAATCTTAAATATTTTTTTTCTAATCTTAAATAAAAAATTACCTAAGAGTGTCTCTGTTATCTTCTCTTCTCCGCTCTTTGATACGCTTATACTTTTTATTATTCATGTAAACAGCTTAACAAGTATATTACAATTCTTAATTATTATAAAGTTATAAAGACAATTAGATGTCCAAATTATTAAAATTTAAATTGTAGACAAACTTATAAAGAAATATAGGGAGTGAAAACAATGATAAATGTATGAGTACATTTATTTTACAATACAGTACATGTAATGCAAATCATTTATTTTACCTAATATGAAATGTTGTGTTGCTCAAGTTAGGACAATTAATTGTTAAAAAAAAAACTTTTTTCGGGAACACTTATGCTAGTTTACAAGACTAATTTTCACTAATTTTTCATATAATTTTTAAATTTTAGCAGCAAAAAGCTAATTTGGTATAAATATTTTTGACTTCAACTTTGCATACCTCTCTCTTACTTGCTGTTTCGTTTTGCAACTTTTTGTACAATTAATCGTGATCATACTTAATTTCCCCAGCACACCACACTCAGGCACTGTGTTCCTGGTGCTGGTCTCGATCTGCAGCTTGTTGGACGAAACTCGGTTCCAGCACTTCCGACCCGTGCTCGACGTGTATATCGAGGAGCATTTCTCAGCTGCACTCGTGTACAAGTGAGTCAACAATATCATTTTTATCACATAACATCCTTAGAATATTTAGGTTGAAAGTATATTTGCCAAGTGTATGTATGAAACAGATAATCTCCGATTTTTGCAGTTGCAAGTTAGTTTATTTTTGGAGCATGGTGTACATGACGTGTATTAACAAAGATTTTATTTGTTACAGAGGCTTACTATCATCGGTGCAGCACTGCGCCGAATGGGCGGCAGGTGCTGAAGGGCAAGAGCCAATCCGCAAATGCCTGCGCTCCTTAGGCGCTGTGTTCCGATTGGCCGTCCGCTCTCGCCGGCTGTTTGCCCGCGCGACGGGCGGCCAATACGAAGACAGCTTCAGGAGAGACGTGCGCGCAGCTCTGAATGCGTTGAAGGCACTGGCGCAGCATCCACATAGGGAACATTTAGCGCCCGCTCAGGTAGTTTGTTTACAAATATCATTTAACTGCATTTGGTCCATTATGAAGTAATTTTTATGCATTAGTTGATCACTATGAAAACAATCGTACTCTGTTATCAGTACGTTAAAAAATATTTGGTTACGTCATATTCAAATCTTATCAGTGCTAGGTTGCCACTGTGAAAATAGGTCAATTTTCAGGTCGCTCTAATGACGTCCTGGGCTAGTGTGGCCAAGGAAGTGGCAGCAGCTCTCGGTCCGGTGGAAGCTGCCAGAGTGACGGCGTCCATGCTGGACGCGCCCGCCGCCAACGCGCCCCCGGCCCTCGCCAAGGCGCGACTCGCAGCCGCACAGGAAATACTAAAAGGACCTTTAGGACAAGACCCTGGTATGTATTGTTCAGAACTTGATAGTAATCAAATATACATGCTTGACTATTTAACAGAGGTGCCTTAATGGTTGAAGGTTTTATATTATATGTATTTATTTGGGTGTAATATTTGTGAATTTTCCTGTCCTTATTTATCTAGTCTGTAAAGAAAACTGAAAATAGGAAAGAATGGTAATTTTTGGGGGAGGCCTGTGACCACAAGTGGGCTGCTGCGTAATAAGAAACTATAAAAAAGATAATATAAAACATAGTACAGAAGAAATTCCTAGTTTGGGATTAGATAAGTGTATGTACTTGTAATGTGGTTGTGTATGTACTTATCAGTCTTTTAATTGTGTATAACTAGATAGGAATTAAGAAATGTTAAGATGCAAGTAGAAACTTCTCCAATGTCGTAAAAGATTAACAGAGCAATAAAACTTACAAAACTTCCAGAGGCGCGCAACATAGTTCTCACAACCGCCTGCCATCACTTACGCATCCACCTCGCTCGGCGCGACGAGCTCGCCCAATGCGCAGAAATGTTGGGCGAGCTGGTGACCTTGCTGTGGAAGAAGGAGGATCCGGACGAACCCACGGACCCGGACGAACTGGATCCCGATGTGGACGTACTGTGTCTAAACACGTTGGACGTTCTTGTGGAGACTGTGCTGCATCTTATTGGGGGAAATTCTCCAGTACTGGTAAGTCTCTCATAATTAATTAATAAGTTTGTTGCATAATTTACTATCTCTACTAAATACCAAACCCCAAGTAAACAATATTTTTGAAAACAAATACACAACAAACTGTTCTCCAAAAAATGTGGGAGCAACCTCTAGGTCCACTGATTGTCTGATGTGTTGCCAGAAAAAGGCATCTGCTGTGTTTACTAATGATATCGTTAAAATATAGCGGGCCCCATTCTCCTTTATCCGATTAATTGTACTGATATAATTTGTACTTAACACAGGGATCTATGGTAGCGGGCCTACTGGGTGCCATGGAGCTGCTTAAGCCGGACCACTACCAGCGGTTGTGGAGTCACCTCGCGCCGCACCCTCACGACCGCAAGCCGCTCAAGGACTTCCTGATGCGCGGCTTCCTCGTCTTCAGACATCTCATTGAGCAAGACGTAAGTTTTTTCCGATTAGAAGCTCGAAAGTTCATTAGCAGGAACCGAAAGCGGTAAACAATACCGTACCCATTGCGAAAGGCAAAGGATATGTTGCCCATACCGAAAGGCAACCTTTGTTATGTCGGTGAAATCCAACCGATAGCGAAAAAAACTCACACATTGGTTGGGTAGTGGGGTAGGCACGATCCTGACACACCTCACTAGCCTCACTCACATCCTTCAACCTTTTTATGCACCTCCTTTTATTCATCTCACTGCGGACCTTGAATACATAGGTATTCAAGGTCCGCAGTGAGATGAATAAAAGGAGGAAGGAGAAAAAAAGGATATGTAATCAATCATATGTATGATTACTTATAGATATCGAGATATAACCGTACCAATATATAAAGGTATACATATGAATTCTTAATGTTATTTAAAACGGTATGACGCATTCCGCAGTAAACTGCAAAACTCTACCTGTGCACAAGTCTGTAATTTGACACATTTGAAAACATGATCTATGCGTTGCTATAAACGGAGAAGACTAAACATCTCTATTGTTACCAGGTTTTTCCATCGGACTGGATGGTGCTACGGGTGCAAAGCTGTAAAGTGCTGTTATCAGCACTACAAGACCTGGCTAAACCGCTGTTGGAGAGATTCATGGGAGACGAACCACCACAGTTTGATTCTCAGGTGTGTTTTGTATATTATGTTTGTGATATATGTTAAGAGGACTATTACAAATATGTCTCGTATACACAAACGATTTGACAAACGATTTTTTTATATATGAATAATATACATACATACATACATACATACATACATACATACATACATACATACATACATACATAATGCTCACGCCCTGGTCACAGAGGGGTAGGCAGAAACGATGTATCACCACTTTGCGCGATCCTGACACACCTCACTAGCCTCACTCACACCCAGTGACCTTTTCATGCACATCACTTTATTCACCTCACTGCGGACCCCAGTCTTTTTGGGGATGATTTTACCAATCTGATCCTTGAGACGAATAACTTGTCCTGGGACCACATCTAGCTTGTAAAGGTGGCTGATAGCTGTTCCATCCATATTAGCGCTGTAAATATCTTTTGTCACTCTTCTTTCACTCATATGCTCTAATGTACAAACCACGCAACATACCCTTCTTTTAAACCACACTTCTCGCATATCACTGTATTCCTCACTCTGTCACAATATTGTTATATGATATATTTATAGGAGAATATTTGTTAATAAGTTTAAAACGAAAGAAATCGGTTCAGTGGCGCGCCTTGGGAGAGGCCTATGTCCAGCAGTGGACTCTTCCAGGCTGATGATGATGATGATTTGTTATTAAATTAAGAAATTATTTTTATCTGTATATTATATAATAACATGTTCTGTGTTAGCTATGGTCGGGCTACATGGAGCTGGGCGTGGCTCTGGTGACGTCAAGCGCGCTGCAGCCCGAGCGGTGGTCGGGCCGCGGGCCGGACCGGCCGCGCATGCGCGCCGCGGCGGGGCTGCAAGTGTTGGCGGTTTGGAGCCGACTCGGTAATATTTACTTGCAATAATTTTCAATGTAAAGTTGCCTAAAGTCGCCCGAAAAGTCTGCTGCGTTTACGCTTTAATTAAATAAAATTAAATTGTAATTTGCAAAGTAATCCCAATCGGAACTATTATTGAAAGAATGAAAATACTAGCTGTTGCCCGCGACTTCTTCTGCGTGGACAACTTATCACAAATTATTATGTATTTCCCGTAGGAATGAGATGTTTTTTTCGGACTAAAAACTATCCTATATCCTATTCCAGGACCTAACCTATATGTGCGCCAAGTTTCATCCCGATCCTTTCTGTGGTTGAAGCGTGATTGAGTAACAAACATCCATCCATACTTACAAACTTTGGCGTTTATAATATTAGTAGTTTGTGTCTCTAACATTTTGTGGAGGTCAGTGACTCAGCGGAATGGTTTTCTGGTTTTTAGTGAGCCATGGACATAGGCCATTCTTTCTAAGGGATTAGTAAAAGTCTTCATAATGTACACATGTTCGGGTCCGTCAATTTTAAAACGGCATTACAAGAATAAAACATTTTATAAAATTTATAATGAAATGAAAACAATTTTCTTGAGCTTCGCCGTTCGATATTTAAAATTGATGGCTATTATACTCATACGAAGACAAGGCTGAATAGCATGCATGATGTCTATTGTCAGTATGATGGTTAGATGTACGCGAACTTTTTGAAAGAGTGAAGAGTTTTTTTTTAATTACTTACCGCCCTAGGGCTTTTCTAGCTACATTATTACCCTAGAGCGCTAATTGGTCACCTACAAGCCCTATTTGGGGGTAATAAGGACCTACTTACCGAATATGAGAGATGTAAAGATATTTTATTGATGGCCAAACTTCGAACCACTCAAGACTGCCGGCTTGACTCGGAGGGAAGGGTGAGTGATAATCTTTCCCCCTTGCAGGTCCAGCACAACTGCACCTAGTCCCGGGCGCAGTGGGAGCCCTCCTAGAGATCACTTTAGTCGGCGAGCTGCGGCGCGCGGCGTTAGGCGCGTTAGTTTCACTGATGGCGTGCGAGCGCGCGGCCACGGGGTCTGCGCGCCGGACGGAAGCGGCCCTAGTGGACAAACTGGACTCGCTGGTGGCCGATAACAAGGCTGATGATCATTACAGACGGCTATTTGATACTGTGTAAGTATTAAATTAACAGTCTATCATACGTTTAGTTGTTGGGTAGAAGCCTGCCCTCGTAACGGTATCCGGGCTATATTCCACAATGCCGGCTCTCTCTTAGTATTTCGTCGTTGGTCGATAACCTGTGATTAATAACCATACTTAAAGACATAGGCAAAGGCTCGAGTCCGCAGTGAGATGAATAAAAGGAGATGCATGAAAAGGCTAACGGATGTGAGTGAAGCTAGTGAAGTGTGTCAGGATCGCGTAAAGTGGCGATACATCGTCTCTGCCTACCCCCCTGGGACCAAAGCGTGAGTTTTACTATTTATTACTAGGCCAGTAGTGCGTACTACCCAGCCGTGCTCTATTTTACGGGCGAAGTTAAACTGGCGGGTTAGAGTTCTTAACGTGATAATATTTACTATTCCCTGGTTCAACCATATTGAAAAAGAAATTTCTTTGATTTTATATGGTTTAGATATACATGGCATAACCTCCTTAACATGAGGCGAACGCACTTCCATTTAGATTTTTCATCATCATCATCATCAGCCCGAAAGAGTCCACTGTTGGATATAGGCCTCTCCCAAGGTGCGCCACTGAACCCGATCCTCGGTTCTTCTCATCCAGCCATTTAGGTTTTTAAGTGTGAATAATATATTATCTTTGGTCTAAGTGTACTTCAGTGAAAGGCGTTGAGTAGTCTTATATTAATTTGTCATACAAAATTAAATCTGCATTTCTTATACTACTACCTTTATATTCAATGCTCTATTTATTGTTCATGCTACTCAGGGAGCATCTGAGTTCTGTGTAAGTATACCTTGGCATCTGTGTTTGATTGTTTTTCTTCTCTAATACATGTATTATTGTGAAGGTAGGTAAATTATTTCCCAAGTAAAACACTACCTACTCTTGTAGGTTGATGGAGCGAGTGTCAACGGAAGGATGGCGGGAGGCCGGCACCGCTTTCGTAGGCTGCGTGACGCGATTGCTGGAACGGCTCCTGGACTACCGCGCGGTGATGCAAGGTGCCGAGCACAGGGATAAGAGGATGGCAGCTACAGTTAATTTGCTCGTGAGCACCGTTTCGTAATTTTATCATTCATCCTTCTTTTGTCCATTATATAATGATACCTTGATAATTTTATTGCATTTTCTTTCACCACTCACCGCTCTATAGACGTACATACATAATTAATGCTCACGCCCCGGTCCTGGTAAGCAGAGACAATGCATCGCCACTTTGCGCGATCCTGACACACCTCACTCATATCCATGAACGTTTTCATGCACATACTTTCATTCGGCTCACTATGGACCCCGGCCTTTTTGAGGACGTCACTAATTTGATCCTTGAACGTTGCCCTACGACCTCTAGCTATAGTTCCTTTCACATTCGCGCTGTAAATCTCTTATCACTCTTCTTTCACATGTCTAAACTAACGCCACATAGTATAGGGGGTATTACTCCTCTCTGAACAGTCTGAAACAACAACCTGAAAATATATGAAATCTATAAAATATCGTTGGCTTACAGCAAAAAGCACCTACTTGTCGGGAATAACCATAGCAGTTAGTAACTTCTTCCCAAAACCTTAAGGTTCTAATTGCTTTTAGCAGTTAGTTGCTTTTTGCAGTAAGCCAACGATATATTCTAAACACAGGTTTGACCCAACTTACTGAAATGCAATATTCCATCAGTTCTCATCATAAGAAATGCCTTCTCTAGCGCTAGCCCCTATGCACCTCGTCTAACCAGTTTTGTAGTTCATTCTGTATTTGGAGTAACTTGCAGACATTATTAGTTCATTTTAATTTTTACATTTATTCGTTATTTTACAGAACTTTTACAAGAACGAAATCGATCGCAAGGAGATGTATCTACGCTACGTTTACAAATTGCACGATCTACACATAGCTTCTGACAACTTTATTGAGGCGGGGTGTACGCTACTGGTAAGTGTATCTTCTGTTTGGTTGGTCTTGGGGTAAAAAGTTCTAAGGTCCAAGACCATGTGAAGCAAACAATACGCAATGGGCCTCCACAGCCTAATTGTGAGACTTAACGCCTTTGTCTTACAGTGGGAGATCGCTGAAAGCGATAAGGCCGCCATTATAAACTAGATTCATACTTCTATGTGACATTTTTGTAATATATTATATGTATTCATCGTCAGGTTATTTTTGTCTCCACTGCAGGAGCACGACCCTCTCTCATCTGCCGGAGACAGACGGAGGATTTGGCCTACACTCCCCGCGCTGGCCAGACGGGTTGGGGAGGCTTGATTGATGTTTTATAACATATATTATATGTATAAGTTCACAATAATTAATATTTTGATTTGATTTGGGAAGTAAATAGACTGGTGTCTATTAAATTAATCATTAATAATAATCAGCAGTCTATTGTATATAAGTACGTCCCTGTATTGAGAACATACATACACTCATAACGAGGGCGTACGGCTCATAGGGCACGACTCTGGCACAGTGCGGGTTAGTATCATACTCGTAAATAATCTAATATTAATAATTTCAGTTGTACGCAGAAACATTGAACTGGGACAGCGATCAAATAGGCATAGACCCAGAGTACCCGGAGACACCCGAATGGAAACGCAAGGAGGCCCTTTACAATCAAGTTCTACAGTATTTTGATCGCGGAAAGGTTCGTTTTATATATTTTGGAGTGCAGATTTACTCAAAATAGACAATTATTTAACGCGACTCTGTAGGTACCTGTGTCCTAACTTAACACATTACACAAATGTAAAACCTTCCAACTTTCGACTAGACCACTTGGACATAAATAGATAGATGTTTTGCTCTGAAAATGCCTTCGGACTTGATTAGGTCAGTTAATCACTTTACCAATCTTTACTTTAAAAAGATCTCGTTATGCTACGCGATCTATAAGTACTGAAAGTATGGCCACTCTTCCCACTATTGCCCACCTGGCTCACTTCCTGCTCATTCCCTGGCACGATTTTTCAGACACCTGTTGTAATGATATTTTACTCAAGAAAATAGCTAATAACTAAATGCAATACCTTTCAGTGTTGGGAGAAAGGCCTCCCACTTCTACGCGAACTGGCAACACTGTACGAAGTGAAACTCTGCGACTACGCTCGCCTAGCGCACTGCCTGCGCACGCACGCCACTTTCCTGGACTCTGTGCTGGAACAGCTGAGGCCTGAGCCGGAGTACTTCCGAGTCGGTTTCTATGGAAACGGATGTCCACTATTTGTTCGGGTAAGAATGGTTTATTTTTATCATCGAATTCTCCAACACTACTTATATGGTCTACGTATAGTGTTGTAGATGTATGTGAGGTTGCGACCTGCATTGAGGACTGTCGATTTCAGAGCTCATTTGATGAGCACGTTTCCATCTTGGCATCGTAATAACAACGAGAATTTGACTGAACCATTCCGCTTGCATAAGCTTCGTAATAATACTAAGCTAAAGTGTTACCTTGTAAAGATTAGGAGACGATCTGCTCCGAAAATGAATGACTTGGCTTATGGTGTCAAGAATTAATCAGCACTGTGTTTTTGTCTCTAAAACATCGATAATGATATATTGTTACAGAACAAACAGTTTGTATATCGAGGACACGACTACGAGCGGATCGGCGCCTTCACACAGCGGCTACAGTCTGAATATTGCGCCGCGCACATACTTATGAGGAACACACCGCCAGATGACTCCATCGTCGCTTCTGACGGACAATGTAATTAATTTTGTTGTTTTACAGTATCTTAATTTTCAACGATAATCATCTTCATCGAACTTAAATGCTTCTTAAAAATATTTAACACGGACTAAATTAATGTTACTTCTTATGCAACCCATATACGACCACTGCTAGTCAAGGCCTGGATTGTACGTAAGAGCCTTAAAGAGCTACTGGTGGTCGTATGTATAAATTGATGCCGCAGTTACAATTATCTCAAATCGCAGTTCGTACCGTGCGTTATCGTAACTAGTCTCTTATCTCGTTCAGTTTCCTCGGTCAACGTTTGTGTCTATAATAAACTATTTGCTTGTGTATAGACATTCAGATCTGCAACGTGAAGCCCGTGGCGTCGCACCGGCCGTGGCCGTCGGGCGCGCCCGAGCAAGTGAAGCGGTTCTACGCGTGCAACGACGTCAACACCTTCCTGTGCGACCGGCCGCTGCACAAGCCGCCCATCGACAAGGACAACGAGTTCAAGGTATTGTACATTAGGCACCTAAGAAAGCTTGTTCAATTTCTCAAAAACGTACCTACAGAATTCAGTGCAAGCCAAATTGAATCCTACGCGCATGAAAATAAAGTCAATGTTACGATGAACCGGAAAATCTCGCACATATTGATAGTCGTACGCGATTAGACTAGGGCTGGTACCTACGCTTTCGGATTGTAGAATGGCCGGGACTTTACTGAAATGCGTCACATCGCTCTGGTGACCGATTGGATTCGGCAATCGAGGCCTCGCCGCGTATGTATATTTTATACCTAAAGTGCGGAGTGAGACAGGCCTGCCTATAGAACAACCTGATGAATACTTAATATTATATCTTAACTACATTTTAAGTAGTGTAGCCAGTTTCGGCCAAAAAACGAGGTTGGGCCATAGTTTCGGTTTCGGCCAAAAATCAGCCGAAGCTTCGGCCGAGCCGAAACGCAAGTGTTCGTGAATTGTCGCGCTCTGTTAGGGTGAGTTAGGCCGAAACTGAGACCGAGGCCGAAGATTCGGTTTCGGCTGCAAATCCTGTTTCGGTAAATGATAAAGATAGTGCACCTTGCATGACGCCAGCGTTGAATACCATACTGGTACAAGTTAGCTTAACTACTCTTGTTCGTGCTTTGTATCTCTATATTTCTTATATTTTTTGTTATATTTCAGAGTTTGTGGATCGAACGGACAACGTTGATAACAGAAAACACGTTACCTGGAATACTGCGGTGGTACGAAGTCGTCACAAGATCTGTTGAAGAAATACCTCCAGTTGAAGTGAGTTGGATCTTTTACTTTCTGTTAATAACAAATAACATGTTTGCAATCCAGCATTGTATAACAAAAAGTCTGCAGGTTGTTACAGATACATTAAATATCGAAATCTCTATGAAAAATAACAAAAACTAATCTTCTCTTACAAATTGATTCAACAAAATGAAGGACTTCTTTTCGAAATGTTAAAAGTTATTCCAGTATATCTCGTTAACGTGTAACTCACCTAGTAGCTATCTGTTCCCTTACTTATAAAAAGGAAATCTTCAATACTGATGGGGTTGCAATAGGGTGATTGGAAGTAAAACCTCTCCAACTCAAGTTACTTCACTACCTTACTTGCTCAATCCAATCATCGGTCACCAGTTTGCGTGCGAGACAATGGAGTCGACCGAGCGGGAGCTCCGCAGCCTGATATCGCAGTACACCGCGGACCCGACGCGCAACATCAACCCGTTCACGATGCGGCTGCAGGGCACCATCGACGCGAACGTGCAGGGCGGCATCACCAAGTATGAGCAGGCGTTCCTCACTGCAGAATTCGCGAGGTACGTACACGATATTATATATATTTTTAAAGGAAGTCGTCGTGAGCTAATGGAAGGAAACCTTCATATGCCGAAGAAGAATGGCGTTTATGAAGTCCACTGACATCACGTGGCCCACGTTGTTTGTGGGGCAGTCCAACAATATCTCCCCAGCGGTGTGATGGCTGCTTAATGCTGGGCAGTGTCACTTTTATACTTTTCTAGGAGAAGTAGGCGAGCAAATAAGTCTGAATTTTAAGAACAAATTTAGTTTTAAAACAATAATAATTTAAATAATTATAAGCTTATCAGAGGACGTTTGTACCCTCAAACGTCCTCTCCTAAGCTTAGAGGGTAGCAAAAAGAAAGAACCGTCCACTATCATGAATCAGACAACTATTTTGCGTCGTATAAATCTCATCATGTTCTTTATAAATGCTCGGCGTGAGACACGAGTTTACTACAAAATAATCAACTGTAGAGCTTGTGGAGCGGACAGCGAGACGATGATCACTTGCTGTGTGGTTACATGCACTACATACGAAGCGAATAAGTGTCCTAACCGAGGATTACACGCTTCAACCTCTAAGCTGCATAATAGCTTTTATGCAACGTACTCTTAAGAGCTATATTCAAACACGGGCTGACACAACATCCCATAGGGTCGAGGTGTCGTCGGGTATGCTGTATCCCTATAACAAGACTTCAAGAATTACACTCTAAGAGAAATAACCTGCTTTGTTAATCTGGTTTGTTTCATTAAATAAAAGGAACGCCACGCCTCGGGAAGCGGCCGCGTCGGCAAAGTTGAGACGACAAGTGGCGTCGCAGCTGGCTGTGGTCGAATCAGGGTTGACGCTGCACGGCAGACTGGCACCCGAGGAAGTAAAACCGCTGCATAGGTGAGACTGCGCCGATATTGTTAACGTATTTATATCTGTAACGGGATATCGCGCTGACCCATTTGAAACTGTCTGCCCATTAGTCACCATAGTTTACAGGCAACTCGAAGTGGATCGTTTGCTCATTTTCCACCCTAATTTACAGGCAGTGCAACTTACCACCAGGTAAACGGATTAACCCGATAGTTATAAAATAGGCGGTTGGTAGAATATATTTGTGTATAGGGAATTTATATTTGTAGCTTTGATACCTTCTTTTTATTACATTAGTAATGAATGACGTTTGTGTTGTCTTACGTGTTATTCTTAGAGCTACCTGTATTTTTTTTAAATATGTTTCTATCAGACCTATTATTGACTTCATTTTACGTATTCTAATTATGGATTTTTTTGGTTGTTGGTTTCCCAAAATAAATATATTATTCCAGGCGGTTGGTAGAAAGATTCACCCAGCTGCGACAGAACTTGGGTCCAGGCTTAGCCCGAGCGAGGAGACAGCTGTCTGAGAGCATCGTAAAGTAAGTAATTATTAGTTATTTATTAACTAAGTATTGGATATTTGTGACATTAACATTATTATGTTGTCTTTTAGTACTCCATTGCCGCCAGTACCAATGATGGACAAACGATCGCAAAGTATACAACAGAACGACACTTACTATGAAGATGGTCATCTTTACAACAAACCCATTGTAAGTATGAACATTGGATAACAATATATGATTATAACTAACATGTGACGCTTTATGTTTGACAAAATATTTAATTTCTAAACTAGTCGTAAATAATTATAGTTATTCCTAAAAATTACATTAACTGACTGCCGATTGATTTTTTTTAATCCCTTTCCACAATACTAATTTTATTATTATTATTGTATGGCGTTTAGATAAAAAAAAATACTCGGAGATCTAAACTCAAATCAGCAATCCACTTCTTGGCCTCCTGTGTTAATTTCGTTAGCTCCTCCAAACTCCCAGCGTGTTGTGGCACACTCGGGAATAATATGGTGTACGGTTTGCTCCGGCGCCCCGCAGTCTCAGCTCGGCGAGCTTTTGATGCCCCATTTGTCAGGTGAAAATTGCACTTCGTGACTCATGTTCTGATCCGGTTTATGGTCGTCAAATCTTTCGGGTGTCTTTTAAACGGTCTGCAAGACGGATGGGTCCGAGACCAAGTCAGTAGCCGAGCATTCTGATGCCTGCCACTGCTCCTTCCACGCTGATCGGGTGTGGAATGGTTGATGCACCTGAGGGTCGGCCCAGATCGGTTCACGCGATGGTAGGCGGTTAGGCGGCAGTTGAGCGGTCGAGTTCGAATACACTAAATTTGACTTTCTGGGAATTGGACATTTTAGGAAGTGGTCATATTGGAAAATGGACATTCTGCGAAATTGACATTTTTCACCAGTTGGATATTTTAGAAATCGGACATTCTGAACCTATACGACGGAGTCGTCTATAGCAACTTTAGGTACATATCAGTCGCAGGTCCCTTATACATAACCCTGCTCGCGTGTTTATTTTTCAAGATTTAGGTTTTTCAAGGGTAAGTCTGTGTACATCCAGCGGTTTATCCGCGGCGGAATCTACTGTATCTGAAGCGGCAGCGGGTACTCCGCTCGATGATTCATATCAACAGCGATCCGGCCGTATATGCTGAAAAACCTAAATTATTTACTTCTGTTCCAGTATTCGATGGAAGATGCCGTAGAACAGCAGAGCAGCGTAATGTCGAGCAGCCTTCCCATTAGTGACGGCCGGGAGTGCGACGACAACTCGATGATAAAGTCCGCGCCGCCGCTGCCCACGCGGCCCAAGTCCGGCGACCCCAGGAGTCCTACACGCCCACCGCTGGACAAATACCGGTAACAACATTATCCAACTGCGTCGAACTTTTTGAAGCTTAAATAGGCAGTTAGCCTAATTGACGGCAAGCGGCTACTGTCCCCGTGAAAACCCAACAACTTTTAAATGTTATGAGTTAGGTCCACACCAGGAGCAGTCATCATCATCAGCATGAAAGAGTGCACTGCTGGACATAGGCCTCTGCCAAGGTGCGCCACTGAACCCGATCCTCGAGACAGTCTACCTTCTACAATTTGTACATTTTGGTCCAGGTCTGGATGTTATATTTGTGAATTGTTATATCCTTGTCTATATTTTATCATAGTGCAGAAGAAAACCCTAGTTTGCGATTAGACCAGTGTATGTGATAATGTGTATAGGTTATTTCGAGATGAAACAATTTACTGAAATCTCTTGTGTCTGCCACATCAATAAATATGTTAAGGCCAGACTAGATCAAATTTTAAAAGAAAATAAACAAGTCGACTGCTGATATGGATGCATCAGCTGGACGCTGCCTTACTGTTTAAAATTTAATATAGTATTTAGTCGTATTTGTATTTCAAGTTATAAATATGTTGTACAGAACAGTTGACACCATAGCTAATACTCTATTTTGTTCAACAGCGACTCTGTAGATGGTGAACCAGTCGAAACGCGCCGACACAGTCGCTCTTCGTGGAGTGAGCCTGGCGACGCTCCGCCATTGCCGCCAAGAGTTTCAGGTAATATATTTGATTACAACAGTATTCTTGTTGGATGCCCTCAGGCAAGGCATTTCGGATTTTGGTAATATACTGGGTCATAATAAAATGACTGTTAATAATTTGCCCAGTGAAGAAAATTATTCATGAAAAGAAATGTTTTTATTTTTAATGACCAAATGCCATATTTCTCTAACGTATGCTCATTACTCGGGGCGCGCGATATATTATCTATAAAGTCTCATGTTTTTCAGAAAACTTGGAAGCGTCATAACTTTATAATTTTTTACTCATTTGAAATAAATACAGTTTTATTTTAATTACTAGTAAACCCGTGCCCACTTCGTTGGGCGGTAAACATTTTCCGACTACCACGAAAAAGTGGTACTGGTATAACGTGGCTTTCTATTGGTAAAAGAATTATCAAAATCGGTTCAGTAGATCCAGAGATTACCCGCTAATACCAGTTACAACCTCACAAACTTACCTCTTTATAATATTAGTATAGACAAAGCATGTAATGCAGATAATGTGAATACACATTATCTACAGACATTTTATAATCATCCGATATATTTGTAAATTCTCTTACCGTATTGTACTTAGGTGGTCGGTACGTATCCAAGTTATCTAATTTTCTTAATCTACAATTTCTGGTTCTCTGGATATTTCGGCAGGTGATAGAAATAAATACATACAAAATATTGTATGGACAGGAGATAAGCGGTCGTGGGTGGAGGCGCCGCCCGCGGTGCCGCGGCGGGCCAACCGCGCGGTGGAGACGCCCGACGAGCGGCGCTGCGACGACGCGCGCGACTCCGGCGTCAGCGTCGACCATTCCTATACCAACGCCGACGAACATCGACATCATATAAGTGGTTAGTCAGCATCATCATCATTATTAGCCTGCCAGAGTACGCTGCTGGACAATAGGCATCTCCCAAGGCGCGCCACTGAACACGATCCTCGCTTCTCATCCAGTCATTGCCAGTCTTACGCAGATCTTCGCTCCATCTAGCCATAGGCGTCTCAAACTACGCCTGCCCAGTCGCGGTCTCCGCTCGAGAGCTCGTTTACCCCAACGGCAATAAGTTCTCCGACAGATGTGAGCAGCCCACTGCCACTTCAACGTACTAACTTTTTGACCTATATAAAAACTTGAATTATCTGGCGGATCACCTAATTTTGGATCCTTATTTTGGATTCTTTTACCTTAGAGAAACTCCGAGCATAGCTCTATCCATAGCCCGCTGAGGGACTTTGAGTTTTCTAGACTAGTCCCACAGTCAGTGTCCTCGTTTCGGCGCCGCAGGTCATTACGGGTAGGACGCAACGGTTGAAGACTATTCTTTTAGGCACTGTGGTATCACACCCTGTAAGATAAGGTTGGCCGGAAGAGATCTCTTTTAGAGATAAGCTCGCCTTTGTACACACCATTTATTACTGTATTTAGTTTTAACGACGTGAATATATGACGTAAATACACTTGTTCATTCCGCGCTAAGATTTCTACTGTACGGTGGAAATTACTGCTACACAATTTTTTATAGCGAGAAAATAGAAACTCCTTAATTTCATGTGATGTATAGGGTAGACAGCGGCATCTCTTGACATTTTTAAATATCTTCCTTTAGGAACTGTTTAACTTTTCGAGGGCTGTCTATATGTTGTTTCAGGATAAGCTTGTACTAAGTTTCATAAAAATCCATTTAGCTATGTTATGACGTGATTGAACACAAACAATACAAACATCCTTTCCTTTAACGTTTACAATAAACATATCACACTAATGATTTGGCGTTATAAAAAATATTGTGTAGGCTGTACTCGGTACCACCGCAACGTTTTACTTGAAACGTCTTTGTTCCCGCTTCCTTTTCTTTCTTCCCTGCCGTCTCCTCCTCTCCCTACCTACCTCTTTCCTTCTTTCTCTTCCTCTTTCCCCTCGTCCTTTTCTCTCGCATAATACCGAGTACTGGTATTTAAAAAGTTAACGACATGGCACCTGTATCGACATTTCTACATCGACCTGTAGATGACACGGAAAACAAAAAGTCAGCAACAATATCTAGGACGTTTCCCGTGTATACGTGATGTCGGTCAGTTTAACTCTCATGTGTAGACATTATTATTTCATATATATACATTGTAATTTCTCATTAGATTATCAATTATATTCAGTTACTTACGTCTCTATGTTCCTTCCCATTTCACTGATTTCTTTGATCACTCTTTCTGTATCCAAGCTATCCGTCTATGGAATTCGTTACCTGTTTCAATCAGACAGACGAAGTCCCTTGACGTGTACAAGAAGCGAGTCAAGGAGTGCCTTTCGAATTTGTAATCATACTTTATGCTTTCTATATTTTATAATTATTGTAGTGTATTCTTATTTAAGTATACTCCCAAAATGTCTACTCATGTATGCACATATTTATCATTTAAATTTCCTGATCAGCGCAACCTACAATTTCTCTGGCATAATATTTTCTACCCAAAGGTTGTCTGGAATAAATCGCTTAAAGCGATAAGACCGCCTAAATTGCACTATTTGTAACTTTTATAACATGTAACTGTATTTGTTTGTGCAATAAAGTGTATTGTATTGTATGTAAGAGCTTTACTTCCTCCGACGTTGAAACAGTAAAAGCACCCATACATTGTATACCAAGCGATCTCGCTCAATTTTCTCGACATGCTACCCGTATATTGTTTCGAAGTAACAGACGTTTCACGTCAAAATATCTTTTCAGATCTCGACTTGACGGTGGACTCGCTTCGCTACGAGGAGATAATCTCTATGATGTCGGAGCCGCTGCGCGTGGACGAGGACGAGACGCCGCCCCCCATCCCCCCCAAAGGGCTCGGCCATCTCAGCAGCTTCGATTCCGGCCACCACGAGAACGGCGAGTCGCAGTGTTAAATACCAGTGGTATGAATGTGTGGGTACAGTGTTTATTCTTCAAAGGCTTAAACCAACACGGCCGACGGCTCGAGTCGCCGCAGCGTTTTCTTCCGCTGCAAAACAATCTGACATTTTCCGCGGAGATATCTACGCACACATGCACACTTGTACGCTGTCGCTAGTACACAAATGTAACAAATCGAACAACCCATTCTAACCTATCGTACACATCCATAGCTAGCATGATCTGATTTGTATTTTGGTTGGGAAGGAGGCTTGAGTATAGCGACTCCCTTCCGTGTTTTTACAAGTACAAAGGTACATAATATCACTAATCTGTCTGTATCTGTCACAAATTTACTGAATTGCCAATTATTTTTTAATAACTCCCAATAACTATATTATACAATGTTAGAACTAGGCTAACATTATCCATCATAAATTGATTGTCCAATCCACACGTGACATACCTAGGACCTGGATACTCTATCGAGTATCCAGGTCCTAGGTATGCTATCGCTTTTTAACGTTAAATGTTTAATGGGAATCTTTCTGTCTTCATCGTCGTTTAATGTTCAATTATTGACGTTAATCAGTGTTTTATGGTTTGGGGGTTAAACTCACATCTCATTGTATGATTTAAATATGTGAATTGTCTTATGTGGACAAATTATTCAGCTTTCACATGCTTACGCGGATCGGTCGTGCGCCCGTATATTTTTCATCCGTGTTTTCATAAGTATAAATGTATGGTTTTGTATGGCGTATCCGTACAGTAGTGCAAATAGCCCAAAGTAGATTGTTAAGTAGATGTATTGCATACACAATATCTGTCAGTTCTTAAATTACCTCTTTGTCTCTCTCTGTCCGTGATAGGTAATACTAGGGCAGACGAGATAGAGCAAGTTTACCTTTGAAATTTTAAATGTACCTTTAAATCAGGAACAATGTTAACTGACAACGTGGACTGCGCCTACGGAATTATTCATAGCATTCCTTTTCATGGGCAAGTTTGCTTATATACTTCCATAAGTTGTATTATCTTCCAAATGGTTTTTATTATTTATGCGATCGAATGCAGCATACGTTATTTATTAGCATAGGTCGGACTTTTCATGGCAAAAATATATCGTTTATAGTGCTTGAAGCAATTTTAATTTTTCTATCGATGTCGTAAATTTGCATGTATTTGCACTATAATGCTAATAATACGGTACTTACATTTAAATAAAACTGTTAAAACTAAGCCTATTGCATTACTAACAAAACTGGCTATGTTGTCTGAAAATAAAGTAATTTTATTTATTTATTACAAATCAGCTTCTGAACATCATGAAAGACAACGGAAAATTTTGAAATTTCACAGTTTTAGTCTATTGATACGTATTCAAATTAAGAAAGCTTCGAGCACTATGATTGTCATATTTTTGCCATGAGAAGTCCGACCTGCTCGTATGTTTATTAGTGAACTAATTAATACATTTGTAGGTAAGAATGCATATCATTCATTAAATAATTATTTAGGCATAAGGTGATGTTAATTTGGAATATTCCTGCTGATATTATGCATTTCTTTTTGACACATATCGGGGCCATATAACAGTGATAAGTGACAGTTTGAAGCTTTTAGATTATTTTATGTATCTAGTTTTGACGTAAATTTAATGAAACTAAGGTTCTGCTCTGTACAGTTCTAAATGAATCACTTTCGATGCAACAAGTTTTTAAACATTCTGCTCTATTGGCATAAATAAGCTTTACTCGTAAATTAATGACAAAGTATTGTTGTTTTAATTTAATTCTAATATTTTCTCCCAGATATTTATGTAATAGGAATTAGGAATTATTTGATAAAATTATGCAATTTAGGGATTTGAACCAGGAATTGATTTATTTATGTACCATATACGTTTTTGTCAACATTATTTTATTCTTATGATGACCTTTTTCATGCAATTGTAATTGTGATAATCATTAGTTTTTAATAAAATTATAATTCCTAAATCAAAGTATTATTTGAAATTAGAAAATAAAATTAAGCAGTGTAAATTAATTACTTTGATTTCCATTTGAGTATTGACAGTTTTACTAATATAGTGCAAGAAAGGCCAAAAAATTATGATTATTAATTAGCTTTTTTTACAATAATTAGTATAGAAATTGTAAAAACGTATGAAGTATTTTTTTATACTTTTTTTTTAAAACTTTGGCTAGTTTTCTGGATTTTTTTTCTGTTTACGTAATGTACATCTTATATATTTGCAAAATTTGTTGCTTCTGGTAGCTGATCAGAGTTAATTAATGCAGGTAACACAATTTAACCTTAGACCTCTATAAATGGTGCAATTTTTTATTTAGCGTTTTATATCTTCTTATAGTTTTATACGGTTTTATATAAAATAAGCAGCTGTTAAATATATGGAACACTTTATGGAGGAAAGTACCTAACATTTTGTCGCTTACGAAATGTTCTTTTGAGATTTACGATATTATTTTAAAAAATACTTCCATATTTTGATGAACGTAGAGTTATGTTAAATAAGCTTACACATATAAATATAAGAGCATAGAAATGATGTAAACGGCAATTGATTAATTGTGGACCTGGAACATAAAAGTTTATATTTTTGAGTACAAAAGTGCATTATAATAATAAAAAAATGCATTTCAATCATCTGGGAGTGCACCACTTTAAAAAAGTTTTTCCAGTGCTGAAATCTGCAATTTTACTATTACACTAGTTGTACAACGTGTAGTCCAAATATATTATTCTAGTTATTCTTGTAGTACAGTAAACCGCAAAAATATATAATCATTTTAGTTACTTGTCACGTTCGCAATTTTATGATTAGCACCTACTTAACTGCTCTATCGAAGTGTCAAAAATGCAAGGAACAAAAATCATTATATACTTTTGAGGTTGACTGTACTACATTATTATTATAACAATCTATGTTGAAGCAAATAACGAATTAATTGTAACTAGTAAATGATGATAGCTATATTTATTATCTTGATCTCACAAAGGTTATTACAATTCAAACTAACTAAAACGGTCAAAAGATACATTTTGGTAAATATACGCTTCTAATAAGAGGAACTTTAACATCTTATAAACTTTTAATAGTAAATGAAAATATTTAAAGAATTAACGCATTTTTACTATTAATATTATAACAGTCTTTCCAATAACAAAGTGATATTTTTCATATATTACAGTATACTTGCTGTAGTTTTTTTTAAACATTACCTCTTAAGATCTAGAAGTGAAGTTCATATAACGAACAACATATTTTAAATATTTCATGTATATGTGTTTAATCGAACCGTACTTTTTGTAACTCGTTTAATTACATTTGTATTTTAGTATTCTGTAGTGTTGACGTAGTTGTAATCCTAGACACTATTTTGTATCAATCAAGATATATACAGCCCACTGCTGGAGCAGGCCTCTCCTGAAATGATAGTAGTTGTACGTTATTTGTATATTTCGGATATACAGTTACTCTCGAGAAATTAAACCTAACTTCTACTTGTCAACCTGTTCCATTTTTTTCTGTAAATTTGTACAGATTATGTTTAGTTTGGGATCCGATGCGATGGTACGAATTTGCATATCGTACCATTCTCAGTTTGTTCAAATTAGCAATTCGTCTTCCGTCTGTCTCCGGCAGATGAGACAGGGTTGTGCTCCTGCAGTGGAGACAAAAATAACCTGATGATGTATAAGTTCCTTGTACCATAAAACATTTTCATTGCAATTATACTCTAACTCAACAGACAGAATGATAAAAATCAAAATTGAAGAGATCGTTTAACATTATTGTACAAATTCGAATTCAAACGAACCGCTAATATGAACAAATTGAGAATTGTTAAAGTCAATAATTGTACGAATTTCTAATTTGAACGAACTGAGAACTGTAATAACTCCGAATGTGTACCAACCCATCGGCACACTCTATTTAATGTACGTGTTTAACATTCTTTAGTGAAAAGAATTAAGAGCAATACACTTTTTAGAGACGTGTTTATGTTCACAATGTTTGGCATAATATACATTATTTTAGGATGACTAGAGTTTGGTTTCAGATCTCGGGAACATCTTTTTACACTTCTGCTATAAACTTATAGGTCGATGACATACTTATCGTAAATGGGTTTTCACAATTCTGCTGGACGAGTGAACTGTAGTATCTACGTAAAATACTTGGTTACAGCGCTGACGATGTATTTTTTCATTAATCTTTATGTAAGTTTCGTAAAGTATCACTTTATTATGATGTATGAATTGAAGCAAGTAAACGGAAATTGTCTACAATTTTCGGGGTTTTTCCTTATATTATTTTCCACTTTGGTCAGATTTGAATGTGGAAAAAAAACACAATCATATTACTTCTGACGAAAGTGAGTTCTGTCGAATGTGTATTTATTCTTTATTTTACAAGTACATACAGAAATATTGGGCCTGATTCTGAAGTATAACTTTAAAATTAGACAGCACTAAATTTTGTTCATCCCTATCACACATAATTACGAAGGTAAGGACTAATTTAAGTGCTGTAAAATTTTAAATGTTTATCTACAAAAATCTGTTGTAATGTTATTTACATTTATTGTATTTTATTGAGTAAATAGTGTCTTGCTATACAACGAGTATTAAGTTACCTAAATTTGAATGGGTTTTATTCGACTGATATTCGATAGTTACATTATGAATTTATTAAGTGTGATTGATTATTATTGTATTGTTTTATATTAACGTTGTGTATTTCTCATTAGAATAGTCATATTCATTGATATTTAAAATAATTTTAATGTAATTTTTAATCGTACCTACCAAAAATTTCTTCGGCTATTTTTATAATGAATTATCTCAGATTAAATTGTATTGTCCTTTGATTAATTCGTCATTATTATAATTCGTTTGTTTTAAGAAGTCCCCTGAGGGCTTTATACTCGATTTAACCTATCTAAGAATATATTTCCGATTGCCTGGAATACTTATGTTAAATTCTTAGATGCGGTAAGTCTGAGTAAGATTGCTCAATGAACTTTTTTAGCTATGGACTAACTATGACTCAATCAAGGGAAACAAAACAATGTTGCAAGTATGCAAGCGACAAGGGACTTCTTAGAACTAGGAAATATTCCAATATATCTAGAATTAGTCGAATAGATGGTCGCCAAATGAAATTGTCCAGTACAAAGCGTAGGGGTTATAGTTTAAAATAGTGGAAAAGCGTAGCCATTTCTAATCAAATTGTGTATGTAAATGAGCGAAATAAATATTTAGATGGCAACATTAATCTTGTTTTTTTTATCCGTTATTAGGCCTAACACACGGCCAAATGTCTTCTAAGTGGCAGTTACGGTACGTGTACTAGATCAAAACAGTCGTCGTTACATACCGTCGTAACTTTTTGGTATTACATTCCCCATTAAATTAGTAACCAAGTGAGATAAAGCACTCCCATTTCGTAACTGTCTTCGATCAGGGAAATTACTTTTCTGATGTCGTAGCCAGTTACGAAACGTTACTAAATAGAACGAAAGGTTATGCTTTACCTCATCTAAAAAATGTATATTTCATATATAATATATACTGGCGGAAAAAGAATGTTTAGCAGTTTGTAGAAATTTCAAATTTTACCTTCAATCGTCGTGTGCCTTTCATATTCTCTCGTGATTATATAATACGGTCAATTTAAGGTGATGGCAGACCTGCTAAACATTCCCTTTCGGCGAGTGTACGTTAGCTTTCCTATTCCTAAACTAGGATTTTTTTATGTACTGTGGGATTTAGACAACGATAGAAAAATTCACTAATATAACATCCAGACCGGGACCAACTTGGGCAATTGTAAAAAGTTGACTGCCCCTAGAGGGAATCGAACCTACGACCTTCGGTGCTCGAGTCTACCTAGTCACTAGGCCAACCTCTTGTTTAATCAATCCTAGTTTGATAATCTATTTTCACCGACAACAGTTTGCGAAAGTCGCCTGAATTTGCTTTTATTTAAACCGAAAATATTTATTGGAGTTTTATAAATATTAAAAAACTTTATTTCTTTTAACTAATATAGTTGATTTTGCATAAAACATTTAAACCAAACTTTTACAAAATGTGCTCATTTCCGTCCGCAGCCGTAAAAGAAGCCGTCGGCGGCGACGGGCGGCGCGGGCGCAAGCGCGTTGTCATGCGAATCGATTATTGTATTTACCGAGTGGATTTCTAAATAATAAGCGCTCTTAGACTATAATTGAAGGTAGTCAACGCGGACACGTGACCACGCCCTCGATGATGAGTGTGGGGCAGACGAGCGGTTAGCTCGGGACAGGTGCGAAGATGTCGTTTTAGTACTGTAGCCAATGTAACATGATATAATTACGAAAAAAGGGTACCCACTATTCTTCAAAATATTTTATTTTATACGATATTAGAGAAATGAAAGCTGAATTTTTTAAACTCACTATATTTTAAAAAAAAGTTGCAAATGGTTTAGTTTTTTTCTGTACTGTTGTTTTCTTGTACTTAGACCGATATAAGATTAGCAGTAACTCTATTTCGTACTTAGGTACTTGTTCTAGGGCTTATTCTGGCATCAGTGCCTCGCTATGTAATGTCGTTCTGATGATATAAGTTGGCCATGCCGTACTAAGCCTTAGTCTGGCATGGCCACCAACAAACCCCTTTAACTTTTAAACGGCGGACCGACTAATAGTCTAGTTTTTGCGACTAAATTCTACTCATTATCGAAATTTTGTTCTATCTATTCAGAATTGCAATCCGCGTTGGTGGCATGCCAGAATAAGCCCTACTATTTTATTTGTTTCAATTTATAGTGTTTAAGAAGTTTATATCGCGAAAGATTTTTGCTTAGAATTGAGGTTAGCTTGTAGCTTTATATATAGCTACATCTTTATAGCTGTGAAAATGTATATAGTAATATATGTACCGGATAGTAAAACGCAAATTATTATGACGGGAAAATACTTTCCTTCTAGGCAAATATTTCCAATAATATTTGTACCTACTCAGGAAATTAAGACACGTGATGAAATGAAGACAGGATAGATAATTTTTATTTTATTTATTCACACAACTAACTTAACAGCACAAAACACTTAGAAAACAAACATCTCAATATAGTAAAGCCAATAACAAAGTAAAACTGTTAGATAGAAAAAACAAAAGAGAGGAAAACGAATAAACTAAGAAATTTATGATAATTAAAAAAAATTAAAGATAAAATAAAATTAAGTAGGTATGTAAGAATAATAATTTGCGCAAATGAAGTGTGTTGAGTGTGTATGTAGGGGGGGGGTGTATATGTATGTTTGTAGAGGGTATAATGCACGTCTAAGAATTTATTTGTTTTATTATTCTAGACAGGAAAGCTCCTCGTCCTATAAGGAAGATGTCCGCATCTCGAAACGTATCGTATGTGTGCACGGCCATAATGCCTTGTTCTTTAATACATACTTTATATATTTACGCGGCAGGTGGAAAATCAATTGCCATATATTTATATTTATTTTATTTTTATTTATTTAATTTCACAGCACAAGACAATTTACAAACATAAAATACAAGAAAATTTTTAATAGTGCCAATTACGAAATTTAAACATTAAAATTTTATAAATACAAACCAATATACGTGAACTACCTACTTACATTACTTAAATAAAAGCTTCAATACAAAACATACAAAAAATGTGAGTGACATGCGTGTGGGTGTGTGTGTGTGTGTGTGTGGTTTGATTTGTGGATTTGTAAAAAGAGTATCTTGTTGTTCTTATTTATGTTAGTTTAAATAATGAGTAACACATCTTCAGACCACAATACCGTGTGTAATCTACCGATAACTTCTCAATAACCCCGCCTATTGGCGCCCTTAATGGACACAAAGAAATGTTTGACAAAATTTGACGTGTTAATGAGAGGGAGCCCCTCGCATGACCCACCGTCTTGCAACATGCCCGTTGCAGTAACCGAGCTACACACGGTGCGATTGGTTTGACTGATTTGGGTATAAACAGAGCAAGTCCGTCCAACCAAGTTAGTGCTGCAGGAGTATAATTTCGATAGCCCCGAAAATAATCGGACCTATTGATACTATTGTGAAGGCACGATACAATTGTTGATAGTTGAGAATTTACCTGAAACATGTCATATTGTGGCTATTGAATTTTATGTGATAGGCAGTAACGAAGTGTTATATTGTGCGGGAAACGTTAAAAATGGTATTTACCCAATGGTATTTATCCAGTCTTTCCAAATTGTCGGTTGGTCAATATCTAGTACGTAAAGCTAGTTGACTAGGCGTGATTGCTATTTTTGTAGAAGCCGGGCTGTAACCACCGGTATTTTATAATTTAAGACTTTCTCAAAGACTTTTTCCTAGGGTTTCCAAAACTGTAAACCCAAAAATAAAAATAAATGTACTCAATATAATCGCTAGTAAGAATTTTGTTAAAAGATCGATAGTTGTATCGCTAGGCTAATAAAAACTAAAATAGACAGTTTAATTGGTTTGTCCAAAAACTATTGAGATATCAATATTTATGTAACACTAGATCGAGTCCTACATTATGTAGCGCAAGACATATGACAATCTTTCCGACGGTCTCTGTGATCTGGGCGACGGCAGCAGAACGTATATGGAGGTGAACCCAAGTCATCAGACCAAATCCGCCCGACCGGGTCTGTCAGACCAGATCTAATGGTCTGTAGCGCCCGTAAGATCGAAAGTAAAGGACTTCGTTCATAATATGACCAGCTGGATCTAGTAGCAGTAATTATTGTGCTGTAAGTTAAGACACATTAAGTTTAAGTGAAGGTATAATTTTAACGTCATTTTCTTGCAAGTAGAATCGCTAGAGGTGACGTTAATTGAACTTTTGGGCACGATATTGCGTATCTTATTAAATTAAAATGTTTGAAATACGCTAACTAAAGTATAGGTACCTGCTAACACTCTGGTAACACGCATAAATCCAGTGAATGAGACTATTTAATCACACAACATTGGTTTCTCAATCAGTCGACAGCAGTAAATCCATCGGGTCAGGCCTCTCCTAAAATAATGGGAGGTTTATTGTTATCATCATGATCATCACATTGTTCACTGTAAACATTTGATTTTAATTTCTTCTATGATTGATTTATGTACGAGATCAATTTTTACATATGTTTGAGTTTACAATAAATCGTACCTTGTTTTGTGCCATCTCCATAATATGATCAATGACTCTGCAGAATTAAATTATTGCTATTAAATTTTATATGGTGCTCATATTAACATTAATTGCAACGAATAAATTAAATATAAGTATAATTGTTTAAACATAGCATTGTGGAGCCATCTTGGAAGTGCCTAGGTTGCTAACTCTTTCATATAGAGCCACCTGCGCTGACGCAGCAATTAATAACAATTACACTTACATGTGCCAATAATAGGGGCAGATAACATCGTATCGCACTTTATCCTACCATATCGATCTATTGAATATCATAACATGTTCAGAAGTCTGTTTCATTCACAGCATTATATGCTATGTTAATAAATGAGGATATTATCCGATTAAATGAATTCATTTAGTATCGAATGACGAGTAAGACCTACGTACTGTTATACTCTAGTATATATTATCTTTGGTTATACCTAGCTTCTTCTTTTCTGTCGATCCCTCACTGCTGAGGATCGCTACCGTATAAAATGCGCCTCCACGCATGCGGTCCTTGCCCAAACGCACTTCTATACCTACCTAGTACCTATTTATTTATTACTAGCTGTGCCCGCGGCTCAGCTCGCGTGAACTACAGAATACGCTCCATTCTCGCTTCCTCTCCCGGTTCCGCTCCCACTCCCAGATCCAGCTCCTCAATCAAAAGTTATGGGAATTTATAGTTTTCAAAAACTCACATACATTACATTGGTAACATACCCGCTCCCGCTCACGAATTCCGTCGTGCATTGACGCCGTACACTTTGTTGTATGGGAGTTTTCGAAAACTATAAATTAGCATAACTTTTGATTGACTGGCCCGATTGCAATGAAGTAAAGCCTTTATGTTACACTGAATTAAGATAAGACCTATGTTTTTGTGAAAAGTCCATCTAATTCGGTTCAGTAGTTTTTAAGTGATGCGTGCAGAAACAAACAGATAAACAAACAGACAAACATTCCAAAAATGATCGAAATGTGTTCTATTACTTATCCTTAGACCCCCAATTTTTTTTGCGAATGTTTCAATGTACAGACACGCGAAGTTTACGACTTAATTTATTAGATTATTTCTTTATAAATACTTAATTTGCTTTCTTTATATTAACATCAGTATTACCATTTACCTAATGCCCGAAACTGTAACTGGTTTTGTTTTAGATCCACATAGTACTTTAGTATCACACACGTACCTACATACGAACCGAGTTATATTCGATATCTACTCTTCGCTGGGATCAAGTATTAATTACTTGATCCTAGACTCTTCGATTAACTTTTCATTCGTTTATCAAACCACACACCTTCTGGCGGATCGAAATATAGTAAAACCTTAATTAAAACAAACCGACAGACTTATCTATAGGAGTCTATATTGTAGACTTGTACAATAGGTAACAATAACTACTGTGAAGATTAAAAAAATTAATAATTAAACCTTTTTATTCACAGTAGGTATTTTTTATAAAATCAAAATTGCTGTCACTCTCCGTCAAATTGATTTCTTACTGAACTGTCATTTCGCTATATTAGTTTTCAAATCTCGTAAGATATCAAAGAATTAATAAAATATCCTCACGATGGCGGTAGCTCTGCCCATGGAGTCCAACCCTGAAACAATGAGCAAATATCTGCACAAGTTAGGTGTTTCCGACAAATGGCGTATGGTCGACGTCATGGGCTTGGAAGGAGAAGCTTTGTCTTGGGTGCCACGACCCGTACTAGCTGTTGTTCTGCTCTTTCCACTCTCAGATGCCTACGAACAGCACAGGTCTGAGCAAGAGGACAAACTGCGCAAGACTGGCCAGCCAGCTCCCAAAGACGTGTTTCATTTGAAGCAAGTCCTGAGCAACGTATGCGGGACCATAGCTCTAGTTCACAGCATTGCTAATAATACCCGTGACGTCGAAATAAAGGATGATGGACTGCTGAAGAAATACCTAGATGCTGCAAAGGAGCTCGATTCGGAAGCTAAAGGGGCTTTGCTTGAGAATTCTACGGCGATCTTGGAAGCGTACAGAGAACTAGTTCGTACGGGGCCTAATGAGGGCGTTGACGAGAACGAGACTGTTAACAATCATTTCGTCACGTTTGTTCACAAGGACGGGAGGTTGTTTGAGCTGGACGGACGCAAGGCATTCCCTATAGACCACGGGAAGACCAGTCCGGACCACCTACTGGAGGATGCTGCGAAGATATGTAGGGAATTCATCGAGAGAGAGCCTGACAATATCGGATTCAACGTTGTAGCACTCTCCCCGGCTCAGTAGTACTTACTATTTTTGCTGAAGTCATTTAATTATTTACTACCTGCTCATATACTGGAATAAAATATTATTCATTAAATTTATATTATGGTTAAATAAAAATATTATTGTAACACTTGGTTTTTTTATGTTAAAAGCCAAGCTAACGCTTAAGTCAGCTTACCTAATTGCCTAGTAATATATTATCTTTGACTTAATTACTAAGTTCACACAAGCTACATTCACTTAGCGACTTCTAAGATCAAATAACTGTGAGATACCTATATAGAATGAATGAATATACTTTATTGCACACAAATTACAGAAATATATAGTAAATGTACAAGTGGCGGCTTATCGCTTCTAGCGATTTCTTCCAGGCAAACTTATACTATATATATAAACTTATACTTATACTATATATACTATTTAAATTAATAAAATACTTTTCATTTCTAAAGAAATAAACGCACAGTAATGGCATGACACAGTTGCACGCCGCGTCACGCGATCCTCTGTAAGACTATGTACGAAAAATTACGTTCATTAATTCTGCTCATTAGCGGATACTGCTTGGAGTCTGCCAGTGCGTACCAGCTCTGAAGTCGATTTAAATGCTTAATTCATAATTAATCTCACCACACACAACAAATCGCTTCAGGGCGGACGACATGGTCAGACGGCCACCACGTCTCAATTAAGAAATCCGCGCGCACTCGTAACACGACTCCGCATTCCTCCTTAAAATTCTCTATCTTCGGAAACTAATTAAAAATTCGCCTCGCCTCCGTGCTCCGCTGTTCAATCGGTTCGATATAACTTCATTTAAAAACGAGCAATCTTGTCCAAGATAAGAGCTGGCGAGAAAACAACGAAGAGCAGAGCTCGCCACACGCGGCAACGTCGTCGCGCCCCAACAAAAAGACAAACAAACAAACAACTCCAAACTTTTAAATGGAACGCGAGAGAATTCCCCGCGTTAACTATGTCGATACTGGGAAGGACGCGACATCGGTAAGTCACGTCACCAAATAAATGACGCCGGGCCTGAAACAAATATATAAATATTGTGTAAATAAACAAAATAATGCGACGGAGAGCCGAAATGCTTTAAATATTCAAATGAAGCGAGCCGAGGTGAAATACGAAGGTGCGCTCGCTCGAGTTGAGCCCAATTAAATCGGTGCCACTGAGGTAGAAATTAAAAACAAAAGGACGATGACGGGGGCCGAGCGCGCATTTTTCTCATGAGTATTATTAGCGCGATGTCAACCCACAAAAAATGGAGTAGACAAGTCCTGGCTGCGATCACTATCGATAACATCCCGCGTTTTGTATTGTTTTGATAAGTGTGATCCTCGAGCACTCGGAAATTTTGTTGACGTTTTACACTCGACCCGCGCAATGATCGATACGGAGGTTAATTCGACGGAATTCCTCTCGTAACTTGCACCTGTAGGTACGTAGCAGTTTATTTGTATGAAACGGTGCGTCAATCAAGTGCTGACAAGTGTGTATGATGAATAAATGGGTGAAAAACAAAACTTGATACAGCATTGGGCACGGTCATTAGTCAAGTGAGGCCTGGTGAGAACAGATTTAATATTTGCCTATAAATCAATTACGGACGCGTGTGGAGTCCGCTTGACGCCCTATTATGGTACTCCTTTCTTCTGGTAATGATAAATTACACGTACGTTCACCCATAGAGGTCATAACTGTGGGACCTATCAACTAATTGCAGACTTGCGTACCATTGTTAGGTATGAAGGATATAACAAAATAACTACAATATCAGCATCGAACATTGAATCACTTTTGAAGAAAAATACTAATGAAAATGTGTAGGTTAAATATATTTTGAACCGCTTCCGTAAAGTCAAAATAAAAAATTCGAGTATGAGCGGTCTCAAATGAGATCGTGAATCGATCCAGAGGCCAAGGTTCGATTCCCAATAAGTACAGGTAACTTAGTACAATTTGTAAAATTGTCCTGTCCTTGCCTGATTCCATAGTACAGGATAAAATCCTAGTTTGAGATTAGACTAGTATGTATATGAATGTATATTAGGAATGAATGAGATATTAATTTGTATTTGTCTCTACTACTATAGCGACTGTGAAAATTTCTAAAAACATTGCATTTGCTTATGAGATCATTTTGTAACGCATTTATCAAAACTTTTTCTACCAAGTGTTGGAATTCCAAAAAATCTAAAATTGGTATTGTATAATTATTTATTATATAAGTAGGTAAGTACATTTTCTTAGTATAACTTATCCTTCTCAATCATCATCCGGATTCATTAACACCCGTCGCGACCTCTTCTCGCACCCGCTTGATTTATTTAAACAAAACACATTTATTTTGGACAATGAGGATCTAAGTGCTTATTGGGAGAGATATCTACCAATAAACTATACTATACCACTATATTTATATTATGGACTTAAACCATTGCATTCTTTGAATGTAGAGTTTATAAAATGTACTGTTGAGTCAGCAATGAATGGCGTTGTTAAGTGAGATTGGTTATGAGGTAAGTAATGGTGTGGTGGGCTGTGGAGCCCCACGGGGGGCCCGCAGCGCCTACCGACGCTCATCACTATTCAATAAGCTCCATTTATTGAAATTATATAATTTGTGTGTGAATAATGACGATTGTGATGAATCTTCGTGGGCGATGCGAGCGACTTAAACCCGATTAACTTTTGACCGGCGAGCGATATTAATAAGCTGTCTCAGCGGTGCTTGCTCGGTAATGACATGGAAATAGACTGGCGTTTAAGCTTCAGTTGTATTGATATTTGAGTATTGATTTCTGAGAGCGGTTATTTGTACGAATATTATACTTACATACTCGTACTTAGGTATATACGAGTAATATTAGTACAAAGTGTGAAAAACACCACCCAAAAATTACAACCATACATTCACTCATCTATCAGTCATCCACCACGTCCGAGGCAATGTTCGATTATTATACAGGACTTTCAGAACTCAATAAAAAAAAAACATAAACTGTAGCAGTTGTCGATATTTTGAGACAAACTGTTTTGCAAATTAAAGTTTTAAGCGCACTAAACTCGAGACTTGCTATTTTCGTCATTCGTCCTATGATTTATTATATTGTTGTAAGACATTGCAAAAACACATTCTCATTGTACATTACTGCGCTTATGAATAAAACATAGTTGTACTGCTTAATGTATGTACGGATATACTTACGTAGAAAGGCGGATGATATGTAGGTATAGGGCTGTCAAATTGGCGAAGAATAGTTTCGGGACGGTCTTAAATAGCATGAAAATAAAAACATCGCATTGTAGATTTTACTAAAGACTAAACATAACAACTTCGGAATCATTATATTTTCAAAATGTAAGGGCTAAGGGCTTGCGTATTATATCTGAATAGTAGAGCAGAGCCTCGACTTTCTGACAGCCCTATTTATGTACATACAAACGATGCGCCCGCGTTGGCGAGACTCGTTCGTTTACGATTTCCAAGAACACAGGTAAGGCACGACACAAGTCTTGTCTAAAAACGGTAAATTGTCTAAATTAAATTAGGTGGACGTGGTCATTCGTGACTGAATTAATGTCGGGAGAGATTTTGTTTTGGTCGTAAAATGTTTCCGTCAATGGTCAAGTCAAAGAATTCTAGAATGTTATGTAGGTAAAGAGCGGTGCCTTTACGACAGCAACAGAATGTCTTGTTTAGTATTTATTTATCTCATAATAAACTCTATAATCTAAAGAGGCATAAAAATAGTAGTGATATGAAGCTCCGTCGGCATATAACATCTGGGTGAATAAACTTTTCTCTGTATTTTTTTTCGAAATGGCAAATGTACCAATCCTACATCGCAAGAAAAATTTACCCATTTCAAGAACATGTAATAATTTTTTTTTTAATTTTACAATTAATTTAACCCATTAAAATATAGATGAAATGAATTATATACCTGCTAATAATTAAAATTGTTTCCTATCTATCCATAAATGTATCCATGATTTTCGTCTAAAATACTTTTGAATTTTTAATACAAAGCTATTAATATCAGACTTTCAACTATATTTAGATTCAAATTTTACATACATTTTCTGTTTGTAACGTGTTTCTTGAGTGGCTTTTTTGACTTGAGTGGTGGTGCTTATTTCGGAAGGTCTAAGTCCACCAGTGGACGTCAACAGGCTGATGTGATGATAACCAATGTAATATTATGAGAGTGGAGCTGTAACATCTGTAAATTGTTATATTCGTTTAAGAAAACCTCTGAAGTACCTCTCTTTAAAAAATATTTTCTGTAGTATCCGCAACCTTGACTTCTTTATTTAATTAACGCAATTACATACGGCTATATTCATAAACATCGGTAAGGCTGGTAGTCGTCAAAGGATATAAAACTGCTTTAGGATCGAATTCGGCAGCGGCCGCCCGCCGCGCCGCGCTCCCTTCAATTATGTCCCCCGTGAATTCTTGAACAAACTCCGCTTTTTACCAACTTTTATTGCCGGGACATTACGTGGACAGTTCCATAAACTCGCCACTTGATTGATAAATTCTCATCACTAACGAATAGTGCTGTCCAATTCAATTCTATATTAAGTCGAAAGTGTTCCAATAGGAATCTTGTGTTCTTGTTCTTTATAGTAAATTTATGGTGATCGAAACTATAATCGAATGTTCGGTCGAATGCTACAGAAACGACCGACAGACGCTCGTATTAGTGTCCAAAAGCCACTACATTTCGTCTAAAAACGGAAACCACAAGCCATGCCTCTTAATATTTTAATTCCATTATAATTACCATGAAGGAAAAAAAATCGCAAGGCGGAAGCGCCTACCAAAAAGTTTTAACTTTCATGATAATTAAATAGGCGGCTGGATACCCTGAAGATGCGGAAATCAAACAAAGGTTTGATTGTATTTCTGTATTTCTATATCGTTGTACCATTTCTATTCTCGATCATGTGGTTACGTGCTCAATTTCCAAGAAAAATCTTTCAATGTGGCCGAAAAATTGAATTTTCGACCGACACCAAAATTTGACCGAAAGTCTGACACAACTTTATACTACCGGCTACTGAACCACTTTGAAATCGCTACATTTTTGCGTGTAATGTAATAGTTACGCTTGTAATGTAATGGAGTGGCCCCTTAAGTGACCATGGCAATAACTTTCCGATGTTATGTCGGTTGACAACTTCGGATTTCGTTGGTGTAATTTTCGTCAAGTTTTTGCGACGAGTGAAGTAAATTTTTATTGAAACAAATAAAATTTAAATTAACTGTTTCGAATTAAATATTTATAAGCAATGCTGATGGCGGTTAAGTTAGTTTTTAAAGGTTTTGTGTTACTTCTTAAAATAAAAGCGTCATATATTAAAATTAAGATGATGAGTAGGTTTGTGCACATGCCTGCCTATCGCAGGCTTTTCGACAATAAATCAACATGATTACATACATTAGAAAATTAATTATAAAGTCTGCAATTTTTACTGAGCCCGATATGGTGAAGTATTGCTATATATTATAATTAGCATGCTCAGAAGTACATTATAGTTCTTTACTACTTATAACTAGTGATTGTAGCCCCGTTAAACATAAATAAGTATAAGTAAAGGTTTCCTCTACAACAACGTATTAATCCTGCTATTCATTCAAATCAACACAAACATACGAGACAAACACAACTAACTAAACATTTTGGAATAACTGTATCGAAATTCATAGAATCCGTGCCTATGTATCATCATGTCCGGTTAATTGGTAAAGTAGTGGGAGTGGGGGGGGGGGGGTGAGGAGTGGGGAGTGGGTAGATTAATGAGCGGCTACCGCTGGTTTATCGGGCAGCATCTGGCGCATGACTGATCATCTGTCGTGCGCCCGCGCCTGCATCGACACTAGTGATGGGAGCGTTCGATGATAAGATAATATCTCGATGTCGATGAAACACTTAGGCATTATATAAGTAGGCAACTAAATGACCCCAATTACGATAGTCTCTTCTATCGGTCAATAAAGAGTCAGCAATATCAATTTAGTAATGGTACTTAAAACAAAAAAAATACAATTTCAATGCAGTCAAGTTACTACATTTATAAGTATCCCCTCTGAGTTTACGGTGCTAACATTATCAGTCGTGGCGATATTTTACAGCTTTTTTATATAAAAAAAATACTAACTCTTGTGGAATCACGAGCGTTCAACTCTTTTAATACTTGCTAAAGAGCTTTAGCAATAAAATAAACCACTTGCAAATATTTAAAAATCAAGTACATTTGTGATAGGTATTTCAATTATCTTAAACAGTTGTCTTAAAATTTACCTTAAATATTAATTAAAAAGCCTCCTAAATACATGTTGGTAAAGTTACAAAAACGAAACTTTTAATTGAAATAATTATTAAATGAAACGGTTACCATCGAAAGATTCCTGACATATCTGCGGGCAGCACTACCGGTCGTGATATGACATGGACGGCATAGCTTCCCAGAAGTCGTACTCAACGAATATCTCTCGTACACTCCACAGCCTCCATTCGGGCCTTTTTCACTGGCCCACAGTTTTGTTGCATTGAATTATTTTTGTTCAGATTAAACGACGTTTAACCAGTAGATCGGTACATTAGAATTAATGTCGAACATTTGTCCTGCCCTTACGTAGCTACGAGTATATTGTGTCCTAACCAACGTTCACAGAATCGGATATATCGGATGAAGTTCAATAGAAATGGTGATTGTTTAAAGATATGAAAGCTGGTATTTTGATGCCTGATTATTTTCAACAGGCTTCTTCATTACGCCATTAAAATTAAATAATAACTGCGATTGTATTTCGATTTGTTAATTGCTTAGATGCTTTAGTTGAGATATTTTAAACATAGGTTCAATGCAATTCAGCCAGGAAAACTATCAAGATTTTAAGCAATTGGCAAGAAACTTTGCGGTATTATAGTGAAATAATCTCAGCGGTTACTGAAGCCTGTAGATCTTGGCAAGAAAAAAAAAAGTTGAACTGGTAGGTAGTTCTTATGATAGACAGAAATTCCACCCATTACCAGGTTTTGTAACAGTAATTATTTTTCTTAGGACATTACTTAAAGTAACTTGGTTATATACGAGGAGCAAGGAGAATTATTTATTATTTTAGTCATTTACTTACAGGTTGCTACGTTTATGTAAAGATAATTCCTACCCTATATTCCTAACGACGATACTTGAGTATGTCTTTGTCGTGTATTTTTATTAACATTCTTAAATGTCCTTATGTAGGTAGAAGTATTTTTTCAATTCGGTACGGCTTAAGAATATTAAAATACTTCAATAATAACTTGACCTAAGCTTAATCAGCTCTATCTAAATGATAACAATTCAAATTTTTCCACGATATCTTCAATCTTAAATCGACGTGTCCATGTCTCTCTCATCAAATCGTTTATTAAGCACCTCGTCCGCGGGCCAGTTTAGGAATCTAGCCCGAGACAGGTGAATTGATAATCTTATGGCGTTTGATGGATGTTGGTGATCGTAGGTACTGCGGCTGTATGGTGCTACCGGGCATTGTTTTTTAAATATTTTATCGTGGAGAATCTTGTATATAATTTTTTTTAAATCACCATAATATAGCAATAATTATTTACCTAAAGATAAAGTAGTAGGTGTATATTTTAAAATACCCAATTACAAATTAATTATTACAAAGGTACTTATCTAACCCCAAACTAGAATTCCCTTAACGGAATTACCTAGACAAGCTATTCACAAATTCATCCAGACTAGGACAAACTTGCACAAAGTTGTATGTCCACTGTCGAACTCACTCGAGTCCAACGCTGAAGTCGCAGTGACCCAACGATGCAGCCATTTTATTACACTGTGAAAGTACTATTTTGTTTGTGTAAAAATAAATATTTAAATAATATGTTTACCTAAATATCTTCTTTGTAGAACCTAGCCATGTTTATGGAATGTTGCCAATAAAAAGTGCCAACCAGAAGCGTTTAAAAATAACATAATTAATTGTCCATTTAAATACAAAGGCTAATTTAATAAGTGACCCGACTCCCAAATGTCAAAGCCGTTCAAATAAAAAACAAGGACCAACATAAAGAAGGATGGCGCTCGTCCGAACAAACGGACAGAAGAACGCCCAGCTCGGTGTCATGGGAAATGTGATTTTTTATACTTCAAATAAATTGGGAGTCATTTTTTAAGACGTGTTTTTTGTTTGGGCATTGAAGAGTGGTACAATGGGTGGACACAAACGGCTGTTAGGTAACATTTCTAACATCATTATAAGTGGAAAGCCGTGAGTGATGGTCGCGTCCCGGGCTCGTTACTGCCTTATGGCTTATGGTGAACCCTTCCACGAATCGTACGAATAAATAGTTTATCTGTTGGTAAGGTCTCATGACAAAGAATGGACATCCTAAAAGCTTATTTGATAAAAAAAACGATGATAACAAGCAAAAGTCTGGGTTAGGAACTTGAAATTTTGCATAGACGTTCATCAAGTGCGATAGACACAAAGGATTTTTCTAAATTCCACCCGTTTATGGGTTTGAAATTAGATTTCGACGAAATTGCGGGTTACAGCTAGTATTTCTTACAACACAATTACCCGCAATTTCGTCGAAATGGAATTTCAAACCCAGTGGCACGCTTAGTGCCAACAAGTTTTCCCAAACTTAAACAGCAGCGTGTGTACCTTGATATAGGTACCTATTCTTCTTCATTAATTATTTGAATGTTTATATGAATGATACGGATGGATATTTTGATGAGACTATACGGATGTACATATTTTTTATATGATTATAGTCGATGGTAAGGTAATCGAAGTTATTCACGAGTATGTCTATATCTCGTGAGAAAACTTTGCAACTATACTCGTATAGGCAAAAAAACGTCGATAAGGAAGCATACAGGAGGATTAGGCTAGGCTGAGCAGCATTTGTGAAGTCATATCTTCTCGTCGCATATACCACAGTCCCTGAAGACAAAAGTCTTCAACCATTCATCTTACCTGTAATGACCTAGGTACGGCGCAGGACACTGACAGTGGGATCAGTCTCCAACTCTAGATCGGAGATTCTCTAAGGGACACATCGAAAATGAGGTGATCCGCCAGAGAACTAAAGTCTTCGACATACCTCAAAGAATAATACATTGAAGTGGCAGTGGGCTGGTCACATCTGTCGGAGAAACGATTACCGTTGCGGTAAACGAGTTCTCGAGTGGAGAACGCGACTGGGCAGGCGTAGTGTGGGACGCCCCATGGCTAAATGGAGCGACGATCTGCGTAAGGCGGCTGGCAGTGACGGGATGAAAAGACCCGATGATCAGGTTCAATGGTGCGCCTTAGGAGTGACCTATGTCCAGCAGTGGTCTCTTGCAATCTGATAATGATGATACAGATGTTTACAGGTTTGACAGTGCAGAGAACTTAGTGGGGAATACTCTTGAGTTTACCGCGTTGTAAGGCTAACCTCAGTTTGCCTTCTCTTTATTCTGTGGCTTATCATTGGGTAGCACAATATAGGTAGGTATGTTACTAATTGATTCAATTATTGTTAATCCGATATGGGACCTAGAATATAATTATTTTACTATAATTTTGATAAATAATAGATTCCGAACGTTTTATTCACACACAATCTAAACTTAATCATTTAAAAAACAATATCAGGTAAAGGTAGACATAAAAATAACTTCTTTACTTCCGTCAAGTCAACAAACTTAAAAACAAAAGGGATCGTTGAGTAAAAAGTGGCATTCCACAGGACCTAAGTGATTGGGCCGTGGGAGCGCCCCCCTGCGGTCCAGGCCCCAGGACTCCGGTAGCGCCGGGGCCCCCCGTGGACCCTCTTGTCACTTGTGGGCCCTAATGGCCCACTGCATAATAATTAGTTGATAATATTGTCATAATAATTATAAACGTATTTAATAATATTGGATAAGTTACAAAAAATAATAATAAATATAGATAGGGTTAATAAGTCGGGAAAGTCTTAAGTATATCTCTCAAGATAGAAAATAAAATTAAATATAAAGTTACCTTGCTATTAATTTAAGAGAATCCGCAATATTTGTTACAAGGACAAGCATGTCTAGTTAATTTTAGTTTTTAGTAACTTTTAGCACACTCTTATATAAAACAACTAAAGAATTAAAATTAATGTATGATATACTTGCAATGTACCTGTAATGGTACCTGGTGGCAGAGAATACTAAATATTACTACGTCTAGTGACATGACAAAAATGCTTAAAATGTTGCAAATTATTTAGTTGAAATTCTAAATGAGCAAAAAGTAATTAAAATGTAATAAGTAGGTATGTGTATGTCGTTCTAGACAAAAACAATTTTTCCTGGAAAACTTTCTAAAAACCTAAAAAGAAAATCTTCTAAAGAAATATCATTGCCTGATAAGTATTAAAAAAAACAACCACACCTATTCAGTCTCGTGAAAGAACAAAATTGTTCTTAAAAATATGCTAAGCATTTCTATAACGATCTGTATTTTTTACCCGAAATTTTCGAATTCTAACCCCTAGTTACGGGCCAAAGATCAACGCGATAGACTGTCCATGTTCTTTTTTTGCCCCTGGCTATAAAAGTACCATAACTATCAACCGTATTTAAGCATCGACAGATACATCTGGGTCGTTTGGGCCGATAAGAGATGATAAAGTAATGGGCTAGATAGAGGCCGTAGCTACCGAATGTGATGCCCTACGGTAGCTCGAGCGGTCTTGAGTACACACCATTTACTTTATTGAATTCCATTCTAATGTACATTTAGATTGACGTGACGTGTGATTCACTCGAGTGTATTGATTTTAAAGGTTTATTAAAAAAAATTCTGGGAGTCGTAATCAAACAAGATTCTTACCAAGATCTTTTTTATCAGCTTTCAATATTGCGAGAGTATTAAGTCCCAGGTTCTAATCCACAGAACGATACATAGGTAAGCGATAAAGAAATATTAAAACATGATGAAGGGTTTAATTTAATTGTCAAACATTAGGAATCCAGTGGTATGTTTTCAAATGAAAACGAGATCTGTCAAAATCGGATTCGCATAGTGATAGGGTTCGGCAAAGTTAAAGTACGGACATGGTTGGTTGCAGTCTTCGAGAAAGAATGATGTAGAAAGATATGTATGTCCGTAGATCGTAAATCGCAGCGGTTTACTCCTAACCATGGCTAATGCGACTGCATAGCTATACCTAGCGTAGTGTTGCGGGTAAATTAGCGTTTTACAACAGTGACACTGTGACCGGTACTTTTATTGTAGCACGGTGCGCACACGCTCAACCGAACGGGCTAATCCAAAAGCCATCAATACACCGTTATCTGGAACGGCGTTCGTAAACCAAGTATAAGGACCATAAATGAGTCCACAAAATGCCATCGCTGAAACCCTAATCACCCAACTCATATCCAAGAGGAAGAAACCGCCAATATTTATAATGCGCAGTGTAAAATGCTACAATAAAACGAGATGGTAGAACTCGCAAAGGTTTATGCTAATCGCCAATAAAAATATAATAAAACTGTGACCTTGCCGGACTTCTATCCGTTCCGTTACTGTATGCAAAGTAATGTTTTTGTACAGCATAATATATTACATACCGCAAATACTTATTAATCTTAGTTTGAAAATCTGTCACTCTGCGTCATGCGAAACATTAAAATAGAGAGAGGTTGACTGGTTCGCATCGGCTGAGATTTGTTTTCCAGTACGACAACGTACAACGCTTCAAGAAAGTACCTAGTATTGGTGTTATAACGGGTAACACAAATTTGACCATTACCTTGTCAAGGTAGTGGAGTGTCTTGTCAAACTTGAAAACTAACAGACATCCCACCAGTGGAGAGCAGCTATACCTACTGTTGTCCACATATAGCTGAAGTATTTTAATTGGTACATGCAACAATCCAGATATTAAAAGACCTAGTAAGTAATATATTATCTTTGTTACCAATGCCATCCTGAGAAGAGGAATGAATCTGATCTCAATCACAATTTGGTTCAGCCCGGAACTAAACCCGGTCCTCTTTGTGCTGTAAACGATCTATATACTGACTGGCATATGCGGATCAGGCTTGAAGTGAATTTAAAGATTCATCCAACTGCCCTGACTGTCACTGCCTCTTAGCTCACAATCTGTGATCGGGTTCTAATCACGAACACAGGTAGCCTATCACGAAATCTCACGCGCGTACCATCCATTCCGGTTATTAATGAACACGGACCATTTTCGAATTTCGCCGCCGCTCGGACACCGTATTGACGGCTGAGTATTTATCAATGTCTTCTTGACTCCGCTCAAAACACTGTCTCACCAGGTATGTACTCAGGGAACTTCAATTGAAGACCCGAAACACCCCGAACTAGGTAAATACATGGATTCAATTATTCAATTCACAAAAAGTGTCAACATAAAAATAATACTATGTCCTTATCTGTGATCAGATGATCATGGAAAGGTGTTAAAGATACAGATAAATTACAGCATAGCACTATCTCTGCTTGATGCTACTATGCTAAATGGTGTTTCACTAAGCTTTACAGCATCAGGAAATTAATCCCGCAAAATTAGTATACGTATCCCTTTATTTTAAAATACTGAATACTTACCTGACCTAACACTGCAAATAAATATTTAAATTTATATTCAAAGAGTTCATAATTTGCTTTCATAAATAGGCCGTAACATGGTTTGTAGTCACAATCAAACAAGTTCCCGCTTAGTTCTTTGCTACTGATACTCATATATCATTCGCAGTCAGTTTTTCCACGTTCATCAATTGAATCAATAAAATTTACGTTTCATAACAGAGCTGTCGGCAACTATAGGAATTTGTATTTGATTCAGATGCACGTTGCATGCCGATTGTCGTCTAAAAACTAACTCGCCGGAAAAGCTATCCGGGCGTATCGAAGGTCCGCTTCGCCGCCGCATTACGATTAATTGATGCTAATTAATAAATTAATTAGCCATGTTAATGCAACGCCTGAGCGACTTGAGTTTTTCTCCTGGCACGCTCACAGTCATATTTGTGTGTATATATTTTTATTACCGACCCCTGCATTCCGTTTTTGCTGCGCGCGTTCCGGAGATCTCCTGTTTCGTTATTATTTTAAACTTAAATTAATTTACTAAAATTAATTATGATCAGAAATATTGTACTTCAACTCCTAATTAGGACTATGTTATGCTTACGACAGTCATTCGTATTTTAATGATTAAATCGATGTGGCATGTGATCGTTATTTATGTCATAGTTTCTCATTGGTTTTCGCGATAATTAATGAGGATCGCGTTTCGATGAATGTTTTGTACGGAGTTTTGAAATTCATGTCGATAAGATAAGCAAACGTAATGAGCTTTGATACATTTCTTATTGGATGGACCGAAATAATGTCGATACTTATATTATATTGCGGTTGCAGTCCTCTCAAACTACCTATGCCAACCATATCTGAGTAATAAAGAGTTGGGTTGTGAGTCTGTATTTTAACTCCACTGTTGCAGATATTCTCGTAGTAACTCTTGAGTAATCTTTGAAAATTGTTGAAATGTTTCTTATACTTGTAATTTTTCTATACAGCACACTGAACCATTCCACTAATATTATAAATGCGAAAGTTTGGATGTTTGTTACTCAATCACGCTTCAACCACTGGACGGATCGGGATGAAACTTGACACACATATAGGTTAGGTCCTGGAATAGGAAATAAGATAGTTTTATCCCGAAAAAACATTCATCCCTACGGGAAATACATAATAATTTGTGATGTTAAGTTGTCCACGCGGACGTAGTCGCGGGCAACAACTAGTAGTAAATAAAAATCGCACATGAGTTCAAAATAACTAAACCCGTTTTTTTTTCAGACCCATAACTCGACCTCTGAACCGCTTAAGCGACATAAAAAGTACATTGGAAAACCTAGTAGAAAAAGCGTAAGCGTTTACGTCCATTGATGTTGCGCCGACGCAGAAATGTTGTCACGTAGGCATCACTTGACACAACCTTCTACCGAGAAATGCACTCATTTCCAAGAATGTAACATATCACAAACTGCTACATCTAGATTCAGAAATTGCAGTACGTGATACAACAGACCAGACGCGTGGGTGTGGGTGGCTTTTTGAAGTCTTATTTAAGAGTATTTTGTTTTTCAGAGAATTTTCTTTGTTTACTTGTGTTATGTTTAAAAATAGAAAACTATTATAGACAGGATACCAAAAATCATAATATCCTCACTGACAGCTGACTATCATTTTATTGTAAGCACGTTATTGTCAAATGTTTTCCTAAGATTTTTAATCCATAGCTAACTAACCTCACAAGAAATCCGCGGTGACAGAATTTATCCAGAATTTACAATACTTCGCCAGCACGCGTCCCGCGAACATAAATACGAAATGCGTTGGCGCATAATATAACGAGTATAGGGGGCCAATTTAACAGACTTATTGTCTCCAAGCGGCTACAATGCGAGACACGGGAACCCAAAAGGAGCAAGACAGTGCCGGAGACCCCGAGTCTGCCGATACAAAACAATGGTATTTAATCAACGATGATAAATGCCGTATTCGAGACGTTTTTTAACGATGCAGCCGTATTGTTTTGGCGGGAGCTTACCGGTGAATACGGAGATAAGTCGCCGCTGAGAGTGGCTTAGCTGACAAATTGGAATAAAACGATATTTATTCGTGTTCGATTCGTGAAATCTGCGATTTGTGGCTTGGGGACAGTTGATACGTAGGTATCATTTTTGTTAACCACGCATCTTTGATAGTCAAACTGATGTGCCATAATCGAATAGGCTAGTTTACATATTAGTAAGATTCATAGTTAATCGTGCCATTTTTGTTACTATCTGTAGTATTTTTCAATTCTTCGCCTTACTCCCTCAGCCCACTAGGATCGATTGATAGAATCCATTAATGTATTGAAGTTCGTGTTTTATCCACTCAGATCTAATAATAGATCAATGTGGAACTTAGTGGCATGCTGATTTAACGAAGTCCATTATTGGATTTAAGTGGACTTTTAGAATACTCAGATATATTAATGGATCCCACACACGACTTCGCTAAAATCAATATAGTTAAAGGAGTTAAATTCAGTTTTTATGGTCATATGTCAATAACATAAAGGAACGACCCAGTATTTAAACAAAATACTATGCACTATTTAGTTTTTAATAATATTTGTGCTAACAAAAAAAAAAGAGATTTTTGCTTAAGTCTATAATCTCAAGACGCTACCGAAGACATTTTCTCTTCAGCGTGTACCGGCGTACATACGCTATTTCACAGTTTATTTATTGCGGCATAAGAAATACATTAGCTTTGCAAATGTTTGCGAGTGCGTTCAGTTTTATATAAATCACGATATTTTGTTGAAATAACGTGAAGGTAACGATCGGACACAGTGTCGTAGCTAGGGCCACTACAGTGCTAGGGCCACTATATTGCGGCTACTGTTATTATCATTTTTTAATTTCATCCTTCGTATGCCACTATATTCGGTATGGTCATTTGCTGCCCAGTATATTAAGATCAACAGATAATCATCTCTCGATTTGTGATCTATAATATCTGTCAACATATTTCTGTCGCAGAATTGATTTGTGTACATACATACATACATACATAATGCTTGACGCCTTGGCCCAGAAAGGTAGGCAGAGACGATGTGTCACTTCTATGCGCGATCCTAACAAACGTCGCAAAGCTTTCATTCGTCCGCTTTTCGCCCCGTAATACCACTTGGCGTGTGTGTGAACCTAGGCATTCTCTGGAGTAGAGATTATGCCACAAGAGAAACACATTTGGACTTTACCGGTCTAGTAAATCGACGACTTTAAGGTGGCTAGTAAAGACTGCTGGGTAAAGAAATCCTGGGACTGATAGACAGCAGATTAAAGCGGATTATGGATAATCATAGCCACTCGCTTCGGCTACCCCTCCCTAGACCAGGCCCTGGCTACAATTCTGATCGGACGTCGTGTACTATGGCCACGGGAACCGTTCGGGGGCGATCGTAAATTTGTGCCCGTATAGTGTCCGTGGTGCCCGCGGTCCGCGGAACAGCGGGACGCCCGGATTGGAGCCGGACGGATGACGGATAGAGCACCGTTTTGATTTATAACAATGCACAATTCAGTAACAAGACAAGACGCTCCATCGGGTGTATCAATAGGGTTAGATGGCACGTTTCAAACTTCGCGTCCATATTGGTATTGTACTGTAATTTGTGGCAGCAGGAAACAAAGAACATGGTATACCTATATCGTATATTATATCTACGAGTATGGCTGAAACAAATACAAATGTACTCATACACTAAATAAAATTGTGGTCAACTATGTTGCATTTGGTCTTCGATGCTGTATGTTAGCTAAAGTAATTATTTTTATGATCATTTGTAATAAGATAGCGGTCAAGTTAACAAGTTGAATTAGTGTAAGGGGACAAGAGTAGCAAGGGAACAAGATCTTGGTGCGCTCGTGTGGAATTAATATGACTGTTCACGGTTAGCAAGATTTTGTTAAAATCAACAATTGTTTTTTTTTTGTGTAGAATCGGTTTCATTATATATTCTGAAATTGTAACCTACTTAACCCTGACTTGTACCATCATTCTTTTAATTAATATCGTTTGTAATGCACAGTTTTTTTAATTTTGCATACACACTTGACTTTAAAAGAGGTGTTGCTGGAGGTTTCTTCTTCACAAGGCTAACACCTAATAAGCGGTAACAAGTGTACCTCCTCATGTACAAAAAAGCATTTTTACCTGACTTTGACTTTGATGCTGAAAGTTTCGTGAGACAGATCTTCTCTAAGGTCACATCACCCAAGCGGTGGTTGATTGAACAAACGTGTCCACTTAAGAAGTATGTACGTTTCGCAAACAGTTGCTGTACACTGTACAGTGCACTATAATTTTACTAAAATTACTTAGTTATCAAAACTTTGTTGTATAGATGACAAACCAATACCGGGGGAATCTACATACTTTGGAAAATTCAAACTGACGAGTGAAGACTTTTTGAAAGAAGTATAAAACCACAAACGTTGATGAAATTTACTTTTTAGCGTGTATTTAACAGCTTAGAAGAATAACAGAATTCAAACAGTTATTAAAATGTTGTACCTGCCTAGTTTTCTGTTTTACTATTGTATGTATACAAACAAACGCAAGTTTTTTGTCTCGATTCTTGTCTCTATGTATAGTTATTGGGAAGACCACACCATAGCCGCATAAATCACTACGTCTCAAAACTGGCACTAGCGGTGTGTGTATCTCCGATAAGATGTTCCCGATGTGCAAAAACAATTATGTCGTTGGGGAATGTTGTATTGTGTTTTGTTCTGGGCAAAGGCTCTGGCGTTGGAAGCCGTCGTCGTCGCGGTGCGCGGCTGATGCTCGCCGATAAATATTTATGCAATTTATTCATATTTGGGGACGGTCGGTGGTCCGGCTGCCGTGCAGTGGTTAGAGGAATAGAAGTTTTGGGTTTGATTCTAGGTGGAAAAGTGATTTTGTCGTAGTTGGAGACCATTTTATTAAATTGTCAGATGTATATGTATAGGTTCGAAGAATGGTTTCTAATTACTGAAGAGTTGGGTAATGCAACTTGTGTCTAAGTGTCTATATATGGTAAAGCACAAAACATGAACTTACATTGAATACAAACATACACAGATTTGTAATATTAGTGAAGTAGGCATAATAAGTTAGTTCCGATACAATGCAATTTCTTATGAAACAAAACTGAACAGTTTTAAAAATATTTCAGTTTTTCCTGTTCTACAATGTAAATATAAAATATTATCTTTGATGAAATACGAGTGAAGCTACCACATATGAAATGAAATTCTGGATCAGATTCGGCCGAGAAAAACAAAAGTTGATACAATAGGGGTTTCGGTATCAAAGTTGTGAGGATCGTTGTCAAATCTGATATCTGGTAGCGGGCATCGGCCATCAGTGCGTCAGTGTTGCAATAAATACGTCTGATGGCGCGCAAAAAGGTGGGAATGCGCAGGATTCGGCGCGACCGGCGGTCTTCGCCGCGCATGCGTACGTCGTGACACTTTTTCGAATGACCACCAGATTTGAACATTGTAGCAGAGAATACGAAATCTTATACTACGTAAAAAAGCGGCACTTACCCCCTTATAACTTGTATGTGAAAACTATAGCCAAGTCAAATCTTGAGCTTCAATTTATCCTAAGTACGTAGTTTGGGTACGTTCCCTTATCTGCTTTATGTAAATAATTCGACTGTTCAAATTTAAGTAGTTATATTTTTAAATAGCAAACATCAGAAAAGAAACAAGTTATTGTGTTTAAAATTTATTTTACAATGTTGTATTTCTAATAAATAAACTTCAGGATTATCTACGTAACTTGACACCCATTTAGATCTCAATTCTTTTTTCGAAGTCGACAAAAACGTATATTTTTAATATTGAACTTGGCTCCTAATTCACATTAATGATTTTGATGGGATCTAGGACTACATAGAATATTGCAAGCGTTAAGTACTAAAATTTTAAGCTTTAGGACATTCAGCTTGTAATAGGTACATACTATTTATATTGACTGTATTTTGTCCGGTTTTACTTGCCTATTTGGCTTTCTTTTTTATATTTATTCATCATTTTTCGAGCTTTCTGAATGCTAATATTGCGCAGAAGAGAGTGTTGCTTTTGTCGAGCTATTTTCTTTTAAAATCTTCAGCTGGGCCGTTTTCCTCTACCCAGGCTTGGTTCTCTTCTGACCTATATCTTTTGTAGCAACATACACGGCATCACCAGTAATATGTACTTGTACCTATCTACATATTACATACGTTGCTAGAAAGGAAAAATTGCTGAAGCGTCAAAATAGGATTTTGCATTAGATTAAAATATTTTTACAAATAAATATCATAACATTATATCTAAACATTCGATTTTGATAAAACAATTTATTATTAAAATCGAATGTTTAGAAAAAAATATGTTTTTTTTTAATTCTCTACTGTAAAATCTTACTTTGGCTTTTCAGCAATTTTGCCTTTTCAGCGTCGAATTGCCATTTTATAACGTAAGAAAAACTTGTTTAACGTGGCAACTATAAGTTAAAGTTCTATACTAAAATCATTCCTTAACAACTTTTTACCCTTACGTGGTTACGTGCAGCTAGTTTGCGTGTGGAGTGGAGTCGCGAACGTGCAACATTCCCGTGGCGTCGGCGTCGGGCCCGCTATCAGATGCGCGCGCGCACGTGACGGCATCCCGCCCGCCCCGCGCGCGCCGTCTCCGCCCCGCTTCCCAGAAACAGAACATCTCCTCAGCTCCAAGCTGCGTGTCTCCACGTGGCTCAGGTCCATTGCTATGCTAGTTCGTGGCGTGTGCGTGAGTGCTTTCAAAGATGGCCTGCAAGTTTATCTTAACGTACCTCTTTACCTTTAACTGCAGGAGGATTCAACTTTCAAGAACTTTGGTAGACTTTATTACTACAATATAATCATCAGGATTAGATTATAGAGATTATTTATTAGATATTAGAAGGTATTTCAAATATGTACTAGTCGGTAGATATTTTGGAAAATCAACATTTAAGAAGTAAACATAATATTTCGATGCAGCAATCAGATTGTAGTTATTGCAGGTTAGGGTTTGAAAAATTTGTCTTCTTTTTCTGTAGATATTTAACCACACATTACATTCTCAAGTGCCTCTAAATTCTAATCTATTTCAGGCCATAACTTACTATCGGATTGTCCTTTTACGCACATTATAGAGTCCGCCACAAATGTTTCTCCATATAAACACACATCCGACCTAGAAATTGGAATGCGAGCTGCTCGGGCGCGTGGAGGTTAAAAGCTGCGGATGCCTCAACGAGCTGAAAGCCAGGAACGTAGCTAGGAGTAGGTAGGTTAAAGAGAAACCTTTTAAACGTCCTAAGAGTGTGAGAAGATGAGATATGAGAAGTTTCTTGTGAAAGAAACACTGCAGCTTTGGGCATCGCATTAACATACTTTGAACGAGGTGCTATAACCTGTCCCTTATTCGTAATTCCCCCGTGAATACCCAGGGTATACCTCGTGCAGTAAGGTCGGCATCTGGAAACCCTTTTTGAGGGTCTCATTTACTGCACACTGGAATACGAACCTCACGTTCATAGGGGGTCCTCCCGTTACCCTTTGCAGGTGTGCTCTGGGTGGTAGACGAGAAACACATTTTAACTGCATTCTTAACACCAAAAGGTCCATTTCAAGGGTCGTCGACGAAGGACACAGACATTTTCCTTTTTTTTAATGTCTTACAATTGAAACCCATAAACTATCGTAAAGAAACTTAGCTTAAGCCACTGCCTTGAGGAGTTCCAGTCTTAGGCATGACCGTCATTGAACCATATTTTTAATGGAACTTCAACCTACCCTTGTATCCTAGGGACCTTGCTACCTACCTGTTGTCCTGTGAATAATTCGCGTTGTTTCTCGGGGTGTCGTAGTGTTAGCAATTGTCGCGCGGACACCGTTTTGCGATACCATCGCGCCGACGCGCGACGGCGCCGCAGATCTAGATCGCGGCGTCCGCGCACACCAAAGACATGCCCCCGACGGATAAAGTCCTCACCGGCGACATGCGGGTGCGACCGACCGACGCACGAGGCATGCCGTGAGACGCGCACCGAGCCAGCTATTCAGCGGGTCCGATGCCGACACTCGTGATGGCATCCTAGTGAAATACCTGCTACATGCAGATTTTTACTTCATTTGTTTTGCGACGTTGAACTTTTTCAAGTAAGTCGTACTTAGATAAAGTATTGATTGATTTAGGTGTACAAAGCATATTGCAGTAATACACAAATTTTTCAAATATAAGTTTCGGTGTCCTCTCCGTCCATATTTAGATCCACATTTTATTTTATTTATTCACACAATACTTAACAGCACAAAACACTAAGATACAAAACAAACATCACAATAAAATAAGGCCAATAACTAAGTAAAACATATCACAAGATAGACAAAATAAAATAGAGGAAAACGAATAAACTAAGAAAGTTAATAATTCAAAAATTAAAGAAATAACAAAAACAATTAAGTATATAAGAATAATAATTTGGGCAAATGAAATGTGTATGAGTGTTTGTGTGTATGTAGGGTGTATATGTATGTGTGTGTGGGGTGGGGGTGGGGGTATAATGCGTGTCTAAGAATTTATATCTTTTATTATTCTGAACAGAAATGCTCCAAATACATGGTATATTAGTTTTTTATTGTAAAAGCTCTAAAATCGATCACCTGTTGAGCTAGGCGTGGGCAGTACTCTCCGAATTTTTTCCACCTATCATTTGAACAACCAATTAGGTAATAAAAGTAAGGTTATTGTCACAGATATAATTATTTTAACTTTAACTACTAACCTAATCAACCTAATCTTGGATTATACTTTCATCTTAGGATTTACCGTTTTTGGAATGGTTCATCTACATATTATTACAAGTTGTAAACACTAGATTTTTTTCCTTGACTAGAATTGAATGAAGAATTCCTATTGAATGCTGTACAACTCTTTTAGTGGCGTTTGTTAAGTTGCCATTTCCACTTTTTTGTTTCATATCATTATTTCTACAACGACTCCACTTCGATAGATGTAATCTCAAAATTATAGCCAATTGTTTTAATTGGAATGCTATTAGCCGCTTCTTGTCAGTCGCTCGGTTCGTCACCGCCGGTGTCGACCGCCACACGGCTGGGCATCCGATCACCAATGTGGTCTGGTCTTTACCTTTTTCTCCTGTAATTACTTCCAATTGTTGGCTATAATGCTTTTTAACACTTCGATTTATTAATTGGAAGCTCAGTAATAAAATTGTAATTGATATCATCGGTCGTGTGAAAATATTTACTTATTACCTACATGGTGGTGAGTAGCCGCTTTAAACTCCCAGCTGGTTGCAGTGAATATGCTTTTTTGTGATGCGAAAATGTGAAGGAAAGTCTGTAGTTCTACAAGGACTGGTACTAGAATATGTAGATTATAATAACAACATATAACTACCGTGGCCACTTGTCACTATTTCGGCGGATCTTTTGAATAGAATACATTCTTATAAAAATAACAAAATTATTACATACTTATTGCCGTGTGGTTCCCGGCTTAGAATAGGCCACTATCTTTCCCATAGGTGTCGTCAAGGCGACTAAGGGATTGCACCAGGGACGGGCAGCAGCGTTCTCCTGTGTGTGTATGTTAAGATCATTACTGCGATCACCAATCCGCCTGCCAAGCGTGGTGATTATGGCAAATCCCCCAATGGATAACTTAACAAAAGTGGTATTCTATTGGGAAGGCCTATGTCTAGCAGTGGACGTATTTAGGCTGATGATGATGATACATACCTACTCTATTGTTATTTTACCCATGTTTGCAATATTATATTAGGTACGTTACGTGAGAAGCAAAAAATGTACTTTAACTGCAATGAATTTTTTATCCAAAATTGTCGATTTGTTCTTTTTATTACAAACTATAAGCCAGTTCCCCTCATTGGATTCCTATAAAAAAATATTATGCTCCGATCCTCTCCAAATTATAGTGTTTAAACATTTTTAATACAGCGCTAAGAAATGTGCGTAAAAGTTATAAAATCGACGGAGCTTATAATATATGTAACACTGCCTTCTGGCGGCCATTACTTAGGTCCAGGCTTGTTATTAAATTCGGCCTTATTTATTTATTTATGAGAATGTTTATTGTATGCGACGTTTCTTTCTTACTCCAGAGATTCTTCATAAATATTATGTGCTAGCTTTTCCCTCGGCTTCAACCGCTTAAATAAAAAATCGTGATGTCTATTTTTCTCGGACTTGTTACACTAAAACCGTGACTGCTCAACTCCCTTTATCGTTGATTTGATAGTTTCTAAACCTATTGTTTATTTGTAACTCTTGGATGTCGTTTAGAGTGATTATTCCCCGTTTTCCCAACAACATCTAAAGATTGTTGCCTATGCCAAAAGTAGACACCATCTCTCTTTATTCTATGAGACCTCTTGCTAGTCGACTGTTTGTAGCTTACGTGTAGGTTGTTTTCAACTTCGGTTCCAACGATTCCTTGAATCGTGTAATAGGCATTCGATCACTGTTAATCGACCTGCTGATGTCTACAGTCTTCTGTGCAATCTTTGTCTTCCTCATTCGCTATTTCTGTCGTGTCGTTTAAATCAGATTTATTAATGGATTTTTAAATTACTGCTTATCTTAGACGGTTTTAAGCTATGTTGACCTTTGCCCAAAATCATAAAACAAACAAACCCCCATGAATCACATAAAAGTGTCGAATCTCCGATGATCACGGTGCTTAGGCGTGAACAGTCGGCTCTACAAAACGAAACTTAATTCATACTTAATTACAGACGAGCAGCGATCACATGAAATATCGATTTGGGATTCAAATGCAGGCACAGGTGCCGGGGTCCGCCCCAGCCGCGGGCCTCGACACTCCATGCCGGGAAAAGTACTGTTCAATACGAATTCACTAATTTATGGATGGACTTGTGTGTGCTTTTGAAAATGTTCGAATAGAGGTTACTGACCAGAGACGAAAGGCGATGAAAATAGATTAGGTATTATTTTCTAGTATGCTATGAAGAAGTGTTATTTAAACAAAAGCACTCTAATAAAGTATATTGTATCATACTTACACTATGGAATGTAATTTTGAAGGTTATTTTGATATTAACACAAAATACATGTTATATTATTATTACTGTTGGTATGTACTTATTTATTTAATACAAATATATGACTTACAACGCGCCCCACCCGGGGCAGGGTTCCCAATATACTGGCGGTATTCTGTATTGTCAGGCTGATTGTTAGAGGGAAGAAGCTGCCAGCTCTACGGTCCCCTGAAGCTTCTATGATGCGAGTTGAAAGATCATTGGCTAACTTATCGGCATCTAGACCCCCGGGGCCAAAAGTCTTCACACCGAACAGATGATGCACTCCACTTTACTTATATTCCTTGAAATAACTATGATACCTACTTGTTACTACTTTTTAGTTGAATACTTCACAGAATACTCAATACTATTATAGTACAAAACAACAATATCGAGAATCAATATTCGAAACCACTTTAGTTTGGCTGTTTGGGTGTATATGTTTATTAACACCCATCGAGACTAGATGCCAGTCCTAAATCTTTGAACATTGTAAATGGTAGTGATTTGAATATACATTTGTTTGAAAATATATCCTAAATATACATGTATTTGATACCTTCTATTGTATGCCAATTTAACATTAAGACATGGACTGTATATTTTTATGCTTCTTCCAAAATCTCAAAATTTTAAGGCTTCGTACTATTTTTAGCTACACCAAAGAACGATTTTTTACAATGCGTAGGTCCACTGCTAGGCTCATCATAGTTATAGCAATAGGCTAACTAAATGGACTTCACTCGATTTGGAATTCCTTGTCCATCGTATGCAGGTTCCTTATAGTGTTTACCAGAAAGCCAGAGAAGACGTTCATAGTTGAAATATTCCGATACTTAACTTTCAGCGGGAGATGAGCTGGGGCAAGTCTTATATTTGTAGTGTAAGTATATACAAGTTCCTAAGTTAAGTATTCAATCCGTTTGTATTCAATTTATAAATTATTTAGTCATTTACTTAAATTATTCAGTCATTTACTTAATTCCATGTAAAAAGACTAAATTTAAATTATCATTAGAGATAGAGAGAAGGGAGAACCTTTTCTGCAAACTGTTACTTCACCATACTTTGCAAGTTAAACTCTTACGTATCTCGCAGATTTATCTTTAAAACCTACTCGGCTTCGGATTGCAAGCATTAGCTGAGTCGAACCTGCGAGCCGATGCATCGTGCACCGAGCACGAATCGAGTCCTCCAATAATTTCATACTCGCCGAGTTGAGATCGGGCGGCCGTAGTATCTGGTGGGTCCATCTCTAGCCGCTGGCCACGCGCGCCCAGCTATATATGTACGGCCCTTATTAAATGCAAAATATTGCATCTTTATATAAGAAGGATCTCGTTAACATTGCGTTAGCAATATATTACAAGAGGCTATATGCCGTGACCGTGTTTACACGGTGTTGGCGAGCCTATTTGGACTGTTTTGTGAACGCTTTTAAAGTGGGTACAGATTACATATTAGTATAAGAAAAAGAAATAATAGGATGCTTGATGAATTAGTGTTAGAGAATTATTGAAGAAAATATTCCTGAGAGTACTGTAAAAGAAACTGAATTAAAATAATATTAATGACATAATAATATTAACATATTTTTTTTACTTTGTGATGTGTAATATAATTAGATCTAATGTATATGTATATAATATTTTCATATATTTTTTATGTTTGTATGCTTATTTGACTTTGTGCCGTAATGGATTACTGTTAGGGTGCGAATTATGACAATAAATTAATTTGATTAAAACTAAATATTTTACCTTCTTATACTACTTTAAATTCTTACAATATTAATTACACTACAATGGACAAGTGTAAACCCAAGTTTCTTGCCGTATTTTCCCCCCACCCCTTTTTTCCGATCTGCGGTAGATTACGGACTACTCTCTACTACACACTACTGTACTGTCGTAAAGTAGTTTAATAAAATTGTAAACCTAACTTTTAAAGGTGCCACTATGTATCCTACTACAAAGATTTTTGAGTAACTTAGAGAGTTTAAACTCTCAAAGATATTTTAAAGTTTAAGTTTAACCGAGAGTTTAAGTTTAAATCCAAATTTGTCTATCTTTTGAAGTATTTCAGCGAATCTTGATCTGGTTATGTATGTAGTATATAACCCATCAAGTTAAAAATGGATGCAAACCGTGAATTAACAGAAATTAGTAGATACAAGACACAGATAATAAAATACTCTATCTGCGATTTTCCAAAATTTTATTTTATCGATGTTGCCATCTCCTGTACTTTCCATAGCAGTGCACTAACTGGACTAGATTAAATTCTCACTTCATATATCTGGAGTGCAACGAGGGGGTTTTACAAGCGTCCGGCGGCGGTGCGCCCGCGCCGCCCTGGCCCGCTGCCCAGCGCTGGGCGGGGCGCGATCGTGCGCGATGTAAGGAATACAACGTGTTTGGCGATGTGAGCAGATTGCTTTGGGATCCATCTTTACTGACAGACTCATCACCTTCATTCAAATTATAATTTTAAATAGTTTTGTAGTCCGAGAAAGGCCTATGTGGCCATAGGATAGAGGATTTTAAAGGGATGAAAAGGCAAACGGAATAACAGCCTGATGGTTAGAGGTTAGGTACTATCGCTTAGGATTACTGCTAAACGTATGTTATCACCCAGATAAACAACCTTAGGTACTCCTAACAATAATGGATCCTTGACATCTAAATAAACGAATTTAATAATTAATTAATAATTTATTGCAGATTCCTACTAGTGATTCCCAAGAAATGTTGAGAAATTTAGTAGCATATTTTCATACAAAGACTGAATATTTAAATCATGCAGTTCCAAGAATTCCAATTTAAGATTATGGCTCTATCGTGTTGATGATGATTCTGCCAATATGACGGTTAGAGAAGACACAGTGCCTTAAAGTTTATACGGCATGCTAGCCTGATCGAGGCAGTTATATTATGACAAGAATACTGGCTGTCAGGTCATTACTCAAAAGTATTTAAATAACTGTGTATTATGATTTGTGTCCACTTTCAAGATATACACTTTCTTGAGACAAAGAAGTTTACTTTAATACCCGAGGGTAGTTATAGTAAATTAGGCGTTTTTACTGGTTACCTACATCTGTCACAATTATTGAGTACACCTGCGCGCACTCCTGCGCCCGCGCCGCCTCGCACCACATTTACATAAAATGAAATCCCCCCGTGGACGATGCGCCATGGAATTCTGAATATCCATAAATGTAGCTGGCAGCATACCGTGGGCCATACTTAAAAACAAAATTAAAGGGGATAGCCGTACGATAATATGAATTAAAAATAATAAAACAAAAAAATAGGAGTCACGGATCGCCTCGAGTGAGTTTTTTTAAGTTTTTTCGAGCGATGCCTGCGAACAGAGCGCGGCTGGTATCTCCTGACAATATCTTTGACGAGCTTTTTTATGCGGCATTATTTTTAAATGAACAGATTATAAATGGTTGTTTGGCGATTTAACGCCCAATCTAATTAGGCAAATGATATGTGTTTTCGGGTAAAGAGCGGTCGATCGCAGCACGATAGAGTTAGCTATTATTGATTGATTATTTATGGAGTGTTATGATTAGTGATCAGATTTAGGATTTTGAACGTACTTAACTTTTTGTGGTGTTATAAATATTACCGTTTATACACATAATTAGTTTCATTATTTACTAGTAAGTACCATATCGAACCAAAACTTATAAGTTAATTACTGCCGTAATAATATAATATGATTTTATAGAGTTAGGTACCTAATTCTACAAAAGAAAAGCCTTGTCTGTCCACCTCCAATTTGATAAGCTTTGAGATATGTAACAGAGCATTGAATAATAATGGACTCGTAATTTTGTGTAGCTGCCACAATTCAGTGAAAAATTGCTTACCCTTCCTTGGAAGTGCCAATTAACTCACTCATAAAAGTCACCTAAAATTTACTTCCAGTCACAGACTGCGCAGGGGATATAGCTGAAAGTATAGTGAAATTAAAAAAGTTATAAAAAGAAAATAAAATTATTAAGTGTGAGTATTTTTAAATACAACTACCTAGCTGTTTCTTGTCCGCGTAAAACTTCAATCGAATCCTAGGATGTTTTTTTTTTTAAACCTTTCTCTTACTTTATTTTTTTAACCGTGTACTACGGGAATCATCGTGAAGATTGTTCATAGTTTTACGAAATATTGTATTTACTTTAAAAATTATTTATTTTATCATGTAAATGCCAATCTGAGACCACCTATTTATAATTAAAATTAAACGTAAACTAACGTCAATTGTGTAATTGTTAATAAATATACCACCAATTTGTACACAAAAAGAAATAATTTGTTTCGTAAACAATACAAAACATGATGTAGGAAATATTAAAAACAAACCAATATACCTACAAACTGAAATAAAATCTAAATTACATGTAGTTATGTTCAAAAAATTCTTTATAAATGCGAAAGTTTGGATGTTTGAATATTTGTTACTCAATCACGCTTCAACCACTGGACGGAAACTTGACACACATATAGGTTAGATTCTGGAATAGGAGATAGGATAGTTTTATCTCGACAAAACATCTCATTTCTACGGGGAAAATACAAAATAATTTGTGATTTTAAGTTGTCCATGCGGACGAAGTCGCGGGCAACAGCTAGTTATTCTTATAAATGCATGTTTAAAAATATAGACCGTAGTTTTAGACTATTAGTGATTTCGTTACCTACGTCATTCAAGGAAGAACTTTGCACAATGTAAAGTTTTTAGACTCATCAGTTTGGCTGTGCGTTAATCATATTAATTTACATTGCTGTTTGTATTTCAAAGGTTTACCCTTACAGAGTTTTATTATCTCAAAAGAAATTTTACATCTATACATACTAATTTTTAAAAAGTAACAATATTTTACTGGTACCCACCAGATATAAGTAGTAGTGGTTTACAATTTATAACAGGCCCATGTCATTCATTAGTGATGTGGCGTTTGGGTTTATTTTTATACATTGTAAATAATACTATACTTTTAATGTCATATATTGAAAAGCTATGCTCCTTCAAATTTTATATTCATTTTACCAAAGTATGTCCTCGTCGCTCTGGTAAGTTTAGATATCTAATGTATATTAGTTTGTTACTAATAAATATCTGAGCTCCTAAGATGGAATAACTATAGAAGTGGTATTTATTTACAAATGCATGTTGTACCTATATTATTTTTAATTAGATACCAATCATAGGTTTGGTAAGAACCGTGGAAGCCTAGTTAGTTGTGCATTCACCTCACGTTCGTGAAGTTGTGGGTACAAAGCCCGCCTGTGCCAATGAGTTTTTCCAAACTTAAGTACCTACGGATTATTTATAATTCGACAGGTTTTTTGGTGCAAGGAAAACATCGAAAGCAAGCTGGATATGCCAAAGAAGAAACTTTAAGGTGTGAGGTCCATGAAATCGGCTTTGGGCACCGTGGTGGACGGTGGTTTGATACTAAAGATCCAGAAGGGTCGAAGTGTCGCCAGATCTTCCTGGCCCCCTAAGAGATAAGATACATGGTTTGATACAATTAAAAACTCCAAAATTCGCCTGTGAAAATGTAGGTGTCAATGTAAGAATTCTGTAGCACACTAGCAAATGCCATACTTAATAAGTCTTCATTTAAGATAAGTCACTCAGTGAAGATATCAGCACAGCTAAGAAGATATCAGTACTTACTATACGCTAAAAGAGCATCAGCCTTGCAGTCGGGAGGTCAGGTGACATTTTCTGAACTTTTATTCTTACCATACCTATTCAGCTTTTCGATAAATGTAATTTGTTTATAATGGAGATGAAATTTAAGACATAGCCTGGTCATCCTTTTTTCGCGTACTTAATGTAAAGCAGCATAATTTCCTATCTACCGTAAACATTCTTAAAATGCGTGTTAATATTTGCATAGTTAATATTTTTAATATTTACATATTATGTTAAGTTCACCACGCCGCGCCGCATCTAACTTGATAGTAGACTACAGCCCACGCATCTTTTGATTTTTAATTTGAACGGCAACATTCGACGATGTCTCCCTGAGGCTGTATCCTATTAAAAAATGGCTATAATATTGAATAGAAAAATGTACGTTCTTGATAGAGTGTTAACAAATAATTTGAAAATTTGGCCGTTTAACTAAGCCTTGTATGTCTATTAATTCTTTTACTAAGTTACATTGAAGTCAGTTGAGCAAGAAACATGCATCATAGTAGAAATTGATATTACCATAATGAATAAGATACAATGTTTCATGAAGTTTGTTGTATCTTTTTTTGACTATTGGAAACCTGAAAGATAGCAAGTCATTGTCTGTTTTTATAGTCACTACCATGTATTGATTATTTTATTGGTTTATTGATGAAGCTGATCACGTGGGAACATCTTGAAGAAAGTGGCAGGTCGTTTAGGACCATCTGACATTACCTTTCTCATTGCGAGCACGTCTGCTTCAATAAAAATCCAATGAAATTAAAATATGGCGGCATCTCCGCTTTGCCATCCCGTACCACAAGCCCCGTAAAAACTGTAGAATATTCAGCGAGGGAGGGAGCCTGCGTCTTCAGGCAACATCATAATTTAACTCCGCAAAAAGTGGTGTCTCAATAAATAAATCAACGTATTTTTTCCGTCCATAACTTAAGAAGTTGAGGCGGGAAATCGGATGGAAGTCGAGGGCGCAACTTTTAAAAAAGGAAACTGCTCTCGCGGCTGTGGGGCGGGCCGCGATTGGCCGGCTGGCCGGGGGCGGGGGCCGCCGGCGCGCCATTGGTCCGCCCGCGCCTCGAACGCACTCTACGCGCACATCTCGAGACACGAACAAATAGATTTTTTAAACAAAAGCAATTTTCCTATTCTTTTTGTTGCGGCTGTTTCTGTAGTTTGTTTTTGCCGAGCTTCGTTTTGTATTGTTTATTGTGTTGGAGTGCGCGACAATCCACTCCCGGTTAATTCTCAATGATATTAACAACAAGACTCGCGACTCGTGTATTGTTCTGCGGGGTTGTTGTATGCAAATTTTGTAAAAACCAACAATTGTTGTGAAAAATAAACACGCAGAGCGTGTTGCAACGAACTGCGACGCTTGCAGTTAATAACACTAGATATCAACTTGTTAACTGACAATGGGCATTAAAACTTTGACAATAACTCATTTAAAAGTTTCCTTTACAATTACGTTACGTAAACGAGATAAACAATCATAATGCTGCAATAGCAGAAATTTAGACAATATTGAGTACAGTCGCAAACGCTAATTTGCTACCGATTTCCTAGTAAAAATTGTAGAACACTCATTTGCATAAGTGTTCTAAAATATAGACGGGTAATAAAGTCTATGGTAAAAAGTTCAAATTTCGCCAAATCGGGAAAATTTCTTTATACTCGTAATAGAAAAAGAGAAAACTATTAAGTATTTATTATGTTTCTGTGTTAATTATAAATAGTCTTGTCATTTAGATTAGCATGAACTGTCACAAGTTTAAGATATTTTTTTATTTGCATATTGTACCTCTTATAGATTATCAAAGACATATTATATACTGTGTGAGAGAGAAGGAAGAAAAATAGAGACGGAAACCTTCCTTCCTTCTTTTTCTTCCTTCATCGATTTGAAACTATGACTACAAAAAAAGAGATTGTGCATCTCATAGACAACTCAGAAAACTATACAAAAGGTTACGCTTATGTCTAATGAAATTTCTTCCAGTTAAACTGCTGTGAAGATAAATGATTGATGGCGATATAACCATTCCTTCACTTACTAGGCAATAAATACCTCAGCTCGGTGGCGGGCAGCAGCGTCGTCCATGCGAGGCCTAGTACTGTGATGCCTCTGCCCAGCTTGGCCATTATTGGCCAAATGAGCAGTGTGTCATTCATTGGGAAAGGCCTATGTCCAGCAGTGGACGTCAAAGGGCTAATATGATTTTCATTCCCCAAATATATATTTTTGCAAATATTTTCAATGTACATACGTTTTTATTTATTAGATAGATGATTATTGTTTTAAATTTTCTGGAAGCCCATTTTTAACATGACATAACTTTGTTTACAAAATAAAATTTATGGAATAAAAATTATGGTGAATTGCTTTTTAAGTTTAACGTTACTCTGCACGCCATTTACACACTTAAACTGGCCAGCCGCTGTATTTGGCGATTGCTCATAGAATTATTTTCTATATACGATTCTTCATCATCAGCCTAAATACGTCCACTGCTGGACATAGGCCTCCCCAATAGAATACCACTTGGTAAGTTGTCCATTGGGGGATTTGCCATAATCACCACGCTTGGCAGGCGGATTGGTGATCGCAGTAATGATCTTAACATACACATACATGAGAACGCTGCTGCCCGTCCCTGGTGCAATCCCTCAGTCGCCTTGACGACACCCACGGGAAAATAGGGGTGGTCTTATTCTAGGCAGGGAATCACACGGCAATACGATTGTTGTAGGGTGGCAAACAACGTTTGTTCACATTTCCTGTCCTTAAATAATTCATTTGGTGAAATGCAAGTCGTGCAGTTAGTACTGGTGTGGAATGACAAATGCCTAGATTAGAATCGTCGAGATTTAATTTCGTATTAGTGCAGACGTGGTTGGAATACAACTGCCTACAAAAGCTATATATTGACATATTTATCTATGTATTACATTATTTTAACTGTTGACATTGTAATTTATATGTAATGTAATTTATTTATAAAGGTTGTCTGGAAGAGCTCGCTTAAAGCGATAAGACCGCCTAAATTGTACTATTTGTAACTTCTATAACGTGTAACTATATTTGTTTGTGCAATAAAGTGTATTGTATTATATTTTGTATATTAGTTTATTTTATGACGATCCCTTTTAATGTGTTAGAATGACATTAAATTTTTAAGCTGTAAAAGTGAAATAAAATAATCTAATCTATTTAGAAAATATATATATTTTGTCATTATGTTTTTTTTAATCGTACTAATATTTTAAATGCGAAAGTTTATGTATTTGGATGTTTGTTACTCAATCACGTTTCAACCACTGGACGGATTGGGATGAAACTTGGCATACATATAGGTTAGGTCCTAGAATAGGACATAGAATAAATTTTATCCCGAAAAAACATCTCATTCCTACGGGAAAACATAATAATTTGTGATATTAAGTTGTCCATGCGCACGAAGTCGCGAGCAACAGCTAGTAATCTATAAACGGCTGCCTACCCTTACAGCGAACCTTTTCCGTCCCTCATATGTCTGTCTGTTCAGCGGATAACTCGAATACTAATCGATCGATTAAACTGAAATTCGAAACATATAACTATCACTGGGCGACAAAGAGGGGAAACTATGGAAATTTTAGGAAGAGAAAAGAGAAAAGAAATTCTCTTTTCCCATCTATTTTATAAAATCGTAGAAAAAAATGGAATTCCATCAATGTGTAAAAGTTTGGCTGACTTTTTTCATTTTCTTTTGAACATATACAAGGTTAGGAGCGTAAGTACCTATATATTATAAACGGCATCATCATCATCAGGTTATATTTGTCTCCACTGCAGGAGCACAACCCTCTCTCATCTGCCGGAGACAGACGGAGGATTTGGCCTACAAGCCCCGCGCTGGCCAGACGGGTTGGGGAGGCCTGATTGATGTTTTATAATGTATTCTCTTAGTCGCCTTGTACGACATCCACGGGAAGAGTTGGAGTGGTCCTATTCTACTTTACCGGAAATCACACGGCAGAAACGGCATCAGTATGTACTTATTTTAGTGGTATGCGCGTACGAAGTCGCAAATCTAGAAAAAAATTAAACCGTCGATGATTTGCGATCAGATCACAATAAATAATTGAAGCTTTCAAATAAAAAGTTAGTCTCGAAGGCAAAATGCGCCTACAACAACATACGCCTCTGCAATTAAAAAAGATATACAAATTAAGTTCAAAATTAAATTAATTTATTATTATACATGGTTAAAGATAAAGAGGCAGGTGGAATTCGCAACATTTTAATGCACTCACTGTATGATCGATATTACCTAGATCCGAGCCCCGATGACGAAACACTCAACAAATATGATGCATCGGCTCGATGGCCGATAACCAAGCTCAATGGCTCAAAGGCAGTTCATATTTTTGCTATCAAACACATTAATTTGATCAGAAATATGCTTTAATTCAAACATGTTAAGGCGTCGAGTTTGTGAGGTCGTTGGAAAATAGTAAGTTGGTCGTGGTGCAACTATCGCAATTATTAAAGTAGGGAAATCAATGAGGTCTCATTTCATAGATTGCGTTTCTACTCGTATAATGAATGGCGAGACCTTTCGGTTGGATATATTACGACTAGCTGTTGCCAGCGACTTCGCTCACAAGTATGTAATAATTTTAAGGACCTGCAGATGGCCCGCAATTGGACCAAAAAATTACTATTTTTATTTTTATATATATTGAGATAACTGATAAATAGGTCGTTAGTAGCGACATATGGACCACACGCCAGATGGACTGACCACCTGAAGATGGTGGCCGGAAGCGTCTAGATGCGGAGGACGAAAGACGAGTGTGGTGACGTTCATTGGGGTAGGCCAAATTCCAGCTGTGGACGTCTAAGGACTGATGTAATGATGATGAACGACATAAATACTCAGCACAGAATGTTCTGTGATACCCAGGACCTCACACCATGCATAATCTGTTCTGCAGTAATTAAAACAAGAATGAACTAGGCCTAGAGCTGATGAAATATTCTAATCAGACTAGAGGCATTGTAAAAACCGCAGTGGCACGGTGGCCGATGGCCGATAAGGCCCGCGTCACACGGGCGCGGGGCACAAACGACCGATTGTGCGCCCGCACACGGCGCTTGCGCGCTTTGCATAACAAAGGGCGCAATTTGGAGGAAAAATGGGCACAATCTCGAAACATCTCGAGACCTCGGCCGCTCTCGTGCGCTTTCGGGAGATTTGGTTGCGCCCGCGCCTACTAATGCAAAGAGTTTAGTGACACGTTGATGGATGTTGGGTGTCACAACAGTTTTAGCTTAACTAATAATAAAGTGACGTGTGTGATACTATGAGATAGCACGTTTGTCTCTATAATAACTTGATACGCTAATAACTCGAGAACCCCTAATCAAATGTTCATTTAATGTTTACTGCTGCTTAGAATTTTTTTTTAGGTAAGGATCTAGTGTATAACACGTTGTAACAAATGCGGTTCAGAACAGCGACATGTAAAGGAACGATGATGTAAAGAGCACGTGCTTAACCTCACCTACACGCGATGCACCCAACAGACTGATAGCATGGCAATCAAGCGACCACTGTAGGCCATCTGCGGCAGATAAGTTACGAGCAGCAGTGCCTAAATAGGTACTTAACGTTTGCTCAGCACGATATTAAAGCATAGCAGTGAACATTGAGAATTATTAACAGAATCATGGGGTTCCGGCAGTCGCAGAGAAACTCGTCTCATGGTGTCTGATGACTGGTTTAACTAAAAACCTGCGTGAAATAGGCATCTGAGCTGTTATTTATTTTACACTAAGCATGCGTTTACATGCTTCACTGCTTACACCTAAACTTATTTCAATGAAGTTTTTACTATTGCTTAAAAGTTTTCTGAATTATTGTTTCACAAGAGAGCAGAGCATAGAGACAGTCACAAATAACTCGTCTCGGCGACCAGTAGTGCTATTCTTTAAAATACAAACTCACATGCGAGTCTCACTCAAGTGACTTTACTCACTTCGAAACCTAATCCATTGGCATTCTGTAAACATTCTAGATCACAGTCGACGTGAAGTGAGTTCTTTGTTCACTTCTCTTCGATAGTGCTCTGGAATGTTTACAGAATTACCAATGGATTAGGTTTCAAAGTGAGTGAAATCACTTAAGTGAGACTCGCACGTGATTTTGTATTTTAGAGAATAGCACTACAGATGTCTGATGGCAGGCTAAACAAGGAACCTGCGTGATCACGTGAGATTAGGCCCAGCCGTACGCCGTGTTTTTGCTCGAAGCCTGCCTTTACACGCTTGAAATGCATTCCGCGAGCATAAATTTAAATTTGTGCTGTTATCGAAATACTTGAAGGATTTATAGCGACGAGAAAATGTAAGGGAATGAAATATATGAGCGTTCGAAATGTTTAGTCGGCATAACGTATGTTATACTCTCTAATTGCATTCCCTATTTGATAAAATGTACATTAATTTAACTACGACGAAAGCCTATTATTATCTAGTAATTTATTTACTAGTAACTCAACTCAGAGTATGTTAGAGACGGTTCGTTTGCTCGAAGTTTGTTGTGCCGTTTCTTCTTAACAGCGCTAACACATAGTAAACCGTGGTCAAGTCGATATTTTTTTAATAAGTATTAGTCAAGCGTAATCATGTGCAATACAGGATTTTCACTTTGAATTGCACAGGATTTACTAGGACCATCTTTTTCCATTTGACGGAAAAAATATGGTTTGAACTAACTAGTCCCATAGTTCCTCGAAAAATATGTAAAAAAAAACACACTGAGAATGGTGATTTAATTGAAGTTTTATGTCCGGTAAGCTAAATTACTTCATCGAATGACGACACAGACTTCTGGTTCGTAACTTAACAATATCTGCCGTGTGGTTTCCGGTAGAGTAGAATAGGACCACTCCAACTCTTCCCGTGGATGTCGTACAAGGCGACTAAGGGCATTATAAAACATCAATCAGGCCTCCCCAACCCGTCTGGCCAGCGCGGGTAGTGTAGGCCAAATCCTCCGTCTGTCTCCGGCAGATGAGAGAGGGTTGTGCTCCTGCAGTGGAGACAAAAATAACTGATGATGATGTTTCAAAACTCAAGAATCACTTATTCTTGAGTTTTGAAACAAACGGTACGGTAACAAACTTATCAAATATATATTTTAAATAAGAAATTGTGGCTTTTTGTTTGTTCATTTGCTCTATCAAGGCATAACGGCTGAACAGATTTTGATGAAACTTTTTATAATTTACAACCTGGAATAACATATGTACTTTGTATGGAAAACTGACTGGTAGTTTTATAGGTATAATTTGGGAATTTAATCTTATATTTTATAATTTTAATGTAACTTAATGCAACTGCATCATTTTTAATTTTATAATTTTAATTTTTTGTATATCATGTGATTTTTCTGGAATAAAAACATTATTATAATATATTATTATTAAAGTAGCGGGTATAAGCTGGTGGCTATAAATTGTTAAACCACAAGAGTGGTGGTCACGCGAACGGCCGCTGTGGTCGGAGAGACAATTGGCACTGCAATCAACTTGTCAGCAAGTGATCGATAATTTACTAGGTGTAGATTGAACCAATTTCAACATTAATTTAAGTTTATTATTCTGGGTTAACTTAAATAAATGTTTCCGTCAAGGAGCATGTGTTGGTTTTTAGGGTTTCGTACTAAAATAGTAAAATACACTCTTCATGTGCATCCGACTGTATGTCTCAGTAGTTTTTCTATCAACTTGAGACACAGATATAATAACTATATCATATTTATAAGATTTGCTAACCCCCATCTAGTCCAGTAGTTAAAATCGTTTTTTTTTATATATGTTCACTAAAAAAATAACCTTACTTATTTTTGAAGTTTGTGGGGCTACAAATTTAACATTTTTCTACTATATAAATAGATTATTGTACTTGTATTAAGGATACTTTTTTATATCAAAACCATTAGCCGTTTTGTATGTCTCGAGTTAGACGGACTATACACACAGATATTTTGTATGGAGCTAATAATTTTGAGAATAAAATATGAAACTGAAAAAAGTAGTCTTTCTTGTTTTTTTTTATACAACACTTTATTGCACAAACAAATACAGTTACACGTTATAAAAGTTTAAAAAAAAAAATATTAAAATTTTTGGTTTTTATTGTGGAAAATAAAATTCCGTAAAAGTAACTACACCACCTGACATAGATGAAATTTTAAAATCCTGTGATGTTGTGAAAAATCAATGAAGACTGAAATAGATTGAATTTGATTACTGCCTACAATGATTTTATTTTTTCTCTAAACAAATAAAATAGATTAAATTTCATTTCAGATACTTATTAGTATCAAAGTATAATGCTTTCATTTATCTACTTACGTACACAAAGATTTTACTTTCAATCAATAGTGATGTTTGGTCCTCTGTCTTGGTATTACTTAATTATACATTATAGAGAAAAATAATTAAACCTATGGGCATTATTTAACTTCAATAAAACTTTATTGCGTGTCCTTTTCTATTTCTATTAATTAACGCAAAAATGACATTTAGTAAATAATTACATAGCAATTAAAGTGATAGATAATATCCTCAGAATGGGCTGACACCTGCTTGTCTGCTTTGACAACTTTATTTTCTGTTATGTAGGCCGAGTGTTGCACAATTTTCAACTTTAATGCTGTTAGTTTTTGTGTCATAAATATGAATTGTTATCTGCAAGTTATCTGAGCTTTGTTCTTTATTTTTCCTCACACCTCAATAAATTTGTGAGTACTTATAATAACGTTTAAAAGAGGAACAAAATAATGCAAGGACTTAGAAAAATAATTGTTCAGCTCTAAAATTAAGTCTTACTCAAACAGAGAAAATAAATGCAGAGAACTAACTAAAATTGAACTTTTACAATGCAAAGTGTAGACCTAACTCAAATTTTGCTAAGGCCAAGTTATTCATATGCCACGAATAAAAAACTTAAAACAGTAAATAATATTAATTAAATTACTGCAGACATTAGGATACATTTATAAATCCCAATTATGTATATCTGAAATTACTACGTGGGATGAAATTGAAAGCAACCTCAATCATATGGCACAGTCCAAAGTTTATGAACGTATGTAGGTACAACAATAATATTAAATAGAAGCTATATAAGCACCAATTTTTGCTACACCCTTACGTAACAGCCTGTATATTGATGATTTTAATTAATCAACCTACATAGTCAGGAATTCAGTTGATAGCATCAAAACTTGTGAAGCTTTTTGCAGTAGAACTGTGCGTATGGTTGGCAAAAAAGATTATTTTGTCTGTGCTGAAATGATCATATTAATATTAGACGAACGAGAGTGAATTAGTCTAAGCATTGACATGAAAAATCAAAAGAATACAAAAGGGAGGTGATACGTATTAACTTTGCCAGACCTCTTATCAATTACCTACTTATATTAAACTTCTCGTCTGAGACTGTAACTCTCGTCCGGCGTAATATAATTATCTGTTTCTACTTTTATTTTATAACATTAACACACCTATTCGCCCCAGTTTCGCACGTGGGATAGTATCGTATAGTGAAAACCGGACCGATATCTATTCAGTAGTTAGCAAGATTAACCGGACCATACAGACAGAAAATAATTTTGTTTTATACAAAATGATAATGATGACTACTATACTGTATGATTGATGCTATCATTTCAATGCTTTTTAATACGTCAAAACATGTATTTCTATTAGGGCACTGCAATTTTATGTACTTGACAAAAGAGAACCTGGCAATGTTTCCGGTTTAAAGACGTTAAACATTTACATCATCAAATTCATCGTGCCAGCCTTCACTATACTTGAACACACTCCTGAGTATTTTTAGAAAATTACTGTTATGTAACAAAACGCTTAATGTCAACTTGACAGACGACTTGCATCACCGCGACTCGTCATCCCAACGTCCTCCCTTGTATTGTCGTGCCTTGTGTCTAATACATGTTTTACCAAGAAGATAAAGTTTTATTTATTTGTTGCTGGCATATATCCTGTCTACAATAACCTTTACTACGATTGTCATGCCAGCGGTACCGCGCGAGCGATTGCATCGTCTGCCTCGCGCCCCAGCGCGACTGCAACCGGACTCATACACTAATGAATTCACATGTAAAACTCACCAACATAATTATGGGAATATGAATTACATAACGCCTTTTGCACTTCATATTTTAACTTTATTACATGTTTAAATGTGCTAGATACGTTTATTTGCAAGGACTTAAAATGATATTTAAATAAGAACAAAATTAGTTTAAAGAAAGCAAAACGCCAAACTAACTTGAGGAGACTGTCATACCTCCCGGACTATGTCTTACTTACTTACAAAAATGTATATTGTAACATGGGAGTATATGTTGCCGCAAATTGTAAATAAATTGCCGGAACAAATACAAAATACCTAAGTTGTAAAATATACAAAAAATTAATTAAAAAACACTACCTTCAGTAGCGGAAAACAAATATGGATAGATTATTATATAAGTACAATTCAAGGTTGCGTAGATACATTTATTTTGTCATCTGCTCTGCTTTCTTTATAATGTACAACAAGCGTTAGCATGGTCCGCTGTGACGGAGCGTCCTCACCGCACACAGGACAAACCCAAGAGGTTTATTATGTGTGAGTTATGTAAGAGAGGTGATGTATTTTCTTATTAATGTTAAATAAAAAATATATTTTTTTCGCTAATGTGTATAAATGTAGGTATAGGAGTGATGGTGCTAATAATATTAATATTACTTCATATTAAACTAAGTATAGTGTAGCTATTTCGTACTGTAAACATCTTAAGATTAAGGAAAAAAATTATGTTAGGTAAAGACAGAACATTAAAACCAGTGACTCCAGTCTACACATATATTTTCATCTACTATCTTAGTCCAAGTCCAAAATTGTTCCAGAAACGATACGATTCAAATGTTGGTAAAAGTGCTAATTTCCTTGTCTAATTCCCATAGTATTGGAGAAAAACCTAGTGTGTGATAAAACTAGGAAAATGACCAGAGATACACTAACTCACAAGATTTAGTTGGTTTTTGAAAAATATATGAAGTAATTACGATTAGGTATCACAATACTGAAGAAGAGGTAATTCATCATTATTATATCAGCTCTCAGGTGTCACTATTGGACATAGGCCTTCCCCAATGAACGCCATCACACCCGGTCCTCCGCCCTCTGCGTCCAGCCGCTTTTGGCCACCTTCTTCAGATCGTCGGTCCATTTGGCGATACGCTGCTCGTGCCGATCCGCGGTTTCCACTCCAGAACTTGTCTGCCCCAATAATTGATAATTTATCACTTTTCTTTTAACATAACTATAGATTGCAGTTGAAGTCCCTGTAGATAAAACCTTCCAATGCATCTCTGACACTTTGCTATGTTAATAATTTTAATACCTTACTTATGATTAGCATCGAATACCTCGATTGTTTCAACGATTAGCCAATACTGGAGAGTCTCGCGTGATACCGCAACATTTGCGCACCGCAGAGCCTTGTAGGTTTCGTCGCCACCATTTGTTCGCTTCGCCTCAGTCGTTGGTTATCGAACCTCATATCATGACCGATCGCCCCTGTTCCTGCGCAAACCGCGAAGGGATGCGACTCTAGTTTTTTACCATCGATCCACAGATATGCGATAATTACCCGATTGCATCGCAAAGTCGAAAGCAAAATACTCATTTCGAGTAATTTTCGTCTTCATTTGCATCAAAATTGAATTTTTTTACGGTTGCTCCGCTATCGTAAACGATGTGCATGCACGCATGCTCGAAACGCATGTCCAATTAGAAATTGCAATGCGTATTTAATGCTTAATTATGAAAAATTGCATTAAAGAACTATTGTAAGCAACTGCCAGCATTTCCTTTAAGTTCATTTCATTTTTCTTTTGTTGTCTGTCATTTAATTTAATACAACTATTCTGTGAACACTAAAACCATTGTCTGTTAACTACAAAGCGTTTGTTTTGATTGAACCATTTTTCAAACGACCAACAAGCCAATTAAACAACAGCAATAGGATTTTATTCAGTTTCATCAAACCAATTCGAAATCATAATTGATCTGGCATGTAAAAAAATATAGGGGGCTGTTAGGGCCGGATAGGCGCCAAAAATACAAAACTAGGAGGATGACTGGCGGAACTCTTGGAGCCGGGCCGAAAGTCAATTAACGTTCGGGGCCGAACACCGGGCACGTGGAGCCGAACTCCGAACAAAACGCACTGATAAACGATGTACACAAGAAACACGCAGATCAATCGCGTTCTCTCTCAAGTCAAATTAATTTAATTCCATACAAAATACGTCATGTACGTTACCTGACTAGAAATACACTTTTCTTGATATCTGTATATCTCACTCACAGTTTGCTCAGTTACTGCTTCTGAGATACATCATCTGTAGGAATATAAGTACCAAGAAACCCATAGGTATTATAAGAGAAAAAATCTTATAAAAGACAATTAATTGTCAAAAACATAATAGTATGCTGTCTAATGGATCTTATCTGATACTACTTTGGTATTTGTAATTAGACGTCGAGACCGGAAGTTCGGACTCCGTGGAGCGCTTTAGAAGATACCTACATACGAGTATGTCTACAATGGACTTATAAGGTCATATATCCTAATGTTAATTATAGAGAAATATTTAAACGCACATCAAATAAATACTGAATTTACACCAAATATACTGATGGCACATCAATGTGCGCATTTGGTGAGCAAATCAATATTATTTGAAATGCTTGATATAAATAGGTACAGTCAGTCCGAATTAAGTGATCAGTCGTAGCACCTTATCTGACGATGATAAGGTTAAAAGTAAAATGAACTTAGTCATTTATTACGCGCACTTAGAGTACTTTTTTTCTAATAACAAAAAGAGTACCTCCAGTAATAGATGTTTATTAATGCTGTATATGTGATATGGGGTTTTACCTGATAATAAATGCTTTTATTATTATTATTATTTTTATTATTATTATTGTCGGTATGCAAACGTCAGTACCCTAAGTTCATTTTATCTGAAGTTTGTCACTATACTATAGTGCGTTTTGTAGTTACTTAAAGTATTACCCATTTGACCGACTCGTGTCCGCTGCCCAATATAGCTTATCCGAATGTCTGCATTGCTGTTTTAAACATGCACTTATGTAATCTTACTACCTAATTTTATATTGTAAATGAGGGCGAAAGGAGGATTTTTGTTTGTTACTTACTCTACTATAATGACCAAACGACTGCAAAACTTTTATAATTGGTTGCTTTCTGTGTCCGTCTTGAACACAAAGCCTACTTTTATGAACTCGTGGATGTCGATCAAGGCCACTAAGGGTATACATTATAAAACATCAATCTGGCCTCCCCAACCCGTCTGGCCAGCGCGGGGAGTGTAGGCCAAATCCTCCGTCTGTCTCCGGCAGATGAGAGAGGGTTGTGCTCCTGCAGTGGAGACGAAAATAACCTGATGATGATAATTACAAATGCATAAATCGCAGATGATGGTACCGCAGCACATAAGCTTATCTATACTAATATTATAAAGAGGTAAAGTTTGTGACGTTGTAGCGGGTGATCTCTGGATCTACTAAACCGATTTTGAAAATTCTTTTACCAATAGAAAGCCAAGTTATTTGTGAGTGTCATAGGCTATATAATTTATAAAGTTACTTGCTTCACGCGGACGAAGTCGCGGGCAATTAGCTTGTTACTAATATTTATAATTATAACAATTGAACCACTGAACTGGTTTAGCGTAGATAATCTTGCAAAAATAACTAAATCTATTAAATTATCCCCACTCCCTATATTATTGTATATAAATTTGATTTTAAAATATGTTGCTGGAAGTTTCTTGCGTTTTTGTTCACAGCTTACAAACCTCTTAAGCGGCAGACGGAAAAAAACCGACGTGTATAAATGTACAAAGTGTGCTCATGTGCAATAAAGGATTTAGACTTTGACTTATTGCAAAAAGGTCACATCCGTTAGATTTTTCAAAAATACTTTATTACTTATTTTAAACCCATTACATTAGGTAATTAAATTTTTATGTTAATGTACAAGTGCCTATAAAAAAAAAGTTATTTAATTAAAATTATTGTTCATACTCGTACATCCTCTCTCTCGTGCAATTCATAGCTAAGACCAGTTTCTGGGAAAATATATTTTTTATTATCAGATAAGTTAACTTCTAAGGACACGGCAACTGAGGAAGTGTGGTTCCTGGGGAGATAAAATTGATATTAAAATTCCAATTTCAAGTACAAATATCGTAGGTACTGCAAGACACTATGATCTTTTTTGATGCATGAGATACCTAGGTACGTAACATAAAGGACTATTCATTCTCAATTTTTCCTCGTCCATAATAATTTCACGAGCAATGGGTCGCGCCGGCTGGCGTAGCGCGACGCGACGTGCGCGCAAGTGGAGGCGTCGCATCGCTGAATATCGTTATCGCCACAACAATGAGTTTCTGACTCGCTTCACATCTTCAAACGTAATTCACATTTTTCACGGGAAAGCCTCGGGCCGGTCCGAAAAAGGGCTGTTTCACAGACTGAAAAGAAATTATTAATTTTTTTGTTTTGCGTTCGATAGAAATTTAATTTTTCATATCGCATCCATTGTTATAAATATAATGGAGAAAGGTCTGGAGTTTTGTCAGAAATAATGCAAACTCAGCATATGCAAAGTAATTTCTACAAATAGAACTTTTAAAAGTGGTAAGATTCTAGCGAAGGTTAAACTTGCTCACATGCATGTACTACAATGGCTCTCTAATCCATCAAACCGTAACACAACAATACTAGCATGCAGTAATAAGTAACAGGGTTGTGGATGACGGCTGCACTGCACCTGACAACCTAGAACATAAATAAACCCAGTGGTTTCAGTAGGATAGCTTAGAATACAATAAGATAAAGAATAATATAAATAAATAAATTAAAATATATATTAATTAATAAATAATGTATAGTGAGGTGTAAGTGGTAAAAAGACATATATACTTACCTCAAATGCCCATCCAGTAAGACATCCGTCTGGACTTTTACCTATGTCTTCCGCCAAACAGCAATTATAGTATTGTTTTATTCTAGGTTTGAAGGGTAGGAGAGCCAGTGTAATTACAGACATAGGCAGTCTCACTTTGACCTCAGGTGAAGGCAATTCATGTGACCGCTTACTATCAAACGCAATAGTTATTGGTAGCTCAAAATTGCTGTGTGGTCATATTACCACATTACTAACCATACATGACTATATATCAGAGTAAAGACAAAATAGTATATACTGTCGTCATCATCAGGTTATTTTTGTCTCCACTGCAGGAGCACAACCCTCTCTCATCTGCCGGCGACAGACGGAGGATTTGGCCTACACTCCCCGCGCTGGCCAGACGTGTTGGGGAGGCCTGATTGATGTTTTATAATGTATTCGCTTAATCGCCTTGTACGTCATCCACTGGAAGAGTTGGAGTATATACTGTATATATGCTTTATGGCGGCTATTATTTTTTTCAGTAATTTGTCTTACGTCCCGTATACAAGATTACATATTGTTTGTTTTTTAGACGGGACCCAAAAATATTACACCTGCCTAAAATCAATACTTTCAAATCAAACCAAAATGTAATAAAATGTAATTTCCTTAAAGCAAAAGACTGAAAATGATTTTTTGGAACCATCGACGTGTAATTGATTTTTGTCATATCAATTGTTGTAGCTCCCTACTTAAATCCGACGTCACGATACGAACATTTTCGCGTTTTTATTGTGCGGTCTTATCGGTGGTTCACGGAGCGCTGCTCGCCGACAATTGTAAACACCCCTTTAGTGGACGGGTCAATGGATTCCAGTATTTTGTTGTATTTTGACGGAATTGTTATGAAATATCAATTCTATGAGTCTAAGGCCTTAAACATTGTGCCACAGAAAAAGCACGACGATGACTTTCAGACAGAACCACAGTTATTTTTCCAGGGCTCACCAGCAGAGAACTTGACCACCTCGTTAGCTTAAGCTTAGTGACTTGGTAAACTCGAGCGCCTGAAGTCGTGGGCAAAATCCCCATTTGGGACATACACTTTATTTGGGACGTACAAGTACTCGTAGGCCCTGGTCAGGATGTTATATTTGAGAATTGTAATGGCTTTTCTGATTCCCATTTTACAGGAGAAAATTCTAATTTGGAATTATATACGTTTTTTTCTCTATTTAGGGCAGTTAGTCATTTCTATAGTTATTTATGTAACTGTCTCATAAAAAGGGTGGCACATTACGAGTGAGTTGGTCACAATAGACATCACTAGTGTTTCAGTACCTAAGTGCAGTTGCATATATGACCTTTCCTACAACCGTACAATACTAGTGCTAAGAAAATTATCATATAAATTTATATTCACTTCGTTGGTATTTTCGATAGAATTTTAAATTAATTTAACAATAATTAATTATCGAGTGAATGAATTCAATGGCGTAATGGCAGCAAAACTATGCCGCGATTGTGCCACGCTCTGTGAGATCTCGTGGATTACTTGACGGATCTTTACCGCTAACTAATTTCCGCGTACGACGGCCATGACGCGCCAGGACGCGGTGCGTTACGTTCTAAATTCATGACGAATATTTGAATTTTATTATCGCACGGAAATTATGTAATAATAATAATCCATTATTCAATACTCTGGTGTAAAGTTTGCTAACGCACTTTTTTCGGTTTTGTAATAAGCAAACTGCAGTATGGGTGTAGAAAAAACATATTATTTTATGTTATTCCTGCACCTAGCAGTGTTTTAACCCTTTATTGGTCCAATAACTCTTTCGCTCGACATTAAGACGGCAAGCGTTTGTGGGCAAGGCCCCGTGTGCCCGTACATTGTATTTTAATTAATTGTTATAGCCTCGGTCAAGACGTGGCCCACAAATGGCAGTCTAGCATGAAAGCTGACGGCCCCTCTGTCGTAAAATTCAGGTTAAGATAATTAAAAGACAAATTAGTTTAATGCAAGTTCTTAAAATGGGACTAAGGATACAATTTATTGAACCAGACTACTTAACTAGTTCGTGGCCAGGTTAGTTGAATCTGTGGTAGAAGGAAATAGCTCGAAACATTATTAATATTTAAAATGTGATATTTTTTATTTGTATACTTGCAAGGAGATTTGCTAAAAAATCTTGTTTTGTAATATATGAGTAAGAGGAGAAAATAAATATTTTTGAGGGATATTTATTAACAACGCTGTAGCCTTTATTTCCTTAAATCAGATAAAAACTCAAATTTTTTATGCTAATATTGAATTAATATTAGATTCTTCCTGACTCATATTAACTGAATACTTGTTATTGATTTCACAAAAAATCTCTAAATATGTAGTAAAGATACAGTGTGGCCAGCACTGTGTAATTAAAAGCAACATCGTCGCCCGTCGGACGGACAGCAACCCGATTACTATGCAAATAGAGCTGTGTAACTTGCCCTGGCACGACCGTCACACCAAACTGCCTGTACTGTAACCATATACTTTCTGGCTCTAATAGTCGTTATACCTATTTTATAACTACACTTAACTGGTCCTTCTGATTTTTGAGAGCATACGTATTCTTACTCACCAAGCTCGTTCAAGTTTTATTCTAGTGTTCCGGTGGGTATCTCAAAGACTGCATTCTCCAGCATCCACCACCTATATTTGGAACTAACTGTGGCCGCGGCTCCGCTCGCGTGGACTACAGTATCTGCTTCCATTCCCACTTCCGCTCCCGTTCCCACTTCCATTCCCACTCAGACCCCAATCCCAACCCCAACCCCACGGACGCCCACTACATCTCCAAATGTAGTCCTAACTCTTCGCAATCTGAATTGCACCGAACATTATTTATACTTATTTGTTTTATTGCATAACTACTAATATATGTCCGCTCGCGTAGACTACTCTCTCTGGGCCCGACTTCGACTACGATTCAAACCCCGACCCCGACGCCCACGCCCACACCCACTCACACTCACACTACCACTCCTAATCCCACTCCCCACTGCCCACTTCAGGTCCAGGTCTAGGTCCAGGATCAGGTCCAGGTTCAGGTCCAGCTCCATATCCAGCTCCCGCTTCAGGTCCCGCTCCCACTCCCGCATCTACCTCCCTTAACCCTGCCCTCAACCCACCCCTCAACGCTCCCCTCAACCCTTCCCTCAAACCTCTTTCTCTCTTACCCTCATCGCTCCAAATGTGAACTGATATGGACGGATATGTCCTAACTAATCCATCGCAATCCAAATTCCGCCCACCATTACTTTGTTGCATACGTATGCAACAAATTCATCGTAATCGGCTAACTCAATCAAGTTACGCGAATTTATAGTTTTCAAAAACTCACATTACAATGGTACCATACCCGCTCCCGCTCACGAATTCAGTCGAGCATTTACACCCTACACAGCGTATGCGAGTTTTCGGAAACTATAAATTCGATAACTTTTGATTGACTGCACCGGTTGCAATGAAATAAAGCCCATATGTTGCACCGAATTAAGCACTATATTTCTGTGAAAATTCCATCAAGATCGGTTCAGTACTTTTTAAGTGACGCGCACAAACAAACAGATAAATAGACAAACAGACAAAAATGATCGAAATGTGTTTTATTACTTATCCTTAGACCCCCCAATTTTTTTTTGCAAATATCTTCAAGACACGCGAAGTTTACGTTTTTATTTATTAGATGGATGGGCCTCAGACGAATGCTCTAACAACTATACACAATAGATTTTCAGTCAAGACTCAGGATCAATTGGCATCTCCAAATTCTTTGTCACTCATCTATGACGCTTCATTTAGATACATTGTCTGCATTAGTGATGTCATATGCATTCATATCGAATTCCCTTTCACCGTATGACCAGCAATTATACCCTGAACTTTTGACCTCAAGTTCTGACCTATGACGAAAGTGTTGTTTATAATCTCATTGTCTGAGATAATTGCCTTTATTGGTTAGATTCTTTAGGAGTTACTGAATTACAACAACAACAACAAAAACTTTAGTTTTTTTTTCACATTATTTTAGTCAAATCCAAACTGATAAGACATTATTAGGATCAAGCATACTTGATCCTAGGACCTAGACACATTATATAGTCTCCCTTCATAGTATCTGTAACTGTATGAATTTACTAATAGCTCCTACAAATTATCTTAAGATATACGTATAAGTGGTGATCACCATCCCACAATAAAGTTTTAATAGGATGGCTTAGGAAACAATAAGAATTATTATAATTTAAATTAATAGGATAATAAAAACTCCAGTCTTTTTGGTATATCTCTTTTCATATATATAAAATAATTCACAAACTTTTATAAACATCCTGAAATTAATTCGATTAGGCCATTTAGCCATTGACTTCCTAAATGATGAATCTGTACCGAAAACCTGAAGATATGCAGAAGGCGTAGTACTGATTGTTTTGGCGTTTTTCGGAATGCACATGTCCAGCATTTGACGTCATTAGCATAAGATGAGCCAGTGGCAACTTGTACTACAGTAAAACAGACAAACGTGCCCCACATCGAGTATCTATCAGAAAAAAGTCAAACAGAATTCATAAGTACTTTGCAAGTTCTATAGTACAGTAGAAGAATTACACAATTGCCTATAGTTATTGTCTAATGAAAAGTAATTAACTGGACATTAAGGTGAGGAGATATGGAAGGGTGAGGGAGGGGGGACACTGACAGACAATGCCCAATGGAACAATCAGTGGAAAGAGTTAAAGAGACGACGCTGAGTCAGCAAGTATCTTGTGGGACATGCCTCGTAGCTAGCTGAGCGCGTGCGCCGCCGAGCCACGAAATATAACCCAATATAACGATGTTTTAATTTCACTAGCTGGTTAAAAATATATACAAGTGCTGGAAATTGTTGACCCCCCCAATTGACCACTATGGTCGTAATTTCTTTGCTACACTCCAATTTGCTAGAGGAGAAGTGGGACCTCTTTTCCTACTTGGACTCTTTACTTCTTTAAATTAATTTACCTGGGCCCAAGATAGCATAAATTCAGTCCTTGGGACTGGCCCTACCTTCACTGGTAGGTGTTGTGTGTTAGTGTACCTCCGTTGATACTCGCTCAGAGGAGTTGCGGAGGCAGAATGATGATGAGGCGGAAATGTCTCATTGACTGCATACCCTCGTTATGGGGAATGGCAACTATAGTCGTATGTATCTGAAGTCAAAGCCCGAAGTCCAGTCAAACAAAGCCGAGCGAAGCGACGAGCATGTTAATCTGATGTTTGTACCTTTGTAATTTAGCAGCCGATACTGTACAGCCCTTTGTTTTGGTTTCAGACCGGCATCGATTCTACTTCGGCCTTTGATGTGAGCTCCCAAGTTGGACTGGACTTCTGTCTTTGACTATAACAGATTTACTGTTTATTGAGCAACGAAAAAGTTAAAATAATTTATAGTTACCTACTAATACAGTAACTTGTCTAAAGTAATATAAGTAGTTATATGGGTCATAACTAGGAAAGCCATATCCATTTCATCGTAGCTCGCTAGTTGGTTCGGTTAGTTAAACGGCAAAGAGGCCGACATAACTTCATTGATTACAAGTCCACGTCGGCCGAATACTCATTTGACGTTTTGATTTGTACTAAATTTACGAAGATCTATGTCCTCAATCGAAAATAAAAAATAAGACTAGTGAATACATGCATTCACTCATTATTACTTAACGATATAGCGCCAAGTATAGTTAAGACAGCGCCATCTCTTGAACATTTTGAATATCTCATTTACGCTTTGCCTTGGGAACCATTGAAGATTCGGAGATAATCATGTTTTATTTATATTATTTTAGGATATAAGCTGTCATTGTAACAAGTTTCATGAAGGACGCCGTGTACAGCGTGATTGCGAGTCAAATCAATATTGTGGATATTGAATATTCGCAATTATAATATTAATAATTAAATTCGTTTAAGGATTTGATTTTGACCGCCTCGTTGGCCTAGTGGATTGGTCATTGGACTTGAGCGCCAGAGGTCGTGGGTTCAATTCTCACCGGGGATAGACAACTTTGTATAAGTTGGTCCTGGTCTGGATGTTATATATTTATGACTTGTTCTATCCTTGTTGAATTTCCATAGCATAGGAGAAAATCCCAATTTGGGATTAGCAAGTGTATATATAATGTAATATTTATTAGTATTCATTTATATATTATTATCCGATTTGCTTACTACAACTAATAGCTAGAAAGTCAATAGAGGGTAGAAGTTATAACAACAACAATAATACTTCAAATGTCAACCTCATTGCTTGCGATGCATCTACTAGAAGGTATCATACTGGCCTTGCTAAGCTGCAAATGCCTTTACGGCGATGGCCTGAGCATCACTCATTATTAATATCATGCAGTGGACGTTGATAGGCTGATGAGATACTTTCGATGGAGAGATATGAACGTGGCCCGGAAATGACTTAATTCAGAACCCATTTCTTACAATATATGCTGTATATAATGCAATTTTAAGTTAATTAGCATAATGACTAATCAGCTTGCAGTCAATGATTGCAGGAGTGGACAGGGGTGCGAGGTGCGTACGCGCAGTGCGCAGCGCGCGGCGGCGCGTGAAGATGCCGCGATAGCCAACCGACTGGCCACATGACGCGTGTATTGCGCCTGCGACGATCGCACGCAGATACTTACTAAAATTTAATTCAATTCAATAGTTGGGGATCGGAGGCCAAGGCATTTGTGCGTGAGATGGGGATGCGCATGAGAGACCATGGGAGTGACCCCCGGGCGGAGTCGTACCTGGTTCAAAGATTAGCCCTGGCTATTCAACGTGGTAACGCAGCCAGCGTCATGGGCACCTTTGAGCCGGGTACGAGTCTTTATTAGATCTGTAACATTTTTATATAGAGGTTGTATTTCATTTTTATTTATAAAATTTAATCATACTTATAATTGTTAATCTATTCAATAGTAATAATATATTGCATCAACTAATATACACAGGGTAAGAAATGTTGGTGCTTGCGGAAACAAAATAAGTTGTTAGTTTGTTCGCCAGAGCCCCGTCTGTTAGATTGCCGGATGACCGCTTGCGTGAAAGCATAATTTCACAGCAAATACGTTCTCGTTTATGACCAATACCTAGCTATTTTGAACTCTTCGAGATATCAAATTAAATTTAAAAACCCGGCGGTCAGCTCACGAACAATCACACGTAGGCGGACTCCGAACCGCAGCCCGCGGTGATTGCTTTCCGATACTGACGGACGAACCGTTAGTAGACAAACTAAAAATTAAAATAGCTAAACGGGTGGTGAGGCGGCTAACCAGGGCAATTGTGGTGCGCAGCGGGCGGTTCGCCTTTCATTATTTTATAATAACTCGGATAGAGGGCGAGCGAAACGTCTGTGTCATGCTGCGGTATACGGGTCCACGGCAAATAACTCTTACCGAATTAATTGCCCGGTTGGGCGGTAACTCGTCAGTCCGGTCGGCTCAACCGGCTCATTGTCATTTCCGCGACCATCGACACACTAGGTCCTAGCCTAGGGCTGCTAAATCTATTAATCTCTATGACCTTGTACCTGCGAGGAAATTTGGAGCCAGAGTTGACTGTATACATGATCATTATATAAATAGACCTACTTCTACGAAGCTACACTGAAAATAAAATATGGTCAAAGTGACCGTGTGGCCGTGTGGTTTCCGGTAGAGTAGAATAGAACCACTCCAACTCTTCCCGTGGATGTCGTACAAGGCGACTGAGGGAATACATTATAAAACATCAATCAGGCCTCCCCAACCCGTCTGGCCAGCGCGGGGAGTGTAGGCCAAATCCTCCGTCTGTCTCCGGCAGATGAGAGACGGTTGTGCTCCTGCAGTGGAGACAAAAATAACCTGATGATGAATGAAAAGTGACATTTTGTCTTTTTGCTGTATGTTAAGTTAAATTTTTATGATAATTTGATACAAGATCATCTTAATACGAGCGCACCAAGATCTTGTTCAAATAAACAATTGGTTTTTGTTTTCACTGTATTTTTACAAGAAATGAAAGAGCTGAGCTATTCATGGGTTCAGACCGTAATGTAGAATTGGTTTTGGTCTCATCAAGTCATTTTATCCAGATGTTTTTATTATATATGAACACAATAATTTCTTTATTGTCTTCGTGTGTTTCACCTGGATGATTTTGAGATATTCTTGTAAATGTAGCTACCAATGATTAATCTGACAACCCTATAATTCTTTTTGTAGCTGATAGATAACAACGAAGACTGTTTTCCATCCGGCTGCAGACGGTGCGTTTCTATGTAGGCACACAATTGTAAGGCAACAAACACGGAAGTTATTTTGGCACAACAATGGACTAGATCTGAGGGATTTCCAATGCACTGTATTAGTGGTATATCTACCTCAGCTGACGTCATCAAAATATCTAATGAGATCTTTTTGGCAGCATGTTATGCTAGCTTGAACATAGTAAATAAGTTACCATTGTTGTGATATCAATTCTGTCTAACTTAGACGTACGCCTTATACAGTCTTCTTCATAACTGGAAATTGTATGTCCTTATCATCTAGTTCTGTCAATCCAGAGGTCTCGAAGATTTGTTTTCTTCTCTTGGGTTTTACTTTTGGCATTTCTCTAGCTAGAGTCTGTCTCTTTTAAATGAAAGATAGTTCTGACCTCTCTGGAAATTTGCCTGGTGTTTCATCTTATCCTGCTTTTGCTTCCCAAGAAGTTTAGTATAAAAATCAGAGATATTCAATGCTTTTAACTACCAAGAAAAATCGTTACCAATCCTTTTGACTTCCGTCACTTAATAATAATGGGAATGAAACTACGATATAATATAAAAATATATTTTGTGACCTCACCAGTTTGCACTAGAAATAATGCGGTCTACGCCTTGTTAAGGATATTTCACACCCCGCACCCGCAGCATCCCATTCGAACATCTGTACAGATCGATACGAGTATAGCACTCGATCCGAACTCGAGATTATGCTAAAGCGATGTACAGACGTGTCGAAGGAACCTATCTCGGATCGATATAAATCATCTTATTAACTATTGTTTCGGGAGGTGTGGTGTGAACGAGAGCCGATGTTATCGGGACTCTGATGTGTTTTAAATTAACATAATAGGTTTTGTGAATGGGTATTGCTTTTCTGTGTTTGTTGTTATGAACGGTATGCTATGGGAATAGTTTCGCGTCGGATCTTTAGTGCCGTGATGCAAGTAGATGGTGTTGATTAACATAACACCTTTGCGTCTATCTAGATTCTACCATCAAATTATCAATTTAATACCATGAATCATTCATAATGGTTCAACATTGGAAAGACTGTAGCGCTTCTGACTCTACATTAGAGCGATATCGGTATATTAGTCAAACTAGGTACCTTACCTATATTAGCAGATCAGTATGTAGCTCCAAAGAGAGAGGCAAATCAAAAAGTTTTTTATTTTCTACATTCAGATAATACCGGAGTTTTCTCGTTTGCATCGTAAGTGGTGGAATAAAGTCCATTAAATTGCTGGACGATTGTGTGTAGGGATGGATGGGAAATAAATGATGCATGCAAACACATATCCTGTATCCACAATATCCTTAGTAAATGCCAACGCTGAGTTTGATTTTAATTAATTCAATTAAATTTCCGTGTTATCCTATTCTTGTTACTTTTTGTCGGCCATGGTGATGCAGTATTTTTTTAGCAACCGAAACGTCTCATAACTAGAAGCGTCATGCCTACATTAAAATAGATCTGCATAAATTATATAAGTGATAAGTATTTTTTTGTATACCTACATGTTTAGAAGTCTATCAGTGTCTGTTCTGAGCCATACTCCGCAAGCGTCACTAAAGAAGTTTGTAGTTAGTTCAAGTACACCTGTCCAAACCCACTTTTAAAACACATTCCAGTATAATAACTTTAAACCTGTGTTCAGAGTCTTATTAGGCTGAGTTATGGTTATGTATGAGTCATGCATGACAGGAAGTGATTTTACGAATATACAATTAAACTTTTACTTTTTTTACTGTACTTTATTCCCAGAACACTAAAATACTAATTTATATCAGACAATATTATTTGTTTAACTATATCGCAAATAACATAACACCTAAGACTAGACCTATGTAGGACGACCTCCGTGGCGGAACGGGTAGCTCTCGGACTGCCACGCCGGAGGTTGCGGGTTCGAATCCCGCTAGGGGCAAATGTTCGTATGATGAATATGAATGTTTGTACCCAAGTGTTGGATGTTTATATATTTATTTAAGTATGTGTATCCGTTATCTAGTAACCATACCACAGGCTCTGCCTAGTTTGGGACTGGATAATTGGTGTGAATGTCTGACATATTTATTATTAGAATACAAATACAAATAAATACAAAGAAACTTAGGGGGTTACAGAGGATAGTTGGGGCCCTCTTTTAGACATAAAAATATCTGTGCCAGAGGGCCAAATGATTGTACAACGTTGTTTGTCCGGAGCTAATGGAATCCATGACTCCTGGCGGTATCGTTCGGTACTCTATATATAGGTAGTGTCCAGAAAGTTACAATAGTACCTGGAACAAGAAATTTCTTTTTTTTACTTTTGCAACTTTCTGGATGGACACGCAATTTCTTAGTGCCACTGAAAATTCTTCGTGATAATGTTGGTTTCTGTTTTTTACGCCTCTACAACTATCTGCACCTCTTAAAGATGATTTCAAAAAGTATCGAACCGAATGTTCGGCGCTTCGCAAAATGGTTCAATAAGTAAGCAAAGTTATTTTTTGTTCCGAGTGCTGACTTTAAATCACGAACTAGCGAAGTAGTCTAAAATTGAATCACGAGCGTAGCGAGTTTATATATATATTCTAATTATAGACTACTGAGCATTAGTGAGTGATTTAAATGCACGTGACATAAAAAAAATTAAGCGTAACATTTTTCACCTCACCAGCAAGAAAAGAAAAATGTTTATTTTTTATTTAAATATTGCGTTCTGAATCTGCACTGCTTGAAATTTTTAAAAAACCAAGTAAATATAATATTTTTAAGTAAGCGATATTAATAAATACTAGTAAATACTAGAAAATTTAAAAATATTTAAAAAATTCCGTCTTTAAAAAAGCTATAGTATATATAAACTTAAATTTCAATAAATAACAATTAAAAATTTTAACCTATGTGTAACCTCGGTAGGACAAAATGAGTTTCTGAACGAACCATTGCCCAGTTCATCGCCAAAAGGAGGTGTCGAAATTCGAATCACTTTTAATCACGCTCGCACGGCTCGCAGAAAAATCGCTTTTTGCTGAGTTTTTAAGCACCAAAAGCGCCCTTTTCGATCTGGAGAGGTGAAAAATAATTTATCATCATAAACATATCGCCGTCCACTGCTGGAGATAGGCTTTCTAATGTGCGCCACTACACCCGGTCCTCTGCCATCATGCCCCTTACTGCTTCTACTGTGTTCGGTCCAACTGGTGGGGGGAGAGGGCTCGCCTCCCCACTGTCACTTCAGTTTTCTATTCTGGCAATGTTACGGTTTTACTCTTTCCTGTAATTTCTACCTTACGAATCATCATCTTTAAGGAAAATCGGACTTTGTGCGATAAATAATTAAATTGCTTATTTCGTATTAATGAACTTTAAATCTTTTAATAAATGATGTTATTCGCCGAAATACTTCCACTGCTGAACATAAGCCTCCCCATTAGAATGCCACTTTTGGTGGGCTGTCCATTGGGGGATTTGCCATAATCACCACCCTTGGCAGGCGGATTTCTGATCGCAGTAATGATCTTAATATACACAGGAGAACGCTGTTGCCTGCCTCTGTCAGTCGTCATGACGATACCCAAGGGAAGATTGGGGAAAATGAAGTTAGTTACTGATTTATAGAAAGAATACATAGTTGGAAATCTTATGATTATGGATAATAAAATTTACCATGGGAAACTTCATCATCATCAGGTTATTTTTGTCTCCACTGCAGGAGCTCAACCCTCTCTCATCTGCCGGAGACAGACGGAGGATTTGGCCTACACTCCCCGCGCTGGCCCGACGGGTTGGGGAGGCCTGATTGATGTTTTATAATGTATTCGCTTAGTCGCCTTGTACGTCACCCACTGGAAGAGTTGGAGTGGTCATATTCTACTCTACCGGAAACCACACGGCATCATGGGAAACTTGATAAACAGCAAATATACCACAGTAGGCAGAGCAACATATCATAATCCTATAGAGTTCGAAGATGTAATGTTAAGTAGAATACCCGGGTATTGCGATCGTGGGATAGCGCTCTTGTTAGCGCTATCTGTGGTGGGCGTGCGCAGTGGCGATATTCGCGGCTAGCTGGTACAGTTGGCAATACAGTCACTGTCTCGTACATAATCGAATTTTAAAGAAAAAAAGCGGCCAAGTGCGAGTCGGACTCGCCCATGAAGGGTTCCGTAGCAGCAAGTAACATAATAGAAAAGTTATTGTGGTAAATTGTGGTTTACGATTTATGACGTATTAAAAAAAACGACTTACTAGATCTCGTTCAAACCAATTTTCGGTGGAAGTTTGCATGGCAATGTACATCATATACCCCACACGTATGGGTTTAATGAAAAAAAAATTGAGTTTCAGTTCTAAGTATGGGGAACCCCCAAAAAATTTTTTTTTTCTATTTTTGTGTGAAAATCTTAATGCGGTTCACAGAATACATCTACTTACCAAGTTTCAACAGTATAGTTCTTATAGTTTCGGAATAAAGTGGCTGTGACATACGGACGGGCAGACGGACTGTCTGACGAATCCATAAGGGTTCCGTTTTTTGCCATTTGGCTACAGAACCCTAAAAAGGTAGTTCACTGTGAACTTATATAGTGCATTTCAATTGATTGTTCTAGGTAAGTACTTTATTATTAAAATATTTTCTCTATTATTGTTAGACATTACTATTGCTAGTCACAAACTCACTGAATGGCGTGAACGGGAAGTAAACCTGGCTCACCTCGGGAGTGGCGGGGCAAATGGGTGCAGTTGCTCCCTTCTCCTCGTCTGACGACGAAGCACTACATTTTTTATAATTTTTATATCCTACCTATTTACAAGAATAGTTATTTACTCATTACACCCTGAATCCGCGCTTGGTTCATCGAAAGGGAATTCTGTCGTTTAATCTATTATAACATTTCTGCGCTCAGCGATCTAAATGTCACTGTGAAATCTTAGACTTGGGAAAACGTGGAAAGTGGTTAGCCCACATGCTTAGACTTGCGATTGAGGATTGGAAATTTTGAGAATCGGTCGTTTATGAATTAGATATTTCACAAAAGGGCGATTGCGAGCGACCCTGAGTTGTAAGTGTCTAGTTTTCACGTGTGTGATATATCGTTGTGTTATCTATTCGGTGCACATCTCGAGTGGTTAGTTACAGGATTGTTCAATAAATAATGTCTCATTATTATGGCGGCTGGAGGCGCACGCGCCGCTCGCGGCCCGCAATGAGATCGCCCAGTATTTCACGCTCCCCATGTACTGGGGCGAAAGCAGGGGTGTACTTAGTTATGAAGTGACTTATTTCCTATAGGTGTTCATAGCACAGTGGTGGCAGTTCGGCGTACGTTCGTGTGATCGACAGTTCAAGCGTTACGGAGCTTGATTATATATTTTAAATTTGATTAACAGCATGGGTTTTGTTAAAAGCCCGTTTTAGATTAAGCATGTTAGTTCTACTCGTACAGAAGAAATTTTTAATTTCTCTTCTACTTAGACCTACAACTAATAAAGTTTAGTAAGTTGATTTCATTATATTAAACTACTTATAAAGAACATTTCTTAAGTTGGTAATACGCAGGTAGGTGGTAATTGACTATATTAATTCATTTATCGCTGTTTGGTGTGTATCCTAGAGACAAGGCAAGTAAATTTACAAACGTGGGTAATTAATATTCTATGCTGTCGGTGAAAAGGTCCAGTTTGAAAATCAGCCCCGAGCAAATCTGCCGTTATGATGAGACGGGTCCCTTTTTTGAAGGCACAATGTTAAAATTTGACAGCACTAAAATTGTTGCTATCCTTGTCACACAGTATTATGAAGATAAAGACGAAACCAATTTTAGCGCTGTCAAATTTTTTATGTGTGCCTACAGAATCGGGCCCATTGTTTCGTTAAAGTGTGATAACTTTGCTTTTAATTAAGTTATATTACGAATATTGGAATAATTATTATGTTCTGGGCACCCTACCGCTGGGCAGCGACCTGGAGCCCATTTTTGTCTGTAATCATTTATCTGTATTTTTTCTTATTTTTTTTATTTTGATAATTGAACTGTAATTTCTCATTAAACTGATGTGCTATTATGAACATTCAATGTGTTAAATGTAACCTATATCTGTTTATCACCAGATATTCTTCCCTCACTGAGTATATAGTATTTAAGTATATTAATTACTTAAGTAGAAAATAAAAATAAAAATTAATCGTGTTTGAATTATTTTTTTCATAGCAACATGAAATCATCCATGGCTTTTAAACGTAAATAAAATTTTAATTTATTTTATACATTGGGTAAATAAATATTCGAGCGTTTGAACCGTCATCGTTACTTTATAATGCTGAAGAGACAACACCAGTCATCGTTTTTATTATACAAACGTTTCTGGTCCCAGCACAGATTCTGCATTGGTGAAATTTTTAATTATTTATTTTCCTAAACTTTTGGTAGTTACGGTTAAAACGATCGAATATTCACTCACGCGTGGTTCCCGGCTTAGAATAGGGCCACCCCTATCTTTCCCGTGGGTGTCGTCAAGGCGACTAAGGGATTGCACCAGAGACGGGCAGCAGCGTTCTCCTGCGTGTGTATGTTAAGATCATTACTGCGATCAGCAATCCGCCTGCCAAGCGTGGTGATTATGGCAAATCCCGCAATGGACATCTAACCAAAAGTGGTATTCTATTGGGGATGCCTATGTCCAGCAGTGGACGTATTTAGGCTGATGAATGATGATGATGATTCACTCAATAATATAATATTTATTCAAATTTTATCACCAGTTGTGTGAACTTATGTGACAATCAAGGATTAATCTATTATATACGTAAATAACTGGATTAGTGAAATCCAGCTTAGCCGTTCCAGGTCCCGCTCTGCTCGCAGCCGGGGCGTGGTGGACGCGGGCCGCCGCGGGCGGACGCGGGCGGCGCGGGGCGGGCGGTGCGCGCGCGCCGATAAATGGCCGGCCGGGCCCCCGCCGCCGGCGCTGCTCTGCTTTGCGCACTTGCAAATGTAAAGTTTTCACTGCTTATTGCAATTTCCTTTGAAGTAACTACCATTATCTAATCTGTGTTACGAGTATGTAACAGCAGTAATGCTAGACACCTAACAAGAGATGACATCTCGAACTAAAACTGTGCACCATTTTACCCTTCAGAACCTAAGGTAGATACGTTCACTATATGTCCACTCTCAGTATGTCTACAGTGTTCCTTATAATTACGTATATTTCATAGGTCTCACAAGCCTTCTGAGGAGTTCGAACCCGGGGCATGGGCTTAGTAAGCAGACCGGTAGATGATCGATGCTGCATCGATGCTCATCTTGAACTAACGCACTAAAATATGTAATAGAAACTCTCTTTACTACCTATTGTCTAATCTAAGAAATCAGAAATCTATGGAGTATTTTGGAGGATAAACAGATTGAGAAATTGTATTATTTATACTGCATTCTATGCTATGCTGTATCCTAGTCATTTTGGGAAACTAGATAGACTTATATGGACGTTATGGAATTGACCGTTATGACACTGGACAATTTGGAAATGGACGATATAGAACTCTAGACTAATTAGGGAAATTGACCTTTTGATAAAAGTAGAAAGATTCTACAAACATAAATATTGTTTGTGATATTTTTCTCTGCTGGTACGTTATGTAGGTATATGATTAAATGGCTTAATTGATTTTGTATCAATGTCACGGCAGATAAGTTATAGGGCACTGGAGAATGGTCTGGCAAGATTTCTGCAGCCAAACAATAATGTGTGCATTTCTGTTTTCCGGTTTAAAGGATAAGATAGCTAGGGACATTACAGACACTCGAAGCAAACAATATAGCCTTTGATCAGCCTTTAGATCATCATCCCATCAGAGTCCATTGTTGGACAAGGTTGGACTAACGCCAGCATAGGAGGACCTCCGCATTCCTAATGCAGTCGCTTTCAGCAATCTTGAGGTTGAGTAACACTACACCTCATACCATGAAGCAAAATAATTTTACGCACACCATGAGTCAAATCAATTTTTTTTCCTTCATGATTGACACTAATTGGTTATTAAATTAGATAACAGATGCACATTTTAAAATCATCTGTTATTTAATTTAATAACCAATTAGTATCAAGCATGAAGGGAAAAAACTTTGGGGTTACCTACTTATGAGGTGCGAAAGATTATATCGCTTCATGGTATGAGGTATAGATGGCGCCAGTAGTCAAGAATTTTTTATTAAAATAAGTAGATTGCCGTGTTGCTAGCTAACCGTGGTACGTGTGTGTGTGTCTCAACACTTAGACGGCGATGTTTTTCGTCACACAACACGCCAAGTGGTATCACTGGGCGAGAAGCGGGCGAAGGAAAGTCTCTTTGCGAGATTTGTCAGGATCGCGCAAAGTGGCGATATATCGTCTCTGCCTACCCCTCTGGGACAAAGGCGTGAGCATTATGTTCTGTTTATGCCGTGTAGTTTCCGACTTAGAATAGGGCCACCCGTAATCTTCCCGTGGGTGTCGTCAAGGCGTCTAACGGATGACACCAGGGACGGGCAGCAGCATGCTCTTGTGTATATTAAGATCATTATTGCGATAACCAATCCGCCTGCCAAGCGTGGTGATTATGACAAATCCCCCAATGGACAGCCCACCAAAGTGGCATTCTGTTAAGGAGGCTAAATCAGCAGTGGACGTGTCCGGCTGATGATGGATTTCTTTGATAACAATTATCGTAAAAAAAATTGTCTGCCTCCTAGATTACCCTTACTAGCGCCATCTGGTGTTGCAATACCTGAGCGACACGTCACAATGACAGGTACAGGGAACGAGCCGGTTAATTATGTGACTTTTATGTTCGTCGCCAGATAGCATTTAAAATTAAAATTATAGTTACGGAAATTTCAGAAAATAATTCACATTTACCCACTACAACAATTTTTATATTGGTATGGAAATTCTAGAAATGCCGAAAACTCTGTATGTTTTTTTTTAAATTAAATAACTAACTGAAATTTTTGACCAGTTTCAGCCAACTAGCGCCACTCATCTTATAATTAGTTGTTGAAGCACACGATTTTAAGGTTCAATATCAACTGTGCTACTCGTATCAAATGCGAGTCAAAACAGTTATTTATACTACTTACCAAAGAGGCGTTTGTACTTAATTTAAAAAATAACTTATTGCACTGCATACCTGTAAGTATGTATAGGTGAAGGATCGAGGTAACTCGTTAATCCTCGGCGTTGTAACGAGCCGGGCGCTACGGGGCGGAGCGCCTGCGCCTCTCCCGCCGGCCTGCGCCCGCGCCGGCCCAGTATAAACAACTCAAGTAACAACATTTAATTATCGCCCTTTATTAAACCAGACGCACCTACACGGATAACAGCCGATAGCGATCATTGTTATAAACCAATGTCGATGAAGAAAGAAATTATATTTCACACCTACTCATGTGTGAAAGCATGCGTTTTGAAATAAGAAAAAAATCTTGATAACTCGGTCGTTATTATACTATGAAACTCTGTGACCAATGAATAAATTCCCATGCATAATTAGATAAATAAATATATGGGGACAATTTACACACAGCCATCTGATCCCAAACTAGGCAGAGCCTGTAATATGGGTATCAGACAGCTGATATACATACATAAATACATAATATAATATATAAATAACATCCAGTCACAAGGCAAACCCAAGTGTTCATCACACGAATGTTTGCCCTGAGCGGGATTCGAAAGCGCGACCCCGAGCTTCGCAGGCAGGTGTACTACCGACTAGGCTACGGGGACGACATAATAATAATATAACTGAGGTAACACCGTAGTGAAATGTATAATTTTTAATATCATATAATTAGTAGATACGGACCCAGGATGTAGGAAGCACCATTCGAATTCGAACGCGTTGTACGAGTATGTTTTCTCGGAGACACCAGAGATAAAAATTTCTGGAGGCCTATGTCCAACAGTGGACGTCTAAGGGCTGATATGACCAGAGACACGCTTAACATTTGGAAAAGCGTCATCCCTTTATCTCTAAAAAAACAAGCTATATAAATATGTGCCTACAAGTGAAAAATTTCCGATCAGACTGAGTTTTAAACACATTTTCTACCTATTTTCATATGATTTTTAAAGTTACTTATTCCCGAAACATGGAAAGCAGTCGGTGGACCTAGGCCGAACTAAACATACTTTTTTCCATAATTCCTAAATTCCTATTGGTATTAAATACTGATTTATTTTGAATTTTGCTTTACCAGATTTATATCTGGTGAAGCAAAGATTTTTAAATCTTTCTTGCCTGATATAATCAAACGATATACTTACTTATGAACTTTTAAAATACCTCTGGTTTTCTCCTTCATTCTTACTTAACTGTTTTTATCATGTTGCAAATTAATTTGACTTCCGTTCTACCTTATTTTATATATACCAATGGTGTTAATAGCAATAGTAGATACTGTATTTATTTAATTAGCATTAGTAAATTAAGTTACTTATTAATTCCGCGTTTAGCTCAGGAAATGTCAACTATTCATGGCACCATACATCGCCATCAATGTCAAATTTGTATGCAAAATCTAACACCTATTCGGGATATGCGGTGCTACAGTGCTATAAAACGATGATACCCATCAAAATCCTATGATTTTATCTAGACAAATTATCACTTCCGATTCATCAAGCTCTCTGATAAGACAAAGCTGTATAACATGTTTTATAATTATATAATTAAGTGTTGATGGTTCAAAGTGTTTGAAACAATCAGATAACGAAACTAATCCAACTAACTTTCTATTTATTATCCTACGTTGCCTACGCCTAGTCGATTTTCCCGCAGAAACGCAGAATTTTCCTCAGATATTTTTTTTATAAACACGCATAAACCATTGCTATGGTGGTAGAATTACCGAAACTGGATAAGTGCTTGGCTATTCTTAAGATGCTATGACATAGCCTTATCCATTAAGCTCTTGAATATGAAATACAAGACAGTCGCGGGTAAAAACTCTTATGGAAAAGCAATGTTGAAGATGCAGAACGTAGGCAGAAGTATTATATATATATTACATATAGGTACACTTCTCTAATCCCAAACAAGGATTTCTATTGTGCTATAAGCCGGACCGGGACCAACTTGTACAAAGTACAGTGGAAAGTTCGTGTATTTTCTATTTAGATTACCATAAGCGATCAGTGGCCTTCAGTCGTTCGATAAAATCAAAAATCCACTGCCTCCGGTTGGGCGAACGTCTTGCTTCTTAGCAAGGGCCCTAGGATGATAAGGATGACCAACTTAAACGTCAGAATCAACTGTAGTTTTTTTTTTCCTTTCTGTTGATATGAATGCAATGTAATAAAAATTAAAACCACAGCAATGCTCAAAGACACTTTTTGAAAGGCGGCGTTTCGTGTTCCAAATCTCAAGCATATTGCTAACAAATCACAGGCGAATGGGTCGTTTAGCCGCCATTTGTTGCCCTGGCGGGTGTGCGAGGGGGTAATTGTGTTTACAATACACCCCCCGTCGCCCCAACTCCTTCCGTTCATTCTTCATCCTCTATACATTAGGGCAACGCTTAAGCGACGTCATCTCTGAAAATCTCTAGAAAATATGCTGTAAATTTTGGTAACTTTGAAAGGTAAGTTGTAGGGAAAATAGCTTATCCGTTACCCGTTAAAACTCTCTAAAAGATCTCCAACCCTTTATCAATAAAAGTAACCTTCCTCCGTTGCTGATGTAATATAATCAAGTTTAATAAAAAAAATACATCATGGTAGTCACTATATTCATTTTATATCGAGTATCAAACTATTCCATCGATGAAAATTGCATATGAAATATACCTAACCTAGTTTTCATGAAAAAATTAAGCAACTTTGAAAATAGAGAGCAGTTGAAATATTGACAACGTATTTATAAAAAATTCGAAGTGCTTCAAGAAAAGTTTAATATTAAACAAATTAACATTTTATAACATGAGTAGGTAAGTTTTTGTACCTACTCGCTAGCTCCGCCAGTTCCCATGAAAACTCCATAAAAAATAATAAACAATTTACGTTCTGTGACACGCGCGCCGCGTCATTACCCGCGCCGCGACATCAGCCATCACAGATTTTTACACGAACGCTTTTTACGGGAAAATCTCTTGAGTTTCGTCTCGTTATCGCCAGCCACCTCAAAATTAAATGTCGTGTGGGTTCCGGCTTAGAATAGGGCCATCCTCAATTTTCCCGTGGGCGTTGTCAAGGCAGCAGCGTTCTCCTGCGTATATTAAGATCACCGATCCGCTTGCCAAGCAAATCCTCCAGCCCACCAAAAGAAGATGAAAAGATACTTGACATAAAACTAAAAAAGAATACATAAGGATCAAATTATTAATGGTTTAGACAAATTGAGAAAGAATTTTAAAACTCTGAGTTGATAGATTTTTAGAATTTAGTAATCATCCATCAAATTTATGAATAATATTTGTTAGTATCAATACATTATTTCATATAATAATTGCTATGTTATTGGTAAAAGATATAAATGTATATAAAGTTTAGAAAGATGAACTTCATTTAAAATATTCTTTAAATACAATACGAGATACAAAAAGAGTCAGCCCCGAGAGACAAGTGTATAATTCTCGGAATACCTAACAAATGTAACGTTTTTTCCGTTGTCCAGGCTACATGGCCCAATTAAGGCGGGGACACGACCCATGATACAGGTATAGTGGAGCAGGCACGTATTCAACAAGTGACCATAGTTGGTTTTTAAAATTGACTTTATACGCAATTAAAACAAAAAAAAGGATACGCGATATACACATTGTTTTATTTTTAAAGTAAAATTGTCACATGCCTTTATCACTTTCCTGTCCACTGTCACCAGTGGACAGGAAAATATCCAGATAGAAAAATAATGGCCCATATTCTGAAGTCACAACTTTAAATCACAGTTCTAAAGTTAACTCTAAGAAGATCTCGAAGCTGTGAAATTCAATCAGTTTTCTACCCAAGCCGTCTCGTTGGCCAAGTGGCTCAGTCGTTAGACTCAGGCGCCAGTGGTCGTGGGTTCGATTCTCACCAGGGACAGACAGCTTTGTGCAACTGTACAAGTTGGTCCCGGTGAATTGTTCTATCCTTGTCTAATTCCCGTAGTACATGAGAAAATCCTAGTTCTGGAATAGATATGTGTACGTATATATGAAATATGTATTCATCATATGTATAATGTTAGGTATATATGTGTATGTAGATATATGTCCCTAAATAGATATATAAGTATCTGTTTATGTAACTAATATGTACATTAATACTTCTCTATTTCAATTACTGTATCATTTTCACTTACTACTGTTATCTGCATAAACCAAAAGTCAACTGATAGAGAATGTCTTCGGCACTAACTTCACCTTTGTGCATATTTGTGTGCATAAAGAAATAATCAACAAAAATATCTATATTTAAAAGGAAAAGTGAATAGGCATCTTCTGGGTAAGCGCGCTCCACCTTAGTCCTCATCATCACTTACCATCAGGTGAGATTGAGGTCAAACGCAAACCCATCAACAAAAAAAATATATATATATTTATTCTATACTGAGATAGGTCAATATTCATTTATCTACAATGTAACTCATAATTTACCTTTCTTTGTAGTCCTAAATATTTTTAATTTCGTCTCCCAATTTAATACTTACTTGATGCATCCCTGCACTTGACTTTATAATTTATTCGCTAAGGATTTGGTTTTGTGGCCCGTTTTTCGATCGAAATCTGGATCGTAAACACCTTGTTTAGTCCCCGAGCTTTGTTAGCGATGATAAGCGATAGCGCGATAGAGAAAATATCGCTTGATACTCCGATATTAACGATTATTGTAAGATTAAAAAATATGTTTAAGTCGATAACGTTCTTAGACTAATTATTATTTTGCTGTTCCCACGATATTTTTTACAAATATTTTAGTTTCAAACCAACATGTTTGTATAAATAGATTACCTAAATCTACTGATTTAGTTTTTTGGTTTGATTAAACATTATTTGTGAAATACGATTAATGGAAACTAATACTGCTGAAGTGTATGCTCACGAGTACTTCTAAGCACGTGATTGGAACAAATACGCGGCTTATATGCTACTCGTTTTAGTTTTGGTGAACCAAAGTTTTAGTTTTGGTAACCAATAATGAACCGCTTTACTATTTAACTGTTAACTTGTATTTTTGTTTAAATCATAATAAAAACATAATGATCACGCCCTGGTACCAAAGATGAAGGCAGAGACGATGTATCACCGTCCTGACACACCTCAGTAGCATCATTCACATCCATCAACCTTTTCATATACATCCTTTTATTAATCTTATTTCCTTAATTTCGTAAAATTAATTTTATTATTATTATATTTATTTTCATTTAATTATTACTTACTAGCTGGTGCCCGCGACTTCGTCTTCACAGGATTAGTATTTCGAGTAGCTTATATTAGCGTGGCGTAGAAAAGAACTAACATTATGACATTAAAATTATAATTTTATGGTGCACGCCAAAATAGCTCGCAGATGGTAGATTTTTTCCTACTTACTTGATATTTTGGACAATTCACACAATATCTTTATAAATTGTAGCCTATGTGTTATTCTGATGTATAAGCTATATTATAGTAAAGTGTCATTATAATCCATTCTGTAGTTTTTACGTGAAAGAGTAACAAACATCCATCCATACTTACAAACTTTCGCGTTTATAATATTAGTAGGATATCTAAATGGCTTAATAGCAGCCACAGCCACGAAAGATTTTAAAAAGCATTTTATTTTCAGCTGCGAATGGCGCATCGTGCGGGCTCCGCGCAGTCCCGCAGCAAAGTTTCTCGGAACCCTTTAATTGCATACACTCCGGCGCAGATCGAATGCTTGAAATCGATTTTTTATTCGATTTACTTCATGTGGGCCCGGGCTTAATCGTGTTTTTGTTTTAAGATACCGAACGCTGTGTTTATGCAAATTTTTACACGCATCTTCTTACTGAAACTTCTCAATTAATTAAATCAGGTGACAGGAAGTGATGCGGAATACTTAATATCTAAGTACGTTAACGAAGATCATAATTTTCAATAGGCGATTTTACTAGTCACGTACTTCTTCGGTGAATATATGAAACAAAATCCAACAATCTACAAAAGTACTCCAGACTACAATCCAAATCTACAAAAGTATGAAAAAGTCTTTTGGCATGATCGTCTGAAACTAATTGTTAACGAAATAATCAAGATAATACTGTGTGTACTGCGATCTGTGGTACTTTAGCAAAATCATTCATAAACAATTATTTTCATCAGACCTCAAGAAAGACACCAATTATGAAAAATTACTTTGTAAACATACAACAATGAATCGAATACGAGTACTGCCTTTTACGTAAGTATTTTAATTGGAGACGTAAAGAATAGCAAATGTTGGTCCAAGCTGCAATGTCCAGTGTTGGAATGGGCGAAATTGTCGCATTCTCGACGTAGTCTGAAGGGTCCGCGCGTGTCTTCACACCTCGGAAAAATATCTGATTGAAGTAAAACATAAAACGCACCTTAATACAGCGCTATAGATCTTAAAGTTAATCGTGCAATACTCTATAATCATGAACGATTTAAAATCAGACGATTTAGAAATGTCTACTTTCGTATATTGAGTCTAATTTTGCTCACATAGGACTAGAATCAACAGGAAATACGTTTAAAGAAAATTAGACTTAGACTTTGGTGCTCAAAGGTATAGTTTTGCAGATTTTCAGGACTTTGAAATGGAAACTAATGAGGCGAATCTTTCAATACTCACATTATGCGTGTTCGCTTTATTTAAAGAAGTTTGTCTTAATCTCATTACATACTACATTTGAAGCTTTGTTTGAGATTTACATTTTAAACCTCTTTGACAATAAGAACAATAAAAAAAACTATACTATCGTTATTAAATAGTTCATATAGGTACTTTATGAGGGAACAAAAGGCAATAATAATTTCTAAGTCTTCGTTATTACGATTTGTTTATTAGGTAAGTAGATAACTAATTTATTACATTTTGGATGATGCCTGTGGGTTTTTGGTATTTATTTTCCAATAGATGATTTCTATTGAAGCGGTGATAGTTATTGATAGACGAAAATGATAATTATAAGCTACACTGATAACATGGTTCTACTAGCTCCGTCTGCCAGTTAACGCAGACCTATAATATTAACTTAGGAATTTCGTAATATGGAACTATAAATCTTTATTGGCCATTGCAGTACTATCTATATCTCTAACCGGAGGCGCTACTGCCCATCAGTGATCTTGGTTTACCTTACTATACTTGTAATTTTACTTAAAATTTACTAAAATTTAGTTAGGATCTGAATAAATAAACAAATTAAAACAAAAATCCTTGACAAATTATTTTCAAAATTACTGTATAGAACTCCTCTTCGGGTGAAAGCCTCTTCCAGTTTCTCTATTTTTTCCCTGTCCTGTATTTTTCTATCAATCCTTTCCTTGGGATTCACCTACCGTCACTTGTGCGAGACACGTTTAGAATTGAAACTAAATTAAATTCATTGTACAGAAAACCTATTATAAAACGCTAGGGTAATCCTATACAAATCGCCGACGGCTAAGCTGCCACTAATTTACATTAATCGCCAAAGCTGGCCCTGGTGCGACAGAGAAGACTGGTGCAAACAAAGAAGAACGACAGGGACAGAGGGCCCACAAGGTGCACGTAACGAAATCGATCAGGTGTGTATTTGTTTTAAAACAAGGTGTTTTCTGTAACTGTCTCAAGGACTGTCATAAAATTAATGATTGCTTATGTTTGAGTACGAAGCAGCGTTATACAGAATGATTTCAGAAACTGAGTCGCTTTGAAGTCTTCAAACTATAATTATACTATATTAAAGTAAGAAGTAGGAAAGTCGGTTCCTGCGGAAAACAAAAAAAATCACGTAGGCAAATTCGCGGGCAACTGCTAGTAAAGTATCTAATCTAATAAATAAAAATGTTACTTCGCGTGTACATTGAATATTTCTGTAATAGAATATATTAAGATCATTTTTGGAATTTTGTCTGTTTGTTGCACGCATCACGTAAAAACTACTGCACCAATACTGATGGAGTTTTCATAAAAAAAAGTTGAAGTAACATTTAGTCTCTATTTCATTGATTGAGTAAGCCGATTTCACATTACTTGCAAGTAGTATAATGCTCGGCGGACTCCAGATTGCGATGAGTAAGAACTATGTTGGCAGTGGCAGTGGCAATTGTAGTATGGGTGTGGGTGGCAGTGGGTGCTGGAGCGGGAGCGGGAAGAGGAGAGGGAATTGAACACAAAGTTAATTTTTAAAACGTTACCATTCAATTGCTATACCGTTTTCGTAGTTTAGGTCATGTCCCGAGAAATGTTATGTTTAATCTTATGATATACAATATTTCTCCACGTGTAAAGTCCGGATGGAAAATTATTATGATATAGGTAAATATGAATCATGAACATGTAAGGATCAACCTGTAAGTATATTAATTGGGTCGGTCAGGTGCGCGAGCGCAGGTCAGACCCGTGCGCAGTCGTTGACACTCATGTAATCTCAGACAGGGCGGCTCGGACGCAGCCTGCGTCACCCTTCATAAGTATCGCATTGCGTTCACTTAATACTTCTGTTTTTAAGTAAATTAAATAAATAAAATAGCCGACACGTAAAGCTCGCGGTTGAAGACTCTGGAACCTGAAGCGAGGAACTCCACAACCGAAGTTGAACGTCGGGACACTACGAAACAAAGAGCTGCACTGTGATGATAACTATGTACTTTATGCCGCAGATAGGTGAATCATCATAACATATCGTCGCTATTTAAGAAAAGTTGTTTAATCTAGTTAATAATTTAAAAAATATATTTTTACCTAAAATAAATTATTATTTCTTTGTATGAACATCCGATTTTGAATAAAAATAAATAATTTGTTTTAGGTAAAAATATATTTTTTTAATTATCGTAAAATTATATCTTGGCGTGTCAGAAACTTTTCCTAAACAGCGACGATATGGTATAGGCGTATATGTTGAATAACTTTATTGTTTTGATGCTATTTAAATGACAATCAGATCAAAGTTTCTTAGATTTTCTAAATTTTTAACGATATAAACTTAAATATAAGTTGATTCTGAACTTAACTAAAAATGTATATGACTCATTTTTATCATTTTATCCCTTACGCCATTTGATATTTCCGTCATCCGTATATTGTTTGCAATGAAAATAATTAGTACACGTGGATAACCTGTGGCTCTCATACTTATGTATAAGCTTATGCAGATACGTTACACACGACATGTATCATCAAATTATCATTATTTCAGTATTTAAATTACAAGAAAGTAAATATAGATTTAAATAATAATAAAAATAATTATTATATGATTACATACAGGTGTATCTCAGAGTAGGAGGCCCCGCCGCCACCAGGTGGACCTACGACCTGAAGAAGGTGGCCGGTAGCGGCTGGATGCGGAGGGCAGAGGACCGGGTGTGGTGGCGTTCATTGGGGAAGGCCTATGTCTAGCAGTGAACGTCTAGGGGCTGACATGTTGGTAAAGATACACATACTTGTCTAATTCCAAACAAGGATTTCTCCTGTGCTATGGGAATTAAACATGGATAGGACAAAACACAAATATAACATCCAGACCGAGACCAACTAGTACCAAAGGTACAAAGTTATCTGTAAAAGTTAAAGGAGTTAACCCACGACCCCTGGCGCTCGAATCCAAGCAACTAGGCCAATGAGGCGGTCAATAGGTTTTATAAATTATAAATAACGGCATCAGTACCTACTACTTCAGGGGTCTGCTCGTAATTTAGTTAATATTATTAATATATGTCAATATAATATATAATTCGGTGTCACATTTATGTGTGACACCGAATTATAATGCTAGTTTTACAGTGGATGCGGTACGTGGCCCCAGGGTCGACATGGATTACGTCCCTCCTATCTCAGTATGGCACTTTATAACACGACGAACAAGTATCAACGAAGTACATGGATATACTAAACTCTAGTAGAAATGGATACGATATCTGCACTTCACCTGTGGCTGAGGGGCGAGGGAATTGCAGAGCAAATATTATTTAGTTTTAAATCATACTACATGTGTCCGCGGCTCCGCTCGCGTGGCCTACAGAATTAAGTTACTCTTAACGGACAGATAGACATAGAGAGGTTGCGTTTTGTAAATATGTAGGGATCTGTTTTGTATGATCATATCATGTGTGCAAGTTGGGGATCGAAGTATGAAACTCATTTATTCATTTAGGGATAGTGAGTAGGTACAAATGGAAATGCTATACTAAAACAAAAATGATAGAGTTGCTATCAATTTAGGTTTTGCTTTTTTATTCTTAAGTTTTTTGAAAAAGAACAATATATTTTTCTTGTTCGATTGCCTATTACTTACCTAATCCAAATTCTAGACTCAATAATAACAAATTAAAAATCTCTCATATTTTCAAAAATCATCAGAAACTGTAAAAGTTCAGAGGTGGAACAACTTTGGTGTTTTTTATGGAAGTACATGCCTATAGAGGGGTGTCAAGACCATCATATTAAACTCCATGTCACTACATCGTAATTCTCAAACGTAGCAGCAATTTTCAACATATGTTTTATTATTATTCTAGCTGTGCCCGCGGCTCCGCTCGCGTGAACTACAGAATCCGCTCCCATTCCCGCTCCCGCTCCCGCTTGCACCGCCTCCGCCTACTAACCTTACCTACTAATTGTATTAGAAAACAAAAATTTCCATAACTTTTAATTGAGTAAACCGATTGCGATGAAGTAAAAACTAAATGTTAAGTTAAGCCCCATATTTCTGTGAAAAGTCCATCAAAATTCGATCAGTAGTTTTTAAGTGATACGTGCACAAACTCACAGACAAACAGATAAACAGACAAAAATTTCAAAAATTATCGAAATGCGTTATATTACTTATCCTTAGACGACCCAATTTTTTTTTTGCAAATATCTTCAATGTACATACACGCGAAGTTTCTGATTTTATTTATTAGATTATGTTTACCTGCAATTAAAAACTTTTAACACTTTAAACATATTGTTTCTTTTAATAGATGAGTTCTTAAGTTATTACAGAATTCAAATAAATGTTTTTAAAGATAATATTGAAATTATCTTATCCATACTCCTGTGAGTCTGTACTCTACATTGAAATTTATCAATTTATTACTTCACAGTTTTAATTATAAATGACAACTCATGCAATATCGAGTCTAGTTGAATTAATAACCCTATAATTCCAGCCGTTGCTATTTATGATTGACAGTGCGAATCTCGCTGCGCCCGCGCAAGCCTGCATCTGCCTTCACCAAGATTGATCGTACTTATTTCCTTCTACGTGTTTATCTTGATATGCATTTTAATCTAAGTGCATGTTAGGTGTAGTTTTTCCAGTGTATCGAATGGGTGACAATTTATCAATCGTATGCAGTTACTTACTCGATAAATAGAGCTTATAACATTTACATTTTACTAGCTGTTGCCCGCGACTTCCCCTGCGTAGAATAAGTTTTTGTTATAGACTTAGACTTTTTTTAGTTAGTTTTAGTTATAGTAGAAATTATCCTATGTTCATATTGGTACAGGGCATATGTATGCAATATTTCATGGTGATTGGTAGAATAAACCGTAAAAAGTAACAAGCAAATAATTCTGCTGGACCTCATCCAAAATAATGGAAGATTTGCTTTTTTTTTAATTTACAAATTATACATTATTTCATCATCAGGTTATTTTTGTCTCCACTGCAGGAGCACAACCCTCTCTCATCTGCCGGAGACAGACGGAAGATTTGGCCTACACTCCCCACGCTGGCCAGACGGGGTGAGGAGGCCTGATTGATGTTTTATAATGTATTCCCTTAGTCGCCTTGTACGACATCCACGGGAAGAGTTGGAGTGGTCATATTCTACTCTACCGGAAACCACACGGCATATACATTATTTGATAACATTATAAAGCACCAAGCAAAATGAATACAGATATCCAATTAAGCGCTTCCAATACATATATTAACTCGGTGTTGCCGTAGTAACCCCAAAATACCAAGGCTTGTGCCGGGATTGTCTACTATATTGAGAGCGATCACACTTAGGTCAAATGTAAGGTTAAACTCACCTCAAGCAGTCAATATATATCAGACATAACTTTGTTTAAATGTGCCGTTTTTTTATCCAAGACTTAATCACAAAACATGTAAACTGAGTCGTTATAGTAATGAATATTTAGTCATTGTTTTTTAATTAGGTTCATTTTAAACAAAGGGCTCAAGGTGAAGAACCTCACAAATTGAAAACACTAAAAGGTGCGTGGCTAAACTTCCGTTAGCCTGGTCGGAAGTTGGGGCGAGGCTGGCAATCAGGGGCAATAAACGGGGCCTGGTAGCCCTTACATCACAGGTGCCCCCCATACCTATGGTTAAAATAATATCTTTTCATTTTGTGCACACGTGACTGTAAGAAATATATAAATATTTCATCTTTCTACACTTAATTCATTTTAAAAAATCTGTTATATATTTAATGAAAGTCGAATTTGAGACATCTCACTGTCTACTAGGGTAAGTCACTGTAAGGACTATATGTGGGGGTCCAAACGTGCAGCGTAATATTGACACTCCACAAGGTGTCATATGCAACTGTTTTGAATTATTTTTTATTAATATAAAATCCGAAAATAACGCCAACACCGTGTAGTGACAGTGGGATAACTTGAATGAAAGTCAAGTTTAAGAAATCTCACTGTCACTTTAAGGTATCGATATAGGTCTCCATGGCTTCATAGCGTCTTTTCATACATAAAATAAATTTAAATAAATAAATATGTTAGACATTCACACCAATTATTCAGTTCCAAACTAGGCAGAGCCTGTGGTATGGTTACTAGATAACGGATAGACATACTTAAATAAATATATAAACATCCAAGACTTGGGTACAAACATTAATATTCATCATACGAACATTTGCCCCTAGCGGGATTCGAACCCGCAACCTCCGGCGTGGCAGTCCGAGAGCTACCCGTTCCGCCACGGAGGTCGACATACATAAAATAACAAGGCGTAATGAAAACTGACATTATTATTAGAACTTCTAGGGTGCATGTAGACATCGGGACTGCATTCGGACTGAAATCCAGCTGCAAAGTTGCAGTTTGGATGCACTCCAAATGTTGGCATAACTGCATCGGAACTGATCACTGACTGCACGCTGCAGTGCACAGCGCATTTCTTTGTTAACAATTTGAAACTTACAGTCCACTAGAGCTGTGAGGACCATTGTAGGGTAAACATACAACATTTATAAATGTGTCCCTGAAATAAGTTTATATATTTCATTACTTGCACTCTGCACTGTGGCATAGTCATTTTATGTCAAATGTATAATCTACATAATATTTACGGACTATTAAATTACCAATTATCATTTAACATAACGTCGCTTTATCAAAATTCCGTCACATTTTATCAGGTCACCTGTCTCCGACCCTTGTTTTCGAAGTCCGTTACGAACCGACACAATTAGCATACTTTTACTTGCAACAAAAAGATGATTATTTCCCCTGCCCAATACTTGGCTTAATATTCAATACGTTTACACCAAATAATAATTACAAGCAGTTCGTCTGCCGAATGCATTAAGGGCCGTTTTCTCCGTATACATTATAATATTAATGTTCGAGGGCGCACGCGCAGGTGTATTCTCCAACGTTATTAAGTTACAGACACTCAATACTTGCACTCTGTTTATTATGATTAGCCGCTAACGTAAATAACGCATTATAAGGCGTATATCTTACGTTATATTTCGGATGTCGACGAAATCTTATGTTGAAGCAGTGACGGATTTAGTGAATCTGGCGCCCCGGATTTAGGCAATGTCGCTTGAGGGTGCTACTTCGTTAAGTAGAAGGTTCGTTAGATTGGTTTCCTTGTAATGCTGATAGTTGACAATCATTCTTCAAAGAAACCACATTCTGTAGGTTTTAACATACCTCAGGACGCTGTCTTCAAAGTTAAGATAATTATGAAGTCGTTCAACATACAACATAAAATGGAAGTGGTGACTCAATCAAGAAACGTTAAGAAAGTGTTGAACTTTAAAACCGTAAGAACTACAAAGCCGTATCGTATGTTAATTTAATTACAACGTTCAGATAAGTTAATGTTAAGCTACACGCAGATTCAAAATACTAACAAAGATATTACCCGAGGTGACGGTCTCTATTTTAATCGTTTTTGGATATATTGTAGTGCATTAAAAAATTTGAGATACTTACTTTATTGTAGCTGCCCATATTCATATTTGGGGAGGATGGTGAGCCAATCATATACCAGCCGTTGACAAAACTTTCAGAACAAATTAGTGGGTTTAGGCACTTTCTAAGAGTTTGGAAGTTGATTATCCATACTAAATATGGATAAGTATAGGCAGCTATAAAAAGACCGTGTCACTTATTTTTAATGCTCTACAAATTAAAAAAAATTAAATTGGAGACTTATACCTTCAGTGCTTTTCTTGTAAGTCAGATCTAATATTTAATGTATTAGAATTGATTGTTATTGAAGCTGTTCAGCTATCTGACGCTAGTTTAGTTGGGCGTCATAGATGCTTTGCGCCTCCTAAATTCGGCACTGGATCCATGTATATCTTTCATTTATTAAACAATTTATTTTATTTGTAAATCACAGCTTCCACATTGGGATGCCTGTTTAATCGTCCCCGTTTAATTCAAACCATCTCTGATCTGTTATCTAATAGGAGTAGTTCCAAGAACCGAATACGTTGATTCCAACCAGTGATGGAACTGGTCTGTTATACTACACTGTTAATGATCGAGTTGACAGTATTACATATTTTATGATTATTTCCATAAAATAACGGAAAATAAAATTGAGGCAGGATATGAAAATGGATTTCTTTAGTAAATAGAAATTAACGTGAATTCTATTATAACTTACCTAAATGCTTAAAGGACCTTCTATTTTTAATACATCCGTAGGTAACCTTTGTTAAAAAATCTATTGAAGGGTTATGTATTTCTTTTGTCTAAATTTCTAAAGTCAAATATTAGTTGGGTAGCTCAGAAACATAAATTATGCATGTGTGAAAGAAATTAATTAGTGCATAAACTATTTTTATGACTATTTAATTTTATGATCTTTATATTTTAGACTAGTTGCTTTTAATTGATTTTGAATGTATTTGATTGTATCTCTTTATCTGCTAGATAAAATCTACTACTCATTTCAATCTAGCAGTAAATTCATAGGAATTGAATATTTCCGACGTGTCTATACCGCCGACTACACTCCTCCTGACGAGTTTCTTCAAAGATGCTCTACGAAAAATACTGAGTACTTAAATCCTTTATTTACAAAAACTAGGATCACAATAAAGAAACGTTCACACTTGATTGGAGCGGTGCGGGTAATCCCGGGTCTCACCTCGCACCGTCCGCGCTCATCTGCGCGGCACTAACTCTGCGAATGATGACCGGATCACGCACCCGATCCCGTCCACTTCACTGGAGTAAATTGCTTTTATAGGACCAACTATTCATAACACTTACATTTTCTTTTCTCTATAACTAATGTTGAAATAAATAAATACGATGAAGAATTATAAAAAGACAAATTATATACCTATATCTAATACTGATAGTAGGTGAAGACTTCAGTCAGAGCTCGTTTCACCTTGAAGCGGATTAGAAAGGATGTTATCCTTTATGGCATAATAAATAATGATGATGATGAAATGTATAAGTGAACAAGCTTGATACGTAAGAGAATATGATTTTTTCTAACAGCTCTCTATTCATACATCATCGAAGTATATTCTTTAGGGACGCTTTATGTTAGTGTAAAGGACAGCCACTATAAAATTCAAAAGCAAATCAAATGTCTCGTGACATTCGTCTGGCGCGGGGTCAGCGCGAGATAAGCGCAAGCTAAGTCCGAGATTGATTCCCGGATCAGACGGATAGTCGCAGCCACTCAAGTGTGGACGATCCTTTACTCACGACTCGCTGCTCTCTATGACTGGGTGTCCTTTAAGAGACTTGCGTTTGTCTTGGACATTTTTAAATCAAGGTTCCGATATTGTTTGGTGTATTTTAAAGGTGATACCGATTAATGTTTCTTTGTCTGCCTATTGCTTTCTGTTTGTTTAACTGTGGGTTACAGGTTTAAACAAAAAATTTAGCTTTACCGAGCGTCGTGTTAGCTCAGTCGAGAGTAAGTTTCGATCGTCGATTCTAATTTGGTTAAGCCTTATAAGAATTTTGAAGATAAAGAAAGTTTTCTCTGTCGCTGGTAGGCTGGTAGAAATGTCTTAAAGAGATAAGCATTACCATATGGCACATGTTATATCTTTTTCCTTTCTTTTTTATAAATTGTCAAAACACTGACTCGACTCGATTTTAAGTAAGTATACCTGCAAATTATGTAGTGGTCAGAGTGATATGGCTAAAGCAGTGGTGACATACCTACTTTATTTTACCACAACACAGTATCTCCAATCAAGTAGCCAGGTTGGTTTAATCACTCACGAATGGCATGGTTTATCCAAATCTGCTATGTAGACCGAACTCCAGATTGAAAAAAAATTTCATGTCCTAAATGAAAAAAAATTTTTTTTTTTGCAAATTATATTTTTCCTTAATCGAAACCTTTCTTTGAATATATTTCCCTATCTGTTATAGTTTAGGATTTCCTCATACTGGCGGTAAAAATACTTTACATGTCATATTAGATTCCTGGACACTAGATAGAACAGGGACTCTTATTAATTTTTGGACCATAATATTAATAACATCTGGCGACATCGACGATATCGAAGTTTACTACTAGAATTTATATCAGCAGTTAGAATGTGATCTTTATGTTTTGCAACCAAATAAAGCATTGGCACTTGCGAGCTGCTCTGTGGGGGTCACTTTGAAAAACTCTTGAGTACATACATGCCTGCGTATGTCCGCAGTCTTTTTATGAGTATTCCAAAACACCAGCACTTACAAGTCGTAATTTAGCGAGGTGTGAAGTGTCGTCACATCGGGGGGTAAGGCGCGCATACTCGCCGCTAGGTGTTACCCGCCCTCAGCTGTTGTAACTCTCGAATATTCCGCAGTGTTGCCGCGCGCAATAAATCGCCCAGACTGATGCCGCGCTTTTTGCGGCGCGACATTTTTTCCCGCGCTAGTGTCGCATATATCACCGCTTTACAGAGGTGACTTATGCCCCTATGTCTTAAAAGTCCTTGCTTGAAATACCGCATCGTTTTTGCGAATACCCGACTTGTTTACTTATTCTTTGTTTGCTGATCTGGGTATCACCGTAATCCGCAAGATTTCGTTTAACGAACTTCCTATTGACAGGGCAGAAAATGTTCCTTGCAACATGTCAGAAAAACGTCACAGTCAAATCTCCACTCAAGTGAAAGCCCTTACAACCTAAGCAAAATCTCTCATGAACTTGAAAAGATCAAACCCAAACCTTAATTGTGTATCAACAATGCACCCTCAAAATCCCGTCGCAGTAAACCGCAAATAAAACCAACTTATTAACTGAGGTCTATCCTACAGGGCCGTTTTATAGGCACTTTTATCCGATGTCCATTCTTCTGAAATGCGATTAAAATTGAATAGGTCCATATGTCGCCGGCAGCGAGCGCGTTGCGTCACACAATCATACGGCCGGCTGCATTTTCAATTTGCCGCGAGATAAGCGCGACTTTTGGACGACTTTTTTTGCGGAATGGTGGAATTGATCCGGTGACTTATGGCGGACGATGTAAGACGTAGTAATTGGATGGTCAATTGATTTGCTTTCCAAATTAAAAGGGACTCGAGCGTTTTCAAACGAGAAGTGCGAAGGAACTTTTGTCTTGTTATTCTTGTATCGCATTTTGAGACGTGTTCTACAGTATGTTTATCATGAATTCTTGAATACAGGGAACTAACTCCACGTATCACATATTCTTTTTGTTATTATGAATAAAATTCTGATAGGAATCTCTATAGGTATTTAGTTATATACTTATCAGTTATAATAATTTTGATAGTTCCTGTCGATATGATATGACAACTTTTGGAAATTTGCAAAGCGGCACTAAATAAACTAAGCAGTTAAATAAAAAAAAAATGCTAATTACTAAATGTCCCCACCCCATTCTTTATTTACATATTCTGTCAACACTCGCTTTAAACTGTGGCATGCAGCAATTCAACGGTGGCACTTGAAGGGCTGAATGCCCCTAGCATCAGCCTGTTGATATCTACTGCTGACCATGGGTCCATATACCACTCCATTTAGTTATTTTTATTAACAACACTTGTTTGTGTTGTCTTATTCCTAATCTTTGGTAGGTACCTACCATAGACATTCCATACTTTCATTCAGTGGTTCAAGGTCACTTTAATAAAGATTTTGCACGTCGTTTTTTGCAATAAAACCATAGTTAATATCAATATTGATAATTTATTCACAATTTTATTTAAAATACACAACTTCACAATGTTTTGTTCATAAACTAAAACTTTAGGTACTGGATATTGTTATAGGCTGTTCTGTAGTGATCACTAATTACATTATTTCTGATAGTCTTAATATCATTCTTTTATCTTCTACAGGTTTAATTTACAATTTCATATTATGTACATATTTTGGATATTGAGAGTGATGTTTGTGAATAAAACTACCGCTTACCAAATTTCTTTAAACGTTTGCGTCAACATTTTGCTTCGTAGCTCTATTTTAATCATGCCTCTTAGCAATTGTATTAAAATTTTATAGGTATTTTTATAGTAGAGTAGTAGTACTTAATAAACTACGATGGAGAACTCAATGAACTTATGTACCATCGCCACGAAAATTGGTTGATCCTTTAATCGACTACATTGGTTGCAGAGCTCGATCATTACAACATTGCAGACTTGTGTCTGAGAGACTGCATTTAATTAACGTCTTAAAATTTGTAGGACTTGGCGACAGTATATCTAGCTAGACACGACAGATATAATATTATAGAGTATTTATCCACAAACACCATTCTCTCTTAATTTATGGCCACTCAATATCTTAATTTTACAATAGTTATACAAAATCGTTTATGTATTTTACATTATTTCTCTGATGAATTATTCAATTTTAGCTCGAGCGCGACCAATCCGGTGACCAGTTTTAAAAACAATTTTGAGTGATATCCACAATTCAGTTCGGCGTTAGAGTCACTATTAAAACGGCTATTATTTACAAATCGCATGATTTAATTCCTATTACATAAATTACTATTGCATTTCATTCAATAATAACTACACAAATAAAATGTACACAAAAAAGAAAACTTCTCTGGAATAATCCTCTGAACACATCACAATTCCTACGACGAACCAAATTTTTAATAAAAAAAAAATTAAATACAAAAAGGTAAAACAATTTACAGGAACGGAATATAACTTATAAAGATATGTACAAAATACACAAATTGTTTGTTTGTTTGAACTATACTTACATGTTTAAATCATCTAAGTCGACTTCGTACCGACTCTTAACTAATAATATAATACTGTACAATTTCTCTAGTTACTTGTAAAACACTCTTATTAATACTTGTAGGAAACTGATCTCGGAATATAAAAGTCTTTCACTGGGAAACTAACTGGGACTTTGACTTTGGAACAGATATGTTCAATCAATTCATTTATGTGTATTTGTTTGTATAATATAAACTTACAAACATCAATTCTGTTCAACCAGTCTTATAATTTATGTGATGTGTCAAAGTATATCGACCAAGTTTAATGTTATAATTGTCAAGTATGAAATCACAGCATTACTTAGTGTCGCCTCTGATTTCTTTTAAAGGTCAATTGTATCCGTCCTGTAGGACGGTTGTGTACTTCCACGAACGATAAGTCCATTTAGGAGGCTCTCAGTTTCGTAGACTTATCACGTGTACTCGCTCCTCCAGCCAGTCTGTAAAGAAAAAATATATTTATCGTATGGCGTTTTTTTAAGTCGACGTTAGAAGTAATATATATAACGGGTATGGGTTCGCAATATTGACTCAGCATTTTACACACTGATCATTGATCAGGTATAAAAAGTTTAAAATATAATGTCACTCAAAATTAACTACACAAACTTTGAGGTATTATAACAGGCTCTAATTATTACACAAAATGAAAGTTTTACTATGTCAGATATCGTTATTTTCTTCATGCTTGCAGTAATTAAACTAATCATCATCATCAGATTATGTTTGTCTCCACTGCAGGAGCACAACCCTCTCTCATCTGCCGGAGACAGACAGACTAACACAAGTTACCAATGTTAGAATTTTTAATTCATTTTTTTACACATTAAATAATATTATTATTAATTTATTAGTTATTATATCATTCGGAGATGTCTTCTGCACAACGCACACGAATTGAATTTATTTTTGACGAACCACAATCCGTTTTAACTGATACATTTTGAATAAATAAAAAAAAAAAAGAAATTTCATGACCGGATTTCAAATTCTGATCTATCAATATAGAATACTTCTCCACAGCTCCGCCGACTCTCTCACAAAAACAAATGACAATCAATATAACTTAGGAGCGAGATCTGATGCTGGTAAATGCGCCTATGTTATGATGAGACAATGTGGATATCTACGTTGAAATCTTATTTAATTCTGACGTTTGCAGATCTTGATTAAGTGAAGAATCATTTTCTCATAACTTTCTACTTGTATTTATAAGCTTTGTAGTGTAATATATGTTGAATGAAATCAAATTACTTTTGGCACAGGCGAAGACATTGACTTACACACAAAAGGTGCGAGTATTTTTATGAAATTTATTATATTGATTAGCCACTTTCTTTGGTAGCTGTACCTAAGAAAAAAAGTTATTTTTGTGTAAAAAATATTGTTTCCTATTTACTTCTTGATGGGAATTGAGTAAGAATTGAAATTAATTAAAAGTCCTTACCATAGAATTGAGCTGCGCAAGATGGTGATGATGGTAAGGGTTGTGCGAAGCAGGTGGTGGGGCGAAGCCCTGGTGTGGGGCTCCGTACCAGTGCGACATATGGGCCGCTGCCGGATGCACCAACCCTACTTGGTGCTGACCTGCAGAAAAAGAGCGAATCATTATTTATATTTATATCATATTTATTTACGATCCGTGAGGGCTAGAAGGACAGGTACGGCTGCCAAACTTATTGCACTGTTATCATCACCTGAGAGCCTGGTCTGACCCCACTGATCCTGCGGACATGGTGCAACATTGGCCTCGTGATTACCTGATTATATTAGTTGTGTGGGTTTCCTCACTATGTTTTTTTTTACCGTTTCAGATCAGTAAATTTATTTTATCGAACTTATAATTGCCCTTTGGTAATAAAGTTCTAAACCTTTAGATCTCCACCGACTACCTGAGGAGGGTGGCTGGAGGCAGCTGTATTCGGAGGGCGGAGGACCAGGTGGAGTGGCGCTCATTGGGGAAGGCCTATGTCTAACTCTGGACGTCTCAGGGCTGATAACGTTGTATCTAACATCCCGTGAATTAATAAAACTAACTGGTCCAAAAGCACTAAAGTTACTTGGTTTTGAAACAACAACTGGTTAAACCACTACATCTCTTTGTATCACTCTGCCCTGATAGGTCGGAGAAGAAGGTCGCTAAGTATTTTGGTAAGGTTTATAAAAAAAAAAGGTAATAATGTCCATGGAATTACCAGAAAACTAGTTCGGCAGCTTTTTCCAATTTCTCATAGCATTCAAAATAGTATATTAAAATATAGCAGGTACATATATGTGGCTCATTAGATCTCTTGATAAATAGGCTAGGTATTTACCGAAGTCCATAGCCGACGGGAAGGCGCCTCCCCCGAAGCCTTTGGTAGCGTCCCCTAGCGGCTTGATCATGTCTCCCATGACCCCTCCGAGAGCCAGCGCACACGCCCCTCCACCCCCCATGCCCATCCCCCCTTTCTTCTTCTTACTTTTACTGCTTAGCTTCCGATTCCTCGTCTGGATGCCTTCCTTCTTCATTGTTAGGGGTCGGTTTACCTGTTGACAATGAGAAATGAATGTCGGTAAGTCAAGGAAAATTCTTATCATTACAAGGATTTATATTAAGGAACTTCAGAAACAGACATAGTGTTATTATGACTCATCATTCATATATAAGTGCATCGAAAAAATATTTGAAAATCAATCAAAGTGTATTTGTCTCGTTCACACATCATCCTTGCATGCTTCGTTAACGCAGTAGGAATAGAGGGAACTGACACCGCTTTTAAGTACTTTTCTGGGCAGTGACTTATGACTTATTTTCAATTAAGTTTACCTTTATCATCCGCCTGTATATTGATCATTTACTTCTAGGTACAATGTTTTTTGGAAGATCTAGAGCTCTCATCTGATATTAGTTTTTCTCTATTATCTAATTAATTCTTCAGACCGTGTGGAAGGTCCTTGTTGCAGATTCGATAAATCTCGATATATAATAATAATAAAATCATTTATTCATCTCTCCAAAAACTATATATACAATAACTCCGCCAAACTATCATTGTCTCAAACTATCTCTTCTACACTGAGGACATCAACATCTGGCGTCATGAAAGTTATAGTTTGTAACGAGCGAAACCACGGGATTAAACTAGTAATATAATATAAATGTAATTATCAGCCTATTCACGTTCACTGTTGGGCATAAGGGCCCTCCAATGCGCGCAAAAACAATCCAACTCATATCTCCCGATCCAGGCGCTTCCGTCCATCTTTTTAAGTCGTGAGTCCATCTGACAGTAGAGTAGACTTTTCGTTTTCGAGTTATCTGGTGAATAGACAGACAGACTAACAAAAAATACTTGGCTATAAGGGTATCTGTTTTGACGGAACCCTACAAAGAGATTCATCATTATTGTCTCGTTATCTTCATTGTCCATATGTAGGCAGATAATGCTCAAAACCCGCATGTTGATTTACAACACTTTTTGCTAACAAACCCATTCTCACTTTATTGCTCCGACAAGACTTTTAGTAATGAAAAAAACGTTAGCGGCACCAATTTAGAATGCTAAGTAAGCAGCACAAAGGCAGGCCGAAACCATAAAGTGTAACCACAATAGTAGTATGCGAATATTTAGCCGTATGTTTGATGCCGACATGTGAAGTGTACCCACGGTGCATCCTAATTAATGCAGTGATGCACTTTGTGACTCTGTGGGAAAACGTGACGTACTCTGTTTGAGGTTAAGGTCCTCGCTCGTCATTTGTTTTATTGGATATAAAGAGGTTTTTAGTGATCATTACCTCAAATGTGTTGCATATGAAAGGCAGACTGTATCGCGACCTTAATTAAATTGAGAGTAAAACTTGAAGGTGTCGTTCTTGGGTGTAATTAAAGTGTGTCAAATGCCAATGTAAAAGGTCGGGCTTGTCATTGAAATAGTTGAACTTAAATACGAAGGGACATTGCCGCTAATTCAAAGTGTATTAATGAATGTTGTGAGGAGTAACCATAATTAATAGATATTTTTATAACTAGGTGTGCAAAGGGACAGGCCTCCTAATGGTAACAGACCTGCAACACCAAAATAATTGCCGATGAATGACTCTTTTTACGCTCCTCTTGAATAACCTCATCATGGTGTAAGGTCGAGTCACTTGGATCAAGTGACTCGATAGTCCAAGATATACCAACCAAGATACAGACAGATAAGTCCAAGATACAGACCATCCAAGTTATACCAACCATCCAAGAAAAAACCGACTTAACATTGTATGTTGTAGTTTGCACTGGTTTTCATATTATGATGTGATCAATCGCGGTCAATCTACCGAAGTCTGCGATTTAGTTTGAATTGCTTTGGTATTGTAGGTGCCACATCTTGCATTAATTTCTTTGCCAAATTCTCGGGTCAGTCGGTCACTTTCTGTAGTACACCATCGTTTCCACGAAGCGTGCGTCACGGCCGACGGACGGACGGACGGACAGACAATGTGTTATTCATCGCCTTCCCGGGAACTTAGCGCGGCGCGGCGGCGGCGGCGGCATGTGAGCCCTAAACGCACGATTGCGCTGCGCCCGCGCAGCGGCAGCCCATGCGCATGACCTCCTCTTATTTGTGTTGCTTTTGATGCAATTGGTGTTCCGTAAATAAAATGGTGTTGTAATGAATGAACGACCAAATTAAATCAGTCTTTAATTTATCTCATAATAAAAAATGCTTATAATATTTATGTGAATTTATGTCTGAACTATTTTATAAGGGTGTGGGTTGACTGTTATAAAGGTAAGTTGTGTGTTTTGATTCAATGCTACTCATCAGTTCGAGTAGCAACTGTTTATTTCACTGAGGTTGACTACGAACATCATCAATGGCAAACGCGAAGATAGAGTCTGAATTAAAACGCTAAATGTGGAAGATCAAGTGTCATATTAACAACTAGTGTATAACTAACACTATGACAATCATCAGCAGCCCAGCCGTACAAAGTGCAAGATCTATTATCCCACAATGGTGTTAAAGTACAAATGGACAGTGCGTGCTAATTCCCGATGCCCCTAATGCGCTACCGCGAATCGCCCACACATCGGGCAGCGCGGGCGCAAACCGCGCCGTCGCTGCATCCAATTGAACCAATATAAAATGCATTAACATCACTGCAACTGGCGGCAGATTTAGTTAGTGCCAGGAAATTGGGTCACTGCGAAGCCTTTGTCGTTATTTATAGTTTACGACAAGTCTAGACATACCTACATATAAACCTAAAATTATATGGAGACCCTAAGCCAAGTAAATGTAAGCTGGGTATGGTTATGAAGGCATGGATGGAAATCAAGACTGAATGAGAACTTAATTACCTTCAGGCATAGAATCACAAAGTGGAGGAACTATGTCCACAAAATGTACTACCTAGTGGTCGAATCCGGTCATTGACGATTTGACATGTGAAAGGGTTAACGAAAGGAGATAGGTTAATTCACAATAATACCTGGTACAATGGTGTTCAAAATAAATAGTTTCAACTAAACATTTACTGTCCTAAAAAATCATCAATCAACTTTTATTAAAAGTTACAACTCGAACACTATAATAACAATAAAATCATTTAGTCACCTATGGCTTATATACCTTGAATATATATTTATACGTATTATTCTGACAACATTTAATCCTTAAAGAGAACTAGTTCAGGGGTTTCTATACATACCTCGTCCTTCGTTTACCGACATATACCCAAGTACAGTTATTTTAAACAGGTATTTGCTTTCCAATTAACGATAAGCCTACAATAGAAAAGCATACACCCTTACATAGCTGGTATATAATGCTGGGCACTCACGGAAGGAGACACTAGCTATATAGCTGGATTTACACACCACAGTTACATGACATATCCGCCATGTTAGTGCAGAAATTGCTTAATAACCGGCCATTATGGCAGGTTAATTACATCACTGTGTTCCCACTCTGGCTACGTTCAGTACATATTTAGGTAGTCTATGTAATTATACCTACATATTTACATGTATAGGTGGTAGGGTGAATTAATGATGATAATAGAGCTTTGGTGTCAAAAGCTCTACCTAAGAATATTTACTGGATTTATGAATGAAAATATCTTTTAATAACGAGGTGAACTTTGATTTACCTATGAAATTAATTGTGATCTATTTGCCATAATTCATTTTTGTAGAATCAGAGATTCGCAGTTTATCATTTTAGATTTATAATAGATACTTATATTATCTTATCATGTACATGATTATTTAACAGAAATAAGTTTCATCCATCACAAAATATCATTCATCATAAACGGATCGGCACTCGCAGGGTGAGACGCCCCGCCGCCAGGTGGACCGACGACCTGAAGAAGGTGGCCGGTAGCGGCTGCGGAGGGCAGAAAACCGGGTGTGGTGGCGTTCATTGGGGAAGGCCTATGTCCAGCAGTGGACTTCTAGGGGCTGATATGATGATGATGATGATCATAAAATATTATTATTAAATCATACCTAAGCAGTTATTAACTAGCTAGACATTTCTATGTAACGATCTACGCTATGATACCTTACGACAAAAGAAATTGAACGCCGAAATAAATCAAAGTCAAACATTTATTTTAAAATTCCACAGCAAAACGAAACATTTCTAATCACAAAATGTTTGCGTACAAAACAGCCTTCCAACTTTGTACATTGAAAGTTAGGCCTGTTCCACGAACAATCATAATTACAGCAGAAATACAGCAGTCATAGAGCCATGAATCCACTTCCCTCGACTCTACTAACGATATACGCACTTTGCATGCAACATTCCGCTGTGTTGTTCCTGAACTGAACTGTTTACGGACATGGACGAAAGATAGCTTTCGGACTCATTTTAAAGAAATAACTCCAACGACAAACATATTGATGGGTCAGGTCAGTTCAATACGGGAATATTTAATCAATAATTGACTTTTTTTGCCGTGTGGTTTCCGGTAGAGTAGAATAGGACCGGTCCAATTGGACCTCGGCTGTTAGCTGCTCTCCTATTGGAGTTTTACGTAAATTTATGATAACTGAGTTAACTTATTTGTGAATTGTTCCATATTTCGTGTTTCTAAAACACGCTATAGAGATATTTGTACATTAATCTGAACCTTTTCTGCTTGGATAGAGTCGCCAATACTGTTATGTTATTCATAGATGTTATTTGTGTTTTGATGACGATGGTGTCTCTACCGTCACAGATTCTTTTTACAATTGATCACTTACGACTTTAAACCTTTACGTTTTAAGGGTTTAAAATTTCACATCTGATAGGACTTGTTCTCATCTACCCCCAGTTTCGTTTGTGACGTTGGTTTATGGATACTCTGGTATAATATTTCACCCAGTTACTATCCTTGCCGTGTGGTTTCCGGTAGAGTAGAATAGGACCACTCCAACTCTTCCGTGGATGTCGTACAAGGCGACTAAGGGAATACATTACAAAACATCAATCAGGCCTCCCCAACCCGTCTGACCAGCGCGGGGAGTGTAGGCCAAAGAGAGAGGGTTGTGCTCCTGCAGTGGAGACAAAAATAATCTGATGATGATGATGATGATGAATTGACTTTTAAGGGCTATTGTCGTACGAACTGGTAAAGGCAGGCTACGTCGAAATGATGGCATTACTTACCCGAAGCATCGTTTTTTTTATTCCCCTATTGAACTGACCTATCTATTTGTATTCGAAGCAGACCATATTCATTCATTAGTTAATCTAACACGAGTAGGTGGTTCTCGGCATAGAATATGACCACCCATAATCTCCCGAGAGTGTCGTCAAGGCGACTAAAGGGATTGCACCAGGAACGGGCAGCAGCGTTCTCTTGTGTATAACTAAGATAATTACTGGGATCAGCAATCTGCCTGCCAAGTGTGGCGATTATAACAACTCCCCCAAGGGCAACTCACCAAAAGTGGCATTCTAGGTCTATGTTCAGCAGTGGACGTATTTCGGCTGATGATAAGCGTAGGTGAGGTCAATCGCCAGACGAACGTAAACGAATGAGTTTTGTAGTTAGGGAACGTACCAATATATATATTTTATTAAAGACCGAGACTGTAAGTTTAGTCACTTGTTGGATTAAAAGAAAGCTTTCTCCAATAAGACAATACAGTCTCATGGTGTACGTGCTTGAAACAACTTGGTCTCGCGTTACATAAAGCAGAGCGTTATGGCCGTCGCTTGTAAAACCCGTAAGTTCAGTGAGAGATATGCATCCTTGTCTGCAGTTGTAGCTCGAGTCTTATGTCTTGGAATAAAAGTTGGATTTTTACATATTCTATATATATATATAGAATTTAGGACTTTAGTGTGATAAATAACAACAAAAAGAATAAAACTGAATGTATTTTTTGTTGGAATCAAAGATAATAAAATAAATACTTGACAGTCATAAAACTTTGTAATAGTAGGCTTTCTTCGAAACCTACTTAACTGCAGCATCGCATAACGATGCACTTATATTGAGCAGCTGAAGCGTTTTGTGTAACTTAATTATGAACTTAATTTTATTTTTGCAACCACGTTTTTATTGCTGTATTTATACGTGTCTGTGTCTGAGTAAGACAACTAAAGAAGCGAAGGAAATGTAAATTTTCCTAATATAGTAGGTAGAATTTACAGGGCCTGCGGCAGACAGAGGACTGGGGGACTATTTTGGACACCACTGACTTCAGATTACTTTTATATGACATTGGATTTTCGTCATTCCGAAATTCTTATTGTCAGAAATTATCTAGCATTATCTATTATTATTATTACTATCTTAGTTTTTTTTTAAATTCAAAACTGTTTATAAAATAACCTTTGTAGAAACGCAGACTCAATTTTGGAACTCTCAGAAGGTCATCTTCCAAAAAGTGTGCATTGAATATTGAAACTTTTTTCCAATGCACAGTTGTAATAGAGTATGAAGGAAACTTTCTGGGCACTTAGGGCCAATATAATCACAAACTCACAAGCTGTTCAGTTTCAGAGTGTCAACTTATACCTCTCGAAGCATTGCATACTTACAGTTAACGTTTCTGGAATTCAGAGATCAGTAACCATTAGATAAGCGCACTGCCTCTTTGTCCTATATTTCCTTGAAAAAGCATACGAGTGACGTCGTCTTAATGCCCAACATTAACCGGGCCACAAATGTCTATCTCCGGCCCTGAGATTTGATGTGTTGTGCGTGCGAGTAATTGCGTTACGTTTCTAGATCGGCGAGTGCGCAAGTTATAGCACTATCTATCTGAGCCCATCTGCCCACGATCCGAACGCGCTATAAACCCGCTCAAATGGGAAAATAACAGGCTCGCGACTCGCTCCACAATGCCATGGAAAATGATGCACAGCCCACGGCCCCGCAATTTTTCCAACTAGAAAGCTTTATAGCCCACGTTAATTGCAGGAAAATTGTGAACGCACCTTTTATTGCACATTAAATTTCAAATGGCATGTGAATCTATTGTCATGCTTAAAAATTCTATATTGTTATAGAATTCTAGACAAAAAAAATACAATTAACGCAGTACTCTAGATTAGTCCGGTAGCAACGGTTCCACATTAACAATTGTTTTCTGAATGCACTAAGAAATGAGAGAAATGCATCGTTATGCAGTTAACTGTAAATCAATAGATAAGGATCTGATAAATTAGACAAGCCTCAAGTATACGACAAGCCTTTAGAATTAGCAACCAATTATCCGGAAAAATACGATACGTCCATTATCGCGCAAAAAATGCAGTAAATGACTCTATTGAATGAAACCGATCGCGCTATTAGGTGTGTGAGTTTTGTTTTTGTTCGACGGCTAGGTACTAGTAAAGTAATACCCTGTCAATATTTGCCTAAATAACGATTGTAATTTACACGGCACGCCAGTTTTTGTGCCACTCCCGTAATTGCAGACTTTTATCGATATTAAAGCGACTTTTTCACTGTAAATAGTGAAATGTAAGTTTATTTTTTGTGTTTAAAGCGTAATGAAGCTCATAATAGTTTATTATACGGGCAAAGTGTATTAGATTGTATAATAACTATCTCATTTATTTTTCTTACCTTTGCATAAATGAAAGATGTTTAAAATACCTCCAGATATTTAATAGAAACGACTTACTCATAAATTGCAATTTATAATAACTTTATAAAGTTTATTGCCATAAAACTATAAAGACATAAGCCAAACATAACTAAACATTAAGAAATAGAAATAAAGTTTTATATTGCAACTAAGTGGACTACTTTGCATAAGAAAGTGCAGTTTAATTAGAACTAAATAAATAAAGTAGAATAAGACACGTGTCTCTCATTTGCAGTTGACGAAAACAATGCAATAGCAAACAAGGTTGCCACTTTTTCATGACATAAGTATTGTCAGTTACTTTAGTTATTATTAAGTAAGGATTAAGACGTCGTGACAGATCTAGCTATTGTTTCATTCTTTTGGTTTTAACTTTCAAACTAGGAATAAATCTTGTATTTGATAACATTTCCTAACTAATCACTTCACATTTCCATACTAATTCTTCTTATAGCGCCAAACTAAGGAAGCGGTAGTAAAAAAAAATACGTGTATAATTATACCAAGTGTACTCATGTGCAATAAAGGATTTTGCCTTTGATCAAACTCAGTAGCCAATTTTTTTTTTAATTTTGTAAATAAATATAAACTTTATTATTTATTACAAAGAGTATCTAATTATGTAATCGGACCAATTCTGAAGTCACACTTTTACAACACTAAAATTATTTTTGCCGTACCTACTCCTGAAATAATTTTAGCGACGTCAAATTTAAAATATGTGCCTCAGAATAACCTTATGTAATAATATTTATTCAATCTGTGTAAGATTTTGCACTAATAAATTAATATCAACCTTACATACCAGTATTTAACTTTTTACTTTACTCTGCCTCCTTCCATTCTGTTACATTACCTTTTATTTTATTTTTCCACTGCACGTCTTATATTTCAGCTCATTATAAACGACACAAGAAATTACTAGACAGCTACTGCTCTATGTGCATTTTTTCTTGGCGTGTGAATTGTGTAAGCACTCCCGTTTGACAGTTCACAACTTGCCGGGCGAATGTATTTTACAATTATTCAAATAATATGTCGTTCACAGTAAGTATTTATCATTATACTGTGTGTATACTATCGGATGAATTTTTTACTTATCTGAAACTGATACTTAATGAAATAATGACTTAAGGCTGTTTTGAAAATAATGGCCTAGCTAGTGAAATAAAACGTATGGTAAAACTTCTGTATGTTTAGATAAAATGTAATAATCCAAACAACGTTTTAATATAGTAAAAAAAAAATTATACTGTTTTAAAATCTGTTTGGTATTTTTTTTAATTGCCCGCCACGCTACCGGTCCTAATTATTGTGGCGTTTGCTGTTTAAGAACACTTATAGCAAATAAATTATTATTTAATCATACACTGAAGATACCATACATACCTGAAGTTGAACAAAGCAGTTCTTTTACCAGATATTCCAGGAAAATAAAAAATGGATTCCATACAGTTCCACACTGTTTTACTGGATTTTTATAATCAAATATCACTATGTACCTAAATAGAGGTAGGTAAGTATATTAGTTTCCCGTTGTGCCATGTCGGTCATTGTGTTGAAAGACGCAATTAAAACGCGAAATGGCCTCGAAGACGGGATAAATGTGGCGTGTCTCGAAAATAAACAACCCCGGTCGCAATTGGGCGCATCGGGCAACACCGGCGGCGGCCACACGCGAGATAAGTACCCGGAATCGCCGACGATTCTGTGTCAAAGGGGAGAAAAGGGAAAATTTAACATGTGTGACATTGAAATTGTCAATGAAAACACAGGAGTGGTAGTCCGACCACATCCAAAGAATACAAGGAACGGAAAGCTTAAGATGGCTCGTATAGTTACTACGAATCATCCTTGAAGGATATGCTTATAAATGGAGGGTCCTAAATCACAACTGTCGCTAGTGGAATACGGGATAAAAATAAATTGCTCAACTTCGACAAATTCCTTGATTTAAACATTATAACTGAGAGAATGGATAGTCCTCTGGTGTGGATAGATACTTCTCCAGAGGACTCTCTTTGAGTTATTAAGTACTAAGTTTTAAGCGTCTATTTATTAATACAAATGGACCGCTGTTGTCTTGTAAATAAAAAAAATAAAAAAACAAACTGCTATCTGGCATCACAGGTTCAATTACAATTTTTATTAATTTATATTAAAATTGTAAGAAAATGGAAATAGCTGGTATTACCAGAATAGTGCACGTGTTGCATATAATAAAAATAAACTGAAATAAATATTAACCAACCTATCGCTCCGATGAAAACCAACCGACTATTACTAGAAAGGGTTCATCCCTAAAAAATGATCTAGTCGTCGCGACATAAGTCAAGAAATCCGTTTTTGTTGACGGGTGTAATGACAGAAGCGGTTCTTTTGGTGAATTAGTTCCGCGTAGTTAGCGCGCGCCGCAATCGTGCGTGCCGGCGGCGCCTGCGCAGCCAACATCCCTTCATCTGGGTTGCCATAAAAAGTATTACGCTGTTACTAATCATAGAAATGGTGACAGTGGTCTTTTGCCTTCTTTCTGTCAGTATATTTGTCCATTGGTTTATTTTCCTTATGTTATCAGACCAATAGCATATCGATAAGTATGAGTATTTTGGCTACTTCCGGAAATGTTAGGCCGACTTTCATTAATCACATCATCAACACGTACATCTCATCATATCTTCACTATTTCTGATGGTGAAGAATAGAAATTATCAAAGTTTGATGGATCTGAGAGCCATAGGTCCTTTACAGCTTCTGTAAACTTAAACGAGATGCTAATGCAGCTTGTATACTTACGAGTACCTAATATTTTTGATTCCATGTTTCTATTCTACTTTTACTTTCCTTCAAGAATATTAGTAAATTGTTATTTGAGGATTCATCATATTTAAGTTCTCCAATTCTCGTCATTTCTATCATTACTCAAGGTTGAGTTGTATTAGAAATGTAACGCGTGTATCGTAAATAGCTACATTTCATCTCCTCGTTCTTTGTTTTCTTCCTGTCCTGACGTCCAAGTTACACACTGCTCTACAAGTCCCACGCTCCAAGTTCCTGAGCTCCAGTACACGTGGCAAACTCAGTCACGTGTCATATTGGTTTTTACCTCCAGCAGGCCTCTAAAGTGCCACTGCTAAAATTTCAGTCAACTCGTCTGTACTCGTCTATACGGAGAAACGATTTTATTTGGTAATTTAAAAACAATTATTTGTATTAAAACATCTACAAATATCTGAATTTACAAAAGGTCTTAGTTGATTTCATATGAAAATTGCAGTTACTGGAAATATTTGAAAGTTCATAATAAATTAAGGATGTGCCCTCAGAATTATCGATAAACTGTCTTCGTTGTTTGATGTGTGTGCGTGATTAAAATAAATACTCCGGGCAGTAGTCGGACGCCAGCGCCCGCGCCGACAGCTGCTACTCCAGGGAATAATTGAAACGACGATTTATACACCCGCCAAATTTATCGACATCGACAATTTATAGCGAGAGAACGGACTTAGGGCCCAGTTAATATCGTAACATTTCATTTTTCTCGCTGTGTATGTAGGTATACATAAATTAAAATTATGCAATCTCTAATGGGAGTTTATCCAATTAAACTGAACGTCAATAAAAATTATTGCAATGTAATTATCATTTCAACAAGACAATCAGTGAAATGCAATTATCTTAACGCGACTATGACAATATCGACTTATATTATCTCCGGAACTATAATCGTTTGTTTGCAAGTTACAGCCATCATTTATGATTTATCTTAGTTATACAGTTCGAGTTGTGGGTCCATCAGACATTAATTAGTTCTCACGTATCGATAAAAGGTAAGTGTGGGTGCCGCGAGAGCGGGCTTGGAAGTCATTTTTGATAAACTGCTGATATTAATGTGTTCAATGCTCGATACAAACACATCTACCGACAATAATTGATAACTTCATTTTAAAGAGATTGCCAATATTAAGATTGACCAACATAATAAAATATATTCGAAGTGTTCATTCAGTTCAATTAATTGTGGGTAAAAGTAAAGAATTTTTTTCTTCTTCAAATACCTACCAAGAACAGTTCAAATTGGGTCGTTTATTTGTTACCCTGTATTTCATTGTTCAATAAATAATATTGAAATAAAAGAGTTGCTAAAAATAAATATTGATAGAGGTAGTATGCAGTTATCTATTGCGCTGTCGCTACTGTTTCTTACGCAGATTTGCAATTTAATGGGCTGTCATAGCAAGTTTGAAATAGCGAATGCTAACAAGAAGCCTGTTTGCTATTTTAAATTCCCAAGAAATAGCTTTAAATATTTGTAATGAAGATGGTATATGTGGCTGTGCACCACTATGTTCACATCTCAAAAACAATTATGGAAAACAATAAATTTAAATGTTTCGCGCCTGTGGCATCGAACCCGGTCCAATTAGAGTCGAGCCGCGTCTGCACTAAATCTCGCATGGCTACCATGCTACACTAATTCATATGCGGCCGCCAACGAGAGCTCGTAACTGTCGACGTCGACACAAACTTTAACAGATTCTCGATTATCGATAACTTCACGCGTTGCAACACTATTGCAATAGTTAAGTAAGCTACAGTTTGATTAAAGATTGTATTCGAATTCGAGCAGTATATTTTAACTTTGCACAATATGTTAGCTATGTTTTCGTGAACTTATTAAGAACATTTAACTTAAATTTAATGTTACTTATTTTATATATTACTGTCGTTTTACCCAATGACTTATCTTTGTGTTATGCACTTACCTTTACACATCATTTATAATATTTATTATATAATTGCAAGTACTCGTATATACGTTGTATCATCAAGACTGGTCAGTATTGGGAAATCAGAAACTATAAGAGATAGAGTAAATTGGAAATTTATATTGTAGGTTGTAAGGAACGAATGTTACTGTGGAACCTTATGTCTGCAATTAGAAGAAAATGTTGCCTTTAATTGTTATTTTTTCTCTTTTTCTTATATGTATATGTATCTTTTTCTTATCTCGAAAATCGACGTCATTTCATTTCATTTAATTGCCATAAATTGTAGGTACGTACGTACATTGTATTGCAAATTTATACTTAAAGTTTCGGTACAATTTTACCCCTTTAGAAGTGTAGCATATTATAATTATCTATGTACTTAGAAACTGCACTAAAATTTAAATTTAAATTAAAGTAATGATTAAAATTTTAAATGTCATGGTTCCTTGGAAAAAAATAATATCTTATAGTTTCTGACTTCCCCATACTGAGCGGTCTAGACGATACAACGAATGCAGAGTCTAAGAGTAAGAGTCACCCAGTCTACTATTTAGAATAATAAACGGCTGAGGTCGGCCACTATTTCTTATTTATTATAATCATTGTCTTTTTCGTCGGTCCAAACCGAAGTTGTAAAAAGCCCCGTCGGGGGCATTGCGGCGGCGCGTGCGGCGATCATCCGAGCAGCACCTGCTCACGCTCAGCCCCAGTAATTATTCCACCACTTATTATATGATTATAAGACTTTTTTGGTGCTTTCAATCAAATTACACCTTGACCGGCCACTTTGTACGAGTGAGATGTCATAAAGTTTTTTTTGTCAGTAATTTTATGTTCGACCGTTGTGTAGCAACGGTGTAAAACGGAATTTTATCAACTGTTTTGTCTCATTCTAACATTAAAAGCACTATAGTTTGCGTTTTGGTTCTAGGTCGTTCACTGTCTAGTAATTGAGACAATTTTCGAACTTTACCAATCAAAGCAAGTTCCACTGTAGGCCAGAGATCTCTCATAATGCGATCGTTACGAGGTTTCCACGCTGGTAATTGGTTAGTGGACTTTACATTTTAGTCTTAGGCATATGCAGATAGATCTCCTCATGTTATCCCCAAAAAAATATTTGTTATATATAAAAATAAACCTTACTACGTAAGTTCCGAAACACATTGGGTACGATTCGAATTTAATGTGAGGCGAGCTACCTTAGTAAACTTATTACACTACGGCTTAGTAAACTTATTGAAAGTCGCAGATAACATTTAAGTCCCAGGACATTTCAGAATACCCAACTATTTATAGTCCAGACAGATTACGGTCTTCATTAAGGTAATAGGAAAATTAGAAATAAATTAAGTTCAGGTTCAACTGTGTAAAATTATATTTACCTTACTATTTGATTTAAACATGTGATAGATAAGTCAGTTATGTAAATAAATTCAACCATAAATACCCTTATCACACTGAGATTATCAGCAGTATTATATTTCATTGGCTTCTTTGCATTATAAGCAAACTTGTCAAAACGTAAGCAGTTTAATACTTAAGAGACCTTTTGTTGGTTCAACGGAATTTAGCATTGTTGTAGCGGATTTGGCTTCTTTTGTAATTAGGACAAAGAGCGTAGCAAAATACAATAGCTTTGAATATACTCAAACAGCAAAACTGGAGGAAAAGTATAACACTGCAAATACCTTTGTGTAAAATCAAACGCAACTACACATTGCGTTAATTTCGTACTAAACTGTCACAGAGATCACCTAGATGATAACGGAACGTCTCAGATTTTAAATTTGAAGTCATGTAAACTGCCCGCGCAGTTTTGCACTGGAGCGCGTCGATGGTGTGATAGGCGGACATAAATAAATAATTAGACGAGTTGAGGAAGTGGGGGGAGGGAGAGGGGCTCGGATAGTTTTGAGATAGTATCTCTCGCAACCGCGCTTTGTGTCAAACGTCAGATGTTTATCTGGGAGATGTTTACAGATGTACCGGAGGGGTAACGGGCCAAACTCTCTCGGCGCAATCAACCGAGCGCGGTTGATAGACTGTGAGTTAATTACCTGCTTTGTCTTGACATTACTGTTAATTTGTAGCTACTAATAGTTGCAGTCACAAAAAATGAATAGGAATTTAAAATATGAAATAAGAAAACGGCAAATAAAAGCTGCGTCTAAAAAAAATGGTTACGTTTTCTAATACACATGTATTCCTACAGTTTTATTTAAATGTTTAGCCATATTCTAATATTATCTACCTATATACTACACTAACTTGCAGTTACGATTATCTTGCGATAGTACCATTTGATAATATATTATCGTGATTCTCACACGTGTCTGAGGCGAGATATTCTATTATCCTTTAAGAATTTTATTTCCTTCTTATCTACCTTCTATCCCAGTTTTATTATTTATTTATTTATTACCACGCCAGCCTATTACAATACGCTTGCAACTTGTCTTATGATTTCTCACAATCACTACCTTAGTTCTGAAAACTCATTAGTACAGACCCGGAGCAAGGTGTTATCTTATTATAATTTTTTATATTATATTGCTTATATTATATTCTATCATATGAAGTTAATTTTATATACTGATTATTATTGTATTAGGTACCTATTTATACTATACTTTTAGCAGTATTATGAAGTATTCTATGATTTTAGTATGTAAAATTACTTATTACGAATATGTATTATTTTTTGTTGGTATTTTTTTTCACATAGACATGAAGTTTGCATGAAATAAAAATAAATAAATAATACTTATAAACAACCCCTCCACATACTCTCATTATATCTCTCACACACACACTACCACAAACATCCACACTTTGAGTCACCCTAGCAAAGGCAGATCAAAATAACTTACTTAATGTTAAGGTAGTTTAAGGAATAACTTTATATAATTTAAGTTATGTACATACAGTGTATAAATGTACATATTGTGTTTGTAAATTACTGAATTTATTTTCTTTTTAAAAACTTACTTCACAATGTAACATTTCAATTTTACTGCAGTATAGTAAGGGTGGGGGAATGTAAGATTATTTCTGTTCGCTCGTAGATCACGCTAGATGTCGCCGATAGCGTGGCGCTGCGCCAGATCAGCGATCATCGCCGCTCGGTGTCGCGTCGCCTAATTACAAGATCACCAGTTCGTTGCTAACAGAACGTACTAAATCACGGGAGATTTTTATCTAGAACTTAGTCTGCGTGGAACTCACAAACTTGTTTTACTAAAGTCTTATAACATTTACAATGTATTGACCAGAATATGACCACTGTTGCCTATGATTCAATTTTTTTTATAGTTTCAGGAGATTCAACTTATAATCACAATTATTTAATACAGAGTTTAGGCCTTAATTATGTATTTCGTACTCGTATTTAACGAATAATCTTTATTGTATTAATGCAAATAAATAAAATGTCTTTATATTTACGTTATACACTAAATCCTTTTTTATGAAACCCTAAAGTTAAAACCTTCTTGCATCTAGCAATACCACATTTATTTCAGGACCGATGGCCATTGGGACACACGAGTTCTTTAGTCGAGATCGTGTATCGAAGAAGGAGGACCGACGAAGAGGCCGGAAGACCAGGTGTGATTGAGAGCATTCAAAGCACAGGGAACGCCTATGTGGAAGTCAAAAATCTGATGATCTTTATCAGTTATTGAATTAAAAAAGCTAACATACACCAAGGATGGACAGCAGTGTTCTCCTGTGTATATTACTATCGTTACTGCGATCACCAATCCGCCTGCCAAGCATGGTTATTATGGCAAATCCTCCAATGGACGGCCCATCAAAAGTGGCATTCTATTGGGGAGGCTTATGTTCACGTATTTCAGTTGATGATAAAGCTAATATAAAGACAGTTGCGTTTAAGAAATGTGAGTGATACAACCAACATTTGATATCGATTCGTAAATCGCGGTTGCTCACGACATCGACAAAAGCTTGTGACAATGCCCATTGCGCAAATCTCGCTCGCTACCCGACCGGCCTAAGCGCAGTAATTGTTTTGTAGAAGGACACTCGCTTATCGCCCCGAACGATCTCTCGACTGACGTGCAGCTGCTATTTTAGTTTTTTTTTATTAGACCCTCCATAAAAATTAAATATCAAAATGAAATAGATTCGCTACGACAGCTACCTTGCAGCTATTGTTTCAAGCGCTAGCTAACTGGACACATTTGACATAATTATTTGTCGTGCATGATAACATTCATATAATTATTTTTTAAATTCTATAGAGTGGCGTTTCAAAATAACATTTCTAGAAATTCTTAGGGCAAAAGTCAAGTAAAAATCGACAACAGAATAAATTTCACTATAATACTTTTACGTGCTAATAAATAAAGGTTTTAATTACGATTTCGGTTACTTAGCTTGGGGTAAATTTCAAAGCAGTTTTCACAAAATTTATTCCGAAGTCAGTAAATCAGCTGGGAATCGCTCACTAAACAGAATGGGAGCTTAAGACTCATGAATAAAAACATGATATTTAGCGCCACACTCGCCACGTCTTCGGCTCTACCGAAACTATTCTGGCTTGTGCGCGATACAAGATAAGGAGCTTTAAGTATCGGGATCAAGAATCAAAATTGCTTAATAAACTTTACTGGATATATCACTATTCGGGTATGTAGGGCATCTAGCTCTACGCAAACGCATTTCCGGCCGAACGCTGCCGGGAAAAAGCCATTTAAAACAAAAAAGAAAAAAATAGTAACGTGCTGCTCGCCGCGCTCGGACACTTCCGGTGGGCGCCATTTTTTCTGTATTGCCAACAGATAAAATCTTTCCGGCCTACTGCGCGAACGCCCGCTTTTATTTCTCTTATTTTATTTTACGTGATCACTTTTTAGCAAAATTAGGCACTTTTCGTTGATAGATACAATTTTTCATTTTTCGGACGTTTATAAATTATCTTCTCGGCAGGAGTCATGTAATTAATGTCCAGTAGCATAGAGAATTTTAGTTTATATTTTAATTTCGAATTTAATGGTACCATTAAAATGAAATTCGCATTTAAGCCTAAAAAGTTCATTGAAGGCGTTCATCAAAAAAGTAATTTGCAGTAATTTATTACCAGGGCATCATAAAATATCTGAGACTTACTAGTTACCATACAATTATCTAATTCTTTATGGCTTTAAACTCCTGGTATGGAACAATGAACGCCACAATTAGTGCAGCGAACGTTTACGCCGCCACAAAATCCAACGGCCGAACTTATGTTAATGTTGTAGCTGTTCGATGTTGAATATTCAAATTGATGTCATTATAACATTCGGCCAAACGTACCGGCCGTTTGGCCGTTGGCCAGTCGCATATGTAATGTAATGAGTAAATTAAACGCTTTTCTTTTTTTTTATCTCGCACGCGAGTTAAAGCTTAGTCTGACGGTCGACGGCCATGTACAGAATTGTTTGTTGTTGCAACAAGCATTTGAATAACTCTGGTCTGCGGTCGAGCTGCCAAGTTTCGCGTGTTTAACTTATTATTTATGATTAACGCTCTCACCACGTAACCAAACCATATAAGCATCTATACCTACTAGATTTCACTTAACCATAAAAATAACTGACATTCCGAAACAAAGCGAACAAAAAGAAACGATTTACTTTGTATCCATAACCTAACATTAAAATCGGATGAAAAAGAAAAACAGCAGAAAAAACAGTGACTGTCAAATTCCCTCGGATGCTGGCTGAACAAAACAGCACTTTAGACGAAATAAAAAAGAAAACTAGAAGAGCGTCCTCGATTCAAAAATTGAATTGATCGGCCCATTGTATTCCAAATGTATCATTTGAGCTGTTATTATGGGCGCTCTCTCTAGCGCCCAATACAAGCTGGTAATCCAATCCGTTTGTATGGAAGGCACTTAACATAGTGATCTAGTTCTAAAACGTCCAATGTGTTATTGGAAGATAATATGTTTAGTATTTTATAGTACAATATTTAGAAAATATATTCGTAACAGTTGGTTGTAGTATCCTATTTTATGATTTAATATTAATATATACTTAATGTAATCATCAAATATATTACAAGCATTAAAATTAAAGCAAATATTGATACTGCTAAATTAATTTAACTGCAATGTGTTTATTTTTAAAGTCAAAATCGAAAACAATTGAAGACGACCGCAAAAAGTTAACACAAAATTTATTGAGAGAGGTCGAGCCAAAAAAGATAAAAGGAAAACCACAAAAACCTAATCGACTATTAACTTGGAGGAAGTAACGTATAAACGAGCGTGATAAATTAAATAAACAAATTTATATTAAAAAAAAAACGAACAGACTGGCAGCTTTGTCATGGTACATTGCGGTCGGCAGGTACGCCCGGGAATCGAACCCACGCACCTATAGTAATCCTATTAACCGACTATTGTGGTTGGCCAAATAAATAATTTATTTTCAATCGCATTGAATTGTACCTACTGAGTTAGGTTTGGTTATTCCCAAGACGACTGTAGTTAATCAGTAGTGAAAAAAATTGCCGTATCATCGGTATAAAAACATACTCTGTTCAAGGATTATGTTTGTTATATATTAGTAAAATAACTTGTGTAATTTCTCTAAAGAAACGAAGCACTTTAAAGCCCCAAAAACTTGGAAGCTTAGATATTTAAAATATCTATTTCTATCTTTGTAGGTAAGTATCTTTAGACGTGCCAATCGTGGTGATTATGACAAATCCCCCAATGGAAAGCCCACCAAAAGAGGCATTCTATTGGGGAAGCTTATGTTCAGCAGTGGACGTAAATAGGCTGATGATTATGATCTATAAAAAAAAATTGACCTTGCATATTTCTATCTAGGAATTAAAACTGAGCTCAATGTAGGTATATATACCTACATTAGATGTTTATGAAAACAAATCTTTCAAATTAGAGTGTTGATTCAAGAACAAGACCGTATTGCAATAGTTGTTCCTCTTAAAATTTAATTTCATTCCTCTCTTGTCGTGCAACGGAATTTAAAATTAACAATCACAAATACCACAGCACCCCAAACGTTCCCATATCAATCAAATCAAAACAAACAGTATCACAAACTAGCAATAAAATGTTTTTAAAAACAATAACACAAAAGCATTAGGGCCCTAGTGCGACCAAAAGAACAAGATCCTTGTCGGCCTCTCGACCACTGGTCCCTATGAGGGTAATTTGACTGTTAAGGGCATTTGTAGCTATAACACAATTGTATAGAACCTTTAAGGTTTAAGGGATGTATTTTGAGTAAACACACTTGATATTGTTCATTTTGTATACGGTAACTCACAGATTTTGAAACTTTGTTAAATTATTCACCAACAGAAATAATCCTGTGCGTATTTTATTTTACAGATTTTTGTAAAAAATATTATAGTCATTATGTAATTTAAAATGAAACTTTAAACGTTATTTTAATATTCGTACTTAGACACTTTTTTATATTACAGTGTTATACTTTATAACATGTAGGAATGGAGAAAAAATAACTGATTGCTATCTAAATTAAATATCATCAATAAATTTGAGTCCTACCCATACAAAATAATCATTCAGGTCACACAAATATACGAAATTTATGAAACGGTTAATTGCTCATAATTATTACTTTATTAACTCGTCTTAGAAAACATATTTTAAATAATATTTTATTTAATCGACTTACTTATATTGTTTTTATTTAATATGAAGTACCTACATATTTTGTTATAGTATCAAGAGCATGTGACTGCGTGTGGGAGGGTGACGTCGGTAAATCACAATGCGTCGTTGTATGAATTGCGTTTTTTGAGTGAAATCGATCACGATGTATCCGCCTCGGGTAGTCGGAACCTGACATAGTATACTGTATTTATTTGCACAATGCCTTTGAAAAATTCAAAAACCACTTAGAAAATGATACTTAATGCGTAATTTTTATTCGTCCATTCCAAATTATGATCTGTCTGAATGTCCGTAATTACTAATATATAAAAAATACAAGGCAATTTGTAATTTCTACTCATTCTATTTAAATTCACTGTATTTAACAAGTACCAAAACTGGTTGGTACATCTAACCCTTGTAAAATTTATTTATTGTTGTTTTGACGGATTTTTAGCTCCAAATGGAGATAAATTGCAACCTCTTGACATCAACAGTTTAAATGCCAAGGAATCGGTAGCAGTGCCAGTCGGCACTATAAATATGTATAAGGAGGCGGATACTGCGCGCCGTGACAATGCTACTGCCATATTCCCGCATTGTGCTCCCGTCATTATAGCCTCAACTCCTGAAGTAGCAACTCCCATTCCTTTTGTCGCTCCTTCCGAATAATTAGAGCAATAACTCGGATACTTCAAGCGGCAATAAAGTATACATTTCAATAGAAAAAATTTCGAGTGCTCTTTTTCGTAAGGGTCGTTTTGACAGTTAATTTTTGTCATTGTTGCGTTCCAGCCTTATGTTTGTAGCGTGTATCGCCGACGGGATCGCGTGAGGGATTTTGTTTATTGTTTTCACGTCGCGTCGGGGTTGTGAGAGTCGTGAGAATTGGTACTTTTACGTTGGGCTTCACGAATTTGAAGTTCAAGTGTTTTAGTTTACGATGCAGGAATTAGCACAATTCCGACGGTTTTATAAATGTACTGGACCCAATTCTGAAGTCACACTTTTTAACTTTTACAGCACTAAAATTATTTTGTCTTTGTATTTATTCTACTTGATAAAAGTACGTTTAAATAAAATTTCAGACATTCACACCAATTATCCAGTCCCAAACTAGTAACCATAGCCCAGGATACACACTTAAATAAATATATAAACATCCAAGCTTGGGTACAAACATTCAAATTCATCATACGAACATTTGCCCCTAGCGGGATTCGAACCCGCAACCTCCAGCGTGGCAGTCCGAGAGCTACCCTGTTCCGCCACGGAGTTCGTCAAATACACATGATAGGTCGGTCGAACTTATGCAAGCTATCCATTATATTGTTTGACAGGGATAAAAGTAAATTTGTACTAGAAAATATTATGTCTTCTGAATATATCCTAATACTAACCTAGTACCAAAAATATAATGTACTCACACCGCAACAATAATTATTTACAATTATTTGTTTATATATTCTCAAACTCTTTGATAATATTCTCTGCGTAAGTATACAAATTAATTACAATTGTTAGTCGGTTTATCGGCTATTCCAATGTTATGGCTGTTTACAATTATCTTCATAAAGTATTCAAAATAATTTCGACTTAAATTAAAATAATCTATAAGAAATTATCTTTAACATAATAAAGCAAACAAAATAGTCACTAATATATTGTTATTTAAAATGGAAACATGCAAATTATAAGTATTACTGAATTAAACCGTCAATTTACCAATCAGTACTCAGCAGTTGATAAACATTATTTTATTAACGTTTAGAGATGTTATCGACGCCAGTCGTAATTCATTTGAGACAATCGTATTGGGGTTTATGACACATTAGCCGGCCTCAGGGGTTCCCCGTTTGACTGCGGACCCCCGGTTATCTGTCACCAAGATACTGTCAACTCGTCCCGGGGGAACCCAATCCGTGGGGCGACTGGGGATTAAATAAATCGAGGGAAGAATTTAAAAAAGGGATCTCTAAAAAATTGACTTTAATTACTTTGCAGAGAGTAAGTAAGAAATTACTTAAATACTTCCAATTTCCTAAAAACAATTTCAATATAACAGCGATAAGACTTTACTGCTTAATTTGATTATAAAGGTGCGCAAGAGTTACATGATCCTTCCATTCGCTTAGTACCATATGAAAGGAGAACTAAATCAATAACTTCATGTATATTTCACTAATCAAAAACAATAGTTTAATGATTTATGTGTATCCATTAAGTTAACAAGTTGAGTCAGGACAAGTTGAGTGAGTTCAAGAGAACAAGATCTTGTTCAAACCAACCTCGTCCAAATTATAGTGAATAAATGATTCCTGGATAAGCTAACCATGTTACATCTTCGACTTCATTCTCACTTTCCATCATGTGAGTTAAGTTCAGATGTTCGTTCAGTTCAACATACAAATCTGAAGGCAATTTAGTAAAACGAGTAAAATAAGCTCGTTGATGTCTTTTGTAAGCAAACTTAGTGTGCTATCATCAGAAAACATCAACGGGGTTCGTTTTTATATTGTCAGATTTGAAGTTTATTCTTACGACATATTGTATTACTATTTCTTGACATGAAAATAAAGGTGGGTACGATAAATATCTAGTTTATAACGTTGACTATGGGTATATAGAAGTTGAATCAGGAGAACATCGACCTTAGCCAGACAAACAAATAAGTTTTGTAGGAACAACTTCGATAAAGAAACTGCAGAAGAATCTAGGTGAATTGGGTAGTATTAGAAAAACTGCGTCAAGTCTTCACAGTGCTTAAAGGCAAAAGTTCTTGATTAGTGCGCCTCCTGTCTGTCACGACCTACGGCGCAGATACATGGACACATGCACAGGTTTGATGTCCTCATTGCATCGAGCTACAGAGAGCTCTATGATATATAGTATATCTAGTATATATAGTATATCGAACGAAGAACTATGGTCACCAACAACCAAAAGGTGTTGTAAAAAGGTTTAGCAACCTAAGGTGACAGTGAGGGAGCCACATCTATTGTAAAACTGATGGTCGTTAGGACAGGCGGGTTCTGGAGGCAGCAAATGGACCGACGACTTAAAGAAAGTGACCGAAAACGGCTGGATGCGGAGAATGGATGCGAAGACCGAGTGTGAAGTCGTTCATTATGGAAGTCCTAATTCCTGCAGTGGACGTTGAATAGCTGATATTATGATGTTCTAGTCCAGATATAACTATTGTGTTTGTATTATTTCTGACTTGAGTAGGTTTTTGTATGTTTAGCAGGCTAAGTCGACTTACATTATGTAGTTTGTAGTAGAGTCCGCAGGCGTTGCAGACAGGTTCGCCGTTCTGGTTTCTCCGCCAGAGCGTCGTAGTCGTCGTCTTGCAGTTCGCACACGAGGTGCCCGCGCGCCGAGCTGCGCTCTGTAGCGACTGTAACAAAACGGACCATTGTACAGATCAGATTATTTATATAGTATGTTCATTGGGGTAGACGATATCAGGCGACACGAGGAACATGACATGAAGACAAATGGAGGAGGCCTAAGTCCGGGAATAAACAAACTTTCAAGACCCAGACGGTATAACCCAACTAACACACTGATGGCGAAATATTTATTTATTTTATTTATTTGTAATACCAATATTATTTATTATTTGTAATATGAAGCTATTTTATAGCTTAATAGATCCATAGTGGAGGTATATCGATGTTAGGTCCACTAACACCGATATACCCTTACTATGGACCTATTTTATAGCTTATAGCTGCATATTTCGCAAGTGTGCTAGTTTGGTAATAGGAATAAGATTGGTGGCTTTGTTAAACTACAACCTGCGGATAGATATTGCTGTGAATAAATTAAGGATGAGAAACAAATGACTGATAGAATGAGGTTTTCCTTAAATTGATGTGATAATGATGAAGCAGGTTACCTGGTTGCATGCAATGCAAATCCGAGTAGACTATTGATAGAGATTGTTCTGAACGCAATTGAATCTCATCAGGGTTGAAACAAACCCTATAACGTTATATAGGTGCTCGCTGTAAAGTTACGTGGGTTTACTTTACGCTACCTCATACCGCCATTAGCAATTATGTACTTAAATCGAAATTACAAAGGTTTATAAAAAAAATTATAATTTATCTGTAAACACATAACTAATAGAGTAGACCGATATCTAACAACATACCGACAGTATAGCATAATTTACTGACATTATACAGCATGGGAAGGTACTCTAATTAACTTGGTCATAAAATTTACTTGCGAAAGAACACCGAGGGCTGCAAGGGGCTGTTAAAATTTATTGAAGAAAATGCAAAAAAAATGTGAGCGGACACATGTAAATTTACAACCCCTTGCATGTCCGTTAAAATTAAAACAATCAGCATAAAACATGACAAAATCGAGTCGCAAAACATCGCGACTGACAAAAGCGAACATACGAACATCGAACCGAAAAAGCGAGGTAGCTGTGCCTCTTACGCACCTGCCCATTACTACCCGTCAATCAAACAAAAAACATCCACGGCATGCGGTGGCCGTTTTATACAGTCCACACTCACTCAATTAAAAATGCATTCGTCCTAAACCCGACACGAGGATAAAACGAGCCGAGCCACAAGACTCACAATAAATCCATTAATTTGTCATGTCATTTACCGAACAAAAAGTATTGGAACCGTAAAACATTACTAGAGGCGATCTCGTGCCCTTGGTGGAAGACAGTCGTATCTTTAATACTTAATGTATGAAAGATACAACAGTCCTCTGCCAAGGGTACGAACTATTCGGGGCATCGGTTCTTGGTAACTAGAATCGAATACTACCAAAGATTATCGTGACTGTACCGCCGTATTGTCCGATTTAATATCGTAAGTAACTGTGTCCGTCTTGGATGGACAGTCAGGCTCGAAAACTGTAAATAAATGTCTCTCCATTTCATATCGATAGATACAAAGGGATTGAACTCTTCTGCAATTGAATTTGAGATGGAGTCTAGGGTACGAAAGTTTATTTTTGTCACATTTCAGTTTGATTTAATATATTTGAACAATATAGTGAATAATAATGAAAACTATTTGAAAAATATACATACACTACATATCTATTCTACTATTACATATCTATTCAAAAACTAGGATTTGGTCTTGTAACATCCAGATGGGGACCAACTTGTACAGAGTGATCTGTCCCTGGTAGGAATCTAACGACCAAGCTACTAAATCAACGAGGCGGTCGACAAAAGTCAGTAAACAAACTGTACAAAATAATATTGATATTTTCCATTTCACTTTATTTTACAAATCATCTAATTTGTGAAGCCCAACTATCTTACCTTAGTATGAAGTAATTTTAGGGATATGAAGTGACTTAAGTTATTCCTTTTGATCATAAATCTTGTCAATTCCAATCTGCATCTTCCGAGCTATCTTTTGTACCGGTATATACAGCATTCCCATGCACAGTTGTTCTCGGCTGTACAGCTGCATATTGGAATACCTAAATATTAAATGGTTTGCGTCTATATTCGCCTCGTCATGGCAGCTCCTTTGTGCCGGGACGAGATTAGAGCTCGCCATATTAGCCCGGACAACAACCGACGCTTTTTCTTCCCACTGTTTGAGAGTGACTCGATTACAAATTTATTTTATTTATTCAGGAAACTAATATAATAAATCAAGTCTGTTTTTCGTCTCAGTTTTGTAAGAGTGACTTTTATTAATAAAAATAAAAAAAATACATGGAGTTTATGTACCTGATCAAACTATTATAACATAAACCATTCATCTACAGAAAGAAAGGGCTTCCTTGATAAGGTTTGATCTGAAATGTTGATGATTTTCTTTAACAAAAACTTTTTTTCCCTAAGCAACAATTGATGTACACTCTGTTGGTAACCTAATAAATAAATAATAACACGTTAACAATATCGTAGATATACCCAAAGGTTTTCTGGAAGAAACCGCTTACAGCGATAAGACCCCCTAAATTGTAATATTTTTTACATTTAAATCTTGTAAATGTATTTATTTGTGCAATAAAGTGTATTGTATATTTATGTACAAACTCCAGATTATTTGTACAACCGTCTAGTACAGTTAGAAATAAATTTCTGGTACATAAAAATGTCCACAGAAAGTCCAAGATTTAACTCTACATTTTTACGACTCAATTACGCGAAACCGATTTTATAATCTGCAGATAAGATTTCTCATCAAGTCATATCGGGCGGTGTGCATCATACCGGGGGCCCAAGGGGGACCTGCGGGGGACCAGCGCCTAAATCAGAGAGGGGCCCTAAGCCGATTACAGTAGTCAACCGCCCGTTGAGGGGGTGGTTTTATTTCCGTGGAAAAACGGCTGTTTACTCGTAATTTTATGAGCGAATTACTTTCGCTCCTCAAACGCTGAAATGGCTGGAAAGAGTCGTAAATTTTATGAGCGGGATTATTTTTTATACGGGTCATTCGTTTTTGGAGTTACGATGCGAATCTTTGGTGAAAGTTGTGCGTTAGTCTACGAATTTTGATAGAATATCCATAAGTACTATATAAACTTGCCCTGATAAAAAAATTAACTAATTTTTATTTATTTTTGCCAAGCGAAAAATAAAACCTGAAACTAGTAATAAAATTTGAGTAGTCTACAAAGACGTAAAAATTGTCTTCTAAAAATATATGTCGGTAACCTACCTACAGACGAAAGGAGGTACCTCATAAAATGTTATAATCTTAAACGAGCAGGTGAACTGACGACGCGAGCGGATCACTAGACTAAAAGATAATAAAATGTTGAGTTTGCTACCACTTATGCGCAGAGACACTCAGGCTTTCCAAAGAGTTTTATTAATTGTTAAACCCATTTCACTGTCAACAGCATTCCATTACGATCGATAGCGTACAGACCCGAAAAAAATACGAGTATATCAAATAGAAAAACATGCCGACAAAGATAAAAAGTACTACACAGACAAATAGACAAAATTCAGCATACAATGTGATGGTGGTACTTTGATTTTCAGTGTAGTGTAAACTCAAAGAGTATGCGCTGTGACAACATCAAGGGCTCCTTTTGTGTCGTGTCAGGAACAAAAAGAGGCCTTTGTTGTCATATTGGACTGAATGTTGAGATTATAAATAGGCACAGGCTGACCGAGTGGACAGTTTACGTATACTTGGTTGTATAAATTGCTGTTTTTATAAAGATTTTCTTTCGTGAAGGTAGTTAATTGTTAACTATAACGTACTTGGAAGGAAGTACTAGTAATATACTAAACGAGTGACGCCTCCTTTAAAGATGAACAAAAGTATTACAGCTGAACGTTGAGGAACTGGGTTTGGTGATACGTATTGCATGGCAGGCTATGACGATCAAAGAAAATTACCTGTAATCGTAAAAGAAACTTATTATCTAAAATAACTATAGAATTTAGCTTTAATAACTAACAAGCAAATTAGTAACAAACACGTCAGATGGATTAATCTCACACCACTTCACAAAGTCAGTTAATTCAATAAACCACCCACATTAAAAACATATTTCCATAAGGACGGCCCTCCTCGCTATCCAATCAGCCTTATCTCCCCCGACCCTCCGAACACCTCCTAATCAAATCAAATCACAGCCTCCATCTTCCCTAATCTCTTCACCTATCTACGCTCAAACATAAAATTATATTACAAAAAGGGATGGTACAGTACAACCTACAACCCCTCATATATTTGCGAACACAAGCGAAATTTAACCTACCCGGATACAACCCTCTATGCCGCATACCTATATAGCATCGTAGCCAGAAAATACTAACCTATACGCGGAGCATACACGCACAGTTTGGTCACGTCCAGAAGCACACAGACCCGCGTATCAGCATATCTACGCCATCTAGATCCCACTATGAAAACCCCCAAGAGGGAGGCAATCCATTTACTAGACCCGTCTGCGCGTTGAATTTTCCCTCTTACAGTGTAAGGTTAGAGATGACAATCGCGCGGCAAATGCGCTGTTTTTAAAGGTTTACACGGCCCCTAGCAGTGAAAGCGCGGAATCGATGTAGCCTTTACCCCTCGTCCCGCGCCAGTTTTTCCGGCGCTCCGTCCTTATCTGACCGAAGCGATTAGATAAAGAGAGATAGAGCGTGAAAATAAAGATTTTCATCGTGTTCACTCACACTGTTCTAGTCCCAGTCGTACAACAATGAAGCGGTGTAGTAGTATGTGTGTTCCGTGCATGTGGGTCCAGCGAGGGGCTCTTGGAATAGAGCAAGGGTCGACAAAACTTTGATGTACCGGGTAGGCCTGTGAAGCTATTATCGTAGTATATTTGTGTAGGTATTTTGTGAAAATCCCGGTACATAACTACTGTCGTTCAGGTATCACAAAATATATGTTTTGAATTTTATATCTTGATTAAAGACTAATTTAACATACAAATAGAAAGCATCTGAATATGGATCTAAATAATTAAAATTATCGACTTTGATTCAAAGTAAGATTTTTGTACAATTTGATTTGTCTGATATTTAATATCATATTTAAGCTTTTGTATGAATCTATTTGTAACTAAACTTCGACAATGCTTTTATTTCACCTCTTTAAGTTTATCGATCTCTCCCGGACTGGAAGCTACACCTCACGGCACCGACACCTCAAGCGGGGTGAACTCTCAGAGCGATCGTAAAATAAAAGCTATGCTCGTAATTTTTAAAATTTTCACACGAAGATGCACGCCGCGGTGCCCCCGCCCCGCGCCGCCCCCTGCCTCCCATTGGCCGTACCCGCGGAAGCCATGTTGGGAAATTCGCTTAACGATTTATTTGTGTGCGGATCGTAGCGCCAGTCGGCCGCGTACGCCTTGATTACCGCTTGGTGATACAGAATAAGACCCACGTGGATAACATTACATCTACAAGCCAATTAAAAGTTTTAAACTAGTCAAAACACTACGAATTTTAGAAAGAAATGTAAACATTAGAATAAGAACATCATTGACAGCAGCAAACGATATTGTTCGTTCGATTTCTACTCTACATGCCGTCGAATTTTATAAAACCGTTACGATAACAATGCCCGGTTACTCTTAGCCAATAGGAGCATAGGAGCTATCGAGCGATACCGATCACCGCACGGCGGGATTGACACATCAAATCGAGCGAGATTAGATCGACGTGGTCTCGTAATCGACGCCGGCGACGTCACGAAGCTGCCATTGATGCTGCCAAATTTATTTTCTCCTTGATGGTGATAAAAAGTCGGTTAAAGAACTTTATTCATGTGTTCTCGCAGTGTTTATCTCTTCATACCTTTTAGAAAGCTCAAAATCTGTCTGATCTACAGGCCTTTATGTTAGGTAAAAGGGTTACAACTGTTCCGTACAAGTTATATAGTCCACCACGGGGAGAAAATAAACACATACATACACACATACATACATAATGCTCACGCCTTGGTCCCAGAGGGTAGGCAGAGACGATTTATCGCCACTTTGCATAATCTAATAGAGAAAATGCGAACTATATGGTGGTTTACATAAATATAAAATATAACTTTAGATTTCAATTTTTGAAATTAATGAAACTTCTAACAGTACATTAATTATGACTTTTTCAATTAGCAGTTGACTTGGATAGTTCAGTTCATTAAAGCAAGACCCCGGACAGGAAAATCACAGGTTCAAATCCAGCTTGCGTGTCGGAAATATAACGATAAAAGATGAATGAATGACAAATTAATCTCTACGGAACTTTGTAACATCCTTGTTTCTAACAAGGTTTTTAACAAAATAATCTCACGGTTAACAGTGGGAATGCACATCAATTAGTTCTAGCGGACGTTGATGGATGGCGCCACTGTATCGCGCGAGTAAAAATGCTCGGTGCAAAGACACTACACACGAAATTTCCGCATTACGTATTTTTTAATACTTTCTATTTAGAAAATATAATATCTGACCGTAATGAGAACGGTAATTGTCAACGTACAGGATTTGATCTGAAATCAAGCTTTTTTTTTATCTTAGAGTATTACAAGTATTCGTAGATCGCAAAATGTTTACACATTGTAACACATTGCTAAACTTTCTATATATAGAGGGTGGTTGTGTATTTGTTTTTCTAAAATAATATATACTTTAGGCTTTGGTGTTTAGTAGTGATAGTATGTTATGCAACAAATGTCTGTGCGTGTGTACACTATGAAGGAATCATAAATAAAAGTGACTAAGCTGATCTTCTTAAATAACTAACAACTTCCTTACCTCAAACCTTACTAGCAACTTTAGTCATGGAAAATCTTGAATGAAGTGAATCTATCCTGGTAGCACTGACTCAATAAACTTAGCTTCCAGAGCCGTAAAACACATTAAAAAAACTATTAATATAGTTGTTAGATACCTGCTGCTTTTGGTGCACATTATAAATTTAAGCATCATTATTTAAATTAACAATTAGGTACTTAATCATGGAAACCTAGCAAGACAAGAAGCTAGCAGACACAACAATTATTTAACAGGAAAACTATACTAACATAAAAAGCATTCTATTAGGCAATTAACACCATCGCAAATCACATAGGTAAAACGAATGCGCCGGCGCACGTATGATCGATGGCGTTGTGCACGCGCAGTTGTCCGCATGCATCATAGTCGTGTCGTCAGGACCTCAGGTGAAGGTCCTTGGTAGATAACTTAATTATGCAATGTAGACTTATAATAACTTTTGCACAGTAGAAAATAAATTTAATTGTAAAGTAGGCAGGAAGGTTTTTCCATAAATTTAATTGGTAAGTAGAAATAAGATTGAAATATTTACCAAAATTTTATAAATAGACAAAATCTGCATTCCTACTTTGTTCGAAATGTAATACAAAAAAACACATAGAAAAAAGTTATTCTTAATTAATAAATAAATAATAAATAAATATCTCAGACATTCACACCAATTATCCAGTCCCAAACTAGGCAGAGCCTGTGGTATGGTTACTAGATAACGGATAGACATACTTAAATAAATATATAAACAGCCAAGACTTGGGTACAAACATTCATATTCATCATACGAACATATGCCCCCAGCGGGATTCGAACCCGCAACCTCCGGCGTGGCAGTCCGAGAGTTACCCGTTAACTAAAGCTTTTGTATCCGAGGTGTAGGTACTGTTTGGTCTAAATAAAATAACCAAAATCTAATAAAAATGGCTGTCCTATTGTATATATATCTGATAGTAATAATACTTTGTTTATTCGATGGTTTATAAACACACTTTATAGAATCCCATAAACTAAAGAAAACAGGTGCAAGGCTCAGCTTGCTATTTGTACATTTTAACATTATTACAGTCAAAAAGTAAAGCTTTAAATTACACAACTGTGAGGCAAGAGTTCGGTGAAATTATAAAGTAACTTGGAATTATGTTCCTGGGGCGACTAAACGTTGGTAATTCCGACTGGAACGGCTTCTTATAACGTGTGAATTTGCATTGAATGGCAAAGGACACTGCGGGCGATTCGGCACTGAGCACACGGCGAGCAGCGCTGTGTCACAGTGTTGCCAATGTATCATTCGGACATCTTATAAATTAATAAAATAAAAATACAAGATAAAGTATTCGCGACCAAGTTTATAATTATTACAAGGACCTGATATGAAAAGGTTGAATATTTGTTATTAATTATTTTTTTACAACCGGACGTCCAGCCTAATATGTGATGATTATAAAACTTGTTTAGCCAATTTATTTTGATTTAAAAAAGACATTACATTACATACACAAACGATTTCCTTATAACAGCTATAAGCTCGTGGTAGCCTAGTTGTTCGAATACAGGCCCGTATCTACCAATGAGTTTTCCGCAACAGCTTTCCGGTGAAGGAAAACATCGTGAGGAAACCTGTTTTAATATTTTAATCTATGCAGTACGTGTTGATGTGGTGAATAACCGAATTCTATAATATTCAAGTTCTCGCATACCATTTTAAAGATATCAATAATCTATCTTTCATTCCTCACAACACTAAGATTTGCAGTCTCTGACCATATGGTCCTGGCTAGCACAGTGTTAACAATGCCTTCACAGTTGAAAACCCCAGCCAGTGCTCAAGGTATGTTGTGTGGCAGCTATGTTGTGTTACACGACAAAGACTGAGTTTGATTTACGTTAATGCGAACTGTGAAGCTGTAGTGTGGTGAACTAGGTATTGTTTAAAGATTTGTTTTGATTTATTGTGTTGTGCAATATCTAATAATAATACTTACATAATACACCCGATTCTAAAGGCCAAATTGTTGTTATTGTCCGCATTGAAATTATTTATATCCCTGTCAAACACTATTAGTAAGATAAAGAAAGCTAATTTTAGTACTGTCAAATTTTAAAAGTCACAATTGGATCCAATCTATTTTCGATCTTGTTTTCGATATATATAATGAATTAGTTTAGTCAGAGAAAGACTGAGATAGAATATCTATATCAAAATCTTTATTTAGAATTTCAGAAATTAAAACATTCATAATTATTTTTATTATTTTAAAAAAAATTTTATTCATAATTTTTGTTTCCTTATTATAAATCCCTTGTACATATTTTGATATTTACTTAGGGAATCTGGAGTAGGATTTTAGTATATATAAGATGAATAAATATATATCATAAAGCAGCTACTAAAGAACAATTTCAGTGATGCAAGAAGTAAAACTGACGTACCATCATTTTATTAGCATACCTAACAGCGAGCAAACTAGAATTTTCTCCTATATGATAGTAATGAGACAAGAATAAGACAGTACACAAATTAAAAAACCACACTAGGACTAACTTGTACAATTGACAAAGTTGTCTGTCCCTGGTGGGAATCGAACCTATGACCCTGGCGCTCGAGTGTAACGACCACTAGGCCAATGACGCGGTCAATATCGATAGAAGACTAGGCTAAGAGCTGACTGGAATTGTTACTTCGAAGCTAAAATGTTATTAAAAAGAATTAATGTCTCTTGTTTCTTACTTCGAACATTGATGAAGACACAATTGTATGACGAAGCGATAGTCCCTTGTAATTAATCAAACAAACAGGTGCATAAAATTGTACCGATGGACGAATGCCGCGCGTCGTGCTAAAGCAGCGGTCTCGGAAGTCGTAAATACGATAGCAGCTGCCCTGCCGATCCATTTTATATGCAATTGTAGCTTTCGTTTGATTCACATTTGTTTTGGAATGGCTTTTATATTCACTGTTTGTAAATTTGTTTCAATATTCTGTCCTGCACTCGATAACAAAACTTTTTTTTTTTTTTTTTTCTTTGTGTCTTTACTAACCCTTAGGTCTTAAGAGTATTGTTACTAATAAAAATGGATCATGTGTAATCTGAATAAATAAATTATTATTATTATTATTAAAACTACTAAGAATAAATACAGGCAGAAGTTAAATATGAAGAATGTAAATAGAAATAATCTACTACTGCCGCCTACATCACTCGTTACCAATTTGATTTTAATAAGGTATGTAGGTATATTGTTCAGTTGATTACTTTAATTGCGTCAAGTAATCAACTGAACTAAATGTAAATTTGAAGTAAATTTGGAAAATTGCGTCAAGTCTTCACTTCGCCTATTCCACAATGCTTAAAGACAAAAGTCTTTAATCAGTGCATCCTGCCTGTCATGACCTACGGTGCAGAAACGTGGACACTGACAGTGGGCCTGATCCACAAGTTTCAAGTCGCTCAGCGAGCTATGGAGAGGGCTATGCTCGGCGTATCTTCGAAGGATATGATTCGTAATGAAGAGATCCGACGAAGAACGAAGGTGACCGACATAGCCGAAAGGATTAGCAGGCTGAAGTGGCAGTGGGCGGGCCACATCTGTCGCAGAACCGACGGCCGTTGGGGCAGACGAGTTCTGGAGTGGAGACCACGGATTGGCACGCGCAGGGTGGGACGCCCCGCCGCCAGATGGACCGACGACCTAAAGAAGGTGGCCGGAAGCGGCTGGATGCGGAGGGAGGAGGACCGGGTGTGGTGGCGTTCATTGGGGAAGGCCTATGTCCAGCAGTGGACGTCTAAAGGCTGACATGATGATGATGATGATTACTTATCTACGAATACCTTACCTTATCCGCCTCGTTGGCCTAGTGCCTTGGTCATTGGACTCGAGCGCCTGAGGGCGTGGGTTCGATTCCCACTAGGGAAAGTACAACTTTGTACAATTTGTGTACAAGTTGATCCCGGTCTGGATTTTATATTATTTGTGAATTCTCCTATCATTGTTGAATTGCCATATCACAGGAGAAAATCCTGTTTGGGATTAGACAAGTGTGTGTACGTATATGATATATGTAATAATATTTGTTTATTTATTATCTTTCTTTAATAACACGCTGGATGTTTTTATCTTTGCTGGAAATACATTGGGAACGGATTATTGCGATAAACACACACTGGTTAGATGCATCGCATCGCGCGGCGCGGGCGCAGGGTGCGAACCGCGCCGCGCTCGCACGGGGTCGCGGGTCAGTTCGCACAGTTTAGCACCGCGTCATATTTATAATTACCGCAGGCGTGTGCGCACAGCACTAGCGGGATGCACATACACCACGGAATAGATTTCTCGCGACGTGTTAAAAAAACTAATGCTTAGATCGATCAAGCTTATCAAAGAAGTTCTTATTCATTCATAGTATGTTTTAATCAACCTGTCCATATTTTAATACACAGTTTTATCTACATTATTTAAACTCCTGATAAAATTAATCACTACATAAACTCTATAACTTCGAAATATAAAATAATCGTATGCAGTGCAATGCATAAAAAAATATATATGTAATGTATGCGAAAGAAATATTTATTTCTTTTAACACTTAAGGGCTGCCACATAACAAATTTCGCAGCTTAGCCGTCTCCCAACTGCTAAGTACCGGGTACGTAGTTTACGGTGGAGCCCTAGGCACTCTCCCGCGCTGCGCTCGCATCAATAAATCAAAATTTTAAATCACCGGTGGGCGGGACTAGCCGCTCGCCCAGCGCCGAATAAAATGAATTAAAAATAAAATAACGCGAGGGGGCCGCGGTCGTGTGCTCTGAGAAAATTTAAAGATATTTTCGCTTTAGTTTTTTTAATTAATACCTTGTTAAAATTTAATATTGACGGCGCATGCGTTATTACAATGGGTGTGCGCGAGATTTTAACTCGCTTTCGGTAACTTATTGAGGCTTCGCGGGACCCTTTAATTGGATCATTTTTTTAACGAGAATGATAAGCTTCGATGAGGGGTGAGACGATTCTTCGATTATTACACGGGCTTTCTTTCTCGCAAATTAATTGCATGTAGTAATATGTTTTTACTTAAGTGCTATGTTCTGGGAATCTTTTTTATAAGCTCGTGATGGAATGTGAACGTCAAATGCCGTCACACTATTAATGTTCATGTGAGTGGCTTAAACTGAGACAAGCATAGGCACAGATATCCTAACGTCGACGGCCGCTGCCGCTCTCTCCTCTGTCATGTCAAGTAGCGGCATATCATAACAACTGACTCATAACTTCACTAAAGCTTACCTAATTAAATGTACGGACAGGTAATCAAGAAAACAACATTATTTCAGACTTTCAATAATTTCTTTCAATAAAGGTTGTCTGGAAGAAATCGCTTAAAGCGATAAGACCGATTAAATTGTACTATTTGTAACTTTTATAACGTGTAACTGTATTTGTTTGTGCAATAAAGTGTATTGTAAAGTTATAATGTTAAAAACTATCGTTATTTGTGCATTTGTTATTTGGTTTTACAATTTACTAGTGGCATTTTGTGCAAAACTAACACGTAAAACTGAAATTAACGTCCTGACTCGATTTACTACTGGGTTGTCTTCTGTTGTAGTTTCATGATAGATAAAGTTCCTAGTTAATCAATTGGTCTTAACCAAAAAAAGTTATACTCCTGTTAAACATAAGTTAATCGAGTCGTGTGAACCCTTTAACTACAACCAATTCACTGACTCAAAAACCTACACTTTTCAAACTAGAGAATCACGGTAGAGCGAAGGTCAAAAATCTTTCCACATCTGTTCCTACGGCCTCGCTTCGAAGCCTGTCAGACGGTAGTCGGACGTGCACGCGTCGCTTCCCTGACAGCCTTCATACAGACAGACATAATGTTGGTGCGTATAGTGAAGTACGCGGTACATTTTTAATAATTCCTCCACGGCCGCCCGCGCGGAGGCAACGAACCTAATGAGTGCTCAGCGATTGACTCCTGCTCTTTGAGGCACAAAAAAATTAAAATATTGCTTTATTAGGTACGTGATTTGGTGTTTTAGAAGGTAATCGGTTAGCTCTTATTATAAAATTGTAGCTGTAGTCGTTTGTTTGTTCGTAATCTACTAATATTTTAGGTTTAATGCTAGTAATGACATGGAAAGATTCACGCAAGCAGCATTGACGTGATAGCTGAGTTGGTAGAACGTGACCCTGAATATGTCAGATGCAGGTGCAGGAGCATATTCCGTAAGCATTTTTGACAATATCAGTCTAATTACAAATACATTTTGCAATCTCTAGTGGGTCATTTGACGTATTCTAATAATTGTTTGGCGTCTAACTAAAACGCTTATCATAATATATAATATGACCCGTTATGACCGTACAAAATGGCTTTGCTTAGTAGACGGAGTTCGCGTGTAAATTTTCATCCATCTTTTGCAAGATTAAGCTTGATAGATATTGATTTGGTTAGCTTTCACTGTCCTTTTATTGAGTTGGTATCCCATCCAATAATCGCATTTATTATTTTCTATCTTTTGTTAATTCCATGTTTATAAAATAATGTAGACTTTTAAAGAAAAGTAAAAGCCTTCAACGCACTGAACACACTTTTCATATTTTATTTATTTAGAAAGTCCACTAAGGTGCAGGTGATATAAGACTCAGTGAAATAATCAACCGTTTATGGTTCAGCAAACAATTATATAATTCTATGTGAAATGGTTTAGTTGTATTTATTGCATCACAGCTATAATATAGTTTAGTATAGGGCAGGTGCACCCGTGGGTCGCCTAAGGTGGATGGCATTTGTTTTATCGTTGCGACCTACAAGTAATAAAGTTAACTGGAGTATAATGCTGCTCTACATTAGTTATCCTGCATAGACAGCTGTTAGAAATATTATATGCAAAGCTCTAAATAGTCGTTAGGTCTAACTCTATACACATATTTCAATGGTTTTTTTATTTCAAAAAGGATTAGTTTTTTTTATGAACTGAATCGGGAAACTGGCAGACAACCCGCCTGATTGTAAGCGCTCAACTAGCACGAGCGAAATATGCAGCCAAAAGCTATAAAATAGGTCTATAGTGGGGGTATATCAGTGGGGGTGTATCGTGTGTCTATATATCCTTCAAACTGGAACACAACGGTGCTAACATTGTTGTTTAGCAGAAGAAGTCGGTTCAAGGGTGGTATATGTGATGGTTATCTACATATGTATAAACATTATTTAGTACTTAGCATTAATTTACACACAGGTACAAATTAGATCAAATACACATTATTTAGTATTTTAAAACTAATTGTCACACTGACTTTACTGCCAATCTCACATGTTTATATTTTTTTATTCGGCAGTTGTAAACGAAATACCAAGTATTATGCAAATACTTAAATATTTTAATTACCTTATTGTTTATACCAAACAATGCTCAAAACATTTCTCAAATTAATTCACAGGAAAATTAAATGAGTGGTTAACGCCATTCTTTGAAAAAAATGCAATACTTCGCTACGCATAAATTGCGTAATTCGAGCGCCAAAGCAAATAATTTCTTAGCAAAAAGTAACAAGCTGGAGTTACAATATTACTTACGTAGCCAATTAATTACTGGGAAACTACATCGTAAGCCCTAAGTGACCGTGAAATGACATTCAGCAAGAGGAGTTAAGGCATTTTTTCTTTGGCATACTTAGACATTATTATTTCTTTTTGCTAACCGCGACAAGTGAATGACACATCAAGCAAATACCTTAGCCCATTAGATCCATTACAGTTTTTTTGCTACTAATTAATAAAAACCTGGAATGTACCTGGGACAAAGGGGGAATGAGTCAGGCATCAGGGATGAAATTTTTTTGGAAACTAATGTTCGAATTGATAGTGCTAATAGTAAACAACAATATTGTCAAATGTATAATTTAGTGCGATCAATATATTGTGCTAGATATTATTACCTAACATAACCTTTACTAATCACTAATTAAATACTATGTCTATAGTGAGACTTGGTATCTTTTATTTTCATTCTTTCGTGTAAGCGTGTATAAATTGGATATCAGCGCCTTCCTCAATTCCAAACCTACCCCCGAAAATTGGCAGTTAAAAAATAGATAGATACATTTTAAATATAATGAAAATCAGGCGAAATTTTATATATTAAATTCAAATTGCAATATAAATAAATGTGATAATAAAGTGTACCTATATACGAGTAGATACCTGTACTCGTATTACATCTAATTTAAGATCTTTTCGTAATTCCTTTGCAGCACTCAGAAAAAGGAAACTTTTAAACAATGATACTAAGCTGCGTCTTAAATTAAACAATCGCAACATAAACAAATTAAAAGTCTCACAAAACAAAGCTCAGGATGTATGTAGGAGCGGTGAACAAGGGTGGGCCGCTACAGTTAACAATACGGATTAATTATCGGCCGAAATCGACTCAAATATACCTGTCACCGGCGTACGACGTCGCGGCCCAACGGCCCAATTTATTTGGGCCCCGAACAATGGTAAACGCGGTAAACACAATGCCAAACGGGGGCAAAGCGAGCAAAGTGAGCAAAACTGGAGCTCGCCAGGAGTGGCTGCTCATTGAAATATGAGCTCACTCTGTATTTTCAACAACGATTGTAATAAAGTCGATAAATATTATTGCTTGTATAAGCCATCAAGTAATAAGGGTACCAACACGCTTCCTTATGATAACCAGGGTAATTAATAAGATCCTAACAAAATTGCATTCATTATGTTTACGTACAAGTAACTGATAATCTTATATAGACTTTCCAAGTCAAACATAATTTAGTTTTGTAAGGATCTTTGTTCATTACTCTAGTTATCTTAAGCAATAATATTGATCGACTTAATTTCAATCAAAATTCAAAAATTCTAAAGTTGTAATTCATATCATTCATTCAAATGTAACTGCCAAACGTATTCACGTTAAATCTATGGGCAGTGGTCCGAGAGAAAGATGAGCGGTATTAGAATAATCCTAAGGACCTTTATATTATACAACGGTTATACGAAAAAATTACCAAAAGATCTAATTTTTAAAAATTCCTTTAATTTTTGTGTAGCATCAGAAGTTTATGTTAATGTAAAGGGTTGAAAACATGCGAACAGCGCCAAGCACGCGCGTTCTGTGACGCACGGACCACCGGGCTGCAGTGTCAGCCCTGATTCACGGCCATGCAATTTATGGTTGTCACTTCGTAATTGTAATTTTTAATAGAACAAATTTAGAGATGGTATTTACATTGCTACCCACTTGTATGGTAGATTTATAGTTGCATAATTTAATCATTTTATAGTAGCAGCATAAACACATGCTTTACGTAAGGAAATGAAATAATTTCGATGTTTAGTTTATCCCTAGTATACTATAATTACTACCATTCACATTTATAAGACTTGTTTTAATCGAAAACGAACATGGCGAAAAGCTGACGAAGGATAGCCACTTTGCGACATTAGATTGCGCAAAGTGGCGATACATGCCTACCCTTGATTAAATTGAGTGGCAACTTATTAAGGAAGGGGATGTGGTCGGTAGGCTGATTATGATAAATATTCAATTTCATTATTATTTAGCACAATTTTAATGTATTTTATCTACTAATATAGTAATATCTTAACAATTATGTTTATTGTGATTAATATTAGTGATTGTTCTGTAATTTGTGGCGGCAGCCCTGCGGAGCGGCGTGGTGGCTGCGACAAGCGTAGCATTGTTAGGCGGAGGCCGCCCTGAGCCCTGAATAAATACATTCATATTGGCACTCTAAATATCTGCGATCGATGCTCCCTCTATACGCTGTTCAAACGCCGACTATAGCAAAAAGTGATATGTGTAAAATATATGATTATTTTTAATATGATAGTAGATAAAATGTTTTGTTCTAAAATTATAAGTATTATTTATAACTACTTCTAATTGATAATCTATATTGTTCTACAAAGATGTCTTCTATTGAATCACATACACTTACGTCGATTTGACATAAGTTTAGTTGTATGACTAAAATAGCAGGAAATGTTATAGAACAATAGATTACACATTAGAAGTAGTTTATACTGCAACAAATTATTTTGTATGAAAATGACTATACATTTGTGAATTTAGTACTTAATACAGTCATTTTATTCGTGTCACATCAAGAAAGGTGTAAAAATCTAAATCGTTAACACTAACAACTCATTCCTATGGACCTCCGAAGTTTAATCGCACAAAATCTACTGCATCGCGTCGCATTCAACGCGCCAAAATGCGCAGAAAATGGAAAAAACATGGCGCTAACCCGCGAAAATGAATGTATTTAAACGCCGAATCCGAGATTCCGATTCTCAAAAAAGCGGCCAGCATACGGTCATTTAATTTTATTAAAAACGCGAACACAATGGACCAGATTCAGAGAGCTTTTGTTTTTTGTTTTAATTTTGAAAGAAAAAAAGGAATTCGGATCGGCAAGGCCTGTCACATCATTCCAGCGCTGCTAAGTGACGCTGGACGCACGTCAGTTCCCTGGACATGTTTTATTTTCATACGAATGGAACTGACTCGCCGCGTTTTTTGTTATCATATTTGTTGTTAGCCGAGACTATATTTATAATTGTCTATTACTTACACATACTTAGTGTAATAATTATAAACATACTATAGGTGATTCCATTGGGTACTAAGTTACATATATATTACACTCGTCTACACCGAAACTAGAATTTTCTCCTATGCTATCGGAATTTAACAATGATTAGACAATCCAAAAATATAACATGCAGACCGGGACCAACTTGTATAAATTGTACAAAGTTGTCTGTCCCCAGTGGGAATCGAATCCACAACCAATAAGTATACTCAACTAATGTTTCTAGACACTTTAGTACCCTATTTAAAAATATATCTAGATCAACATTACCAGTTCCAGAACGTTAATATACTCAGCTTTTTAGCTATGCCCTAGATATCGCAACCATTTCACGCTTAGCACAATAAAGGCCCGCACTCACTACCGCCATCCTAGTCTTGACGCGACTCGATTGACGTGCGTCCCCATGACGCTAAAAGGTCTATTGTATACGAACGGCTCGTTACGGCTTCTCGTCCAACCGGTCTTTAACACGCTCGGACAATGTGATCACTCTATACATAGCAGCCGTTTATCTTTCCAGTCGGTAAGAACACAGCCCGTATCGGAGATTAGCTACTACACCTGTTTTGATGCCATTAATATCGTATAGAGGATAATATTATTGACTGTTACATTGAAATATGATATGCGAGGAGTTTAAATGAAAGATTCCAAATTGGCATAGACAAATAGCCTAATGGGAGGTCTGGTTTGAGTTCAGAAGTTATGGAAGCTTCTACTGCCTATTTTGAATAATTGTATGTTTTTTTTGCAAATTATCTATATATTTTACAAATTGCGCTACAGATAATCCCACTATTTAATATTATAAATGCAAAAGTTTGGATGTTTGGATGTTTGTTACACAATCACGCTTCAACCACTGGACGGATCGAGATGAAAACTTGGCATACATATAGGTTAGGTCCGGAAATAGAACATAGGATAGTTTTTATCCTGAAAAAATGTCTCATTCCTACGGGAAACCAAATTAATCAATATGAATGTCGTTTTTAGGGACGTTGATTACGAAAATGATATCTATTTTAAAATTCAAGATGTGTAAATATCGAAACCTACGCGGACGAAGTCGCGGGAAAAGCTAGTTATTTATTACTGCAGATTCAAATTAGCGATCTTATGACTGCAATAAATTTACAGCGAATATTTATTTCATTCACTGTTACCGGCAAGAAGTATCCAGGTAAACACGAGAACAATAAATAGAGGCAGTTATGTTAATCCAGATCTCATTAACCATTTCACGTAGGTAAATATTGTTACGACCGATAAGGCTATCGGATCGCGATGCGTGATCTCGCGTCGCGGATAATATCGGATTGCGTCAATTACGCGACTGATGCGCCGCGATCTCGCGATACATACAAAATGTATTGTGTGCAACGTCCCTTATGTTTAGCCAACAACCTGCTCTCGCGTGTGGATGCTACTTTACAACCGTTAGTTTTGCACAAACGTGTAAGTTACTTGCAATAATTACTTAACTCGATACTATATCAGACTACTTAGTAAATTACTACATACCTATCTACACTGAGCTCGTTAAGTTATTATGATAGTAACTCATCATCAGGTTATTTTTGTCTCCACTGCAGGAGCACAACCCTCTCTCATTTGCCGGAGACAGACTGAGGATTTGGCCTACACTCCCCGCGCTGGCCAGACGGGTTGGGGAGGCCTGATTGATGTTTTATAATGTATTCCCTTAGTCGCCTTGTACGACATCCACGGGAAGAGTTGGAGTGGTCCTATTCTACTCTACCGGAAACCACACGGCAAGGTTAGTAACTGGGTGAAATATTATACCAGAGTATCCATAAACCAACGTCACAAACGAAACTGGGGGTAGATGAGAACAAGTCCTATCAGATGTGAAATTTTAAACCCTTAAAACGTAAAGGTTTAAAGTCGTAAGTGATCAATTGTAAAAAGAATCTGTGACGGTAGAGACACCATCGTCATCAAAACACAAATAACATCTATGAATAACATAACAGTATTGGCGACTCTATGCAAAGCAGAAAAGGTTCAGATTAATGTACAAATATCTCTATAGCGTGTTTTAGAAACACGAAATATGGAACAATTCACAAATAAGTTAACTCAGTTATCATTAATTTACGTAAAACTCCAATAGGAGAGCAGCTAACAGCCGAGGTCCAATTGGACCGCCATGCCAGTTAGATTCAGCCACAGGATTCAGCGAAGGAGCAAATAATAAAGCCAGTACAGACTGTCTGTTTAGTACAAAGTAACAAAAAAGTTCTCTGACAATCACATCTAGAATCATTGAAATTTAACCGAAGTCGATTTTATTTTCCGATATTAATTCTAATGACTTATCGTCATATTTAATTGCATTAAAATTAATTTAAATTTTTGCAATAATGTAAACAACAGAAAACATGATATCTCCATGCAATTCAATAGCAAATCATTCATTAACAACGAGTATCTTTATTACGTCACAGAATAATTAATACAGTGCAGATATACTTACAGATAAAACCATTTTTCTGCTATTAATTATTTCTAATCAGCGAGCTGATGTACTAAATCTTGAAACATATTTATGTTCCAAGAATTGTATATACAAAATTATTTTATATAAATAAATAAATCAATAAATATCCTAAACATACAATACGGTATATATTCATGATTCATTCCTAAAATTCATCATGTATGTGGCGTTGGCTGGCCCTACCCTACTCTCGTGTTTATTTGAAATTGACCTTCTGTACTCTCCTTATTTCGTGTAGTGAGCAGATACGGAAGTGACCGGGAATCGAACCGGCCCCAGTGGCTTGTTCACGCCGCGCGTGGGCCGCTGACACTACACAATTGACAAAATACCGTCTTATTCGTCTACTAAAGCTCTAAACTAAAGTATAGGTACCAGATAATACACTCAGTCTTAAAATATGTCTATGTAGAAAACCACCGTTCACCTCGACGTTTATTGGGAGGGCTGAGGCTACCCGTCCGAATATTCGGACGATTCTATGACAATTCAGGTCACTTAAAAACAATATAAGGGCCAATACTTCAATAATGATAAATGTACCTCTGTAAATTGTAATGTAACTAATGAAAAAATACATTTTATAAAGCTTAGTTGACATGCAAAAATATTTACACTTATGGTTTCTTCTGACTCAATTCAACTTGTGACTTATTCCTTAAAGCATGCATTCTATATTATATTAACTTATTTTTTGTATTGAAATTCAACGATATCTATGAACTGTGCACTGAGGCATTAATGTCATTAATTACAAAAATAATAAAGGTACGATTAATTAATGAATATGCATAGAATCAGAAGAAAATACCTATCGAAATAGCAAGCTACTAATGCTAATTGATGATATATGCAAATTATAAGAAAGAAACGAGCCGACGACAGTCGATAGAGGCGTGATGATTTATATCGTGCGGTTACTTCGTTGACCGCTCATGTGTAAATGCCAACGGGAACGTTGCATTTGAATAAAATCCGAACGCTAGCAACGCCTCGATCACCCGCGGCATATGTTCCCGATATCAATTATTGAGAGCTTATTAAATATGCTCATAACACGGTGTTGGCTTTGTGCGGGAGTTGCGTCATTAGTCAGGGAGACACCGCGACCGAACCCGACAATTTGAGCGCGCGCACTGCCCGGCCGCACCAACCAAATTGCGGGCTGCCACCTTGCACAGCTCCTTTTATTTATTTGTATTTATAAAGCATTCGAGTTCTAATTATATTGGTGAGTGTAAACCGTGATTCGTGAAATGCTTTCGGAACAGTTGGCGCTAGCGAGCGCTGACGGGTTAATGACAGCCCGCGCTTCCTCTATGTTAATTGTCGAGAGGAAGTCCATACGCATCGCATTATTTATTAGATCGACTTTTGGTCGTGTTTTATTGCGTCACGTTCGGTAGCCGAGCCACTTACCGGACTGTCAGTCGCGATGGGGCTTAGTCCAGATTATAACGTAATACGGTAGTTTGCTTGTCTCTAATGCTGCTCGGACCATTGCCTAATATATTTAATTGCCGAGACTGAGATCAATCAAATAACCATAAAAAAAAACAATCCAGCGCATGTATAATGTAAAAATACGACCTTATACGATGAAATGAATGTCTAAGTAATCAAAAAATATATACCTAATAACTAATCTTTTTAAATATTTTAGGTATATACATACATAGGTAGGTACACTTGTCTACTTCTGATTTAGGATTTTCTTCTGTACTTTGGGAATTAGACAGAACCATTCTCAAACTTAATATCAGTCTGGGACCAACTTGTACAAAGTGGTCTGTCCCTCGTGGGAACCGAACCCACGACCTCTGCCGCTCGAATCTACCGACCAAGCTACAAGCCCAACAAGGCGATCTATTATATATAATACCTTGTAGTAACGGCTTCGGGTAACATGAAAATATAGAAGTGTTGATTGCACATGAACTTGAATCGAGAAGATTGCCTGTGCAATCCCGAGCCGTGCAATTTGAGGCTCTAAATCAAGAGAGCGTCCGCACAGTTGGCACTACGGCTACCGATAAATAACAGCACGCCGTGCGAAACGATTAGTGTAACAAGGGATGTTTCATTTTGAAGTGCGAAGGAGTTCATTTGAGTGAATTATTTGACGGTGAGCATTAATATACTTTGTTGTGTGCTCAAGACATGTTAGCCCAATCAACAGTGAGCACGCATATATTCGTGAGGACTTGGAAATTAATTTAGGTGTGGTTTCTACTATGCCACTGGCTTTTTGATTTACTAAAAAGTCTTGAGAAAAGAACTGCATTACATACCAATTGCAGGCTGCAAATTAAGTAGCAGTTCATGTATTTTACACGCAATTTTGAGTCTCAGCAATTAAAGGTAGGCTAAGTCGATACTTGATAATGTTTTTACAAGGATAAAGAATGCTTGACGTAGGTGAGTGCCGTGAATGGGCACGTAGCTACCCGCGCAATCGATTCTCCCCGGTTCGCAGCGTGAAATCGAGCGCGCGCTCTCATTTCCAATCGATCGCCGTTTACTCGCCCTGATTCGATTAGCGCCCGCCTTTAAATTTATACAAGCCTTTATTCCATTAAAGGAAGCTACCTATCCAATATTTGTAATATCACGCATAAAGGTAATCAATTGGTCAGACATTTACTATTACAGGTAGCGATGGTACAAAAAATGTCAGGCCTTATTTTGACATGGAAATAAAACCGGGCCTCGCACTCTATCATTAGAATTTATGGCCCCCCACTTGGCTTGTTTCCTTGTTATTAATATCGACATTAATACGGTCCCCAATATCCTGGCCATAAATGTCACAGCCACTGGCGCCTAGCACAGGTAGAGCACGAAAACTATAAAAATACATACACAAAAACATTCAATCCCAACAATGAACGGTGACTTAGGTGAAAAAATCGATAATTTATAACGCCTCCCGGCACCGGTATAAAAATCCTGGGAATTGTAATTTTTCTTACAAAATTTAGTGATATGTCAAACCTGTTAGACGTGGCAAATAAAAATGTACGAGACAAAGGGAGAAAAAACAAATAAGAGCTTGGGTTATTGCTAAAACAAGGGAAGGTTGCCATATCAATCAAGGCGTTGACAAAAGTGGAATTTTTTTCTCTGAGCCCGGCTCGAGGATCGTGGGATGAAAAAAGGGTCCGTGTTTATTGAAATGCAATAAAACCGGCGCGAGAGTTGCGCGGACGCAGCACACGTTTATCCTTCAATAGTTTTACAAACACGAAGTGTTTTATTAACATTCCTACAGTGTTTTATTCTGATAAATTTTATGCAAACATTACAGATAACTTCATTGAAAAGTCACAGTGAATACAATTTCAATTCATTATCGTAATTATTAGGATATCGACAAATAATGAAACCTATATTCTTTCATTTGTTCAATTCGTTTATGAGTCGTCTATAACTCAAAAACTAAACCATATGAGCTAAAATTTCTATGGATAATAAGGAAATACACATAAATAGAGCGAGTCTTGTTTACGACGTATTAGCGTATTTGATTTAAAGATCAAAAGCAACTTAAGCAAGAAACTTAACTCACCTGTGTACACAAAGCACAAGTGTCACGGTCAGGTAGAGCGGAGGGCGAGAATGGGAAAAATGTGAGTACGCTCTCCCGCTGCGCGCATAGTCCCGCGTCACTCACTGCGCTGCGCCCGCGCAGCTCCACCGACACGGTGACCACTCTACTTGCGACTCGAGAACTTTATTTAATTTACATTTATTTGAATATTTAGTATTTATATGCGCTGTTCTAATCGTTAATTTGTTGCCATATTTTAATTTCACTTTAAGTTATTAACTTATTCATTGTGCTAATTTGTAGCTTTTAAGTTATTGATATTGAACATTTATAATATGACAGTAGTACCTACACGTATTGTCCTAAACAGAAATGATTTTTTACTAGGTATTACATTTTAGTTGCATTTTATAGAATATGGTAACAATCTGTTAAAAAATGAAGTCAATAGGAAGTTAAGATAATAATATTCTGCTTTAATAATCAACTTTCTGCATACAAAATGTCATAAAAGAAACTCGTATATATATGTATTACCCATATTCATTTAAGTATCTATAATTTAAAGAAAACACATGAAACGACGACTTCTGTTAATTAATAAATTAATCAACAAGCATCACGAAACTTATGTCTCTACGTATTACGATAGCTATCTAAAATGGAAATATTAATTCAGCCGCTGGTAACAATCGCAAACAATAACACAGATCAACATATCAAGTGGTGCCTTAATCTGTAATAGAGAGTGACCGCAAATCGTGAGTGGCCGAACCGCACGATGACCGCAAGTGACATGATTCGAGTCATTTATATCAGTAATACGTGGTCGATGCTGTTAACATTACGAATTCCCGGATATAACTGAATGCACAATAAATTTATTCTTTTGACGTTGAACGTCTCTCTGTTGGCTCTCGAGGTAATCGCTCAACTAATGTTATATGTTTACGAGTAAATAGTAAAGGCAAGTAAACTAATTAATTAAACACCATATTATAGAGCAAATAGGTATGACAGTTTAATACTATAAGTCATCTGAGTTCTTGACTTGATAGTTAAAATAAATTACCTTGATTAAACATACACTTTTAAACACCGATTTTTGAGAACGCAACTATACGTAACTACTTGACGGATTGCATCGTACTCGGTGTAGTTAAAGTTCAAACTCGAGCAATTAGGTAAACAGTGTAATTTTGTAAATTGTTTTTTTTTTTATTTCCTTCATCATTTTTTATACATTCGTATAGTAAAGACGTTTCGCGCGAAGAGTCGGCAGTGTATCACTATCTCTCTACTTATTTTTTTAAACTAGAGAGCAACTTATTTGTCCTACTACCTACATATTACTTAAAAGTTTAAATTATTATTTCCGTAGAAAAGATAATTCTGTTTTATGTATTGGTTATACTGAATATTCTGATTTGATTTGAATGTATATGTCCGCAACGTAAGCGGACACTTAAACACATTAACTTACAATATCGACAGGTATCAAATTTAAGTACAACAATTCCATTAGTCATCTATAAGACTCTAAAAAAATCGTACTTATGTCAAATTTTAACAATTATATTTAAATAAATCGCGGACACTTCGCCTGTGTCTCGCACCACCGCGCCGCCTACAATTTATTCGACGGCGCGCGGTGATCGATGGCCGCCGAGACTTGTCCCGGCCACCGAGACAACACGGACAACGGCCACTGCCGTCCCAAATATAAAAAAAATACCTTACCACGCTCCAAATTTTAAAATTTTATTTTATTTTAATTAACCAGTCGTTTCTTTGTCTTCGAGATTTGGGTACAACCTACAATTTACGCTTAAGACTACCCGTGGTAGGTATGTGGCGCATTGCAATATTTTAGATATCCTGGCGTTAAGGACATACAAGTATACACAGAATAATGTTTGAATACATTTCATCATCAGCCGAAATACGTCCACTACTGAACATAAGCCTCCCCAATATAAAGCCACTTTTGGTGGGCTGTCCATTGGGTGATTTGCCATAATCACCACGCTTGGCACATGGGTTGGTGATCACAGGAGCACGCTGCTGCCCTGGTGCAATCCCTTATTCGCCCTGACGACACCCACGGGAAGATTAAGTATAGTACCATTTTAAGCCGCGAACAACACGACTCACATTTAATAAAATTCAATTGTAACATGATTATTTATTTGAAAAGAACTTTCACGAAACTGTACACATTAAAGTTAAAGCATTTCGTTTTAATTCCCCGATAATTCGTATAACCTCCAAAGTCGAACCTATCAAAGGATGACATCATCGCGATACATCAGGCAGACAGTGTGGGACCAAACCACGACATAAGGCCACAGAATTCTCATTGTAATAGTTTATTTGGCCACATGAATGCTAAATAGAAAAGTTCCATGACCGCCAGAATACTGTCACATGCCTCTAGTAGCTTAAAATATGTATTTTATTTCATTTATGAATATATTTGCATACGATTATGTAAAAAAATTATAACTCTGGGTCGAGTAAGTATAAATAATCCAGCAAATTCAAGAAGAAACATGAAGTAAAACCATCTGTATATAAGCAAAACAACGATGATTAACGCGACCGGCAGTAAGATGAGAAAATGTCATGTCAGGAAACCAAAGAGTGCTCAATCGGCACACTGCTAAGGCCCTTACTTTAATGATTAAAGCTTGTTAGTAATAATAAGTTTGAAAGACTATATAGAAGAATATATTTAAAAGAAGTAACTTAAAGCGTTTTTAATTTTTTTATTCTACATTTTATTTAATAATCAATAAAAACATACAATTTAATAACTTTCCGGGGGTGCAACAAAAATCAGACTTGGTTTGCCTGTGCATCGCGACGGCTATACGATACGATATGACTAATAAGCCTTATTTAAAGGAAGAGTGAATAGGCATCTTCTGGGTAAGCGCGCTCCACCTTAGGACTCATCATCACTTACCATCAGGTGAGATTGAGGTCAAACGCAAACCCATCAGGAATAAAAACATAATTAAACATTTTCTTTTACTATGTGCAATAAAGTGTATTTGTATTGACTGTATTGATATTTGAAAAACGCAGAAAAAAGACGCCTTTCCTACAAAATGACAAAATGATAGTCTCTAGTCCGTGCAAAATCGAAGTCAAAAGTACATTCAACTAAGCATGCGTTGTTACGAAACACTGCGGAGTGCAACGCCGTCCGCACGCGTGTCTATTTGTTTTTCTCCCGGCTCCCGCACTAGGTAGCGGTGTAGCCGTAGCAGTGAAAATATTGCTGGTATCACTCGTAACGCATGGCCATGTTTATAGCGTAGACTCCTGCGCAACTTTATTGCTGCAAGGTTTAGGGTGAGGCTACAATGAACTTTAAGCAAACAATGAATCTTACCAAAACTTAGGATACAAAATGTATCTGGTATACTGTTAGAATTAAATACATCCAGAATACTATACATAATATATCTACCATATGTTGTCTAACTCAGTTATCTACGTGCAGTAAGGGCGGTTGGCTCTTTTTATGCTAGTTTCAGTAACAGTAGTAATTACCTTAATTTAGGTATATTCGTAGTATATAATTTACTCTACCCCTAAAAGCTCGTTACCAAATGTTTAGTATTGATTTCTTGTTGAACAGTGTATCCCTGCCTTTACTGTGTACTGGAAGCACAGGTGCGCCTGCGCCTCGGGTGCTAGAACGGACCTCTTTTGTTTCCATAATTCTGCGCTACATCTTATATCATGCAATTTATTTCTCGAGCCAGACTACGTAGAGAAAATATTCAATATCTAACATTGAATAAAAATTCAAAACATTGTACTAATATAAATGTATAATACGTTTTATGGAGACCTATAATATTCTACAGATAGAGGATCTATGAAAGGTCAATCCTTTCATTTACAAAGGATATGAAGGTAGTATTAAAAATACTACCTTCATATTAGGTAAGTCCTATACACCAAAGTAATTTTGTACTCAACAAAGGGTGATTTGACATAGTCTGATAAGCTTTTGGCATCTAACTACGATAGTTAGATCCCAAACGCTTCTCCACATATGCCAAATGAAAGTTTGAGAGTTTAAAATGGGTGACAGACAGAAACGACATTTTTTTTTGCATTGAAATTTGTGAAAAAATAAATGTAAAGGTTACCCACCTCTGAATATATTGTATATATTGTAACATTTTGTTAAAGTTCAAGCAGTAGGTACCCATTTACATTTTTATTATCATTTAGCAGATATTTTCTCAGGGGCTCCTTAAAAGCAAATGTTAAACGGTTAAGCTCATTAATGTTCTAGCGATTATTATAAATTTGGTCTATGCGGGGAATTTAGCAGTAAAAAACTATTATCTTCAAGAAGATCTTCTTAGAACAACCTGGTGGCAAAACGCACTTTAATTATGTCGGCTACCGACGCTATTTATGACTCTATTTACATTTATAATTTTAAATATTATTTTTTATACAATAAACGTAATATCATTTGACCTGACTGGCCTTTGATGATTGATGTAACTTTTTGGCATAATGAATTAACTTTAACTAATCTTATATTTTAGACTAAATACTACCAAAATAGTATTAATATCTTATCTACAGCTACTTAACTCTAGAAGAAATTTGAACATTTGTTTTATTTTTAGTAGGTATGTAAATTAAGTTCGAAAAACCTATCGCAACAATACTGTTATAACGAAATATTATAGAATATTTACAATACACTAATTTTGTATGAACGACTAAAGAAAAATCTAATTAGCTATTTAAGTTTAACAGCACATTGTGAAAAAACCCTTGATCTAATTATTTTAGTTAATAACGCAAACCTATTGTTTAATTGCAAGGCTAATGTTATTTTATTAGTTAAATCATTTTCCACTTTGAGTCCACACTCTACAACAATTTGTATTGTCCAAAATATTCCCATTCTAATTTGTGTCAAGTGCGCCCGGGTAATTGGACAAGTTATATTATGAATAAAAATTAAATTTGAGTCTTAACTCAGTGGTTCTCAAACTATACTGCACAACTATCCATTCGGTGACACAAGTGCAACGATGTTTATTTAATTTTAATGGACTTGAAAAAATGTGACGATACTTACTCAAGACAAGGTGAAGATATCAAAAAATTTGACAATGATGAAAAGTTTGCCCATTAGGTCTTTCAGACTAAACAATAAAGACAATTTGTGTTACCTATATCCGGTGACATTTATACCATAAAACATACTGATAATATGATATAGAGGTACGGTCGGTCTATAAAAACCTTGATCACACTTAAATTCTTGTTATATTATCTATATTTCTATAATACAGAAGAAGACTCTATTTATATTATTTTCTCTTTTTTGTTAATATAAAATTATAAATATCTCAACATACATGCATAACTAAGTATATGTATCTCTCAGTTCAAAAAAATATTCTCTTTGAATCAAATCATGGAACCACGTAACTGTTACAAGTAAACTGTAACTATATCAGTTGACAGTTACAAGTAAACTATATACTAAGAAGTTACGAGTTTAATGTGACAAAGTCCAAAAGTGATCAACGTTTTCGTAAGCCGCCCGTAAGTACGCGACAATTTTTGTGGTTCACGAAAAGTTTGAGTACGTCTGGCAATTTTTGTTGTTGTGCTTAGTTTTAAAGCATCGAGTGCATTGTCCAATTAGTCGGCGCGCTGTAGACAAGGTCGGGGTTTCTTAATGGGCCCCGTTAATTGCTGTGCACTAGTTCGGACTTTTAATTAATTCCACCACTAGTGCGTCATGTTTGCACTGTGACGTAACATTGTAACTGTTCCTACGTTTGTTTGGTTATTTTTTGCTTACCTACCTTAATTATATAACCAGTCTAATTAATCAGATAAAAGAGTTTAGACATGTAGATTTCTAGTAAATATTAACATTATGTAAAGAAGATTATCCTATTCCATCAGCACAATTATGTCAACACTGACGTTCGGGTCATCTAATTGAGATTTCTTCCATTAACAAAAGAAGTGTTGGAAACAATTGTTTGTGATCTTAGCGGTACCTTTAACACATCGCGAGCAGTACACAGGATTAGCCAACACGCAGGCGCAATGTAGAGACACAAGCATTGTCTAAAATTCCCACAACGAAATTAAAAGTGAGAATTCAATCTCTTCCAAGCCGCATTAACGGTATCTGCGTATGCGCCGACTTCATTAAAACAGCTTACCGACACATCCGGGTTTAAATACCATGACTCAACTAACTACTTAGCTGCGACATGAAATTGTTTACGAAATTACAACTTTTGTAATTTATGTAAATAAAAACAGAGGATGTATTTTATTGTGTATTTTGTAATTTAAATAATTGTAACGCGCACTGCACGGTAAAATGCATACGGTAGTGGTAACACGAATCCGGTACAATTCATAGAGGTTGAAATGTTGTAATGAAACCATAACGCTCGGGTATTACGTAATTTGGCCAACAAAAGGCAAATATTCCGGGCCATTCCGCTAGTTTATGTCCGCGAGACGGCATTAAGGTAAATTGTACAATTGCAGGCACGAGCTACTCGTTAGTCGATACCGGCTGACGTGACGGGCCGACGCGACGCCGAACGTCGCATTGTTTTAGGTTTATGCGTACCCGACCTTAGATTAAATGTTAACTAGAAGATTTATGGCGGTCATGGAGGCTAGTTTAGTGGCCGTTGCGTTGGGCTCTTTCCCCGAAACGCTCAGTTTTCTTAAGAGCCCAATTTGTTGGATCGCTTAATGTGGCGTCGTGCCTGACCGTGCATGCTCCGCCTTTTTATTGCTGCCCCGTAACTGTACAACACCCATTCTTCAAGTCGCCTCAAAATGTCCACAAACATGGTATCCAAACTCGAGATTTGATGATAAAACGTATTTCCTTTTTTGCATATTTACGTTTGCTAGAAACAACTGCCAAACGATGTAGTTAGGTACTACTATGACGTTAGAGTAAACTAACTCTGTCTCATGGTGATCCTAATACAAGAGCTATAGACAGTTGTAAAGGAATTTTGAACCTTCTGAAATAAAAAGAAGTTTCTTAATCAATCTAAGACAGACTCTAATATTATCCTGATCTACATATCAGTCTAATAGCAGCAACCTGTTGTCTATATAAATTGATTAATTTGTTTCCGGTGAAAATTCCTGATGTCCAGAATGGAAGATAGCTAGAATCTCCCAAACTACCGAATCTAGCACCTACATTAAAACACAAGAAATTGGTCGGATTCTTACACTCACCAATCTTCGCTTGGGCTTGATGAGTGGCCGGTTTTGACCGTTCATCTTGTAGTAGAGTCCACACGCGTTGCATAGGTAGTGGCCGGTGCCGTCGCGCCGCCATAGGGGGGTGCTAGTGGCCCCGCAGTTCACGCACTCACGACCCTCTGTGTCATACACACGTGAGTTAGTTAAGAGGGAGTTGATTTGGGACAGGGGGCTAAGGTTAATTAGTTGAGAAGCATCTTGGAAGATTCGAAAACTGATTGCGGCTATGACTTTGCAGTGAGATGAGATAATGGCATGTGAAGTAGGGAGAGAAAATCTTAAGCATTTCACTTACATATACATTCTTATTATTAATATATAATAATATCATCTCATTATAAAGTCTAGACAGGTGAATGTAAAGATAGGAAATGTAATCTGCTTAGATAAAATATTTTAATTTTTTACTTTATTTGAGCTAAACTAGAAAATGGATTTTTTAATAAAGTGTTCATAAAATTAAAGAAAAAGCCAAGTACTAATAATAACAAACCAACACCAAATGACATGGTTATTAAGAAAATTAAAGCACAGTGTGTAAAAAATACAAGAAAGCAGAAATGAAAATTAGGAAGTGTTTACTGGGCGAATTACCTGTCTCCTGGCAGGCTGAGGGAGATGAGAGAAAAAATCACATTCAGAAACATTACACAATCGAATATCACTAACTAACAAAGCATGCAAACGGACACACAAATATTACAAACATTGCTACACCATTTTCAACTTTTACCACTTAAATAACCAACGTAATTGCAATTACTACGAAAATAGTAAAATATTCAATTAGCCAGGGAAAGCGCAGTTTCACTTGGGGGAAATATTTATCAAGATTTTTTTAACACGCGAAGAAACGCAAGGAGAAAGTGACGTTGGGGCCAGTGGCGTACTCAGGGAAGTGGGTTGTCCCTCACACAAGCCCAAGATCGACGAGGTAAAATATTATGATATTAATTTTTACATCGTAACAGTAAACTTAACATTAATGTAACTTTTAAATCAAATCTCTCCAGTAATCTTTCAATAAAAACAGGGTTTTAATAAACTACGTTTTCCCGTTCGTTTACTGCCTAATAAATAACTGGAAACATGATTTGAGCCTTGATCCCTTCGATCATTTACAACCGTGAAGCTTGATCCAATCAATTGACTGTTAGAGAAATTCTGCAATATGAAGTACATTGAAAAGTTTTTAAGAACAAAAATCTAAACATTATTAAAAATCATTTGTACGGTCGCCTGAAAAGTAGCATTTTCTAAGTTAGATCATTTTTCACTGGCGGCTTGGAATTTAGCTTTAACTGGTGTAAAAATAAACATCTAATAATGTTATGATATAGCCCTGAGAGAAACCTGGATCTGCCACTGGTCTGGTTGGAGCGTTTACAATCTATCGCTACACGTGCAAAATGCCCTTCAAAACCACTTAAGTAAACACTTTTGGTACTTTGATTACTTTATATGCAAATTGTTTAAGTAATAGGCATTTAGGTCACTTTTTCTAATCGCGAGCACGAGAGCGGCACGTGCCCTGGTGGTTAACACGCGGTTACCTAACCAAAGTTAAATTTCTATTTCGAACAGAATACTGGTATTTCCCTGTACACGCAAGTACTGCAAATTAATAGAAAGAGAAGTGGCTGGATATTGAATTTTCGCCACATATTAGGAAATAAGGCTTTATTAAGAGCCCTTCGTTAACTACTGGTTAAGGGAAAACAGGCAAGAAATAGAAGTACAGAAAGTATCAAACAATAAAGTGAGTCTGGTCTCAATATTTGAATAAATATTTCAGAGGTGAAATACTATATTAAGTATCCATTCTATATAAAAACTCAACTAAGCTTATAAAGTTGATTTGTTTTAAAAGTCCTATAATTAATATAACACAGCTACACCCTATTTAAAAATAAACGTAGGATAGGTATGTCAATTATTCTCTTATTTATTAAATACTAGCTTAATAAAGATCTCGTCTGCGCGAAAATATAATATCTATTAGTGAGATTTTAAATAGGTTTGCATTCAATAATATTTATAAGGTAACAATACTTTTATTGAAAAATAATATTCAACAACGCATCACAATATGTTATTAACATTTATTAGACAATAGCAACAAAAGCGAGTTGCTATAAAAAATAAATTGTGGTTGCAAAATTGGTCGAGAGCGTCTACCAAGAAACAGAGCAGAACGGGAGCTATAAAGTGAAGTATTACCTACATGCTAATTTTCGCTATATGAAGTACTACGTATGTATGTATGTACGTCTAAAACAATTTTCAACGCAAGCTGCAACATCTCATCCGTGAAGCATGTTTAATTGCTAATCCATAGACAAAGAGGGATAAGCTACTATACTTGACACTTAATTAAATTTGACTACTAAAGCAAAATGTATAAGAAATTCTTAAAATTTACTGATTTTATGCATATATACTGGAAATCTATCTATGGTTAATATAACATGCGTTACTGTTAGTTAAAAATCATGCAATGATAATAAAAAATTAGAGCCTCAGGACGAGCCATCCTCCAGGGAAATTCGCATCAGTATTCTAATTGATTTTACATTTTATTTTTAACCAAGCAATTTTCCAAAACTTCTTCACATGGTTAATAAGAGGATATTCACATATGGGATGCGCGTGCGCCGCCCACAATCTCTCTCTAAACTCGATTACACGATCGATGATTTACTGAGATCGAATTTAGAAGCCCATCTCGTTACACCTTCGCATCCTCTTAAAAATATCCGATATACTTCCATAGCTAACGATGTGTTGCCGAAACTAGTGTGGGAAAATAGTAATTGGTTCATTATATAAACTGACTAATTCGGCTACCTTTTGTTTATTTATAGGATGTGCAAATGAGTTCATTGCTCTATAGATTATATCGAACAAATGTGTGCCTATCTGTATATATCTATTAACGATATGTATCTAGATCTGATTAGCCATCCCCAGGCAGACGCCACGACGGACGCGCTGAATAAATAAATATACGTAAGGATATAGAGGAAGGTGAAAGTGCTCCGACAATAGAAAAAATATGTTAAACGAACCCAAAATGCTTTACGAGCTTCAGGCAGTGCAGCCATTCATCTTTTTTATGTAAAACCAGATCAGAACCGGCAATTAAATCGCCCGGACTTTATCGAAAACTTATTGCGATCGGACCGACGACTCACTTTTTGGACTAAACCTTTATTTTTTGTTGCGACGATAAAGCCTGTAATTTGTTCCGAACTTTGTAATAAATAAACACCAATAACGATTATTAGGAAAAAATAACAGGATATTACTCGATGCAAGAAGTTTTATGATAGTGTCTCTCATTTTGGTACTGATTTAGTTCAATAGTAACGTCTCTATTGGTAAAAACTTTTTGTGAAAGTCGGTGCGGCCGCGGGCGCAGGCGTTTCACGAGATTTACAGCCATCTGCCTCACATACATCGACATTACACGTATTATTAAAGAGAACAGTATTTTCTGATTAATTACCATACGATATAATTGTTCAATCCGGTTCAATCGTAACGATAACTGTGTTTTAATACGTTCACACCGTGAGTTATTTCTTTATTTCCTTTGATAACTCTACCTATGTCATTATCGAGCGATCTCGGTCGTCCATTAACAGCCTAGATACACGTGATTCTGATGTAAGGAAAAGATATATCTGTATGTCCTCACTATGATGTATGTTCAGCGAGAGTTGCTTTATTTGTACTTCAGAAAATATGGAATTCGAGCGAAAATTTCCAGTGTTTGTTCATAAGTATAATGCGGCTCGGCCTTTATTGCCCGGAGTGACGCGCGGTCGTGACGCGGCGGCTCTACGTGACCGCGATAAAAGATTTTCATCTGCCATATTTACGTTGCCGAGTGGGCGGTTTTTATTTTTCGAGAGTCTCCAGGCGAGCTCTCTGCCTCGAGAGAGCGCAAAGTTTTCACACGCCACGTCGCGCGTGGGGAAAACAAACCGCCACTAAACCGCGGCTAATTTAGCTGAGTGCGAACACTTGCCTCGAGTGATGTTGACCCTAGAACTACCGATGCTTGAAACAAATGAAGACAGCCCGTTACTCCTGAATGAAACCACAGCGGAAAAAACGTAAGCATAGTCACGTATTACGCTAATGTGCAGTAGGGTAATGTAATATAAATGAAGGACTAATTCACTACCGCGCACCGTGACGCTCTCCAGCGCACGGCCCATCAACACGTAACGACGGCGAGGCTATTTTGCATACAAACCATTAAATTATTGCTCAAAACTTATTCTTTGTTGCGCCACAGAGGCTGTTATTACGCCTTAATTATATGCCTGTATGCAAATAGACAATTTTAATGGAAGCCGATGGTCTCGCACCGAGTCTTTCCTTTAATTGAGCATTGTGTTTTAACGCCATGATACGTTCTACTTCTCCAATACTTTTAAAAATCTCGTCAAATTCTTCAAAATTCTCTACGAAAACTCTTCATGAATAGTATGTACAAAAATTACGCAGCGTAAAATGGCTTGCGGGAGTGAATAATTTACTATATACCTGTTTTCTACATTTGTGAATAATATTTAATAAATTTACGTAGCGTTAAGTGCCCCAGAGGAATGAATAACTTTAGTAAAAAAACTGTTTTCTGAATCCGAGAATAATGTTTACAAAAATAACGTAGCGCAGAATGACCTGGAGGAATGAAGTCATTTTTCACCACGACCAACACGGCCAATGTTACGTCGGACCGACGGACGACCGTATTTGCATTTATTATTAGCATACTGCGAGATAATTACGTGTGACGAGCGTTGCAATGCCGCACAGTTGCACTGGGCCCGATGTAGTGATTATACCAGTCATCATATCGAAGACTTTACTAATAGGCCTCTTATATTTTACTCCAGATGAACCACTGTGGGCTTATTGGATTATGTTGAGTTAGATTTCCGTAATCGACTTCATTTTTGCAACATTTTAGTGCGTAGTATGATTTAAATATATAAACATTTAGATTAAATTTAATATAGTAAAAAATATGTAGTACTTATCTATATGTAAGTGTTGCGGTTAGTAAAGTTGGAAATTAAATAGATATTTATGGAAACTTTTTTTTATTATTTGCAGGTGTTTATGTGCGATAGTTGCAACTTACCATCAAATGGGCTGCCTGCCAATTCACCTCTTAATTTTGTAAAAGAAAACATACAGCGTATAAATGTGTGGTAAATTCAACAATTCTTTATGATTTTATACCCCGTAATTGGATGACTGAATTCATTACTCACAATACCATTGTAGTAATATTTTTTAAATAATTAAATTAATCACAGAAATTCCGCGTCTGGACAAAATAAAATGCAAATGGAACTGCAATTGTATCCACATTGTCTGTCGCTAGACCGTAACGAATTTATACATACCTACCCACATATACATATAGAATAAAACATGGAAATACTCATTAGGGGCCTGTCCCCAAATAATTATGTCCAACAGTGCACTGACTGTGTTTGCAAAGTACGTATGTACTTTAAATCAGCAAAACAGGCTCACTTCCGTCATAATGTGTAGGCTTTGTTTTATTATTCGTTATGTAGGTAATTCTAAATTTGAAATTTTGAGATTAAAATTGCGTCACTTCCCAACCTTTTGTCATTTCGGTCGATTTCTGACTACGATTTTTAAAATGGAATACAATGTACACTGAACTCTAAGTCAAAGGAAGAGTTACTGGCTGTTTCTTAATCTATAAAAGTGAATACCTCTGTGTAGAAACCATGCTAACATTATAAAGATTACCAACACATAAAACTGCCTTTAACAAAAATAATAACATATCAAGAGCATGGTTCTGGCTTCATTCCTCATGGTTGTCCGTCCGTAGCAGAACAGTACACACACAAGTTCTACCCCAGTTTCATTCCTACAGTCTTTACCATAGATAGTGTTCCTCATTGAGTTGCAGGTTGTACTGTGATAATAATTGCTTGCACAATTTTGTCTGCAACATCTTTGTTGCTACAACATGCACCTATAAGCTAAATTCTAACTGCTGTATATATGTGTCGTAGGTATTAATTTACAGGTCTTTGGGAAAGAGCCTATTTGCATTTCTTTATTTTGAAATTAACGAAATTATCATTTTATTTATATTATCTCTAGTATGTATTAATGCTTTATATTAATTACGCTTTTGGAAATAAACTAGTAAGATTTAGAGAAAATAACCCTAGAAGAGTATTAATGTATATCAGAGAGTAAAGTAGCTTCGTTAATAAATAGAAAACCCTTTAGCAATATCAATTAAGTTGAGAATAATATCCCTATTTAGAAGTAATTATTCAGTTTTTATGGAACTGCGTTTAAATCATCGCAAATTACAAATCATTCCTCACAGATCTAGGACGTCTCGTTAGGCGTCTAGTATTAATGCAGTTAAAAGCTTTAATTCCTCAAACCTTACTTTATAGAACAAGCGAGGCTCGAGGTCAAGCGATCGGCAACAATGGAATGGGCCACATCCGGCCGCGCCGCATTATCATAATACTGCTTCCACCGAGGAACTGCCGGCAACACAGCTACCACTACCCAGGCCCGAACACAGGAAGGGACTAAGGACCGCAAAGTGTGACCACTCCAAATAGATATATGAAAGATTTTATTTCCAAATGCCTAAACTGTAGTAGCGAGCATTTCAAATACATTTTCATAATGTAAGCAATTTATTTAGACATTTAGACATTTATTTATTTATTTAAAATATTGAAACATTACAGATTATTATTCCAATGCGGGACAAATCTGGCGGGACGCAGACCAAACGGTGCAGACCATTTAGTACGTATATTTACATACCATACCAGTTTTCTGAGCTAGTACACCTGTTCAGGGTCCTGGACTTAAATGGCCTATGTGATATGGTTGCTGAGATAAACAAAGTTAGACAGATCTTTACATGAGATTTAAAAGAGAAAATTAACTTTATAAGCAATGTTCACAGTTTGCATTCTCTATTACATTAGTCTCACGAGGTTCTGATTATCATTGCGTTGCGTTTCTACAGCATGTAATTGTGTATTTTTTCAGTCTGCAAAACGCAAAAGATGGCAAACTTGCTTTGATAAAACGGCCCATTTTATATAATCAGATTAATTTTCAGTCAGAGTAAGGTGTCTAAGGGGCAATGTATCTTTCGCCGGGCCTGTACCACCACCCAATATAGCTATAGGCAATACAATTTACGCAACTGATTTGAATGCCAAGTTGTATTCGATAACTTAGCTAGGTATACCATAGAATGTTTGGCGTCTACATTGCAAGGACTGTACATAAAAATAGAGAAAAATTAATTCCTCATTATAAAACCCAATCAATATGTATAAAACTAGGTAAATTTGAATGTTTATAAAAACATAGGTAAACTGGAAACTATGAAAATTTTCAGCACACTGACTTCAAAGAAAATGAATTTAACGTGTATGTAATATAAAAAAAATTACATGACCTATCTTCTGGATTATTACAATAAATCTGTCGATGAATAGTTAATTATTTATACGTTTGGAAAGTGATAGTAATATAAATTTCCTATTATTGTAATAAATCCTCTTACATTCTAGCACAATGTGCTGTTAATTAAATGGATGAGGTAATAGTAAGTTTCCAATTAAAAAAATGTACAGTGCACGAGTATGTTACATTTTTTACAACAATTAAACTGAACTTGTTGGAGTAAAAACTGGTTAACGACGCGTAATGTTGTGTAAATTGGAACCAGTTGGAACGCACTCGGATCGATCGACGAAGGGGAATCTTGTGCCGTCATGTCACTCACATGTCTACCGACTAAGTCCATGCATTTTATATGTGTGACGTCATAAATTATCGGTAGCATAATACTAATTTATTTGCTTTTTATTAACAGACTAGCTAGAATTGTAAATTAAAATTTTGATAATTTCAAACAAAAGAGCCGCCTAGACTGAGTATAGTAGAGTTGATTCACAAAAATATAGTTTCTAGTGAGCTTGATTAACATAACATGCTTAACTATGACTTTAAAATATCTGTGGTAACAATAAAAATATCGTATTTAAGTTCTTAAGAGAGATCTATTCTTTTGTCGTATACTTCAAAGAAACTAATTTCCAACTTGTCGAGTGAAATAATTCCGCGTTACGAACGCTTTTTCAATAACAATTCTAATTAATTCCTGAGAAATTTTGCTGTGAAGACCTCATCGTCACAGCGACTCCGTGAGATCGTAACTAACATGTTAAGCCACTTAGAGCACACGAAATATTGAACAAACATAATTGCAACGGTGGTTCTATTAGCGTTACCCTATCTAAAAAGTTTTCTATTTAAATATATTAATTAAATACAATGAAGAGACAATATGTGACGAGGCAGTTTCCCGTCCATTGTCACAACTTTGGAGCTATGAGAGTCGTAATTACATTTTTTAAATTTAAAATAAAGCGGCTTTATTTAGTGTTAATACAGTTATTGTTGAGTAACTCATTGTTTATGGGTACTTGTGTGTATGTACCATAATAACGTAGGCACCTATTCGTTATTATTGCGAAAACATCCAATTATCAGTTGTAACAATACCACGTTTAATACTTTAAAGGTCACGACAAACAATGTGAGCCAGAGTATTAAAAGATTACGGGTAAATACTCAATACTTATTTCATGCTGGTGTTCTAATTGTCATGAACTCTCGTTCACTGCCTCGAAAAAAAAGGTTTTTCGTCGTAAAGATCACCAAAATTTCCCAACCATTGATGATCACAATGATCACAAATCACAAAGTTCAAGCGTATGAATTTAAACGCCGATATTGAAATTTTATACAAACAACTTATAACAATCAGTTTAAAGTTAGATGACTCTGGCAGTTTTTTAAGTAATGAAAGTGGCAAACGGGCCACACAACACACCAATATTAGTTGGCTATATGTGTATATATATATTCGGTGTGATCGCCTGTACTGACTGTATTAGTATATGGCTTCATCCAGTTGCAATTATTAACTTCTAAAAATACCGCAAAAATTAATAGAGTTTTACTAAAGACCGTATGGTTAATTACAACAAAAACAATAGTAATCCGTAATTAAGTAATGAGAAACTGCTGGTTTGTTTGGTCAACATCAGAAGAGGCCGCGTAAGTTCACATAGCTAACAATGAAAGGTAGCGCTGGCGCAACTTGGAACATAAGCTGAACGCAGATTCTAAGAACGTCATGAGATTCTATCATGAACCTTCTACTAGGACTTAGAAGATTCTTTATCCTATTTTTTTTTGTAAATAGTCCATTAACGTCTTAAAGGCCTAAATCTTTCTTTAAGTGTACCGCTTTGTTGACCGTGTGATACCGCACTGGAATATTCTTTCGCGATTTTACTCATTTCTCCACCCCACTCACATTTTTAAGTAGAAAAACGTATAGAAGAAGTAAACTGTTGTTCTCACTCAACCACTTATCAGATGAGAATGAATAATCCTGTTCACCGCCCCCAAAACTCGCTGTAAAATTCAAAAAGCTGATTAGTTCCTCCACCGTTTTGAGTAGCAGTTAGTAAAGAAGCGTTAGTAACATCGACGCCCCAAGCCCCGTGTTAGGATGCCGTGAGACAAAACGTGTGGCGCCACAACCCAGTGCAAGGTAAACAGCTTATCCGACCACTCTTATCAGAACAATGAAGTTTTAAAATAGGCATAATTGCTGAAGCGCCGAAATAGGATATTACAGTAGAGAATTTAAATGTTTTTATCTAAACATCTGATTTTGAAGATACAAATTAACATAAGTCCACCGTTTTTTTTTATAATTTTACAATAAGCCATATTTCTCTACACCGTATTTTAATCAAATTGACTCTTCAGCAACTTTGCCTTTCCAGCGATGATATGTTATTTATAAATTTTTATTTTATTTAAATTGGATATAGTTAATACACAACAACCTTTGTACACAGTTTAATTCCTATTTTATTATTGCTGTTGTTGTGATTTTTTGGTACAATAAAGCGTTTACATCCATTAATTTCAATTTGTTTACTTTGATGATACTCATTTTGATTAATCAATTTATATGTTTTATTATTTAATAAAATGACTTATTTAATCATTTGTTCAATTATATTAATTTAAATTGACTGAAGTGCGTCCTGCCTGTCATGACCTACGGTGCAGAAACGTGGACACTGACAGTGGGCCTGATCCACAAGTTTCAAGTCGCTCAGCGAGCTATGGAGAGGGCTATGCTCGGCGTATCTTTGAAGGATATGATTCGTAATGAAGAGATCCGACGAAGAACGAAGGTGACCGACATAGCCGAAAGGATTAGCAGGCTGAAGTGGCAGTGGGCGGGCCACATCTGTCGCAGAACCGACGGCCGTTGGGGCAGACGAGTTCTGGAGTGGAGACCACGGATTGGCACGCGCAGGGTGGGACGCCCCGCCGCCAGATGGACCGACGACCTAAAGAAGGTGGCCGGAAGCGGCTGGATGCGGAGGGCGGAGGACCGGGTGTGGTGGCGTTCATTGGGGAAGGCCTATGTCCAGCAGTGGACGTCTAAAGGCTGACATGATGATGATGAAATTGACTGTATTTAATATAAATATTTATAATATTAATTTGTTTCAAAAAATAAGTTTGCGTATTGAAGATGAAATCTAAGCTTTTTTTTGGCAATTGTGTGTTTCCGTGTGTCACGGAAAAACTAAGCGCTATGAATGCCTATGATATAACTCTGTATCTCAAATAGGATCTGCAGTATACATATTTGTCTCAATACCACTTCAGGAGGCTCAGGTATCGAATTGTCGACAGACAATCTGAGATTTTAATTACGCGGTCACTATCTCGGCAGCCATTTTGTAAGGCTTCGATTAACAAGCCTTGAAGGTATCGGTGTATTTGATTTATTAACTGATTAGCGATATCATGAGATTTGTAAGTGAAAGTATTGCAATGCAATTTGTGGAGGTTTGACATTATCGATCTTGGGTAAAATCGTTGTCTTGGATACATTAGTTAGGGTTATGATGTATTTCAACGGGTCAGCTCGTACTAACTCCATAATATTTTTTTTATTAAACGAAGAAAGCACGCGAGGATACTTCAAAATACATTTACATCAGCGTCTTTCCGGCCGCTGATTTCTTAACACAAAAATTATTTATTTCTATAAACAAAGAGCGAATTAGTCCTCCGAAGTATACTTTGACCATACCTAATGAAAGCATCCAATATAACAGGGCGTAATAAGAGATTGAGTCTGTGTAACTGGTTTTAGAGCTGGTGGTCGGATAAGCGTTCTGCAACCTGTGTATTGTGTGTCGGATGGTGCGAGAGCGGTGCAGTGCGACAGTCCCCGAGGACTCACCGGCGCTAGTCCGCGTCTTGTTTGGCCGCGGCTTGTTCTGCTGCTGCCCGCTAAACCCCTTCCCCTGGTAGTTGTAGTATTCACCGCCGGCGGCGTTGTACTGCGCGTTGTATTCCCCAGAGGGCTGGCTCGAGTCCTGCGGGCACTCCGGTTGCGCACCTTCGCGCTGCTTTGACGACGCCCCCATCATGGGCTTGACGTCCCCACACAGTGGCAGCTCCTGCTGCTGCTGCATGAAGGCGACACTCATGGCGGTGGCGTGTGCGACGGCCGCTTGGTAATCCTGCTGGCCTAGTGCCGCCGCCGCTACGGAATCAGGCGTGGAGTCCTTCGGTGGCGTAGGAGGGAACGAGAAGAGGGGGTGGGGGTGGTGATGTTGCGCGGGAGACAGCGGCTTGTCGGCGGGGGCTGCGTCCTGCTGGAAGCCGCCGCCCCACGCGCCACCGCCCAGGCCCTTGGTCTCCAGCCACGGGTGCAGCGGCGTGTGGAAGTGCGGCCGGCACACCTGGCCGCTGCCGCCGCTGAGCGTCCGACCTGCACACGGAAATTAAGACATTAAACTAAGTAAAGAAGTCGTCATTTCAATTCGCGTAAGTTTGAACCTGATAAAGATTTTTGTATCACACAAATAGATACGTGATCTGCGCAATACTAGCGAGAATTCAAACCTTATAGAATAAGTATTTGTAGTTTTAAGAAAACTTTGCGAAGCGTTAACCTTTTCAACACGAATTCTAACCGTTTAAAACATACTGTTCAATATTACGCGGTTCTTGGACCCGTGGTTTCCACGAACCGCGTAAGGTCCTTACGCCAGATACAAATTATTAGAAGAAGATAGCTCAGTTGGTAGAGCGTGAGCCCGGATGGTCGGTCGCAGGCTTAAGTCCGACTTGCGTGTGAATTTTCTGTCATGTATAATAATTAGAAACGTGATAGTGACGTGTGGTATGGCAATTCTAAAATGATTTAAGCACGGACATACCTGCATAACATTCCGCAGATCGTCTAAAATATAATTTCCTAAGATCGGCCTCTAAATAAGACACAAAGTTCCGTGCAATCTTGACTCTCTAACATTTTAAATAGAATCACGAGTAATAATTTCTTCAAATTTAAATTATGTATCTAAAGTCATAACTGTGAAGGCATTAGCGTACTTCTGATTCCGTGTCTCTCCAACTTTACGAGCGTTTAAGTGACCATTATCATGGCTCACAGATCTACCGATAGACAGTCATTGTAACGCGAGTCCAGAACTGGCAGCGCAGTCATTAGGACGGTCGAATTGGAGGCGTTTTGTTGCCCCGCGCATTTACCTAAATTAATATCATTTGTTCCTAACCACCGGTCTTTCACACGACATCTTCATTCGGATATTGTAAGGGTCATGATTACTCGTGATTCATGAATATTCTTAGCTTTAATGTGTATTTGATAAACAAATAATGGTTTACAATGATGGTTCCCGGTGGGTGAGTCCGTGAACAAAAGCGCTCTTTTCCGAAATTTCAAAACAACCATGTCACAATGTTGAGGCAATTAAAATTGTAGGCCAGCTGGAAATTACATTAATTATGTTCTGGTGTCAGTTTTGATGATACACTGTGCATTTATTTATGTGCTCGGTAAGTGTGTTTTGAGTGTTGAGTATAAGTTTTTTGCGAAATCTTTCCGTTTCGTTTATATATATATATTTGGAACATATCTTGAGGCAACTTTTACACAACAGTTCTAAATAGATACAGCTTGAAGTAAATAATATCGATATACATTAAATCAGTCAAGTCAGTGTCGATATTAGGTACCTATATGACAGTATATTTTTGTAGTGACACCTTATTTTTGTCACATAGGTATTTGTAAAGTGACCACAACTGCTTTTGACTTCCAAAAAATTTCAATTATTAAATGAATATGCAGTACTAAGTTTTGCACCGTCATTTTTTCCCCCTGTAGAGGTAAGCACAGTCATCGCACATAACTCATTCCCCTTTCCATTCCACAAACTACATTTCACAATTATTATTTATAAGTGAAGGCAAACATATGTACATTTGTTAACGTAGGGTGCCCACGTTAATATCTGTGGCGATCGTTGATTGGTGGATTTGTGTCGGGGGGCATCCCTTCGAGCTAGTCCCTGCGGTATTAAGCAGGGAGCCAAAAGTATCGAGGCATCCCTGTGGTGCTCTGCGGGTAGTTAATGATTGGTTACTTGCAGTGTACTGACTGCGAAACCTATGTTTTATTTCTGTAACGGTTTGTTTATCTTAAATGGAAAGGATTACGTGCGGGTCAATTAGTTACATTTTAGTTTTATGTCTCGCATGATATATATTATTAAATATTTTCTATAATTCTCTTCTGATAACTTTAAATATACTTTACTCGTAGAGTATGTCCTATATTTCAACTCAACTGTTCTAGTAGTATTTGTGTTATTCGCCGGACAGACAGACAGACGGCCAAAAACTTTGATATAAGGTAGCTTGGAACCCTAAAAAGAAAGTATGTATATCGTTCAAAATACATTCGAGGATGTATAGTTAAAACATAACATTAAAGAGAGGAAACCAAATATATGTACGGTTAAATTTATTATATAATTTAAAAAAATTAAAATACACTAAATGTAAAACAATCAAACATTGCAATATTGTAAAAGTTGTTCTTGCAGACGCAAAGCTAATGGTACTTCAGCCTAAACTAATCGGCAGATATTTTTGCCAGTTAAGGTCTGCGCCGAGTGATACCGTATCACAACTTAGATACAAATGATAGATTATCTAAATTCAAACGTATACATATTACCATCGCCCTTGAACTTCTACAAAAACAAAAGACGACCGAAATAAACTACACAGACATAATAGCCTACAGATACAGCCATAGCAAGCCCGCATCGTGTAGATCCAGGTGTAGATCGTAGTTGGAGATTACCACATCGATCACTATCACAAGGGCACCCGTACATTGCGGCCTGCTCGCCGATAGATTCGTGGGGGATTGAACTTTACGGGCATTGAATGTTGAAATAGTTTAATTAGGTGAATTCCGTTTTGGTATTCCTGCGACGATCGAGTAATGACGTTTCAAATGTTGTTGCTGTTATACTTACGAGTAAGGTAACTCTTCGTCATCAGTCTGTAAATGTAAATTTCTTAACATAAGGCTTAATTGTGCAGGATAAATGTTCACAATATAAACTACTAAGTCAGGTTGAGATTTTGATCACTTATTTGTGAATAAAAATAAATAAACAACGCGAATTGCGGACTCTACAAGGAGCCGTGAAGAAAGAACATCTTACTTCACAATGCAGGCAGCCTTTTTCGGTACAATGTAAGTAAAACAATACATCGACCGCTCGACTCCAGTCATTAGAGTAAACGACACGGAATAAAACAATAATCAATCCAATGGCGTCACATTAGGCCGGGTACACACAACAACGTTTTGACAGCGTCCGCGACAACCGGGAGCCACCCCTCGCGCGTTAGGCCGCGTTCACAATAGCTCCTGCGATGGCGGACCGATAACGCGCGTATGAATAATTCCTGTTATCGCGCCATCTCGCCACATGCCCTACCTGCCCCGCTACCATGATTCTCCAAACATGCGATTTTCATGCGACACTTCTGGCTTTCCTTTGACAAACTACCATTTTGGTTCACAGTTTGAAGAAACATGGTACCGGCCTACCACCGGCGCTTTTTATTCATTAGAGGGCTGCAAGTTTCGGCCATTGTGCTAGATACACAATTTGTGTACCACTAAGCCCTGATTGTTTGGGGATTTCGTGTTTTACAAGCACCGGGGTAAATAGAAAACAAAAATGGGTACGGCAGTAAAAACAGCGGAAATTGAATTAGGATATCATTGCTTATGTTATCTGTAGGTACATCGCATTAGCCATCTCGAGTATACAATTATAGCCCTTATTAAAACATCATCTATATAAAATGCACAAGCCTACTAATAATCCGTATCCCGTCCGTTGTCTATCTGTTTGAATAAGTATGACTCAAAATTACTCACCGTGTTATAATGGGGCTTTCGCTAATGTATGATTGAATGTCCCAAATAGATTCTGGGTTTTATTTTATTTCGATATTTTATCAGAAAGCTGAGCAGTTTGCCAAAACTGAGTGTAGCCACGGGAAAAACATCGTACTAATAAAATCAATCATAAAAATTAAGGCTAGCACAGTCGAAATCAAATCATAAACCAATCATAGCTAGTTCCCACAGCCGGCGCTCGAAACAAAACACCGGAATTGAACCCCCAACCCCTGCCCCCATGTCCCACTACCCGGCAGATGCAGCTCGGAGATCTTATCATCACGTCGCGCCACAGGGCACTGCAAGTGTTGTTAAAACTGACGATGCACTACAGCCGTCTTGTTTATTCGCTGTAACGGTTTTTTTTACAACCCCTTTCAAAATAACTTTTTGTCAAACTTTATATGATTGCGTTATAGCTGTTCGAGACGCGAGAAATACCTTTTCTCGTGTCATTCATCAGTAGCTCTGTAGGTTTTATAAATGCCAAAATAGTTATACATCACACTGTGTCGACGTTTTAAAGTTAATAGTAAGTTATTGGGTATATTTGTATGTTATTTTCATTTTATACATAAAACATTATTGTATAAAACAGAATGATATTAAAAATGTTGAATAAATCTCGTACTTATATCCCTACGTTCATGCGTGTTTCTGTTACAATATCCATTATTTAAATTGATTCATCGTTATAAAAACCCTTTTTAATTCTCTATTCTATACTATAACAAGTAATACATTGAGTCCACCCGCCCCTTACACATCCACAAAAGTTAAGGCGTGGTTAAATCTAAAGTGGGCTCCGTCCTTTTTGTATTCCTTGACTTGCAGCGAAAATTGCCCTTTCGGTTCAAACTGCCTCGTAACTGGTGCATATGCGCGTAATATACCCTAATGTGTGCATGCCCTAAACAGCAGGACGTCTTCCGGTAACAGTTACAATTACTTTCCCCTTATTTTATGGATCAACATTTCGTTGTAAATAAGCGAACTGTGTTTAACCTCGATGTGAAGTGGCTGAAAATTGTTTTTCAACTCCAAAAACGAATCGTTGAACTAAACTGTTCATTCATTCTGTTCTTGTCTATATTTGGAAAATTCGTATAGATGTATATTATCTTGTTCTAGTAGTTTAACCCCATGAAATACTGGATAACATGATAGTTATCAAGTCCTGTGGTTATAACGCAAAAGTGAACATTTCTTTGAAACAACTTTCTATGTTTCCTCAAGGAAAGCATCGTGAGGTGAATACTCGGACTGCCCAAGGCCACGAGGCCAGCGTCGTCCAGTCTGCCGCAGTTTATTTGCACACCGTGACATCAGCCGCATCCGCATGCGTGCTGCGTGCTCTCGCTTGTATTCACGCGGTTACAACCTCTACGCACCAACTTATCCCTTCTACTTATTGTCTTTAGATATTTTATCCTTTGTTCCCGCAGCTGATCATTACGTGATCAATCATCGGTGGGCCCATAACCTCTAAGTTGTTGTGCTAGAGGTTATCTTTCTTTGGCGCGCGTCCCCTGTGAAATGTCCGACGCGTTAGCGAATGATAAATGTAGGCGTCGGTATCGCGTATCGGATCTCGCCGTTCGCACGCCGAATTAATTTTAATTTATTGATCGTCGTATCGACGCTGAGTATTTTAGGTGCCTACTAACAACTGCAGTACAACGTTCGCTGTCTCGCTTTAAAAAGCATTTATTTACTGCTTCGTGACTTTCAGTGAGATCGAAAGTAAAAGATGGCATTTGACCTAACGTTCTACGTTTTGCACGATCTTACTACAAAATCACAACAGTCTGTTTGTTTGTATATGTTCGTTGTGACTTAAAAACCGCTGGACTAGTTGCCATGCTGTTACTTACTCAGAGTGTTCTCGACAATGGTTTTATGTATAAATCATTAAGCTTGAGCAAAAGAGATCCGAGCAGATTCGATGTTTTAGTGCAACAAATCTTTAATTGATTTATCTCAAGGTTAATAATATTTTATTAAACTCAGACTCCGCAAATTGTTCATATTGTTCTCAATAGTGAATATGTCGCATGGTAATAGCAAAAGCCGGACCACCGAAAAATTCTAGTATTTTAAAATCTGGAACGCTACTTTACTAGAATAGAACCGGAATGAAACTGACATCTTAAGACGATAGCTTGAACAATCTTAAAATACTATCTAAAAGAAATTTTAACTCAAATGCAAGGATTTTGTTAGATTCTCCTTCTGCTATAATCCTGCGACAGATACCACAAATTACTCAACATTGATTAATTAATCGAGACTTGAACTGTTGTTTAATTTCAGTTTACAAAAACGTGTTTGAAAATAATAAATAGCTTAATCATGTAGAATTTTTGCGAAACGAAGCGTGTCGGCCAGGCGAGCACAAGTATTCCTTTATTAATTAATTAACTTAAGTTTTCTTGAATTCAGTGCAATGCGATCTTGTTTAAATTATGAGGTACATTTATTAAGTATTCCTATTATAAACTACATATATATACACATAACAGAAAGTTCATAGTTATGTCTTTGTTTAATTTGTTTGATTTTGTTTCTAAAGTAGAGCTGACCTTACTATGACGTGGAAATCAAAAGATGGTTGGCATTCGAAGGTGTTTTAGTCTATTATGTAATCAGTTTAGACTAAAATGTGACTTGACCGTTTCAGCATGAGCTATTATGGATTTGTCTTAATAGCTCGTCATCAAAGGCTTCAAACATTAGAAAAAGAATAACTAACTGAGAGGACTCATTATGAAATTTTGTTATGTCCTAGTAATATCAGATTAAGGGTACAGGCCGAGAACATGTCCATAAATCCATAGAGTTTAAATTCAGGTGTGGATACAGGATTTAGATTGGGGTTAGAGGGGAAGGGGGGGATTTTTGTATGATCAATGTAATCAACAGATTGGGAACAATGATTCTTGTAAACAGGTAGTGAGCCTTTAACGATTTCAAAATTTTGATTTTTGCTTCGGTCGTGAGTTAGGGGTGTTTATGTAATTAAATTTATGAATTAGTGACATTACATGTATCTTCACTATACCCTTGAGATAGACCTAGACATTCAGTTTTGACTACCACGTTATCAGTCGATATATAAATACGTCAGAAGTTATATAAATAGTAAGTAACAACAACGATGTGTGTGTCTTATACTAACCATTACTTCTAATTCTTTTTAGTGTCGTACCTACATTCTAAAATATTTTACGATCGACACGCCGCGTCCCGAATGGTAAATCGAGCTCACGGGCGGTCACACCTCACGTTACCTTCTGATTGGATTATAATGCTTTTATATTACGTTTCTTATTATAACGGGTGGGTGCCACCGAGTGGCGTGTGGCAAGCGACGTCGGGAATACCAACTAGTGTCGCAGGCGGAAGGGCTGTAGAAGCGAACGCGACATCACTATTCAGGGCACTGTCTGTTAACATCATCTGGCGAATCCCGGTTAAAAATATTTGCGACCTGCATTGTTGAACTGGAATTGGTAATATTTCGAAGTGAAAACTGCTACTTAAAAATATCTTAAAAATATATATTTGGTGCCTACTTCATTTATCCGACCTACTGTTTGATTCAGTTATGTATCGAATTATTATAAGCAGCCTGTTAACGTCAAAACTGCTGGACATACTTCTTCTTCGAAATGAGCCACTATAGGCAGTACTTCGCTCTTCTCTTTCAGTCACTTCCGGTCACCATTTCTCAGGTCGTCGACGAATATCATATAAGTCGTGTTCGTTGTTTAAGTGATATTAGATACTAGTCAAATACGTCCACGACTACAGTTTGTATTCTGACTAAAGACTTTCCAGTAAATAAAGAAGTATGTTTAGTAGCAGAGTAAAGAGTATTTTAAAAATGCGAGTTGAAAAGTAACAACTATCAATTCTTCGATATTCCCACACGTCAGGTCGATATTAGATTCGACAGAAGCCGCTTAGCCCCTTCGGGATTAGGCCTCGAGTCGTCCACTCGCACAGTCGAGTCGGTCGTCGTGGGAGTCTCACAGTGATTTATAGCCGGGTGTCCCATCGCTTATGGACTTTCGATAACGCTACTAAAACATTGCGTGTTTTTCGATAAAAATAATTAATCTATAATACAAAGTTAACATAACGACATTGAAATGTACAGTATTTGTATAAATTAACATAGATAAGCTTTGGTTAAGATTTTTAGATTATAATATATGTTTAAATATGATTAACTCATTGGGGTCCTAAACCTCTATAGTAGTAGGTATTGGATTTGAATTTTAAGAAATTAGTTCGGTCTGAATACTACCTGAGGTAGCGGCTTGCTGCTGTTTGTGTCGTGTTTTAGTTTTAAGTTTGTGTCACAGTGTAAAATAACTGCATTTTTTTTCATTCAAGAGGTTGTTCTGTCATTCAAGGAAGTTTTTGAGTTCAATCCCACTGAGGATACGCATCTTTATTCTGGACTTTTCTCGGAAATTGTCTAATTAGCATTCTGGGAATCCTAGTTTGTAACACTGTCTACCTGTTGTTGCGGAGTTATGTGTAAGAAATTGAGAATCATTTTCTTGGAGGATGGAGATGGCTAGATGGAGCGATGATCTTCGTAAGACTGGCAGTGACTGGATGAGAAGAACAGAGGATCGGGTTCAGTGGCGCACCTTGGGAAAGGCTTACGTCCAGCAGTGTACTCTTGCAGGCTGATGATGTGATTCTTGGGGGAATCGCACTATAGAGATAGTTATATTCAGTTTTCCGTAAAACAAACGCTTTGAAAAAGTCTAAATCATACGTCTCTCCAAAAATATTTAAGGTTTTTTTAGTCATTTTCTTAGCAAGTTGTCTGTTTAGAGAAAAACTAAAATAAGGTGCGCCATAGAAATTATCAATTCTGTGTGATACTACCTACTGTACAAACACAAGGACTGTTCATAAATAATAAGTTTTTGAACACAAAATTCCTCTTTGATAATTTTCATTAGTGGTAATGTTGGTTGCCTATTGTACGTTTTTGCAAGCAGCACAAGATTCACAAGTGATAACGACTAACTAGATGATGACCATTTCTTCTCCTCAACCACACGGAAAAGGAATGCATCTTCTTGCATACAGAACATGTAATTTCAAGCGCATGCGCCCTGCATACTCAATGCACTATCGTTTGACATTCGGTGGATACATTGTGTTTTTTCTTACGAACCCATCATTTCTCATTAACTGCTGTTTGGAGAATAACTTAACATTACTAATGTCCGGACACAAATTTTATTGTTATTGCATTTTAATCAATTTCTCATTGTTCGAGTTGTCAATGGCTTTCGTATGTTTCCGAGTACGAAGGAAGGAAGTTTTTGTTATTGTTTATTGAAAGAGTTTAGGGTTGGAGAATGAATTAAAGTTGTTTCATGGAAGGAGGAATTGAACATTTAGGTACTCCTAATATTTAGGTATTTTTATTCGTATCTCTTAAACTACTAGCCTTTCACATTAGTCTATTTGACTTATGTCTTACAGTGGATGAGCAGAAGTTGATTAATAGGGAGAAGAATATATCTTCATTGAGAAGAATATATTTGTATTGTATCACACACACACCACACTCACAAACACACACATTCTTTAAATATAAGATATACGTATGGAAGAGCGATGCCCTCTGGCATAGATACTTTTATGTCTAAAAGAGGGCCCCAACAATCCGGTGTAACCCCTCAGTTTCTTAGTAATAAATTTTTTTTTGTATTTGGTAATTATGAATCTTAAGATTTTCTATTCATTAATTCATTTTTCCTATTCACATAACTTGGGTTTTTTGTATTATTTAATTTCTTCTACAGTACGGGTTGACCGGAAGAGATCTCTTAAAGAGTTATGTCCTTCTTTGTGTAGTATTATTTTATGAATCTTTTTAGAATTCCATTAAAATGAATACACTAATAGTGAAGCTACAAGTAGAGATACAAGATACCTACACTTAGAGATTAGAATAGAGATGAGGACTATTTGTTAATTACTTCCCTCAGACAAAATATTGTTTAACTATTTATCCATAGCAACCTGCTGCCATCCACTGTTGGACATAGGAGTAACGCTTTAGCTATACAATACTCTGTATAATAAGGTTCAAAATCATGCTATTTCTTTACCGTATATACCTTTTAAACGACAGTCGTGATATACTCTACGAGTTCATAGATCCGTAAAAAAAATCCCGCAGCGGCCGCGACCGCAGGGCCACCGTCGGATATGTCACGCTACACTTGTGATTCACTACATCAAAGCGCCCGCCGCTCTTTGCCATGCCGGCTGCGTACGCGCAATCGCAACCTGCCTCGAGAAAATTTCCACTACATTTGACTCGACAGTTGATACTGACGGACTAGCTAAGAGATACCTTATTAAACAATTTAATTTTCATATCAAACCGATATACAAAGGCTGCTGAACGGTTTTCATTCTTATTGCAATGTGATAGCGTTTAAAAGTGTTAGCACATTTTTGCGTAGACTGTACTAGTAACGTTAATATTTGAAGACGTCTGGTCAAGAAATGTATTTAGCAAAAAGCTTGGCTCTGATATACTCGTGGATGGCAAATAGATTTAATCTATGATTAAATATTTATAGAATTTTTGTGTATTCGATATTGTGGTATTTCGAAGTATTGTCGATGTCGTGTTACTTTTTCGGATTGATGCGTTTGCCTCAGAAGTCGAGTGTTTATTCATATTCGTATTCATCCGAAACCTGCATACGCCAATGAAGGAATTCTATGGCACATGTGAAACTGCCACTCGCACTGTGCTAACGTGGTGGTCTATGTTCGTTTCAGGGATATGCCTGTACTCGAACAGTAGGGGCATATTAATAGGTTGAACTTTGATATAAATATTCTTAATAGAATAATTGTCGATTTTTGAAATGTCATTTTCCTGCTGTTGCTTGGTATTCGGCACGAAAGAAATATATAGTTGTGTTCAGGATAACCTGCTGTACATTCTTACAAAATTTCGTGTATTTCAGAGAGTTCAGGTTCGGACGTTCCCGAGGTGATTTATCTGAGACAGACAAACATTTTGGTGAGTTCGGGTGGAGAAACTTCCCTTGTTATTCGTAATGGGGAAGGCGCTGATTCCTAAAATATAGTTTAGTATTTAGGCTTCAAAAATACTGAATCACGTTAAATTGAATAAAGTTATGTTTATGTTTGAAACAGGGAAACAGCAGACAGGAAGAAATGGCAATTCTTGGAAAAGGCCTACGCTCATAACAGAACTGCTGAAAAGAAAACGAAGAACTTAAAACAAAAAATCTAAAAAAAACGAATCAAAATGTCATATTAAGGAGACAAATTAAGTAATGTAAATAATGACAAATGGTATAGGATAATGACAAATTAAATTAATTTATTATAAACATTGTAATGAAATCAGAATAAAGGCTCATTTTATTTATTGTTTAAAACTTACTACTAGCCATGACAACACTTGGAATTCTGATCTAATGTCAATAAACCAATCGATATGTCAGCATAGTTCCGACAGCAACCAACTACCAATATTCGCTCAACATCACCATCAGTGAAGCATAAAAACAGTTTTGTTTTATTAATCCTTACGACCATAAGGCAGTCTTGTTACTTTTTGATGAACTGCCGACACGTGCTTCCACTGCCTTATATGAATGACTCAACGTACATGATAAGTATAACCATGGTAAAGCAAGTTAGAAATAAAACGTAAATACCCGTGTGGAATTACGACAACATTTACTGTTTTATAAATTCTGCTTTTGTCTGTATTCTTCTGTATATTTTTTGGCAAGAATTCTTATTACTAGTACACTTTAACACAAATATTATGAATGGATATTTATTTGTATATATAAATATCGTGGAATAATGTGCCTACTTTTTATTATGAAAACCTTACAGTTATATTTCTACGCGGAAGAAGTCGCGGGTATAGGCTAAGTAGTTATTGTATAAATAAGGAAAGGCCTGTTTGTTTTTCTTTCTATATGTCTATTTTTTATATATGGGTGTCACAAAAAACTGCTGGGTGAATTTCGAACGGGTTTTCGGTATTGCAATCAAACTCTGTAGTATCTACTACTGCTAAGCGAACGAGGCAGCCTGCAACTGTAAATAGCGTAGGTAAAACCGCGGTCAAAACCTAGCCCCCACATAAAGTAACGTTAGACACGACGCGAGCACAATATGAGTCGTACAAATTTCCATAATTAATAACCGTACGGTGGTCACGGCAACGTCTATCATTAAACGTGATCTAACCAACACAGCTTCCCTTGAGTTCTCATCGCAAATTGTTTTACAAGCAACTATTTATTGGGTTATAGGAATAGTTGTTGCGAAATTACCAGTTGGTTAACATCGGCCGGGGTCTCTCTGACCCCCACAATCTTGACAATGGCCCGAGACCGCGTGTTCCTGCAATAATGCCTATAATGACGGCGCCGTCCGGCAGCCTGCTTACATAACCGCTCGTGACTTGCGCATTACGGTATCGGGAGAAAAATACGAGTCCATACGGGACAGGGTCGGACTGACCACAAGACGAGGTCAGAACTTGAGAAGCAATGTTAAGGATTCATATCTCTCATATCTGTTTCAAGCTTCCAAAATCTGGCAGGAAGTCGGCAGTTGAACCTATGATCGACGGTCCTCAAGCATACTGATACAAGAGAATAGGTACTAAATATTACTACGTAAAAAAGGCTGACAAAGGCTGTTGTGTCTGTAGTAGTAGTAGTAGTAGTAATCTATTTCTTTATATGGACTGAGGGGGGGTAATGCTGATACACACCCAACTGGCACACTAGCGAAATTTGCAGCCTATTTTATAGCTTAATAGGTGCATAGTAGAGTGGGGTATACTTATAACCATATTTATTGGTAAAAATACTCATAAAATTTTTATTAATTAAATTGTACATTTGTACATGTAATTAATAAAAAATAATGTAAAAAAAATATGTAAAATAATATCTTTGTCGTTCAGAAACTCGTCAAATGACTATAGTGAGACTTTGAAACAAGCCATTTCTTTAATATCTTTTTAAACTCGCTGCTTGAAGCTGCTTTTTTACGTCTCGGGGTAAACTATTATAAATGGTCAATACGGATACATACTAGTATATCAACCCCTAAGACTTTTTTAGTCCAGTGTTGTGTCTTTTATTTCTAACAGCTGCTGTCTATATAGATGTTAGTGTACCTAACACCGATATACTCCTACTATGGACCTATTGTGTAGATTATGGCTGCATATTTCGCCAGTGTACTATTTGGCCAGTCTTCTTTGGTTATCTTCTTCGACTTCACTGCCCCAATGGTTTTCCGAGATTATGTTGCTAAGTATGTGACACACTTAAAATGAAGGTTTTAACTTCTTAAATAAACATATGTGTCTATTACCTAATAACTGCATTCTAATCTCAGCAAACAGCGAGAATGAATTAAATTACAAACGTGAAATAAACGACTCGACAACTTATTGCACATAACTGCATAAGTTATGCAACTAATTGTTTAAAGCCGTTATAAATCCAAGAATAATTCCGACGTTAGTTAAATTAATTAAAACTACTATAATGAATTCACTATTGGAGCAAGCATTAGCCGATATGGGCAAAAAAATGATTTCTATCACGCCATCGGACGAAATTCTTTTATTACTCAATAGAAAATGTTATCACACTAATAAATTATCAATATTTTATCATTGCTTTTTTGCGGCCATATGTTTCTTTTCATATATTGGTTTATCAACTTTTATAGTATCACTTCCTATATTATAATTTATAAAATACAGTCAATTTATCTTTATAGATACAAGCCAAGTCCGGCCCTGTGCACTCAGTGTCTACTCGTTCACTGCTCGTCAACAACCTATAACTTAATCCCACCCTACAAACGTGTTCCTTCTAGCAACCTCTAAACTATTTCAAACAATGGACCAGCTTTTTGTTTCGTCTCATTAACACATAGACAGAAAATCATCTGGTAGACTACCAGACTTGACGTTTTGTGCATGACCTTAACATTTGAATTACATAGTTTGCAAATAGATCACAAAAATCACCCCTTTTGGAATACTGTTTTTTTTATTCAGATTTAAATACATTTTTGCATTTTTATGACAGATATTCAGATGAACCACCAGATGTTCCAAAATGTTGATGCTGCTGAGAAATGAGAAATGAGGATACTGAGCATGCTGAGGATACATTAGGAAAATCCTAAGTAAACGCTCCCATGATTATATGCAATGAAGCGTTTCTTTTATTTAGAGTTTTTACTGCTTATTTTGAAATCATAGTTAATATAATGGCTATCGCAATTATGATATTCTTGCAAACAAATCCAGTAGGAAAGGCGGCTTAAACATACCTCTCTGAGACAATAAATCAATGGGTACAGTTACTTAGCTAACGTTTTAATCAATGTTATTACTGAGCCATTGACAGATCATGGAAATCAGGTGATCGATTAGACACATTGAGCCTTATATTTATACTTAATAATAAAGAACTTTATTACTGTCATATACGAGTATAGTAGTAAAATGATAGCCTTTGATAATATGGTTTAATATTACATTATGTTAAATTATATGGATAATGTGAACACAGCTGTTAATGTACTGCTAAGGACTCAATTATTAGCTTTACCACCTATGACTTCCTTTTATATCAAGAAAAATATGTCTAATCTGTTATCAAGTCGATAAAAACATTTTCTTCTCTGTATACAAATGTCTATGTAATAATTTCACTTTTAACAAAATCAATGTATTTCGTATAGTAACTTCATTAATAAACATTTAAGGTAACTAACACTAGATCCTGATCACCGATTAAGTCTTCGGTGTAATTTGTAATGAAACGCCAAAAAGTGTAATTTTTTCATAGTGCCCTCTTTTGTAAACTCTCACCAAGTTTTCGTGTATATCACAGGTGTATATATTTACTTCTTTAAAAAGCATCAATGATTTCGTTTACTTACAATAAACCAATTCGATATTGAGGTTTAAGGTAACTAATATATTAATCTAAACTAATGACAGTATATTATCGTTCGAACCAAGCGACCAATGAAAAATTTATAAAATTCATATAAAAGACATCAACGAGATCGCCATCATACTTGGTCAATGCTATTGTATATGTAAGTATTATACATTCATTCATTATGTTCATTAGTCTACCTATTGACCTACATATCGATTCCCATAATTATTGTAATAAGGGAATGCATTTGGTAAGTTCGACTTTTCCAGTAGTATACAATAACGTATTAAATTATGAATAAATATTTACTTATTTCATAAGTGTTTAGTGTGTCTCCAACTTGAGGTAGATTGAAGAATGCACCTGCAGCCCAACTATCGCGCTGATGACGGTTATTTGGCGTGCGCCGGCGCAGGCCGAGAACTCGTCCACTTATTATCCACAAACCATTGTTGCCGGATACAGTGCAACCTCCTCACAAGTGCATTATGATTTACTAAGGTCAACGCTACAAATATTTTATAGACTAGGAGCATATTTTTGCAGTTTGGAATATATTTTGGAATATATTTGGTGTGAAAATATACTTTTACCTATTACAATAGCTGAGTAGTAAAAGTGTATAGTTTCAAAAATGGACTCAATTAAACTGCATAGATTGTAAAACAAACCTAGTAATACGAGTATGTATCTTTGATACATGTCAAATGTAATATAAATATAAAAATATAATTAAATATAAAATATATAGTAAAATAATATATGTAATATAAACTAAGTAATATTTATTTGGGCATATTCATAAAATTTTAGTATTTATGCTTCTTCAACTACAAAACGCTAATACAGTAAAAATAAAATGCTATAATTCCGAATGGATATCTATTTTAAAGATTATTTATATAGTAGCAGAACATTGTTACTATACATAAATGACACGTATGTAGGTAACGCACGTTGTAATCTAATTCCATTATATATCCTTATAAACATTTCCATTTTTTGAATTATAAATTATAATATAAAGTAAGTACTTGACCGTCTCTCTAGAATAGTCGCTTGGTCATTAGACTCGAACGCGTGAACTGTCCTATCCATGTTTAATTCCGATAACACAGGAGACAATCCTAGTTTGGGATTAGCCAAGTATATGTATATGTGTAATATTTATTTATTATTATATTATTATTTACTTCAACTACACTTGGCTAGACATTCTACACAAAGGCCTAATACTCCGTTAGGCAAGATTGCTGCCCAGTGTGGCCAATATAGGCTTACTCCTTATAAGGAAACTTCTATGTCGACAGTGGACATTGCCATGCTGATGTTGGACTGTACCCAAAGAATCTCAATTTAATTTCACAGTAATTATTTTATTTTTTACGTCAATTAGCGCTACGATTTTGTTTGTGTAGTAGTTTTTTAAGCCCTGGACTAATTATCATCGCATTTCAGAAAAATGTAAAAGGATCATATTCATACATTCTTTGTAGAACTTTATACCTAAGCTTTCAATCAAATTGGCTGTAACGGTGTATTTAAACGGTATTTTTAACTCGAGCAATTTAAATACGGGACCCTTGTATGAAAGAAATGGGGAGCAAGCAACCGTGTAGTCCGTGATACTGTCAAAGATTAACAACCGAATAAAATAGCTAAAAAGTTCAAGGGGCATAAACATATTTCATTTACAGCATAAAAGCTTGTTCATATGAACACATGAGGCATTCACTTAAATTGCTCTATGAAAATTTTAAGTACTTAAAAAGTGTTAATAACACATTTTAATTAATACATACACATTAATAATACAATCTATTTAAATTTAATGGAGATGTTATCCAGCCGTAAACTAATAGTAGGTAAATAAGTATTAATTATTTAAGAAAAAGCGAAAATTCCTACCATCAACTATGTATGCCCCTAACCTTTCCATAACTATGACATTTAAGTTATCTCTTTAAACGATCTCCTTTATTTAGTGCAATATAATACCAATCCTACTAATATTATAAATGCGAAAGTTTGGATATTTGAATATTTGGATGTTTGGATGCTTGTTACTCAATCACACTTCAACCACTGGACGGATCGGGACGAAACTTGGCACACATATAGGTTAGGTCCTGGAATAGGACCTAGGATAGATTTATCCCGATATAATATGTCATTCCTACGGGAAATACATAATAATTTGTGATGTTAAGTTGTCCACGCGGACGAAGTCGCGGCCAATAGCTAGTTTTTTTAGGTAGATAAACAAAAAAATGCTAACTCGAACAACAGTAGCTAACCTATGTACTCCGTAATCATTGCTTTCATTAATCCACAGATCCAAATCAAAAAAGGCAATAAAGCTCGAGTGTATCCAAGGCGATGGCTATCCCGCCTCGAAGGCTACAAAAGAAGACAAATGCCTCACTTTCTTTCCACAAACGAGTGTCCATTCTGCGGCAGCGGTAGTAATGACTCTTTGTCGCTGGTAGCCCGAAGAGAGCAGTACGTATAAATCATGGCGGGCCAGGAAATCATTCATCCTCAGTAATGTGCTGCGAAAATAGGCTTCCATTCGGAACGGCCGTCGCGACGCTAACGCCCTCTGCCCTAACGTTTTAAAGTAAAATTATGGCATTAATGAAAATATAAATCTTGGTCTCGGTAATTTGTAATTTCGGTATATTGTACCAAGTTTGACGTCACGCAACGAAACGTTCACTATTTTATTGTTAATTAGAAATAAGATATATGTACGAGTATTTAGCACTTTTAGGTTAAGTAGTTACCTATGTCATGACACCTATGTCATGTCATGACATTTCTCTGATTTGCATTTTATTTTAATTATTTTTTTATGCTTACAATTGGTATGAAATATTCATTTTAAGTTAATGACATGTAATGAATATTACTAATAAATTATGTCTATTCAATGCCTATACGAATATTTAAGTAACCAATGGGCTCGATTCTGAAGGTACAACGTTAAAATTTGACAGCACTAAAACTGTTGCTATCCTTGTCATACAGTATTATGAAAATAAAGGCGAAACCAATTTTAGCACTGTCAAATTTTAAATGTGTGCCTTCAGAATCGGACCCATTATATTATTTAAATCGTAAACTATACAATACAAACTGAATCCCAGAGACATTCTCTACCAGTCAACTTAAGGTCATGCTAAGATTTTGATAAGTACATACAAGTAACAATAATATGCCTTCACTATTGATTCATTTAAAGTTATCGTGAACCAATAATTTATTACATACTACCTACCGCAGACTTTTATTATCTTACTTTCTGTAGCACGACCACCACTAAATTGTTATAAAAATTACAAAACTCCACCAATTAAAAGCAACACGACATAGTTCAACGAACGTTCCCATGACATTTTTGACATAACTTCTGCTTACGTTCTGAAGTTAGGATTCCAAAACCTAACCGCATCTCGATGTATGACAAATCGTGACAAAACCACCGACTCATCCAATCAATAACCACGTTAGACTCTGCTTATATGTAAAACTACCCAACTAAAATTGACCCTTATGTTCATTGCACCAAATGGTCTATACTTTAACTAATGCCAGTGATAATGGCACATTTATATTGGTAAGATAGAGGAATTCATGCGAGCCAGTCGCATGCCAACGCTACCTTCATCCATCAAGCTCGATCCACATCACCTTCAGAGTGGCAATCGACCGGAAACGAAACCCTTACAACCTTTAAATCAGGGAGACAACAATTAAAAAGCCACATATTTATTAGTGTTTATTATAGTAACAAATATACGCCTTATGTTATGTATGACAAAAGTACATAATTACTCATTTAAGCTGAGATTTTAAATTGTCATATGCAGGTTTTTCTCGCGATGTTTTCCTTCACCGAAAAGCATGTGGTGTTATTATTACCGCACTTAAGTTTCGAAAAACTCATTGGTACGGGCGGGGTTTGAACCCATGACCTCATGAACGTGAGTCGAGTGCACAACCAACTAAGCTACCACGACTTCCAAGTGTAATTATTTAGTTATAGATAGTTTTTATTTTTATTTTAATGAAACGGTGAACGTAAGTATTGATTTAACTATTTGATAACACGTAAACGTTACTATAGTGTTAACTAAATTAACGACGTAATTTTTTCGCAGGTACTATCTATTTTCGTCACAGCTCGTAAGTTTTTTGCCATTTGTATATCAAAGCGACGCTTCCGAATGCCATGTCGCGAACACAATTATTGCTTATTATCATGCAAACGACGATAAAAACTCTATTTTCGCCTTTTCACACTTACGCGTAACCCTATTCTTTGTCTCTCTCGCTCTACACGGACGGATTTTAATATCAAATATCAATATTTGGATGCAATCAATCAAAGTTAATCACGCGAAAGATATAAAAGTAAAATGAATACATTAAGTTCTTTAGTGGACGGCGGCGCTGGGTGCACTCGACCGGACCGTTTTTATGTTGAACCTAATAATGACCGATTAGAAAAAAAAGCTCGCTGGGAACTTTGTGTACCCATTGTATTAAGTATATTGTCATGACGTAAGCAACTTTGAATATTAATTAGCTTGAACATCGGGACGGTCGAAAGAAAGTTAACACGCAGTATGTGTACTTGAATGTACTAAATTCTGTACTTTATTCTTCTTTATCTCTCGAAAAATACTTAAAATATTATTATTTTCTATTAATAGTCTTCTATTATGTTTTATAGATAGAAACTAGTTGCGATGTGTACGTAGGATTGATTACAATGACTAACTTACTCTTATCGACAATACCTACGCCAAGTATACTTTTGATAATTAACTAATTTGGCTGGTTAGTTCCGAAGTATAGATATGAGATTTCTTTAATAACAATCGGGTTAATTATAAATTAAATTAAGACGTTTTTGTCAACATTTTCGTTTCATCTAGTGTTAAATTGTCAATAAGATAGTCATCCTTTACTTTTTATGTGTATCCATCAATCAAAAAGTCGTTTTTGTTATTGACTTAAACAAATTCTCGTTTTACCTTCTCATTGTGTGAAATTCTCGGCACATAAATTCCGTTAACCACCCACTATTTCTAGCCTATAATAAAGCTGAATTAAAAACAAATGTACGGCAATTTAAAAAGTTAAGTAATTAGGTCAACTCGTGCTTACAAGCCATGGGATCGATAACATAGAGTAGGGCGAACTTTCGACACGAGCGAAGAACGGCAATAAAACTAAGCGTTGTTTTGTTCTAGCTATTTGTTTGTCGGGCGCGATCGATTTTTCTAATTTAAACGACTAATCGCTGCTTCGAGCTGGAACCTAGTTTCTAGTTCGCTTTACAATTTAGTCAACAACATGTAAAGTTTATAGAGAAGACAGACACATGACTTATCATACAAAAAATTTATTTAAATAAAGAGCAATTTAAATATGTACGTTATTCAACCAAATGCAAAGTCTCTAACATCTTCGCGTTCTTAGTTGTGTTCTTAATGTTCATTTTTAAAATAATTAAATATTTATTTTTAGGTATACCTACCAGTTCAATTTTATGTTTTCTGCCCAATAAGTAGAGCCTACTTATTCAGTCTACTAAAATAACTATATGTTCAATTTGTAAGTCGATCATTATAACTCGATCTAATTAAAAATTGTATTAAGTAGGCATTGATTCGGAAGAAACATAAACATACTTCTATTAAACAAAGTTGCTAAGCACATGTAGCTTTATAAAGTTAACTGAGCAATACGCAGACAGTGCTTAAAGTTTACCTATTGCACACTCGCTTTGAAAAGTGAGTCTTATGTTAAATTTTAACTTCATTAAAAGTTCCTATATTTTCATATTACTTAACAATTGTAGAGGATAGGGAAATAACAAAGGATGAAAAATTTGAATAAAACTAAAATATAAAAATAATTGCAACGCTCACATTGTGTACGACGCCGCTTTGCTGACTTTCCTTAAGATTTTAGAGCTTGCTAAGCACCTTGTTTAAACTGGTATTAATCTAAAAATGGTAGGCAGATGCTGGAATCAACATGATATGCCCCTGTGCACTATTGCCTTCGACTGTACAACACAGCGGTAGGCGGGATGTTCGTAGGAGTTACGCCCGCGCGGAAATGGAATATCGCGCTCAACTTTCCAGACACAACTTAGTCGCATACGACATTCTCCCAAATTGCGTAGATTCCATGCCTATGTATAGGTTGGGCAGATTGGTCCGCGCATAATTCGCTTTAGTTAATTTCAACAACCTCATTTCAAAGTTAGAATTAAGAATTACTTAGAGGAAGTAGAGCTTTTTTTGGTTTCGATTCATCAGTGAAAGCCCTAACTAAGTGGACCAACATTGGAGTTCACTGTACGTTGAAAAACATATTTTTTGAAATGTACTTATTCGCTTACATGTTTTATATACATAGCGACTTAATCCTTTTGAAACCACCATAACATTACCTTGTGGGCGGGCGAAGTAAAGCCGCTTTGCGACATTAGATTGCGTAAAGTGGCGATACATCGTCTCTGCCTACCCCTTTGGGACCAAGGCGCGAGCATTATGTATGTATGTACGTACTACAGCGGTATTGGTTATGTATAACAACTGTTATTGTTGTTAAATGAATGTCAGTACATACCTATTCTACTTTATTTTACTTTTTTAGTTATTCGTTGTTATAAATTAAGTAGTATATGGTTAACCAAATTTTTGTAATTACCCCCGAAAATTTTGTGAATTTCGCCATATAAATGAAAATTAAATAACATCATTTTTTACATAATTTAACCCACATTTACTTAATTGTTTAAAAATAATATAATTAATTATCCTCCTAAAAAGATCTCACGCAATAAATTCTAGGCAAGTTAAATTAGACCCAAAAAATCTCACGCCATAACTTTTTATATAAATTTTATTTTTGATCCTAAGGTTAATTGGTGGGAAAAGTCGTAAACTTGACTTCTTTCAATAATATACCGTTCCATAGAAAAATTGAAAGTCTGTGAGCTGACGCACTTCACGAATAATTAAGTCAAGCAGAGCAGGCACGTAGTCAGGGAAGAAACCTCTCTCCCCCCCCCCCCCCCCTCCCCACGGTCTTCATTGTCAAGGTACTAGACATACGGACAACCAATGTCTTCTGCCTTGTTTGACTACTTCTACAACTAAATTGATAACGATAATGAAACTTCCATTCGAGTTCTTTACATAAAAATAGACACTGCATCAACACCTATAAAGTGGTCATCAGAAATACAATACGTTGCACAACCCACATAAACATCATGTTTATTTTGATTATAAAACAATGTATATAAATATAAAGTAAACGTATATCTATATACCAATTAATAATAAGTTCACTGCACTCTAATGCACTTAAATAGCCCCCTTAAGAACTAGTACCTGGATACGTCTCTGAGCTAGGCCGTTATTCATTAGAACAGGCGTTTATTAGCCGTCACAATATATTTAACTGGCGGTCACTAAAAAGAGGCAGGGTTAAAAAAAGTTGAACGTAAGGTTTAAACATGCATAGGATCAATTCAACATCAGTTGTCCTCTTATTTTTAATTCGGTAATTTTGTTAATGACTTACTCTAACCAACATCAGCATTGTTAACGTCCACCGTGGATCTAGGCTTATATTATATTAAATATAACAAAATATTTAAAATATATATAAATATGCACTTGTCTTATCCCAAACTAGATTTTTTGCTATAAGTAAACTATGGAATTAGATAAGGAAATGATTTTTTTATGTTGATGGGTTTGCGCTTGAATTTACAAATATAACATTCAGATCAGGACCAACTTGTACATATTGTACAAAGTTGTCTGGCCCCAGTGGGAGTGGGAAACCTGTAAGCCAACGAAGCGATCTAGTCATTATTCATTACCTGCCCATAGAGAGAAGTATTTCTTTTTTGCATTAATTTTCCATGAAACTATTTCAGTTTCTTTTTATAATACTTTCAAAATACATGACTAAAAGTAATGAGATTTGTATAAAAATGAAACCAGGAATTCTACAATAAACCTTTAAAGAGTTCTGCGGTTCTACTTCAATTATTTTATATGCCAGCCTATATATTGTATATGGAGGCAAACTTTTATAGGCATTCACATCACAGTAAGTAGAAAATTTTAAACAGTTTTATAGCAGCAGTTTGAGGCATCATTACCATTTGCAGCAGTGTGCGTGCGTCAAGGAAGGAGAGATGTCGCTGCGTGCGCGCAGGCCCCGCCCCCGCCGCTAATTGCACCAATCTGCGGGGCCTAGCGCACGCACACACGCACCCAGCACGTGTGTGCGTATGTGTAGGTCGACGACAAAGGAAAGAAAGAAATTAATGCACGATTTTCTTTTAAAGTGCTCCTTTTCCTTGTTTAATTGCCAAATTAAATTTTTCTTTTAAACTAACAAATGAAAACTTTTGAATCAATTTAAAGTTATCATTAATTTTGTTTAAAATCTATGTTACCATCACCAAAGCAAAGATAATTCAACAGATTTGGTAAAAACCACACATAATATTTCGCAGCGACGAAATACGAATTGTAAAAGTCTCACAAAATGAACACATAGCCAAGTCAATTGATGTTAGTTAGCCAGACAGTGAGTTGTTCCCATCACATTTCGCTTTACTGGGGACGTGGTAATTGAAAAAAATGTCATTACCTTCCCTCTAGTGACTCTAACTTGGCGGGGAATGAGAAAGAAAAATAATGGATATTGTTAGACTGTTAGGAACGGACGTCGACGATTCTTTTAGTTATTTTTTAAATTGCTGATGATTTGCACTAGAAAAAAATTACTTGTTTTAAAGGTTGCCCAAAAAAACTACAAATTTCTTTAATAACGAAAAGAGTATTCTCTTAGTAATACTAATATGTAAACATAAACGTTTAAAATGTTAGTTTTAATAGAGGATAGAAGTTATAAACTTATAAAAAAAAACACCAATAGTGACCCGATAGTAGTTGCGGAGGTAGGTACTCAGTATTCAATATCAAACGACTTTTGGTCTATGACTTTTGTAAATAATTAAATATTGGTTTACTTTAAGCCATTGTCTCAAAGTATACATTCACAGCTGTACATAATGCGAGTGGTCCAAATTTGTGATTGCTTAATAGGCTAAAAATGTCCAAAGAATCGATAACCAGCGCCAGACCAACAATTGTATATTGTTTTGTATTGCGATTAACAAAACATGCATTCGCGTCTTTAAATGAATTTATAAGCCAACTGAATTGTTTATACTATTTGTAGTAGTTCGGTCTATCTACCAAACCACTAGGAAAATCCTGAGCGTAGCGATAACAATTCTATTAATCCGTTTACACCTGAATTAAACATAAAACATAACCACTTTATATATGACGAGAAGATTATCTAAGAATTGGTCAAAAAATTTCCAAGTCGTCGTTGTTTCAAACAAACAAGTTCATACATTTTGTACAATATTGATTACTTCTATCTCTCGTAGACGACATAATGTGTACCAAAATAGATATCATTCATCATATTCGTCCATTTGTGTGACAAGATTTATCAATACGAATATCGACACGTCAAATAGGGGACTTTCTTTACCATATCTCTGGATCACGCAGCGATAAACTATAAAATCGGTTAGTTACAGATACAAATCATTCCAAATAGTTTCCCTAAATAAAAACTCTACACTTAGGTGTTACATTTCAGTAACTCCACGCTGTTAGACGAAATAAAAATAACTATAAAACTGATTTTGGAAAGAGCGAAATAAATAATTTCTCTTATGTCATCAATCGCGGCCGTGAGCTATAAATTATGGTGAGTGTCAAATGGGAGGCTATATCGTGTTACAGGGACACACCCGTGTCGCCATGGCAACTAAACTGTCATTTAAAAATAAACTGATGTAGTGTAGTATTTCAAATTCAATTGAAATAAACGTACACAAATACTGCATGATTTAATGACCATGTTAATGATACACTAATTTTATGCATATGTATGTACTTATAATACGAAACCCATTGCTTAATTTCTAGATTTTTGTTTCATTATCTCATTTAAACGACCCAATCATAAAATACCTAGACATAACTATGTCGAATGGTTAAACTTAAATTTTCAAGGCCTTCGTTGTTTTTGGTACACCGTCGGCAAAATAAAAAACAGTGACAGAAATCTAAATTATATCCCACAGCTAAATAACAAACTGCTTACATTAGTAAATTTAGTTAACTATTTACCAATTGATTGCACACTGCCTAGGTTCGTGGTAACGATTAGATACCTAGACATAAAGTAAAACTAAGTTAACTCTTTTTTTCTTATTTAAAAAAAATAATACAATATGTATAAAAACTCAGTTTGTATCAAGTCTGTCATGCAATGGTAGCCTGCGGTCATAAAGTGTTGTAACCAAAGTAAAAACGAGTCGAGTTGTCATCGCAAAGAGTTTATGTGCGCCTCTGTGCGTTTTAATATGCGTTTTATAACCGCTGTGCGATTTAAAACGGGTAACATGGCGGCCACGAACCCCGACAACAAAGAAACGCTTTTTAAAATCTCATGACTCATAAAAATAACTAACATAACACTCCTAAACTCCAGTACTCATCTAATTAAACGCGAGATATAAAACGGAAGATTTAATTAGAGTTTCAAATCTCTTTTTGGAAATCAATGTCGTGATGTTGTATGTAAGTGAGTAGGTAATCGTGCCGCCTCCGTATGTAACAAAATGATGCCGAATTCAGATGTAATCAGGGCGACAAGAAGCCGACTAACACGCACGATAACACAGCGGACTTACAGACAGACCAAATATCGCCCCAATCCGGTCCCCGCCCGGGACACCCATAAACTACGATACATACTGCTGTGAACGCGACGAAATCGATTCCCAGTTCCGATTCCGAGAAGTGACACAGTTTCTCGAGTGTCACATCACTACCGACGGACCTCTAAATAAATTCTAATCGTTCCCGGACACACCGCATGCCAATCTAGCCCCTAACAGCCACGCTCTAGACGAACTTTTGTACGCCTCCGAATGAGCAGTTAAAATATAAAGAAGAGCCACCTGTCCCCACGAAAATCTTTATAGCCTCCATAAAATTTAAACCTCAAAACAAAAAAGCAAAAAGTATGGAATCATTTTTTTCTTTTACGGCCGGGGACCCATTTTAGATGGTGTTTACCTAAGCTGTCACCTCACAGAATGGCGATTTTGACTGGTCGGGTCCGGTGAATTAATTGTGGAGTTTTGGAGAGATATCGTGCGATGCGCGATAAGACGCGACGGACGGCTGCCTACCGCTCCGTGGTCCGTGGGAGCAATTTGCTTAAACACTGACAGCTTCGGTTGCGGAATCAGAGGGCGATTAACTTGCTTAATTGTTATGGCGTCCAGTTTTTAGTAACCTCTTCTAAAAGCAGGATTTTAGTGGACAGATATTTTTTTGCGTTAATTGATGATACATGTTATAATATGCTAACTGTTGTCGACGACATTGTCTAAGTATGGTAAAATCTAGAAGAAGAAAAAACAAATTTGTTTGTGTTTATAGCTCTCTTATGCAATAGCTTGATGGTTTATATTTGTTATTCAGGTTAAACTAATAGTAAATTTCCATCAAAATCCATCCATTACTATTTTAGAGATAATATACAAAGTATACAAGTAGAACAGACAATTATAAATAAAAGAAGGTTTCGCGAAAGAATGTATGGATAGCCGCCTAAGTAAGTGTCTAAACACTTATTACGCTCAGACTGAGTGCAGGTGAAAAGCGTGTCTGATATTTGCGCATTATATGATTTTGACAAATTTTATCAGCCCCTTCATCTACAACTACAGCCATGCCATTATACCATCAGAACGGCTTTTATACATCTAGTATTAAAGCGTATAGTTCATTAGCTATACGTTTTGAACAAAACCATACAGTCCATTCAGCTTATTCCATGTTTAATTTCCTGCCAAGCACCATCTTCATCCTCGCACTCAATTCCAGCGCAGCACAAGTCATAGCTCTCACCAACGTCCTGCCTCATCTTCTTAACAGTAAGTATAAAATATGTGGATAGAATGACATACCATGCGAGCTGACCGCGGCCGAGTATGGGGCGTGCATCTGCTGGTGGTAGTAGCGGGCGCGGCTGTGGTGCCCGCTCTCCAGCGGCGAATGGAAGAACCCGTCCCCATTCGCGTCCCCGACGTCCCCGCCGCCGGCCGGGCTGCCGTTGACGCGGCTCTCGTACCACCGCTGTTGCAGCGCGCCCGCCCCCGCGCCGCCGCCCTCTCCACTCATGTCCATGTCCACTCTGGCCTCACACACCATGCATCGCTTTTATACACACGCACTGTAAGTCCACTCCCCTATCCGCATTTCAACAGTCAGACGGGATAATTGCTCGATTACAGGAGACGAATCGAGTATAGTCTCATTGCAGAGGGTCGAATTCACGCGACGACCAACCTTGACGGCTGGCTCATACTGCCCGTATCTGAAAGAAAATGAAATCAGTTGTACATTTACAAAATATAAAATGTTATCTGTTTGCGCAACAATCAACATCAAAGTGAAAATAATTCGTTGCGCCGGTGTTTTGTAAAAAAAAATAGACAATCAATTAAGATAATAGCCGCTTTATCGAAAGACGTCCGATACCGATACGCTCCCAATTTGATTAGCAGATAGCGCGCGAACTACACTCGATACCGCGGCGATAAGCGATAACGCGCATTAACTGCTGTTAGCCAACCGAACTGTGATTTTTATTACTACTAAACCCACCGAACATATCTCACATCGTATCTGTCGTAGACACGTAATAACGGCACATCATGAAAAGACGTGCCGTTCCATAATCTATAGGACGCAAGATAGTGATACCTACCGTACAGCCTCATTGGCTGTGTGGGTCGTCTTTAACGCAATGGTCTTGGGTTCGATTTCCTTTCGAAATGGACAACTTTGTACAACTCATACAAGTTGATGCCGATCGCTATGTTTTATTTGTGTCAGAATTGTTATGTCCTTGTCTAATCTAATTAAATTAGTTTAAGGAATTTGGTTTGGGATTAGACAAATGTAAAAATTCATTCAAGGTATCTATGCCTACAGTGAAAAAGAATCAAAATTAGAAAATGCTTCTTATCAGGATATCAAAGAAATGATTTTTAATAATGTTCTTATTTTTCTTCTTCTGATAACGGTTAAATGTTCCTTTATATTCATGTCAAATTCTTTAATAAACTAAATCGCTGTAAACTTCGCAGTGATAAGTTTTTCTTCATAAACCTAATAAATATTTCTTATATGTACCTATCTTTGCTCATTGAATGTACTTTGCTTATCACAAACTAAACATTACATGTTTAAAAGTGCGTGCATATTATACTTAATGCTTAAATTAAACATTTTGTGAATAATATTTATCACATATTTGTTCAACTATTAAAACTACCAACCGTCTGAGAATTCACAAGAATTGATAATTAATTCTGACGTAGACATATGGATACACGTTATGCTATTTATCCAGAGAGTACCTAAAGCAGATTAAGACATAGGAGAGTTAGTATATTTGTTAAAAAAAATGCCTAAACTTTTCTAGTTTGGATGTTCAAAATGATAATAATATATATCTTTGTCTCTGTGCAGTCACTTCATTAATAATTCTTGAAGTGAATGTATTATGTATGTCGTTAAACCACAAGGGATATTATGTATATTAAATATTTATTAACATTTTGGGTATGTCTGGCTAAACAGTCAACATAATTATGTTTTCCAAACTGTCAAAAATCAACATAACTGAATCGATTATATCGTTTCATTGTCAGTAGGTAAGTATGCGAAAATATTAAAGTTAGATCATTTTATCTAACTTTGATCGAAGTAGATAAGTTTAATATAACCTATTTATTAACTTTAATAAATACAGAAATATAACTAAATCGACGGCTTTTTAACCGACTTCCTCTACTAATAGTGAAGGAAATTGTTTAAAGGCCGTCGATTTAGTCACGAGTCTATTAAAGTCCACTCTTGGACATAGGGAATAAACCCTAAAAGTATGTGAATGCCTACCGGTAAGAGATAGAAAAGTCAGAATTCCGGATGGAACCTACATATCTGCGTTTATCAGTAAGTATGTAGGTGGGAGTTTTTGACGACATTTTCTAATCAATTAATAACTATTAAGATAATGCCAAAAAGGTAAGCCGTGATAACATCGATTACATTCACAATTAGCCTCCGGCTTATAGAATTTTGGAAGTCATTTTGAGTAAGATAAGCATATACATCAAAAAAATCAACTCAGTATTGAGACTTTAAATCAGTCATATTGATTTATAGCTGTAGGCCTACATGGATCATAAATCCACGTAAGTTATTGCAAAAGTACCCATTATATAATGAGAAATGTGATTTTTTTTATAGAAAGTATCTTTAGAATTTCTGTTGCAAAATTCTCTCAAGTTCTGATTTGCCGTTTAAGTTATACATTTATGCTAGAGAATTGAGTATATAATAATAATGTATTTACTTATTAAAAATATATACATTTCTTTCCCATACCTAACAGTCAAACTTGAACTTAGTTTTCTGGAGTTCCCACAAGCTACACCCGTTAACATACTCTCAGTTCCATCCTCTTATTTATCTGATTGTCGATAAAAAAATCACAAATCTTGTCGACTCTTTACAAAGATAACACTAGTTATTTTGACAAAAAAAGCATTATACATTGCATAGTAATAAATCGAGGTATTGTTCATACAAGAAATAGGCTTATTAAGTACTCTATTTTGTTTTTTTTTCTTTCAATTAAGCGTAAAGTTCGTAAAATAGTTTGTTTAAAGTTCGCATAAAATAAAAAAAATCGTAGACAGTACAGGCATTTGGCCCTTCACATATGTATAAACGGTGTCACTAGATAGAGGCGCATTGTATAATATGATATTAGTCCACAAATAATTAAATACGAGTATATTTTCCGTATAATATTAATATTATTCTTCATAAACATCAAGCTAAGCTAGAAAACGTAGACTATTAAAGATAGGCTACCTGATTGATATACCTATACGAGTATGTCTCTAATGATAGAAATTCATAAAACTGCATTGCATTACGTTAATTGAAAAAGAAATTTTCTTTATTTCAGACGTAAATAGGTTCCATTTATATTTTTGGTGACTTTATAAAATATTATATAACTAAAAATAAATTAATATGAGAACGGTGTGTCTCATATTAAAGCATTAACTAAATATTAAACAAAAAAAATCATTTACTTTAGTTTACGACTATCATAAATATTTATTTAATGATAAATATTATAAATAATTTTTTTTATAGACAATGAAACTAGGTTTTTACTAAATGAAACTTAACTGATTAAACTATCAATAGAAACTGACACTAAACTAATGAATCACTCACATCACGATCAAACAAAATCTTACCAATGATGATGGAGATAAGATGAACTCTGCAGCTAGACTGATAAATTCGGATCTATTAGGTATTGAATAAAATATTACTATAGCCGATCTTAGATCACAACCGACGACGCCGCTATCTGGCAATCGACTGAAAAAGGATTTGCAGATAATGTAATATAAAAATCACGAATTTATCGCAAATTACATTTATTTGGTGTGATTTCCTCATAATGTTCATTTGATAAGGGTAGATAACTTCGCGAACTGTGGGTAATTGAGTGATGTCATATCAAAGTTTTCAATTACTTTCTTGATCATGGTGAAACAATTATAATCAATGACAGGCGCGCCCGCGACTTCGTCTATATCCACGTGAAAATAGATATAAGTACGACGGCGAGAGTTAGTACATTTTCTTGACTATTCTAAACATTGCAGTGATATCCAGGATATCCCTCAGGAATCAGTCGAGTTTCCCAAATTAAAATCACCGATTGTGTTAATCAATGATACAACTAGCACTGTATCAAGTTCCATTACAATCGGATCAGTCGTTTTAGAGTGATTTGATAACAACAAACCATATCCATACTTCAACATTTATATTCTAGGGCGGAATTCAACTCAATTTTTGAGACTCGTGAGCCACGGAACTTGTAGGGCTTTGCTGTAAATAACCAGAAAAGTAACGCAGTTGTAAAAAGCTTTAATCCTATCAGTAAGTTTAAGACCAGGTGAGCCATGCCGCATATCTTTGTAACAATGGCTATTATACCTTTTTATACTAGATAATAACTTTGATTGCATCGCTCATTTATCGATAAACAATCACGAAACTACATTAACTTTTCGATTTTTCTAAATATATTCATTGTATAAGAGCTTGACAATAAGCCCTTAAGTTGAGCATCGATTATTAATTTTATTTGCTTAGCCGAGCCACACACGGGTTCGCCAATGATCCATGATGCAAAGCGGAGTGATCGATGCGCCTACGCCTGCGCGCTACAAAGGAGACTACGAAATTATCTACAAACGTTCAGCTTTAATATGAATTTTTTTTTCTTTCAGGTTTCAGATCTAAAGTGTCAAACAATCGATTTAACCACTACAACTAGAATACTTTATTAATATACATATTTAAACATCTGGTTAATTTCTGTTATATTAAATTTCTATTAAATTTAACGTTTTTATCAAATTATCATCGCCAATTTTACTTCTGTTTTAAATTAACTTTATTTATTTATATTCATGCAATAATAACATATGTATACGTACAACATAAAGTACCAGACTGCATAACTTTGAGCTCAACCAGTTCTCCAACGAGTTGGAAAATTGTGGTAATACTTTGTAGTGTCATTGGACCTTATTAAATTCTCATATCGATCGACTCGGACCTATCAGTCACACGCATATAAGTACCCTTAGTAGTTACTATCGGGATCTGAATCACGATCGAGTGATAGTAAGCGCGGTGGCACATCTCGCTGCCATAAATCATTGTTGATTGCCTATAGCGCGGTGCCAATGATAACCATTGTGGATATAGTTGCTGTGTATACAATTCGTTTATTATTCTATGAATATACTTAGATACGTCTCAAATTAGTTTTTCTATCAATTTATATGACAAATGGGTTTTATAAAATTGTTAATTATTTAAATAGTGGGATTACGAGTATAACATTGATAAAAGTATGTCAGAAATATTATTAAGAAACTACTTGTTTGTAAAAAATAAAAAGTTCCCACAGCGCATAAGGAGATGTATTTTATGTACTTGGACTTTCAGTTCCAAAGTGATAATGATAAATACACATAAACAGAGTACTTTTACATTAAATAATTATATGTCTTGGCATAAACTTAAATTACTTCTATAGAATACATTAATTAGTATTGTATGTATAGACATATATTATTTATGAATTATTAATTTTTTAATATGTACAGTTTAAGAAGAACTCCAAGTTTTTCTGCATACGGCTACTAAAAATACCTTTTATATGTAGTAACTTGAACAACTACCTAAAACAAAACAAAATAAAGAAATGGAACATCTTGATCATTATTATTATCAAGTTTTTAAGATAAACAAATTGTTTTCATCATCTTGCTTCACAAAACATGCTAGCTTACACTTTGTTGGTTATCTTTAGATTAGGCTAACTTCCAATTAAGATAATTGATTCTGGCCGGACCTCCCGGTCTAAAAAATAAAAACACTTGTATCCGACAATATCTTGGGTCTTTATCAACTTTTGACGAGATACCAAATGACCTTAGGTATATTCGTGAGGTGAATTTAGAAATTTTTACTATATGAAAAGTCCTTCCTAAAAATTTAATACATTTTCTATGTATAAAAAATATGTATATGTCCGAACACAGAAATTTTTAAAACAGTGAGGAGATGGCGTTTTAAAAAAAGATCTTTAGATCAGTTCAACAACCAACTGTATATTTAAAAAAAAGTTTTAAATTATTAGGCATAAAATCTCAATTTTTAATTGAAATAAATTCTATTGTACTTTGTAATTTCTTAAAGTTGAACGAGGTCATTTTCCCATTATAGGTGTAATTTACCTGTGTAATCTCAAAGTAAGCTTATCCTAAAATGCAATAAAATTCCAGTAAATAGACAAGAGCCTAGTCATATCATATTATTAAATTCTATTAACTAAAAGTAAACTAGCTATTAACTGATGTGTGAGAAGCTTGTTTTAAGTCTGCTTCAATGCCCCAAGTACTTAGGCATGAACAGAGTTCCTACTGGCACATTAACTATACTTTTCAATTGTAGTCATTAAAACTAATAGCTTTTGTAACAGTAAATATAACCTCTGCCTACCGTAGAATCTTTAAAAATACAGTTACTTTTAAAGTACTTTGCCTTTAAAACACCAAAATAAAAAATCTAGGTACGAAATAACGATTGTTTAGATGTTTGTTGACGACTCGAGGAGTAATTACATAATTAACAACTGGAAAACATCGTAGGCCAAGTGCTTCAAGGGTTAACCTGGGCTAATCGGAGATATATATAGTAACTGGAGATAGTGATCATAAAATTAAAAATATACGCTACTCACGAAGTAACACACATAATAATTACATATATATCTAGATTAAGTATTAGATATAATTTAATGTATTTATTTAATTCAGATTTTGATCCTTAGTGTGTTAGTAAGTCTTAAGATATGTTAGTAAATGAAATTATAGGAAAAAAAATTAAAAGGAAATAGCATTTTTGTATATATTGTCGACAAGGTGGACAGCTTCCCAATGCCTGTGCATTGAGCTGTCCATTTATATAAATATAAATATATATTTTTTATAATATAAAGTGGACGCGGGTGGCGGCGTTGCACATTACGTTTGTTTGCGATGCGCATATAACTATCACCAAATTACTAACTAACCAATCAGGTTTAGCCTATTTACCTAGATATCCCTAGAGGTAGTTGTATCCACTGGTAGCAAATCTTAGTCAAGAGTAGGCCGAACAATTTGTAGGTAATCTTTGGTAGTTCTTAGGAAGAATAAACCAATCCGCTTAAAGTTACTCCAATAACAAATACTCAAATTATAATTCCTGAAATTGCTGTTAAGAATAAGTAGGTTCAGTTCAAACAGTGAAGATTAGAGTAAAACTTCCTAAAACTACACATGAGACACTCCACAAAACAAAGAAAATATAACCTTTGTAACCACTTCCAAACCTAATCTGTGACAGAAATAAGAAATAGGGCTGCCAACTCAACAATTATAAAAAAAAGAATAGAATAATGGTTTATTGTCACGAATCTGATAGTAAATATATATAAGTAACAAATTACATGACAAATAGTGTTGTATCTACTGCCTAATTAAAAATAACACAGCGAAAAAGTTGACAGTTTAAGCATAATACCGGCAAGATATGACTTGCTCGCTATTTTTCTTACCGACTCCTTTTTCCTAGTATAACATAGTTGTCAAAGGAAGTCCTTAAAATCTGTTTCCTTCAATTCAGCTGATTGCATCTAGATAGATATATAAACTCTGTATTGCAGACAAATAAAAAATTACAAGTTAGGTACAGATTTATGGAAAGTGTACAAAGGCAGTCTTATCGCTTAAAGTGATCTGTGGAAGCAATCTCTGCAACCTTTCCCAAGGAAAATAAGAAAAGCATAGCGACAGAGTACTATTAGTAAAAGAAAAGAAACTAATAATTTTAGAACATAAATAATTAACTTTAATCATTTCACTTAAATATTTTTAACTTGATTTCCATTTTTTTGTAGCAACCCTGTTTGTTGTTATTTTAGTTTATTTCCACGTCGTGACCGATAGGCTTTGATCGATGCCTTTTAAAATGAACACCAGATTGAATAATTTATTGAGCCTTGATTTATTTCCCTTTTTTTTATTGAAAATAAACGTTTAATCCGCTGTTGATTGGTACTTATCTACCGTTTAATATTCATTATCAGTGAGAACAATTTGTTCATCAATATGCAGTTCGTTATAATATTATACCTAATGATAGACCATTCTAATCAATATTAGGTTTAATTTCGTGTTTTTTTTTCTAAATATTGACATAATCACCAGCCAAAAAAACTTTTGGTGGGTTGTCCATTGGAGAACGCTGCTGCCCGTACCTGGTGCAACCCCATAGTCGCCATGGGAAAATTCGGGATGCATGGCACTATTCTAAATCGGAAACAACACGGCTTATTGGCGCAGTTATTCCAGTTACAAGTGGGAGCTACATTCAAAATGTTATAATTTTTATTTAGAACTAGGGAGGCATAAAAAGGAGCAGGCAAACAGTTTTTGCATATTAAACAGACAATAAACATATCTATATACATATTTAGTATCAAAAATGATCATATCGGGCTTATACAATTGATTGCTATTAGCTCAAGATATCTGACTCCGGGAGTGATTAAACAGAATTCTGTATTCTTAATTTAAATCTAGTGACAGTTTATCATTAGATATATAACTTTTAAAGTAGACAGGATAACTAACACTTGTAAAACTGGCGGAAACGTGTACATACTAACACACAGGCACACATACAAGGCTTATCGACGGCTAATCGTCGTTTGCGCATCTCGGATCGCATTCAAATTTCGATCTGTCATGGCGGCCAATCGCAGCCAAAAACAAGCGGTGACATTGACATTGAGCAGTGGTTTTGATAACTTTAAATAAAATAAAGGTTCAACTTAACAGGGTACCCGGTATTTTATCAGTGCATGGTAATTAAAGTAGTTAAATATATGCAAATATATATATTCTATTTACATAACATTTTTAAAACTTCATGATAAACTTTTTATTAAACTGGGTAATTAAATTACTAATTATAATCAAAATTATGTCTTTATTCGACATCTGATTGTATTGTTTGAACTTGAATATAATATTTTAAATATATCTTTGACTTTGACTAGGTATACCAGGTATTCTGGAAGAAATTGCTTAAAGCAATAAAAGCGCCTAACTTGAACTATTTTAAGTTCAAAAATTGTAATTGCATTTGTTTAAATGTTGTTTCGGTGTTTGTATCAAATATTAATTAATGTAACAATTTAAATTATGAAGAAATCGCTGAAAGCGACAGGGCCGCCATTGTACAGTCACACTCTGAATTAAGTAACCAATTATAATAAAGTTCATATTAGAAATATCTTTAACATTTATCATAGCGCGTTGACTGTACCTAGCTTCATTCTTCTACGTTACATTATTATACTTTTCAATATGTTAATTATATTATAGTGAAGAATAAAAATGTTTACTGAACAATAAAAAAATAGTTAACGAGAGAATAAAGAATATTCTATACAATCGTTATATAACATAGGTAGCGAATAACTATGGCAACACTGTTAAAAATATATTGGTTGTATTCATCATACTAAGATCATAAATAGAGCGCGTTGATGTCTTTTGTATTGCAAGATAATACCCTGGAAATAACCTACAACTACCTTGTAATTTATTAGCTTTATTGTAATGTTATTAAGGAATGTTATATTTTTACATATTCGGACTTATATTATGTACCTATTTCATGTGTAAATAGAACATATGTATGTGTAGAAAAAAATCATCTTAGCATAAATTATAATTAGGTTAAGTTATTTTTAAAACGTAATATTTTATTGTTTAAAATAAATATAAATTTATGCATAAAAACAATTCGCCTGAAATTCCACAGGCAGTTTTATTATTTTATATAACAGTGATTTCTTTACACCCTGTAGATTGCTAATTATGATAATTTACGTTAAAACTAACTCTTATTAGAATATATTTAAATAAAAATTATATATTTTAATAATTGGTGTAAAGATTTGGTAAGCGCTCGATACAGCACTGTCCGTCGGCTGAAGAGTTGCTTATTGCAACGTGAAAATTGTACAATATATTAAAAATTTACTAAAATTAACTTTAGGAAATTGTATATAAAGTAACTTTTGCTATACTTCCAACACTAAGGTAAGGATAATAAAGATTTTAATATTAAAATCACGTTTACGCTCCAACAATAAAATGTAGTCAGTCAAAATACATACCGATCAGTTATCAATTAAAGATAATTTTAATTTTGAACGCTGTAACTGTTTTACTTTTTTCCTACACTTTAATCAAGATATGTAGGAACATCATATCTTGATATTTTTGTGTAAATAGTTTGAAATGTACCTAATGGAAACTGAAAGTTGTTTATTGACTCTGTATCAGATAAAAAAATAATTAAAGATAACAGGTAAATACCTCAAGTGTCCTTATCTGGTGACTATCACTCAAATGTCGATCACTATCACTATATTTCACTGAATAGAGACAAAAACACACTGAAATCATGAGCTCCATCCCGTTCGCAGGTTCATTTTTAACTTATAATTTACAAAATCTCGTGTATCACAGGTCACAGCTGGGTTTAAATCGTTAGTAATATTACTGGCTGTAGGTAAGGTTAGGTTAAACTTGAACCCGGTTGGTTTTGGTTAACAAAAACAGTTCATGTTAGATGCGCTTGCGCGGCAAACCGCGGCTACCCGCGGCACGTGATGCGGCGTCGATGGGACGCAACCCGACACTAAACCAGTCGTGGGACTTTTTGTTGTGAACGCGCGCGATCGGCCGCCCTCGGGCGCCGTCGGCGCCGGCACCTCGCGCTCGGAAATACTCGCACTCCGATTGGTCGCTTTCCGCGACGGGCGGTTAAAGTGGGCGGAGTTCGCTTCGCCTCGGACCTGTGATGGGAGTGTTCTCTTTTCATATTTTCTTTTTCTCTTTTTGGGCGGGCGAGTGCGGTGGTGTGCGTAGTAGCCGCGCGCGCTCCGCGGTTGATGGATGCCGAGCTCTGCCGACTCTACAATGGAAGCACTCTAGCATTTTGTTATGGATGCCGGATGATTCTAGGCCAACGGATATTCTGCAATGCTCGTTAAATACTAATTGCTCAATATGAGCTGTAGGTAGAGCCTGCTCTACACTTACGTGTATGTGCGGCTCTTCTTAACCATAATACTTCGTGCTGATAAAGCTATAAAAACGACCGGTGCTTACAATTGCGAGACAGTTATAATTACATATATCATTTCTCAATAAATTAATAGTTGAGCTTTAAAATAACTCGCATATTTGTTATATAACGAGCAACTTTTGAAGCCAAAAGTACCTAATTACAGATTTAAATTCTTTCTTACTCTACATTTTAGTAAAAATGTCATTTTTACCAAATATATGAGTCGCTCGGATCTTAAAGGTATTAATTCCGTTTTATTTCAGTTTCTTTTTTACTTATTCCCTAATAAAAAGTCGTGTAGGTATCTGCATATAGCTTAAGTTTAGGAATTCACGACTATAATCTTAAAAACTACATTAATTCTTAATCATTAATTACTGTCTCTAGTGCTGTATAACCAACTATAGCCTGGAGTTTGGGGTTCTAATACAATATTAGCCCCTAAACTTTCTCTACATCTAACATACGCATCCTCAAAATAACAACTGAACCGTCTAGCGAGTGTCGTCTGCGTCTAAGACACCCCCGTTCGCCGCGCACCCCGCACCCCGCACCCCTTACCCCACTCACCCCGGGGTGATTTATCCTGTGTACCGCGAGCTATAAATCTGTCGCAGCTATCTGGGATAGTGCTCGCTTTAATGGCTAATGACGTAACACTAGCCTGCGTCTAACGCCAGTTCAGTTCATTTTTGATCCTACAGTAGACTTAAGATGAAGTTTCGTGCTAGGGATAACAATTTTTTTATTGGTTATAAATTAATTGATTACATTATAATAGAAAATTAGTACAGTTATCTAAGTAAGCGCTTGCAATATATTGACTCTATGTTGCCGCAGAAACCCCGAAAGACCTAGGCCTGTGCCAGATTTATTTTAATCTTTATTATTTATAGGAAGATTGTTCTGCTTAGAACATGTGATCCTCGTTGCTACATGCATTCAACTTAATTACTCAACTTAATTGGTATTACACTGAGAACAACCGGTAATCGGGAATATCAATATACATATTATTATATGCTACAATTTAGATATAATATGCGCTTTTAGAGCATTTAATATAACATAACGGGGTAACTCTCAGCCTGCCACGCCGGAGGTTGCGGGTTCGAATCCCGCTAGGGGTAAATGTTAGTATGATAAATTTGAATGTTTGTACCCAAGTCTTGGATGTGTATATATTTATTTAAGTATGTTTATCCGTTATCTAGTAATCATAGCACAGGCTCTGCCTAATTTGGGACTGGATAATTGGTGTGAATATCTCAGATATTTATTTGTTTATAATACATATTTATTATAAAACTTACATATGACAGATAACCAATCAGACTGTTATATAAGAAATCATCACATTTTGTTTGCATTAAATATACAGTCTCTATTAGAATGCAATTCGAGTCTAAGAGTAGACTTCGGACATTGACAGGAACACACGAATGTAATATCACTGTAATACTCTGCATAAACTAATTAAAACCTTTTAAAATTATCGCAAAAAGTTAGGTTAACGTTAAACGTCAACGCAAAGTAAGCCTTACCCCATTATTTTACACTCAAATCTTGTGATGACTTTGTGTCGTAAAATAATAACAATAATGTCATCATCATGTCAGCCCCTAGACGTTCACTGCTGTACATATGCTTTCCCCATGTCACCACACCCGATCCTTCGCCCCCCGCATCCAGCCGTTACCGACCACCGTCTTCAGTAATAATAATAATGTCAATGCATTCATATTTAGAAAATCTGAACCTTCATTTATTATTAATCATTGTTCACAGATATGCTATACAATATTAATATTTAATTTTAAACTAAGCTAACTGTGATTGTGAAATATTTGTGGTGGTATTATCCGCTCTATGTAGTTCAATTATCATAAACATAAAACTATACTTCTTGAGAGTGATTATTACTAAAGTATTTGTTACTGAAACGGTAGCGTCCCAGATCTTAGTCTATTACTCGGATGTAACCGACTTTACCCGACACTAGAATTGCATTTTAAGAGCTCACGGACTTTAGCTTTAATTAATGTAATTTACGATTACTGATATTAATATGGACTTCAGCAAGGTATAAATATAAAATTAGATTTTGCTTTTTTTAAATGAAGCAGACTGAACAATACTGAGCTATCACTTCCGAACATAAAAATGCTGCCCATACCTATATCACAAGTGTAAGGTATCACTTGAGGGTTGTGGTCTATCGGTGTAGTAGTGTAAAGTCAACAAAAAGTCACAGTACAGGCAAACATGTTTATTAATATCATGTCAACATGTGTCAAATTGAACATTAATAATTTTTTTAATTTATATAGATCATGGGCCCGATTCTGAAGGTACACATTTAAAATTTGACAGTGCTAAAATTGGTTTCGTCTTTATCTTCATAATACTGTGTGACAAGGATAGCAACAGTTTTAGTGCTGTCAAATTTTAATATTGTGCCTTCAGAATCGGGCCCCATATCATATCAATGGCAGTCGCTATCTATTTGTGTAATGCTTACACACACGTATGCAAATGCAAGGCAGAAGCGATTTAGTTACACCACCCTAAGGTCTATATTAGAATGCCTCATCATCTTCTTCAATCAGCCCTTAGACGTTTACTGCTTGACATAGGCCTTCCTCAATGAACGCCACCACACCCGATCCTCCGATTTCTGTATCCAGCCGCTTTCGGCCACCTTCTTCAGGTCGGCAGTCCATGTGGCGTCAAAGTCTCCGGTACAGAACTCGTCTGCCCCAACGGCCGTCGGATCTGCGATAGATGTGGCCCGTCCACTACCACTTCAGCTTACTAATAACTATATCAGTCACCTTCGTGAATACTTCGTGTACCAGTAATTAAATTAAATGTATTAGATACTTCATGAATTCTAAATCCGCAGCGTTAACTGTTTGCCTTTCGCAATGCAAGTGCGAATGAAATTAGATAAAACCAATGTAATTAGGTAGGTATTGTAAGGTCAAACGGAGGGGAACTGACGTCACAGCCAGATACTGTCACGATGAACTTCCTCCTCTCCTAACAGCATTTATATAAAATACACAGCCTAACTAAAAATTTTTATCATCAATTCAAGGCCATAAACTATTGATAAATTATCTTATTAATATATAAATTCTATGTAAATATATATCATGCAAAATAGTGCATAATCAACTAATGTAATTGCATTCTTATGCATCGCTGTAAAAGGAGTCCAATTAGAATATGTTACGTGGAACTAATTAAATTACCAAGTATCCCTAGTTTCCGCGTTGCCAAGGACGAAGTCAGAATACCTAAGTTAATTTGTAATCTTGTCTAAGTTCAAACTCGTTGGAAAACAAGTCTTTGTTTCGTTAGGAAGCATTCTTATAACCACAGAATAGTTATCTATTTAATACTACAATTTAGAAGAATAATCGTGAAGAAAACTTCATCCCCAATTTAGTCAAAGTCAAAGTATTTATTTGCATTCCATGAAGTTATGAAGATGTTACAATTAATTACTAGTACTAACATGAAACCCATTTGGGTATGGCAATTATGAAATTACATAGAACATTACATTACATCTAAATGTCAAATTACATAGAACATTACATTACAAAGAAAATTACATTACAACAGAACGTGTGGTAGTAGTTATTGAAATAGTAATAATAAAGACGTATGGTTTCGTATTATTATTCGCAACTAGCTTAAATTTTAAAAAATAAACTTGTAAAAAAACCACATTGAATTTGAAGTACCTGCCAGTACCATAAATTGATTTAAAAAAACCAGCTAGTTCATTTTGTACAAACTATTTGCGAATAATATTAAGAAACCATACCTATGTCTTTCTTATTGTACTATTTCGATAACTACTGGAATTTCGACTATGATCTACATAACCTTTTATGTAGGTATAAATAGGGCTATTGTATTGTTCCTGTACTTTTTTATGTTTTATTTTAAGTGACATTATTTTAGCACCAGGCCTTTTAGCTCTAGCAGTTTGAATTTTTAGGATATCTTTATTAGTTTAGGAATAATCAGCTGGTAACACTTCTCTGTTCCTCCCTGTATAGGTTTGCTATGAAGTACCAGCTAAAGTATCGATCTGAGAAAAAATTAAACCGACATAAACGTATTGCTTCAATACATATTTTTTTTCGAAAGAGCTTAATGCTTTAATACGGATTAGCCACTATCCTAACATAGCTACTGTACCTAAGTGCTAAATTGTATCTTTGCAAGAAAATTTAATGATAAAATAAATTAATTACACTATCAATGTAACATGTTAAATTATCGATAAAAGGAATAATATACTTATGTAACAATAGTATTGGCAGTAAGAACTATAAATTAGATTAATATTGTTTTAAGTACTGTGGATTTTTGAAAATAAATAAAATAAACATATTTTTAACAATCGCTTATAATCCAAAAATAGTCATTATGGCATCAAACTTAACGATAACCCAGAAGATTATGATTTTGCAAAAAAAAAATTGTTTAAACAATATTATTAACCCTTTTTTACTTTCATTTTTCAGCTTTATGACAGTTTTATTTCGATAAAAAAAATTCTATAGCAACCTTTTTGATATTAAAAGACAAAGAAAAGATGATTAACCTAAGTAGCTATCTTTTCGATCATAAACTCAAGTTGATACTCATAGTTACAAAATTGACGAATGAACTGTAAATTGACAATGTATAAATGAGAAGATTTCTCCTTATCATTTATACATTTGTGTAACACAAAAGCTATGTCTACTTACAAAAAATCTACCTATTGCGTAATTTAACAGTGAGGCTCAGAAACAAAACGAGTACCCCAAAATAGAAGCAACCAAAGCATTTCCCCCCGACACCCACACATTTTCTAAGCGGACAGCCAGTCTGAATAACATTTAACCCCTTTGAAATGTAAAAGCATTACGGAATGAAAAAACAGCACTTATGTACCCCGCGACGCAGATAAACCATCTCCAGTACAAAGCGCACAAAGATACAATGCCTCTGAAAGGGTTCAAGAACTCACTTTTAAATTAACCGAAATGAATTGAACAAGGAAATAACTCACGATGCAAATACACAGCATTCTCAACTTTATTATAGGTATTTAAAAAATAGAAAAGGTTAAAATTGCTTGCAGATGGAAAGCGATTTAAACTATTAGCCGCCACAGAAGTTCTATTTAAAATAGGACCGTTTACATTTTTCCTTTTCATATCATTGTCTCTGGTCGCAGCGTTTGCGAGCGTCACGTTCCAATTTTGAAAAGTGTCGGAACAAAAATGGTAGTCGCTTTGTGCCGTGCCCCCGCTGCTGGCTGCTCGAATTTGGTAAATTAGCAGATGTTCTGCAGCTTTAAGCCACCCCCACAATGAGGCGGTGCCGGTGGCGGCCAGTTGACTTATACGAAATTCTATGGTGGCCTCCACACTAACGCAGGCAAAGTGCGATACCGTTATAAATTTGTAAGGAACCTACACCTTCCCGCCATCGCCACAGCCCCAGTGTGACGATGGCTTTAATTATTTCGTCTAAAGGAAATGTGTCCTAACTATTAAACTACTTCCTAGGTATCAAGTGTCAAGTCGCTCAGCGAGCTACGAGGAGGACTATGCTCGGGGTTTCTTTGATATGATTCGTAATGTGGAGATCCGACGAAGAATAAAGGTAACCGACATATCTGAAAGGATTAGCAAGCTGAAGTGGCAGTGGACGGCCAACATCTATCGTAGAACCGACCGACTGGAGCAGACGGGTTCTGTAGTGCAGAGCACGGATCGGCAAGTGCAGGGAGGCCCCGTTTCCAGATAGACGGCCTGGAAGCGGCTGGATACGGAGGGGGACGACAGGGTGTGGTGATGTTCATTGAGGAAGTCCTATGTCCAGAAGTGTACGTCTAAGGGCTGATATAATATGTATACCAGTTTGGGTTAGAGCAGTAGTTCCTAAAGTGGTCCAGGTGGACCCCCAGAGGAACTCAGCCGCAACGCATATTTGCATAGTTACATCTAATCTTCACATTTTTGTCGAGTTTTGGGAATATGGTAGAAAGGTAGCTGCAAGGGGTTCACCGGAACCAGCTAAATTTTGAAAGTGGTCTATCAGAAAAAAGTCTGGGAAACTCTGGGTTAGAGGAAAATTTTAATATTTGCAAAGATTTTTACAAAAAGTTGATATTCATCAGCATTACATTTTTTGCGCCTACCACTCATTATCTGTATGACCTAAAGGTCAACTGGAAGAGAATGCCATATTGGCATTATGTTCGCCTTTTGTACTTAATGTGCAATAAAGTTTTTAAATAAAAATAAATAAATTAAAATGCATAAATCTTACTCATGCTGTTAATGTTACTGTTATGCAGTTTATATCTACAAATTGTCTGCAGTACACATGTATTGCTTTTGAACCGGACGTATTTCTCCGAAACAGGGATTGACATAAACCGACCAGTTTGGAACATGATTCATAATTATTCATACCGCATACCGACGTCAAAAATATCATACAAGCTACAGAGAAGTCATAGATATAACCTCCCATCGGTAAATGCTGGTAACCAAATTGGAACATCACCCAGCCCTGTTTACAACTCAACAAAAAAAACATAATAACAAAGAAGCCGAATTTAAATTCTAATCGAACTTTGACACATGTCTGCCACCATAAACAATGGGAATTCGAATCATCGTTGCATTCGACAGCCGCCAACCTAATGCGATTGCGGCGTGATCGTAGTCTATGGCTCTTCAAAATAGGAGCCTTTTCTCTCGCTTTTTCTTCACAAAATCTGAGTCAAGATCGGCCGATAAGCTATCTTGTGTGAGATGGTCTCAATATCCACAGATGGCCTTGCTCTCTCGTAATCTCTGCTCTCGGCGTGGATATTTTTGTCATTTTTTTTGCTGTTAGTTCTTTGAAAATCACGCTTTGTCCTCTAATAGGAACATTATTTTGACGTGGAGCACGCCGCGACAATAATGTAAACACCGATTGAACACAGATAAGTAAGACAATCGGAATTTGGTGGTTTTGGATGATTTGGGACGAATGTAGAGCGAGTCGGACGCGTCGGGTTGAGGATTGCAAGATCGTTTTACTGAGAGAGAAGGCAGCTGTCTGTAGCAATCAGATTTTTTCACTCCTATATATAGCACATTTAGTAGAAAGTGATAGACAATATTACTAAAGTTTATGTCGTCTCTGTAAAATAAATTTGGAGCCAGCGAAAGTTTGCTTTATAACTATTGTCAATATTTTCGTACTCAAAATGTATACTTACTAAGCTTCAGCTGTTGCTGCTTGCTTGTTACAAGTGTTTTAGCAATTGACGCCAATATTTAGTGTAGTAACGGTAATGAGGTAAGCGTTCATGTCGCCAACAAGAGTTATACAGTCGCTCACGCCGTACAAACTAGCTCTGATAAGCCACACGATCGCATTCTTCCGAAATTATTAACAACATATACTTGATACTGTTTTAACTTACCATAAAAGCACTTTATAAGTGAACCTTTCGGTTTGTTTGAAACTGTTGCGATAAAATCTCAAGTTTACGAAGTGAAGTTTGTACAACACTAGATTTTTATTTGCCAGGAATTATAAAGTAAGTAGGTATAATATGCTTGTTACCGAAAAGAAGTGCAGGTCAAAGTCCACACCCGCATGGGTCAGTTCAGAAACGCCTTGGATTTTCTTCTCTAGCATTTTCCCCTCGCTCCTCGTAAAAATTAAGTTACATTATTAATAATTTATGTGCGCGGATCGATAAATTCCGATTCCATAACCAAGTTTAGTAATAGAAATTATTGTAAATTACTAGTAATGTAACTTGGTTATGTACGAGGAGCACGGGGCATATCGAGAGAAAACCTGAAAATGCCCCGAAAACTTAAGACTTGGACCGTAGGCAAAAAAATATTGCCTAAGGTCCAAGTCTAATAACCACGCTTAGCTATGTATCACAGTATATACGAAATTGAATGCCCATCATTTGGAGTTATCCTTTCGTTACCTTATACCATCCAAGAGGAAAACTGAGAGGGTACAATTCGGTTCCAGATACTACATATAACCTCGTCACTACCATAATACTTATTTTAAGTTCACGTATATTTCCTGGCCTGCATTTTAGGCCCTATCATAATATGTTAAGTTAACCTGTCATCTGAAAGCGGAGAAGTTGAATAGCTTTGCATGAACGTGTCTACTTCATACCCCATTAGGGGTAAATGGAGCTAAAAAAATAAGGTTGCGTGGCTTCAAGTGGTGCTAAGTGAAAGTGCGATAACCGCGCCCTGTTATACAATATTAGGTCGCAGACGAGGTTAACTTAGGTATTGTTAAGTTTTAGGGCCAACAGTTGCACATGATATATCTTTAAAATAAATATATACATTTTTAAAAACGTACAATAATATTAACGTTAATTTATATATAAAAAATAACGCCCGCCGTAGCGGTTTCTTCCGATCCTGCCATTTTCCGCGGGGGGGGATCCACGCTCACATGAAGACATGTACGCTGTCGCTACGAAAAAAAAAACTCTCGCATTTACATATCGGCACATTTAGATACGGCTTATGACAGGTCTTGTACCTTTAGGCAGAGGAGAATGCTTGAGTATGGCGACTCCCCTCCAGTGTTCATTCATATGAACCCTCAGACGTCCACTATTGAACATAAGCCTTCCCCAAAGAACGCCACCACCGGGTCCACTCCCCTCCGCATCCAGCGGTTTCCGACCACCTTCTTCAGGTCGTCGGTCCATCTGGCGGAGGGGCAACGCGTGCCGATCCGCGGTCTCCACTCCAGAACTCGTCTGCCGTCAGTTCCGAGACAGATGTGGCCCACCCACCGCCACTTCAGCTTGCTAATCCTTTCGGCTAATCCAATGTTACTTTATGAAAATAGGTAAGATTGGGCGATTGACCGACGACCGAAGTTTTGTTTAAATAAATTCTAGCCTGATTCTGAAAATAAATGATTTTGTAAAAATTATTTTAAAATCTTGTGTTGAAAATCTTACCAGAATGAAACTGTATAGAATTAATCATAGCATTACGTGCTTCCCGTTTAAACAGACGGACAAAAATCTAAAACAACATAGTTTTATGCAGTTGTCACAGCTGCAGTCCAATGAAGTTATGGCAACTGCATAAAAACAACCAAATGCAACTTTACAGTTGGCTTGCAGTTAAAATATATATATAAAATCATCGATTTTTATTTAAGCTCAACTACTTAGTATTATTTTTATATGCAAGTAAGAAAATACGGAAATGTGGTCTTGAATAACAAAAAAATAACAGTACAGGTATAAATACATACTCGTAGATGTAAAACAACATAACGTTATCAAAACGTCGATCCACAACGAGAGTTTCAATGGCATGCAACCCAAAAAACCGCTTATGCGGTCCAGCTGAGCAGACAATCTCCGTGCCTATCCCTTATCTGAGCAAGTTAGCAAACAAAACATCGCATCGCGCAATAAGCATAAAACAAAATCGTTTCGACCCCACACACGCGTCGCTCGAACACTTGGAAAAATCCCTATGGATTTTCCGCGCGGGGAGGAAGGAACGTAAAAGAGAAAAGCTGCGAGTTTTTATCTCGGCGCCATAAATTTTATTCGTAGCGTGATTTAGTGCGCAGATTGCCCCCCGCCGCCCCGCTTCCCCCGCGCCTACGCCGCGCCGGGGTAAGGCTGCTAGTCATTGTCAAAATTATTGCACCCCTATCTACTGAAGCTTTAAATATATGTCCCCGACACGTAGTTATGCCTACAACCCGTTCTGAGGTTAAATACGACTCTTTCGCATTTATATACAAGATGTCGATAAACAATTTCAAACGATTTTTAGTTTATGTCTTTGTTACTCAATTATACCGTACTAAAACTAATTAACGTATTTGAATGGAATTTGGCATGCATAAGGGTTGGGAACTGTAAATTAACGAGGTTTTTTTTCGCGGGAAGATAAGTATCTCGGTAAACGTCGCGGCGCTAAAATCGAGTTAAGCTTCGGTGTAAAGAAGAGCAAAACTAACCATAACAAATGATTAAAGACTACCTGCTTTTGTTCATGTATAAACGCAAATACCATTGTGCAAGCAGAACATCTATTATAAATAAGTCTATTCTTTCTCTTTGTTTGTTTATTCCAGTGGATAGTTCGCAAACTACACTTTCTTCATCACTGAATGCCATTGTAATTTCCACTTGATCTATTTGCAGCATTGTTGCTAACACTACATAAAGAACTAAGCTGACTGAACTCGGAATAATGCAATATCGGGCCAGTGGCGCCATCCATCTCTAAGGAATTATCCAAAAAAACATTACTCCGCCATCCTAATCCTCCATTATTTTTACTTTAGGAGTAAATCTTACTTATTTGTCAATACCGAGCCACAAAGGCGCCCAAATACCCTTACACTGGCTGAAAAGCATTAATACACGCCCCCATAATAGTGAAGCAATTCAGAAACTGTTAAAATCATAATGCCCTTTTGTTCGCCTTTTGACAGCTCACTCTGATTTTTTTCGAAGGCTTTCGATGGTCTCGTATTGCCGACCAGTGCGTACGAAAGTGACATATTTCTTTATCTCTATTTCTGATGAATTCTGGTGAATCCGCGATCGCTATCATAGTGAGTATTTTATGTAAACACGACAAATTTCGTGGCAGCGATGTAAAATGGCATCCGCAGATGCGCTGGCGTTATTTTTATTGTCTACGGGCTACGGGTGGGTCGGAGGCTCGCATTTGATCCGGGACGCTCTCCACACTGTGTCTTATCTCGGATCTGGTTTTATGAAACCCTAAATTTACGACTGCGGTCGGGGGTGGGGGTTGTATTAAGCCGGTTCTCCACCGCCACTGCCGCAGACACTTTTGTCGCGAACAATTCATGGCAGAGCACGTTCGGTAAAAAATTTGCGTGTCAAATATCCACTGACAGTACGGATTGTTGATTGAACTTCAGATTAGGTGAAGCTACATTGGACCTTCCAGAAGAGTTTTTAATAAACTGTCATCTCGATTCTGAAGGCTCGCATTAAATTTTTACAAATTTTAGATGAGATGAGAGAACATGAGAGAGAAGCTAAATTTGTTATCCATACTTCAGAATCGAGTCTATTATCCAAAAATCTAATTCGTAACATTTTTAATAAATAAAAATACTAATACCAAAAAGCTGTAAAAAGTAAGGCTGTAAAGTTGTAATATAATCAGAAAATCTTTGACAGCCAACCACGCCTTTTAGATTTATACGATAATTTATTGCAATTTAATAGGTATCTACTCGGCGACAAAGTCTTAATTATTGTTGGGCTCGTTAGGCGCACCGGGTTAGCCCAGATACTGGGCGGATCCTCTATAAATTACGGGAATAAATCCCGGGAAAGAAAAATTGCCCTCTGGAGCACATAATTCTTGCCTTGTCACAAGCCCTCCTTATCTCCAGCCAATACCGGATTACAATGCGATTTTTATTTTATGCTATATTCGCCTGCTACTTCCTATTATGTGTTTCTGTGTTCACATACCTATGGGAATACGATTAGATTGTTTTGTTATTTATAAACATTGTTTTCGTACCACAATAAAAATATTTTTACGATATGGAGTGGACCGCCACTGTCACTCATGAATACCTGCAGCCATTAGATTGCTGCGTGTGATCCAAATGCTACAAGTGTTTCCCACTCTGATGACTCTGACGTCATGTCTCGTATGCCTACAATAATCGTTTTTTCCAGGCGATACTACATTTTAGTTGCTAAAGTTGACAATAGATGGTGTTCAATTGATCTCAGTTGTCATTGACAATCTCCAAGAACAACGTCCAATCTAATCTGTAGAATATTTTTTAAATAACTTTATGGGCTTGCTTCACAGGCTTTGTAAACAGTATCGCATATTTTGACATTAGCAAATACATCTGTCGAGTTATTACGACGACCTCCGTGGCGGAACGGGTAGCTCTCGGACTGCCACGCCGGAGGTTGCGGGTTCGAATCCCGCTAGGGGCAAATGTTCGTATGATGAATATGAATGTTTGTACCCAAGTCTTGGATGTTTATATATTTATTTAAGTAAGTCTATCCGTTATCTAGTAACCATAGCACAGGCTCTGTCTAGTTTGGGACTGGATAATTGGTGTGAATGTCTGACATATTTATTTATTTTATTTATAACTATTTATTTTTTGTGCTATTTGAAAATCGATAGTATTTGATTGTTTTTTAATTCAAAGTGTTTTTCTACTGATTTAATGACAAAAAAATTATAAACTAAGGTCCTTAGCGACTCTATAGGAAAAAATCTGCTCACATGTGAATTTTATCAATTAATAGTATTTAAAGTTTTACCTTTATACCTACCTATTCAAGATTGTAACTTAGACACTCACTGTACCTACTTGATTGTGTATAAATATCGGCGGTTATAAAATAATAATTTATATGTTTTTCAATAATAAATATCATCTGATCGACAATGACAAACGATAGTCTTTGTGAAGAATATTGAGATGTCATGCTGGTGACCATTGTGAGCCAACAATTGGACAAATTCACCTAAAATTAAAAAAAAGGAATGTACGTTTCACCGAAATATTTTGACAAGATAATAAATAGGCAGGGCTGACCAAGTGACAAGCTAATGATCCTTTAATAGTTATCTAAAAGTGAAAAGATATATTGACATAAGAGTTTTGAATTTTTTGCAACAGCTTCACTCTATCTTAATCTATTTGGCATACTCTCAGCAGAAGTGTAGGCTTTTCAAACGTTTGCATTTTTACTTTCACTCCGTTTCATTTAGCAATTTAACTTTTTTTTTTTAAAAAGATTAGAATCTTCATTTCAAATCTTCGCTCTTTAGACAATAATTGTCAAGAATAATGACAAGAAAATATACATAATAATACACACACAAGCAAAACATCTAATCTAATAAATAAAATGTAAACTTCACGTATCTGTCGAAGATATTTGCAAAAAAAATTGGGGGTCTAAGGATAAGTAGATTATTTTTGAAATATTTGTCTGTTTGTCTATTTATCTGTTTATAATAAAACTGGTGTAATAAAACTGTAAACTTAGAGTAACTTAAAGTTTACGTTTGACAAAAGGGCGAATATGCCAAATGCAGTAATAGTATATTCGTTCTTCGGTCTTTTGTATAATGGGCAATTTTTTTCCATAAGACCGACCGTTTGATAATAATTGTTATCCTATTTCTCTTCTTCCTTCCGTCCCTAGCTCACTGTCTACCTCTCTACTTCCCCTCCCCCCCCTTAACTACCTCCCTACACAGACAAGCACACACAAATACATACAAACAGATAAAAATTCCAAAAATTATCTTAAGCAACATTTTTGTCTGTTTGTATGTATTTGTATGTTTTTGTGATTGTCTGTGTAGGGAAGTAAATGAGGGGCGAAGGAGGTAGACCAGTAGACAGTAATCTAGGGAGGGTAGGAAGGAGAAAAAGAGGAAAATAATTATTCACTTACACATCTGTGGTTGTATAACACCACCCTCCCAAAAAAAAGATCTCCAAGGCTAGACGCGGCATTAGTACTTATTTCAGTGGTCAGCGCGTACAGTTGCTGGCACAGCTAGAAACAAATAAAATAGCAACATTAACAAGTGGCGATATACATACAGAAACATGCAACTGTACAATCGTAAAATTTATTTTCAAACATGATAAATGCTCACTAGCTCAAAGTAATATAAATAAATAGATGTGAATAATAAAAAGGTATCCAAGTATGGCTTAAATAGATTTACCTAGACATCAAAGGTAATTTATAGGAATGTCAGCTACTACACCTAATATTTGTGATTTTTCCTTAAATTCTTCTAACCTATTTATATTGTATTATAATATTGTATAATAGACATTGTATTATAATATTTGGTATTCCATTAATTGCATATCCAATGCGGAGACATAGCATTGTATTGGGATTTATTGACTCCTTTGTTACAGCCGCAGTGGCAACACCAAGCTATAGTTGGCAACACAGTGGGCTATAGCAGCAGTGTTTATTTATTTGGTAAGTGAGGAGATAATTTATTTATTTGTCCAGCTACTGAAACTTACATTGTTGCTTTGTGGCCTTTCAATGGCTTTACAAATAGTTTCCATTGCCTGTAGTGGGCAAACATTTTGATGCCTGGACAAATATGTTTTTTTCATTAAAAAAAGATTTTAAAGCTCCAAAATTGCAACTCTGTTTTTTTATTTGATTGTAGTTTATTCTGTTTGGAATTCTTGGATTAGATTCTAGATTTGATTGGCGAGGCTTTTATTGCATTTAAATTTTTTTTACGTTTGATGTATCCTTAATGGTATTTTATGCAACAAGGTTTAGCTGGGAAATTGTATCTCATCATCAGCCGAAATACGTCCACTACTTAAGTAGTGCCCCATAAGCCTCCCTAATGGAATGAGTTGAAATTGTAAGTAGGTATATTGTGTGTCAAACTTACAAGCTTGTAACTACAAGTTTCGGTTCAAATTGTCCCTTGCTACATCTTTATTTAACTACTAATGACGATGTGACTTTAGTGTAAATCGCCGAATAGCACTAGTTGTGCCCTATTTTTGTAGAATCTTGTTACCTCCGTTTTTATATGAGAATTAAAGTATTATACCACTCAAAGTATCCAATCATTTGTGACAAGATTTAACGGTTAGATAATGAACTTCTATGTTTCAATTTTTCATTTTTTTCATTCTGAAATTAGTGCATGCAAAAATTTATCAAATTTTGGAAAAATAAAAGATATTGTTTGTACTAGTGTCATCTAGCATTATTCGAAACGTGAGTAACTATTTTAAGACAGACTCAAAAGAACGTTGTTTCCAGAGCCTTAAAACCGATTTCCTATAAAAAAGAAAACTATAATGTTTCTATTATATACTTTCGTTATTGGCTAATTTAAGTTTTTCCTTAATTTTTCATAGTAGGTATGTACCTAAATACAATTTTCAATACTTCAGAAACATTAATTTGTATAAAATACAATACTACAGAATTAGCAACATACTTGTATATTTTATTTTCGATGTAGAAACATATTTTAAATCGATAACATACTGTCTAGTGAACAGTGAAATTAAAACCCGCAGTTTTGTTAATTTTTTCGCGCCCTTACATTTCCCAAGGTGCATAAACCAATAAATCAAAAATACTACCAACCTGACAGTGAAACAATTCCTACCCAAAAAGTTGACGTGCAGTGCCACACAGGGAGCCAAGTCCGCCCCATTGCACGCTCTATTAGCATTAATACACAATTCTCCACAGATCGCCCTGTTGCCAAACACGCCAAACACAAAACCGACATATTTATTGCAATACGAAATAATTTAACGATGTGAAACTCATCCCTTCGTAAGATAACTCGGTCAGAGTTTAATTCGTTGACAAAGATTGCTACACTTTCTAATCGTTCGGGCGTGATGGCGTAACAGCTATTTCAATTTTATGTTCGATTTAATTGTGAGAAATGCGAGTTATGAGCTTTCGGAACGATTATTTCGCAGTGAAATTAATGAAGGTATCACTTATTCTGTAAAAAAATATCATAGTTAATCAGAAGGGGGAATAAATAAACTGTACCTAATCATAAAATGTCTATAATTACTTCCTAGATAATATGTGTAGTTATATTATAGTAAATTACTAGCAAACTATATGAAAATCTGCTCAGCCATTTTCTAGTTATCAACGATCAGCCAAAGTTTTTATATATGTTAAGTACAGTGATTATTAAAAATAAAGCATATCTATAAGTGATGAGTCGCTTTTTATGTAGAAAATATTATCCAATCAGTGACATTCTTATCTCAGCCTACATAACATACCTAATAGCTATTTCAATGTAGATATAATTTAACCTTCTTCTAATTTACTAAACATCTACTATTTAATCACTCCGATCTATAAAATCAAATTATGTGTGGTACTAGTTTCACGCAATATTAAACCATCAAATGTAGCTCATGGTTTTTGCATATCGCGTACAGGGTAGCAACAGTAAAACGCAAATTGCTGTTGGGCCACGGCGATTAGTGACGGCCTATCAACGATTCGGCTTGCTTCTGATAAACGCAGGGGTGGTTCCGTTTAAGCAAATTGTCTATTTAGCCTGCAATACACCATTAGATGACTGCATATAAATCTAACTACTTAATATTAAAATTATACAGGTCAAGTTACTGTTATAAAAAATACAAGCTTGTAACCAAAGAACTTAATATGACATAACTGAAACAAATCCTGGTCAACTAAGTAGCTATTTTGTTCTATTATGTTCTAGTATGATAGCTAAAGTTATAATTTTTATGACTATTTAAAACCAATCCATGATCGAGCTGACAAGTTAAGTTCAAGGGAACAAGATATTGAATTAAGATGTGGAATTAAGATGACTGTTCACGGTTAACATGATCTTGTTCAAACAACAATTGTTATTTTCGGTGAAGTCAAAAGAGCCTACACTCGACCATCATCATATCAGCTCTATGTTACCAGGATTGCATAAGTGTGCTAGGTATGTTTCAAATCGATACAATAATTAGAAGTAGGTGAAAAGTGATTAAGATTGGGAGGTCAAGCTAATAGAAAGGTGTTAAAAAATTCAGCAGTGCGAGTACAATGTCTAAGTAAGTATGGGTAGATATTTATTTGTCTCTTTCGTTTGGGTATTTGTTACTCAATCACTCCCTAATAGAGATTTGGTACTGTAATAGTTTATATCCTGGTTTAACACAGAACACTATTTAGTTTGATAAACCATTTCTGCTACGCTGGTATACCTAGATCAATGAAAATCATATGTAGAAAATACTACATAAAGAATCACTTCTTTGTTGTCATTAGTTAAGAGGATGGTACAGTGGTAATCATTAGTGACAATGATTACCATTGTATCATCCTCTTCACTAATGACAACCAACTATACAGATACATTATAAAACATCAGTCAGGCCTCCCCAACCCGTCTGGCCAGCGCGGGGAGTGTAGGCCAAATCCTCCGTCTGTCTCCGGCAGATGAGAGAGGGTTGTGCTCCTGCAGTGGAGACAAAAATAACCTGATGATGATGATTCAGATACGAGTAAGCTCAATAGGTTCCCCAGCTAGGACATATCGAAACTCATATTGTCATAATACTTAATTGATTCTCTTGTGCGAAGCTTTCTTTTACTGAAAGTCAGTATTTGGATGGTTCATTTTGCCAGGCGGACTGACGACCTGAAGAAGGTGGCCGGTAGCAGCTGAATGCGGAGGACCGGGTGTGGTGGCGTTCATTAGGGAAGGCCTATTTCCAGCAATGGACTTCTAGGGGCTGACGTGATGATGATGATGATTTTATGTATCCAAGACATTTAGTCTTGGAGACTAAAATTACATAAGTACGAAGGCTATGTATCCTTTTTGACCTTTAAAGGATTACCCTAGGTAGACGTTAAATGTATTTTATTGTACGCTTAGGTAGCTGGTTAATACTTCTTATTACTCAAATACGAGATCATAATGAATATTCATCATAGGTATTATACGTCACATTGTAACGTTTAGTACATAAATCTGAAATAATTACGATCGACATTTATACCTAATAACATATTTTCACATCCGCTGTTTGATATTTCAAAACCCGACCTAATCATGTCATAACAAGTATTAAATATGATTTTTAAGCTTTATTACTCAATAATATTACTTATTTATGGTAGTTGAGCTACTGGCCTTTGGAAAAAAAATTAATTTGTCTAATTAGATGTAAACGTCTGGTCTCAGTGGGAGAGGCCGGGACGCGCTCGGAAGTCGATCGTTATCTCACTCGCCTTGTGAGCAAGGATTTTTGGGATGTCTTATGATTATTAATAATTCTAATAGACATGTTATAATAGCCATATTTAAGAAACAAGCTATAAAGTTAATTTTAATTTTAAAGCAAAAGTTAACATTAATGAACTCGCAGAGGTATAATTAGACAACAGGACCGCATGAATTATCTATACCTACATATAATAAAACAGTAGAAAAACAAAAGAAAAGCGAATCTTTACATTGAAGTTAATAAAAAATTCACTTCCCGGAAATTACTTAAGACCAGTAGAGTCCAAAAATATAATTGAAATATTACGTGTCTGTATGTATGTATGTACGGTTATGTATGTATATTCTGTTAAGTAGTTTCCAAAATTAGCCCGTACTAATTTTGGAAACTACTGAACAGAATTTGACGGCGTTTTCACTGTTTAACAGCTTTGAGTTCGGGGCACAATCTGGTATAAATTATATCTCAATAAAATGTCAAGAGACTATCTACAAGTTGACCTCTCATTTCATATCATTTGTATGACAATGTAGTTCAACATTACTGGCCCCGCAAAAACTTGACAGAGAGGGACAGAAACGTTTTAAAACTCATTTTCAGTTTTATTTATTTATTTTAGCTGTTGTATTTCAGGGTATTTCCATAAGTCCCGATACAAAAAGTTCGTTATTCGATAATTAGTGGCCCTGTATTAGATCGGTCATCGTCGACAATGTCAGTATCCAAGTTGTTCAGAAGTACGTCTACCTAGGACAGACAATACAGTTGGGTAGGATCAATTTCGATAGGGAAGCTGAAAGAAGAATCCAGTTAGGTTGGGCAGTATTCGGAAAACTGCGTCAAGTCTTCAAGTCTCCCATTCCACAATGTTTAAAGACAAAATTCTTTATTCAGTGCGTCCTGCCTACGTAGCCGAGACGTGGACACAGACGGTGGGCCTGATCCCAAGTTTTAAGTCCCTCTGCGAGCTATGGAAAGGGCTAGGCTCGGGGTCTCTATGAGGGATATGATTCTTAATGAGGAGATCCAACGAATAACGAAGGTGACCGACATAGCCGAAAGAATTAGTAAGCTGAAGTGGTAGTGGGTGGGCCACATTTGTCGCATTTTCAACGCGGAGGGAAGGGAATGAGGAAGGAAAGAACGAAAGAGGTGCTGAAAAAAGGGAATGGGAGAGGGGAAAGGGAATGCAATCACCTGCGATATATTTTTTTAATACAATAAATCTCATTACTTCTTGCATAACATTAAAACATAAAAAATAAAAATAATTATATGATAATCTTTTAATTCATGATAAACATGAAGAATGTCAACTTTACAAAAAAACATTAATTCTGTGGTCCAAAGGGCGGAACCGCCGCCGGCACGCTAATTTTATGTAATATAAATATTTTCAATGTATAACCAGGTTAATAGATTTCTTTTAGGATTTAGTAATACATAATAATGTGTAATGTTAAGCTGTCCACGCGAACGAAGTCGCGGGCAACAGCTAGTAAATAATATAGGGTAGGGTATGCCAAGACAAGACATTTTATCCACTTTTGAAGTTTGGGTGGCATTTATTTAAGAGACAAACAACTAGTTCAAGGCAACATGTCGGAGACACATCGACGTACGTATGGATAGTAAATCACTTTTACCCGAACTGTGGAAGCAAATGCCAGTAATGTTTTTCAATTAAAAACAAGACGAACTTACTTGTAATTCATAATGTTCGTAAATTTCAAAATATTAATATACGGGTCTTATACAAAAATGTGGATGTCTCTGAAATGAACTGTCTGTGAAAGTCTCAAATTCACCTACGATTTTCCAAATAAAGTGTTTTAAACACAAACAACAAATCAAAGGACAGTTAAACGTACAGTTACACTAGGACAAGTAGTGACGCACTCAAGCTTCATATCGGAATGTTTCTTTTCTTACTCAAAATATATTCGTAGGCAGGGTGTCCCTCTAACCAGAACTACGTGAGTGCAGGTAAATGCATTAAAATTAATTAAGGGGGGTGCGTCGCGGACCGCCCGCGCGCTACCGTCCCAGCGGGACGTCCGCCCGCCGCGTGACGACTTCATGCAGCTTCCCGGAACTCGGGCGGGACGAGCCGCCGGGACATAGTGAAACTAGCCGGTGTACAGGGACGTACTGGACGTTCGGCCGACGTCTTGGGCCCCAGATTAGTAAGGCTCTTCTTTTCTAAAGAATAAATCTAGATGCGGGCAGCAGCATTGCGATATCTAATCCAACTAATATCATAAATGCGTAAATGTGGATGTTTGATTATTTATTTGTTTGTTTGTTGCTCAATTACGCCATAACGGCTGTTGGAATTTTGACGAAACTTGGTATAAGTAGTGACGAATAACAATGGGATACTTATTGCAGACGAAGTGGTGGGTAAGTAAGGTAAGATAATCTAGTATTTAATAATAACTCCATATTTTGATATTAAAAAATTCAAAGATTAGATACATCTACGATTGAAGGCAGGGGTCCGCAGTGAGAAGAATAAAAGGAGGTGCATGAAAAGGTTGATGAATGTGAGTGAGGCGTGTCAGGTGTGTCAGGATCGCGCAAAGTGGCGATCCATCGTCTCTGCCTACCTCTCTGGGACCAAGGCGTTATGTATGTATATATGTATGTATTTACATCTATGTATAGATTCGTCTTCACGCAAGCATAATAAAAGACCGTTCCCTTCAGAACCCGTGAATCTAAAAGTAAAAAAAATACAGTCACCAATTCGTCTGCCCAGCGTGGTGATAAAAAAAATATTACATTATTTCAGGAGATGCCTGGTTGGCTGCCAGTGGCAGCAGATTTATTTATAGGTATATTTATATAACTATTTGAGTCTATATGGTGAATGTGAGAAAACCTAACATTTTCATGAAGATCGAATTTTGTGAAGTTGTAATGCGGTCGCTTAAAGAAGATGAGTCCACCGAAACTCGGGAGAACGGTTACGATGGAACAGAATGAAACTTTCTTGTACAGTGTATAGTGACTTAATTATAGTTTAATTATTGATAATGATGCATAAGTTACGAGATCATTTGAGTTCTGAGTTCTGAGACCGAAGAACCAGGTTGAAAGACGTTTAGGATTCCCAAAATGAAACTGGGCCCCCACAAATACCTGAGTACGTCCCTGAGTGCGTGTACCTGTACGTGACCCGACTAGCCTTGCGGAGAGCAAGTTCAATGATCTATCTTAATTCCACGAAAGATCTACACCGCATGATTCGAGTAGCAATGGAAGCTCGGATAAGTATTCAGGCAAGAGAAACTAAATACAACTTTAACTCAAAATGAGTCTTAACTACAAAATAGAACGGGAAAAACGGTTGTACACGATGTTAAATGCTTCCAGAAATGCAAACCATTTTAACTGTTACCTATAGCGAAATTTCTTATCCGTCTATCTATCCGGCGGATAACTCAAAAACTACAAACTTATGAAAATTATAGGAAATAAAATTTACCGAATCTATACATTGTATACTAAAACGTACCTACACTTTAATGGCTTTTTAAACCTTGAACTTAAGGAGATATTTAAGATAATCCAAAAGCAGACATAACAACAGTATTTTCAATGACTAAAGAGGAAATACCATAACAGTGTATTGGCCTTCCCTCTGTCAGTTTTATCTGTGAAATTGAAAAAATTTCTAAAATTGCTATTAGAAATAAATAGTTATAAAATTTAACAATTATAGAGCGACACAGTCGTTTATGACGAAGCTCTTTAAATAAAGATTTAATTTTTTTTAAATCTAGTACACTTTAGGCAGAGAATACTTACTGAATATTCTTTAGATGGCAATATACATTATCTCTTAGCATTTTCTAAGACCTATTCAAAATAAAAAGATTCAAAATATGTAGTTCGATTTGCCTACGCCTAATCAATACAGAATTACTTTAGCCCATGTTGGCGTTGCTCCACGTAAAACATTAGGGTGACTGCCCACTGCGCGACTACCTGTGCAAACTTTACGTGACAATGGTACAAGCTCTTAACTCGCCCGCTATGAGTTATTGCAACTGCCCCTTAAATATTTCTTCGATTTTATTGTGGCTCCAATGTCAACCCCGTCTCGACGACGGCTATAAAGACTGTCATTAATTTTTTGCGCAAAACAATGCTCAAAAATCTTGTCTCACGCCGCAATATTGAGTAAGTTGATCTATAAGTTTGGCGGATTTTTTGGGAATTTTGTTTTATTAAGTTTTTATAATGATTTGATACTACGTACTCGTAAAAATACTTCAATATTCGTTGGCGCTTGCTTTGATTGAAGGACTTTTTTACATAGAAAATTTAACATAACAAAAAGCTAATGACAATTATGTTTGTTATGGTGTAAGGTTTCTAATATCTAAATAAATAAATAAAACATAAATATGTACTATCCTTATATGGAGATTAATAAATATAGAACAGATAAAATAATAATCACTCGGTGTCATCGAACCGAATGATAGATTTACTATTTTAAATTCGGATAATTCTAATATTATTTTATGTATTTTTATTTACATATTTCTTAATTATTTAACTCTGAATCCATTGAAACAATTGCAATGAAACTTTCAACAAATAACTATCATTATATTTTTTTCTAATAGGCCCATTTTATTTCACATATTTACTTGAATGGTTATCTTTTGATTTTGCATAGAGTACGTGTATAAATCAGATAAGAGTAAATTCTTTATAGACGATCTGACTACCTACACCTACACTATGTTTTACCTAGTACATAGTATGAAAATATATCTTACCCAATTTACCTACTTATATTAACATACGTACGTAGAACAATTCCCACTAGTACCAGACAACACCAAATATTACTACCTAGTACTAAGAGGTTCTATACAAAATCAATAATGGTATCAGTTAACCCGCGCTCACCTGGCGTCACCCGCACTCTCCCACCGAGAAAAAACTTATAAAGAGATAAATTATTGCATTATAGCTTTTTGAAAGAGTCCACTGCTGCTGAGAAATGACAATATTATTAAAAAGTACGCGTCTTTGTCACACTATCTTTTTGTATTCGATATATTGTCGCCATAATAAATGCTGCCCCTTTATGGGTCGAGCATTGTGCTCTCTACCTTTGTGGACATTATTAAATATATTTTAAAGAGTTTTTATTAATGGTGGGCGTCGCGGAGAGAATGTTTGATTTATTTTTTCGACGCGTGTGCTTGAGGGTGATCGTGTGATATTCTTCAATCACGTGAACAGAACTAGGCGTAAGATTGAATTGGGAAATAGTAGGAGTTTTAGTGCATCACCGCCCGTCTCGTTCGCCTAATGGCTAGGTCAATGGGCTCGAGCGCCAGAGGTATTGGGTTCAATTCCCACTGGGGACAAACAACTTTGTACAAGTTAGTCCCGGTCTGGATGTTATAATTGTGAATTGTCCAACCCTTGTTTAATTCCCATAGCACATGAGAAAATCCTAGTTTGGGATAAAACAAATGTATGTATGTATATGCCGTGTGGTTTCCGGTAGAGCAGAATAGGACCACTCCAACTCTTCCCCTGGATGTCGTACAAGGCGACTAAGGGAATACATTATAAAACATCAATCAGGCCTCCCTAACCCGTCTGGCCAGCGCGGGGAGTGTAGGCCAAATCCTCCGTCTGTCTCCGGCAAATGAGAGAGGGTTGTGCTCCTGCAGTGGAGACGAAAACACCTGATGATGATGTATGTATATATGTAATATTTATTTATTTGTTTAAACTTCGTACATGCTTGTTGTAGGTTCTCTGGTTCTACCTTTTTACTTCAAAATTACTGTTTTTTTAATGTCATGTCAATAAACCTTTAAATTATTACATTTAAATCATTTTTGGTACAACAAGAAGTTTAATATTGTCAACTGTGGTCTTAACAACATCATCAATGTGTACGCGAGTCGCATCCTGATAGTAAATATCTAAGCTCTGCCAAATCCACAAATCCAAAGACCGATTATAAACAGCAGCGTCACTTTTTATTAAAACTCAAAAAGATCCATTGAAATCATCGAAAGAACTTCAGGTGTCACAGTTGTTGTTTTGAAACACGAAACCTTTACCTCCTTCGCAGTTCACACCGTCGATTCCTAATGCTTTTGTAAATAACATCAGTTTTATTATGTTTATATTCGATTGATCTTTTTCTATACAGATCTTGTTACTTCAAACAGGTACGTGGCCGCAATTGATAATTTTTTTGCTGTCAGTATCTGTTGTATGAGTATAATTTTTATCTGTTATTTATCAGCACCTGCAAGGCACGCCACAAAAAGATCCATCAGAAATATCGTTTTGATATGCAAATGTGGCCGAGTGTCATGGAATCCTCAAATCTGTTTAGTGTTGCCTATATAAATCTTCGTTTTGAAATGATCAAATACTCGTAGACTGTTTGTATGGTGTATCAAGGCAAACAATACGAAGACAAATGATAAGACTATAAGAAGCGAAAGAGGTGTGCCAGGAATCGCGATCCTGGCACACTCTTTCGCTTTCACTCCCTTGATGCTCTGTTCTTCCTGGCTACCCCATCGGGGATATAGCGTGAAGATATTAATAATGAAGATAGAGAGAAAATCATTAATGTTGTACAAAATATATTATTTCTTTTTCCCAGAACAAACCATTGCATGACAATACAAAATGACAGACAGCTGCCATAGCCGTAAGCTAACATGTCACTCTAGAAAATAGGTCTCATATCGAACTCTAATCAGCCTAGTAATATCATTGAATGTAACTGCATAATAGTTGTCCACATATGGATACCTTTTTCATACATTCGAGGTAATTTTGAGCCCTTGGATCTCCGCCGAGGATCGATTTGGTCGACATCTGACGCTGGCTGTCCGGAGTATGGATGGAGTAGGCCCAGAGCGCCTAACATGCTATTTAGATCAAATCGTTTAAAATGTCAACAAAATGTAGTGAATCCAAATACCTACAGGATTCTTATTAGTCTCTGAGGTGAACAGTTTGCCTGATCAAAGGGTTATGTTTGGGGCACTAGACCTACTTTATCCATACTCTATACAGCCATAAGCAAATGTCACAAACCGATCCTCGGCGCGATCCAAGGGCTCAAAATGACGGACGAACGAATGGACGAACAGACGGACGGACCAAGGCAGTCGCACCATAAGGGTTCCTTTTTTACAATTTTGGTACGGAACCTAATAGACAATTTATCTTACGCCAAGAACAAATACGGTATCTTACTAGTTTTTCGAATTTTCAGATTAATGGATAATTATTAATTAATGAATAAGTGAAGTAAAATATTTTTAAGAATGTCACAGGTAGGTGACGTCGCAGGAACCTACTCTCGGAGTAAATAAATATTGCTTGGAAAAAACTTCTTATATTTACGAAATGTTTGAAGAAAATATTTTGTCTCAATTGAAGAAATCATTTTTATCTACACTATACAAAATGTATTTATTTCTCTATGTAAGATTTAGTTAATGTAATAAAATTAATAATCATTTCCTTAAAATTCTATCCTTTATTATTGTAATTCAATAGCTGGCCACAACCTGCTTCGGAAGCTATGGCGGTCAATAAATAATCATAAATAATATAATAATATCACGTGGCGCTTAACAAATGGACTATCCGTGCTTTGCCACCGGTGCTCTTTTCTCTACATAGATTATGAAGAATCACAATAGATGTGAAAATAGGTAGGAACGTAAATTTGAAATATGATTTGTGTAAAAACAAACCGGGAATATTGTAAAATGATCTTCTATCCTAAATGGTGGTATTAGCACTGATTACTTTTAATCTGTCTATTAAAACTACGAAATGTATGCATATAAGATTTATGTAATACCGTAATGAATAATCATATTCATAAAAGGAAGTGATAAACTGATAAAATACATATCGTTGGCTATCACGTTAATATATAAATAAATGTTGGCTAATATTGTGCCACAAGCGCTATTTTGTAAAAGTTAGTGTATACATTGCATAGCAGCCAAAATTGAGTTGGGGGGTTAACACATGTACGATAGAATGCCTTTCTGATCACTTATACCTTGCAGTGTGGCTTTTTTATATATGTAACAGAGATATATCCACTAGTAATGTGCGGGTCGGCACGCGCAAGATGGTTCGTCCCGCCGCCAAATGGACAGACGACCTGAAGAAAATAGCGGGAAGCGGCTAGATGCGGCGGCCCTATTAAATAAACGTTACAATTTACAATTACATTTCTACAATTCTACAAATTTATGTTTAATAAAGATTACAATCTACAAATAAGTCACTGTGGAAATTTTAGAAATATATCGGATTGTAGCTACAATTCTACAATTTGTTGTTCTATAAAAATATTGTCATGACAGGTGACAAATTTGTAAGAAAATCTCGTACATTTCCGCGCTACAAGTATAGAATTGTAATTACAATTCGACATATTTGTAAAATTGTAGTAAAAACTTGACAGGAGGTAGGACCCTATATCCGTCACGATAAACACGTATACCGACCGTCTTATTTCGATCAAAGATAGCCGCTGCAATTTTGAAAAAAGTGTGCTGTCGTCTAGGGTTAACAGTATAAGTTAATTTTATAAAATAAAATAAATATTTTTTGTTATATTATTAAAATATTTTTTTATTATTAAAATCCATAGTTGTTGTTGCTCACTACATCATTTTAATTAGTAGGTAAACAAATAGCTGTATAAGTTACTTTTACTATCAGGAGTCAAAACTACCTAACCACCTTCAAATATGTAAAGATTTACAATTATCGTTTACAATGACATATTTGTAATTGTAAGCTTGACAATTGCTTATCGCCGTTGTAAAGTTTTATTAAACAACATTTACAAGTGTACAATTTTACAGGAGTTTACCTGTCGCTTTGCGACATATCTGTATTCTTTATTAAACGACTTATTCCCTATAATTCCACTAATTTGTCATTTTTTTGACAAATTTGTCGGATTGTAACATTTATTTAACAGGGCCGTGTGGTGGCATTCATTGGGGAAGGCCAGCAGTGGACGTCTAGGGGCTGATATGGTGAATGTATGTACTATATGTATGTATAACTTATCAATTATGTCTACGTAGTACTATGGCTCCATGACTCTTCTGTTTAATTTTAATGTAAAAACCTATATCTTTGCCAGACCCCCGCGATTCACCGGCAGCTGGTGTGTCTGTACTCCTCAATGGTCTCATCAATATCCTTCGTACAAATATAAATAATATCATTGAATATTGTGGAAGTCGTAAAAAAAATATTTGCTTACTATTTTCTTATTGAGAAAAGAATTCTACTACCAAAACTAATTGCTAATGTTGTTTTACAAAACGTCAACACATTTGGTTGGTATTGATTCTGTATTTAAAATCATATCACGCTAAAAATATCAATTATATAGATTCCAATTAGTGGTTAACTGTAGTTTTAGATCTAAGTTCAGTGGCACCTTCAAGATATTTATCCTTGTTAGTTGCTTAACTGTCAGTCATCTATATAGAATTTTGTACTCATTTAGTTAATAAGAAGAACGAGGGTCACCGACCTAGCTGCAAGGATCAGCCCCGCTGCCAAATGGACCGATGATCTGAAGAAGGTAGCCGGAAGCGGAGAGCAGAGGACCTGGTGGCATTTATTGGGAAGGTCTGTCTATGTCCAACAGTGGACGTCTAAGGGCAGATATAATTATGATAAGTCGTAATAATCAAGGCGTTAGTTCACATAAACATTGAATTCTTCAAATAAAATAGTTTCCATTTCATCTGTGGGACTTTGCCTTGCTCATGTAAAAATGTCGTTTTATTTGCTACTGCATACTTCTGCAAGTCGCCAGTTCTCAATCGTTAACGAGACATAAAATGTATGTACACTCTTGTCATCTTTCATTGGTCATCTTAAATTAACCGTATGTAACAATCACGAGATATACCCGAATACGAATGGCACACGATGATTGAAGTTTCATATTCTAATTATTATACGCAAAATTAGAAAATCCTTCAAACTGCTAAATATTTCTTTTCCGCGAGTATACAATATCTACACATATCGGTCAGTGCACTTATTGCACTTTTGTATCACGTAAAATTTATAATATACTAGTGAACTATATACTTTTCACAAAATGACTGTAGCCGTATTAGAGCAAGGTAGAAAGCCAGTTGGCATGAAAAACGATCTCTATGTACTACTAGATGAAGCGTTCCAAACAATCGCTCTGTTCCATGCAAGTAGCCACAACTCTTTCACATTCACAATGAAATTTGTGGAGTTACTACGCAGAACATTTAATTATTACTAAATATTGACGCTACAGTTAAATAATGTCAATATTTAGTAAATAATTAAATGTTCTGAGTAGTAGCTGCACAAGTTTCAAAGTGAATGTGAAAGAGTTGTGTGGCTACTTGCGTTGAACAGAGCGATTGTTTGGAACGCTACATCTAGTAGTACATAGAGATCGTTTACATGAAAGATCTTTCTATCCACATGTAGATCAAACTACTTATTTTTTTTATAATTGAATAATTGTTTTATAGTTAAAATAGACTGATCCACATAGGCACCAACTTCTTTTTTGACCATAAAGAATTCTGTAGCATAAGTAGTGTAGGTACTTATTTTCGTTGGCGATATCCCCTGGAAGTTACCTCATTGAAGAGTACTTTTCAAGTACTCTTGTTTGTAGCATTGTTTTTGTATCACCACCCAGACAGCATCGCGGTGGTCTGACCACCGGGCCTAGCACGTGCCTCAGTTTATACCACCACTCGGCGGTACTTCCGGAGCAAAGCGCCCTTCAAAATCAAGTGTTTAATACTGCGAGGTGCGCGCGCGCAGCTGCGTTTAGCACGCGCTCTTAATGACCTGGAGTGCATTGTTTTATGGTTTATGTTTGACGGTGGTCTAGAATTAACGTGTTGATTGCCATTTTTTGTTTGTACAAGCTTTCTTTTATTCTTGTTTGTTAAGGGTTGGTTTTGTTTGCTTTTCTTTGTTTGTTAGCGCATACCTGTAGCTCATCAATAGCTACATTATACATCTCACATTAGGCAGAGGGTTAGTTTCACAATGACGGCGTACAAACTTACTATTTGAATATATTCTAAACCAAAAAAGGCAAAAGCAATTTAAACAAAACTATGGAATATATGTATAAATTATATTGTAGTAGCATTTGATTATACACATCATCGTTCATTTTTATACCTAACTTAGAATCTTGAACATTTGTCTATCTATCCGCCTGTACAATGTACAGACTACAGCGTACAGAGTACAAGTGTGAGTGTCTGTACATTGAAGATATTTGCAAAAAAAAAATTGGGGGGGGTCTAAGGATAAGCAACAGAACACATTTCGACCATTTTTGAAATTTTTGTCTGTTTGTCTGTGAGTTTGTGCACGCATCACTTAAAAACTACTGATCGGACTTTGATGGACTTTTCACAGAAACATGGGGCTTAATTTGGGGCTTAACACCCACACACACACCCATACACACACACACACCTACAGACACAATCACCCCCCCTCCCCCTACCATCCTATATGTGTTCTATTGTTATTCGTTTGTTTTTATTTTGTACATCTTTATGTTCAGCTGTTATTAAGTTATTTTTTGTTAAAATGTGAAATCTTATAATTGACGTCCAATTATTTTAAGCAAATTATTTAATTTATATTTAATGCTGTAAGATTTTCTTATATATAAAATAAATAAATAAAATTTGGTATAACATATAGGCTTTATTTCATTGCAATCGGTGCAGTCAATCAAAAGTTATGCGAATTTATAGTTTCCGTAAACTCGCATACACTGCGAGGAGTGTAGGGTGTAAATGCTCGATAATTCGTGAGCGGTAGCGGGAGCGGGTATGGTACCAGTGTAATTTGAGTGTTTGAAAATTCGCATAACTTTTGACTGAGTTACCCGATTACGATGAATTTGTGGTATACATATAGTATAGGGTTGAGGGGAGAATTGAGGATCTGGACCTGGACCTGGGCCTGGGCCTGGATTTAAAGTCTGAGTGGAACTGGGATAGGGAGCGGAAGTGGGAAATGGGAGCGGATGCTGTAGTCCACGCGAGCGGAGCCGCGGGCACAGCTAGTTTTAATTAAGATTTCTTTCTTCTTTGAACCTTAAATTTAAATTTAATGGTTTTTACGCGTGTATCTTACACTTATAAACAAAAATTCCTTACTTTATAAAGGGTGTAAAGAATTGGGTTTATCAATCCATTAAGAGTATCACTATTGCTGTCTAGTATTACCTACATCGTAGCTACCAGTACAAGCGCTTTGTAAACCAAGTAAAAATGAAAACGCGATAGTCTTTGTAAACAGCGAGGGCGGATCATCGTTTGAAGTCCCACCGCCCTAGGACGGGGGGGAATGAAAGGGGGTTGGGGTCCACAGATGATATCAGCGTATCCAAACTGCCGCAGACAGATAACGGGTGTGTGTGCGAGTTGAATTTTAATATAGCTAATAAATGGTCGAGGTTTCCGCGCGACTGGTCAGCGAATTGAAATGTTTGGGCGGTGGAATTAATGTTGAATATAAATATATTTGTTGTAGTTACTTTAATAATTTGCTTGATATAATATTATGCTAAATGACACAGAAATTTATTTGGAAGATTAATAAATATAAATTTCAGAGCACTAACCTAATAAAGAAATGAAATGAAATCCAAAAAATCTTTGTCATTTGTATTACATATAATGGTTCTGTCTTCATATAATAGGTATATACGAGTATATCGGCCCTAGTGTGGTTCCCCCGGTTCCCACTAATTAAGGCGGCTGACCTTGAATTCAGTGGCGCACCTTGGGAGAGGCCTATGTCCAACAGTGGACTCTTTCGGGCTGATGATGATGATGATGAAGGCGGCTGACAGTAACTGAATGCAGAGAACCGAAGATCGGGTTCAGTGGCGCACCTTAGAAGATAGCTATGTCCAGCAGTGGACTCATACTCATTTATTTCAATGTTTTGGGACATTAAAAACTCTAAGGTAAGTCATTGTTTTTTTTTTAATTTGTTTTATATTCATACATCGTGTCTGCCTACCCCTCTGGGACCAAGGCGTGAGCATTATGCATGTATGTTACATTCATTTTACACTTGGCAGGCGTTGGAGCCTCTTTTGGAAATACATGGCAAAGAGCGACCATTTCTACATTACAAAATTAAGCCGCAGTAAATTCATTTGATTTGATTCGAAGTGGCATTTGTCAACATAAAATTTGAATACAAAACAAAATAACTATAACTATGTCAGTATGTATGCTGCTGTTAAGGGCTTTGCTCGAAAGTTAAAATAATTGTAATCACATTAATGTCTGTTTCGAATGTCAAATATCAACCGACAATTATTATTAGCTGCTGCAAAGTGGCAGTCAACATAAAGTTACAATACAAAATACAATAAATATAACCATGTCAGTTTGTAAGTACCTACAGGCTGGTGAAGCTGATGCTCCCATCTTTAATGGTATCTTCTTAGTGGTACCCCCGTTATTCCCACTGGTGGACACCGAGCGAAATGCAATTATCCCTAAAAGAAAAGCTTACCCACCTACTATGACTGTTAATTCGATATTTCCATCTTAAAATCGGTCCAGAATAAATACCTACACTGAGAAAAAAATAAGTAGCGCTCCTACTTATATAAGGATAAAAATATACCACTATTACATAAGTAGCCGCCTCCATTATAAATGGTGTTGCCTACACCTCATTCAGTAGCCGGCCACATTATTTAGTAACCACACTACTTAGTAATGTGACCGGCTACTGAATCAGTTGGAGGCAACACCATTTATAATGGGGGCGGCTACTTATGTAATAGTGGTATATTTTTATCCTTATATGTAGGAGCGCTACTTACTTTTTTCTCAGAGTAAATAGATCAATACACTTAAATAATTTAAAATAAGGAGCGAGTTAGTGTAATGTTAATTTGTATGTATTTTTTAAACCAGAATCATATTAGAAAATGTTATCCAATTAGCTTTCCAACATTCCAAGTAGATTCTGTTTTAATCTACTACCTACAGTCACACCACACATGATAGCATTGCAGGCTTTTCCTTTCTTCAAACTTTAATATTTAATATTTTTCCATTTGCGAAATAAGAAGCGAAATGCTCTTAGTTCATTTAAATTTATAGCGCAAGGACTTCTTATAACAAATACAGTATATAAAAACGTTGCTGTAAACACACTGATTTGGAAAAGTATCAAAGTTGTCATCGACCTTCTTATAAGCACAAATTATTTATATATAGATAAAAGTAATACTAAGAAATCACAAAAAATCGATTAAAAAGACATTATCAAGATTTCCCTGAAAAATGTGCAGCCGCGCCATCGGGTCGATACTGAAGCGTCCCCCGCCCCCCGCAGGTGCGACGAGATAATCCAAGATGGCCGCCGAGATAGGACGTGACGTCACACCGCGCCCCCCGCGCCCCCGGCGCATCCTCGAGGCCTCTCGCCACCCTCCTTAGATCCTTTCAGAAATCCACCATATAACGTTAGCAAATAAACCTAAGAGAGACATTTTATTACTTAACAAAGAACACACGCAGATTATGTATAGCCGGTAGTGCAGTTTACTGTATGTGTATCTACCCATATATTATTTCAGTTTATTTTATTCTCTTTGCTACGAAAATAACACTAAATAAGTCTTTCTATTCCCCAATAGAAATTTAATTTAATTACCCCTAATTCCATAAAACTATCCAAATTCTAGTGGTAAATCCATTCAATTATCTAATTGTATTCGTTTAGTAACGATCTTACCTATAGGAGGATTCTATTGACCGATCAGTCTGGTCACCACCAACAGCACTCCTAACATTGTTGTGTACCTGTTACTGGTTAGAATAGTTTAGGAGAGCCAGAGAATTACTCGTACATGCACAAGGCACTCTATCATAATGATCAGGGTACCGGCACACTCGTGGCCTTTGGGCTTCAGGTTTGTGGGCGACAGTGACCTCTTAACATCAGGCGGGTTGTCTGTAAGTTGCCACTTTAAACCTTAAAAAAGGGAAACATCTTTCAACCTATATATGGACCAAATAAAAGAGCAACTCCTTTCAGTTTAATTTATTTAGATAGCGACGGGAGGTACAGGCACGGGCTGCGGTAGGTGTTCCCCGTCGACGTGGAAGCCGTCGGGGCCGCCGCGGTACCGCGTTACGTACACCTGCCCGTCATCGCCTACGAACTCGTACTGCCCTTCGATCTCCATCACGTAGCCACCATTAGCAGTCGGCACCAGCCGCCCGCGTTCTGATACCACTGTGTCTGTAAGAAAAGAAATCAAATATTAATAGCTTGAACGAAGTCGAGATCAGGGCAAAGAGACAGTTACAGACAGACAGACAGAGAGACAGTTAAAGATTCTCCTGAGTCCTCATGGTGACTGCGCATATGTATATAACCTTTGAATTATTTCAAACAGCGATCTTAGAGCAACCCTCAACTATTATCACTCAAAGGGTAAAGTGTACCTACTTATGGCAAAAAGTAGTGGGTTATCTCATGAATATATGATCCATGATTAGTAAAACTTTAAAAGAATATATATGACTTAGTCCCTTAGTACACAGATTCGGAACTAAAAAGTCTGTACTTGTCACACAATCTCACTCAACTTCTTTGGTTAAATCTAGATGACTTTTCCAGAGGAGCTTTCTGAAGCGTAGATGTCGCGCTAGTACTTTTTTAAATGCATTAATTCAGCAGCAGTAGACGCTGTAATACTCACTCTCAGCAGTAATGTACCGTAGGGCATATTGTCCATACTCGTCATGAGCCTCCTCGTGCCGGAGGGCTGGCAGCTCCCGCACTGATTGGTCGGCAGGAGCGCACCACGCCAGCACCACCAAACTACTGAATACCACGAACTGAAACGAACGGGTTACTCTGTGACGCTACACTACAGACATAGATAGGAAGGAAGCCATAGCTTTAGAATCAAACTTTGATTTACTGAAACCACTCTTTGTCCTCTTTCAGAGTCGTATATTAAATTCTATGAAAATTACTAATTTATACATTATTCATCAAATCAAATTAGAGTTCATTTACCTTTTTCCAATTTCCTCTAAATTCCTATCTTATCTTTAACAGCCCTTACTCGTATCGGGGTAGTCAGTATAAAATGTTAATTCATTTATTTTGTATCTCGTTATGTGCTCCTTTGATACGACATACTCTATTATAACAAACAACATTCATTTTTTGTCCGTGTACAATGTCTTCAACTGCTAAATTGGTAATTTAACATTCTGTACAAAATGCCTCTACATTCCATAATTATTTATTTATTTTTATTCCATAATAAAAAAAATTATGTGGCACTGAAATAATACTTATTTAAGAAAGTCACTGAATATTTCAATAGATTGTTTTGACTGCACGCGACTTAATTCAATTCAAGTAGCACTCACCGTTTTCATTTTTCACAGGCAACGTCTGTCTACACCATAAAGCAAACAATAATGCAGTGATATAATTTATAATGGTGCACCAATTTATATAGGCCATCAAATATACCTAGATGAACTTGTTTTAGACTTTCGAAATGTAATTTTGTGAACCAGATAGCAAATTACAGACTAATCTGTTTTAATAAACCAGTAAGCACATTGTCATTAAAAAATCCATTATCCGTTATAATATAGCAATTGTTTGTAAATACTCTGCTATCCTATATTCCTATTTTAGGAAAAAAATATCTAAAAACCCGAAGATATAATATTCTTCTCATCAGAGCAAGTCAAAGATAATATACTTAATTCAGGTCGTCCTGATTTGTAGACGTTACTTTTGGGGGTGGGTAGGCGCTATGTGCTGGGAGCTATGTAAGGGGTTATCTTCTCAGTCGGCGCTCTATCTAAATCTGTATTATCGCAACACGCCGCCGAATAATTATTATTACATACACAAATATATCTAGACACACGTAGGTACATACACTATCCCAACTGCGAAATAGAGTATTGAATGGCATTTCAATCTATGAAGGAGATTTGATTACAACTCGGTATCTATTCGGAATTTCGGATTGGCGTGTTGAATGGGTTTATTTAGGATATTGATTTTGGAACCAGTGGTAAGTTTTTAACGGTTCTCCCGAACCATATATGTACCTAGATCTTTTCATATTCTTATATGAACTGCATGTTCGATAAAATGCTATTCAACATTTAAATCGATTCCTGAGATTACAGGCTGACCTAGTTTGCGAGTCTGAATCCTTAATTTGTATTAAGTATCAGTTGAATACTGCAATTATGATATATATTTTTGGGAATAAAAAAAGATTATTATTATAAAAAGGACTGACACTAATTTTGGACTCGGAAAAGTATTCAGTGAGTATTCTCAGTTCTCCCGAGATTATGATCTGATGATTTCTAGCCAGTGATTATTGTAAGGAGATTATAAGTTCGCCAATATTAACGTCGAAATAGGAGCCTCGTTTTTATATTTTATTTTTTACTATTTATATTTAAAAAAGTGTGAATAATTGAACAAGAACATACCGCATTGTTTATAGACAGGTACACTACAGTATTTATATACAATGCAACTACCATTCCAGAAACTCAGGTTATAGAGCGCAATAATGTCTCTCGGATGCAGGAGATCACTTAATCCGCCATTTACTCGTAGACGCAAAAATCCTATAAAAGCTTAATCCGTCGTCGTGAACAATCCTGTTTCCCTCTCAGAACAAAGCAGCCTCGAGGGCTGAGGTAATGCCCTCTCTACCTCCAAGGTGATGAGGGCCTGGCTTGGTCTGCCTTATCAACCCCATCGGCGGCGTGTAAAGGGCGCTTTAGTTCTATGTGCGTTGTTGAAATATTTTTGATTGGTTTAGATGGTACGCGTAAGTGGTTTTGAAGAATAAGTGACAGTGAAATAATTTTAGCGGTTTTATGCAGAATAAGTACCTAATATAAATTTTTAAATTTTTTAATATGTAATTATAAAAATATCTCCGTCTACTCACAATTTATATATAAACCAATTTGTTTTGTTACGGACAGCAATCTGCCACTAAGCCTACGTCGATTTTTTTTAGGGAGCTTCCATGATCTTCATTAGCCTCCATTACCGAAATATTCTCTACTTGGATCGCCACTACCTATCATTGGCTAGTCATCATCAACAGCCTAAATACGTCCACTGCTGGACATAGGCCTTCCCAATAGAATACCACTTTTGGTAAGTTGTCCATTGGGGGATTTGCCATAATCACCACGCTTGGCAGACGGATTGGTGATCGCAGTAATGATCTTAACATACACACACAGAAGAACGCTGCTGCCCGTGCCTGGTGCAATCCCTTAGTCGCCTTGACGACACCCACGGTAAAGATAGGGGTGGCCTTATTCTAAGCCGGGAACCACACGGCAAGTGCATAAGGATATTGAAATCAGGAAATTTAAAAATGTCAACAGGGAAGGTGCTTTAAGTAATCCACGGAATCCAGTGATTAATAAACTAAATTGACGACCTCCGTGGCGGAACGGGTAGCTCTCGGACTGCCATGCCGGAGGTTGCGGGTTCGAATCCCGCTAGGGGCAAATGTTCGTATGATGAATATGAATGTCTGTACCGAAGTCTTGGATGTTTATATATTTATTTAAGTATGTCTATCCGTTATCCAGTAACCATACCACAGGATAATTGATGTGAATGTCTGAGATATTTATTTATTTAAATATGGCGAATTTTTGAGTGCCGTGTCTTTCCAATAAATATTAAGACCAAGAACGGATCGTTGAATGAATTACTAGCAACTTTCAATACTAACAAGCTCGCCTCTCTAGTAAACTCGTGACCACGGCCAGTGTAACCTGGTCGAAACATCGGGCAAAGACAAAATAAAATATTCGCATGTAAGACCGATAGATATGTATAATAATGTGTACAAATGGCAAAAGTATCTTCCATGAACAACGCAGTCATGAACACTTAACCCTACCCTCCTTTCCATGTAGTCTACCGTATCGACTTTTACCACCTATCCTTTGATCGCAGAAAAAAAACTGGATAAAGTAAGTTGAACCGACTTTCGTCCAACGAAAACAGCACCGTTAGTGAGAAAGCAGCGTGATTCAGCATATCCTGTTACTACGTAAATTACATTGCAAAAAATATACCTATCGTCTTGCGTGATTAAACACACATACATACATAAAGCTCACGGCTTGGTCCCAGAGGGGTAGGCAGAGACGATGGATCGCCACTTTTCGCGATTCTTGACACACCTCACTAGCTGTGAGGCTTTCTCACGACTCACATACATATCCTTTTAATCTGATTTGCGAGATTAAAACGTTCAAATTTTAAAGATAATAATGGTAAAAATTATTTATTCTCATAAGAATATATAAGTAAGTAAACATATTATCTCGAACAAACAATCTTACAAACTTTTTGGACAATATAATTTATTAGTTCCTAGGTGTTCCTAGGTGTTACAGCGCTAACACCTAGGAAGCGATAGTCGATAAAAAAAAATTACGTGTATAAATGTACCAAGTGTACTCATATGCAATAAATGATTTTGACTTTGACTTTAGTGGTCGTAAGCCATTCAACTTTAAATATAGACTAACAAATTCATAAAAATAATGTCATCGTCACCAATTTCAGATACATGTAATATGTGTGGTGTAGTGCGCGTAGAGGCATCCACATACGAGCGTCGTCTCGCGGCGGAAATGGCGTCAAACCGGATATTGTATCGCGCCTTCATCTCCGGCGCGCTTCCGGTTCCGGCGCCCACCTCCCATCGGCTCGTGCCTCGCCTAATTACTTTATACACAACTACCGTATACTCAATTCAAACCATAGAGCTGCTTTCAGTTTAGCATATGATAAAATTAATTTCCTACGTCTAATCTCAATTTACAGGTATTGAGGTAGTTTACTTACTTATTATACTAAGATATACAAGTTTAAAAGTGTTATAAGTAGTGGTCAACTACTTAGGTAACTTAATAGGTACGATTTTACTATTTAACTATCTTTTTTTATTATTTTTTATATTATTATTATTTATATTATAGACGAGCAGCAAATATGCTGATGTGATTTCACAGTGTTGGATTTTAACTTTTAAACAGTATTAGTTTTAAGCCAGTTGTCAAGGCGATTTTTTAAAGGAGTTTATTGAGTTTATCAAATGGTTTACAATTAATATTTACAATAACGGTAAATTAAAAAAAAATCTAATATAAGACAAGACCCAGTAGCAGAAGTCGGGCAGTAACTGGATGAGAAAAAACGAGGATTGGGTTCAGTGTCGCACCTTGGGAGAGGCCTATGTCCAGCAGTGGACTCTTTCAGGCTAATGATGATGTACACAGCTACAGCACACACATATTGCAAGCGGGTTGATTCTCAATTTTAGAGAGTGATATTTGAAATTTATACTATATTTATTAGTTAATAAGCATTTACAGTTCCTTCGTTGTCATATTGTAAATATGTTAACCAACAGTAACAGCAATATTTTATCCAAACAATAGCACAGCAAGTGCGAACAAGCTGCGGTGACATGCTGAACAAATGTCTATCTATAGCCATAAACCAACCCATTAATAGAGTCGACCCATCGTTAATCGCGGCTCGAACAATTACTGCGCAAACACCTTGCGTAATGTTTGTCAACACAGGCTATTAAGTCAGTCGGATGGTGATTTTCTACCACATGGGTCATTTCAATTTAATTCAATTCATTGCCCGTTTTACTGCGGAATAAAAATATAGTTAAAGAAAACATTATATTTAACACTACTGTAACTAAAATAATTTGTTCAATGTAAATGAGTACATCGAAATCACGAATCTTAATGCCTACTTTAACGTGAACCTACTCCATAAGCATTTTAGATAATTCCATCCCACTAATATTATAAATGCGAAAGTTTGGATATTTGGATGAAATTTAGTACACATATAGGTTATATAGGTCCTTGAATAGGACATAGGATAGTTTTTATCCCGATAATCATCTCATTCCTACGAGAAACCAAATTAAATTCAAGATGTGTAAATATCGAAACCTACGCGGACGAAGTCGCGGGCAAAAGCTAGTTTCTTCTACAACTAAAAAGCCTTTGCAGTTTGTACTCTTTAACTGGTCCTATGATTTATTTCGATAATCGTTTGACGTCTAACTACTAAGGTAGGTACGCTCGAATACAGTGTACTAGCATTAATAAGAAGTTTTAGAGGTCAAACAAAGGCAGTAAAACCATCAATGAAACTAGCAAGACCATAATTATCATCCCCCTGTCTAACCTCCCTTCCTAAGCTCTATCATACATACATAGGTAATAAGTTCACAACTTCAACGGAAATAAATTTGACACCCTTCAAAAACTGTAGCTACTTTCATTGTTCTATAAAACGTGCGTTATCTATCCGTAATCCCAGTTGATATGTCCGCGTGCGGTCGGAAGCGCAAATTAGCGATGTTAGATGCGCTCGCGCTTGACGCGTGTGCCTTTTGTTTGGGATCATGCGCGGGAGAAGCCTGACACATCCCCTAACTTATGTCAAATGTTAAGTTTATTATAAAGCATTTACAAAAACGTTTCATTTCAATTTGTTAATTCATAATTTCTATTTTCCTACATATTATTCCTACAACCCTGTGATGCTTGAACTAGAACCATCATCCCCATCAGTCTTTGAATTCGTTATTCTATCCATCAAGTATGACTTATATTAGAAATCTAATTAAGCTAGGAATAAAACATAAATTAATCCAATGGAACATTTGAGATAAAAGAATTTCTCAATATTTGTTCATTTGCAAAATTTACATATTTGCTGCAGATTTAATGCAGCTTGCCGATTTTACGTAATTAATACCATTTAATTAAAATTATAGTTTAACGTGATTTGATTTCTAGTTAATGTGATTTTAATTATTTGCAGTTATTTAATCCATACAAGCAAGTACAGTGTATAACTAAAATATAATTTACAACAATTATCAGATTTCCATAAATGTGAAACTAGAAACCGGACCACCCATCATAAATATTGAACAAGAACGAGTTAGAATAAATTCTCCATTAATCTTGTTGTAACTTTAATTAATTGGATTTGTAAATAGACAACTAATTACTCAATACACCTCGCTTAATTACCAGAGACGAGTTGGATAGTTATTTTTATCAAAAGTTAAGCGTACCATACGTAAAGCTACCCACACGTGTAGTTACATGTGTTTTACACTATTTATTACCTGTACGTACATTCTAAAACCCGTACAAGATAGTACAGTGTGGTCGACTGTACACATCAAAATAATATTTAATTGATAGCAGATGTAATGGTTGTTTCTCGCCCAGTGGCGTTTATTCTACTTTGGTCTGTTCCATTCGATTCATTTGATCTAATCGTTTATTTATGCTCCAAAAAAAATTCTTAAAATACCTAATGAAACGTGATAAATAAAGGAAATATTTATCTATTCTTACTTAAATAGAAATTGTAATTATATAGCCATTGTTTATGATCATTATTAAGCAAAAAAGCGTATGTAAATATATCAAAGGAAAGGCTAAGTAATATTATATTTTAAGAGGGTTGTTCGTTGTTTGTTATTTAATGAAAATATGAATGAATTCAAAGGCTGGCGATAAATTATTTCAGGCAAGAGTTTTATAAAGATTGTTTATAAGTATGCTGTGTTTATCAAAATTAATGAAGGAAATTACTTGTTGCAAATACAGTCTAAGGATAGGGAATGCGAAGGTGGTGCAATTAATCAATAAATACTATTTACATATAGTTTACTTACAGTCACATTTCAAATTAAGTCACCTTATCCAATAACGACAAAGTTAAATTTAAAATGATCTTACCATTTATCATAGGGCATTGATTATACCAACGTAATATGTGCAAACCCTATTGATACATGGCACAACCGGGGACCGAATTCAGACTCAGACCGGACATGGCAGACAGCGTCTTTTCCACTGCGCCTCAGAAAAGCTAATCTAGTAGTGTTGTTTTACCACTTCCGTAGATGTAAGTAATCCCGCAGTTACTATTGACCTCCAGGGTGCTGATAATAGTGCAATAAAATTGGCAGCCATATCTGTCCTGGAGCTTACTGCTCGTAAACAAATGATTTACGATATAAGTACTTAACCTAAAACTTTGATAATGCAATGAAAATGGAACTGATCGTCTATTATAGTAACTTTAACTTTAAAGAAAGTCTATTTTATTTGTACCGGCAGCGGCGACAGGGACCTAGGTACTACTAAGATAGATCAGTGTGGAGCAACTCATGGTGGTTTATCCAATGAGTGTGGGTAGCCGGTCCCACAGCGAGCTGTGATTTACTGCCGGCTCCCGTTACATGCCACCCTTCGTTACATTCACCCCGTCTCTATCTCATACTACTGGGACACTATAGATAGACCTAGATGACCTGGTGGTATTTACATCGACCGCTGGAGGTTGTGGGTTCAGTTTTTGACAAATAACTTTGTACAAGTTGCACCAAGTATTTGTCCTTGTCCTCGAAAATTAGAGTTTTATTATTATCTGTTAGTACATATTAAGTATTATATCTTATACTAGCTGTGCCCGCGGCTCCGCTCGCTTCGACTGTACGATAAAAACTATCCTATGTCCTATTCCAGGATTTAACCTATATGTGTGCCAAGTTTCATCCCGATTCGTCCATTGGTTAAAGCGTGATTGACCTTGCTTGATTAGTGGGATTAGTGCGATGGAATTATCTTCTCTTGTGGGCTTGGTATCTTATTTTATTTAATCATTTATTCACACAATAAAAAGAACAAGGATATATAAGAAAGGGTTATTTTTAATGTTAAAGCTAAGCTAAGCTAAACTTATTTTTAATGAAATTTCTTCCAGCTAACTTATGTGTGCTGTGTTATGATTGGTTTTACCTATCATATTTGAAATCATAAATTTTATTTAACTCACAGTAAATTAACTAGATAACGAAACAATTTCCAGACATTATCGCAACAGTTTAGTTGATTAATATTTGCATTAACTACTAGAATAATAAATGGTTGTTATAATGGACTGGATCCCACCGTGTTAATTACGTCGACATTTTTTTCCACTCGTTCGACTTTCTCATTCATTCACTCATTCAAACACAATTACATCTGTTTAGAACTACCACTCCGGCCCTTAGCGGGCACCCCGGCCTTAGACCTGGCTCCCTTTGCACCCTACGATACACCAGGCCTCATTTAACCCCCTCGATCGCAAAGCGAACAATAACTTGACGGGTCGTCGGGTGGTCGCAAGTAACTTATTGCCGTCATTTGATTTGCAGGCGTTTGTTTTTAAATAGTCATTCAATACGCATTGTTAGTTGTGGTAACATAATTATAAATGCGCTCACATCACGGATCTGTAGCCAATGATTCAATATCGTGCCCACTGCAATGTGATATTCTCAATTTTTTGTGTAAAGGATAACATATATAGGTACGCTTAAGACATGAGAAGTCCACCAATGCTACCACCAATGGCGGGACGTACATTTCATTTCAACAGGTGTAAATTCGAACAGCTGTCGTGTGGTTTCCGGTAGAGTAGAATAGGACCACTCCAACTCTTCCCGTGGATGTCGTACAAGGCGACTAAGGGAATACATTATAAAACATCAATCAGGCCTCCCCAACCCGTCTGCCCAGCGCGGGGAGTGTAGGCCAAATCCTCCGTCTGTCTCCGGCAGACGAGAGAGAGTGGAGATAAAAATAACCTGATGATGAGGTGTACAAAATAAACAATAGTTGGTGTTCAGAGATGCAAAGTTTCCTTTCGTCATTTCGTAGCCAGTTACGAAATGGGAATTGCGTGTAATATAGTGTCCCTTTTACGTACTGACAAACAGAATGTAGGAACAAAATGTAAGCACATTTTGTATCCGATACGCAAAGAGGTTTGTTTAGTTTGCTGTATCTTTTAACATGGAATGTACAAGTACGAGTATGTGCGTATAATATTGATTTGTGACTAAAGGAGTTAAAATATAAGTTAGTACCGAAATATATAAATAATCGTTTATGTTTGTAAATAGTGTGAACGGCGAATACCAGTACCACCACAAACAGTTGCTGTTTAGTGGTACTTGCAATGTAATAACTATTTCTAATTAATAAATAATATAATAATAATAAAATAATCAGTGGTACCTACCCAATTTTATAAACCACAAGAAAGAATTTATTCTCTCAACCCTATTTTAAAGCAAAGCTATTTTGATGATCGTCTATTAACCCTGTTAGACAGGCCTTTCATAAATCAATCAAACTTCTCAAACAAAGATCATAACTCCACCCCAACGACTCTTCTGGAAAACTTAAATTACTCTTTTTTCCGCATTGCGAGTGCGAATAATCTTCCTGACGGGCTGCAAAATTGATGGCGTCGAAAAAAAATGGCATTTGAGACTTGGCAAGTCTCAAAATCCGGTGAACTTTTTACGTCAACCAAGTTTCACTTAGACAAGTTTCCACATCCATTTAGAAGTTGCTCCTATGCGACAAGCTGACAAATTTTAATGAACCCAAGAGGGCTGCTAATGCCTTCGAGTTGCGTAATGGGAAAACTTTGCGCCTCCGCCCCAGGGCGGAGAAGTCGACGCACGCCCAATATTTTTGCCTGCCTGTTTTGATTGTTTTCAAGACATATTTACCGAACTCATAATGTATTAAAGTTATAAACTCACATTACAGTATTTTGTCTGCGATTAAGCATTTTACGCATAAGAAGACGCTCACTGATTGGGTTGTACCATATTTACAGACTGTAGTAATTAATTTATCATCTTCATAGGCCGTTACGTTTGCACCTAATGATTCGGACATTTGACCGTCTCGTTGGCAAAGTGGCCTGATTATTGGTCTCAAGCACCAGCGGTTGCAGGTTCAGTTCCCACTGGGGACAGACAACTTTATACAATTTGTACAAGCTGATCCAGGTCTAGTAGATTATATCCTATCCTTGCTTAATTTCCATAGCGAGAAAATCGTAGCTTGGGATTTATGGGAAAAAGAGCTTATATTTTAAGTCTAATGGACGAAAAAGCTGTAATATCTTACTTAATATACCTATAAATACATATTCACGCAGTCAGACATTTAAGGATCTTTGAACTTTGATAATTAAATGTATTCTAGTTCAATGATCCTTAAATGCAATTCCCAGGCCACAATCATTATAAAATAACTTGTAACTGTATACCCCTGGGCATGCGACAATAAAAAGGGCAATCATTTTGACGTGTGCCATTTCAACTCTATACTAGTGAATGAACTCCGCTTAGTACACGTTACATTATAAATTTCAACCCATTTCGACGAGCTGCTGTAGGGTGGCAAAAAGCTATATGCCCTTATATTAGTTTTGCTTCACACTGCTTATTTTACCTTTGTCAGTCTCCAGCCAAATGGACCGATTACCTTAAAAAGTTAGCCGGTAGCCACCATGTGTGGTGGCGTTAAGACGGCCTACGTCCAGTAGTGGAATACGATAGGCTGATGAAGCTGTTTTCTGTCCTTAGGTATATTAATTGTCTAAGATATTATATTTGTCGAAACTTAGTACCTATTTCTTTTTAATAATAATTTAAAATGCAATGAATCTCACGATTAAACTTTTTAACATACATCGTTTTGCAGTGCAACGGCGGCGGCGTGGTCGTTCAGTGACCAGCCAAAAATGTATTTAGGGTGTTCGTTCATGATCGTGATTCGAACGGGTAACCCCGGCTGGGGCGGCGGGTCATCCATCATACGCTTTACATATGTTTGAATAAAGCTCGTGGGAAAAGGATTTCCTCTCAGAAGTCAATGCGGCATTCTGCAGCTGTGGTGTGACAATGATTTTAGAAAATTTAAACAAGACTAGTCTTAAGATCATATCTAGTAGGTTGAATTGCCCTTAATATGTTTGTAAAACGTTCGTCATCATCGATTGACCGCCTAGTTGGCCTAGTGGCTTGGTCATTGGGCTCGAGCGCCCGATGTCGTGGGTTCGATTCCCACCGGGGACAGACGTTTGTAAAAATTTTACAAGTTGGTATGGGGTTGGTATACGGGGGTATGGAAGTTATATTTGTGAATTGTCCTACCCTTGTTTAATTTCCATAGCACAAGAGAAAATCCTAGTTTAAGATTAGACAAGTGTATGTATATGTATTTATCATCAGCCTATCAACTTTCACTGCTGGAGCTGAAAATTGACATGCGCATGAGCATTGAGCACTTGGCCTCCCTTCTCACGCCACTCACAACTACACCAAGTCTTTTACAGTGCCAGCAGCAAGACTCTGGAACAGACTCCGTGTCCACCTTAAAAAGTCCCTGGTATCATTTCAAAACCACCTCAAAACTAAGGGGTTCAATACCGTTGCTTTGAGCTAATTTATATTACAGTCAATAAACTATATGTAAGTAGGTATATATGTTTGTAGATGTATATTTATGAATCTTATTTACGTTTATGTAATATGCATACTTTGGTGGAAGTGTATATTTGATGAGTACGTTTCTTTTATAATGTTGGTACTAAACGCATTATACCAGTCCTTTCAGTTACTCTAAGTTTGACTGGAAGAGATCCATAAGTGGGATAAGTCCGCCTTTCTACACAACTTTATTCTTTTTTTGTTGTTGATTTTGGTACAATAAAGCGTTTACATACATACATGATGGGGAAACGAGGCCGCGAAAATAATATATCATTTTTACGTAATGGAGTAGCAAACGGGCTGACAGTCCATATGATGGTAAGTGGCTACTCTCGCCCATCCTGTAGCAGAAATGCCACTCTGAGGACTAGGTTGGAATGCCTCGTGTGCCTGTAATTAAATTATTTTACTTACGCTTCAAACCGGATCACAACAATAGATGAAACGCTATTTAGTGGCATAGGTAAGAGAGTGGTGCCTGTACAGACGGACCCTGTACTTGAGTCCTACCACCGGGTAATTTACGCAGCAGTAGAATACAACTTAATTGTAAGTAAAACTTATTGTAGAGTATCTCTAATTTTATTTCACATCACCAGAGTATCCTCAATTTCAATATTCGCATTATTTGACATAGCTAGGTACCTACCTCAATTAGTTTGATTAGATAGATAGAACTGTCCCGAAGCCCAAACTATCCGCGTCACATGGTTACCCTACAATACAAATAGCGGATTAGGGCAGTTTGGCAAACAAGGCGTCACTGGCGTGTGCCGCAGCCCTCGCAGCTAATGCTGTATTAATGTCTATTAGACGCCCAGCTTTGTTCTGCGCCGGAGTTGACGATTTATTCAGATTTATTTGGCTAATGCGACGCAGTAAGCCGGCGACGTTCGCGGGGATACGATGATATACAAACACAAGTCAAGTACGCTTTTGTATTTTCTTTGGACTATTACTGAGTCACTATTTTTTCAAATAATTTATACATTCAAATTAATCAACAATGTCCACCAAATGAGTATTCAATTAGAGATTATTATTCAACGCTCAGGAATTTATTTTGTTGAAAATCAAAAAGATTGTAAACTGTGATCCGACTGATGGTATCCAAATATCTTCAGTTAGTATCAGAATGTCCATATTGAATGTCCATGTCCATACTGCTCTCGTGTGATTTTATCAGTGTCCCTTATCCTTCATAGGTAGTAAACCACTTATGTAGGTAATTCATTTGCTAAGTAGGATGATTTCGTTACTATATTTTTCTTACTGTATTATAAGTTTTAATGAAGATAGTGATATGTAGGTACAGCACCTAATTCACAACATTATAAGGCTGAAAGTCGTATGTTGGAAAACGACCAATTTTACAACTCAAATTCTTGATATATTTAAACGTAATAGTAGAATCAACTCCTTTAATGACGCCATTATAGGGAAGTGGAAATAAGAATAGAAATAAAATTCTAATCGAATCGGTACTTAGATCGGTCATTGAGTAAAGAAACGAAATGAATCAATGGCATGCATATACCTAGCTACGAGTAGACAACTTTGCAACATTTTAAATGTACGAATATTTCATCACCCATAATAAGCGAGTTGGTTAGCTGGTATTCGACTCTAAACAAAATACTGACTACGTGCTTCGAAGGAAAGTATGAAAATTCACAATAATTACGCAATATAACTACCACCTGTTTACAATAATACAAGATCAAACCAAGATAGGCACAGTTTCATAGTGGAAGCGTATAAAATTAATATTTAACGCCCGCCTAACACACAATAGGCAGGCACTAAGGAAATTTAGATTAGCTGAAGCAATCCTCAAGTTTGTAAAACAATAGCAAGCTGTACTTAAAGATATCTACCTACAAACAATTATTTTACGGAAGATTTTGAAATAGGGAGCGAGAAGTTGCAAGTGTAACACTCCATTATTACCTATGGCAGAATAAAACGGAAATAAATGCTACAATGACGAAATGAGTAGTGTTTTTTGAAAATATATATAAAGCTATGTCTAAGGATTTCAATCAATAGTTCAGTTCCTGTTCAGTATTCGTGGTGGAATACACCCAGACCTAAAGGAATACTTTCGGAATTATTACAAAAAATAATAATAGGTTGAATTCAACAGACTAAATCTACCAACTGATCTTATGGCCCTTAAAATCTTAAATTTTATTATATTCTCCGATCTCCATCTAATAATATAAAGATGCTTAGTCACTTAGGCGTTGTTTGGAGTGCAACCTTGTAACCTTGCCACCACGAAGGGCTCTGCAAGGCCATATCCGATCGTATCTGGTGGGTAGTTAAACTCGGCGATAAAATAGGGGGACACCTTATCGGGAGACCAGGCACGCGTCTCTCCCCACCCTCGGTGGTTTACTCCCGCTGTGAAATATTCTTGACTATAAAAACTAATCTCTGGATAGGTAGGTAATTTAGTTTTGATACTTCTTTATAGTTCTGGAATTGAGATTAGGTATTAAGCGAAGAATTATGATTATTTAAATATCATCTTGAAAATTATTAGCGCCGCGAAGTTGGTACCTACTTACTTTTACAATTTGGTCTGTTACCTTCTAATCTAGTAACAATGCATATATGGTAAAACACATTAGAAATGCATCAGTGGGACGCCGTTGAAAGCATAAGTTTCACTATAAATAACATTTATATATCGTTGTATACTGTTTATAAATCAGAGAACGAACACGGGTAATTTTGTGACCGAGTTAACCGCTTATTAGTTCAAATTAGAAGTACTTACTCGCCGATCAATAGCTTATGTGTGGTACATTTTCGATTATCTTAATTACTTATTAATTATTTAATCTCTTACTCAAACGGAGCAGTATGCATCCAATAATATTGTTACACTGCGATAAATTCAATATGAAGCCCATACTACACAAGCTATTCACCGTGTCACACTATATCCGTTAGTTATCGCACCATATCTCATTACAGCGAACGTCATTCCACAAAGCGATCTCATTACCGGCGTTTCACTTTACACTTCCTGCCCATTCGGGTGCAATATGTAGTGTGCAAATCCGTTAATCTTATTTGGAGGGTAGTCGGAGTGCACGTGGCGCCACGTGGCCCCAAATCGAACTAATCTCGGGGCCGTACGCGTCGGCGGGCAAGGCGCGTGCGCTGTCGCGATAACGCCAAGAAACGCCATTCATTCCCGCTCTTTTGTCGCGAACAATCACTTATTTATTTATGATATTTGCCAGTAACCTGCCACCCTCGTGAGTTAATGCGCACTTAACTCAAGCTTTGCCATTTCTGTCGGTAGCTGGGATATAATATTTTTACATAACTATTACTTTATTATTGTTCGACGCACCTACCTAACCTGGACACCGATAGAATATATTTTTGTTAATCGATAGATCTCTTATTCTGGCACAATTACAATTTACACTGTTAATTCATTTGGTTCGTAACCTGACATTTTGTATCTCATATATCCAATAGTGGAAGTCCTTCCCATTCTGTACATTAGGACATACTCGTACAGATTTATTCGATTTACCTACGGCAATATAGCTATATAATTAATGCTAAATTCATAGACTGCTAAAATTATAACCTTCCTTTGGATTTGCCGTGGTCCTTTAAAGGTAATCAGAAATACTATAAAAACTTTCTTTTACTCAAACTTTAAATACAAACAATATCATCTAATATTTATTCTAAATCTTCAACTACCAGCAGCACCACGAGATGATAGCGCAAGTTTTCTACCATAAATATATTTTTTCCTTCGTGGTTTAAATTGTAAATTTTCCTTTCATGGAATTCACTGGCTCACATTGCATGCAACATACAATCAGATTTTCACATTTATAATAAAAATTCGAGATTCTAGATTCATAACAAATCCCTCAGTTTCTACTCAGAGTTCATATTCACAATCTGGCTACTTGTGTTGTGACGAAGACAATAGACATAGTTTCTTAGACTGAAAAGGGAGCTGTATGGTTTCAGTCACTTTTGCCTTTCCAACGCCTAATACGCCAAGACTGTATAACTATTTTCCTTTGCTTGAAATATATAAATTTTGACATTGACTTTGACAGTCAGTATGACATTGACTGTTTTTGTTTGTTGTTTGTGGTCGTATTCGTCTGCTATTTCTGTCTATTTTGATTTCGTGTTGATTTCACAGCTGGAAATTGTGCGCATAATTTATTCCATTTATAATATCGTCGTTTTACATTTGATTATTATCACAAAATGGGAGAAGAAGACGAATACGCTTGCGTGAACAGAGCGCAACTGAAAATCAAGGAGAACTCTGGAATAAAGAAGAAAAAGAAGAAGAAGAGCAACAAAGAAACGGAAAAAATGATTGAGAATGAAGTGAAACAACAAATTAAGCAGACCAGCACCGACACTAGAACTAAAGCTGAACTGGCATTCCAAAAAATGCAAGAGAAAATGGTACGTGCTCTTGTTAATCAATCTTACAAACAAGTAGTACATTCATCCATAATCATCAGCCTAAATACGTCCACTGCTGAATATAACCCTCCCCAATAAAATGCCACTTTTGGTGGGCTGTCCATTGGGGGATTTGCCATAATCAATCTCTACACTCCGTTGGTGATCGCAGTAACGATCTCAATGTACACGGGAGAATACTACTGTTCGTCCCTGGTAACGCCCTAAGTCGCCTTGATGACACTCATGGGAAGATTCACACCATGGAGCTAGTCAATTCGGTCCTAAATTTATTATTGGTCCTAAAAAAACAGTGCCCCATTTCGTACACCCCAACCATCAATTCCATGGAAAGTCAGTACATTAGTATTTCTTTAAAGCTAATGAAAACTGAAGCAGAAAATATATCTATTTGTTAATCTATGCTGGACTAATCTGAACTTTAAAGAATGGTCTTCTCCAACTGTGCAAACAAATTGGTTGAATCATCTACACCATAAACCGACACCACAAATTGAAATCATTGCTTATAATATTTTTTTTAATTCCAGCAAAAGCAGAGGATTCAGCAGAAAGCTGAAATGACACACAAACAACGAGTAGAGAAATTCAACCAGCATCTCGACAGCCTTACAGAGCACTTTGACATACCCAAAGTATCCTGGACGAAATAACTATTCTACTATAATAGTTATACTTGGATAAATATCTTTTTTACAATAACAATTTAAACGTTACATAATCTTGCTCTGTCTAAAACTTTAATAATAACTAAATAATTATTATTGAGTCTACTAATATATCTTTTTGTTTAAACTTTTAAGCAATACTATGATTTAGTCAGATTATGAACACAAAATGACTATGATCTAATATTTTATTGCCAGGTCTATGAAGTATGTTTTCTGGAAAATAACAGATATAGTGCACGACTATTTTTAAGTAAATGCTGAGCAATTAATTACCTTTCCTCTCTTTTTCCGGCAATTCCAATTGAAAGCCCCCTTTGGCCATTCTTGAAATTAGGCATCAATTTGTCCATTCACCTTGAGTTATTATTATATACAACTTGTTTTCTCGTCTATATTTTATGAGATTAAAAGCCTCTACATACTAAATTTAATGTAGGTTGTGAGAATAAATTACAAATTACTGTTTAGTTTAGACGAATATTTATTTATTAGTAAAAAAAAAGTGAATAAAAAAATAAGTATGTAAAAAAAATACTGTAACAAAAATACATAAAACATTGTAAATGGACGGATACAAATGGAATCACTTAAAAACTAAAAAGATTCAACCTGAAATATTATAAATATACTAAATCAGAACCTACATATACACTCTAACTTATTTACTAGGTACACATACTATCATGATTATTTAGAATGTGCACAGAAGTATAAAAAGAAGTTAAGGGTGCACCATTTGATTACTATTCACGTAGCTCCTATTGGAAGTACAGTCGGCCAGAAAAGTGATATATCATCATAAAGACATAATTATTATGCAGGCGTTAATTGCAAAGACACCTGACTATAATCATAAGGTATTAATTAGCACGAATCATCAGATTGTAATCGTAAAAATTAGGATACATAAAGATTTCTAAAACTCATTAGTTTTATCTGTGTAGAGGTGTACACAATTTGATTTTTTTAATGAACCGCATCCCAGGCCAACAGTTCCATAATATAGATTGTCCTATATTATCAGGTATATTATTTTATACACTACACTAAGTACAAATACATACTGTAAGGCACTGAAAACTGTAAATATGTATTTTGAGATTCTGCAATTACAACTCATATTATATTCAGATAAATACCAATTTTGTACGATTTGTCATATAGTTCTTATGCGTAGAATAAAGTACATAATTATAAATTGTATAAAATTGTGTTTTCATATACATATGATATACACCTCAATAAAGCATTTTATTATTTTCATATATCAAATCTTTTTATGTAGTTTTGAAGCAGGCATAGATATTAGTTTCAGGTGTTTGAGTGTATTATACTTGGACCTATTAACCTATGGACGAGTAACATTACCATTCTCGCCTGTACCCCCTCTGTCACGAACCACGAACTTTTGCTATGGCGATTATTTCTTTTGTCAGTCTGATGCAGACGCTCGGCGAGACAATATATGTGAAAAATGGGTAAATGCGCATTAATGTGGTGCACATCTTATAGTGGCAAAACAGACAATCTGTCTTTTCACTTGTAAGTATAATTTTATTTCATTTACATGGCTACTTTTATCGAAATTCAAAATTATTGAAAAATAAAACAATGTAATCCGTCTATGTTGAATACCTCATTTATATTTACACATGGTAACCAAAAAGTTACCTACTTTATTCAGCCGGATTATCGCACATTCATTCTTGACAAATTCATCGTGAGTAGGGGTTGACGTTGTCGATAATGATATCGATAAGAACGAATGAATGAAATAGTGAATACAAATATGTTTATTGTGTATCATAGGTATATAAAGGATTACATGTTATAGTTAGAGCTCAGCTATGTCCCGCCACATGGTGTATTATAAAGTTATAATAAAAAATGAATATATTAATAAATAGCCGAAATAATATTTATAAATAATTTTATTCTAATAAATTAAATATATATTCTGTGAGCGTTAGTATAAGTACATTGGTAATTCACGACTCTCTACAATGTACTCGTATTTGAGATAAAGATACTGGACTTTATTCCACGTAATGTGTAAAAATGCTAGCGATAATGATTATTCCTTTAAGCGATCACAGGTTTGTTTTATAAAATCCCTGTTTTGTATAAATCCTTAATTATAATTCATAAATGTGTCATTTTGTTCAATTTGATTGTACAATAAAGTTAAACAACTTTTATCATTACATAACCATGTATGAAAAAAACTCGGCAAAGTGTACATCATACACAATTTGCAGTTCCGTAAGATTTTCTAGAATATGCCAGAAAACCATACCTTTTTTCAAAATTCCCCAAGTAATCAAAATATACGTGTTAATAATATATAAGGTCGACTGGAAGAGAATCCTAAGTGTGCATAATCGTAATCCATTGTACACAGTTTTGTTAATATTTCTTATTATTTTTGTTAATTTTTGTACAATATAGCGTTTACGTTACAAGTTTCAGCTCAATCAGACCTGTAGTTTTTAGTTATCCAGCGGACGGACGGATAGAATACCTACACTTATAGTGAGTCACTTTTGACGGAACCATAAATACGACACTTGGTTACGTCGGTCCGATAGTCTTAGTAATAGACGAGACGATAAAAGCAAACATAGTATAACTATTATGTCACCTCTTGGCATAATTGTGTGCAGTACCAAACATTAAACTATTACAACAATATACAGGTTTCTTTTTTAATAACTGAACTAATATTAACCAGAAATAAAAAAATGTCATTCATTCGTTCGTTCTCGATACCAAGTTATCGACTGCGTCAAGCACTAGTGTCAGTCGCTCATTTTGTCTATGTAATGCATAAAAAAATGTTTCAGTGGTGGTAGTTAGATAGTGACAACGCTCTATGTCAAAGTAGTGCAACAATTGATCACACAACAATAAAACGTCGTGTGTGCGAAATAATGAACAAGGCTATTACGATAGTGTGTATTAATTACGTAAAGTTAGCGTTGTGTGAAGTCTTTCCCCCCTCGGATAGTTGGTTGAACGTGATTCTATACTTCGACGATATCGAGTCGTGTCCGGAGGTTAATAGGTCCAAGGTATTATACTAACTCTAATTTCACTAATAATGATTGGAAATGAAATGAAAGTGAAAATAATAATACATTAGTAGTAGAGAATATGAAAAAAGATTTGATTACATCTAAAGTACCTTTTCATGAGATTCAATGATTCATTCTTTACAATTACATATTATCATAAAAGGCCCAAATGTAAAGGCACATACATCTTGAATTTGTAACTCAAATACCCTCTCACTTTTTAAATAGACCACACTGGGAAAAGAGAACTTGATTTAGACCTAGTGAGTTAAACATAAAATGATGTAAGTAAGGCTTAGTAAATTCTGTTCACCATAAATTCTCTTTAGTCTAGCCGATTTTCAGAACTAAATTCATCAAGTACACAAGGATAATTGAATAGGTCATTTATCACTTACAGTGTTCAATATTTGTAATTTCATGGGGAAGTTATTTTTACTTATAATAATAAAATGACTACCTTCTACATCAGTCTACAATTGCATATCCCCAAAGTACATTACTGCAACACAGAGATTAAAATAGCTAAAACAACTGTCGCGAAACTTACACCTACTATCGAAGCACTGTTGCCCCTCCAGAAAGAGTAGCTGAAAGTGAATATTTTTATGTAATTCTCCTTGGTGGACCACGGGTCACTGCCGTCATCGAAGTGCATCGGACATTGGTCCCTTTCCCTCTCGTACTCCTCCATTTCGACGGCGACTGCGGCGCCCTCTGTGTAGTTCCAAGATGTTACATCCTGTTTTAGGTCACAGTACGGGCCCAGCGCTTGAGACATGAGCACTCTGAAAAAGACATAATTTATAAATATAATGTACTCTTAAAGAAATAGAGTTAAGGCCGGACACAAAAAGACAAAAGTGAAATAAAATTTATTGGACTATTTTCCACACGATGAAGTTTTAAAGAGTTAGGCTGATTGATAAATGAATATTCTGTATTGCAAATGTACCTTTTGCGCCCAGAAATTTACATAATGAGAGATCGGACGAAGAATTAAGGTCACCGACATAGCCGAAAGATTAGCAAGCTGAAGTGCCAGTTGGCGGGCAACATCTGTCGCAGAACTGACGGTCGTTCTGAAGTGGAGACTACGGACCGGTACGCACAGCATGGATCGCCTATGTCTATATCCAGCAGTGGGCGCCGATAGGCTGATATGATGATTATAACTAGTCTTAGAATAAGGGAACGTACCTAAATTACGTGACACATTTTTGACAATTTTTTTACCCCCTCCCCCACTCGGTGACCACCCGTAGTATATGTCAAGACCCCTCCCTCCCCGTCTATTTTCACGTAGTAATGCATAAATATGGTTTTAAATTTAAGTTTTTTGCAAATAGAAAGTTAAAAGAGAATTTTTTTTGCTCATATTTGTCTTTATTAATACGGCGCTTGCCGCGTGACGTCAAAAGTGCGTGCATTCCTATACTAAAGTGTAAGACAGCTGTCCCCTTATAATAAATTTCATCTTAAATTCTTCCACTTAAATATACTAGGTTTACTTGCTTTGCTTTTGACTTGGTTTTTGCATGAAGTTGCAATATAATATTACCTGTTAAGATCAGCCCTCTGATACACCCAACACCTATACTTCGAGAAAGGATCCAACTCATCATAAGTGATCAAATACGACTTGAGATTCTCCTTCCAGTAGCCAATACACTTCATCCGATAATCAGGGTCACTGTAGATATCCACAGGCCTGCCCAAGTAGTCCACAGTGAGGCAGTAATTCTCCTTAATTTCTATAGTCTTCTGATCAGTATCACAAACTGAGAAGTCACTTATGTTCAGTTTACAATGTAAATTAGGACGGGGACTCAAAGTAACACCACCGAGGATCCTAGTTTCAAATCTGACGTCTCCTCTTTGCGTGAAATTAAACTTGCCAGCGACTGGACAGCGGATGGGCACGGGATCACTCTTAAGGAATATGTCGTAGCGCCACTGCTGTTTATTTTTAAACTGGACCCATGAACAGACTGTGTGGAAATTACTCTGGATCATTGCTAAGCCTTTGCGAAACCTGAAAAAGGGGTAATCATCAAATAAGGAACAAATTATAACCATGGGGCGAACTAATTTCCGAAAATGTGAACAAGTTTTCTATAAAGTCTAGTCAAACTCAAATATAATAATAGTATGTTAAACTACTGCCCTAGGTAAAATATGTGTGCGTCACTCCAGCTCGGACGAAGTCGAATTTCAGGAATCTGACCCTGTATATTAGAAACGAATGCTACCTTATAACATTGTGATGCTGTGGCACGAAATCGAAGCAAATGTAATCTTTCTGACAACCATCGACTGTGAGTCGCGCCATCATCACCCTACTGTCACGTTGCTCTCTGTAAATTACACAAAAACGATATATGTATTTATATAAAAATTATACACTTACATAAATTTATAATTGTGCAATGTTGGGCAACAATTAATCAACAAGGAACTGTGAATTGAATTGAATATTGCACACCAGTAACTAACATTATACAGTAGGATATACAATAAATGTCAAAGAGGCAGCCTTATCGCTTTTAGGGATTTCCAACAGGTAACTCTATGCCCGCAGGCCTTCACCGCCCCAGTATGGGGGGCTGGTTAATGCTGTGATGTTTGCGGTAATACTTAAATATTGTAAGAAAACTTTCTGATACAGTTTTATTTTTCAGTATTACCTGCACACATAAATATTTTTCCTAAATCGCCCCTCGTCTGGATAATATGTCTCAATGATGTGTGTTTCGTTGATAAACACGTCGGCATCAATATTCGCAGTGTTGATCCAGTCCCCAGAGAAATTCTTTGGTAGTCGACAGCCTGGTTCCACCACTTCAGCCTAGCAATATACACAAACTTCGTAAAAGTTAGAGATAAACATATTTGTCTGGTACTGTTCTTACTAGGTAACAACATTGAATAAAGTTTATGAGTTCTCATTAAAGATCTTTGGTGGCAGAGTTTGCAACATTTTACAAAAGCTCAAACACAGCTCTTCCATTGAAGGACTGCTACTCCACCACATATTCAGTTGTGGTTTTTATGTGAATTTGTTGAACTCTACCAATATTATCATTATAAACCTTAGAGACAACATCCATTAAAATGCAGGGCAAGTACAGCTCTTTTGTGCTCACCTTAACAGCAGTAACTCTGTATCTCTCCGGCGACTTTTCCACCGTCTTCAGAGTGTTGCACTCAGGTGTGATGGAAGCTCCTATGTACAGGTCATCTTCTCTGTTCTTAAGGAAGCACCGGTACCTCTCATCCTTACGCGACTCCTTGGTATTTGCCACAGCAAAGAAATGGTTTTTATCCACAAACCAATGACCTGAATTTTTTTTTGTTTGCAATTAAAAAGAAGAGATTCAGCCCATGTACTAATTTACTAATATATAATATAATATAATATAATATAATATAATATAATATAATATAATATAATATAATATAATATAATATAATATAATATAATATAATATAATATAATATATAAAATAAATGAAGAATGTAAGAGTAAATATGATCTTGCTTGCAAAACACATTCATCCATTAATCTTCTTAAAATAAGATTTCAATTCTTAAAACATAAGCATAATACCTAAACAACTGTATTCAACAGTCCCATCAAATGTGCCTGACATCCCTGGACACTTCCTGTAGGTGATGTTGAACTTCTGGTTAGTGATCAAGAACTGTGTTCCGGCCGTCTGACATGATTTGATCTGTGCATCTGGATGGTTGCATTCACCAGTGAAACGGAAACGGTTCTGGTAAGCAAACTGCCATACACCTTCAAGGGATGAGCGGCAATTGACCTGGTTAAATGCAATAACAAAATTCACAATCGAACACGTAAAAGGGAACAAAATATTGCTTAATTTGTTTACAAGATGCAAATATGTTGAAACAGATGTTATAAGCATCAAAATATTAAAATGTAACATAGAAGCATGAATCTAGCATTCAATGGTAGCCTTATAGCTTTCAGTCATACATAACTCAAATACAATATTTAAGATCTATCTAGGAAATATTTATAATGTGGACAACTTATATGTAATTCAATCATAAGCAACTAATATGAAGAACAAAATACCCAAGTTAACAAATTAGTCCTCATTATCAGCCGAAATATGTCCACTGCTGAACATGAGCCTCACCAATAGAATGCCACATTTGGTGGGCTGGCCATTGGGGGATTTGCCATGATCAACATGCTTGGCAGGCAGTTTGGTGATCTCAGTAATCATCTTAATACACACCGGAGAATGCTGCTGCACATCCTTGATGCAATCCCTTAGTCGCCTAGATGGCACCCATGGAAAATTTTGGGGGTGGTCCTATTCTATGCCAGGCACCACACAGTCAGACCTGAACAGCAAACTAATAAAAAACTTACTGGGACGGAATTTTCTGAGAACAGTGTGATGAGATGCTGATCTGGCCTGAGACCTCGACACACCCTCTCCAATGTGGGCTCCTCATCCTGTGCCAAGTCTACACACGGTGTCTCTATTTTCTCCAAAACATTCACTGTGCGTACAATGAGCTTTACACAGTAGTAGCAGTTCGTGTAACGGAATACCATGGTATAATTCACATGGTAATCTGCTTTTATATTCACGCACACACCTCTGGAAGAAGTTGCACAGGTATGCATTACTGAAGATATTATTTTTATTTACATATTGATGGCGCAGTTCAATAGGGGATCAATTTTAAGTTTTTGACTCATATTTATTTAAAAAAATGCAACAATAAATGCAAGATCAAATCCTCATCTGAACCCAGCAACAGGGTTGTATCCAGATGGAACAAGTTGCCAGAATCTGTTGTAACTGCTACATCAATAAACATGTTTAAGAATAGACTAGATAATTTCTTAAAGAAAAATAATCATGTCGACTAATGATATGGAAGCACCAGCTATAAACTGCCTTTCCATTTAAAATAAAATAAATAAATTACAGATTTTAAAATATCCATTGTGGTACAATAATTTTTTATACTATGTAGATGATACTGGCATTCCCTTGCATTCAGTCATCAGTCTTCCTAATCCGTCCACAAACCAACCACAGTGTGGTTCCTCGGAGAGCAGGGAGCTGGACAGCTGTAGTGCGCGCGCCATGGTCAAGTGCCAGTAGAGGTTATAAAAATGAGTGTAGTTTTCTTATGAATTTAGTTTATTATAATAACTATTTAAGATTGTGTTTTATTAAACTGGTAAAGGCCAGGTTAAGGCGAAGGGATTGCATTACTTAGTAAAAATATTTTTTTTAGTTGCTCCCCTATTGAACTGGCCTATCGATATGATTCGATCCGGTCCATATTTTTGAAGATTTTCCTGTATGTAACTAGTGGCTAAAAACAAAACAAAAATTACCTTGCAGTCATGTCGCTGGCATTGATGTCAGTTATGGTTTGTTTACCATTCTCAAATGAAAACCAGGTATTCCTCAGAACCAATGGAATATTGCATTCCGCGGTAGTATATGAGACTGTAACATCAAACAAAACATGAAGTTTGGGCGTTACCGCTTGTTATGGATAAAGTATGATAAAACCAATGAATACTCACTTCCAAAAAATAATACAACTATCACAGCAAGTAAAAGTATATATTTAGACATTTTAGATATTAATTACAGTTAAAAAATGCATTTAAATTGATTTTTTTATAAATAACTTTGTAAATTAAAACTTCAAAATCGTTCGTTTCGGACAAAGAGCACAATTTTTTTTTTAAGGATGTTTTGGCTTGGTTACAAGACCTTTAAGCCATGTCTTATTTTGAGTCACTGCACATATCACTTTATATTTTGATAAAGGTGTTTTTTAGATAGAGTATGGACAAAGAGTACATATAACCAAAGAGGATATAACCTCTTTTATAACATAACGCTCTATGGTTAGGGTTGCCAGGTCTTAATACGGCGAAGCCGGACTGGGCAGGCAGTTTACCCGGACTTTTCGATATCAAGGCCGGACACTCTAAAAGCCAACGATTTTATCCCTTAATTCTAAAATAAAAAACATTTATTTACAATTTTTTGTAATCAGTCTTCTTTAATCGACATTAACACATTGAACTTTTAATTCTTATACATTTGTTTCAACTTCTTATACATTTGTATTATTTCAAAAACAAAAACAATCAGAACGAATTTTATAAGTAATAAAAATAAAAATAATCAACCTTTTTTTCTGAATGTGAAACGAATAACATCAACTAAAAAAATTATCTCAGAACTATAGAATAAGTTAAGTTGATAAAAACAGAAGTAATATTTAAAAAATATATACTCGTATATTTTTCTTTCGAGGAAACCCCCTTTTAAGAGCTCCAAATGTCTTAGATTAAACTCTACGACTAGTATTTTTGCAATGGTTTCTACATTCACGTAAGCTACAATTCTGTAAGGCCTCACGGAGTCACGGCGGAGTGGGAACTCCATCCGACTCGATTGACTCGTGCATGAGCCGTGAGATGGCCCAAGATGTAAAAACCTAACAAAAACCGGACGGACCGGACACTGGCGAATTTAGCCGGACAAACATGCAAAAAGCCTGACCCTGTCCGGCTTTATCCGGACGTCTGGCAACCCTATCTATGGTGAATGAATAAAATGAATGAATGCTATTGAACAGTGTTTTTGATTAATACTCCATAAATCTGAGCAGTAAGTAGCAAGAAAATTGTTAGTATCGGTTGCGAGAAATGTAGTAATTATTACTCATTATTATTAACTTATTTATTAATCCACGAAACTACACGAAAGCTTACATATTTCCGGTGCATGAAAAAAACAGTTTAAGAATTTGGCGCTAAATCTAGCGCTTTTTAAGAGTCCGCTCTGCTTTGAGTCACTGAATCAAAAGATCACACGCGACGCGATGCGACGCCACGCAACGTGTCGCGTCGGGTGTTAATAATATGTTTCTGGTTTTAGGATTTAGTACGTTTTTATTCGATCACACACGCGTCTCTTGGCGTCGCGTTACGTCGCGCGTTGATAATATGTTTCTGGCCATTAGATTTCATACGTTTTGATTTTACTCCACACGCGTTGCGTGGAGTCGCATTGCGTCGTGTGATAAATTTGTCGCTGCCTTAAGCGCGATCTAATACTTTATCAGAATCTTCTCAGCAATCCTAAAGGCTGGATTTCAATTATTCATCTGATCTGTCGGATGTGGATTCCAAAGAAATAAATGTAAACTATTAATGCTTCAAACACATGCAGGGTCCATTATCTTCAATTTCATAATACGCTACAATAGCCAGTCAGCCTCTACCATAAATCCAAACGGCGATTATGAGATTGAGTTATTCACAATGACGAGTTTGATTAGTTTTTTAAAGTGTTTTTTAATAATTAATAAACTCATACTTTATGGTTTAAATAGTTTGCAGAAAACTTGCGTCCTCTTTATTAAACTAGATAGTAGAAACTAGCGCGTTCCACAGTGGACTTAGCGCGTTTCTTGGATAGCATGCAACACTGCTTCAGCCGTAGACAGAGAAACCCACGGATTTGTCACATAAATAGGATTGCGCACTAGGGAGCTAAAAAGGGTCTCTCGAGAGAGAGTCTTAAAAGGATTGCGTCCTTTTCTACTAGAGTGACAACACGATTTGGTATTTCACAAAGGACATCCAATGTATTTCATTATTTGGTGAACCGGTAGGTATAACATGTGCCGAACTTTATGGCGGAGTACATAAGATCAGGTGTCAGCGGGGAAATATCGGGGCGACAAGGGACCGGCACTAGGCGCTCGTCTCTTACTTTATACTAAGATTTGCAATAAAGTTGGTGTTGTAGTGGTATACTGTCTAGTGTACATTCGACCACACACCAGACGTAACACTTTGGACTGTTCTTATCTCGTGCGCCATAAGATCCGAAATCGAAATACAAGTGTTTCACCAGACGTGTAGTCGACTTTATATTATGTGTTTGTATGGGTATTGTTACCCAGCTTTGCATTTTAGTTCTTTTAGACTATTTTTAGATACAATAAAACTGATTTATGGTCACCCTACTCCATAAAACAAATTAGTTTAATGTTGACCAATCATCGACATTAACCAATGGTGGCGCTGCAGTGATACCATTATATTAATTGTGATATACTATTAAATTAAATTAGAATATAGACACATTAAAAAATACAAAGAACAACGTAGAACTCTAGAGAAAATATATTTTACTGATTCCCGGTTTCATGTAATAACGTAAATAGGAATTAGATCATTAACACTGAGATCAGAAATCCTACCTGCACGAAAGTATTTTTTTACGATTGCAACCATTAGACAAGGACGCAATCCTGTTCCCTCTCGCTCCCACTCGAGACCGTTTTTCGTTTAGTATTTTTCTACAATGAAAATGGACTCTATGATAATTTCACAAAGTTCATTTAACGTTGAATTAAATTCTACAGTGCACAGTCTTGAAGTTCACAAAGTTCATTTAACGTTGAATTAAATTCTACAGTGCACAGTCTTGAAGTTCACAAAGTTCATTTAACGTTGAATTAAATTCTACAGTGCACAGTCTTGTTTACCACTTATAAAGTCTTTGGAGAAACCTAGCTTCAGCTAAATATTGACGCTACGGTTAAATAATGTCAATATTTAAAAAATAATTAAATGTACTGAGTAGTAACTGCACAAGTTTCAAAGTTATTATGAAAGAGTTGTGGCTACTTGCGTAGAACAGAGCGATTGTTTGGAACGCTCCATCTAGTAGTACATAGAGATCGTTGGCTTCAGCATTCGCATTACTGTCAAAATATACTTTAAAAAAAACTGTTCCGTTTGTAATAGTTTGTATACTAGGTAAATACATACTCTGTGGTTTGTTTTCTCTTTGGTTTGTTCTTGTTCCATTAGTTTAGTCTGTGTTCTTGTCTTGTTCGTTCATCACGGATTGTGTGGATGGACAACGTACGCCGCTAACTCTGTTTTTATTGAATAAATTTAATTAAAAGGTATCGCTGATATATAAAAATTGAAGTATTATCAACTATTAATGTATATCACATCACTACTACTGACAGTAATAAGTCTGCCATAGCCAGTACCTACATATTAGAACTTTACTATCAAGTAATGAAATAGTCTGAAATAATTTAATTTTCAGTTATGGGTCGCCGCAAATCGAAAAGAAAGCCTCCACCAAAGCGCAAAGCTATAGAAGCTCTAGATCAACAGTTCAACTGCCCCTTCTGTAACCACGAAAAATCATGTGAAGTTAAAATGTAAGTAAAATGTGAGCAAAACACCAGGCATACTCGTACTACCTTATTCCACGTAGGTGAAGTTTGATTATACGAATTATGAAAAACTCACCGTACTCACATGGATTATTCGCACTTACTACAACACATACTCCTTGGCTCCAAGCGTTCATTTCTTCTTGAAGTCAACTCGGCGCTAATCCAGCAGCTTTAATTATTGCATTGCGGTTGTGATTATCCGGTTAGAGTGTACATAAGGTGGCACTTTGGAGAAAAGATTTGGAACTATTTTTGTTCAATATTGCAACAAGCATGATAGATTGCATTTTGAGATATTTTTTTGTCTTTTCTTAGTGCTCCTTTTTGTGCACCGACTCGAATGACCGCAAATCCCCCAAACCCTTCATCCCAGTTTCTTGAAAAAAGTAGTAGGGTTGTATCTCAAATTCCCCATATCTAAATCCTGAGCAGCTACACTAAAATTTTCATGTTCACGTTAATTTCAGGGACAGAGCCAGGAATACAGCTAGGATACAATGTAGAGTATGTTTGGAAGATTTTCAAACAACAACAAATGTATTGTCAGAGCCTATTGATGTCTATAATGACTGGGTGGATGCTTGTGAGAATGCAAACTAATTGTAACCTTATGTGTAATTTATAATATAATTGTCTTTTGTAAAGATATTTTAATAATATATATTTAAAAATCAACATGCTATCATTTTATTTCTTTGTGATTGTCTTCCAAGATACATGTGTTCCACTTTTCTTTACATATGCAACAGAGATCTAATGAAATCCAGGTTATTAAACTTATTATTATGATGAATATGAATGTTTGTACCCAAGTCTTGGATGTTTATATATTTATTTAAGTATGTCTATCCGTTATCTAGTAACCATACCACAGGCTCTGCCTAGTTTGGGACTGGATAATTGGTGGGAATGTCTGAGATATTTATTATTTATTTAGATGAGATCAATTAAATTAAATGGTAAATTTTTAGTTACCATAAATTGCACTTATTAATTAACAAATCTACAACAAACAATAAATTGAACAAACTATACTCGGCTGGTCTATATAAAAAGTAAAGAGTACACAATGACAACTAACACTGAATGATTTTATTTATTTATTCAGTTATTATAGCCCACCTAAGTAATCTAGTAAGCTGGTCATGCATCACCCCACTTAGATAAGCTCTCACACAGGCATGTCATTTTGATTAATAATATTTGAGAGCTCATGTTCCAATTCGACCACTGTAAATATCTAAACCTGTAAATCAATATATTAAATAAATAAAAAGCTTTAGTGTCAATCACTTTTTAATGTTCAACAGTTAAGATTTTAGGCTGCCTTAAGCATGACCATATGACTAGCATAATCATATACTTGAATAATTGCATCTTAGATCAATCAATGTAGCACATCTAAGTTCTAGCTATATGATCTCACTGGAACTTGGTCATGCTTAATCCAACTTTAGTTTGATAATTTCACAATTTATCACTATATTACATCCATAGAAGAAAATATGTTAATAAGATAGTATTTATTAACACTGCTACTAAGCTATTCATTTTCTAAAAGCTATACTTTCAATATAAGAAATATATCTGTAAAACTTATAACGAGCATATCTGTAGTCAATAATGAGATTTCATGATTATGGAATGTTATACAATTGTCATTAAATACAACAATTCAAATCAACATTGTAAGATACAGGTGACAATTTATAAGCTCTACCTAGCCTTCAAAACCTTTTAATACAATACATAATGTATTTGTCTTTTTATGTTTGTTTTAAGTAATAATTATAAAGTATTATATATTCCGTAGTCGCTGTTATTAATCGAGTAATTGATTAGATGCACTATGTTGGTGCTAATAGTATCCTTATTTCTGTATAAATGTATAATAGCAATCCCCAGAATAGAAAAAACCTTAATCTGCCAACGAGTATAAAACATGGAAGCGTAACTGGCGATCCCAAACTGCAAAAAACACAACAGTGGTCGCATATATGCAAGGGCATATAAGCAAGGGACATGTATGACCTAATTACAGCACATTCTTAACAAGTTTATTATTCAAAACTAATTTTCCTTAATTCATTGCATTTCTTCAGATAAAATTACCATTTAAATAAATAGAAAGCTAGTCTGAATTCGAATTAAATTCATAGCAAAGTCACTTTGATTTCATGAGTAATGTCTGCTAGGTTGAGATGTTTGGTAAACACAGACGCCTCCATCTCTGTACCAAGCGCCGTTTCCATGTTTTTTTCGTTCGCTGCATGCAATAGAACACACCTATTAGATTTTACATAAGAAACATTCGTCTAAGGTGCTCAAGTAATTGACTTGTGACTCTGTTAGTGTTTATAAGTACGACACCTAAAGCTTACAATTACCTATCTTCTTGTACTCGTCATTGCTAATGGAGTCTAATCATCATGATTCAATCCATAAAAGCTTCGTTAACATCCTAATTCAACTATGTAACAACAATATGCTTGAACTGTTTATAATACTATTAAGTATAATTAATAATATTCGCTATAATATTGACGTCATTCTCCTAAATTACTATTATTTATAAAAACAATCTTCAAAATACGCCTATTAACATAAAAAGACAGCATCAAGCTGTATCACATTTCATTAACAAATTGAAATAAATAAAAATTGCTATTCAAAAATTATAATACACGAGATATTGAGCTATTACCTAGACTTACAACCCTGGGATTTCTGTGACCATGTCATTATATACGACCTAGCTAGATCTTGTGTCTACTCTTTACGGAAGGACAATATTTACATAAAGACAATACATACAGAAATTTTGCAAGTTTTAAATTACAGAGATATATGACATGGTCACGAGAGCCGCATACCACCGAACCCTCTGTGCAAAAGCTGTGTAAAGAAGGTATAAGGGTGTCAGAATAGCTCATAATATATAAGTTAACCAGTGAGATATATAAACGTACACGGGTCGAGTGTATTTGTTTCATAAACGTTTCCTGATATAGTAAACCAGGCATCAACTTTTCAAACAATTTTCACACACTTCAAAATATACTTTCCAATATAGCAACTTGTCATTTAAACATCTTTATATCTTGATATTCATAAAATATAGATAGTATAACAAATCCACAAAAGCATAACATACGTTATTGCATATACAGACAAAGAGATTATTTTTTTTTTAGAAAGGTCAGAATTTCCCCATGTCTACAAAAGAATCGTACTGTAAATCGGAACTGTCGCACACCGTGTGATCTTCATCCGTAACCGTCATCGTATTAGGAACAGTTGTCATATTCTGAATTTGCGAGTTCTCGACATCACATACAGCTGTATCATCTGAACTGTCGCTGTTACTGTCAATGTATTCGTACAATCTCGACTTACATTCATCAATAACAGAAGCATCAGATTTTTCGTACGAATTCAACACTGTCGATGGTTGATCTACATTGATTACGTCAAATGAATGGGAAAGCAAAGCGTCTTCGTATGCCAATGGAACAGACTCGAAATGAGATGAACTGGCGTGTTCGGTAAAACGACCGGAATCGACCACTTCAGACGCGTTGAGTGATAAAGTAGCATCATCGTTACCCAAAGTGATTTCACTTTGTACGTGGGTACTATCGTCCACGTCTTGCAGGCTTTGTGAAGTGTCTACTTTAGGATTTTCTTGATTAATCGCGTCGTCTTTTGTGATAGAAACTGAATTGTCTTCTGATAAATCACCTGCGTTGAGTGTTACAGAATCATCGTTACCATCCTTTTCAACTTGCAAGTTTTCTATATCGTCCATGCATTTAGTTGAATCGTCGCTGCTGCTGTCCGTGACAATTAACTCTATACTCCGATCAAGCAAACCCGTGTCCGTGCACGTGGACATTTCATCTTCGAACACTATTTCGACGCTCCTTATTCTCATTAACGGCATTTTCGCCGGAGAAACCTCATGTCCCTTCGCCGTCCTGCCCAGTTTGTGATGGCTGTCAACCAAAGGTTCTGTACATTCGCTCACTTCGTCGTAATCAATCTCGAAGCTCTTCAGATCTGAGACACAGGGTGTGCATTCTGTTACTTTAGTGTTATGTGGTTTAGATGAGGAGATATGTGTATTAGTGTGATCTGGCGAGGGTGTGTGTGTGGTATGCGCGTGTAATCCCTAAGGTTGCAACGATTCTTATTGTACATTGGTGCCGAGGTCTAGGCCGCCTTCTTCTTGCATTTTCGTCAGGAACTTGAACACTCTGTATTCCTCATCCGTCTGTTTGACCATGTCGACTAGTGCTAGCAGCTTCTTGATGCCGATGAAGATCCTGCGGAAGTTTAAATATATTAATTATTATTATCGCTACCATTAAAATTCGATATTTAAATGTTAAACTGGTGTAATATAAAATTATGCAATAAGTACTCTATTAAACTAAGTACTGGGGTATGTTAATACACATGGACAAATAATGCGACCGTGTTCGACAGATTTAGTAAATACAGTTTAAGAAATTAAATTATACCAAAAAATATGTAATAATTATAGTTTAAAGTTTTTTTTTTTTTTTTTATAAATCGAATATATTAATATTCGAAAGTTAAATTATACCAAGGCTAACATTAAATCCGGTAAAGGAGGTGGGTACACATTATAAGGATTAGAGGTAATCCGCAGGGATTAAATGCCGATTTTGTGTTTACCTATGACCTAGTTGCGCCGACCATGGTCACAATATGACTCAATAAGATTGCGTAATGCGTCCATGAAAATAATACAAAACTCTCGAATATTAATTTTTTTTAAACTTTAGACCATTCGTGTTCGTGCTTCGCCTCATATGAAAACACAATATTTAGTGATTATCTACGTCTACTGCTAGGCATAGGCTTTCCACCTCCTCCCTCCGAATCCAGCCGGCTTGGCAACCTTCTTTAAGGTCGCAGGCGTCAGCGTTGCTCTCTGCTAGTTCTATGATGACTTACGCAGCATCTCAGACTTCGTCTCTCGAAAGATAGTCGATTGACCTGCCTCTGTCACTTAAGCTGAATACGTACTTGGCGCCGCGCAGGTCGTGCTGTATCTTGGCCAGGTCCCGCTTGGAGAAGGCGTCGCTCTCCTCGAGCACGGCCATCACGTGCTCCGGCTGCGAAAGGTTCGGCACGTGCAGCACGCCCGTGAAGGCCGACAGCAAATCCATGTCTTCCAGTACTTGTCTGTTTAATCAAATAACGAAAGTCAGTAAAGAGTTGCCGTGTGGTTCCCGGCTTAGAATAGGGCCACCCCAAATCTTCCCGTGGGTGTCGTCAAGGCGACTAAGGGATTGCACCAGGGATGGGCAGCAGCGTTCTCCTGTGTATATTAACATCATTACTGTGATCACCAATCCGTCTGCCGAGCGTGGTGATTATGGCAAATCCCCCAATGGAAAGCCCACCAAAAGAGGCATTGTATTGGGGAGACTTATGTTCAGCAGTGGACGTATATAGGCTGATGAGATAACGTATTTCGTAGGTATCATTTTTTTATTACATACAAGTTCAAAATTTTAGCACAATGGAGCCAGTAGTTTTCGAGTTATTTGGCCGACAGATGGGTAAAATAGCATTGTTACAAACGTATTCGTTTTCATGGTACCCGAAAAATTCCAAGGTTTTGACTTTTATTACTAGATAGCTGTGTCCGCGGCTCCGCTCGCGTGGACTATAGAATCCGCTCCCATTCCCACTTCCGCTGCCGCTCCCGCTCCCACTCCCACTCCCACTACCACTCCCGCTCCTACTACCGCTCCCACGCCCAACCCCACTCCGACGTCCCGCGCCTACTCCCACTACAACTCCAAATGTAGTCCAAACTCATCGCAATCTGAATAATAGTTACCGAACATTAAAATTATACTTCCTTGTTATATTGCATACTAACCTTATGTATTTAAAAACTAAAAATGTTCATAACTTTTGATTGAGTATACCGATTGCGATGAAATAAAGCCTATATGTTACTCCTTGTCAAGCCCTATGTTTCTGTGAAAAGTCAATCAAAATCGGTTCAGTAATTTTTTAAGTGATGCGTGCACAAACTAACAGACAAACAGACAAACAGACAAACATTTCAAAAATGATTGAAATGTGTTCTATTACTTATCCTTAGACCCCCAATTTATTTTTTTGCAAATATCTTCAATGTACAGACCCGCGAAATTATCTTTTTATTTATTAGATTTGCAAGGATTAAAGCCCCGGGTCTTTGGCCTTATTTAATCGTTTCTCACCATTATACATACATATCTTTATCTATCCATTTGTATATTTCTTTTGCTCGTTAGTTGCAAAATATTTTATTACAGATTTAAACATTAATACTGAAATAAAATTAAAAGGGGATCAACAATTACTTGTTTGTCCCAATTACTATACTATATTTATTTGTTCAATATTATATTGTGTATTCATCGAGATAGAACAGGCGGCCTATTTAATTTGACAGTCAGGTTCAAGTCATACCTAGTTTTTTTTTAAATTCAATAATTTGATAGGATAATAAGATTAGATCTGAAAATGTTAGCCAGTTCAGTAAAGCGTGAGATTTGGTTCGTAGAAGCATTTCCACTTACCTCCGACTGCTAGTGCAGAGGATGAGAAGCTTCCTGCCCTTAGGCGGCTGCTTCTTCAGTAGCACGAGAAGCGCCTGAAGCGTGAGATTGGAGTAGCGTGGCCCGATGGGGCCGTAGTCCAGAAGCCGCTCGATGTTGTCGACGAGAATGCACGACAGGGTCGAGCGGTAAGCATCGTCGAAGTACTGACAAAGATAACATTAGAACAATATTGTTGTTATTATTTTACTTATAATCTTTCAGTTTTTTTGTTTACGTTATGCTTAAGTTTCGTCCTTTATTGATAGCCTGGTGATTTGTCATAAAGGTGTCTACCTACTACAGACACCAGTCTCTCGCAAAGGTTTTTATTATTTTTTGACTGTATTCCGCTCTTGTTTTTCTTTATCTGTAACCTTTGTGTAGAGAAAATAAAGATATATTTTATTTATTTAAAAATATTTAAATGACCATCAGAAATAGGGTCCACAGCAGTACTCTATCAAAAAAAAACTTTTTCCTAAGTCATTTTATAAACACGTGTACATAACAAAATGTAAGTTTTATGCTGTATGTAATAAGTTTCTATTTTCTGAACTTTTATATAAATCTAATGGAAATAAAGAAGCGTCAATGGTCCAAGGGTCCTGGGAGTAAGGAGAAAAGGGGCAAGAGTCGCACACTCTTTTATTAAAAGACATCGTGATCCGCCAGAGAACTATAGTCTTCGACATAGCTCAAAAAGTTAGTACGTTGAAGTGGCAGTTCACATCTGTCAGAGAATCGATTTACCGCTGGGGTAAACGAGTTCTCGAGTGGAGGCCGCGACTGGGCAAACGTAATGTACGACACCCCCTGACTACATGAAGCGACGATCTGAGTAAGGCGGCTGGCAGTGACTGAATGAGAAGAACCGAAGTTTTGGTTCAGCGACACACCTAGGGTGAGACCTATGTCCAACAGTGGACTCTTTCAATGACGATTAAAAGACATTTGATAACTCCATTCGGCTGACCAATCGTCACTCGCGCTGGCGTGGTATTCCACACTCACTGGTGGTGGCGTTGGCGTCGATGGGGAGCTGCGATGTGATGGGACACTTGTATTCCAGATGCAGTACTAGTACACACAGTAAAATCTCTGCCGGTTCTCCATATTTAATAAATGAAACCAAATGTAGAATCGAGTGATTGTTTTTCCCACACTACATATTTCAGAAGAAAGATTATAATTCAACACGATTTTCGAAACTTAAGTACTGTTTATTTATAATACCACAGGCTTTTCGGTGAAGGAAAACATCGTAAGGAAACCTGCATATGTCAAAGAAGAAATTCTAAGGCGTGTGTGAAGTCTACTAAATCCGCTTGGGGCACCGTTGGTGGTCAGGGGTTTGGCACAAAAGATCCTGAAGGGTCGAAGTGGCGCCAGGTCTTCCTGGCCCCCTAAGAAGATAAGTCAACAAGATGCAGTTAACTTATAAGACTCTCGCCCAGGATTACCTAAAAACAGTATCATATACATACAGATTGAGCATACCTTCCTGATCTGCAAGCACTTCGCAGACTCGGTGTAGCCGATCATGTCCTCCGGCGAGCACACCTTCACGAAGGGGAAGTCGGACAGCTTGGCCAGCTGCGCCGCCAGCGCCGTCTTGCCGCTGTTCGGCGGACCCTCTAGCAGCACGGACACTAGCCCTGACATTAACATAATAATTATTTATATAACTGTTTTTACCTAATTGGCTAGTCTGAATAGTCGGTCGATTGTAGCCAACCGGTTGCAGAGTTCGAAATTATCAAGACAATTATTTTCCTTGATAATTATCCGATATTTATTGGCTGGAACAGATCTCTTATAGAAATTAGTCCACCTTTGTACACTTATTTAATGTTTTTTTTTAAATTTATGTGCAATAAAGAATTAAAATAATAATTATCCATGCTGACTCCTAACCTGATCTCTTTAATTTTTAACTTATAAGTGATAATTTCATTACTAAAATGTTGTGTAAACAAAGAGATTTATCAAAACTGTTTTATTATTGGAAAGTACAAAATAATCGACATTTAACAAAGTTTTGAATTTGTCATTTAGGTAATCATATTTACAAAAGATTTATTTTTCTTACTAATAGTTTGGATATGGCCGGTAGCCGCAAATCGCGTTCGATACACGTAAAGCGACACTGATAGCGTTTAATTAATTATTGTTTTATGATTTTTATTATTATCAAGATAATTATCACTTTGAACCGTGGCTGGTTGGTTTCCATCCATACCTTGAGCGTGTCTCACCTGATCAAACATATATGAATAGTTACTTGAGTTCAATCTTACCACTAGCCTCAGTAGCTCGCGCCTGCTGAATGTACAACTGTCCGTCTTCCAGCAGCGACGCCACCGGAGAGCCCCAGTTAATGATGCCGCGTGAAAGGAAGTGTTCCAACGCCTCCGCCGCTGTGCCGAATGCCTAAAGGAATATCGATATTTGAGGGTTTTGTTGCTGAATGTATTTGGGTTGAAAGGAAGTATCTTCCTCTTTTTGAGTTCATGGCATAATTCCATATTTTAAAGCAAAGCTAGAGTTCACAAACAACTTACTGGTTTGATATCGTTCTCGAGCGCATGCATGAAGTCCCCACGCTCCACCATGAGTTTCTCCATGGCTTCGGGGTCCACCTCCACCTTGCTGGACGCCTTGATCAGCCGGTTCATGGCGGTGGACTGCGCCGCACGCACCAGCCCTTCCAGCTCCGCACCAGAGAAGTTCTTTGTAAGCGTCGCTAGTTCCTGACAACACAATTTTAAAGTACATTTAAATATTTATATTACCATTAATATATTATGGTAACGTCATAACTTGTGGTAGCCTGGTTGGTAGTAACTTAAGTATGGTTTATTATCAATATCATCATCAGCAAGTTATTTTTGTCTCCACTGCAGGAGCACAACCCACTCTCATATGTCGGAGACAGACGGAGGATTTGGCCTACACTCCCCGCGCTGGCCAGACGGGTTGGGGAGGCCTGATTGACGTTTTATAATGTATTATTCCCTTAGTCGCCTTGTCCGACATCCACGGGAAGAGTTGGAGTGGTCCTATTCTACTCTACCGGAAACCACACGGCGATCAATATCATACCACAGGCTTATCCATGAAGGAAAACTTCGTGGGGAAACATATGTATGCCAAAGGAGTTCTGAAATTTTTCTCGGGAAGATCTGCGTAGATCACCCGTCATTACCAAACATAGAAATCGAAATCGAACATCACATTGATAATTTTTTTCTTTTTTTTTTAGGATTGTGACTCGAGACGGTCAAGGCCAGCATCGTAAGGCAACACTAATTTGTCATGTTAGACCTCAGTCTGAGAGATAAACTGTCAAAGTCAAAGTCAAAATCATTTATTGCATATGAGTACACTTGGTACATTTATACACGTCATTTTTTTATCGACTACCGCTTCCTAGGTGTTAGCGCTGTGAAGAAGAAACGGCGCAACAAACTTCACGCAACACATCTTTTAAAAATCAAGTTTGCATACAATTAATAAAGATTTTGCGAAGCTGGATTAACATTAGTACCAGGCATCTTTGTCATTCAAATAATCGTTTACTTTATAATAGGCTTTCTTACAAAGTTGTTTTTTAATGTGAGTCTTAAACTTTCTGTCCGTCATATTTAAGATTTCCTCTGGTAGTTTGTTGTAGAAGCGTATACATTGCCCCGTGAACGATTTACTGACCTTACTTAGTCTTAAACCTGGTAAAACAAGTTTATTTTTATTTCTTGTATTATAACTATTATTGTCACAGTGCCTCAAAAAGAGAGATACATTTTTTCTGACATATAAAATATTATCTAAAATGAATTGACCAGCTACTGTTAATATGCTTATTTCTTTAAACTTTTCTCTTAATGAGTCTCTACAACGCAGATTATAGATTGCCCTAACTGCTCTTTTTTGCAAGATAAAAATGGTCTCTATATCTGCTGCTTGACCCCACAGTAGGATACCGTATGCCATGATACTGTGGAAGTAGCTAAAGTACACTAACCTCGCGGTAGCAACATCGGTTAATTGTCTGATTTTCCTTACGGCGTAGGCGGCAGAACTTAATCTGCCAGCTATTGAAGTTATGTGGGGTCCCCATTGTAAAGATGAATCTATAGTTATACCCAGGAACACAGTACTTTTAATAAATTCTAGTGTGTCATTACCTAATGTCACATTGTTTTCTACATTTCTTACATTTGGTAGATAGAATTTAATACATTTAGTTTTCTTTGTATTTAATGCAAGGTTATTTACACTAAACCAGTTAAAAATTTGCGTGAGAGTATTATTTACCTCAGCAAGTTCACAATCTTTTCTGCTAATTTTAAAAATCAGCGAAGTGTCATCGGCAAATAAAACTATATTGGACATGTTTTGTATTAAAAAGGGCAAGTCATTTATATATACAAGAAAAAGAAATGGGCCCAGAACTGAACCCTGGGGTACCCCCATTTTCACGAATGACCCAGATGACCGAATTCCGTTTATATCTACTTTTTGTACTCTATTTTCTAAGTAAGATTTAAGTAATTCGAATGCTCTGTCTTTAACGCCATAATGTTTCAGCTTAAGTAGCAAAGTTTCGTGATCAACACAATCAAATGCCTTGGAGAGGTCGCAGAAGACGCCTATTGCATCATGGAAGTCTTCCCAAGCATCATGGATATGCTTAACAAGCATGACTGCTGCGTTGGTTGTGGAACGTCCCTTAGTAAAACCGAACTGACGATCGTGAAGTAGTAGTTTAAGATTGAAATGACAAAGCAATTGATTGAGTATGATCTTCTCGAATATCTTGCTAAGCACAGGCAGAACTGACACTGGTCTAAAATTACTGGGATCTTGTTTGTCACCAGATTTAAAAAGTGGTATGATTTTACTGTGCTTCATAAGATCAGGGAAAACCCCTTGATCAATACTCATGTTAAATATAAAAGCTAGGTAAGGCGCAAGAACCGTAAGAACTGAATTTATGACTTTAACGGACATTCCCCATAGATCTTCAGAGGATTTTAGTTTTAATGACTTAAATGCCTTAATAATTTCTACTGAATTAACGTGTCTAAAGTGAAAGTCTGTTTCGCATCTTGTAACATTATTATTAAGTAAAGTCTCGGCAAGAATAGGCGATGAATGCAGAGCTTCGGTGGTTTTCATGGGGATCTTAGTGAAAAAGGTTTCAAACAACTCGGCTACCTCCGTTTTGGAACTAGTTACTTCACCGTTACTTTTGATAGTGTACTTATTATCTCGCGACTTAGTTTTGGCAGTTTCGTTATTTATGACCTTCCATACGGCCTTTACTTTATTTTCCGAAGATTTAATTTTGTTACTTATATAATTTGATTTGGCTACTTTGCAAACTTTCCTAAAAATTTTTGAATAATTTTTGACATATTCATGGAACCTGTTGTCAAATCTGTAGGTCCTTTCACTGTACAGATCATACAACCTGGTCCTACTTTTACGGATACCGGTGGTTGCCCAATCACTAAATTTAAACTGGTTATTTATATTAATTTTCCTAGTTTTAAAAATATTGGCAAATTCTCGAGACAGTGTCATGAAGAAATCGACATAGAAATCGTTTAATTCCACCTGCTCAGTATCAGGATTCGGCAATTTCATTATAAGAGCATCTTTATATCTCTCTATTCGACTAACTGTGACGGGCCTAGTACATATCTCGGTGGTTGTATGCTTTATATTACCCAGAAATGTAACAATTTGCCCACTGTGATCTGATTTTAAACAATTTATAATAGACTTTTCTAAAAAACCACAATTGCTATAGAAATTATCTAAACACGTAGCTGTGGTACGTGTGATCCTTGTTGGTTCAAGAAATACATTTATTAAATTAAAGGACTTAAATAAGCTAATTAATCTGACCGAAAAAGTGTCAGTTACTAGTAAATCTACATTAAAATCTCCACAAATTATGATATGTTTCTTACTTTTGATAACTATTTTCATGACATCTTCCATTACAGTTTCAAAAGTAGAAAAATTAGAAGCACGGGGGGGTCTGTATACACACACTACAACATGTTTCTCCAGCTCAACACAAGACAATTCGATAGACCATTCAACCGAAAGTCCAACAATGTCTTTGCGTTCCTTCGCCTTAATGTTATTTCTAACAAATATTAGTGAACCTCCTTGTTGTATGAGCTTTCGGTTGAATGAACTGATAACATTATAATTTTCATAGTTGAACATCATTTCATGCGCTTTAAGGTGATGCTCGGTAATACATAATAAGTCAATATTTGACTGACTTTCTAAAAACAGTTCTACTTCTAATATCTTGCCAGAAAAGCTCTGCATATTTTGATGAACAATTTTAAGTGCATTTGGCTTCTCCTTTGTCTGCTTATTTAGTTTAAAGACTGACTAAAGTGTCTCGTCAATGCTGGTGATTGAGTCACCTGTGTGGTACCGTGTGTAAAGATAGGTGAACCAATGTCTTTCCCACAGGGACTCTCCATTGTCATGGTATGTAAATTGTCCATTATACTATGTATAACTGGGTCATATATATTATAAGCTAACAATCTATATTTCATTCCAGATTAATAGTCCTATGAAAACAAACGCATTTGCGTCTCGAAAACAAAATACACAATAGATGGTGTTCCTAAGTGGACCGCAAAGTTTACTTGGTAATACAAACCTATTTTTGCTGCTGGTGACCCTTTCATGTATATGTTACCGAGACGTAAATAGCGTTGGTTTTCATAGGACTATTAATCTGGAATGAAATATAGCTAAATGTTTTTTATAAAAATTTGATAGATACAATGTATCTGTAGTCAACTTAAAATCTTATAAATAAAATCGTAAACATCGCGTGTCTGTACATTGAAGATATTTGCAAAAAAAAAATTGAGGGTTCTAAGTATAAGTAATAGAACACATTTCAATTATTTTTGGAATTTTTGTCTGTTTGTCTGTTTGTCTGTTTATCTGTTTGTCTGTGAGTTTGTGCACGCATCACTTAAAAACTACTGAACGGATTTTGATAAACTTTTCACAAAAACATGGGGCTTAACTTAACTTAACATTTAGTCTTTATTTCATCGCAATCGGCTAACTCAATCAAAAGTTATAGACATTTTTAGTTTTCAAATACATTAGTAGGTAAGGTCAGTATGCAATATATTGCACATAATAGTATTTCCGTACTATTCAGATTGCGATGAGTTTGGATTATATTTAGAGCTGCGAGTGGGAATTGGAGTGGGAGTGGGCGTGGGCGTGGGCGTGGGCGTGGGCGTGGGAAAAGAGGCGTGGGTGTGGGAGCGGAAGCGGAAGTGGGAGCGGAAGCGGGAGCGGCAGCGGAAGCGGGAAAGGGAGCGGGAGCGGAAGCGGAAGTGGGAGCGGGAGTGGGAATGGGAGCGGATTCAGTAGTTCACGCGAGCGGAGCCGCGGGCACAGCTAGTTGTTAATAAACTTATTAACATCAAAACAAAAAATTTTGTCACATGTCATATTGTACAATAATTGGTTAAGTCTGTAGATAACTTTGTTTTGCTTTTCTGACAGTGTATTTGAGTAAGGAAAAGCACATATTATTAACTTATAATGCTCAATATTATGTTTATATCGAGCAGTCCCTTATCTAAGTAACCTATCACACAAAGTGATACCGCGTATGACCAAACGGCCTTGTACCTTCAGCAGAGAGGAACGCCTGTGTATGGCGTCTCCCCTCCTAGTTACTTTAAGGGTATGACTGATAACTGCAATAAAACCATTTTATTATTTTTATATAGGTCGTAACGGACTCCATTCGTTTCACCCAACATACCTTACAATCCACATCCTCAGCTATCTTCTTATACTCGCGCATGCGTTTGGTGTGTATGTTCAATATCTGAACGCGTCCCTTCTCATCAGGCAAGCCGATCTCCATCTGGACCTCGAGCCGACCGGGTCGCATCAGGGCCTCGTCGATCATGTCCCGTCGGTTCGTCATACCGATCACCAGGATGTTGTTCAACTGGTCCACACCTTCGATATAAGAATGTCTATATTGAAGAGAAAAGTGATGCCACGGCGTGATTTATGTAACGTGAGGGTGAATTGAACCGAAGTGTTAATTTTAATGGCGCTATGAAAGAGCTCCCCAAAAATTAGATAGGATTTTGAGCTATTTTCAAAGCAATGAGGCGGTCGTTGGCCTAGTGGCTTGGTCATTGGACTCGAGCGCCCTCTGGGTCGTGGGTTCCATTTCTATTGGTGACAGACCACTTTGTACAAGTTGGTCCCGGTCTGAGTGTTATATTTGTCACACTCCATACAAGCGCACAGATTTAATCACCTACTACTATTACAGGCGCACCAGCCTGTCCGTACACGTTTGTACGTGAGCGTAAACTATCGAGAGAGGGACAACGTTATACATCAACACATAAGTGGTTCTCTTTCTAACCGGCTGCGTACTACGTTACGCGAGCGACGTTAAACTAGGGCGGTTAGTGTCGCTTCTTTACTTAGTAATATTAAGGTGGGTTACCGTCAATGGAGCTTACCGTCGATCTTGGAGAGCAGCTGGTTGACGACGGTATCGTGGACCCCGGTGTTGCCGCCCACGGAGCCTCTCGCCTTGCAGATGGCGTCGATCTCATCGAAGATGATGATGTGGAGACCGCTGTTTGGCCCACACTGCACAAACAACGAGGTACTTTCTTAGAATAATGTACACCTAACAACAATGTAAAATGCCAGCTGTTAATAATGAAAATATGACATTTTGCGTATAATTATAAACTTAAATAAATCGGAAAGTAAGTTTGTTACGCTTTCACAGACGCTATTTGGCCGATCTCCATCTCCAAATTTTGCATAACGCTATTTTACCGTAGATCTGTCCCTGTTGGAAAGATAAGCTTATTCTGGGCAACCGCTAGTTTGATGTAAAAGATTGTTGTCTAAGTTACCCGTTTTTCTTCCTCTTCAGCGTCAGCGAACAGCCGCCGGATGTTGGCCTCGCTCTCGCCGACGTACTTGTCCAGGATCTGCGGCCCGTTCACGATCTTGGGCTCGCGCGCGTTCAGCATGTTCCCGATCTGGCGAGCCATGAGGGTCTTGCCAGTGCCGGGCGGGCCGAACAGCAGGATGCCCTTCACGTGCTTGCAACCTGCAAGATTTAAATAAGATTAGATTTTTTTTTATTTCTATTTACATATTAAATATCTTAAGTCTTATACAAGATGCCGCGTACCAATCGCGCACGTCATATTAATTCCAACCAATCATAACAAGGCGCTAGCTTAACTGGGCCAATCAGCGTCGAGTTCCCTCCGCCCGCACACAGCACTTTGGCAGAATTATATTTTTTTAATAAAGAGCATTAGTTGTCTATCGGACTTATTAGTCGATGGAAGTTTATTAACAAGACGTCGCAGCTTCGCTATTGACTTTGATTCTAAATCACCATACCTTGGCATAGTAAAGGATGTGATGGCGTGCATTGAGAAATGCCCATATCCAACATATACCGCTTGGTTTAACATGTAACAGTTAACATGTAATTTATTTAGTAATTGAATTGCGAAATTGTAGGCACCACAATCTATCAAAAATAACTTAGCAAATTAAATGTACAGATTGTCAGTATTACATTAATAAAATCTAAATTTTGTAGCAAATCTATTGATACATATTTATGTATTTATTTGAGTATATGTATGTATTCTATCAAATTTTATGTGTCGTTGAAGTAGGTATGTGTAGTTTATAATATTTATTTAGTATCGTTTGTTATGTATGTATACACATGTCTGCCCTTTCACGAAGTGTTCTCTGTCGCTGTTAGGCTGACAGAAATCTCTTAAAGAGATAAGCATTACCTGTTATTTATTTCCTTACTTTTATTGTTCTGTAAATTTTTTTCTCTTTTGTGTGTGTAATAAATTGTTAAATAAATAAATAAAATAGCATAATACATTTTAGTATTTTACAATTATTTAGTATTTTTATCATGATTTCATTCACGCTTAAGAGATTACACCGTCTGTTATATTTCATTGGGTTTATGATTCCTATACTACCAATGCCTGCGAAATGCGCTCGTACTTGTAGGCTTAAGTGGATAAACATGTGCTGAAATATCCATAAAGATGTTAAAAGTTTCCCTTACTGCCGAAAAACAGCTTCAGGATATAGTTACCTAGTTGTTCAACAACTTCAGGCGGGAACACCCGAGAGGCGAACGCTCGCCGGAAGATGGCGTTGAACTCCCGGTCCAATCCGCCGATGCCCATCTTGCCGAAGTCCCAGTCGGGGTTGATGATGGACTGCCGCGGCTGCTTCCTGTTTTATTATCATTTATAATGAGAGGTTTTTCAGTGGGTACTAAATATTTTTATAGGCATAACGATAACGTAAGTTTAGCGTGACGATAGATGGACAAGGAGAACGACAGTATTTTTTTATTTTAATAGGTTTGCGCTTGACCTCAATCTCACTTGATGGTAAGTGATGATGAGGCCTAAGGTGGAGCGTGCTTACCCAGAAGATCCAAATTGTACTTGTCCGGAAATACCCATGCTATGTATTATATAGTATGGTATTCCAGAGGAGACAATAGGACACAACGAAGACCAAAGAAAAGGTGGCTAGATGTCATCGAAATGGAAACGTGGACCAGATAAACAAAGAACAGGAAGGAGTGAGAGAAACTGGGGGAGGCCTTTGCTCGGAAAAGTTCAGATAGAAATACAATTACATAAATAAAATAATAATTATACTTGTCGGCGAAATGATAAAAGAGGATCTGATTTGGAGGCACAGTGAGTGTTCGTCGCGCCGTCGATCGTCGGGAACACGCGCTGACAGATGTCGCGAAGGGCCGGCGCGGGCGCATAGTAGAGACAGTCTTCGTGGGATATGCGTGCGGTGTGCAGGCATTACGCCGACGGATCTTTACTTGATGATGTAGTGTAATTTCATATAAGGTCATTGAAGCCAGTAAACGTGTTAACTTTGAAACTGTGTTAAACTCTATTTGCTAGCCCGCCCCGACCAGGTAGGTTCTCGGACACCGACGAGTCTGAGTTTGCTAATGCTAGTTTTCCCCTATGGCAACTACGACATACTTATTAATGGAAAATAATTTAAATGAATATAAATAATATACATTAATGTAAAATGTTATAGATGCTATCAAAGACGTTGAGTAGTTTTCATATAAACAATTTTATGACCTTGCTTCACTGACTTTTGCAAGCATTCCCGTACATTATACAGTCATTGCGATCTATCATAGTCTTTAGAACTTTTTTTTATTATTAAATAGGCACTGGAAAATTTCACATTTAGGTAGATTAAAATAAAGATAGTTAAATACTCGGCGCTGCTGTTCGCCACACATCACGCCGAGTGGTATCACGGGGCGAAAAGGGGACGAAGGAAAGTCGCTTTGTGACGTTTGTCAGGATCGCACAAAGTGGCGATACATTGGTTCTGCCTACCCCTCTGGAACCAACGAGTGAGCATTATGTATGTAATTAGTGACTCATGGCGAACTTAATGCCAAAGGCATTCTATACAGTCAGCTTCATATATAAAACTACGCATTTATTTTTTGTAGACACAAATATTATATTGTTCAATTTTAAATAAAATTAAAAACAATGTGAAAAGGTAAATAATAACCAGCCAGTAGCCGTATGGTGACGGTGTGAAACAACGTTTCATTTTAGTAATATACCAGTGCTGGTGCCAACTTATTACGGGCATGCAAATTATTTTATCCGGCTGGGTAATGGAAATATTTCTGAGTGCCCAAACTGACCATTAATAATAATAATTCATTTATACATACACTTTGTTCTTATTATTCACTTTGATGTTCTCAACTTTTGCATTCCTTATCCGCTATAAATATCTGATGCTGACTGTACCAGTCGGCCTTTGAGTCATACATGATAAATTGTATGAACGAAATATCGTTAACACTTCTTAATCGCCCTCATACATACAAACAACATACTAATAGTAGAAAACACGTTAGAACATTCGTTTCAAATCATCAATGTTTCATTATATTACAAAGGATGGTGGTCATTTTTGTATGGAATCTGGTACCCATCCACTAATAGCAACCAATAATAAGTGATATGCCAATGGAAAATGTTTTATTAAATAGAATAAAAGTTACTATTGCGGTAAATCTCAGTTAGCTGTATTTTTAGCGTTATGGGTGAGTCTTGGCTGGGACCAAACGCCCAGCACGCTTTGACTAAGATTTGAATAGAGTTGATGAAAATGGAAAGTGAAATATATATATATTTCTCTACACAAAGGTTACAGATAAAAAGAAAAACAATAGCTAAATGCAGTCATAAAATCATATAAATCTATGTGAGAGGCTGGTGTCTGTACTAGGTAGAAACAAACCTGTATAAAAAATCACCAGGCTCTTTATCTAAAAAAAAATTTGTTAACATTTTTTTTTATTAAACGATTTTGGGTTTATAGAAAGAAATGTATTAGTTTAGAATGAAATACAGTATTATAGCACTCACCCCTTAGCTTTCCCGACCAGATTGAGAGCGGAGTTCTCAGCCTTGTCGAACTGGATGCATGCATCGGGCAGCAGACGACCCACCCTGGCGCGGCGGGGAACCACCTTCTGGCCGGCCGCCATGGCTTGAACGTCCACCGCTGTGGTGACACATAAGATTTAATTATTACGCTCTTAGATGTCTTCCATGAAAAACTTTGGGTCATCTTAGGGTGTGGGGGAACGATTTTATAAACTACGTAGTTTTATCATTATCATCAGCCGAAATACGGCCACCGCTGAACGTAAGTATAGAATACTTAATAATACTACGTAACATAAGCCTCCCCAATAGAATAAAACTTTTGGTGCGCTGTCCATTAGGGATTTTGCCATAATCACGCTTGGCAGGCGCATTGGTGATCGCAGCGATGATCTTAATATACACAGGAGAACGCTGCTGCTTGTCCCTGGTGCAATCCATTAGTCGACACCCACAGGAAGATTGGGTGAGATCCTATTCTAAAGCTCGGAACCACAGGGCACCATACTTTTATACTGTGGGTAAAAGCACTCCCTTCGGGGTTCAAAGAAGAGCCACGGTAGGCTCCATAAAGAAAATAAGTTGATAAAATCAGCTGTCTTATCGCCTCTGAAGTCCAAACATAAGGTTTTCGGTTATACTAGTATAACTTTTTATATGATCTTGATGGAACTTGGTGGGTACAGTGTAATAATCCCTTCGGCAGCCTTCGAAACTGAAATTTCGTAACTGGATTTAATGGAGACATTATCTTTGGTTGTACGTAGCGATGGAAGAATTATTTTACTTGTACGTAACCGTTCTTACCGATTTTATTTTGCTGTGATCACTTGTTTTTTTTTTTTAAGAAATGAAGTGGCAAAAAGGCACACAATAGCAGCCTTAAGGCCACAAGTTCGGTAACTAGGTCTGTAATTACATTGTCTTGCACTTCAAACCAGAACACAGCAATGCATGCATTGCTATTCGGCGGCAGGAATAGGTGGATATAATATAAATTTGTCGTAAAGAAAATCAATTTACATTCCAAGTTCTTGACAAACAGCGACAGCACTTTCTTGTCTTGGAACGAGAACGCTAGCTGCTGGCCCACTGTGAATATTTGGTTGGAGAACTGAATGAGGAAATCGCGAGCCATCTGCTCCGAGTCGTAAGGCTCCAATGATGTTCTGAAACAATATTATAGTAGTTAGACCATGCTGCTTGACCAACCAGTTTAATGTTTAATACTTTAAAGTTAAACTATAACTATACCCTACACTACACGTCTAGTGACAAGTCTATGTGTATATCTGTACATACATATCTATACTGTATACTTTATCTATATGTATTTTGGCCGCCATGTTGGCTTAGTTATACATAATCTGGTCTAATCCCAAACTAGAAGTTCCTCCAGTGCTATGGAAATCAAACAAGGATAGGACCATTCACAAATATAACAGCCAAACCAGGACCTACTCATACAAATTATACAAAGTTGTCAAAAGAGGGAATCGAACTCACGACCTCTGGCGCTCGAGTCCAATGACCATGCTACTAGACAAATTAGGTAGTCGATTTCTATTATTAATAACTTTTAAAGCTGCATTTTTCATTACTTTTCATAATTATTTTAGATTAGTCGAGTACCCTATTAATAGATTACAGTACAATTTATTTATCCAATACAAGTCATTGGATTAGAATGTATATACACTTACGTCTTCTTGAGCATGAAGTCCGCTTCCAATGTCACACTGCACAGACATTCTGCATTCTGGGCTTTGAAGGGCTTTACGTCAATGGGCTGCAAATAAAATAATTGTTTACAGATATCAGTAAACAGTGTTTAACAAAATACATTTGTTATTAATTTATATTTTATTTTATTTACAAGACAACAGCAGTCCATTTCTGTTAGTAGAGGCTTAAACTAAATACTTAATAACTAAAATGATTTATTCGTCTGGATGAGTATCCACACCAGAGGACTATCCAGTCCGTCAGATATAATTTTCAGGATGCTGTTGCTACTCCCGCACACTCTGTTTAGTAATGAGGCAGTTTTCTTGCGCCATACGACGTCAATATATTAAGGACACTAACATAAGGTCAGCTTCTATACAAAATGATGTGTTGAATGGTGTATAAAAAAATGAAAATGTGAATTATAGAAGTTGTTAAGTATTTGATATATCATTGCTCCTGTAACCAGTCAATTAAGGTATTTTGTTTATTTTAATAGATTGTTTGTAATTTTACAATTATTCAACAACTAGAGAACATACATAGGCTTTCTTTTGTTTAGCATCATAAATGCTATTTCTTCTTTTATAAGTGTAGTGTTGTAAATCTACCTTAATAAAAAAACTATGGTGAAAAAAACCAAATTTGAAACAGTGTTTGCATAAAATCACTAACTGAACTGCTACCTAACAGTTAGTGATTTCCTGAAATAAGTCGCAGTAATGTAGTTCAGACCTGGCCAATGGAAAGAGTAGCCCACTTCCTCTGTGGTGCAGAGAACCCAACTGTCCCACGGTCCACACCAGTGTAGAATTTGATGCTGAAGATGAAGTGCTGGGACGGTCCAGTAGATATTTCAATGTGCCTGAAATTTAATTTATTTGAATTGACCCATTCTTTTCAATGGATTATTATATTAACATTATTACAGTTTTGATAAGTATCATTAGTAACTTTTTATTCCATTTACATAGATTTTTAATTGGCAATTAAAAAGATAAGTAAATGGGAATAAATATAATTTGTGAAAAGTTCTTGGTTTATAATTAAAATAAATAATTAAAACTTGCTTGGAATAAATTCCTGGCTAAATATGTCTACTTTAGAGGTTATCAATAATTAATATCTGCTGGAGATTCTGCAAAAATTCCGAGTACTATGATTTTTCTCTTTCACCCAAAAGGATAATAGAGAAAAACTATAGTTAAACTATAGTGAGTTTTGTACATCTTTGTACTACTTATTGTAAACTAATTTATTGTAATGTCTCTGTTGTGTACAATAAGAATAAATAAATAATAAAAACTACAAAATAGAAGAATTGTATAATATACATACTTAACATCGCTAGGGAAGTCATCAGGATTGATCAGGGCACAATTTGTGATGGCTAGCTCGTCCGATGGGCACTTCGCTGCCTTCATACGCTGCATACACACAATATACCAAATTAGTAGATTGATTGAAACTTATTAGAAGTTAGCTATATCCAATTAAATTTCGAGCCTATGGGATCCCTTATGTTAGACCCTGTAGGGTATGGTAGATTGGTCGTGGTGCAACATTGGCCCTGCGGTTACACACACTGACATCAGATGTCTTCCCTACTGCACCACCGATGCTCTCATCGAAAAATTATATAAAATCCTTATAAAACAATGTCCTGGGCTATTATAATAGGGGACCCAGTGTCAAGACACACATTTTCACGCCAAAAAGTGATTTCATAGTGCCCCTTTTGTACACACTGACCCAACAATTGCACAAATTTTTAAATTACACTTGTCATGAATTCATGAAACATACATAATCAACAAAGATAAGCCATGACATCATATGGGATACATTAATACTGGAGATGTAGCTCTAACTAAAACAACGAGATTTATTGGTTTAATTTCTACTATTAATGGTTATTATTATTTAACAATGGGTATGCCCTGAGCACTAAGGTAAAAATTTCTGATATATTACTTTTAATTATAAGGACGACTTAGATACATGAACTTACCATTGAAGACATTTTTAATTATTTATATTTATTTGCTCAAAGCCCGACTCAATTGATTCACGTTTACGGGGTGACATCAAACCACCATCAATAAAACAGCCATAGGCACAAGTCGTGTCAACCCTCTCCCGCAATCAGCGAATGACTGCAATGGATTTTATTTTGGCAAGAAAACTATTGGCCAAAAACGATCAATACAAGACGGGGTCGGTAATACCGGTACTAAAATTGAAAACCTACTATAGGTTCACTGAGTGGCGACGCGTGGAAGTATGAAATGCTAACATACAATAAACGGAATGCAATGCACGATACGATAGCTCTACCAATCGTTTTTTGTTGTTTAATTTTTTTTTTATTTCTTACATTCGTTCGTTTCATTTTCATTCGTTCAAAATTTACAAATGAAATGGCCGAGATTCTCGTTGTTTTCGAGATTTTTTGTTAAGTTTTAACGGGATTATTAAGTACGTGTTACGTTATAAGACTTTAAGTGTATTGTGTGTGTGTCATATTTTGTGTATTGTGCATCAAACTGATTTGTAATATAATGAAGGAAAGAATGAGACATTGCCATCATCACAGTTGAGAGCCTGCCCCTAACCTCAAGAAATTGATAAAATGGAGCTTCCGCAGCCACCCCAAGGTTTTATGCTCGTTTTTTCGGTTTCCATTTCTAGGAATAACGTTTGCCGTCGTGGATGTCACAAACCCGCTACAATTGCTTTGTATTTTTCAGACCAAGACCTCCGCAACATAATAGACAAGCTCGCGCAGTTTGTCGCCAGAAATGGACCCGAATTCGAAAAGATGACAAAGAACAAACAAAAGAACAATCCGAAGTTCAGTTTCCTATACGGCGGCGAGTACTTCAACTATTACCAGTACAAAGTGACAACAGAGCAAGCAAGTAAGCATACACACTGACGATGGCAGAGATTGATGTTTGCGATCGCGCCCGATCGCTGGTTGGCTGTTGTTATAACCGTTTCAAGTGAACCTCCGCTGTTTATAGTTCTAAAGCAATCGGCCGGTGGTGCTCCCGCTCCCGCCGGGGCTTATATGGCACCGAACAGGCAATATGTAATGCCCCAACAGGGCGGCGCGACGGCCGCGCAGTTAGGCCTCGCGGCGTCGATGGCGGCGGCGCCCGCGCTGCAGCAGTGGCTGGCGGCCAATTCGGCGCCCCCGCCCGCCGCCCCACACCCCTCCCAACACAACGTCGACAACGTGAATGCACAGATCAACATGCTCAAAGAGCAGATTACTCAATCGGAAAACAATCTCAATGCTCAGCATGCGGTTAGTGCTTTTATGTTTACTATATGAACATCTTATTAGCAGGCATTGTAGTAATTAAATGGCCAACATAATAAGTATTGTAATTTTGAGACTTTTTTATTAAATAGATTCTTGATGTTTATTTTTTATTAATTAATTATTGTGTATATTTTTTTATCTTTCTTTAGTTGTGACTTAAACCTCTAAATTCTGATTGATCGAAACACTATCAGTCAGAGATAAAGTATTTGATAATTTAAATTCCTAGCTGCCTCTATTTTAACCTAAAATGAGATAATTCTTTATATGCATGCATGATTTCAATATATACCTACTTAAAATTTTTAACTAAACATATGGATTATAATTTTATTTACAGGAATCATTTAGGGGTCAACATAGTAAACATTTATGCTTTTATCTCCAAGCAATAGCTAAGATAAACTTTGAATAAGTTAAGAATTAGAGTAAATTTATTTATCCTTTTTTATCTACATAATGTTCTACGAGAGAATGATATTGGATGTTATACTTTTAGGTGTTGATACAGCAACAGCAAGTTAAGGTCAATGAGCTGGTGAGCAAGGCTCAGATGGAGACCATACATGCGATGGCTGTGGAGAACAACATTATCCTTAGTGAGCTGGACAAGCTGCTTCAGCCCATTATAGATACTTGCACTAAAGACAGCATTTCTTCAGGTATTCCTCTATTATCTACCCTTTTGAAATAGCTGTACACTTGTCTCGACTTCAGACAAGTGTAGAGGGCAGGGTTTTTAATGGAATATAAAGCTAAACATGTATATATTATACAATATCATATTACTGCCTCAGAGTAGATAAGGTGAGCTGATCATCACTCCAGAGACTCCTTACAGACACCTATGTTTAACTTTATTTTTCATTGTTAACCCTGCCTTCTGAGTGTAGTTAATGTATTACCAAATAGCACATCCTCATAACACCTGCTAAAAATAATGTGTTCATAAATTTGCATAGTTATTAATTTTTTTTTACTTACCCAATAATGTCTGTTTTTAAATGGTCCACTTTTTCTGTTCACTTAATTATTTTATTCTGAGAATGATTTTTATTATTAACATCTTAAGTGTATATTTCTAATGTAATGGTTTCTTTATTTATATATTTAGCTTTTATATTTATGTATTTAAATAAATTAATAGCTTTAAATAATGTTTGGTGTTACACTAAGATCAATATTTTAGGTAAAGGCTGGATTTTGCAACATGCAACTTCTCACGATGCTGGCAATGTGATAGCTCAGCACCTACTCAGAAAGGTCACTCAGTCTGGCGCCGCGTTCACCCAGAAGCTGCACATCATTTATTTGGTCAATGATGTTCTGCACCACTGGTTAGTACACTTGAGATTGATTCTCTAGAGTTTAATTCATATTTTGTTATATGAAAACTTTGTTTGGTGTTGGAAATTTAGGAAAAGCTCACCATGTTACTAATTCTATAAATTAATCACTTATTGCAGAAAGACCACTTGTCCATTAACATATTTTTTTTATAACCTGCTCTAATGGGTTACGAAATACGACATAAAAGCCTGACGGATATGCCCTTTCTGAAATAAGTGATTCAATTGTCAAGTTGTTGCCAAAATTTATTGATAAGCTCAAAAGCAGCTCAATCTTTGCTCATAACTCTTCATTTTTCTTAAAATGTGTTCATTACTTTCTTCCAAGGTTGTATAGGTATACTGTAATTGAGATGCACCCTTCACTTGTATTCCAAGCTTAAATAGCACAATGGTTTTTATGAAAATGAATTATGCTAATTTTTGTTATAATAAATATAATTTTTAATTGTAAAGGGTACATAAGTTTTATGTATGTAATGTGATTTAATCAGTTTGTGTTTTGTCTGTTTTTACTTTATTTATGCACAAATGGATTCTCTATTTCGCATCTTCATTGTGTCCACCCTTACTTTTCATTATCAATTCGGTGTCTATGATACTGTTATTCCTAATTACAGTGCACGCAAAAACGCAGAAGATCTCAAGAAAAATTTGGAAAATGTGGTGGTTCCAATGTTTTGCAATGCCAGTATAGGTAACATATTTATAATAATGCCCTCGAGATCTAGGTCTCTTTTGTCTAATGTGTATTTACACCTTCACTGATAGCATCTATAGAAACTCATCGCCTGTGGTTTTCAGTCAGGTAACTTGCTTAGTGTCCCGCCGGCTCGTATGACATCTGTTTCATCATTTGGCTGTTTCAGCGGTGACCGAAGAGCAGGAGGCTAAGTTGAACAAGCTGCTTCGGCTGTGGGAGTCCAAGTCCAACTATTTCGACGCCACCGTCATTGACAAAATGAAGAGTCCCACCAGCTCCTACCAGGAATATCAAAACAATCTGATCTCTGTGCACTCTAATGCTATCAAACATTTATCGCAACAAACTAAATCCACGTTTGAGAAGTATGTATCAGTGTTTAGTACAGCAGATAACATTTTAAATAATTCATTAACATTCTTCATATGCTTTTCAGTTACCAAACCCAGCATCAAGCATTTGTCACACATACAATGCAGCAAATACAACAACTTGAAATGCAGAAACGGGCTATAGAGCTGCAGAATAGTCACGACCAAAGCCAAGACAGTATCCAACAGCATAACAATATTCAGAATTCATTTCAGAATAACAGTTTTAATGATCAAAATTTCCAGCAAAGCCATTACGACCAGAACTTTAATTCAAGTAGCCAGATTTATGGTAGTGAGAATGGTGACAATTACGCGTCTAATAACAGTATAAGTGGTAATGAGAACAGTTATGATAGTCAGACTTTTGACCAAATCATTAATAAGAAAAATGAAACTATTGCGGAATTAGATTTATCACATCTTCCAAATGTGAATTTCTCCCAGCCGCCACCGGGATTCCTTCCCATTGACAACTCAGCACTGCTAGCATTCCAGAACGGTCTTCCAGATTTAAGTAAACCGCCGCCTGGCTTCCCAGTGTTCCCTGAAATAAATAATGACGACCTTATGCCTTCTGTGCCCTATTTCGAATTGCCTGCGGGGCTGATGGTGCCTCTTATAATGGTGAGCTCAATTTCTTTTATAACTGCCTTTAAAGAGTTTAACACTTTTAACTGTATTTATATTTCTAACTAATATTGGGATTTTTAGCACCTGAGAGGAATTAATGGTAAATGAGAGAAAGTGATTGCATCACTGAGCTCCTTAATATGTGCTTGATATAATGTTATGGAATTTCAGCTGGAGGAGGATCGGTATAGGCCCTTGGATCCTGAAAAGATCCGGCTACCACCGCCGGCGCCGCCTAACGAGAGGCTTCTAGCTGCCGTAGACGCGTTCTACGCAGCTCCCAACCACGAGCGGCCAAGGGACAAGTCTGTATTTTTTTATACACATGATCATAGCCTTTATTTATAATGAAACCTAAAAAATCGGTTCAGTAGTTTGTCCATTCAATTACCCTTTATTGCACGTCAAAAAATAAGATACAATAATAAAGCAACTTACATATGTACATCTAGGCGGTCTTATCGCTAAAAGCGATTTCTTTTCCGACAACCTTTGAGTATTTTTTTTATATTTAATTAGGAAAATGAATGGTAACACAAAGTATCTACTTCAACTATCGATATACGACTAAAATTTGCAGCTAATTTTAGTTAAGTAGATAAATAATTGGGCACTCCTTGAAGAAATGAGTGATATCATGAACCGATGACGCCAAAATAGGACTACAATTTTACAAATTTATGCAAAAAGGTGTTAGTATAACTCCTGATTTGTATTATTTAATTTAATTTATAATTTATTTCAGACAAAGTCCATAATTTGTTAGTAATACAAAAAATAAAACTTAATCTATGTTAGTAATAAATCAATGGTACATTAATTACAATGTGAAAATATATATATCTGAAATTTTGTATGCAGATAGCCATAGAGGATACATATATTAATAGGCTACTCTGTACTGCAGGGAAAGTAATTATATGCTACCATGTGTCAATAGTAAATGACAATGTTTGTGCAATCACAATAAATAAACTATTCGCATTTCAGTGAGGGCTGGGAAAAATTAGGTTTGTACGAGTACTACAAAGCGAAAAACGCAGCTAGGAAGGCGAAGGAGGAGCAAATAGCTAAAGGAGCCAGGGAGAGGTCCAGGTCGCCGACCCCCATACCGAAGGACTTGCAGAAACAGCCCACCCCGCCTGGCAGGAGATATAGGTGAGTTCCTGTGAGAGGGTACATACGCATATGTCTATCAAGTCACATGACATCACATGTGACTACACTGCCTTACTGAGAGATCATCAAATAGACAGCCTTTAAATGTCCTTGTCACATTGTTGGGCAGAGGCATACCCTTACGAGGGCGGGTATGCTTGTTATGACATAGACTTCGACTTTATTTTCCAGTGTATGCAGGTTTCTTTCGCCGAAAACTAGTGATATGATTTTGTAATGCATCACGTCGACTTTTTTGTCAGCCCCTCTATCTATACGATGCCCCCAAGAGTCTGCTGCATAAAAGCTATTATGCAGCTAAGGGATAGGAGCCTGTAGTCCTTGGGTTCACCTTAAGCCACACCCAGGACACTCCTCATTGCACTATAGAGTAGCGTGAATACTGATATGATAATAAATTCATGATTTTTCTGATAAAAGGATCTGGGTTTGAACCCTCCGCTTAACGAACGTAAGGCAAGCGCAATATAATATTTATATTATGGTCAAAACTTCAACTCCGTAAGCATTTCGGATAACATCCGTCGAACTAAAAAGCATTTTTTAATCTCTAACACCTTGGATAAGCGTTTGGAGTCTAATTACGATAGCGACACGCGTGCCAACAATTTGCAATATATTGCATGTTAAACGCTTACTCGTATTGCGCCGAGTCAAGGTCGGGTAAACACCGACAAAAATCTCCAAAAGTGCCATATTGCCCGTTTTCCAACTGCATAACTGTATCTCCTCACTAGAAACGTGACCACGAGGCAAAAAAAGTGCGCGGGAGGGGCGCGCTGTGTCCGAAAATCGACCCCTTCTACCTATATCCGTTTCTGTGGTTGGAATCAAACGCATATACAAATATGTTACATGACCCGTTAGAAGGTGCAAAATGGTTTTTTAACCAAAATGCTTACGGATTAAGCCCCTGGTATCTCCAAAAATAATGCGAGGTTCAGGCCGTAATCACCACGCTGAACAAGCGGGCTGATAATCATAGTGTGTGGAGTTTAATCACATATATTAACATTGATTTGACAGGTCTAAGAGCAAAACTCCGGAGAAGCCGGCGCCAGCCAAGTCTAAATCGAGATCTCCCTCGCCCTCGCCTAGACGGAAACCCTGGAGAAGAGAACGGGAAAGGGAAAGTAAGTATTGTAACATCAGTAATTGCTAGTAGGTAAGGAGCGGCCTATACGAATGCTCCCGCTAAAAGGCATATAACTTCTATCAGATTTTTATGGGGGTAATAATATATCTGAGGTATGTAAGTAGCCTCGTCCATGACCACTAATTGTAACTTTTTGGTACGCTGTCTATAATTAAACTAGTTTTCTTTACCCTTCGAAGCAAATACAGTGAGGCACGTATTTACCATGAGCTCATGAATTTGCACAGGAGTCTATTATGTCTTTGTGGCGTGAAGTGAGATGCGATTGCGGGGAGGAACGATATTGGTTCGTTAGTCTGCCCTCTATACCCGTGCCAATATGAATTATACATTTTGATCTTTTCTTTGTCTTAAAGAGTATATTGGTTCATACCCTACATTTTCCCAGAGCTCATGTTATGTTAACGCTAATTATATGTTGTGTAATCAATCAGTACATGCACTTGTGACGTGTGAATTCTACACTAAGGGAACAGGGCTATCATACGCGTATTAAAACGCGTGTTAAAATTAAGTTTCTCTTATTTATGCTGTGTGACAGAAATTATGGTTTGATTAAAAATACTTTAGCTCATTTACAACATCAAAAAAAGGTAAGAAAGGTGTGTTTTTAATAACAATCTCTATGTACTTACTAGATGGAGCGAACCAAACAATTCCACACTGTTCCATGCAACTGCGGCTCCTTATTATATACTAAATATTGACGCTATTTAGCGTAAATATTTAGTAATAATTAAATGTTCTGCGTAGTAACTGCACAGTGTCAAAGTGAATGTGAACGGGGTGCGGCTCCGGGATTGTTTGGTCACTCCATCTGGTAAGTACATAGAGATCGTTGGTTGTTAAGATTTGTTTTTTTTTTAATGTTATAGTCATTGGACTTTGCAAGACTAGTGATAGATGATATAAGATGAAGAGTATGTGATGCTCATTTAGTTTTTTTACTTGCGCATAGACGTGTTTGTTATCAAAGTGTTGGGGGATATTAATTGTTATACATTTCATATTGGTCATATTTGTGAAATGGTTCTTTGTGAAATGTATGTAAGGCAGTGTACCGGACTAAAGAGATGATTTTATTTGTAGGCCGCAGGAGGTCGCGGTCGAGATCACGGTCACGGTCGCGGAGTAGGTCGCGGGAACGCGAGCGAGAACGCGACCGGGACCGGGACCGCGACCGGCACCGCGAGTCGCCGCCCTCACAGCGATCGCGCCGCGTCGAGCGCTCTAGATCCCCTTCACCGCCTAGTTTTCTGTAAGACAACTTGCATACTCCACTTTCCACTATTTTTTTCATTAAAATAACGGCGTTCTATAACACATTGATTTTTATTTAGTTTATTTCTTCTATTAAGGGGTAACAATTCCATGGATGAAATAGCATATTTTGAGGATAGATAAATGAAATACTTGTGATACTGAGTCAGACTAGGCCAAATTCAACCAGAATCTATCTAGTTACACCCAAAATTTTGTTTCAAGCTTACGAATCCCATAAACAACAAACGTACATACATGACTTATTTTAATTTAAAATATATCTAGTATCTATTACTTAATTTTACACATTACACTTTTTTCCCCTAGTGGAGGATCATCATTACCAAGCACTTCAGGCGGGTTGGACCCCAGTAACAAAGGTCACCAGCTGCTGCAGAAAATGGGATGGAGTGCGGGAGGCTTGGGCGCCACGGGCCAAGGCATAGCCGAACCTATTAGTGGCGGTGCTGTGCGGGATAAGCAGGACCAGTATAAAGGTGATTTATTATATGTACTTATACCACATATGTAGCCAGCCAATAGAAACTTGAAAAGCTAAACCGTGTAATAAAGTCCTCTATAGCAGCTATCAGTGGACTTATAGGCTGCGGATGATGCCTATTTCTTGGATGAATATGCCTTTAGGTGTAATCTTAAAAATCCTAGCTGTCTCATAAATTTTTAAAACAATTTGATCCAAGGTTAAGAACTCATGCACTGTCTGTTGGGCCAGACATGTTATATGCTATGATTCAATTTCTCATTTACTAAATCATTTATTTTCAGATAACGTAGTTCCCTATTTTTATTAGTAGGTACCAACTTTACTTAATTTCTAGGTTAATAGATTTTCTTCGAGGAATGCTTAAGTCTACTAAACCTAAAGATAACTGATTCCTGTGCGCCTTGACTCTGATTCTGGCAACCTAATCTTATTTTTTAATTGGTTTTATTATTTTTAAAATAATTGACTATGTACCCTCTGCGCCAATATACATATTTATAGTCCTATAGGTCATATGAAGATAAATAATTAACATATTATTTTTCTTATCAAGGTGTTGGCGTGAACCTGAACGATCCCTACGAAAACTTCAGAAAGAACAAAGGTGCAGCATTTATAACGAGGATGAAGGAAAGAGCACTCGAGCGTTCGTCTTGATTGATAATAACATTTGTTGGATGTATATGTGTAAGATGCGATTGTGTGGCTGAAATGATTTATTTTATCTAAATCATCATGAAATTAAAGTTGTAGGATGAATTTTAATAAATTGTTTTTATTTCAAAGGCACTATTACAAGCATTTATAATTCAAAGTCATCTTCATAATTATCTTTGAATTCAGACAATTTATCCAGACTTTCTTGAAATTCTGCAGATTCCAATCCCTCTTCCTGAAACTTGTGTAGCTTTACAAACTTTATCCTGCTTACTTCTCTGTGTAACTTCTCGAGCATATCAGTCATGAAGGTACCATTGTGATATCCTGCTATCACAGGACAACTCTCAACATTTTCTTGTCTATCATCCGTTTTAACAAATCCATATTTGTTCAAACTATCAGAAAATATCCTTGGGAATGGAGTTTTTAATTGTAATGGTTTTTCACAAATGGTTACATTAGTTGCAGATAGGAAATTGTTTGCTTGGAAGTAGAGTTCAAACATTTCTCGTACATTACTACATCTGTATGCTGCTAAACCCATTTGTTCCTTAGCTTCCTTTAAGGGTGCTTTGAGATAATTTTCTGGTATACCTCTGACAGTGATTAGTTGGAAAATCTTATCAGTAGCAATTTTACAACTTGGTGTAATTGAAGTGTAAATTGGTTTTGTGGTACTATTCAGGTGATCTATTAAATATTGTGACTCATGCATCGTAAGTGGAATTCCTAAAGATGCAGCGGCCATTTTTCTTCCATAACCAGTCATGTCTGCGCATATATCAGACATGGTGTATAAATTACTTTTGTGCCTGTATTTTTGGCTTAGTGTATCCATAGCTGATGCTAATATAGCTGAGGAATGATAGTATAATTCTGGGTTATAATTGAGAAAGTCAAAAGACCTTGGATTCCCTGGTTTTCTCCATCCTCGTTCTCCTGTACACATAGGAACAAATAATGTTGCATGTTCTGATAATTGTTCAATAGTAAGTGCTGTGTTTACTAATCTCGTAGAGTCCTTAATATTAGAGACATCTCTCTCTTCCTGTGAAGAAGTGTTATTATCAGAGAAATGAGATGCAATTATTGGATGTGCCAATATTGGTTTAGTATATTCATCAGTCAGATGTTCAATGCAGCCAAGAGCGAGACCAGAGAAGCCATCGGTGCAGTCAAAGTTTATTTGGAAACCCTGCATACTATCACATTCTTCCGCATATTTCCGTATGTTATCACTAAATGTATTTCCGTAGTCAGATTTCCATAGTGCTCGACCTGTGTTACAGATATCGAAACTTTCCTGGAAAATAAATTTAGGAAATATTAGTAAATGTTTGCAGATTTTAGAACTTCTCACTTCTATACAAATCCCCTAATTGTATGCAATGATCTATTAATGAGATAGAATTTTACAAAATATTATTTTTCGCAACTGCTTAGTTTCTGAATAATGAAATATTAATGTTAGATAAGTTTACACTCTTAAAATATCAGAAATAGCTAGTGATCGAACTTCACAACACATTTGAACATACTTTGTATTGTGTTAAACGATATAGAATAAGGATTACATACATTTTCCTGGCCATGATAATATTCCTTGACAATGTTAACAGTTCGGGAGTGAAGACGTGGATAAAAGAAGTCTGTCCATGTTCTTACATCCTGTTCCAAATTGTACTGTTTCTCTGCTACTGATGGACCCTCAGCATCAAGATCTGCTAAATATGCATTTTTTTCAGATTTTGGTTGCTCTATTTTCTCAATAGGATCCCACTGCAGATCCATTTGTTCTGACTCATCAGGTAATCCACCACTTGCAGGTAATGTCTTCAAGGTTCCCTTCAGGTCAGACAGTAGCAATCGAGGAGTATATGTAACTTCTCCCTTGGCAGTCTGACCCTCCCGGTACAAAACATCATGATTGCATTCAGTTTTTACTGTACCTGTGTAGTCAAAACTAAGTTCTTGGATATTCCAAAAATGGGAACCTACGTAGTTCGAATAGTGACCAAATTGTAGCGTCAAAATTTCGCGGGTTGACATTGTAATGCGTTAAATAATAATTGATAAGTGGAAATATTAATTATGAATCCAGTAAAACACAAGCACAACTTTTCGGCATCGTTTTCATTCCTTGATTTTATTTGCACCATAGACTTAGTTTCCTAAATTTATGATTTGCACTTATTCTTCCTTACTTAGTTTATTTATATTCTCTTTGCTCATTCCTTGTTCGACCCATATATTCTCTTTGGTTCAATTCGACTCACTCGTCTATTTCAATTTACATTATCTATGGTTTTTAACCAGGGTTGGACTGAGGCACTCTGAGACGACTAGTACACAGAAAATAAAAACATAGTATTTTGAATTAAGATAACCTTTTTACATTAGAATAAAATATCGTCGCATACTAGACGTATGTTACAGCACAAGGGCGTCTCACACTTTTAAAAATAGGTATAAACACATGAGTAGGTAAACCACAGGAACACCAGTGCAAAGACCTTTTCACCAGGGATCGTAGACCTATAAGTAGATGTTGCCAATACTGTGGTTAGTAAAACGTGAAACTAGAAAACTCGAATCTCTCAGTAAATTATAATAAATGAGCGTACTATCCTTGGCTTCGGATAGTAAATAGTACAAATGATGATATTATAGTATAAATACTATTATTATAGTATAGGCACTTATCCCAACAATGATCACAGTTTGAATCATAGAGTAGACAACAGTTTTTTTCGGTTCACTTACTTGTTACTCCCAAAGACATACCTACCCTCAGAAAAATGATGGTTATATTCGTTTTTCTGCTTAGATTATTAACTACTAGATTTGCAACTCGCGTGGCCACTATAGTCCCTCTCGCTTGGAGAGTAGGTGTGACCATAAAAAAAGATGTCCCTTACTTTTAGGGTAATTTTTCGTGCGCTTATTATTGTATTCAAAAAATTATAGCAAAATATTTCCAAGTTAGGAACGGACTAAAGGCAAAACTTCATAAATATTTTAGAGTTCCGCTAACACGTATATTTTTCTATACAGCGGATAATTAAATAACTACTGGACTGATTGATCTAAAATTTAGAACATAAATGTAAAATTAACTGGCAGTGATGGAAAAAAAAAATGAAACCAGACTGAGAACTTACACTATGCTGACTTTTTAATCATTTAAATAAGAGTGACCAAAAATAATGAGGGAAATTTATACGTATTTTTAAAAATAACATTTATTATGGTTAATAACTTTAAAAATATAATAATAATTATTAATATAATTATTAATATATTACTATTTATTAACATAATTATAATAATTCAGTGAGAACATTTTCTAATATAGCTACTTTTTTAGCCAGTCTTCTTTCTTCGTGACTCACGTACAGCTCGCAATTTTATCAGGCGATTCGCTGAAATTAGTTTCTGCTTTTCCAACTAGAACAAACACAAGCTTGTTGTCATAGTCAAACTTAATAACAAAAATAAAATTAATAATTTACATATTTTGCTTGTTTGCGGAATAACCGTGGCAAGTTATGATCATCGTCGCTTTTCCTTTCTTTTTGTGTTCCAAGTTTTTGGATAACTTGGGAGTCATGGTCGGATGATAACATTTCTTCTTGTTTCATTAAAGTTTTTTCTGAAGAACCCTAATTCTATAAGATTTTAAAACGGGTCATTAAAAAGTAGTTTAAAACAAAAAAGAATAATGTGTAAGTAACAACATAAACTTGTTGAACATTACGTGACAGTTTAATAATGGCTTGATTTGAATAAATTTCAAAAATCTAAATATACAGGGTTACAGGAAAAGTCGTGCTAGATCCCTTAAGGGTGTGGAGCACCCATCATTTCTGACTTATTTCACTATGAAACACCCTACCCTAAACTTAACCCTTTTCGAGATATTCGACTTTTAATTTTTTTATTGAAAATTGCTGATTTTTAGGCTACTACATTTATTTTTGTTTATTTTGTGTATCTTATTATTATTATTATTATTGCATTTTTACATGTGTAGTAAGATGCTTTAGGACGTCAATCATTAAAATAGTGCACAAGTTAATTGAATAGACTGTAGTAGACAAGTGAAAGAAAAGAAATAAAAAACATATTAGAAAGTTTATTTTTCTCTAAGGGATATCTAAAAAAAATTTTATGGTAATTGTTCGGCAGATGTTTTTTAAAATATTTACGTTTCATCAGCTATCTAACGAGGTGTAACAATCTAGGGTTTGTATTACATTTCGTGGAAAAAAAGTAGTTGGGACGCTCCAGGTAGCAGTTCTAATACATAACTCGCTACCCCGGTCGTCGAGTGCCGGATGTGGCCGTTTTTGACAGAGTTTATCGAAGACTTCGAGAAACTGGCTCTGTTTTGAGACGAAGTACAGACATGGGAAGACCACGAATTGACGACGAAGAACAGGACAATGAGATAGTGCAACGCTTTCGAGCGGATCCGACTACTTCCACTAATATTGTTGCCCGTGATCTGGGGCTTTCGCAATGGAGAGTGTGGTTTACAGTGCATACTGCTGGCCTATACCCGTACCATTACACGCCAGTACACGTTATTGAAGAAGGGGACCCCGCGAGAAGATTGGACTTTTGCAGATTTATGCTAAATGCTGATGTAGAAGACCCAGATTTTTTAAGAAATATCTTGTGGACGGATGAGTCCAAATTTGATAAAGATGGCATAACTAACTATCACAACGCCCATTACTGGGCCCTAAAAGAACTAAGGAATCCCAATAAGAAAAGAGTGAAGGGGTCCCAACGAAGATTCAGCGTGAATGTGTGGATGGGCATTATCTCCAATCATTTGATTGGACCTTACTTTCTCCCGGATAATCTAAACGGGGAAAGCTACGAAAATTTCCTGAGAGCAGACTTGAGTGATTTGCTGGATGATCTGCCACTCAACCTGATCAGGGACATGTGGTTCCAACACGATGGCTGCCCTGCCCATTTCAGGAGAAGTGTCAGAGACTGGCTGGACACAAATTATCCAAACAAATGGATTGGACGAGGTGGGCCATTGCCATGGCCAGCAAGAAGTCCGGACCTAACCCCCATGGATTTTCATGTGTGGGGCTGCATGAAAAGTCTCGTGTACAGCGAGCCGAATCCAGTTTCGTCTGTGGAAGACTTAAGAGAAAGGATTGTGGATGCAGCAAATAAAATGAGGACCACATTGACCACTGGCGTAGTGAAGACCGGTCTCCGTAGAAGGATGCGACAATGTATTAGAAATAGAGGCGGCCATGTTGAACATGAACTGTAGAAAAAGAAAAAGTTGTGAGAAAACCTTTAATAAATGGCATTTCATGCTTACCTATTGTTTTATTTTACTTTTTAGGGCTAAGTATACATTTTCTTCTCCACTGTCGCCTATGAAACTAAATTTTTTTGAATGCATTTGAATAAAACCCTACATTATTATACCTCGTTAGATAGCTGATGAACCGTAGATATTTTAAAAAACATCTGCCGAACAATTACCATAATATTTTTTTTAGATATCCCTTAGAGAAAAATAAACTTTCTAATATGTTTTTTATTTCTTTTCTTTCACTTGTCTACTACGGTCTATTCAAATAACTTGTGCACTATTTTAATGATTGACGTCCTAAAGCATCTTACTACACATGTAAAAATGCAATAATAATAATAATAAGATACACAAAATAAACAAAAATAAATGTAGTAGCCTAAAAATCAGCAATTTTCAATAAAAAAATTAAAAGTCGAATATCTCGAAAAGGGTTAAGTTTAGGGTAGGGTGTTTCATAGTGAAATAAGTCAGAAATGATGGGTGCTCCACACCCTTAAGGGATCTAGCACGACTTTTCCTGTAACCCTGTATATTGACCATACCGTGGCCGTAATTTAAAGGAAAAAGGCTTTTCAACTGTAACACTTTTTATGCAAATGCATAAGCAATTGAATTATTTCAATTAATTAATTCACTATATAGTATAATTACCGTGAATAAAAACACATATTACATACATTAAGTTTACAAACCGAAATAATTGGTTTCATATTCTGCACTTCTATGAAGACGCGGTTGCTCCGGTCAGCACTTTTAATCTGAAATATGTTTAAATACATGGTATTATAATCAAAATTATCATGTTATTGCAAAAATATCACAGGAAGATATTTAACAATTTCAATTGTTTGCTTACCAAACATTTTATTTGTTTTTTATCTCCTGGTATATTTTGGTCAGCCTCGCTATTTCTTTTTTTTTGGTGTTGCAACTTTCTGGATGACCTGGGAACCATGGCCTGATGATAACAATTCTTCTTGACTCGTGGAAGCTGTTTCCATAGTCGTTTCATTCTATACGATATTAAAATGTGTCATATAACGGACCTACATAGGGAATTAGGACTGGAGGGTAGGTAATAGTTTGAACAAGAAAAGTATAATCTGAGACTTACATAAGTATTTTTAGTCGGCACCACAAATTTTCTCAACTGCTTTTTCCTTGTACCGATGAACGAACTGGTTTCAAAATGAAGTGAACATACTTTTGAAAACTTCGTTGGCTGCCAATTTTTTATTTCGCCCAGTAGCAGCAATCCATTTTTTTTTCGTTTCAAGGTCATGTGGAAACCTACAATAATAAAAACTAAATCAAAAATATACTTCTCGAAACTAAATAAACTTAGATACTTAGATATTTTAATACTATTTAATCATTTTTTAAAACATTCAAATAATTCAGATTTAATATTGATAGTAGGGTAAGAGAAATGAAATTACTAGCAACACCAACTCCGATCATGTTTCAGGTTTGTTTTCTAAATAAGACAAAATATGGATTAAATAGCAATATTTTCATCAAGTAGCACTCAATTCCTATCCATGGTATCTTGATTGATGTCTCCAGACGTTATTAAAAACATATTAAATCGAATTATGTCTACTTGCGAGTAAAATGTTACGCCTGCATGTTTCCGTGCGCTGCGGTTTTTACAGCCCACAATACTGCAACTGCCCATGCTACACACACTTATTACTATTACTTTTAGATTGTCAACTAAAATCTAAGATCTTAATACACATAAAAACCAACAAAAACTGGTAAAAATACTTTAGCGTTATTTGTTTGCCCTACATAATGTCACTTTTGTCACTAAGTGAATCAACATGGGGCCAGAAACCGGCCACGCTGAAAGGGACAAAAAAACAGTATTTGCATCACTTTCGTTCTTAGGTGTTACGTGATTACATTTCTCTGTCTAACAAGTCGTGACGTCAGATACGTTACATCTTGTAGTTAATAATCTAAGTTTTTCTGAGTACCTACCTATTTACCTTACTCCCATAGACTTAGTGACTTCCTAAATTTATGCTTACTCCAAACTTACATCCTCTTTGACTCCAAGCTTGATCCTTGATTTACTACTTGTAGGAAAAGGCAAATGTATCTAAGACCATACAGCCTTATTTACAGTGGGCCGAATCAAGTATTTCATTGTCAATAACGATCTCTATGTACTACTAGAGATCGTTGATTATTCAACCAATCCTACACCTCATACCATGAAGCGAAATAATTTTTCGTAACTCATAGTTTCATCTCAAAGTGTTTTTGAGTACGAAAATTTATTTTGCTTTATGGTATGAGGTTTATTTAGTTCTAATGGCCAGTCATCCCCTATTGACCGTGTGGTTTCCGCCCGGCTTGGCCGTGTGATTCCTGGTTTAGAAAGCCCACTCCCAATCGTCCCGTGGATGTCTTCACGGACACGAAAGGATTGCCTGCAGCATTCTCCTGTATATATTAAGATCATTACTACGATCGCCAATTTGCCTGCCAAGCGTGGTGATTATGGCAAATCCTCAATGTTCCGAAAAAGTTTGAAGAAATTTAAATAATGGTTTTTCAATAACAACAGGCATTTATGTACTCTTCATACGAAACGCAAACAAGAAGCGGCATTTTCAAACACCGAATCAGTTCGCCATGCCAACATAATTTATTGTGATTCGCCATGATATGAATAGAAGAAGGATGAAAGTAATACATAAACATATTCATATATTTCAAAGAGGATATAAGCAAAGAGAATATAACTAAGGATAAGTATAAGGGTCAGAGTGTACAAAAGGAGGCAATCTTTGGACTGAAAATTTTACGTAAATTTCTCTCCGCGATGACGTCTTTATAAATAAATCTAATAAATAAAAACGTAAACTTCGCGTGTCTGTACGTTAAAGAAATTTACAAAAAAAATGTGGGGGTCTAAGGATAAGTAAAAGAACACATTACAATCATTTTAGAAATTTTTGATTGTCTGTTAGTCTGTAGCACGCATTACTTAAAAACTACTGTACCGATTTTGATGAACTTTTCACAGAAACATAGGGCTTAACTCGGATTAACATATAGGCTTTATTTCATCGCAATCGGTTTACTCAAACAAAAGTTAAGGATATTTTTAGTTTTCAAATACATTAAGGTAAGGTTACCTAGTTACCTTGCAATAAAACAAGGACGTATAATTTTTATGTTTGGTACTATTCAGATTGCGATGACTTGGACTACATTTGAAGCTGTAGTGGGAGTGGGAGCGGAAGTGGAAAGGGGAGCGGATTCTGTAGTCCACGCGAGCAGGGCCGCGGGCACAGCTAGTATTACATAATTGTATACATACACTTCTCTATTCCCAAATTAGGATTTCTCCTGTGCTATGGGAATTAATAACACCCCTAAGGCCGGCAACTTTTTCATACATAATTTTATATCTGCGCCTCCTCCAGACTGAAATTCGTTTTTGGGAGTGGCAATCGCAAGACCACTAGTCCTAGAGTGGAGACCGCTAACTAATATAAGTGTGGTGGTGGTCATTCTTATTCATTGGTGAGGTTTGTCCGTAATGGCCACGCTGAGCAGACGTGTTGGTTATCGCAATACTAGGCCTGCCCGGTGACGCTGCTGCCCGCCGCCGTTCTGTGGTATTTATGACCTAATGCATGGTTATACCGCCATTTTCGCTCGCCAGATCCTCGTTGGTCAATCAGCAGGGTGCACCACGTGCAGGTGAGGTTTTCATTTGAAGCACCGGATGTATGTGTGCTCTCTTACACCCCTTGTACTCGTCGTCATTGGGGACGTGGACGTCGCTATACACTTAATTTTTAGTTTCATCAAAGATGATATATTACTGATTTCATCAAATTATAGTACCGTAAAATGGGGTGAATAGGGATCGGGGTCTGAATAGGGACGAAACCGGGAACGAAATATTAAGCTAAATAAATAGATGAGAAAAAACTACCTACCAATTGTTGCAAATTACTTTTGTGTGGTAGAATATTTTGTTTTGAATAGCAACACTGGAAAGCAATAAAGTTAGCAACAAATGGTCAAAATTTGTCTTTGAAAAACGGTCTAAAAATGTTGTGTTTATTTGTGTGCCAAAACTTTATCTTTTTAAGAAAAAATATAAGTCTCTGGAAGTTGAAGAGTGGTGTAGATGTTAGATTGTACATTGTTGAATCTACACAAATGCAGATAAGTCTGAATATTGTGTACTTTCTGTATAAATTCAAAATATCTAAAGGTCTGTAAATTTGGTCAAGACAAGAGGTTAATAGGTACGGTAGAGGGGCGATTAGGGACGACAATGGTCTGAATAGGCACGCCATACTTAGTAAATAGAGACCAGTGAGGGGCGAATAGAAACGGTAAGGTTTGTATAGGGACAGGGTTATCACTTTTTATTTGTTATAAATTTTTATATATGTATCTTGAACCGATATATTGTAGTGTAACGTCTACTGGGTTTAGGTAGTGGGTTTGAAAAGACTTAAAGATTTATAGAATTAAAAAGTTTATTGCCAATAAATTGCACTCCCCGAAACTCATTCACAGGGTAGGTAGATTAGGGTGCACTGGCCTCAGACTCCTGGCGGCGGCAGACCGACGACCCGGAGATGAGCTCGTCCAGTTACAGATAGGTAGGCTGCTGGTAGCGTGCAGCAGCAGAAGTGCAGAAGGTGTAAAAAATAGGTCCGGTCCTCAGATACAGTCTCCTGGATCAGGTCCTCAGTAGGCGGAATGATGTAGGTAGGAATAGATCCTCAACCACGTCTTTGGATCAGGTTCTCAGCCAGGTCTTGGATCCTAGAATGACCGATAGAAGTGGTCAGTTGAGCTCCACAGCCAAATGTCACACCAACCAGCCACATGAGGTCCAAAGTACAGCGACCCGTCTCCTCAAGCAGCTGATTGGATAGATCAGAACAGCTTACAATGATAAGAAAAATATGAGAACTCACCCTAGAGGGATACACTAGATTTCACTATTAAAATATAGAAAATAGTCGTTTACAAATGTTAACATCGGCGGGCAGCAACCGCACTTTGACGTTGTACAATTTCGAATGCCGACGGTTAAGTTTGCCAAGCATCGACTCGCATTCGGTTTGAAGTTGACTCCTCTCGTAACCATCTTCATAGTGGTTTTACTGACTTGGGTTTAGGGGCCCGTAATCGATAATGTAAAACGTTAGTTTTTTAATTAGAAAATAAGTTAGTTTAATATTTTTAGTTAGGTATCTATTTTAGTTTTAGTTTTTTATTAGTGTTTACTTACTTTTCTACATCTAAGTAATGTGCAACGTTACAGTACCCCGCCTGTTAGAGCAGGATTTTGCCTAGGTAAGCAAAATCCGGCTGCTTAACACCGAAGGACTCTCGCTATCTTTAACTTTCATAATTCAACTTTCATACTTCATTCTTACATACTTCATAACACAATTTGTCTAAAATTCTAAATTTCTAACTTTAGACCCTTTCATATAGAGTATGAACATAATTTTTAGTTCCACACTCAAAATAGCGAGGTTAGAGACGAGTTGTAATATTAAGAAAAAACTAGTCATACTTTATTATTAAGTTGGGTACTGTAATACTTAGCATATTTAATTATAGTTTTTTGTTAGCTAGTTTATTTTATTTGTAGTGGTTTAATTTTAGATCTTTTATATGCCATGTACCGATCAGTTGTCCGCTCATGTCTGCTAGATCATAAACCAAGGGTGACTTTTTAGCTATCACTGTACACTTTGTAAATTTAGGTGCAAGTTTTTTGTTGAAATATTTGTCTTTGTCACTTTGGTAGAAAGTTCTTTTCCACACAATATCACCCACTTCAAACTCCGCAGGACGACGGCGCAGGTTGTACGATTGGCAGTTTCTACTATGTGCTTGTAATAGTGCAGCTTGCACTTTATTAAATATATTAGATAGAGTACCTATGTTCTCAGCGTAGGGGTCACGTGGTTGGAAAACAATCTCATCCTCATCTGTGTCCAGATAGTGTGAGCCACAGACTACCAACTCCCGACCGTACACTAGAAAAGCTGGGGTGTATCCAGTCACTTCATTAACCGAGTTGTTCATAGCGAACTGTATTTTTGGAATATTTAGGTCCCATACGCGATGATCATTTTCAATATACGAAGATACAGCAGTCATAATAGTTTTATTGTACCTCTCAACCGTGTTAACGTGTGGTGTATACTTAGGGGTGTAGTGTATTTGGGGTATTTTGTATTTAGAAAATAACTGTTTCAGAGTGGCACTAATTAGTTGCCTACCATTATCTAAAATTATTGTAGATGGCACGCCATGCACAAGAAATACATCTTCCTCCATAATCCTAGCTATGATTTCCGCGGTAGCGCGTTTAATAGGAAACAGTAAACAATATTTAGAGAAACAGCATGTTACGACAAAAATATAACAATTCTGCTTCCTAGTTATAGGTAGGGGTCCAATTAGGTCAATACTAATAACCTGGAATGGCCTAGAACATTTTTTAGGTCGTCCCATTTCACCTAGCGTCGAATGATTTTGATGTTTGTGCGATATGCAGATATCACACGAGGTCACAACTTTCACTACATCACGGTGCATACCGGGCCAGTAGTATTTGAGAGCTAGGCGTTTATATGTTTTAAATATGCCGAAATGACCTGAAATCGGTTCAGCGTGATTTTCGTTAATAATAGTTGTCCTTATCTCTAGGGGAACAACTTCCTTCCACTCAAATTCTTCAGTGAGACAGCATTTAGACTTCATTAGGCGATACAAGCGATTATTTTTGACAATGTAGTTTGGAAAAGAGGTTGGGGAAGACTGACAGCCATTGTAGATATTTAAGTACCACTGGTCAGCTGTATTAGTGCTATTAAGGGAAGTATCGATAGCTGAAATAGGAACTGCACGCGATAGTGCGTCGGGTATCACATTATCAACTCCCCGGCGGTGCTTAATTTCAAAGTTGAAGGCGGACAGACGTACACCCCAGCGAGCTAGTCGTCCTGTAGGGTTGCTCAAGTTTATGAACCATTTTAGTGCTGCATGATCCGTGTAGACAGTGAATTTTTTCCCATTTTCTAAATAGCAGCGCCAGTGTTCCAACGCGATTAGAACTGCCAAGGCTTCGCGCTCCGTAATGCTGTAGTTACGCTCCTGTGCTGTTAATGACCTACTCATATAGGCTATAGCCATCTCCGATCCATTTACAGACTGACTCAACAAAGCACCAGCTCCGTAGTCTGAAGCATCGGTATGGACTTGAAAAGGTAAGTCATAATTAGGACAAGTTAAAATTGGAGCAGAAATAAGACATTCCTTTAGTTTAGTGAATGCGTTATCAGCCTCTTTAGTCCAGGTAAAAGGTGTAGCCTTTTTACCGGTGGTAGTCAGCTTATTTAGTGGGCCAGCAATAGTACTAAAGTTAGGTACAAAGCGTCGGTACCAGGATGCAGTACCTAGAAATCTTTTAACTTCCTTGCGGGTAGTCGGCACAGGAATATTTAGAATTGCTTCTACTTTAGAAGGGTCCACATGTAAACCATTAGAATTTACAACATAGCCCAAATACTTTAGTTCGTTGCGAAAAAACTGAGATTTCTCAAAATTGATAGTTAGGTTGGCTTGTTTAAGTTTTTCTAGAACACGTAGTAGCAAGGAGATATGACCTTCAAAGGAATCACTTATAATAGCGATGTCATCCATAAAGCATACAACAGAATTTTCAAATTCAGGACCGTAGAAAAGTTTATCCACTAACCTTTGTTGCGTGGCGGGCGCGTTAGTCAACCCAAAGGGTGTAGTAATAAAACGATAAGTGCCGCGAGTAGGTATGTAAAAAGATGTCTTATTTCTGTCGGACTCCTCTATCGGAATCTGCCAAAAACTTTTAGACAGGTCAATACTACTTAGGTATTTAGCATTACTTAGGCTATCTAAAATTTCAGAGATGTACGGTAGATTATAAGCATCTTTTTTAGTGACAGAATTTAGTTTACGGCTGTCTAGACAGAACCGTAACTGGCCATTTTTTTTAGGTACGAGTAGAACAGGTGAAGACCAGGGGCTCTCGCATGGCTCAACTACTCCTAGCTTTAGCATTTCGTCTAACTCTTCGCCTAAAATACGCTGCTTTTCAGGGGACATCCTGTAGTAACGTTGTCGAATAGGTAGTGAGTCGCCGGTGTCAATACGGTGTGTTATTAAGCTAGTGCGCCCTAAACCACACTGTTCCGCAGAGATGTTCCTAAACTGAGTAATAATATTATCGGCCGTCACGCGCTGTGTCTCCGTTAGCTCATCGTAGCAGTGCAAGTGTTTTTTAGTTTCGGTGCCAATTTCAGAAATACCTAGGTCTGTAGTCGGACCTAAAGAAATGGAGCTTAGATATTTAGGACAAATATTAAATTTTTGCCAAAAATCTATACCTAGTATTAAGTTTGTATTAATGTTTGGTATGACATAAGCTTTGAGAATATGTAGATTATTCTCAAAAGAGATAGGTAGGCTCACATAACCTATTGGAGACATTTGTTGCCCTCCAGCAGCAACAAACAATAAGGAGTTATCATTTTTACTCATGTGGAAGCCTTGGGATAGTAAAGACATATGTGAATTATTACCAAGAATTGTTACTGCCGAACCAGAGTCGAGCAATCCACAAATTGACAGATTATTGACTTTTACTGTAACATAGGGACGTTTGTCATTCACAGGTTTAGTATCAAGGATTGACGCTATAGAATAGCATGAGTAGAACTTTTTGATGGTTAGTAACCACTCTTGCCACTCTTTGTCGTTAAAATTATTAGTTTTAGTACCTAAGCGCCGATCCTTATCTATTAGTTTTTTGGACTAGTGCCCTTTTGACATACATCGCAGTTAGGATAGGTTGTATTTTTCTTTCCGCATTTAAAACAAATAGGAAAGCGTTCCTGTTTACATTGGGACAGGCTATGATCTTGCGAGCGACAGCGCGGGCAGAAAACCGGTTTGTTATCAGCTGTCCCGTAGACCGCGGCCACTGGCAGTGTCTGGCCGGTCGAGTAGGTATAGGAATTATTAGGCTTATTCGAATGAGATGGCGTGTTCTTGTAGGTATTTGTGTTATTAGAAGTGTATTTATTCTGAGCTAAGCTGTTTTTTTGTTGTACATAGTTTTGATTTTTATGTTGATTAGGGTAGTTATTGTAATTTTTATGTGTATAGTTATAGTTTTGATTTTTATTTTGATTTGAATAATTGGTTTTTTTATTAAACGCTAGATCAGGTGCTAGTGTGGCATGAGACACTGTTGGAGGTTCGTGAAACTGAGAGGATAGGCACTGAATTTTTTCGTAATTACGACAGAGTGTACGTAGTTTTTCTATTGAATTGATGTCGGTAGAATTGGAAGCCAACACATTAGCATAACAGGGACGGATGTTGTGTAGCAACACGTCTAGTTTCTCAGCTTCAGACAACTGTTTAGACAACCTTGAGAAAAGTTCAGACATAATAGCAATATACACTACAATGTTTTCAGAATCTCCCTGAGTTCGGCAGCGAATCTCTGACATTAAGCGGTAGTCATAGTCAAACTTACTAAAATCAGCAATTAGTAGTTGAGTTAATTCGTCCCAATCAGTCACACTATCTTTCACACTTCGAAACCAATGCAATGCATTCTCGGTAAAAATCTCCGTAGCATACCTTAACAGTTTATCCGAGGGTATATTTCTGGAAATGCTAAACTCATTAACTTTTTGTATAAATGTACGTACGCATGAGTTACCATTGAATTTAATTTTGTTTAATTCATTAACAAATGATCGTTCGCACGACATGTTCACAATAGGCACGACATTGCTTGTAGATGGTGAATGTACCTTATCAACGTCGGATGTGGCATTTTCGGTAGGTATCGGTTTAGATTTAATTTGAAATTGGCCTAGTCTAGTTGACAGGCTGTTGTAGTGTCCAGTTAAAGCATTATACGATTTAGTTAGCTCCTCCGTTTCAGGTTTCATTCTTTTTAGTCTATGGTAGATATGATTTTTTAGAGCGATAGTGCGTTTTAATGCACTATCCTCACATTTAGTTTCCAAGTTAGCAACACGCACAGACAGGTCTTTAAGGGACGCGGTCGTACCTTCCAAGTCAGTAACAATATCAATTCCGGATTCTTGCATATCATCAGGTGAATACAGAGAGGTCAACTTAACAATTTGTTTGCGCAAACCCAATACTGTTGATGATGGCTCCTCCCCTCGAATTGTAACTTCGTAAGAAAGTTCGTTTTTATTTAGAAGAAAATAGGTAATAGGGTGAGTTCCCATAGCTTTAGACGTTCAAAATTGATAGATAAAATATGGCAAAATAAGCTTACTACAATAGCATAAATTATATAAATGATTTCTATTTGTACAGTGAACTATAAGAACAATTTACTTTAGAAAAACAATTTTGAAATTACCTATGTCGGTATTATGAAATAATTCGATAGTGTTGAACGAAAGCCAAGGTTATTTGCTGTTCTGTTACAATAATTTACTATACGAAAGTGGTGATGGAATAGAATGATTATGAGAACTAATGTAGGTAGTGAATAAATATGCCGCAATTACGCGCTAAGCATATACCAAGCACACAATTAAGTCGAAAATGATAGATAAATAGTGAACTGGTAGGTTTTTAAGAATAGCTATATTTCAAGTTAGATTTAACAATATTAAATTTTAGAAATCAGGACTAAACAAGTATATAGGTAGATATTAGGTACTAGTTAAGTGAATATTCTATGTAGACACCAGTTCACTATGTATAGCATAAAACACCAATTCGTTTACAAGAAAAATAGCACAATTCAAGCTGCAAGAGTTATTTACCTGCGAAGGAATTATGGGTAGTGCAATTCACCACGTAAATCGGGCGCCACTGTAACGTCTACTGGGTTTAGGTAGTGGGTTTGAAAAGACTTAAAGATTTATAGAATTAAAAAGTTTATTGCCAATAAATTGCACTCCCCGAAACTCATTCACAGGGTAGGTAGATTAGGGTGCACTGGCCTCAGACTCCTGGCGGCGGCAGACCGACGACCCGGAGATGAGCTCGTCCAGTTACAGATAGGTAGGCTGCTGGTAGCGTGCAGCAGCAGAAGTGCAGAAGGTGTAAAAAATAGGTCCGGTCCTCAGATACAGTCTCCTGGATCAGGTCCTCAGTAGGCGGAATGATGTAGGTAGGAATAGATCCTCAACCACGTCTTTGGATCAGGTTCTCAGCCAGGTCTTGGATCCTAGAATGACCGATAGAAGTGGTCAGTTGAGCTCCACAGCCAAATGTCACACCAACCAGCCACATGAGGTCCAAAGTACAGCGACCCGTCTCCTCAAGCAGCTGATTGGATAGATCAGAACAGCTTACAATGATAAGAAAAATATGAGAACTCACCCTAGAGGGATACACTAGATTTCACTATTAAAATATAGAAAATAGTCGTTTACAAATGTTAACATCGGCGGGCAGCAACCGCACTTTGACGTTGTACAATTTCGAATGCCGACGGTTAAGTTTGCCAAGCATCGACTCGCATTCGGTTTGAAGTTGACTCCTCTCGTAACCATCTTCATAGTGGTTTTACTGACTTGGGTTTAGGGGCCCGTAATCGATAATGTAAAACGTTAGTTTTTTAATTAGAAAATAAGTTAGTTTAATATTTTTAGTTAGGTATCTATTTTAGTTTTAGTTTTTTATTAGTGTTTACTTACTTTTCTACATCTAAGTAATGTGCAACGTTACAGTAGCTAAGAAACTACTCAGATTTGTACTCATTTCTGATAATTTAAACAGACTGAAATTTTATATCAGTGACAAATTATAATAAATAATATTATCCATACTAATATTATAATGCGAAAGTAACTCTGTCTGTCTGTTGTCTTTTCACACCAAAACTACTGAACCGATTTTAATAAAATTTGTTGTGAAGATAGTATAACGCCCGGGAATAAAAATAAGTAACTTTTTACTGCGGGATAATATGTTATTCCTATGTGAAAATTGATTTAACGCTGATGAGATTCAATACTATATAATATATATAAATAATAAATATATATATATATATATAATATAACGAACTTGATATAGGGAATTTGTGATCTTAAACAATACGATTATATAACTTTTGTGATTTGTAATAATAATACTTATTAAAGAAATATTACTGAACATTTTTTTTATTTTAAAACATCATTTTGGAATTAGCACTAAGAAATAACTTTGTACACTAAGGAACCTATTTCAGATATGGCTTTATTTATAGATAAAGATTTGACAACCCTACGACTTTTTTCCTATTTACCCCTTTACCGTCCCAAGTCACCCCACTTCAAGCATGAATAGGGATAGCGCATATTTTGGCCAAAATCATTGGGTTTTCGATGATTTTTTCGGGTATTTTGGGTATATTCGTAAAGTATGAGCGGCCGGACCAACTCGCAAAGGGTTATCAATGTTAAATTCGTACTATAACATCGATAAATTTGAGTCTAAAGTTTGATTTTGTGCCTATTCACCCCATTTTACGGTAAGTGCGCATTTTTTCTGCATGGCACTTTTTCTCCTCGCTTACAGAATTCTGATAGCTTTTGTTAGTTTCGAGATATGACAGTGGATCAGCTGTCTATAGGGACATCATTGCGGCTCTAATGCCCTGCGCCTATGTATCTTCAAACGACTGGCCACAAAATACTACAAAAATCACAAATTCGGCTCATTTTCACGGCATACTCGGATATACGAGGGGCGTTCAAAATATTCTCGGTATTGATATCTTACATCCTCTTTTTGAATTTGTTTTGTTACTGGCTGCTAAGGTTCATTCGTTGACTAAAGAAAAAAGTATAATTCAAACCGAGATGTTCTTTTGTTTTTCTGCAATTTCTGAACAAACATGAACACTAAGAGTGAATTAACAATGTTAACGAAATTAGAACATCGTTCCGTCATAAAATTCTTGACAAAACAGGGTAAAAATCAAAAAACCATAAAAGAGGAAATGGATTTTGTTTACCGTGAGTCTGCTCCTTCTTTATCTACCATTCAAAAGTGGTCAAGCGAATTCAAACGTGGCAGGGAGAGTATTAAAGATGACCCTAGACCTGGCCGGCCTGTAGTAGCTACTTCACAAGAAAATATTGATCAGGTGGAAAACCTTATATTGGAAGATGGTCGAGTGAAGATAAAATCAATAGCTCAAGTAACCAATCTTTCTATTGGTACCGTACATGATATTATCCATGACTATCTTAATATGTCAAAAGTGAGTGCAAGATGGGTTCCGCGAATGCTGACTCGGCTTCAAAAAGATATGCGTGCAGCTTGTTCCGATTTTATTGACCTGTGTGGCGAAAATCCTGATGAGGTGTTGCAAAAGATAGTTACTGGAGATGAAACCTGGGTTCATCATTATGACCCAGAGAGTAAACAGGAGTCCATGCAGTGGCACATTAAGGGTTCAGCTCATCCCAAGAAGTTCAAGGTCGTCCCTTCCGCTGGCAAGGTTATGGCAACAATATTTTGGGATTGTGAAGGAGTATTGTTAATCGATTATAAAGAAAAAGGTGTAAATATCACAGGACAGTACTACGCAAACATTCTACTTCAATTAAGGGATGCAATCAAAGAGGCGAGGAAAGTTAACCAAAGGTGTTCTGCTTCTGCATGACAACGCCCCTGTCCATACTGCTCATATTGCCAAGGCAGCTATTGCTGAATGTGGGTTTGAAACTATAACTCATCCACCGTATGGTCCGGACTTAGCCCCCAGCGACTTCTTTTTGTTCCCCAATCTCAAAAAGGATCTGCGTGGAAATCGATTTTCTGACGATGAAGCGTTGAAGGCGGCAGTGGACGAGCATTTTTACACCAAGGATAAAAAATATTATTATGAGGGATTAAAAAAAATAATTGATCGATCTTTTAAGTGTATTAACATAGGGGGGGAGTATATTGAAAAATAAAAATATCAAATTTTTCGTACTTGTTTGTCTTCATTCGAATACCAAGAATATTTTGAACGCCCCTCGTATATACAAAACCTGGCTGAACTAAAACCATGGTTGCAGACAGGTTTTTTCTAATATGCATCTCACCTTACTTTAGGAAGATGGGAATAAATGATACAATAGAAATACTCATTTTAATTTTATTACAAAAATGTTAAGTATTAAAAATCGTTGAACTTAATTCAAAACTGTTAAAACTAAACTATTTTTCTACTCTTACTCGATAAACGCTTATATATAATGGATGTTGAAATACTGGCAGTGGAAAAATACAAAACTATTTTTATTGTACAAAATTACAGCTACTCCGGCTAGTACTGCTATTATAATAATATGGCCAGAGCTATTTAAAAATATTAGTGAATTCGTAATAGGTTGGCGATGGATGTGTTTGGAATCTGCTATATAATGGAGCAAAGTTGATAAACAAAGTTTACAATAGGAATATAGAACAGGATTTTTCCTTTCTTGTACAAAATTATAAAAGTCTATAAATGATTGATTAAATAGTAGATTACTATTTAGTATAATTTGTTACTAACAATTAGTATGCTTGTAGCTGTACTATAAATGTACGTAAACTTTATTTATCTGAGTTCATTTAGCTTGTTTTCATAAACTACTAGTATCATAAGACCAGTTTAACTATAAGACTTTGGCCTATATAATGGTACCTAATTATTTTCTATACTAGTAAGTTGTCACATGATAAAATCCGACTATTGAGACCGCATCTATTACACATAATTATTCATTAAAATTATCTAATTAATACAGTTACACTACTTCGCAAACTTACACATTATTATAAAAAGTAAGTTTATTCGAATGATAAACTATAGTAGATTATTTACAGAATTGCACGCCGGTTTTGTTTAAATCAGAAATTATTATAATTAGTAGCCAAACTAAACAGCACCTAATTTAGTTGCCATTTACCAATTGTACATCAAAAGCAACACAAGTGTTGTATTCTGAAAGAATGACAAGGTGCTAGAAAGCCTAAAACTCTTAGCCCCAGTTAACGGACTTTTATTTATTAACATTCACTATCAGTTTGCTTCATTCAATAGATATCCTCAAAACAATGACTATTACTGTTATAATATAATTCCAACTATGTAATAAGCAGATGCCTTTTAATTCGAAGATTTACATGCTCAAATGCCACATTAACTGGATTGTCAAACTGCATAAAGGCTTACTGTGAAATCACAACTCTATTCAATTTTAAGAGAGTTTCAATTGCAATCAAGATAATTTAGCTTGTTGATGCGATTCAGCACTAAATTAAACTTACTTATCTATCGACAGAAGTAAACACTCAACACTCCACAACTTGTGATAATATCCCATTGCATATCAAATATCACAGTTTCATCTAATCTAATTTTACACGAAGGATTTTCTACACAGAAGATAACTATATTCCTGTAGGACATCAGCTTTCTACTAATGCACTCCTATATGAATTCGAGTTTATTTTAATAGTTTTCTTATTATATCAATTCTTATTTTTGAACCTAAAAACGCGCATTATGTTACGGAAACCTTTGTTTTACTGATATTTTCTATTCATACATAACTTATCCTAATGTCAGACACTACTACCAATACAATTCGTACACATTGGAGAGATCTACTATCACAACCACTACCATAGATATTCACCATCTCATTCGCTGCACCTACCGCCTACCGTAGCACACAATTAGAAGTCATTTTTTTTATACACGCGCTAACACTATGCTATAACGATTACGAGATAAATAAATTGACTTTGGTATGGGCCTCAAATATCATAAAATGACTATCATTTTATGAAATAAAATCTAATCCAATAAATACATTTTATTATTTTTATGTATATATTTCTTTAGTTTATCTATCAGGAAAAACAACACGCCTAGTTTCATTTACCAACGATAGTCATTTCATACGTTATCGTCCCCCAGAGGCATTTTCATATCGTAATCGGGATACATAGAGTATAATTCATTGCAACATTCACAACAAAACCAACACTTCTAGCAAAACTTTATACTTTTGATTCTAAGAATAATTCATTACAAGGTATGGCGCTTTTCTAAGACAATATTTCGACGGCCTGAGAAACTGAAAATAAGGTACACTGTTAGCCAAGAAATAACCAAAGTAATTGACAAGTTCTGCATCTTGTACATGAATATGGGTAAACAAGTTATATCTAAGCCATTTTACAACCAGTATAGATAGTATAGAAATAAGTTAAGATGCTTCTACCGCTTATTCTAATAATATATATGAAATTCTTTATTTTATATAAATAAATTTATATTCTTTTGACAATTTTAAAATCAGCTTTTTAGTATTGTCTCATAGTATATAAACAGTGAGTGAGACAATAATAAACAGCAAATAAAAATAGATTAGAAGTACACTCGTTGGTGAAATGTCTAGTGGTGCGGTGACGTCAACACAATTTTATATGAGTTCAGATTAGAACCATATATCTCTTAAAAAAATCACCTTTCTCCATACAATTAGATATGAGAGTATATTATGTTTAACCCATGAAGCATGTCCTCTTACTTCTATGACCAAATTTCTCATTATGTATGTATGTAATAATTATAATGGGTTGATTAAATTGGTCGAGTATATTCGTAAAATCGACCTACACTTATATAGGAACTCACACCCCATACTACTAGGCTTTGGTCCAACAAAACTAGGCTTAGAGATAAACGGTCTTACCACAAAAAACTTAAACAAGCCTTAGACAAGTGTTTAACAGTTGTTTCGAAAAAGTGATACCACAAATCCCTGTTTAGCCGTTGTTTAAGATTAGACATGCTTTAAACGTTGTTTAAATTTAAACACTGCCAACCCCCTGTCTAACGCGTGTTTAGCCACCGCCATATTGAATTTTTGCCAACCTTTCTTTCTCTGTTTACGTAAATTGCCATGGATTGCGTCGATTATGGTAACTTCAATGATTTGGAAGACATGGAATTTATGGATAACTATAGTGATCGAGTGTACCAAATGCTTGAGAATACATTAGACAATTACTATGAACATAATTTCAGAAAACGGTATAGATTTAACAAAGCTTTCACACACACACTAAAACGACCTAGTAAAAGAAGATATTCCACATGATTCTCGTTTTGGATGCTTGGATCACAAAATTCAAAATTCAAGTATCCGTTGAATCAGCTACTTGGTCAATTATTGTCAGCTGTTTAAAACTGTCTGTCACTGTCACTGAAAATTACGTTTCGTTCCTGATAATATTTTTGTGTCCAAAAAAAGTTACAACTTGTCTACGCAAGCTCTAATGGCGGACATAATAAATAAATGATAGTATTTACAATTTTTAACATAGGTTTTAAGCATTTAAGAATAAAAGAAATACGTTTTAATAGAAAACATAAAGTTTTAATTGTTAAACATCTGTTAAAAACGAAACGTTTCTTAGGGTTGCCATGTTGAAATAAAACTACGTCGACTTAAGCAGTGTCTAACTAAACGATTGCTAAACATGGTTTTGTGGTAAGAAAAATTAAACTCTTGTTTAAGCAGTGTTTATCCCTTAAACACTGTTTAACTAAACAAGTGTTCAAACATTGTTTTAAAATTTATTTGTAGTAAGGCGGAAGTTGTTTACGTTAGCTGCCAGCTTCAACATTGCCAGATTTGGAGCATACAAGTAACACATAGGAATTATTAATATACATAATATACCAACGGTGGGATATTTACTCATATACCCGCTATGGTTGTGGCTACTGTATTGAGACCTTTTGTTTTTATTACATTTTAAACTAGTTTAGTTATGTTATATTTAGACACACAATTCATTCAGTCAACTGTTTAAAAGCGTATCAATACAGCAGCCTAATTATTTGTACTCTCGGTTGGTACCAAACCACTTAACAGTAAAAGAGAATTTACTTTTTAATGAGAAAGAACGAATTATGTATATAATACAAAAAACACATCAGCAGTATTGTTGAACCCTGAACTATCAAGATTTAGTTAACAAATAAAACATTTTTTACAATGTAAAGATATGTAACTAGAGTCCCATTATTCGGTAAAAATCATTTAAATACAATCATCTGGTACGCCATGGCGAACTTAAATTTAATATTTTTTAACAAATAAACATAATTCAATTTTGCACAAACTAATACGATTTTAATCAGTTATCTTCATTAACTTAATGGAACATTCACTGGAAAGACTACACTATGTTGACCCCATGTGGTATGATCACAATTGTTTATGAATATAAGTCTCACTGTAATACTGGAACTCTTATAACGTTCAGATCTTTGATTGGACCTCTAGAGTGGAGCTGAGAAACGGATGTTACTGTTGGTAAAGCATATGGTGATAATGGTGACTTTAGTGACGTCAGCAGCAATAGCCACGCGACGTCATCGTCTGCACCTCGTGAGTGAGAGTGTTGACAAAGTTATCACTGGCGGTGCTATTGACGCTAATGGTAGTACCAGTGACCGGTACCGTCGTTTCCTTCATTAGTGGCGGTGGCACCGACTTTGTCACCGTGGCAAGATGTCATTTATGGTGATTCAGCGTCAACAGCTGTAGAATGGAAGTTATATTGTTGACAGTTTGACACTAATAGTGGCAACAGTGACCAAAGTAGCTTCATTCTTTGATCAAAATTCGTCTTGTCCACATTAATCCTAGGAGCCTGTCGATGTTATATGTGTAAACAAGTTAAAGGGTACTTAACATTATGAGCGTTCCAATATTCTGGTGTTTTATGGTTACTTTTGTAATTAAATTAATGCGACTCTATTGACAAGTGGAGTTTTTCGTCTGCTCTGGTGCGTTTGTGTCGTCACGGGTTGGTAGATGTAGCTTGTCTTTGCTCGCTTAGCTGGATGTACTGCAAAAACATAAAAGCTTATCATTTTCTGCGTCGAAGGAGAAATCGTTTATTCAATCGACAGGAAGTAGCTTAACTTACTTGTATAGTTTTCCGTGACAGAGAAATCTAACTTCACAGGTTTGGTTACGTCGATGTCAATCTCTTCATATGAATGGTCCAATACCTGCAACCATAAATATTTATACTGATAAATGAAGTGGATAAGTTGCCACAACTACTGTAGAACTCCGCCCTTACTATCAAACCAGGACTAACCAACAACACAAGAACATGGAACTTAGCGTCTAAATCTTATATCATCATCAGCCTAAATACGTCCACCGCTGAAGTGACTTTCCTGTCCTGTCTGTATGATACGGCCAGTACATTGCTTCCATTGGTTGTCGGTACTACAATACTATTTCAACAACAATAATAATATATTTATTTCACACACGTTATACAAATATTTCAAAAGTAGTATCGACATGTAATTAATTCATCACTCCGACTTCAAGAAAAAAAATAAGAAGACCGTAAAGTGTTTTGGTAACCTTTTGGAAATTGTCAAAAAAGGAGTCAAACGGGCTCATTTTAGAGTGGTTTTAAGATCGGATAATAAGTACATTTTCACCCATTAGAAAAAATATGATTTTGGGAGCGTTCAAGTATTACGTAACGAATTTGAGGGGGGGGGGGGTCTTGTGAAACGTTACGATGCGTTACAGGGGCGGGTTTGAACTAAGCGTAAAAATTTTTTTACCCTTCAGAACGGTCGCGTAAAGATATTCTCTCACGCATTTTTTAAAGACTGCAAGATGACTGGTAATCGCGTTCTCATCAAATATATTCGCTACTAGCAATTCCCGCGACTTCGTACGCGCAGATCAATGAAATACGTGCTGATTCTAGTATATATTAAGAGGCGGCAAGAGGCCGGATGGTTGGCACATATGCGACATCTCATATTAGAGGCACCAAACGCACTGCAGGCTCAGTTGCTGAAACAGCGGTGAAACACGTGGGCATGCCGACTTGGAATCGGCGTACGACTTCGTGTCGATTGCTGTCGAGACGGCGGGGACTTGGGGCTCTGAAGCAGAGCTTCGTCGGCGAAGCGGGGCGACGGCTGAGGGAGCGAGGCGGCGACCCGCGTGCCGGTTATTTCCTCGCGCAGCACATGCCCCTTGCCATTCAGCGGGTATCATGGGGACGTTTGGGCGGGAGTCGGTACGACGGGGGCTCTTTGACTAATTTTTTAAAAAATATTATTTTTTGTTGACGTTTTCTTTTTAATTTATTTTGACTTTGTTATTATATCTTAGTATTGACATATTAAGTATATTTTTGTTATCCTTTTTATCCCTTGGCTGGACGGACGCGGCGCGCTAGTGGGCTCAAACAAATTTGTGACGGCAAAAACCAACAAGTTATGAGGTCGTACAGTTCACGACGGCACACCGCACTCCTCTAAAACGGTTACATTCGGGTCGGGCGCGGATTGTATGCGTTATATTGTTAGTGTGATAGTTCTATCGTTATGCACTAATCATCAATGTGTACATAAGATACTGACGTTTAGAAGGGTTCTATAAACGAATTACAAACGTTCATGATACTTTCGGATAACTCTCCGCGTCCCGCGCTTAACCTTCGCGAAAAGTAGCGGGGTATTGTACAATTTATACCTATATTTAAGTTTCTACTTAATTGTAATGATGCAACAAAGTGCAGGGCACGTCCCAAGTTCCCTTTTCAATATGTTGTAGCTATGCTTCTATGGAACTTAACTTGTTCTAAACATAGAATAGATATTTACATAATGATTTTTTTCTAATTCCATTCATAACTCACCTCGATATCACTGACTTCCTCGCCGGACTCCACGTCGTCGGTGATGTAGGACGCGAGGGGCGAGGGCCCGGTGGCCAGTAGCCGGTACGTGCCGCCCACCATACCCGTGCCTTCCACCACCTCCTCTACCTCCAGTTCCTGGATGGACAGAAACATGGATAGTATCACTTGTTCTCAATGTTTTATACAGAGGTTGGCAACCATCGAAGCAATTGTATACTTGCACGGAATAGTGTAAAAATAATGGTTCGAGCTAAACTTCTAAATTGAAATCATATTGACTCTTTGCTTCACGGATGTAAATAGATAAATTTAAATACTTGAAATTTTAACAAACATCGTCGATTTTAAAATAACCGTAGCAAATAGAGAGGCTTAACTTATTGCAAAAAGTCGTAGCAGTTAGTGACTTCTTGCTGGATGGGTTACAGCAATTTCTAAAAGAACTATATAAAGTTTTAACTAATAAGTATCTTATATATATGTCGGCGAAATAATAAGAGGAGTTAAATTGAAGGCACAGTGTGTGCTCGGCGCGCCGTTCGGCTTGGTTCGGCGATCGTCGCGAGCACGCGCTGACGGAACGTCGTGTATAACTTGCGCAGACGCAGAACCGAAACAGTCTTCGATGGAAAGGCGTGTGGCGCGCAGGCGTAACGCTGACGGATCGTCTGTCTTCTAAAATCGTTACTTGATGATGTAGTGTAATTTCATGTAGTGTAATTTAAGTCAGTAAACGTGTTAACTTTGTAACGGAGTTAAACTCAATTTGGGAGCCCACATCTTCGGCGGAACCAGGAACCTACGACATATATATCTATCACATAATTGCCCGCCTCTTTTGGCCTAGTGACTAGCTCATTGGACTCGAGCGCCAAAGGACGTGGGTTCGATTTCCACTGAGGATAACTTCGTACAAGTTGGTTTCCTGGATGTTATATTTGTGAATATATATATATATGTCGGCGAAATAATAAAAGAGGAGCTAAACTGAAGGCACAGTGTGTGCTCGGCGCGCCGTTCGGCTTGGTTCGGCGATCTTCGCGAGCACGCGCTGACGGAACGTCGGCTATAACTTGCGCAGACGCAGACCCGAGACAAGGTCTTCGATGGAAAGGAGTGCGGTGCGCAGGCGTTACGCTGACGGATCGTCTGCCTTCTAAAATCGTTACTTGATGATGTAGTGTCATTTAAGCTAGTAAACGTGTTAACTTTGAAACGATGTTAAACTCAATTTGGGAGCCCGCATTTTCGGGGGAACCAGGAACCTACGACATCAGAAGCGGGATTCGAACCCCACGCCCTCAGAAAGAGGAACCTACGACATATATATATATATATATATATATATATATATATATATTTTACGTATTTTCAGTCCGACACAAAACCTGACTATGGTTGAGCCCATAGAAATGAATGAGATAGAATGGTGAAGTAAGCGTGACACGCGTGCCAACAATACATGCAATATATTGCAAAAACTGTCAAACGCTTACTCGTTTCGCGCCGAGTCACGGTCGGGTAAACACAGACAAAAAATCTGAAAAAGTGCCATATTACCCGTTTTCATACTGCATAACAGTATCTCCTCACAAGAAATGTGACCATGAGGCAAAAAAAGTGCACGGGAGGGGCGCGCTGTATCCGAAAATTGACACGCGCGAGACTGAAGTAAACAAGTGATGTACCCCTTCTACCTATATCCATTTCTGTGGTTGAGCCTATCACATTCACGACAATAACATGAATCTTATGGTACATTTTCAATTGGTTCTTATCTTTAACTTGTAGTTCAATTATACAAACAAACATCACATCTTAATTTTCTCCATAGTTAAATTTAATATGTACCTGTTCAATAATAGCCTCTTCTTCTTCCACTTCCTCCTTGATTTCTGGATCGAGTTCGACGTCGGCGTCTAGTTCCGATTCCGCGTCGACGTCTGCGTCATCGTCGACGTCCGCATCGCCGCCCGCCCCGCTGTACTTCATCTCGCCGCGTTCTAAGGCTTCTAGGCTATCTGGAACAGTAAAATAATAAATTAGGTATCTATTTCAATTTTCCTTGAACTTGTTGGCTTTAAATATTTTTACTTTTAAAACATAAATTAGCTTAAAGAGATTAAATTAGAAAATTAAATAACTATGCGATAAGCCCAGGGAATTCCTCAAATACTGTTATAATAACGTTACAGGATTGGAGTCTAAAATTGTCTGAAGTAATGGTTCTAACAGTGTTTTATTTTTACAAAGTGCGACATTTACCTGGATAAACCATTGCTTTTTTAATTGCTTGCGGATCTTTCCTCGACCACTTTTGTACTTCTTCATCCATTTTTCCTACTTTTGATGGATTCATAGCCCATAAACAACCTGTAACAATAGAAAAATATTAACAATAGTATCATTTTATATTTTGATACAAAATTGCGATTACGGTAATTGCATTTTTAGACATTACCTTTTCTTTGACTGCCATTCGTTGATGGCTTTTCAATTTTCTCAAAACATTTGTTTAAACTAAGATTATGCCGGACCGAATTTTTCCATCCATTAGGCGCCGTCTTGAAATACGGAAAATGTTGACTGAAAAAATATAATTGGTTCTTATTAGACTAGGTAAAAAAAAGACCACACTAAATAGTTAATGAATGTTATATAACTTACCACATAAAATTGTAAATCTCTGATACAGGCAGACTTCCTGTTCTTGAATTCTTTAGGGCCATTGCTATTAGACATGAATAGGAATACGCTGGCTTGGGAAATTCTCCCACGTTGTTTTTACTAGAATTATTAACATATTTCGTTTGGCTAGTATCAACTGTAAACGCTCCACTTACTGCAGTTTTTATAATTTGCCTATTGTTATTTATAGAGGAATTCTCAATCAATATTGTCGCTTGATTTTTGTTACCATTAGTTAAAATTGTTCTAGATTGTTGAGCGTCCAATATGTGTATATTACCCGAAATAATCGTCTTAGGTCCTATTTGTTGCGTGACTTTCTGACTTGTATTTAGAATGGAACAATTTTTGTTATTCACTTTAAGTATTTCAGGGTGTGATTTAATTCGCACAGAAGGCGTAGGATTTTGCGTGTTCCCTAGTTTGGATTTATTATCTAAGTCTTTCAATAAATCTTTCACTACTGATTTGTCCTGCTTCCGTACATAGATAACCATTTGTGTTGCCTCCTCTAACGGTCTCTTGTTTGTATTTGCAGATTCTTCAGATTCTTCTACTTTCGGCACCTTAATTGTGTTTGGAGAAAAGGTTAGATGACTTTTTTCCTCCTTTGGACTGGGAAGCGAAGAGCTACTGTTTAAATCTGTGTTAGCAGCAGCTGATGTCAGTAACACATTCGACGCTTCTTCCTTCACAACGCTTTTTAAAGGAGTTTCTGCGAATGTTGAGGGCATCACAGAATTTGGATTGACCATTACTGCGTTTGCTTCGGAACCATACAAATCTAAATTGTGTACGAAACTAGAAGAGCTGTTGTTTAGCCATGTTGTTGAGTTATCGGTGTCCATGTCTAATAATGGCGGCATATCAGAAAAATTTAATCCTAAGGAATCCTGTAATTAAATCAGTTTTTTTATTAATTTATCTGATGAATAAACGATAAACCGTACAACAAATGGAAAGAAATATACTGACAGGAAAATCGGTAATACTGCTAAGATCCGTAGCTATTTCATTTTTGATATCCATATCCAGCATATCTTGGAGTGAGTCTGTGATGTACAAATCCATGTCTGAGCACCCCTGTAACAGACAAATTGTTCTTTATTAGAGTTTCTGCTCGAGAATTCTCGAGAAATTTTTATTTAGTCGAGACGGGAAAAAAAACTCAACGCCTAGAGAACTCGAGAAATCAATTCCGTGCGCTAGGTAACTAAAATAAACACGCATATAACACGTGAAGAGTCTAGAGTATCGCATCGCTGTCACCCCGCCGCCCGCGCGGACATCGTCTGTCATGCTCACGTCGCTCCGTCCCTCAGACTTTATGCACATTATAAAATACAAGACACCAGACAAGAAAAATTTCTATGCGCGTGTCTAATCCGATATAAGAAAAAAAATCTTGTAATATGTATGGTGTCATATAACAACCAATGCGACTGGATTTCTTATAAGACAAGAAATTACCTTATAATGTGCAAAAGGCCTCAGTGTTAGTTGTCATTGTGTACTCTTTACTTTTTATATAGACCAGCCGAGTATAGTTTGTTCAAGTTATTGTTTGTTGTAGATTTGTTAATTAATAAGTGCAATTTATGATAACTAAAAATTTACCATTTGATTTAATTGATCTCATCTAAATAAATAATAAATAAATAAATATCTCCGACATTCCCACCAATTATCCAGTCCCAAACTAGGCAGAGAGCCTGTGGTATGGTTACTAGATAACGGATAGACATACTTAAATAAATATATAAACATCCAGGACTTGGGTACGAACATTCATATTCATCATACGAACATTTGCCCCTAGCGGGATATCGGTAAGTATAATTTGTAATAAAGCAAAAATTTGGAAATAACCTCGTATTTTATTGAAAATTTCAAAATTTCTCGAGATGCTCGAGAAATCCTGGTCGAGAATTCTCGTACCTCGAGAAATAAAAAAGGCCGAGAAACCAGAAACCCTACTCTTTATAAACAAAAATAACAAACCATGAAACGAACGTTTAAATTAACATACTATCATTTAAGCATGTTTGTTTGATAACATAATCCCGTCCACAAATTATACGTAGATTCTAAAGAAATCCAGACGGAACAAAATTTTCGCGCCAATTTGATTGATATTACCCAACTACAAGACTACAAATGGTGGGCCCAGACGGGCCAATAGCACGGGGGGACGGACGGTACAATGAAACCACTATGTAGTGTAAGTACAGAACCTGTTTTTGTCTTGTGGTATGCGCTACCCCGGCAGAGAAGGAGTAAATTGTATGAATGCTGTCTTGTTTACGCTCATTGAAAACGGCTACAATAATGCAATACTTCAAGTATTTTTGGTTCGACGATAAGCCTTGTTGATGTAAATTACAACTTTGTAATAATTTCCAACATTAACTATCTCTGACGTCATACCTATTTATATGAACAACAATTTGAATCTTATATATTTTTTCCTTGAAGCGGAAGAAAGTTGAAATCATCGTTTTTTTACAATGAAGACCTACATCAACCTGTAATTCGTTGCCCGTTGGACGAGGGCCGGCTGGATCGCTTACTGACGACGTTAAAAAACATCTACAACAAACGGAACAAGCCAAAGGCTTCCATAAGATTCGGGACGATATTTTTTGTCAATGCTTTTACTCGTCCGCGTCTATAAATAAACTGGTTCTGGTTTAGTGTGAGTGTGCCTCATTAATTCTATTATTGAATGTGTGTACTATATTATAAGAAGTTACTTTCATCTTCTTCCTACCGGATATAGGAAAACGTATAGGAAGATGTTTTCTTTGTACTTTGTTTCTTCTTTACAAGTTATATTAAAAACATTCGTTTGTAATAATTATCCAAGATTATTATCCAGTACGTTTTGTCAATTTTATAAAAGCTAGAGTTTACGATAAGGAAGTTATCTTTTGGTCTTTTGTTAAAGGCCATCAACAATCCCTAATAAAACACAATAGAGCAAGGTGCAAGTGCCAACCAGGTAGTCACGTCCCACATTTCGTTATTTATAATAATGGATCTTGAAATATCAATAAAAAATGTCCAAATCCTGTAATATACGAGTGCATTGACAGATAAGGTAACACGTGAGAGCGATAGCTTTAACCAATAACAAACAATGTTTACCGTTTTTTTTAAATTTGTACGTTTACAATCTGCTAATCGTTATCGCCGACATTTGTGCTTGTTAATGTACCAAATGCACCACACCTTGCCAAATTAGTATGCTGAAGTATATCACTACCTGATTTCGTCCCTTCTTACCTACCTATGTATGATAGGTGACTTAGATCAGGTATCAAAACTTAAAGAATTTGGGAAAAGATGATGTCATCACATCACCGTACGAATTTTTTACTGTTCGATTTTCCCGCCGAAACAGAGAATGGGATACTGAACATTGCTCCATGTGCATGAAAGAGAGATTCTGGAATGGGGTGGGAAACAGAGATAGCTATAGAAGATCGAAAGAGGGTGAAACGACCCCTAATGACATTGCAGCCGCCACACCGCGCCCTTTGGAGTTTATGGTAGGAATTTGCACCGCGTTGGCTAATAAAAACTCCCAATAAAAAATATTGGCATACAAAAATGGATTTGTTTTTAAAACATACTAACGAACATAGGTTCCTCAATTATAGGTAGATAACCTACGTAAAATATAATTTGTTATTTAATGAGTCGGACCATCTTTTTTAGGTATTATTCATAGTAGGTAATTCATTCAAGTAGGAACTAGGTAGATATATCGCAGGCCGAAAATGTATCTGTCTGTCTGTCTGGTAGGTATAATAGGTACGTGAGTCGTGCCGTGCCAGAGAGGGCCATGAACTCGGCCTTTATTACTTCTCGAGTTCATCTCGCTTACGTGAAATATGAACAAGTAGGATCTAATGTAAGAGTTATTTTTAAAATGAATCGAATATTTTATATGCAGTTTTAAGGCTTGTGTAGTAATAGTAATAAAACTAATAATGTATGAAGTAATAATTAATAATAGATGAATGTATATTATCGACCGACCTAATCTAAAGTGGGTACAGTACCTATCTACAAACCTAGTTACAGAGAAATAAATCTATCAAATAGAAAATTTGTTGTTTCTGTGTTGGTTTTAGAAATCTTATTATTATAAGGTAGGTAGTGATTATAATTTATGTTGATAGGAATCATACCTACCTAATATCTATATACATCTGTATTTCACTTCATCTGACCAAAGGATTTTCAGGAGCTTAGGAAACCCAGTTTAAGTCGACTGTAGTAGGTAGATAGGTATAATTAAGAGGTAACTATACTTATTAGATCTGTAAGGCAAGGGCGATTGGTACAAAAGGTACTAGGTAGGTAGGTATAGTAACTCCTACATAGGTTATCAAGAAATTATATTTGTAGGTGGAGCTGCACAAACACCAAGACATCTGAACTCATGGATGCATCTGTTGCAGAGGTTATCTGTCTCACCTAGGTACCTACACCTACTCTCGTGCTACGATTAATCTTAAATGATTTTCAGAGTATGGTGGTGGGGGACAGACGGCCGTGGATGGAGGGGCCGTGGAGGCGCCGCGAGGGGCCCAGCGCCGTCCGCGTGTCCTCGAACCTGACCGCGCGCCGTCGCCTTGAACCCGCCGTGGTCGGCTCTTGCGCCGCCTGGTCGATGGCTCGCGTTCGTAGGCAACCGCGAAAAATCGACGTCTCGGAAAAATGCGACGCCCATTCTATATGTAGGTATACTGACATACAGTGACATTAGCATATATTCGTAGTAGGTATTAGTAAATACACTTTTATGTTACGGGCATGAACGAGGTTACGGGCTATGGCCAAAAAGCATTGCAGTCTGTTTTGACAAAACCCTAAAAAAAAGAAGATACCTACCTAATATAAATCACGTTCATTGTAGGTTGGTTAACACCTAGGTTAAACTGTTTCCTAACATACAGCCATAGGATAGATAGTAATTCTAATGTATACAGCTAACAGCTTTGAATTTAAAATGTTCTAATCGGACTTCCGTAGTGGTTGATTTACATTTGCCATCATGCTTGCAATCATATTGATAATTGAATGTTTTGTAGAAGGATTTTACAAAGCACGTTAGGCTAGCGTATATGGTAGACAAGGAAGTTTGTATTTCTCGATAATTGCGGGCTTTTTTAGTTTTTTAAAAAGCATGAAAAAAATAGATAAATGAGCCTTAAAGGCTGAAGTAGAAAAAAAAACAGAAAACTTCATTTGGCGCGAAAACTCATGGGGGATTTTCTCATTCTAAAAATTGACGGCGCGCGCAGAATTGGCGCGAAACTGGGAGGGGTTCTGTATTGATCGCATGCGCGAAACACTGCGCAGCGCAGTCCCCTCCCCTCGACGTTTCGCTTCCCTCTTTCAAAATGTAGGGAGGGAAACTGAAATATTGTACCCACCTACGACGTGGACTTTATTTATACCTACATCTAATGTCTAGACTAGACTGGATCATACTTTCTAATTCGAAACACCAATTTAATTAATTACCAATTTAATTCTCCGAGCATTGACATAGTCCTATGATTCGTGTACATACGAACCTAGTTAGTGGTTAGGGTGGGTACCTAGGTAATCTGTACCTAGACCTCGTAGTATTTTAAAACGAACTTACAGATAAGGTACCTACTTTTAAATTTTCTTCCCATTCATTATCTTTTTCGAAACTGTCAAAGTTACCAGTATACATTCATATAAAAATAAGACTAGCTAGGTATTAAGGAAACAGATGGCGCATGGGTCAACGACCTGGCGTCAAACTTACTACTTAAACCTCACTACGATTTCAGTGAAAAGCGTATAAAATGTTTTTTTTTTATTAAATATTGCATAAAAAAATTGCGTGTTTCGTTTTGTTAGACTTTCCTACCTACCTGATCAATTTTGTGTCGTGTCTGCTGCATTTTTAATTTTGACTAGAGATGAAACGAACATCCGGTTAGGTATATTATCCGGTCCGGTCGTATAATTGACATCATCATGTTAGTTTCATTATCATTAGGAAGCGTAGTGGGTACACTAGGTAGTAGTCTGCATCAAATATTATATGTAAGCAGCCGAGGACAAATATTTCTGCAAATACCCATTCGGTGATCATTAATATCTAAACAGCAAGTGCCATTAATATTTAAAACTCTATGGTGTCCTGTTATTGACAGGTTGATTGTCTGGCAAGCGTTTGGCGTCTAACTACGAAGTGCTTACAAAGCAGGCCCCCCTGATCGGCAAAAATCAACCTAAATATATGAAACAGGAAAAAGTCGGCAAAGAACGAAAGTCGGAAAGTATGTACCGAATAAATCATCACACCATCTAGTTGGTGGTATGCCACGAACGCTGCTGTGCTCCTTAATTTTGCCTATCATTATCCTCCTTTTTTACTATCAAGTCTACGTAGCGCCAACTGTATGATAACTAAATTCAGCATCAACATTTGTAAGCTGTCTGTCTACTGATTATATGCCTAATATTTCTTAACACCTTAAGATCGGGTTCAGTGGCGCACCTTGGGAGAGGCCTATGTCCAGCAGTGGACTTCTTACAGGCTGATGATTTCATAACATCTTTGGTGTTTATTATTATCTGAACAGCAAAATGTTAATGTTAACATCTAAACACTATATAAACTATGAAGCTTACATATTGTTAAAACTTTGGTCGTATCGAATGATGCACAGAAATACCTATTTGGCCTATCGACTGTATACAAATATTTGATGCTGACTGTACTTACCGCCTAGGTAGGCTGTGCAAAAGGTTTTTGAGGTATTTTGGCAGGATATTGAGCTAGCCTAGCCCTTGATAGCTAGAATTTGACTTGTATATAATAATAATTACCGATTGAGGACCGGGTGTAGTGGCGTTCATTGGGGAGGGCCTATGTCCAGCAGTGGACGTCTAAAGGCCGACTGATGATGATAATAATATGTACTTGACTTATATCATATTACGAAATTGACATTTGGAAAATTATACCTACATGCAATGCTGAGCTTGTGCAGCTTGCGTGTCCGTCCACCTGTCGACACACATTTGTTGTCTTCCGGCATAAGGCCTTAATACCTACTTGTTTCTTTGTTAATTAAACTACTGGGAACAGACGGTCTCCTTGGGTGCTTTAGGAAAGGGGGTTTACAACAATATAGACTTTGGCACTTAGTTTTAATAGAAAATTAAGAAGAATTTGTGGTAATAAAAATTATTGAAACAAGCGATTTAATACTAGTCATTTCATAACCTGGCAATGTATGTTTCAACATGTAGTTAAGTAGTAAATATAGAATGATAGCATATCTAGGGTACAGAACCCAGTAGTCAGCTTTTTAACGAAAGTCTCAACTTTAAGAAGTAATATGTACTTCATTAATTACAACATGAAATTAGTAAAATAAATGTGATATTTATATATCACATTTATTTTACTAATTTCATGTTAAATATCACATTTATTTTACTAATTTCATGTTAAGGCGCGTTTATTTTAATTTTATAAGTAGGTAAAATACATTATTTGAAAAATTACAACAATAAAAAAAATTAGAATAACCATTTTCACTAATACCCAGCCACTCTGTAGTCAGTCTTTTAGAATTCCGCTACTTAAATAAATATACAAATAGGGCTCAGCCTTTTTAAAATGTTTTCGTATTTTATATGATTTCATTTATTTTACAAAATTCTACTAGTTACCTTGATCACTATGTATATGAAGTAATCCTTATGACAAAGCGTTAAGGTTGAAATTATTAGGCAATTCAGGCGGCCAACCATCAAGAAAGAGATCCAGTCAGTGGTCGGCCGCCGCTAGTGCGGTCAATGTTTGCATTTGGCAAACCCTACATTACTGGTAATAATACCAGCCTCATTTTGGCAGGCACCATCACGGATTGCAGTTCTGAATAGATATCCAAAATGTCGTTAATTAGTCGAATTTAGTCCCAAAATACAAGATTTAGTCGGTCCGCCGTTTAAAAGTTTTTTTGGTGGCGATGCCAGAATACGGCTTATTCTGGCATATCCACCTAATATATCCAGAACCACATTACATTACGAGCAACTGATTGAGTCGATTGATCACGTGAATTAGTAACTAACTAGTTGCAAAAAAACAGATTTGGTCGGTTTTCCGTTAAAAACTTACAGTGGACTGAAAGTGGCCATGCCAGAATAAGCCTTAGTATGCATACTTTTAAACGGTGGCCGACTAAATTTAGTTATTCCGACTAAATTCGACTAATTAGCCACTTTTTCGATATCTATTTAGAATTGCAATCCGTGATGGTGGCATGTCAAAATATAGCATACCATAATACTCACGATGCAAGAAGGTTTGCATCCGGGAAATAAATACTCTTTTTTAAGTATATGTACATTTGGGGTTGCTATCCATCCGGTTTCCCCAGATTCGACCTAGTTTAGACGGGACGCCGGACGGGGGTTTCATTTGTACACCGGGTTTTAAGATTTTTCAATAAAAACTTGATTTATAAATTTATAACAATTAAAACGATTTATTTTCTTTTACTAAGCAACTTTAAAAACTATTCACATGGCCTGGTTGTAAACTCCAAAATCCGGGGTTTTCATGCTTCTTGTCCTGGTGAGATAGCAACCCTAGGTCCTAGGTATATTTCAACTCTTGTCACATCGCACCAGACACCTGATCACATGATATTATCAAGAAAACATCATTTTATGATAAAACATAAAACAATGTTTAACATTAAACATGAAAACTACTCATCTGAAAACAACATACTACGTATCTATATAAAAAAAAACTAGCTTTTGCCCGCGAATTCGTCCGCGTAGATTTCGATATTTACACATCTTCACTGCTTTTAACGATTAATTTGGTTTCCTGTAGGAATGAGATGTTTTTTGGGGATAAAAACTATCCTATGTCCTATTCCAGGACCTCACTTATATGTGTGCCAAGTTTCATCCCGATCCGTCCAGTGGTTGAAGCGTGATTGAGTAACAAACATCCAAACTTTCGCATTTTATAATATTAGTACGATTGCGCAATAAAGGATCATCTTATGATTCATTTACATCAAACTTTAAACAAAACCGGCCGACTACTGGAGCCTGGCCGACTAGTGGATACTTTAGCCTAACTATAAGTTGGCGGAAAGTATGAGCGGCGGCGGTACAAATCAAGTTACATGTCGCCAACTATACTGCTATTTAGGTACCTATCTATCTGTAAAGAATTAGTAAAAAACATAGATTTAACTTTGTAACTGTGTTTTGTCGTAATAAATAACATAGTGTAAGATTATTTGGTAGGACAATAGGTAGATAGTTTGCAGCTGCAGCATAACGTTATTTACCTAAGGCTGATTTAGGTACGGAGGTACAATTTAAAATTCAAAGTAGGTAAACTAGTTTAATTTTATTATTTTACAATTTACTTGCATTAAAGTCATCTCTTCTGTAACTATCCTTTAAAAATATATTTTTCATGTATCCCAAATTCTGAACATACCTACACATAGTCATAGTGCTTGCAACTGAAAATACATGTGTGTATTATGTATTAGAAAATTTAAGAGTCCACTAAATGTATGAGATTCGAGGGTTGGGTCGGAGGTAAAAACAACGTGCTTCAAACAACGCACAGCCAAACGCACACATGGCCGTTGCAGCCAACCGTCCTGTTCCCGTCTCGTTGAATGCACTCACGCACACGCGCACAAAGTGCAGTCGCTCGTGCAACGTGCAACACCACTACAGGCGCACGGTACACTCATTGTGTATAGTATGGACGTTTTGAAATTCTCACTCAAACGAAACACGGGCCGTGGGAACAAAATTGCTCGTAGATAAGCTATAAATAGAGAAAGAAAAGAAAGAGGCAACTAGTTGGCCAAGTAAATAATAATAATTACAATATTTGTAATTGAAACCCGTTATCATTACAGGATTTTAGGTGGGTATAGTTGCCTATAATAAATATACTGTTTCTCGGTTGCATGATATAGAAAACAGGAATTCTAAATGTTACTAAATAGAAGCAATTAAATTGAATCATATATTAAACGGACATTAGTCGTTACACCTCTCGCTACCCCTAATCCTACAAATTAAGTTGTAAAACCTACCCTATTATTATTATTATACCTATAATACGAACCTATACTTCATATTTACACATTATTTCAACTTGTAAGTTCATTGACGGGGAATTGGCGCCGCCGTTTATTGATATTTAGGTAGATATGTATACATATGTAGTTGTAAGGTGAAGTTAAACGCAATAATAGGTAGGCACAATTGTACATAATACGCTTCAGAAAATGTTTTTGCATAACAGAAACACTGCGAATTGTATAAATATGGAAATTCTACGACTGTGTTCGAAGGCATTTCAAGGACCTTCTGGTCACTGCCCTTGGACATTGCACTATTTCAATCAACCAAAAAATCCCTAAAACAAATAAGAATATGAAAACCGAGAATAAAAATAATAATAATTTTCATGTTGTCCTTATCGACCGCCTGGTGAATGACAGCGGGTGAGAGAGACAAAACATAAAATATCCGACCGTTATGTATGTTATTTTTATTAGTTCCTACCGCGTGTCTAAAATTTATAAGATATTTTGATTATGAACTGTTTTCCAAATTGGTATCGTAATTTTTTTCGTAATCATTTTTATTGTCAGGTAAGCGAAATATCAGACCATTATATACGTTACATTTCCCGCCACTTTGGTGATATTGTATTCTGAAGAAACGCAATTTACCTATACTGGAAGATTCCTCGACTACTAATTCTTCAATACACAAAAATAATGCTGCATGCAAGTAGGTACCCAAAAATTAATGACTGACATCAAAAAGAGCGGGACATGTTAACTCCGTTGGACTTTCCCATTGTCCGTGCCTCTTCGTTTTCAAAACATTGTCAAAAATACCAATTATTATTTGCAAAATAACTTACCGAATATTTACAGCTATAAATATCCTTATGCTCAATAGAATAATCCTTAATTTCACACATTTACGTTTTTAAGAACATGAGATTTGACAGATAAAACACCACTCACTCCATATAAACCACAATCCGTTTTACTACTACGTGAAAAGGTACACAAAGAATGAACTCGTTCTCTATTGGTCGACTTGGCCCACGTGACCGACTCATCATGCCGCTATTGGTCTGAAATACCGCAAGGATTGACGTCACTAGTCAAATGACAAACTATTTATTTCTTGTTGCGTGAATATTTCAATTCAAGTAGTAAAATAATAAAATTTAGTTTAATAATTCCGTACAAATATCTTTACCTATCTCGTTTCATAATTATTAATACTTACATCTTGACTTACCGGTTACTTCGGCTCGCCCACTCCCGACAACATGGCGGTTTGTTTACACCGGCATGATTAGGCGGGAAGTACTTTCGTCGTGTATGTAAATTGATACTTATATTTAAATATGTAATAATGATCATTCCTTTATGGAGAACATATTTATTGAATGAAATAATAAAATGTCAAATTTAAATTAAGTATAACTAAAAACAGAAGGCACATGGGCAATACCACTTTCGTAGACGCCAGCGCCAACTAGTGGCATGTCTTTAACAAACAGCGGGAAATTTGAAATGGCAGTCAAACACTTTTAATAAATTACGATATTTCGCAATAATAATCGACATTAACAAGTAAACTAACATTACAAGACTAAAATTTTCATGAAAACGTTAAAAAAATGTATAAATGGTTTTCCGTTATTTCTAGTAAACTCGAAGAATATGTATTTATTAGTTTTATACGTTAAAATTGTATAATTAAAATTATATGTTTATTTACTGTTTCGGTCTTGCAGTTCTGCACAAGTTTACAATGTGAATATGATGTATCTTAATTTGAGACAGATATTAAAAATTAAAAGTGAATGATTGATTACATAATAATAAATATAAAATATCCTAAAATTAACAAAACCTGATCACTAACAAATACTTATTAAAAAACCTACAACAAATCAACCTGTTCATAATGGTATATAATTGCTAATGCACATTTAATTCAAATATGTAGTAAGTAATGTCGTCAACAATGTGCCTGACTTTGCAACTAGTATAAAAATTACATTATTTAAAAAAAAACAGTACCTACATAACAGCCCATTAATTTCTCACATACTGTCTCCTCCAGTCCGTGCAACATCTGTAGGGCACATGAATTGATGTTTTATACATAACGAGTCTTAAATAGGCAGGTTTATGGAAATACCTGAACAAACTACATAACATGAAGCAATGAATGCATCTCAGAATGCATATTAAACATTTCTATCAATATTTTAACTCTAATATATTACATACTGGGCACGAATTCTGAAGTCACTTGTAAAATTTGAGAGCACTAAAATTAGTGTTGTCTTTATCTTTGATATTGTTTAACAGAGATAGAAATAATTTTTGCACTGTAAAGTTTTAAATGTTTGCTACAGAATCGGGTCCAATATTAATATCAGAACTAAGTTATAGATGTAACAACAATAAGGCGGAATGAGCATGTCAAAAAATGCTGCAGATAAAAATAGTTTAAAATTTATAGGAATCGCAGGCGCTAAAATTTAGATAACTTGACATTCCTGTGCTGTCTGTATAGTTCGTATGTGCGTAGCTTTTTTATTTTCTTATTGTATAAATAATCATTTTTGAAATTAGTAACATCACTTGTTTGCGCCACAAATTCCATTTTCTGAGGTATAATGTTGACTTTGAAATTGGTGGTAAAACCGCTGTGCGATGTGGACGCTGTAGGTATGAATGGCAACACTTTTGGCTTTTTAATGTTTGCCTTTTTATTCACCGCCGGAGACTCTGTATCGGTATTCAAATATACAGTCTGTTCCAAAAAATCTGAAGGTTTATTTTTTCTCCTATTCTTTTCAACTAAAAACTCCGTTGTAGATACTACTTTCGACTTTTTCGGTTGATCTTCTAAAGAGTTTATAATACTAGTAGGTAGCCGGGGAATTATTTCATCAAAGGAACTTTGTTTGCGTAGCTGAAACAAGACAAAACTTAAAAAATTTGCCACCCGCCTATTATCTAACAATAATATTTAACTAACAATCAACAAATAAACATTGGAAAATACACTGTACTGGCGACAATATTTAAGTAATAGCTATATTTACCTTTGATTTTGTAACGCCATCATCATCATCCCTTTCCTTACGTTTTTTATTAACATTTTTCTTGTCCTTAACAGAAAGGATGGGGCTGTCATCATTGGCAAAATATATTAGATTCCTTTTTTGCTTTGGGCTGACAATGCGTGCATCATTCACAAGTGTGTCCTCTTCCAATCGGGTGCCTTTTGTGTCTACAAAGAAATTTATGTTGTCCCTTGTTGTCTCATCTGTAAATCAACAAGTGTTTATAATATTTACACAATAGGTTAATTTCGAGTTTTTTAATCAAAATGACATTGATTTACATTCGCAAGACGTTTTTAGGTATAGTCACATTCTAAATTAAGTGACCAGCTCTAGTACCCTATCAAATGATGATAAAGTTAAAATTAGAACGAACTTAGAATTTATCAGAGCACACTAATTATACTAGCCATTACAAAGAAAATATTGTACTAAAACTTACTTGCAGCTGCATCATCTTCATTTTGTGTTAATTTACACATTTTATTTTTCTTATTGGCGCTGGTATTCAAGGACTCATTTTTAACAATTTCATTTCCACCTGAAATTAAAAAGATAAAATGAAAACTATTTGTGAAGTAAAAAATAATTATTAATATTTTCATTCATTATTAATACTTTTAGCAAACAACAGCAATGTAAGATTCCATTGAAACAAGAACATAAATGCCACTGTATGCAGTGTCATAGGTGCTGTAAGGTCATTATTTGCATTACTCTCTAAGGTCTCTCATTTGCAGTTACATTTTCATTTAGTAAATAAGTCATTTTTTACTTCTTTCCAATATACCGATGACATATAACTACATTTATTATTAGCTGTGCCTGCGGCTCCGCTCGCGTGGACTACAGAAATATTTCCCGCTCCCGCGGCGACAATGATAGACAAATTACAGGGACATATTTTATTTCCGCAATATACAAGGGAAAATTAAAAAATATATTGACAGAACCTTCAAGTTGTGTACGATGTATACTTATTTAAGCTTTCTTAATTGAAGGGCATCGATAACATATTGTGATAGCTTATTACATATGATTACGACGACGTGTTGTGAGGATGTAAAACGGAGTTGTCAACAATTTTATAACATATATGGACTATGTATGGCTCAGGAATAAAAATGTCATATAGATATAATTCAGATATTATTGACTTTCGAGATATCGATAATTTTTTTGTTCTGCTATTGTATTTATTGACAAATGATCACAAACTGAAATAAACTTATAATTTGTTTTTGTTCACAGTATCCTAACATGAGCAAATTTCATGAACTGAATATATAGATAACCAAACAAAAAAAATATGTTAACATTCTATTTATTAAACTATAACTAAACTATTTATTAAAAATCTAGAACTTTTATAAAAAAAACACAGTTATATTTATGTATTTGGTCTGTGATTAGGAGTGCAATATTATCGATAACTTGAAAGTTGATAATTTCAGCATTCCATACTCTGCCATTTTTATTCGTGAGCCAAAGATAACACTATGATCATTTTTTGTTGATGGGTTTGCGTTTGACCTCAGTCTCACTTGACGGTAAGTGATGATGAGGCCTAAGGTGGAGCGAACTTACGCAGTAGATGCATATTTATTCTTTCTTTAAAAATATCATATACATATGTTAAAGATTATAATCCTACTAATATTATAAACGCGAAAGTTTGTAAGTATGGATGGATGTTTGTTACTCTTTCACGTAAAAACTACCGAATGGATTTTAATGAAATTTTACTATAATATAGCTTATACATTAGAATAACACATAGGCTACAATTTATAAAGATATTGTGTGAATTGTCCAAAATATCAAGTAAGTAGGAAAAAATCTACCATCTGCGAACTATTCTGGCGTGCGCTTCCAAAACCGCTAGAGTTATACATATGTAATGTATGATAGAAATATTTATCTTAAATAGTCCTACAAAAAATCTACTAGAAACACTAATCGTGCGCAGACGAAGTCGCGGGCACCAGCTAGTATTTAATAAAATAACACATTATTTAAACTCACTTGCGGTTGCACTGCCACTGTCCTGATTTGGTGTTGATTTATTCTTCTTCTTGGAACTGGTATTCAATGACGTCTCATTACCATTTTCAATCTCATCTGAAATCGATAAAATGCTCTCTGAAGAAAACTGGCCATACATTGGCAATACAAATCTTAAAAAAAAAAAAAAAATTTTAACTCACTTGCGGTTGCACTGCCACGGTCCTGATTTGGTGTTGATTTATTCTTCTTATTTTTCTTCTTGGCACTGGTATTCAATGACGTTTCAGTAACAATTTCAATCTCATCTGAAATTAATAAAATGCTCTCTGTAGAGAACTGGCAATACAAATGTCCAATTTTTTAAACACAGTATTTAAACTCACTTGCGGTTGCACTGCCACTGTCCTTATTTGGTGTTGATTTATTCTTATTTTTCTTCTTGGAACTGGTATTCAATGACGTCTCATTCACAATTTCAATCTCATCTGAAATCGATAAAATACTCTCTGTAGAAGTCTGGCAATACAATTCTCATTTTTTAAACAGATTATTTAAACTCACTTGCGGTTGCATTGCCACTGTCTTGATTTGGTAGTGATGTATTCTTCTTATTTTTCTTCTTGGAACTGTTATTCAATGACGTCTCATTTACAATATCTATCTCATCTGAAATCGATAAAATGCTCTCTGTAGAGAACTGGCAATACAAATGTCCTATTTTTTAAACACAGAATTTAAACTCACTTGCGGTTGCACTGCCACTGTCCTTATTTGGTGTTGATCTATTCTTATTTTTCTTCTTGGAACTGGTATTCAATGACGTCTCATTCACAATTTCAATCTCATCTGAAATCGATAAAATACTCTCTGTAGAAAACTGGCAATACAGTGTTCTATTTTTTAACACATTATTTAAACACACTTGCGGTTGCACTGCCACTGTCCTTATTTGGTGTTGATTTATTCTTCTTATTTTTCTTTTTGGAACTGGTATTCAATGAAGTCTCATTTACATTTTCAGTCTCATCTGAAATCAATAAAATGTTTTCTGTAAAAATCTGGCAATACTCGTACATTGGCAATACCAATGTCCTCTATTTTTTTAGCATCACCACCCCCGGTTTTTCGCCCTCCCCGTTCATTCTTTTCCGGACATTTCAGATCGTCGGTCCAATTGTCAGTCTCTCGCTGCGCTTACTGGTGAGGATGACGGCGATTGAAACGATCGAAATCCCGCGGGAGACAAAGTAATCCCACGCGTGCGAAGCGAGTAATAATTATTTATATAAAACTTACTCGTAGTTGCATTTTCCTCATTTGGCAGCGAATTACGCATTTTATTTTTCTTATTGAAGCTGACGTTCAATGAAGACTCCAGAATTTCATTTGCATCTGAAATTAGTAAATTTGATTATTGATAACAGTAAATGGAAATATTGTAAATTAAATATCATTTATTTAATGGAACATACTCGCGTTTGCAACTTGCTCATTCTGTGGCAACTGTTGGTTCTTCTTATTCTTTTTGGAACTAATATTCAATGAAGACTCTTTTTCTTCAATTTCGCTTGCACCTGAAATTGTTCAATGATAAATAATTAAATGTGGTCTAGCCTAGGAAAAGAGGCCAGGGAACTGCAACCTATAAATTTTTCTGTTTTATTTTGCCTAGATTGTTATTTAATACTAGCTATGCCCGCGGCTCTTGGATCTGCTACAGAATCCGCTCCCGTTTCTACTCCCGCTCCTGTTCCCACTTCCACTCCCACTCAAGACTATCTCCTACTCCCACCCCCGCCACACCAACATCACACCTCTCTTTCCCTCTTATCCTCGCTCGCTCCACTGTAGTTAGTCCTAAGTCTTCCTAATCTGAATGCCGAGCATTTTATACTTAGTTGTTTTGTGTATGTTTACCTACTAAAGTACGCCTTCCCCACCACCGACCCTTCGCCACTTCCCCCTACACTTCCATGACCACCTATCTCCAAAATGTAGTTCTCACTCATTGCAATACGAATTCCGTCGAGCATTTTGCACCCTACATTTCTTTGTTGTATACTAATGCAGTGTATGCGAGTTTTTGAAGACTATAAATTCGCATAACTTTTGATTGACTGGGCCGATTGAAATGAAATAAAGCCTATATGTTAAACCGAATAAAGCACTATCTGTGAATAGTCCCATCAAAATCGGTTCAGTAGTTTTTAAGTGATGCGTGCACAAACATACAGATAGACCAAAATTCCAGAAAACCATCGAAATGTATTCTATTACTTATCCTTAGACCCCTCCCCCATTTTTTTTTCTGCAAATATCTTCAATGTAGAGACTACAGGCACGCGACGTTTAAGTTTTTATTTATTAGGATGTATATCTGGTTCCTTTTCCTACAGACGACCATAAATATAATGAATGTGTATAAATATGTACTCTAGTATATGAATAGATAAAAACAACTTACTCATAGGGATGTTTATATTGCCTTCTGATCTTTTTAATGGTATGAAGTGTTCGTCATCTTCAGCACACCCTGTGACAATACTCTTTGAACTATCGTTGCTTTCTTCAGAGAATAATAATCGCAACTGAATTGAATCATTTATAGATTCGTCGTCAGAACTATTAGGCATCTTTTTAACTACTGATTTTAGCTTGTTCCCAGTAATCTGTAATACTGAAGTATCTTTTTTTGGCTTGTTTTTGTTGCTTGATGTTTCAGTTTGCGTGATATTAAGCTCGGCAAGTATGGGTTCGTTTACCATTTTCTTAGTATGTTTATTTAAATTCAGCGACACGTCAAATGATTTGTTTTGTTTTCTCTTTATGTCCTTATTTAATTCATTAAGCATTGAATCATAGTTGTTGGTTATTTCTTCATTTTCACTTATGGACGAATTTTCAGAATCTTCATTTATCGAGGGCTCATCAATACTGTCCTGTACTACTGTAGTCAGTAAAGGATCTAATGACACATTAGGTTTTAATATTGAAGTATTTTCATCTACATTAACTTGTTCTACGTCTTCCATGGTAGTGAATTTAATTGTTGAGATTTCAAGACCTTTGTGAGGTGTCTTTTGTTCCTGTTTAATTGCTGTCAATAAAGGATCCTGTCCTATGCTCTTATTGCATATAGTTATTTCTTTCTCATTTAATATGCTTTCGTTATATATAGATTCTGATAAACTTTTGCTAGTTTTATGTCGAATCTCATCTTTGACTGATTCATCAGCTGCAGAATCTTGGTTTTCAGAAATAATTGGTATTGACAAGCGTTTGTTCTTCTTTCTCTTTACATGTTCTGTTTCATTAGTTAATAGATTATCAATAGTAGTATCTCTCTTTTCAGAATTACCTACGTCTTTTTCATTTATTTCATTCTCGCAAATTGAATTTGATAATCTGTTTACTTTCTTTTTCCTTTTAAGCCCAATTTCACTTGTATCCGATACAGTCTCACTAGTGTTCGTATTTCTAGATACAATTTCATCTTCTGATTTAGTCATGCTAGATTCCCAGGTAGAATCTAATCTCATTCGTTTGTTTTTCTTTGGTGGCAACGAATTATCATCTTCAGACTCCATAAGGGATGAATCTAAACGTCTACGTTTATTTTTAAGTTGTTTTTCTTTTAAGCTGCTGTCTGGTGCTTTTAATTTGTGGCGCGATTCGAACATTTCCTTTGATGCGTTCTTTTGTTGCTTTATACTGCGTTCATTAAATTTCTTCTTAGATTTTATACTCATAGTGAGCTCATTATCACTCATATCAAGGTCGTCTCCAGAACCACTCAGCAAGTTATTATCTTCTTCATCAGAGCTTACTATAAATGAGTCTTTCTCGTAATCTGACTCATTAGATACTTCATCTTCTGATGTCAAAGTTTCCCCATGCTCTAAAATTTCATGGTCCTTCTCATATTTTCTCTCTTCATCATTTTGACTGTCGCCTGACTCGTAGTCTTCACCTGCATCTTCAGCTTGGTCTTCCACCACGTCATTGATCTCTTTAGATAAGTCTTCTGACTTTCCTTCATCTTCAGAGGATTCTGAACTGCTTGAAGTTTTGCATAGATCTTTTTTAGAAGTATTTTTTAATCCAATAATTGCGTTCTTGCCTTCATTGGAGGGGACGATAACTGAAGTATTCATCTGCATAGCAAATTTTTTTACATCCTTATGTTGTACTGGAGTACTGGTTAAGTAGTTGCGGGATAAATTGTGGTTAGCAATTTTGTCTTTAGAAACATTAGGCAGGTTGACTGACTTTGTCAAAAGTTCGCTGTTAGACTCTTGTATAGACTTGGACACATTGTGCTCAGTAGCCGAGATATCTTTAATTTGAGAAAGTACGAGAGTACTCTTGTTTTCATTGCCAGTTTTCTCAAGGTCTTGTAAGATAGAATTAGACATTGACGACTTTCTTTTCGACTTATTAGAAGTTTCATTGGCAATATTTTCCAATTTTTGTTGGGTGGAAGAATCATTTATTATGATATTATCAGGCATAGTTTCGTCAACATCCATTGGTTCACAACTACAATTGCTCGTCAGTTTTTGTTGTGATGTATTGATGTTATCGTAGTCTTGATTTTGTATATTCATAGATTCCTGAATTTTTAATTCCTGATCAACAACTGGTACACACTGGTCCTCTCCGTCTAATTGTTTATTTGACTGTAATAGAGAATCGGTATTGGAGTCGGAATCCTCAACGAATACCACAGACTCTATAATGGAGCTTATTGGTTTATCAAATAAAAGTTCAGGCGTTTTTGGTTTATGATTTTTGGAATGTATCTCTTCAACATTTTCTTTGTTACTTTCACTACTGACATCTGCAATAGCAATTTTAGGCGTTCCACACACATTAAAATTGATTGATTTGTTGGCATTGAAGGATTCCATTACAATACTAACATTATCTGTTTTATTATTTTCATTGCGTTCTTTCTTTCCCTTTGATGATGAATTTAGAATCATTTCTGTGTTCTCTTTTTCAGTTAGTGTTTTTTCCGAATGACCAATACTTATGCTAGTAGGACCACTATCCTCAGAACCAGCCTGGTTTCTTCTATTAAATATCTTTTCACGCTTTTTCAATTTTCTCTTGGTACTTTCATTGTCACTAAAAAACTTACTATCATTTGACGAGGAAGCAGTAAGAGTGGTCCAAGATTTTGTTCTGTGTCTTTTGCTCTCAGAACTGTTTGAATGATTTACTGCAGATGTACTCTTATTTATACTAAAACCTGTTTTTACAGGTTCTGCATCTAAATTTTCTATCAAACTCAAACTACAAATTGAAAGTCTATTTTTTTGTGAGTCACTAGATTTAGATTTCTCATCTGCTTTATCGTCAAGTTTGGATGTATCGTCAGATTCTTCAACTTGTGACGCATTTTCATTAAATTGAGATGTCTTACTACTTGTTATTGTGTCTAATTTCTTTTCCTGTGATAAGTTGTCATTGTTTTCATTGTCTGACCTGCCAGAGGTGCTTTTTCTGTCCTGTTTTGCTTTTAGTCTGGGGCTTTTGCGAGAGCTGCTTGGAGAACTATTCTGGTCTTTTAATTCCTCTGATACACCAGACACTGTGGATTCCTTTTCTTGATCTATTTCTGGCTCCTCTGAAATAACTTCCGTAATTGGTGTAGGTTTGCTATCAGGCTCATTGTCGGCTGTAAAAAAATTACATTGTATTAAAAAACTACAGAAAATGTTAAATATCTACGTTTCGTATTCTAAATATTTGGCAACTAAGTAATAATTGGTTTTGAAGAAATAAATATTTACCCTGTTTATCACTTGATACAGAATCTTTTCTTGTTCGTCTAGCCCTTCCTGGTGTCACTGGTGTTTCACTGGCTGTAACAGTTGAACCTATGATAAAATATATATCTAATGGTTGGAAATTAATCAACAATGTATTATTAATGTATAATGTACTCTTACTCTACCTTAAAACATAATAGTTATTTAATAATATGTAACAGTTCTGGTGCCTATTGCTCAAGCGCCAATATTTAGAATGCACACAGCTTACTATGTGATATACAAGAATAGAAAGTTGTCTATTAATGTATAAGAATTATTGTTTATCTGTTTGTCTGTGTGGGTAGGAAATAATAGCAAACTAATTTAGTCATACATAAAATGTGAAGATTATGTTAGTTTTCTTTATTATTTGTACAGATTAGGTACTTGTTTCTATATTAATGTGAAATGTTTATTTATTCTGTTTTTCTAAGAGTTTGGTTTGTGTTATTGTTACAGTGAATTAATGTCCTATATGACATTATAGTTATTATTATTAGTAGGATTAAACTGTAGTTTAATCTACCCAGTAGTTTATAATGACGTATATACTTGTTTCTATACAACTGAGAATGTTAAATTTTTATTCTGTTTTTCTGGTTGATATTGATAACAGCTTTAATTGATAATATTAAAGTGGGCAAAATTTATGGTGTGGTATAATCTGCCCGGTAGTTGGAAATGATAACTAAGTTCAAAAAGTTTCTATGATGCATGAAAATAAAAATTCAACAATAGCTTAAAATGTTTACATAAAAAACTACAAATCTATAATATTTGTATAGTAGTTTAAACTTACCATGTTTCTCAACACTGGATGTGGAGTCTTTCCTAGTACGTCTGGTCCTTGCAGGAGTTAATGGAGCTTCATTATCACTGCCTGAAATATTCGACAAACCATTTTACAAAAATGTACATACACTCGCACAAAATCATAACAAACAGTAAAAAGGGGGAAAAATTACATAGAAATGGTAAAGCTTATCCTTTTGAGAGAGTTCTGTCAGCCTACCAGAGATAGAGAAAACTTCGTATTAGGGCAGAAATGTGTACAGTTAACCACAAAAATATATAATTTTAGTTTTTTGTCACATTCACAATTGTTATGATTAGCATATATACTGCTCTATATAAGTCTCAAAATTTTTTACTATGACAAGGCATTATAATCTATACATATAATAAAACTGTAACTGGTCTATGTCTGTACATGGGAGATATTCTAGAAAAATATGTATGAGAGGTCTTTATAGGGCCAATAGAAGCCAAAATAATAGTATTTAGAATTTTTGTCTGTCTGTCTGTATGTATGTTTGTTACCTTATCAGGCAAAAACTACTGAATGAAATTTGATGCAGTTTTCACAGAAACAGAGGGCTAACTCGAAGTAACACATATAAGCTTTATTTCATCGCAATCGGTTTACTCAATCAAAAGTTATGGACATTTTTAGTTTTCAAATAAAGTAGTAGTATGGTTAGTATGCAATATAACAAAGAAGTATAATTATAATGTACGGTACTATTCAGATTGCGATGAGTTTGGACTACATTTTAGCTGGAGTGGGAGTGGGCGTGGGGGCTGGGGCGGGAGCGGTTGCTGGACGGGAGCGGGAGCAGAAGTGGAAAGGAGAGCGGATTCTGTAGTCCACGCGAGCGGAGCCGCGGGCACAGCTAGTCTAATAAGTAAAAATGTAAACTTAGACTGTCTTTACATTGAAAATGTTTGCATAATAAATACATAAAAGTAATATACACATACTTCTATCAATACTACTTTTATCATGAATCTTAAGACTATTTTTAATCAAGTTTTCTACACTACCCAGACAGATCTTTTCGTTTTTGTGACTACTTGGTCTAGTTCTAAAAGTTCACTGATAGGGAAATTCTGATTTGGGTCAGATTAGAACAATTGGCTAATCAACCACTTATTAATGAAATTAATTTATATGAAGCAGAGCCATGGGAAAAAGCTAGTATCTAATATGTTGAAGCAAAACGTCGTAGGTCATGCTGAATTTATGGAGGTAGCCCCATGCTGAGTTAAGAGCCTCTTTTATTTCCATAGCACCTTTCATCCAGTTTAAATTCGGATACCTCATCTACTTTTTGGAATAGTATAATTAATGGACACAAAATTTTGTGTCAAAGATAGCTATGTAAAATTGTAAATAGGAATTTTTATCTAAATTATGAAATGCTAGCATAGTAGTAACAAGAGAATAATACTATAATTTACGCTACTGATTTATTAATGGATAGTCAAAGCACATTAATTTAAGGCCAGGTTTGTTGATATAAATCAATGTATTAGAAATATTTATTAATATACAATTTTAAGAAATATTTATTGAAACAGAAATTATTCTAAGGCTACATACTACAATTGCATATAAATTTGATTCAAATGCGGTTCTGTCCGTTGGACCACAAATTTAATGTTTTCATGTTTATCATGAATTAAAAGATTATCATATAATTATTAATATTTTTTATGTTTTAATATTGTGCAAGAAGTAATGAGATTTATTTTATTAAAAAATATATTGCAGGCGATATTCCCTTTCCCCTCTCCCATTACCTCTTTCCATACCCCCTTCATTCTTTCCTTCCCCATTCCCTTCCCACCATGTTGAAAATCCCTTCCCCAACCCCTTACCGCTCCCTACCCCTACCCTTCGTCTGCCCTTTATTTTCCACTGCCCCCCTTCCTCTGTCCTACCACCTCCCATTCCCACTAGCCTCGACCTCATCTTTCCTCTCCTTCTGCCCTAACGCCTTCCTACTATCCCTCCTCCTCCCAACTTGCCACTCCTCTTCCCTCTTTTCTTTCCCATACGATTTCCCTTCCTTCCTAGACCCCCTCTCTTATTGATACCTATTCTGCATATCCAATTAACTGTAAAACAAAATGTCTGTCAAACTGCTGGACATAGGCCTTCCCCAATTAACACCACCACACGCGGTCCTCTGCCCTACGGATCCAGCCGCTTCTGGCCACCTTCTTCAGGTCTTCAATGCACCTGGCGGCGGGACATCGTGGCGATCTCCACTCTAGAACTCGTCTGCTCCAACGGCCATCGGTACTGCGACAGATGTGACCCACCCACTGCCACTTCAGCTTATTAATTCATTCAGCTATGTCGATCACCTTCTTTATTCATTGGATCTCCCCATTACCCTGATTTAAGGCACAATACTCTGAAATGCTAATGAATATAAACTGAAATACATTACATACCAACTTGAGAGTTCCTCCTTGCAGCCCTCTTAGCTCTAGGAGAATCAATGTTCTGTACACTCTCCATTTCCAACACTAGGCTGGTGTTGGACTTGACCCTGGTGCTGCGTCGTGCTGGTGTGGCTGGTTTCTCCTCAGCAGGCTCTACATCCCTGGCCATTGATCTTCTTGCTGTCCTCTTGGGTGTAATCTGTGGGGCTGTACATTTAATAAAATATATAAAACAACTAAATGATAATAAAATTTAGATACAAAGTTTAAAAAAGCAACAAATGGCATACTATGTTGCTCAAGATGTTCAATTTTGTTAGAATGGATCATTTAAAATAATAAATTTGAAATTAAAAATGTGACAGACATTTTGTAGTCAATATCCTATGATACAGACCAAAACACAGTTAATATAGTATTAATAATCATTGATCATTTATGGAATCAGGTGAGTTCACTTAAAGTTTAATAATGTAAGCTGATATGGGTTAATCATACTGAACTGCTAATTACTTTGGTGCAAAACAGACTAATTGGACTATGAAAAGGCTAAAGAATAATACATAAATTTTGGAGGTATTTTCAGCCCTGTTAAAATAAGTTAAGTCTGTCCAAGTTGGTCCAGCTACCACAACCCCTTGAAGTAATGATCCATGATAGTAGAAGGTACCATTTTCATCAATGAGCTCCAGCTGCGGCTTGGCCGCCAGTCTTCCACCCCTCTTCTTGGTTGGTGTGGAAGGTGTTGAAGGAGATTTGGTGTCTTCAGATTGCTCTACAGAGAGACGCCGTCGAAGGCGAGTCACTGGTGCAGCTTGAATATAAAATATTATTTTATTAGCTTTTGCCCATATATAGCAGGTGGTTGCTAATTTTCCTATCAGAATTTTCCCATGGGCCAGGTTAATTTACTTTAAATTGCTCTGCTATGATGAAAGAGGTGTCTGCAGTGTTTTTAATTTATCAAATGAAAGGTCAAAACTGGTTTTCTAGAATTGCATGAAAATAATTGTACAATTTCTTAAATTGGTGATGAAAATAGTAATATTGATAGAATTCTAGAAAACCAGTTTGTAGAGATAATCTTTTATCAGGGATAATAACAGTCACAAACTATCTCTGGACTTAAAATTTCATTGGAGTAAAGATGTAACTCACTACCATACTGCAGGGCAGAGCCATAGGTATTAATTATATATATTTAAGGTGTAGCACAATATGAAAACTTGGACTTGGTGAACTGACTACTATTTAGAACAAACTCCATATTTGTTAGAAAATTAAGTAAGTATTTTGTATTTTACTTACTAACATTAAATTTAAGTGCTTCAGTGCACGCATACTTTTAGGTTATCAACAGTTTTTTTAGGTAATATTAATATTGTAATATTGATTACATCATTGAAATACATGAACTCAACAAAAGGTTGAGTAGTTTTTAAGAGTAGGCCATGTTCTAAGTCTAAAGGTGTACTGGATTTTACAATTTCCTGTCATGGGTTTCTGTGATTTGCAGAAGTTTATTCCTTTTATCTTATTGTTTGGAATAAGAATTGTAAGTTACCAATGAAAATAAAGAGGGTACAAAACCAAGAATTTCAAGGACACCTATACTCCACTATTACACCACAATTGGAAAGAACATTTCACATATTATTATTTTTGAAAGGGTGACGCTTTTTCAACTAACATTTCAAAGTAATCTGTGCGCAGTTGCGACATAGCGAGCTTGTTCTAATTGGCAGAACAGAAGCGTCATACTACGTAGTTTCACTTGGGCATAAAAATAAATTTAATTACGGCATAATGTACAATGAAATACATGTTATATCTCATCTGCATGGGTTTCCCGATGTTAAAAGAATTTACTAAGGAATGAGGAAGCGTGGTCACTGCAAGTATTGATATGCAGGAGCTTAGCACCAATTATTTGTAGCAACAATTTTAACTTACCTTTAACACCACCGTCATCTTCCATGATTCAATTATTAGTTAACTAACGATTCCTTTTTCTCTTTTAATTATCGAGCACGTGCCAGCAAAATTTGAAATCAAACGCGACGAGGCCAATGGTCGAACAGCTGTTGGGACGCGGCGAACTGTCAAAATTGAAACCGAACGACCGACGCGTGCCGCGAATTGCGAAGCGAATTATGGCAACACTCGTCGCTATTTCCGCATCCGCCTAGTGCTACTACATATACCTATTTATCGGTTTTTAAAAGATTACCAAGCAAAGCTATTTTCTAGTATTACCTATTTTAAATTAAAAAAGAAATAGTTCTAAATGCTTTGATAGATAGCATCATAGACATAGTTTCTAAATTTATGGATAGCAATGACCGTATGAAACGTGAAAGTGGTTATAGCCTGTCCTGTGCCACAGCCTGTGCCTCAAAGTACCTCTGCCTGAAAAAGTCCGTGAAGTAAAACAATGAAATGTTTTTTTTAGAAAAATACCAATTGGATCTAGGATCAAGCAACATCCAATACTAGGATCAAGCAATTGCTTGGCCTAGGATTGGATGTTGTCCCTTGTCATTGTAGTTTTTGAGTCTCATTGATAATGAGAATGACAGTTAATATCAAGTCAACGCAATGCGAGGTTGTTCCCGCGTTTTTGAGAGAACAGTTTGTTGTGAAGAAGTTCCTTACCTCAAATCTTACTAAAGCTTGCTATCAACATTAGTAAGGAAAGTCTGTGACTATATTAGGACCAACGTTGATTTGAGGTACTCTGATTCCGATATAAACAGAAAATAAAAAGATATCGTGATTAGACCTGATGGCATTATTGCCAAAGCCTTTTAAAACAAAATCAAAAATCAACGCAACGTCATCTGTTGCCAACATTAGCAACTAAAGTTTAATACCCAATAAAGATCTCTTAGTATTGTTTATTTGAAGTAATCTATCGACCTCAGCATATTATTAAGCAAACGTAAGCGATTTCCAGAAGATAATAAATTCTAGTTGATAATATTGGCAATAGATGACATTAATGTCAACTGCCATTGTCAATGCAATGAAACATTGCTAATCTACAATCTATAGGAAGTCTAGGACCTAGAGGATCAAGTTGATTAATATTTGATCCTAGTCTAGGACGACGTTAAATTCAGAAGATTTTTAAACAACAGAATTTTGTTAACATTCCCGTCTTATTTCAGATTTAATGATACAGTCGAGGTAATTAGAACTATTTCTATTAGCGTACCACACTCTAGTATATATTATCTTTGGTACCACTTATAAAGGTTGCTAGAAGAAATTGTTTGGTACCGTTCTTAGCGATAAGACCGCCTAAATGAACTTTATTATTGACAGATTTTAAGTGTCTGTATATTTTTTGTTGTGCATTAAAAAGTAATAGAATTGACATGTAAATTATCAAGTTTCGCAATTTTGCCAGTTGGGGCGAGCGTAAACAGCAGAAAATCACAGCACTAACTTGACGGTGAGTAAATTACTTAATTCTAAAGAAATGTTACCACAAAATCGTTACATTTTTAACAGACTTTAAAAAAGGAGGAGGTTCTCAATTCGACGGTTTTTTTTTCTCAAAAAGCGTCATTGCTAACTGCCTCTGATGTCGCTGCTTAGCTAGCTTTCAAATTTTGCCGCTTGGTGCGCGCTCAAAAAATATCCACTAATCTAATAAATAAAAACGTAAACTACGCGTGTCTGTACATTGAAGATATTACATAAAAAAATTGGCGTGTCTAAGAATAAGTAATAGTCTGTCTAATAGGGTGTCCAAGAACATTTCAATCATTTTTGAAATTTTTGTATGTTTATCTGTTAGTTTGTGCACGCATAACTTAAAAACTACCGAACCGATTTTGATGGACTTTTTTTTTAAACATAGGGCTTAACTCGGAGTAACATGTTTTTAGGCGGGGTGGGGTCGGGGGCGGGAGCGATGGCGGGAGCGGGAGCGGGCGTGGGGGCGGGCGCGGGAGTGGGAGTGGGAAGGCGAGCGGATTCTGTAGTCCATGCGAGCGGAGCCGCGGGCACAGCTAGTCAGTAATAAAATAACATACCTAATTAATTATAGATAAACAGTAGAGGACGAGGATAGCCTAAATTGTACTAACTAACTGTATTTGTTTGTGCAATAAAGTATATTGTATTGTATATTTTTGACAACAAATACCATGCAAATACTAAGTAGGTAAGTACCTAACATTTTTGAATTCTATTAGTTTTTTCCAAGGCGACAGCGAATAACGGCAGACTCCGCCCCGCGTTAGGGTTAAGTGGGTCCGCACTTAAAAAGACATCAAGGGTACAGGAATGGCATTATATCTTACTGATGACCCCTTCAGAAATTACGCCCAACGATGTTAACCTCATTCCTCTTCTGGGACGTTCGCGTCCGTCTGGGCCAGCTCGCGAAGGCGTTTGATAAATACGCGTGTACAATGGATTGAAGATGGAAAATGCATGGAACATGATAATGGAGTGAAGATGGAACATGCATGTCACTGATTGTGGTTACAACTTCCAACCAAGTTACATTAGCTTGCTATCACACAATAAGTAAATTGCCTAGTTAAGTATTTTTCGGAATTAGGAATAGTACTTTTTAGGAATTTCGTCCTACTAATAGCTAGATAGATATCAATTATTATCACAGTTATCGACTAGGTATATAGTAGATTTCGTATCTACCGCCTACTGTAATACCTATATATTTTTCATTAGCAAACAGTGAGTGACCTAGTATACATATTGTACCTTGGTAATATTATTTCATGATGCATATACTCGTTAAGGCATACAGTAGCGTCGGTGGCGCAGTGGGGAAGACTCGGCATACCATGTCGAGTGATCCGAATTAGATACTCGGTCATGGCATGCACCAATGGTATTTTTTGAACTCAAGTGCATTTGCAGACTGCACTCAAAAGATGAACGAAAACATCGTGAGCCGCTTACAAAATGAGGTACTTAATCAGTATGTGTTATCGCGGGGCCGATGTTGCACCACGTCCGTGTAAGGTCACCTTGGTTATCCCAGTGTATACTGAGTAGCTTGACGTCAGCGAAATTTTTAAGTAGAATATTAATTTAGTGAACATTGCAGTCTAGTTAGCAATTTTGCTAATATCATCGTTCCTCTAAAAGTAGTAAGTTCATTTCATGTGAGTGGCTGTAGAGCTTATTAAACTTAGTACGATTTTCTATAGGCTGTGCCACGTTGTACGATGACACTGAGTGGTTCGCATCCTAATAAGCAATGATTTTGTCGTATCGTAATTCTCACGGATATCCTACAAAATTGTTTAAAGAGATTTAATCTACGCAATAGCCTGAAAATGAATTTTTTGTCTGCATTTGCTTTGGAAAATAAACTTTATCGTAAACAAAGCCAAGAGGGATGACAAAAGGTAGGAGACCCGGAGCAGGCCACCGAGTTCAACCATTTTGGTAGAACAAAACCCGACCGCAACGCATTTCGCAAGTTTTGTCCCCCGATTCCAAACCATGACGTTACTTATGTACCTTCTGACTATTGTGTACGGTTTCATTGTAACTACCACCCTTCTCATTTAGCTTATTTGCGACAATGCTATTTTTGGTATCTATAACGTACCTATGAATTTGTATGGCTAATATAGGTAGGTGAATACTTAAATGGGATGAAGAAGTCCACATTTTGTAACTGGCTTCGAACAGGTAAATTGCATTTCCCATTTTGTATAGGCATTTACAAAATTTAGTTTCTGAATGAGACGATAGGGTAATGTGTCTTTTGAGGTTCGAGGACCAAGGAATTACAATTCTTTGCATAGTAGAACGTGCATGATAAAAGTATACTCAGTTGATAGGTGAGGGAGATGAGTGAATTAAGCGGGAAATTGTTTAACTTTCATGTCACGGTTCTTTTGTGTTTCATGTTATTAAAAAAAAAAACCGTCGAATTGAGAACCTCCTTCTTTTTTGAAGTCGGTTGATAAAAAAGGTTCTAAATCATGCATAATTTTTGCGGAGATTATAGGCTATGCTTATTTATGAGTTATGTTAAAATATGAGTTATGATTCATACCTCCTTATCATTTCGAACGCTTTTCGTTTCTGATTGGCGAAAATTTAAAAAAGAAGGTGCTCCCACGGAAATTATAACTTCACGCGGTTCACCTAGCTATGTAATCCAGTACACAGTAACTGATCAAATGTAATCATTTTTTCATTATCCACTTGCCATCACGTGATATGATTTTTATTTGCCAAAACCGAAATTCCTACCTAAAGAGAAAACCCTAGACTGTTTTTGTATTTATAAAGCTTTTCGACAGTTTAAAGCAATACTTCGAGATTGAGAATTGAAATGCAAGAGTAGGTAGGTCTACCTGAATAGCTTATAACATGTATTCAATTATTAGGTTAAATAAGTATATCTTATGTCATCATTGTTTATGAGATAAGACATCAGCCATTAGCATATTACTATCAATCCGATATCGTAAAATACTAAATACCTATGCAAGGAAATAAGTAATGGCGTCTAGGTGAGCGGACGTGGAATAGTGTGAAATGCGGATTGAGACTGGAGTTGCCCGCTGAACTGTGAAATTGCACCACCGGCTCCCATTGAACGATCTGATAATTTGGTAACACACGTTTATTTTGTTCCATTGCAGTGCAATACAAGATCTCAAATCACAGCTATCTTTACACATTCAGCATCTGAAAAGCTTCGGTAGCTCAAATAAATAATGCAATGGTTTAGCCATGGCTAAACCACACCCCCGGCCCTTAATAGATTCGAATAGATTTAATTACCTACTGCTATTACAGGAGCACTAACCTGCCCGTACACGTTTGTGTGTGCGCGTAAAGTATCGAGAGAGGGACAACGTCATACGTTAACATATAAGTGCTTCTCTTTCTAACCGGCTTGTACTACGCAGCGTGCTAATTGCGTGCGGGCGACTTTAAACTGGCGTTCTTTATGTAGGTAGTATAGTTATGTAGGTACCTAGGTACCTAGTAATATTTAGTATGCTCTGCCTAAACTACGTATTTCTTTAAATATCAAAATACTTCAAACTGTCTCAGTAGTTGTTATATGATGCGCGGTCAAACATAAAAATCCAAACATGATCTTAATGCATTCTATTATATTTATCCTTCATACCCCAAAGTATAGTATAAGTATAACAAACAAAGTTTACAGATTTATCGCAAAATTTAATATTAGAACAGTATTAACCACTACATTAATATGTTGGATGTTTGTATAATTTCGGAAGTTAGCGGCAAGTAGTCTGAAATACCCTATGCGTCTAAGTATGTACTCGTATATGCGACAAACCATACACTATTAAAGTCTCGGCCCAGGCGTAGTCTAAGCCCTCTAAATCGGACGTCTTTATTATTATTCGATTTTTATGATGGTCTTACATACACGACTAGAACTCCCGCGTGTCCATTTTTATTATTCTCTGAGAAAAAATAAACATAAGGTAATCAAATCAGTTGGATGAAACCGTCAACTGAAAAAACAAGGGTTTTATTTGCAAATTCTGCAACTAATAAAAGATCAGATTTCACATTACGACAGTACCTATGTAAAGCCGCATGTTTGGAGATATACGTGGATTCCTAGACTAGAAGTCGAATTAATGGATTTTTGAATATAACAAAAAATAACAGAAAATGCATGAAAAATGCATGCTATTAGAGATCCAGTCAGCCTTCAGCCTTCAATGTAGAAGCACAGATGGGTAAATAGTTACTTCGTGTAGAAGCATCTAAAATTATTGTTTCTTAAACACCCCTACTGCAGCTTGTATGATATTCTTTAACGACGTAAATAAAACTATTTACGTCGTTAAAGAATATCATACTATAATCTATTCGTGGGAAAATTCACAGTTCCGCGGGATACAGTACAGTAGTTATTATTTTATACATCGAATAAACATCGAATAAGGACGTTCGTTTTAGAAGTGTCACATTTTGGACTGTGCGACGCGCGTAAGGACGGAAACTTGATCTATATATTGCCATTGTTTCATTTATATTAGTGCTCTTATTTGATTAGATATTGAGTTACATAATAATATGCCAAATGAATGATCTTACGATATACATAATGCGAGGAACTATGACATAATATCCACAGAAACGGATATAGGTAGAAGTGGTGCATCACTTCAGTCTCGCGCGTGCCGATTTTCGGACACAGCGCGCCTATACCACGCACCATTTATCCCTCGCGGTCACGTTTCTAGTGAGGAGAAACAGTCACACAGTTAGAAATCACGCAATATGGCACTTTTGCAGATTTTTTGTCGACCTTGACTAGGCGCGAAACGAGTAAGCGTTTGATAGTTTTTTCAATATATTGCACATCGTCGGCACGCGTGTCGCGTCTACTTCACCATTCTATCTTGATTGGATTTCTATGATATCGTTAGTCTGATGATATTATTATTGCGACTTGTCCAATGAGCGCTACCACATCCGGTTATCCGTCCTCCCTATACTATCCGGCCCCTTTCGTTACTTTTGGTGTAAGAATTACGGTAGCTATTTGTAATAATTAAATAGTAAAAAAAACGTGACAAAACCGTACACTTTTAAAATCCCTTTTCAGTTGTACTTTTATCATGTACCTACTCTGTATATCAACGACATAATTTTACAAATTTTGCAGAACCCGAGGGACTCAAAGTTTATGTACCTACTCGCGCCCTTCATTTTCCCAGTCCAGTGGTTTTAGGCACTACAAAACACACATCAGACAACACACATAAATCAGTTGCGGGACTCTGTTTAGAAGTTTGAGGGCATATGAATCACTTCATTTCATGTCTATTAATTGTTCGTAACAAAATTTATACAATTTATAGTCATTTTCGTTAGTGAAGAAGGTATTTGAAATCCCAATTTAATTAAATACGAAATAATAGCTATTTGGTCAACAAAGTTTACCTTTGTTTGTAACTACCATGGCATGAAGATGAGGGACGCTATAATATATCTACTACTAGCTTTAACTCGCAGCTTTACTCACGGATAAGCTTTTAAGTGTAAAGTTAGCCTATGTCTTCTCCACGACATAGGTCATGCATACAAAATTTCATCGAATCAGTTGAATAGTCGATTTGTGAAAGAGTAACAAACATACTCACTTTCGCATAAATATAAGTTTTTTACAGTCTTAACTGGCAAATGGACAGACAGCCTGATGGTAAGCGGTCACTGTCGCCTATCTGCAGCCCACAGGCCACAAGTGCGTTGCCACCCTGAGGACAATGTTAGAATGTCTCGTATGCCTGTAATATAACTGAATTTCTTTATTCAGGCAAAAGACTCACTATAAAAAAATGAATAGGTATAAGTTACAATAGTTGACTAAAATATTACAATACAAATTGAGTAACCATTCAATTAATATTTATTCTGTAAAATTGACTACGTTATCATAAAAATAAAAAATTACACATTACATATAATAATAATCATCATTTATTTCAGATTAATAAATCCATATTCATATTAAAATAATGATAACAATAAAATAAAATTTAGTAAAAAAAGAATGCGTGAAGGAAGGCGTAGGGGGAAATGGGAGGAAAGGGAAGATAAGGGGAAGGGTAGAGGGTAGGGATTGGGAAGGGTAGTGGGTGCGGATTGGGGAAGGGGAAGGACAAGGGGTTAGAGGGTGGAGTGGGAGGGCTGGGAAGAAAGGTATGGATAGGGGGTTGGGAGAAGGATTGGGGCGGGGCGGTTGAGAGTAAGTGTAGAGGTAAGGTAGGGTAAAGTGTAGGCCGAAAGGGAGGGGAGAGGGAAACGGGTAGGGGAGGGTAAGGTGGGGGGGGAGGGGAAGGTGAGGGAGAAGAGGAGGGGTAAAGGCATATGCCCATGCGATAAAATATTTAACTTACAGAGAAACAATGCTTAACTTCCTACAAAACATTTTCATGTGGTATTAGAATTTAATCATAATAATATGTGATGTTAATTTATCTACTCGGACGAAGTCGCGGCCAACAGCTAGTATAACAATAAAATAAAATACCAACATAATTATATGAAGGTATGTCAAACAAGTCATTTGCGGTTCTCATCGCGATACACGGACAGCCAGTAGCTAAGGATGGGACTGTCCAGGCACTCGCACATCGTCAAGAGAATCTCATTTTTAGACTTACGCAGTCGATCCCAAAAGGAGGCGATACGTGATTTTATGATCGCATAAAAGTCAAGAACTCTGGAACATGCCCGACGCGCTACAGAATCTAGGTAACTTCATTAGGATGCGGTATGCATCATTATACTGCATCCTAATTGTACTATATGAGCATCTGGTGAACTTAACCCACAACTGGCAAGTATAAAAGCATTGACAGTGTGCTTTAAATAACGTTGCTTTTACGTCCTCGTTAAACCTCGAAAACTTTCGTGCAAGCATGTTAGACCTTGCAGCCAGAGCCCTGCGCTCACGCTCTACATCCTTGTCATCATGGAGATTCCAAGTACCTAACCATAATAACATAATCCGCTACTTCCGGTTCGGTTCAAGTGAACGGAAAGCCAATGTTTAAACATGGGGTTGGATAGGTCCTTACTGATCGCTTTTAGAATGCTGTTGCTAGAGTTACGCAATCTATCCCAGAAGAAAGATATGCGAGCCCTAACAACAGCAAAAAATCGGGAACTCCCGCTTCGCCGAACATACTCGACGCACTACAATAGCGGGGCAACTTCATAATGACACGCCACTATTCCCATTCTGTTAGGAACACAACAATGCTATCATTGCTGTTTGGCTGCGAAATAGTAAGGTGACTACAGATATCATATCAAGATTTCTGTAGTGGTTACGGATCATGCACCAGAGTTCTCCTACCGATACATTTGTTAGGATGAAGGGTCCATTAATTACGTGAATTCTTTTTAAAAGTCGGACAGTCCTTTGGTATGTTGTATACCCCTCCCCCCTCCCCCACTCACCATCACGTGAATCTTCCCCCATAATATATAATATTTAATTTGCTCGATGACTGAATCCCTCTCTCCCTAAATATTCAATAGCTAGAATATCGTCGTTGTATGTCTTTCAACAGGGCTTTTTACCTTAGGTTACGTAAGCCCAAAATGGGGAACCCCTTCCCCATTTTGGGCTTACGTAACCTAAGGTAAAAAGCCCTGAATTTTTGCCTCTAATCACTGCCGCCAAAACGTTCTTTAGTTCTGATCGAAATATGCAAAGACATACAACGACGATATTCTAGCTATTGAATGGCATGTATGTACTTCACTTTGGCAAAAATAATGTCTGTGTATAAATCAGCCTCTTGACGCTGTCGCATCTCGCTCGTGGGAGAATATTGTGGCGCGTACGAAGGGACAACAAAAGCCTTATTTATTTTCGAATATTTGTTTACTCCGCAGGATCATTTTGAACGAAACCTCGAGAGCCGAGCCGTTGATTTTTTAGGCTTACGTTAGGAAAATTGTGACTTACTTATTAGCTTCGTGTCCCATGTGTGTTGTGTTCTGTTTTGAAACACGTAAAGAAGATATTGGAACAAAAGGAATTCAATAGTCAGTATGCTAATATATAAAAAAAATACGCTGTGTTGAAGAAATATGTACTTGCCTATTTTAGTACAGTCGAAGGGGTCAAATAATCTAAACATCTTTGGTGATCAAATATCTGATCCTTATTGATTGTACACAGGTATATACTAATACTTATATTTCGATCAGGGTTACAAGGTTGATATTTAAGTAATTCGATGTTGTTCTTAGACTAATAAAAGTTCTAGTCGAAGAATAATTTGTGGATTGCTATTAGAGGTCAATAAAAACCCAGACTAATTTTTTGTCCATGACACTGAAAAATACAATGAGAGCTACGACTGCTACAGCGTAGCACAAGCAGCGTAGCGCTACTATAGCACTTTTCCGTAATAAAAAAAGGTGAGTTTTCCGTAGCACTTTTAAAGCTAAGAATTGCACTTAAATTGCAATTAAAAAGCGCAGAAGAGTTTAGATTATTTTTAAAACAAAATGTTATGTAAAGAAAAAATTCTTAAGTACTCGTATATCCGATGTCAAGTTGTATAAATAACGCAAAATCTTCTAAAAGATTATCGTCAAGTACTTCATCATCAGGTTATTTTTGTCTCCACTGCAGGAGCACAACCCTCTCTCATCTGCCGGAGACAGACGGAGGATTTGGCCTACACTCCCCGCGCTGGCCAGACGGGTTAGGGAGCCCTGATTGATGTTTTATAATGTATTCCCTTAGTCGTCTTGTACGATGTCGTCTGGTCCTATTCTACTCTACCGAAAACCACACGGAAATACTTCTAAAAGATTATCGTCAAGTACTTATCTGCATTGAAACAAAATCATAAAAAGTATTTACTTACCAGAAGTCCATTATGAAATCTGAATATAAAAGGGTGTTACATCAGGGCGGACTTACTAAATAGGCCAGGAGAGCAAGTCATAAACTCCCACATCATTTGCTTGGGAGGATCATAATTTTTAGAAAAAGCCTTTGTTTTATATTTCTAAGAATGTAAGTATGAAAACGCTTTATTGTAGGTACCAAAATTAACAACAACAATAACAAATAGGAATAAAATGGTGTATAAATACGGACTTATCCCAATTAGGGATCTCTTCAAGTTTGTGGGGTCGACATTAAGGTCGGCCCAGAACTGACGGAGAGGCAATTTATAATCATCTGTAAATGTGTTAGAATAAAGTACAAAAGCGGGAACATGGGCATAAGCTATCTACTGGATACATGTCGCATGCAATTTTGAACTTTCATTCGTCCTTTTAAAGACGATTGTTAATTGTCAACGACAAATTCTCTCTACTAGATCAGACTCTTAGTATTTACATAAACAGCTGTTAAATCGTCGGCTGTGGACAAAACTTAGCAATTTCGCCGAGGCCGTCTCCCCGCAATCGGTGCTAGATTAATTTATTTATTCAATGCTATGCAGTAATCAATACATCTTGAATAATCCTAAATATTTGATCAAGTACAAGACATGGAGAGAAGTACAAGAGGCTTGGTCATTGTACTCGAGCGCCATAGATCGTAGTTTCGATTCTCACTGAGGACAGTCAACTTAATTTGCTTCCGGTCTGGATGTTATATTTGTGAATTATCCTATCCTTGTTCAATTTCAGTAGCACAGGAAAAAATCCTAGTTTGGGATTACACAACTGTATGTATAGGTTTGTACTCGTATATACTCGTATGTATGTATATGTATTGTAATATGTAATGTAACGTATAGGGCACAACAATTGTTTATTAATTCTGACCATTTCTGACTCAACAGAATTCTCACAGACTCCAAGGATTTTCTGTAATATATTACTCGACTAACGGCGAAGCCAATAGGAAGGTAATATTTATGATATGTACCCTGTATCCTATATTAAATGTTTTTTTTTAATTCTATATGTGTAACTTCTGTCTTAAAAGGCACAAATTATATACGAAAACGTCCGAAGTGGACTGCAAAGTTAATGTGGTAATACAAACTTGTTTTCGTGGCTAGTGTTCCTTTCGTGTATACGCGTAGGTATGTATTTCGTTTACGAGACGCAATTAACGTTTGCTTTCCTATGCAATTTCATTGGAATTGAAGATAATTCTGGTCGTTCGTTTCCCAGCGACACAGATATTCTGCTCTAAGTTCAGTGGTGTGTGGGCGGTGGGCACTCTCCGAACCAATTTAACTGTTTACCCGAACAAGTTGCACTTAGACTGAGTGCATAATACCTGCGAGAATAACAAGCGAGGCTAATTGACTTTAGTATCACTCACTGCCTTCCTTAAACCGACCGTGAACCGGACTTTGTTTAGTGGGAAAGGGAGAGAGTGACAATCTTTGTGTGATTTTTGGTAAAAATAAAGTGAACCCATTGACCAGTGCTGTAACTAGCCTTTTATGCGCCCAGATCATTCAGACAAATGTCCACCCAGATCATTTTTACGGCCCTCCAAGGTCTGCCCCCAGTGCCTGGTCACAGCTGGCACCGCCCTAGTTACAAAACTGCCATCGACCCCCCACTCCTGCCCTGTATTCGCGCTTGCATTCTTGACGTAGTGATGACAGGTGAAAAAGCTTGGTTGAGTGGTGAGAGTGAATATCAATCAATACATACTACGTACAAGGATTTTGTCCCTGGATTCCTGCCGGTACTACTCATAATCATCAATTAATAATGATAATTATAATTACAATAAGAATGAACTCTATAGCGAATATAAAAATATGGCTCCAAGCAATATCGAATGAAACATATAATATATATATCTATATCAAAACACTATTTAAGGTAGTACTTATTGCACAGACCCGCGTTTGAACCTACGTTCGACTACATAATTGTACTTGCTCTTAAATATATAGGCATTACCTATATAATAGTAATTATTAATAATAGTTCCGTGATATAATCATACAAGCCTTGAACATCACTTTTTATTGACCCATTGAACCCCATATCGTCTGTAAAGACCTTTGCGTTGTCCTATATTTTACGCTATAAAAATCGTGCTATTCTCATGCACAGAGCTCTACAAAAGAAAAAAATATGTGCGCTAGGTATCCCGAGAATGTTTCGACAGAGTGTATTCACAACCTTAAGCGTAACTAACTAAGCACCAATAAACGTTGTAATTACACACACGGTAGCGTCGGTATTTAACTAGTGAGTGACCCACAGATGGGATCATTTCGGTTTCTGTGCACGCTGTTACTGTGTAGTGGGAATTGAGTAAATAGTCACTGTAAGTAAACCTACATATTATGCTTTGTCCCGTACGATCGGAAACACTTAATTGCACATCAATTAAATAAAACACAGACCTCTGCTTGCACTAGACAGGATTTCTACCGACGAACGATGCGGTTCATTAATAGTTAGAAGTTATTTAATATGAACTTGCTATGGCTCTTATGAAACCAAAGATACCTACCACTCTAATATCATCACTCATCTGATGCGATCAAAATTATCAACCCACTCAGTTACCCTTCCACCGAGCAGGTTGGTTGCCGAAAGAACATTATCTCATGTTCTATGAAATCTAGATTAAAGAGTAGGTATAGATAGTACTTTATATCATGGACAGATTTAGACAGATTTCATAGTAAATCAATTAAAATTTAAAAATGTCCAAACCGCTGTGACGTGTATATCCTCATCATCATCATCATCATCAGCCTGCAAGAGCCCACTGCTGGACATAGGCCTCTCCCAAGGCGCGCCACTGAACCCGATCCTCGGTTCTTCTCATCCAGTCTCTGCCAGCCGCCGTGTATATCCTATATTACATCAATCTCTGCGTAGTGAACTATATTGGATTTGGTACTTAAGTGCACTTAGATTAGGACATGTTTGACGTGTCCTTTGTCATGTAAGGCTCTTCATCATGTACCTACTTAACTCGAACGATTTAGGCGTTTGTTGGCACATATAGATGACAAGAGCGAAATAACTACCTTTAAATCACATAATACAGAAATTTAAATCATTTGGAACATTAAACTGTGGTATTACCACCTAATGACTGAATGGATTTACCGAGAAAGAATGATATACACTACGAAGCAGAAGAATTGAAGAACCGTTTATTTTATAATCTTTTTCCCAAACCTAAAGAGATAATGAATTCTTTCCAACTCATAAATTATGTATTTTATTAACAAAATGAATACCCCTATGAAATACATTGCGGTAATTAGTAATCTGATTTAATTTAGCGCTTTTCCGCAAATGGCTGAAGCAAGGAGCTGGTAGCATTGCTGTTGAGAACAAGTGGCGAAGTTTCCGTGGCCTACAATTTGCGTATGCGGGCGCAATCCACCCTTTTATGTGAGAACTTAGCTCGTAAATTAAACGGTGAACGCCTCTATCCACAAGGTAAATAAACAAAGGGTTATAGGAAAAACGTCTTAAGCTATATTTACAAACAAGGCCGTAGCAGTATTATCATACAAATATCACGTGCATTAGCTTTTTTTTAGCAGCGCGTGCTAATTACAGCTCGATGAAAAATCAAATGAAACGGAATTGGATCAAATCGCGGTAAATCGCAATTAAAAGCTGACATCAGCATTCTTAATAAAGAAAACGTGAAGAAGATGAATTGGTTAAATGTAACATAAAGCCACCGATGACTGTTTAGAGTTGATGTGTCGAAGGTAATCATGAACACCCACCTTTACTAGACGGTACCCCAGTAGAAGAAGCAACAATGACGCTGTCATGATGCTGTATTGTGCTGCCACTATGCTGCATTATGAATCCAGTTGGCTTACATCTAGGTATATAAATAGCAGGCAGTAAACTAAATCGTCTTGTTATAATAATAATTAAAATGTTTATCTCCTCACAACCTTTCTCACATGTAAGTTACAATAAGTTATACAAATATTGTTATAGTTTTAGATCTATAACAATATTTGATAAATACTTGTTCTTTTTTCTGTTTCGTAGTCAGGTTTCAGTTTTTAGGGCGAAATTCATTCTCTCTCGTTTAACAAACCATATATTTTAATTAAAATGCATTCCACTATGCAGTTCCCACAATTGCGTATAAGTAAATACTTAAAACAGCGTTAACCCGCAATAGTCTCTCTAATGAGCAGAGAGAGGTAGCATGTGAAACACAGCTGTTGAGGCTAATTCGCGTCTAAAAGTTGACAAAACATGACTAAACTTCTGCTTTGCGCTTCCCAGTTTTTTTTCGCAACATTTAAACCATTATACAAGCAGTGCAAGTTGGTAATGTACTTAGGTGACTTCGTAGGATTCTATTCTGTTTCTGAAATCGCAAGCCTGGATGCTCACTTTCTCATATATTACTCGATGATTTAAACGCCAGAGGGCTGGGGACATACAACTTGTTACATGTTGTTCTTGCCTGATCAAAGTGTTTATTTGTGAATTGTCCAGTCCTAATTGTCTACTTTCCTTAATATGGATTCCTTGTTTGGGGTTATATATTTTTTTATATACTTATTATTTAAGTAAAACGTACTTATGACAAAACATACTTGGAAATTACTGCAAATATATAAGAACAAAAATAAATCCCACTGTATCAGAACGTGCTTATAAATGCGTCAAGTTGCCTGCTAACCTGGATTCCAAAGTCACACTTACTTGAATCTTTTCTATTGAATATTTTTGCTTGATACCTACGTTTGGTGCTGCGCTGCACTCGCCGTGTGATCGTGAGCTGTATTGTTCCATTTCATAGAAGCAGCCTCGACCGAGCTCTTATTGAACCCATATCGAATATTGAAAATTGCATATAAATTTTTATTGAAAATCTCCTCCATTTAAGTTAAAGAAGAGACATAGTTGGATTATTACTTGTGATTACTTTCCACTCAGAATCGCCGCTCATTTTAGTTAGATTGTTTGTCAACTGCACTCACTATGATGGAAATGAGTTTCAAACGAGTTTCAGAAAGGAAGTCCGTATACTCATTTTGGGGCCCATGTTTTATTTAAAATACTCTGTTACGAAGCACGGCACTAGGAGCAGTTTATATTATAAACCTGTCACACTATACGCTGCCAAAGAACAATAAAACACACATACTGGCTTCTATTTTGAAATATAATAAAACTTGTCGTGAAACCATCAAGGTAACATAAAATAAATACGTGCCAGTAATTCCAAACATTTTCTATATCAAATATAACAATAGCTTAGGGCGAAAAATCGAATGGAGTTGTTGTTGTTTTTTCCGGCACGGAGTCCCTGTGGATATAAGAATAGAAAAATATATAAGGATATGTTGCCTTATATTTCGAAGAGCTTGCCTCTTTCTGAAGTCTTTTTGGTTTCTTTTCTTTATAATTGAATGATAATAATTAATGGTATCAAAGACAGAAGAGGAAATCCATTTGCCGATGAGGACTGAAAAGATAATTCAGTTTTAATTAATGAGTCAGATAAGTCAATTTGTTGCGATAAAAGAACCGTTCTTTTTAACAAAGTTATAAGGACTTGGCACGACTCTCATTATAAAAGTTTCGTCTCACCTTTTTTGTTGTCTGTGGAACTGAAAAAAAAGCTACAAATTCTGTATATCCGCTGGCAATAAAATGTAAAGCAGGCAAACGTTACGAGGTGAGGTAAGGCGGTGCTCGACTGCGAGGCAATGCGATGCACATTAGGAAAATCCGCATCCGCATCCCCGGAATGATGGCGATGGGATGCATTTCACGCCGTGCGGAAATTATCGCGAACTTCCACATTCCAATTATGTTACAATTTAAGCTGTGTCCGGAACTCGGGCGGATTTAGTTTTTCAATGTTATTTTTCGAAGCTTTCGCTGTAAATATAGAATTAAACTTTTTAATTATTTGATCTGGTTAGTAAATAAAATATCTATTCTATTTACAACGTTGTGTCTACAGTATAGGTTATATTTGTTCGTCGAGCTTATTAAAGGGTACCTATCTATATACATTTTAGAATTATTTAGTTACCTAGTTATTCGAGTTGAATTAAAAAAATGTTTTTTGATATGTAGGTAGATATTTAGTTATCACCTAGTTCTATTTTATGTATCACAGAATACCCATCTTTTTATTAAGGTAAGTTTTAATTATAAAACCTACACCTACTTTACAATTATTTATAACACAATATAAAAATCAACATTTAGGGAAAAAATTAAAACCTACATAAAATTCTTATAACTTATAGTGCGAATACGTCGTCCAAGCTGGTGCCGTGCGGCATGGACCCCAGCACGCTGGCGCCATTGCCGCGTTGGATGGCGAGGCTTACCCTCTGGGAAAAGTAGGCGCCAGCTCTCAGATCACCAGAAGCGTGCACCAGTCTAGTGGCTATGTTTTTTACCAGTTTTTTGGTACCTAGTCTAGTCATCTAGTTTAGAGAAATATCTTATTCCAAATATATATTATTTAGAATGAATACTTTTTAGTTTGTGTTGGTCGATCACTCTACACTACTTACCAGGTTTTGATGGGATTTTGTGTATCATCATCATCAGGTTAATTTTGTCTCTACTGCAAGAGCACAACCCTCTCTCATCTGCCGGAGACCGACGGAAGATATAGTGTATAGTTTAGTTAAAACTGCATCGCGCAATCTAAAGTCGCAATGTGGTATTAGTAAGTATACACGCATATATGATCGCGAAAAGTCAATTTGTGAAGGTTATTTTAAAAGATCGCTTCGCTAACGGCAAGCAACATTCGAAGTTATTAATAAATCATATTTGTAGAGATAGGTATGTCGAATACAGTAGCTACCTGAAAGTCTTCTCGAAAGATCTGTATCTGATACAAGTAGGAAAATTTTATTGTGCCCGTAAAATAGCTGGTGCTCAATGCGCAAAGCTCCGCTCCGCTCCGCTGCGAAGCAATACGAAAGAACATTATTTACAGCGCATCTCCAGGTCTGTTGCAGGCCCCTCCCTATTCGATACACCCCGGAATGTGGAATGTTAACTGAATTTTCACAAACACAATCTTTGTTATAAATAATCGGAAAGAATAGACTCTTTCAAATGCCTTACACGTGTTATTCGCTGCTTTGATCATTGTTTCGTGGAAAATGAAAATAAACATAATTTCATTCTGTGTATTGACTTTCTTTATTGAAAGTCTGATTTCATGAATAACAAATCACTATAGATGGAATCGAATATATTATAAATGTAATATATTTTGAACTATTTCGTTTAAATACGGCATTAATGAAGGAAATATTCATATTAAGGGGAGATTCCTCTTAATATCTAATCCTTCGAATACCTATCTCCTTCATTTTCATTAAATTGGAGGCTGCTATAAAATGACTTAAACTGTACTAAATTCACAATAGTTGCACACTATCGACTCCAAATAAATACCTTAAACCATGAAGGTGCATTGTCCAGTTGATTTGAGAGTTTTGTTTTAATTTGATTTGTTTAATTTAAATTAATTTGGATCGATTGATATTGATGCGGGCGATGGAAAGTCGCTTTGCGACATTGGATTGTGCAAAGTGGCGATACATAGTCTCTGCCTACCCCTCTAAGACCAAGGCATGACCATTAAGTATGTATGATTGATATTTAATTTAATTTTGTTAGATTAAAGGGTAGCCCTTTGTCGTTGCAATATTTTTCATTTATCTCTTCTCCCCGCTAACTTCTTCAAATCTTTGAGATTTTTTATAGACAACTAGCAAACGCCCGCGGCTTCGTCCGCGTGGAGCAAGTTTTTACTTCCAGAGGGAACCATGTTTCCAAAGGTATACATGAAATAGCCGAAAGGATTAGCAGGCTGAAGTGGCAGTGGGCGGGCCACATCTGTCGCAGAACCGACAGCCGTTGGGGCAGACGAGTTCTGGAGTGGAGACCACGGATTGGCACGCGCAGGGTCCCACCGCCAGATGGACCGACGACCTAAAGAAGGTGGCCGGAAACGGTTGGAAGCGGAGGGTGGAGGACCGGGTGTGGTGGCGTTCATTAGGGAAGGCCTATGTCTAGTAGTGGACGTCTAAAGGCTGACATGATGATACATGAACCTATATTCATATGTACTAATCAAAATTATGGTGATCAGTTGAATAGCCGAGCCGAGAAAGCGTAAAAAACAGACAAATAAACACACTAACATACTATAGACTTAATTATATTAAAGCTGTTACCCGCGGCTTCGCCTGCTTAAAAAAGGGGTTGTTTCCAGTCTGAAATAAAAACCATGGTAAACCAAGGTAACCAACAGTGAATACCATATTTTAATCCATTTAGTGGTTTTGGAGAAGAAGTTGGTGACGTTATCATTATCACAAATTATGTAATAGACGTGGTTCCTTGAAATGTTTTCATCGTTTTATACATATAATACAGTTCATCATCATATCATCCCTGCGACATCCACTGCTGAACATAGGCCTTCCCTAATAAATGTCACCACACCCGGTCCACCACCTCTGAATCCTGCTGCTTCCGGCCGCCTTCCTCAAGTACATCTAAAGTAGCGGGGCGTTCCACCTTGCGCGCTTGCCTCTCCGGTCTCCACTCCAGAACTTGCAAATCTCAGCGCGTCGGTTCTGCGGCAGATATGGCCCGCCCACTGCTACTTCGAAAATACTTCTGAATTCTTTTGAACTCCATTTCACCCCCTTAGGGTGAAAATGGATTTTGAAACTGTAAAACCCATGTGGAATCATTAAATTTACAATTCATTTCATAGGAACGAAGTTCAGTTCATAGGAACATCTAATAGTTTTTCTCCATACAAACTTTGAGCCCCTATTTTACCACCTTAGGGGTTGAATTTTGAAAAAGCTTTCGATAGTGCATACCGGAGATACATAAGAAACCTTTGTGCTAAATTTTAAGTTTCTAGAGCAATCGGTTTGGAGACTACTATTTTCTATCAGTAAAACACGTGTTGAATCATAATGATTCCACACGTTGGTTTTGAAAAACCATCCCCTAAGGGGCTGAAATGTAGTTAGAAAATAGTAGTCTCCAAACCGATTGCTCTAGAAACTTAAAATTTAGCACAAAGGTTTCTTATGTACGAGTATCTCCGGTATGCATTATCGAAAGCTTTTTCAATGTTAGGAGAACGTTCTCCATACACACTTTGAACCCCCATTTGACCCCCTTAGGGGATGAATTTTGAAAATCCGTTCCTTAGTGCTTGCCTATGCAATTAACTCACCGGAGTACCCTCAAATGATAACAAAAAGAGTGTACAAGGCCCCAAACACAGCTGTAAAAACCACGTTCGCACAGCGCTTCCCGGATTACATGTCCGCATTTATCTACAATTGTATACTAGTACTCTGTGACTTCAGGGGTGCCACGGTGAATAAGGCAAAACAGGTAGTACTAGAATTCCTACTCTCAATGACATACTCACAAACAGAAAGCCTAATTAAGCAACTCATTTAATCATACACCACACACATACACACACACACACACACACACACACATCACACATACATTATTCTCATAATCTCCACAGTACCACTCACAATCACACTCTCTCACCCTCCTAATAATATTATAACTATTTATATTTATTCTGTCCCACAGTTTTCAATGTAAACTCTGGCTCCCCGATACAGACTGCATGGTCTAGTGTGGGAGCTCTAATATGCATTGTCCTGTCAATTTTTATATTTTAATCGTACTCAATTGATGTAATCATACAAATTTAAGGATGACTGTAAAAATCTATGTATCTGGTAATTTATAATAAACTATTTGAATTATGCTATATAAGGAACCTTTGTGAAAAATTTCAAGCCTCTTGACTCAGCGGTTTGGGCTGTGCGTTGATATGTCCGTCAGTCACTCAGTTTCTTCTTTTATAGATATAAATATTAAATACTTATTATGTAAATTTAATAAATGTGTATCATTCATTAAGTAATAACTAGATTAAAGTTCAAGGTAAGTATATCTAGTATATCAATGTACGTATAGCGAGTCATTAGTGTAAAAGAATTGTGAGATTAGGTAGTTGAAGAAACCTTATAACAGCCTCGCAGTAGATCCCCTTAAAAGTAATACCTACCATATTACTAAGTTAAATTCAGTAACAGATGGTACGACGTACTTTTTGTTTATTTAACTTTGTAACAAGTAACCTTGCTCATGACAGTTATAACCCGGGACTTAGCAGATTGCATGAGTTCGGTCGCCCAAGATACTGCTGAACTTCATCTCAAAGTTCTTCAAATTGCAAAGACAAGGAAGTTCCTTTATAAAGTGGCATTCAATACTTGCACAACTTCAGCAAGGAATTTTAACTAAATTTCGCGCTACTGAGAACTAAAGGCAGCTGAATCGAGTCCTTTCAAGAGCAGAATTTCAACTGAAAATAAGATAGAATAATGAAAATAAGAGATCCGTATTAATTTATAAATACAAGTATTGTAAATGGAGGTCAACCTTCGATCACAGAAACTGTGAAAATATATCGTGCGTATACATAGTAGGTAAGTACCTATATTCCACCTACTACTTAAACTTTAAAAGTATGTGACGTCATTTTGTAACCTGACGGAGATTATGCAACAGACTTCATATAAGATTTTCCTATAAAAAGTTCAGCATTCAACATTTATATTATTTACAACACAATTACTCTTTGTGTAGTCATATTATTGCGTGTTTATATCTCTGTTTACATTTCTAATAAACTGTTACAATAGCACGTTAATAAACACTAAATACTTAGTTGAAAAAACATCTTGACTATTATATTCAGTGAGTTTGTTGAACCCGACCGCACTTTCTATCCACTGCAGGAAGCAAAACCGCGACTCGACTGCCAGCCACAATGCACGACTGCAAAGAGTGCAAGTCTCCACGCGGAAATAATACAACTGCACTTTTTAATGCACCTTCACCACACCCGTTTGTGACGTGAAAGAAAGACGTTTGCAAAATGAATATAGGTATGAGGGGTGGCTGATAAACCTGAAAGTAACAAACTACTGTTTTGTAAATTTTAAAAATAGTACTGGCCCCTTTGGTGTTGTATTTTTTGTCTAATACTTTTTCAAATTAATTTGTTTATTGCGGTGCATAAAATTTGGGTCTTCATTGTTTCTGACATGTAAACGCCAAAGGTAAAATTATGAAAGAAAAAAAAAGCTCCACCAGGGCGCCCGATGTCACTTATTAAAAAATGTAATAAGTGCATTACAGTTCCAGGGAGTCAGTATATGAAAAAAAAATTACTCATACAAATCATTTCTTTCATAGTCATGTAGGTTATTTACATAATATTTATTCTGATAGATAACTTATCATCATCACCACTTATCTACCCCTCATACTACTGGTACTCTTTTTAGGGCGGATACCTTCAAAGGTTTTCTAGTCCATCTGTTTGTCGAATAATTCTGAAAACTACTCGACCGTTTGAGCTAAAATTTGCAACATAAATATAAAATTGCCCAATGATGGGTACATAATTGAAAATTACGGAAAAACGATTTTTTCTACATATTAAAACAAAACTATATTCTGTAATTCAAATAATGTAAAAATTATAGTAAAATATGTTCTGTTTTTTTAAAAACCTACCACAATTTGAATTTTCTATGAAACCGAATATAGATAAGTCTAAGCTTTTACCACGTACCTTTTTCAGTTCGGGACTAGAAATGTCGTAATTCCGTAAATTAGAGTAGGTCTCTGGCAACCAGTGTGCTCTATCCAAGTGTGGAGTCTCCCAGGCTCTCGAATTAATACCTAATTAACCGGCTTGTGTTCACGTTCCCGCACACGGAACCCACGGGAGCACTTCGTATTTGAGTTGCTGAATCTAGTTCTTCGATTCAATTTGAGTTGCAGTCTTGCAGTATCTAGAGAGTTTTAATACACCGTAAGATGTAGATAAACTAAACAATAAATAAAGAAATAACATTATTAGTAAAGACACAATAAAACTTATGTCTTCTCGGACCAGGGCAAGCCTTTGCTCTCCGAACTTTAAGTTAATAAGGTGGACTGTAAAGCGAAACTATTAAAGAACGAAATCGGTTTTAGTACTTCTGGGCTCCAATATTGGCTGGCTATTAAGCACCGTGCTCGACAATCGAATAGAATGCTTCTCTCTCTTTCTTACCTTAAACATATGAATAATGCGATTTGTTGGAAATAAGAGATTATAAAAAATACCTCGATATATGGCACTAAACAATGTTTGCAAAAGTCCTTGAAGCAAGGCCATAAAGTTGTTTTAAAAAACAACTTGTGACCGAATTTGAAGTTTCCCAGTTTTTGACAATGTCATATGAGATCAAAGCAACGAAATCGACAACACAAAATCTAATGACATCACTAGCAAACTAAAATATGACCTAAAAAAACCAACTGGAAAGGAAAATACGTAATACCCAGTAATCGGAGTAGTAGAGTTATTTATGGTATATACTTGCAACATGCTGTCATAGTATGGACATGCTGTTGATACCTGTGTAGCAGCCGAGACGTCATTTTGACATCTTATTTTTAGAGCATGATATAGAGGGCATCATGGTGAACAACTTTTATCGAAACCATTTTTTTCTGCGAACTCTACTTGACCTTCGATCTAAAAAGACACAGAAGTTCTGTCCGGTACCCGTTACCAAGAGGGCCGTCATTTTAACACCCCATTTATCTCGCGCCGAAAATTGAAAAAAACTTTTGTGAAGATTATTTAATGAGTCAAGTTATATAATAAGATAATTTTAATATCCCGGATCCCGGAGGCATGTCTAAATTAACATGTACGTTTCAGGTCATTGGTCGTAAATAGCGCTACCTAGTCCGATCACTGGTAATACTCTAGTTCACTATCAGTTGCTCTGTGGCTCCAGGGACAATCCAATTATAGCAATATATTGACCTGCCACTCTGGTAAGATTGCAGCAGTCGATTGACTAAACAAAGTGGAAGCGAACGATCGATAGCTCTTTGACGAGTAAATTTAACATCCTAATGGGCTAGCCTTAATCACAAACAAACTGTATTTCGAAAGAAAAAATAAGGAAAGAAAGAATTCACTAAATACAAGCAACAGCGTCAATGGGCCGCTGTCACAGCTTTTGTGCCGCGGCAAATCCACGGCGCTTGTTTTCAGGCAGAATCATATTTGATTTGATTTCAGGACTCATAAGGGGGGGAGGGAGGGTATTAATAGAATTCCCATTCTGTTATTTCCGTTTTCTATATTTGTAACAGGAATTATATGTACCTGCCAATATAGTGTATTTCTGTATAAAGATCAAGAATCTAACTTCTAGCTATTAATATTATATTTGAATTCTTTTTTTTATAACAAGTATAATTATTATATAGGTACCATTGTAGTTCCATTTACAGAGTTACGTGATAGAAATATGAAACAGAACTTACTGGCGATTACAATACCATAAGGGCGGTGCGAGCCGTGCAGCCTTCGTGAGGCGCACAAACAAGAGAGGAATATTTTATGGAGCTACGTGTGGAAATACTTTCAGGCATTTTTTTAAATGTAAGAATTGCCAGTTAAATTCATGGCATACAAGTAAATTTCTAATTGAAATTAAAAAAAGGATTGATAAATTTTGTGCAATAGGTATTCATATTAAACAGTATTGTCATTCTTTAAAAAGAATATAAAAGATACAATCGCGAAATGAAAAGGTTAGGAATTTTTTAGAATTATTCCTTTATCACAACATATGTCCGACATGTAATCTTTTGTAACCATTGAATATAACATAGGTAGGAATCATGGAAGCTTATGTTTTATTCTTTGATAACAAAAATCAAAATGGAAAGTATTACCATATAATGTCTTCTCTTTGATTAGATTTCTACTAAATAGATTACTATTACATATTTCAAATTATACGCAGAGGTCGTGTAAAAAGAAGCTATGCACTTTTATTTTTAAGTAACTTTGTAAAAATAGTCCTTAAGGTGCTTAACCTTTTTATTCCACGACTATACGTTAATTTAAATCCTCGTGTATGGGTCGCAAAAATAGATCTTATCAAAGCGGGCGCACTTACGACTAGTTAGGGCACTGGAGCTCACAGCTCAGTGGGGCCAACAAACGGTGCCGGGGCACGAGGGAACAGTTTCATTTCCTTTCGCACATATTCACGGGGCGGCGAACAATATCTCACTAACAATGGCTTTGTAATTTGGACGCGATGGCGTCGCGGGACAATGCGTCAAGTGACTCATTATCGCGGGAAACTGCTTCGGGCAGAAAAATCACTTCGCCTACGACGCGTATATCTACGGGGGGCGAAGCGGGTGCGGGGCGCGTGCGTGTGATGGTAAATTATATTTGTGCAAGTCAAAGGACTTGGCCGGTTTTAAAAAGTAACGTAACGACTGACTGTGAAATCGTAATAAAAAAATCGCTACCGCAGCTTTTGTGAATCCGATGAATCTTTTGCAAAAAAGGAATCGGGGTCAGTAGACATTTATTTATATCTCAAACTATTTATTTTTAACTTGAAACCATCGATTATACCTACTCTGTTATCTAAAATACAGTTTCTTTTGTCAAAATCCGTCGAGTAGCTCACTTTAGACTGAGTGGTGACCGTGCGGCACCCTGTTTCAGAGCTCGCTCCCGCGGGCTATGATGTGATCGGAGAGCTGCAGCGGCGTCAAGCATTTATATTTTTTTGTAGTCGCCGAATCGATATTTACGATGGTATAACTGTTAAATACCTAAATTTCTAACTTCTTAACCTTTAGTTACACGAAACTCTCGAAAGTAGGTACACATTTTTAGTAACCCAACTTAGTCTTTTTTGACGTCAAAAGCGATGAGGCCGCCAATTGCACAATTTGCTGTATATTTCTCCGATGTATTATTTATTATGTTACTGTGTGCAATAAAGTATATTTAATTTAAATCAATTGTTCTATCAACGCACAGCTCATACCTCTGGTTCTAGAAACTTCAACTTTTGCATATAGGTTCCTCAAATGGTTTTATAGAGGTCCTGAAATGACCACTAAGCAAGGATTTGTTTTTAAATTGCACCCCCAAGCGATCGAGATTTTATACGGAAGAAGTCACGGGCAACAGCTAATTTAGTCTAGTATATTTTATTTTGTTTCGATCAAATCAATTTCATATGATCATAACAGCTGCTAGAGCAGATTCTGGGGTGGAGAACGCGATGATAAGTAAGCTTTACCGCCGTAAACAGAAGGAAGGTATTAGGGAAGGCCTGTGTTCAAACGTCATCCTTAGGGTTTCCGTATGTCAAAGACTACTGGATCGATTGAGCTGTAATGATAAGAAGATTATTAAAGTTTCTGGATACATTTTCTTTACCAGGTATTCCATGAAAACTGTCTTTTTACGGTTATTGCATATTATGTACCACGTACACTCTGTTAACTATTTTTTTAAATGTTTCTAAATGAGTTGCTACTATTGGATGTGTTTTTATGTTCATATGGCAATGATGCCAAGCTATTTTTACCTATAAAATCTAAGTCCCTATTCCATTTGTAACCTTATTCCATCCAGTTACACACTTCCAAGGCAAACTGCACTTAATTCTACGTGGATTGAAGACTGGAGACTTGGCCTAAACGCAAGCGACAACGTTCTCCCCCTACTGCCTTTTGTCCGAGGCTTGTGTCATTATAGGGCATTATTCCTGAAATATGCAATTAAATTTTGCTTGCTTCTCGCAAGGCGACTCCGGAATTTGGACAACGTAAAGAATTTCAACAGGTACATTGTGCGTGAAGATATTTTTGGAAAGCCTTTAAAAATTATTGTTATCTTCTATTCGGATTAAATGCAGCATTTAAGGTAATGTTGACAAATGAAGTACTTGTTATTGTATTGTATCTTATGAAATATATCAATAACAGTCTAGCTAATAAAAAATCCACTGCTTACTTTGCCAGGCCTCTTCACAATTGAATTGATATGTATGATACAGGAAATGTATAATAATAAAACTATTAAATTATTGTAATTAGGAACTTCGCACGTAACTTTTTAATTTTTTTCGATATTTTGATAATTCGACTAAATGTGTGAATATTAACTTCATACATTAGAAACGTTGAATTTTGGATTTATTGTCGTCAGAAATATCTAGAAATTTCGGAAGTTTGATATTTGATTGTTGAAATTCAGCTACGGATCCGATACAGGAAATGTAAGCGACTTCTTCCAGGCAACCTTATTGCTAATGAAAATTGTAACAATGTGAGGTGTAATTATGTAAAATTTCCCCTGATCTTTCTATTTTAAGTTTACCTTTGTGATGAGGTAATAAACATTTATTTTATTATTATTATCACAACGTTGGGCAGGTGCGTCCGTCGACATAGACAACGCTTCTGCCAATCCTATGGATTTATCCGTTGGTCGCTTCTTACGACGTCCACAAATAGGAGTACTACAATAGTGGTATAATGAAATACTGTACCGGAAGTATAAGTAAAAAATACATCCATCATCAGCCGAAATACGTCCACTGCTGAACACAAGCCCCAATAGAATGCCTTTTGGTAGGCTGTCCATTGGGGGATTTTCCATAATCCCCACGCTTGGCAGGAGGATTAGTGATCGCAGTAATGATCTTAATATACACAGGAGAACGCTGCTGCCCGTCCCTGGTGCAATCCCTCAGTAGACTTGTTCCCACGGTAACATTGGGGGTGGCCCTATTCTAAACTGGGAACCACACGGCTTAAAAAACATGCACTATCGTAACTGGCGCGTGAGGTAGGAGCAAACTTGAAACGTAAAGCACTATTAAATAGCTATCACATTACTTCGACTGTCCTTTTACTCGGTGTCCCACTATACATATATATAGGAAAAGGAAAATGGGAGTGGAGAAAGGCGATATTTATTTAACTGACTTTATTGTCTTTACATGACTTGGCTGACACTGACTGGACAGCCCGACGACGAAGCCGTGGACGTAGTGTCGCGCCCCTGAATGGGGAGAGTTGCCGTACAGAAGACAAAGGACAGAACTATTTTATTGTAGAGGGATCAAGCAGGGTGTCCGAGAAAGAGCATCTGAGCAAGTACCGGGCTCCTTCCCCGTGATTCGGCCTATATGACCTAGATGTCGAAAGGCCATGGGAGGTGGAGGGTCTGTACATATATACTTACATACATACATATATTCAGACATGCATACGAATGCACTCACGTACGCACACATAGCTTGCTATTCAACTCTCATTTGACGTCCGCACGTGGAAGTGTTTCCCTCATTGAAAGCCCGTGTAATTTCGGCCCAAAACTACAGCCGTCATTATGCCGCAGTGCAGGAGCAGACAGGTAATCTGCGTGAGGACAAACATGTCGCTTGTAATTAGCTGGCTCATGTCGCGCGACAAAAGACAGGCCTACCCTTTGAGCCGTGTTCCGGCGCAGGCATCGCCAGCTATGTGTGTGTTCGCCGACGATGGAACTGCGTTATGTCCAGTAGTACGAGTAGGTAGGTGCTGTAATATAGGCGCGGAAGAAGTACTTCGAGAATTAAATAATTAGTATTCTTACAGATATACGTGCCCGTGGCCCCTATTGGAGGTACTCAATTGATCATGAAAGAAAAAAAATATAAATCAATTGAAATTATATGTAGGTATGCAAATCTGCTTAAAGATTTTGAATTTCCACAGGCAACAGCTATATAATATCTGTTTTCACAATGTGTTTACCTGCAAAACCAAGCACCATATATTATGTGTGAGGGCCCAATGTTTATGTTGCACTTCGTTATTATACGTGACTCTAGGGTTCTACGAACGTGCTACGACAGCGGCGTAGCACATAATTCAATTACATTCTAATTATAAACTTTAACTTTTCATTCATTTTCCTTTGTTTCACCTGCTTTGTTAATGCTGTAATACTTTTTATAAAAGCCAACAATTTTATAAAAAGTATTAGTAAGTAATTTTAAAGTAATTTTAATTTTAAAGTATTTATTTTTAAAGTAATTTTATAAAAGCGAGAATTTGAACCTGCGACCGACCAGGCCAGGGTCAGAGCCAACTGAGATATCGCGTTACAACCATTAGCGGCAATCTTTCAATCTTATGAATATCTTTGATCTCTATCATACATGACCAACGTTCGGAATTTTAATAGCGAAAAGAAAAATGCATAAGAATTGAACGTTGTAGTCCATCGACTTTCGAAGGTGTCGATGTTGACCCATTACTGAGAAAGTTACAAACGAAAAAAACGCTTTTATATATGACGAAAAATAAATTATCGAATTTAAGAAAGCTTTGCCAATTTCAGCTTCAAAATTTAACTATGTACATGCACTAAAGAAGACTTTTTGTAACCACGTCAATGCTAACATTTACAACCTCAAAGCGAACAGTAGTCCATGGAGGTTTGCCTGCAGCTGCCGAGTTCAAGCCTTATGTTAGAATGAATATAATGAATAAATTATGAATATAAAATGTGTGAACTTGTAACTTTTCTACTCAACAACTCACGGTCCATACTTATTTATTATTCTGCTGGGACTTATTTTAATTATTAAAAATAACCTTTGTTAACAAGCTATTGAGCTACCTTTTTTAGCGAAATATAATGCAGAAGACCAAAAAACTAACACATAGATTTCCAACTTTATTGTACATATAATATTAAGAATATGATATTATCGGGCAGTAGATATTTCTTTCGTAGTTATACTACATGCCTATATAGTCGCCTGAACTGTAACTTTGTATAAGTATATATTTTTGTTTTCTGAACATAACCTAATCTAACACGATCCATCCCTCAATTGTTTTTGTGAACATGACTCCTTAGTGCCATTTTGCCAAAAAAATGTCTGTTGAATATAGAGTGGTAATACGATCGGCAATATCTGAAATGCCAAGCCACCGCGTGATATGAAAGGACGAGGACGGGAATGTGTTAGGAAATAGGTTCCCCGCAGATTGATGGAGGGTTTTTTCTGTCACGGCGACGCTCCGAACAGATGAGACTTGAACGTTTTTGATTTTTTCCGATAACTCGTTTGCCTGGATATCGAGGAGCGATCCGAATGTATGACGTCTATGTTTGCGATTTTTTCCTTCGTTCGTTATAGGTGGGTGAAGGGGTAAGTATATTTTACAATGGCGTTCTAATATTTGTTTGTTATGCAATCATTTTCTAAGCAAATTGTTTATTTGAATAGGTTATAAAAGTAAATAGTTTGCAAATTACTATTATTAAATTATTATTGTACATCATCTATATATAAGCATATTATGTGCATTACTTATTTGTCATCTGAGTTTAGTAATCGTAGTATTTTATATTACCATAAGTAAGTACATATTACCTAACATTTCATAACCAAACCCGACGGAATATCAACATACTGAATTGATTATTATCTATTAAAACAAAATTGGTAATACATACTGCTTTGTTAAAACGAAAAAAAAGGAAATTGAATAACGTTTACGCCTGAATAGCGGGCAAAGCAGGCAGATTCCGACGGTATTCTAATGCCCCAATATCTCTATTGAGCATATTTTTCGATTTGCTCGCGTGTTGGCCCAGTCAATATGATTTATGAATAAAGTGGTGCAGCCGTGTCGAGGGCGGATGTGTTGTGCTATAGAGCCTGTGCTACACGTCATTTATCAGCAGCCTTTTGATGGGAAGCGATCAACGAATGTTGTGGACGATAAATCCAAATTTTTTGTCTCGTTTAGTCTTGATTTTTTTCCAAACAAATTTTATAGATATAATTTCGTGTTGTTAGCATTAACAGTGAATCTAGGTCAAACCTAGCTTTCAGCAAATTGAAAGTAAACTCTCCTGCATGCAAGAGCATTTCAATATTTCCTAGACATATTCAGAAAACTAGGGATGTCGACGTACAAGTTAAACACTGCTATTAGCGAAATTACGTTGGTGCCAGATACCCGAAAGCACTTAAAGTTGTCCTTTTGTTACGTTGTATTGCATTTTGAATAGTTATTCAAAATTTATTTCTTAATCCTTACGTCGATACATTAAAATAGTGATATTGATTGGTATTTCCCGCAAAAATTAGTTGTGTGTACCTCGTTTTATTTAGTTTCCTTTATATGACTAGGAAATAATTTATTATTCTAAAATTTACAGACGGACAGAAAAAAAGTGTTGCTATAACGGTATCAATTTTCACGGAACCCTAAAAATAAAAAAGATTAACTCCACTGTATTCTAGTGTAAAGTATAAAAATAGAGAACGCAAAGCTTGCATTAGGCGACATCCCTAGATAAAAACAGTACCTACATATTTTAAGCATCAAATATAAAAATCCGACGACATTGTCTTTCAGTATTGTTGTAGGGACAGAACTGCATGCTATCTCATACCACGGGTTTTATCTTGCCTTTTGTTTTAGTCGAGAATAATGAAAATTTTGGTTTCATTCGTGAATGTTTACAATGTGAGCACTATCTCTTACGTTTGCACTAACCTCATTCCATGTTGCTTTTCAGAGGAACCGTCATACCGAATACCCTTATAGCGAGGTTTTTTCCATCTGTCGAGTAACTAAATAAATATTACATATACAGACACTTGTCTAATTCCAAACTAGGATTTTCTCCCGTGCTATGAGAATTAAACAAGGATATGGCAATTCATAAATATGAAATTCAGACCGGAACCAACTTGTACAAGTACAAAGTTGTCTATCGTCTGTCCCCAGTGGGAATCGAACCCACGAACAAACAACACTGAGCCAACGTTGCGGTAATTTGTTTCTTAATATATTTTATTCAACATAAAAACAATTGAAGACTTAAACAAAGTTACAGATGCCTATATGGCGGTCTTATGACTATAATCGATTTCTTCCAGATAAATTAATTAAAATACTTAAGTGTAAAAACAACTACATCAATTTAGATGAAGTTTGGAATAAAAACATAAATATGTAACATTGTCTAGCAATGTTAAAAAGTTATGGAAAGGGTAATGCTCAAAATTGTATGGAAGTTGGGCCTTGAACTTTGAATCTTGCGTCTGGTTCAAATTGTCGTCAAAATACAGGTAATATACTAAAGATTATTATATTATAAAAAGAAAATCGTTTAACTATTTGATGGGAAAATTGAATAATCTTAGAATGAAATCTACGTTGGCGCAGTTTTCACAGCACCGTGAGTATATGGCCAAGATTAACCGCTCCAGATCTTGATGTCATAGTGTGGTTATTAGTCGACGACGGTATATTGCGTTCATCACTACATTAGACTCGTTGAAATAGAATTTTTCACCCAAATACATAAAGTAAACAAACCGAGACAAAACAGGATGTTGACATAACATCCGAATTACATGTCAGTACGAAACCATAGTGCATATCGATAGTGAGGTTCTACTACATCGATTTAACAAACCATCTACATTGATTAATCGATATTTAACGAAACATCTTTTACGAACGTGTGTATCTTTAAATAAATATAAATAACGTGTTTCCAGTCAGTAAATGAAAAACGTGATAGGTGGATTATCGTGCAGTAACTGAAAGGAAGTATCAAATATTTTTGAAAAATATCGATTATAAATATACTAGCTGTTGCCCGCAACTTCGTCCGCGTGGACAACTTAACATTAAAAAAATTTATGTATTTCCCGTAGGAATGTGATGTTTTTTCGGGATAAAAAAAACTATATCCGTCCAGTGGTTGTAGCGTGATTGAGAAATTTTCGCATTTATAATATTAGTAGGATAGGATAAAATTATTGATTCTAATTCTGCCATTACTACCTACTTTAGTTGATAAGTTGCCGATAGGCCGGCGGAAATCAATCAGCGTTATTATTATATGTTATTTTTAAACGACCTATTCTATTGGCTTAAAAAAAGTTTGAAGGTTTGAAATTCATAGTTCATTTTTGCGACATTAATGGTGAAGACGCATCTTAGGCCCAGTTTTGGGCATTCTCCTAGTTCATTTACAATCAGTCGGTGACTTCTGCCAGGCATGCGACGCATTCAAAATGCCAAAGTACCTAACCTTCCCAATGATCTAAGAAAACAGACTAAGATATTTCCTAATCAAGATTTTGTTAAGAATTCATTGTCGAATTTTAATATTTAGTACGTATGATTCTGACACACATTGTGAACGACGTTTACTTCGCTGATCTATAAGCAAATTTGCAAGACCAGTAGGTGTTCTGTGTAGGGTATCTAGGGTAATTTCTAGAGAGTTGGATGTGTTAAGTAGAACGTAGACCATTGTATATCTAGGATGCGTGGCTTTCCTCACTGTGTTTTTCTGTTGCATTTGAGAGCAGTCTGTGACTAGGGTCGTTTATTTAGAAAAACATAATTGGACGATCTGAGTACGATAATATCGAACTCAGACCTAAATAGGAGGTTATTTTACGTTAGTGAAACAAAAACTAGGAGGTATATCTAAAGAAGGTAGGTATATATTATATCACATTGAAAATACACAGATACATTAACACGTACAAGCATACACACAGTGTCTTACGTTAGAACATTCAGGATGTCTCGTCGCTGAAAATCAGACAAACCTTTGCGCAGAGGATTAGAATAGCAGAGAAATGTAAGTTGTGTGTAAAAGGAGCATAGTTTAATATATATACAGTAAACGATTACTACAGATTAGTGAAGAGGTATTACATATTTAAATGATATACAGTTTATAATACACAAATATATTTAACCTAATAACTATATCTGTTACGGTGCAGTTACTATTAATTAAGTATCGGCTAGTAATAACGCAGCTTCAGCCCGAGCTCATGTTACTGGAACTTAGTCTTAAGGCAGCTAAATCGAGAGCCTTCTGTTTGCAGTAATTAGATAAGTTTGCAGATGTACAGCTGCTCTGTCGGCCTTGTTTGTGTTACGTGGCTACTTCGTGTCGGGCGCTGCACCAATGTCGAATTTTAAGATATAATACATACATACATACATACATACATACATACATACATACATACATACATACATACATACATACATACATACATACATACATACATACATACATACATACATACATACATACATACATACATACATACATACATACATACATACATATTGCTCACGCCTTGGTTCCCATAGGGGTAGGTAGAGACGATGTATCCCCACATTGCGCGATCCTGACACACTGCCACACCTCACTAGCCCCACTTACATCCATCAACCTTCTCGTATACAACAACATAAGAAATCTACATAACAAATGCATCATAGATTTTTTCTGTTAATGGAAATCTTAAATAGTTTATAAAGTGCCTTGGCAGCGTCCATCAATGGAAAAACTAAGGCACTATTACACTGGTTATCAGGGTAAGACGACGGCTACGGAGTTACATCTAGGTGATCACAGTCGATAACTGTCAATGTACCTACTTTTAAATGTCAAGTATTACTGTATTCTCAGAAAAACGAATATAGCAGTTATATTCGTTTTTCTGAGACTGTATTATATGAAGGTGACAGAGAAGAACATGCTATGAATCCAAAGAGTTTAAATTACATTATCACAAAAACCAAACTAACAAAGAAATATATATAATTTGGGATTTTACGATAATGTAATTTAAACTCGATGGATTTGTGACATGACATGAACTCGTTCATTCCTTGTACCCTTCATATACCTACTTAGAATTATCGTTATAGTAACGTTTCCATTAACGTGCGTACTCGCATATAAACTGACAATAGAATCTCAATAATCCGGATGATTTCATTGGTGGTTAATCCGGAGACGTCAAGTCATACAAAAGATGGCGGTATGCAGGTCACGTAGCGAACTTTCAGCGAAGAATCGGTCCGCGCCTGCGAAAGTTAACCAACTGTCATCCGAGCTACAATGCACTCACTGTGAAATGTATGAGAAACATTTGTCATACTACAGCTTGGAGCTCCATTTTGCGATCATCATTCTGTTATTTTTAACCGACCTTTTAAGCTATATTTTTTATTATCATTATATGTATATTATATCTCACTGATGCCTGGATGTTTGTTACTCAATCACGCTTCAACCACTGGACGGATCGGGGTGAAACTTGGCACACATATAGGTTAAGTCCTAAAATAGGACATAAGATAGTTTTTATCCGGAAAAAGCATTTCTTTCCAAAACCAAATTAATCGTTTAAAGCAGTTATTTTTATATTGTTAGCCCTATCTTTATAATTCCACTCGTGCCTCATTAAACTAAAGATTCTTTAATTTTTAGAATCATTAGTATCGGTATACGTCATAATCAGGGAACGGAATTAGGTAGTGTCATTTATGTACTCGCGCGTACTAAATATACATACATACATAATGCTCATGCCTTGGTCCCAGAGGGGTAGGCAGAGATGATGTATCGCCACTTTGCGCAATCCAATGGCGACTTTCCTTCGTCCGCTTTTCGCTCCGTGATACCCCTTGACGTGTAGGGCTTATTCTCACGCTTAGGCCACCAACGCGGATTGCAATTCTGAATAGACAGAACAAATGTCGATAATTGGTCGAATTTAGTCGCAAAAAACTAGATTTTGTCGGTCCGCCGTTTAAAAGTTATAGGGGTTTGTTGGTGGCCATGCCAGACTAAGGCTTAGTACGGCATGGCCACCTAATACCACCAGAACGACAGTACATAGCGGGCTACTGATTTAGTCGATTGGTCAGGTGAACTAGTCAAACCTAGTCGCAAAAAATCAGATTTGATCGGTCCTCCATTTAAAAGTTACAGGGGATTGAAAATTCCCATACCAAAAACCAAACCTTATTCTGGCAGGCATAGCCACCTCGGTATCTCCGGAACCACAATACATAGCGAGCTACTGATTTAATCCCTATTCCGCAAGCAAGACAACTGTGAAAACTGCATCAAAGGAGAATGACCAAAATTGTATGGGAGTTTGCCCTTGAACTATTAACCTTGCGTCTGCATCAAACTGTCGTCACAATACAGGCAAATTACTCAGGATCATTATAAAAAGAAAATCGTTTAAATATTTAGTGGGAAAATTCAATAATCTTACTTGGAATAAAATCTTCGTTGGCATGCAGTTTTCACAAAACCGTGGGTATATAGCCACGATTAACCGCTCCAGATATTGATGTCATAGTGTTGTTATTAGTCGACGACGGTATATTGCATTCGACACTACATTAGGCTCGTTAAAATAGATTTTGTCACCCAAATATATAATGTAAACAAACGGACCAAAACAAGTGTTGAAATCATATCGGATATGACGTCACAGTACGAAACCATAGTGCATATCAATAGTGAGGTTCAACTACATCGATTTAACAAATAATCGATATTTCGGTTACGTAACAATACTTTCATAAATATCTTTTAAGAACGTGTGTATCACTTTAAATCAGTACAAATAGTGTATTTCCAGTCAATAAATGAAAAATATGATGGGTGGATTATCGCGCTAGTAACTGAAAGGCAGCATCAAATATTGTTGACAAATATCGATTATAACTATATATCGATTTTAATTCTGCTTTCACTACTCTAGTTGAAAAGATGCCGGTCGGCCGGCGGAAATCAATCAACGTTTATATTATATGTTATTTTTAAACTCCCTATTCCATTGGCTTTAAAAAAAATTTGAAGGAATTCATAATTCAGACCAATATTTTTGGTACATGAATGGTGAAGACGCATCTTAGGCCCACTTTTGGGCATTCTCCTTTCATTTAGTAGTTTTTGCGTGATGCGCTAACAAACATACATACATACAGACAGACAGACAGACATACAGACAGACAGACAGACAAAAATTCAAAAAAAAATTGTTTTAGCTTCTATTAGCCCTTAAAGAACCCTCATACAATTTGTTTTTATATATCTCTCGTGTACAGACATAGACCAGTTACAGTTTTATTATAAGTATAGATAGGAAATTCGCACAAGTATAATTTATATTATAAATTTTGCTTGTGTGAATTTACTATTATATAAGTTCAAGGTGCCGTGTGGTTTTCGGTAGAGTAGAATAGGACCACTTCAACTCTTCCCGTGGATGCCGTACAAGGCGACTAAGGGAATACATTATAAAACATCAATCAGGCCTCCCTAACCCGTATGGCCAGCGCGGGGAGTGTAGGCCAAATCCTCTGTCTGTCTCCGGCAGATGAGACAGGGTTGTGCTCCTGCAGTGGAGACACAAATAACCTGATGATGAGATGATGAGAGACACACAGACAGCCAATTTTCAAAGGATATCTGTATCAATTCTCAATATATTTATTTACATCACCGTCTTTCCATGAGAGTTAGAAGCGTATAAATCACTCAATATGAAAATCAAGTGATTTCTGATGAATTCGCACACGACGACTAGGTACAGTCAACCACAGCTCGGGTTACATAAAACCATTGCAATGTAACCATTATTATACTTCTACGCAAGGTGCCGATATATATTTGGACGTGTGGTAAACTGTAACATCTCAGTTTCCGGACACGTAGTCAACTCGTAATACTCGCTGCACGTGGAACTTTCCAGATATTTGTCAGCGCTCTGTAAGCCTTGAGCCGACGTTTTACACAAACTTTCCCACTAACCCTAAACCACAAACTTTGTTAAGACGGGAATGTTACAGGGTATATCACACTAAATTAGAAATTCAAAAAGGCGTCTCCATAATAATAAATCCTAACTAACGCGTAATAAGGCCTAATGCAGTAAGTCGATTTGGTGTAGTAGGTAGTTTAGAGAAATCGGCATAAAAAAAAAACAACGAGAATACTAAATATTACTACGTAAAGAGGAGATACCAGGTACCCAAAAACAACACTGATGTGTGCTGTAAACACATGAAATCACATAGTGTGCATGACCTCAACTTGTGCCGATGTGTATACTCGTATCTATTGTTCATTGAACGTAGATACACCATTCAGCAATCAAAAGGAAATGACTGTTTTTTTTAAGCAATGATTTACGCTGGCGTCGATTACGAAGTTTAGTACTCATAAAAATACACAAAACCCTGCTTCTCCGGATACGGTTGTAATTTTTTTCATGATCCAAAGTAATCGATATTTTCATTGCCTACGTAATAAACCCCTAAGTTTTTTAAGTTTAACGAACTAATTTTGCATTGCATTAAATTATATTAATAGATCAATTTAAAATGTCCACCAGTCCTTAATGATAATAAAAAAAAAGTCCGTAAAGTAATTAGGACCCTTGTAGTAGGAGTATGACAGACTTAACTGTAAGGTACATTGTCCAAAAATAGTTTACAGTGTAAGTTATTATAATTATATTCGTCATAATTGATACTGTAGGTATTATCTCATCTACCTACCAACTTGCGACATTCAATGAACTAAGTAATAACTTAGAGGATTTCACAAAAAAATCATTATAATACAGAGTGACAGAATCGTAATTTTTTAGCGAAAAGTTGGATAAATGATGATGATGATGACTTATGTTTGGAATGAACTAGATGATGTATGATTTAACTTATGTCATTTGAATAATCCTGATTCATAAAGTTGTATGGATGGAGTAGCGTAATATATGTACTTGAGGATCGAATAAAAAACCATGTTAATTTCTTATCTACTTGCCTTCATTTTAACTATATGAGTCACTAGATGATTATCATAGATGTATTTTATAAATCTTGGCAGGTACTAGTGGCAAAATATGGACAAGAACTCGGGATTGCCATAAGTCCATGACTTCCCTTTGCACTACGATGCTCGTTGCTGCTTAGTGCTAAGTTGCGGCAATACTTAAAAGTTAGTCAAAGCTTTACCGGAGTGACTGCGACTTGGAGGATCGACTAACTTCGCAGCTCGCCGACTCTTTCATCTATGAACATAACACGAGTTTAATTAAAACATCCCCTCAATATTTCCAGTTTCAAAGCGGAGCATCGGAAAGTTTTCTGTTTCGAAAAAGTAAGTACATTCGAAATTAAATGTTTGTTGGAAATTTGAATGTTTATGCTTGTTTGTCGGGGTTTCCTTTTCGATGCTCGCCTTTGAACTTTGTCGATATAGCCGATACGGAAAGACATTGTTACAAATGCCGCTTGGGGATTAGTCCTTTGTGAATACATTTAATTGTATTTCTAATTTTCCAATTCTGGAAAACATTTCCAATTGTTTATGTATTTTTTTATTTCTATACAATATGATAGGTACTTTATAAACTTTTAAATTTTTATTGACTTCAAAAACTTTGTGTCAAATCTTTAAAAATTGCGCATTTGGTTGCAGCAAGGTTACTGGGTCGCCATATTTTTGAAATAATCATGAAGCAGTATGAGATTGCGTCCGAATGCTGCGCCCTGGGCTGGAGGGTCGCCAACTATGGCGCCTCAGGCAACAGCATGCTGCCAAAAGTTAACTGATCGATGGCCTCACGAATGTGCACTCAGCTTCCAACTAGTATATGCGCATTTTATGTGAATTTGATTATGCACAAATAATATACGATGTGTGTGTCAAGATGCCAGAGATCAACGAACTCCATGTACTACTACATGGAGCGTTCCAAACAATCGCTCGGTTCCACGCAACTGCGGCTCCGGCAACTTTACTAAATATTGACGCTATTTACCCTTAGCGTCAATATTTAGTAATAATTAAAGTTCTGCGTAGTAACTGCACAAGTTTCATTGTGAATGTAACCGAGTTGCGGCTCCCGGAGCCGCAGTTGCGTGGTACAGAGCGATTGTTTAGAACGCTCCATCTAGTAGTACATAGGATCGTTGCCAGAGATCCAGGTATTGAAACTGAGCATTTGCAGAAATATGGACACTGCCGACAGGCTCGATCTGCAAGAACAAGGTTGTTGGGAGGTCTGGAATAAGGACCATAAAGATAAGAGTAGCTTGAGATCTCCCCATGACAGATGGAGCGACCATTTTAATAGCTAGTAGAAAGGGTTTGGATGAGGACGGCGTACTAAACTAGGGATCATCATCATCATATCAGCCCTTAGACGTCCACTGCTGGACATAGGCCTTCCCCAATGAACGCCACCACACCCGGTCCTCCGCATTCCGCATCCAGTCGCTTCCGGCCACCTTCTTCAGGTCGTCGGTCCATCTGGCGGCGGGGCGTCCCACCCTGCGTATGCCGATCCGCGGTCTCCACTCCAGAACCCGTCTGCCCCAACGGCCGTCGGTTCTGCGACATATGTGACCCGCCCACTGCCACTTCAGTTTACTAATTATTTCGGCTATGTCGGTCACCCTCTTTCTTAGTCGGAGTTCTCCATATGTTGATGTAAAAAAAAACTTACTTCATTATTACATTATTCAAAGGTAGATATCATATTATTATCTGTGAAAAAACCTAATGTAAATAATCGGAGCAGAGACGAGGATAATAAAATATTCACGTATTCGAAATCTCATAGGTTTTCATTAAAACAAAATGTGTCATATAAAGTCTTACAAATAAATCCAAAGAAGGGAAATATCAATATTACAATTTCCCCTTCATACTTTATACATTTTCAGTTATTATGCCGTACATACATTATGTAACGTATGTAAGTTACATAACGTTAAATTCTGTTGATTAGGGCGTAAACGTAACACTATTTTGAGTTTGGCCTAACTGGTCAAAGTCAAATTCTTTTATTGCACTTGAGTATATATAAACTTGGTACATTTATATACTAAGGTCGTATGGTCATGCATTGAACGATTATAGGCTCTTGTCGTAATCTAACAACCTAAACCAATAATAAACAGGCCAATCTCAAAGTAAGAAAACGTTTAAGCCCTAATCAAAAGGACACATTCATAGAAAGAGTCTTTTAGTGACACTATTCCGGAAACTACACTGATACAATACTTAAAAATCATACAGTTGTCTAATCCCTGTCTTTATGATAATAGGCAAAGATTGATCGGAGAGGCATAAAGGTAGTAAGTAGGTAGATACTCGTTTTATTGTCGAGGAATCGCAGGAGCTTGACCGTAACTGCAGCGGGATGGGGGAGAGGGCGGGCAGAGAGATCACAAAAGAGATCAAGAGCGTGTATCACTTTACCTATCTATGCCCAGTCCGCGTCCGTATGCGGAGGCTTTACACAGTTTATCTGTTGTCCCTTTGTGGCGCGCTTGACTCTACCCGTAGTTGAATACACAACACAGATCGTCCAAAATGCCGAGCCGATTCACAATAGTTAGGGATTTATGTTTTTACATGATCGGTACGTACCTACTCGTAAATCGTCGCTTTAGTAATTGAAGTATCTGTAAATATTTGACTTTTCGACTTGAATAAATCTGTATTTAAAAATTAGCCTATTCTACGTGTCCAGCAGAGCCGTGGTAGCCTGGTTTGTTGTGCACTCGCCTCACGTTCATAAGGTCGTGGGTTCAAACCCCGCCCGTACCATTGAGTTTTTCGAAACTTAAGTACGGTTTATTTATAATACCACAGGCTTTTCGGTGAAGGAAAACATCGTAAGGAAACTTGCATATGCCAAAGAAGAAATTCTAAAAGGCGTATGTGAAGTCCACCAAATCGGCTTGGGGCACCGTCGGTGGACAGGGGTTTGGCACAAAAGATCCTGAAGGGTCGAAGTGTCGCCAGGTCTTCCTGAGAAGATAAGATAGGATACGTGTCCAGCAAAAACAGTGAGGATATTTCAGGCATTTAGTTGTATCATGTACTCGTAAGAGATAAAAACTGTGTTGACTGACTTATGAACGCACAAAGCAGCTGAAATTGCTGTCTGGATCTAAAATATATGTATAGAGTTTTACTCATTTTTGGTGCACAATAAAGAATATATGAATTAAAATGATGTAGGCCCATCTCCTTAACATTACTAAAAAAATTGACGAAACCCACACATTGAACTGAAACAAAACTGACTTTTTAACAAAGGTTAATAAGAAACTTTACAAAACAATTTCGCTAGATACAAAGTCAAATGTAGACACGGGCGGGTATTTGTTTCCGTTGTCTAGTCACGTAGCTTCTGAGGGGGAGTAAGTTTGTTCCGCACTTGGGGGAAGCCCCGAACCCTTGGGCCCGAGCAAGATTTATGGAACTGTATGTAAATCGCATTCAAATTATTCATCCCGATGTGATTACCAGTGTCAAATTCTGTTATAATTTTATAGCTGTTACGGTTTTAATAAAATTATTGGCAGACACACGCTTGAACATACGGTAGACCGTTTTTTTGTTTAGACGAAGAGAAATGCTCAGTAAACGTATCTAAATTAATTTCCTCTTAGCACGGTTTGTTTGTTAATGTGTTAGTAGGTTTTTAGTAATAAAATTATAATAAAAAAAAAAAAAATATTTTGAATATTACAAAAGTATTTAGAAATCCGACAAAATGTTGAGTTATCTATTTATTGTCTAACATTTGAAGTTGAAACACAAAATTTTCCAGTAACATCGGCCTACAGTTTTGGACTGATTTTCCCCTCTACCAGACTTTTGCGTCAGTTTCTTCTGATTTAATAGTTTCCCCAACGGACCTACATGCGTACCTACTATTGTAAGCCCGAAACAATATTATTAAACACTTACAAGCGTTAGTTGTAAGTGTTTAATACATTTTTTGTTGATTCACATTTTATCAAGTGAATGTTGAATTCACATAAGCACGCACGGATGTCACAGTGTATGATACGTCCACTGCCCTAAACTCGTCCCCTTCCGCACTCTTCCACTCTCCTAACTTGTCCACTTACTCGTATCTATTAAATCATAATCTTGAATAGCAATCTTTCCTTACGTAATCGATGTCTGAAAGAATAAAGTAAAGCTACGTTTTGAAGATGACTGTTAGTGCAAAACTGGGATGGATAGATTAACAAACATACATGAAATACGTAGCAAGTCGTTCTCTTTTCCATACAATTTAATTTAACTATATTGAACTGTAGAGTGAATTTTATCCGAGGGCCGAGCGTAAATCGCGACCGCTAGAAAATTAGGGCTTATCCCGGATTACGTACGAGTTGAGCACCGCTGTCGCGCGCGCCTAACGGGCCACTTTCTCTACATTACCCGCATACTTGCTATCAAATTGGTACAACTGGATTGCTAAGCCTCCTCAAGGTCAAGGCTACAGACATTACTATTTTCTTAAAGTCCTTCTTCAATGTTGACCGGCGGCAGCTAGCTTTTCAAACATTTATTTGGTCGTACTTAGCGATACATACATTGCCATTTTAGCTGTTATATATGTACTCATACACCGTGTTTCCATTATTTTTTATTTGATGGTCTTCGCTTGACCGCGATTTCGTAATAGTGACGATGTGATTGAATGAGACCGCTATCGATGTCTTTATTTCTTTTCCCTATATGTATTTTTTTGTGCCTTAACCTATCTAGGTACTTATGTGTTATATTGACATATTTTAGAGCAGTGATACATAAATTTTTTCATCAAAAACGTTGTATTTGTATTTAGGTTAAAAGTTTAAACAAATCCTTGAAAACTTTATAAGATTGGTAGTTTCAATTAAAGTAACATTAATTTACTTTCTGCGCTGACGAGAAGAGAATCTAGCATGAAAATTCAACAAAGATATTAGATTCTTCCCTCCCCTAATCAACTAAGTTAGCTGCATATAGTACAAAGTCAATTACGTTATTGCTAGATGAAAGCCCAGGGAGAGGTAAATCAGCCGTTAATGCAATAAGCGAGAGGCTCCAGGCATTTTGGAGGTGGATCCTTCGGAGAGCATCCGACATGGCACGGTGCATGCTATGTACGTCAAGCTATACAAAGATACAGAAGATCAAGATCTATATATGCAAGAGATCTTCCACAATCCACACATAGGTTGTACTTGGTCATTCAAAATTAACTTACATTAATTATATGATTCATAAGCTGTGAATCATAACTTGTATGATAGAAAATAAATTCACGCCTCGACTATTCAATTGACCTCCATGAATTAAATATACAATATACATATTGGTCTTTTTTCCTTTCCTACATTAAATCACTCTAAAATTATATGACCTAGTTTTACTTCATAGTGCAAAGTTTCTCCGCTACACAATTAAACGTAGGTATGTAAGTATTCTTTACCACTTACTTAGGTAGGCTTATTTTATTTAAATCTTTTTCCTACAATGCACAGTGTCATCACTATTAACATAGGCTAATTTTTACTGTAGCAAAACTTGTTTACATGAGAAACTGTTTTAACGCAGACTAAGCTGTGGGTAGCTGTTAAGATGCAATAAAAATAAACCCTGTGACCTTGAACTAAAAGATAAACAATTATGCAGATCATTTCTGCATATCGCACGACAATAGCTTTGTAAGTGTGCTATGACCCTAAGTAAAGTAATTACGGAAGCTCTTTGGACCTCGTGATTGCTTCTGACACGTTCGTCCCCTCATGCTTCTCGAGCGTTCACTTTTATATCACATTACGTAATTAATACGAATAAGCTTAGAAGACAATAATAATATACAGGAAGACACTTTACACGGATTTACCTAAAACCAATTGACGAGTTGGACCGTTGATTCTGCATAAGTCCTAATTTGTTTTACATCACAGGAAATCTGTAAACTGTATGAAGTATAAACATAGACTAACATACTTTATTAATAACTTCCGTTACAGCTCAAATTAAATTTTACACAAATTAAACACAATCAAATTGAACTAGAATAAATAATAAATAAAAATCCTAAAATTAAATATAATTAAGTTAATGAGTTCTGAAAAAACTTTTCATAACAATAAAATGACTGCTTGCAAGCCAGGCGCACAGTTTTTTTATAGTATATACCTTCCTAACCTACATAATAATAGAAGCGTAGCGTAGCCACGCATCAACAAAAACTACAAACGATTCTGATTATTGCTAAAAGCACGTGTAGCTTGGAACTCCCTACTTCTAAAAAAAGAAGCATGTAGAGGAAGCACCCCTAAGGCAACATGTAAACGATTTTTGATAGGATTTTCAGTCTCACGAAGATATAATGACTTGGATAAAAGCTTTTGTAACTATATCCGAACTTTACGAACCAGGCCGCGCACTGTCAAAAATCGCGGACACAATAGGCCTGGCGTATTTCCACTGTCACTGGTCTGAACAGTTCCCAAAGGCAGTATGTCAGTTCCCTCTATTTGTATCGCATAACGCAACACTATATGAATGAAAACGAACGAAACAATTACTGTGCCGACACTTTTTTTCTTTTTGTATTTTTTTCAATAAGTCACGTTTTACTCAGTTACTTTATGATCACGACGCCGCCCGATGTCTACAAATAAAATAAACGTACCTCAATTCTCTAGCTCTTTTTAAAATATATAAAATTGAGATTCTCAATAACATTGAAATTCCTACGATTTGTAGATGTAATAGGGAAAAATTTATGGATGGACTTTTCTCTTAACAAACTTGAATTTCTATAAAGAATGTCAATTCACTCATTCGGTTCATTTCAAAAAAAGCTTTGTCTCTACATGAAAAAGTGAAAATATTAAACATTTTAATATTTATTTATCTAGAAAAACAGACTTTACTTACAGTGTTAATAAGGGCTAATGTTTTGCGGACAGTCACGCACGAAGGAAAAATGTATGGTCCACGTGTCCACCCGACTGTTGAAGTACTAAGTAGGTGTTAAGTCACCGGAGTTGCGGCAGTAGCCATAGTCCGTAGCTGGAGTGTTAAAGACGAATATATTGTTTCAAAACAATGAGATTATTATTGACTTCATCAAACAATGAATGATGGATGAAAAGAGAATAAATATTAGCTAGAGCCTGCGAGCGGAGTCAAAGAACCTGAAAGGGGTTGTCAAAGCCGTCATCTGAGAACAAAGAACGCGTTAAATGTAAAAGGTATTATAATATTCGATATGTCAGAATACGTATTTACCCTTTGAACACGTGTGCGATGAAATAATCTACGGTGGTACCACCAGACGGGTAGATAGTACCACGGGTAAAAAAAAAGTAGTACTACCATAGTAAAGTAGTAAGATGGGACTTCACGCGTATATATAAAAATATAAAATGTTATGTTTATTAGTTTAGTTACGGCCAGAGTTGTTTTTAAAATAAGGTTCTAGAGATACTATAGTCGAAGTTTAGTTTTATATAAACACATGTACGGAGTCAAACAACTAGTTTAAATTATATTCGTTCTGTGATATTGGACACAAGGTCTACCCTAACAACGATGGCGTGCTTTCCATAATCCACCACAAGCATGGGGACTTACCTACTAAACGTGCACAATCCTAAAACTATAGTGATATTCTAAGGTATAGTTATTAGAAACAATACACTAATGCAACAGGATTTTATGAAGCCCAAAACAAGTTACAAACTTTAAAAGAAAAATTTGCAAATATCAAGTAAGTAGATAGATTTTATGTTGATTGACCTACGATTTTATCTTTTAATTGATTTTCAAAATTTGTATAATTGTAGGTAACTGTGATGTGCTTTATATTTTAAACACGGGTGCTGTCATGAGTACAGTTTGTTCGTTCATTTTCGTTTAAGAGTAAGTTTTCCAGATAATAGGTTTTCCAGCGGTCCGCGGCCCAGCGGAGCGTGATGGTTTAACGGCCCCAAACCTTCTTACTTCGCACAAAAGAAGCCTTTGCTCACCATCGGAAAATTAAAAAGACGATAAGAAAAGAAACTTCAAATAGAGGAAAAAAATAAAGAGATCTGGGTGGAGGTATATTCAAATTATTCGGCAGTCTCTAATAAAAAAAATACTGAAAGTAATATATACGCATTACAAAATTAAGTATTGCTTAGTAAATCGTTAATGTGGGCCTCATTAAACCCGATTTTACAGAAATCTTGGATTCTGTATGTCTGAAAAATATACCTATGATCTGTTGTATGAAAATAAAACGGAAAACTTTGAGAAAGCTTTCATTTCAACTGATCTTGAGACCGGTTGTTTTAAGAATCAAGTAATAACAGAATCCTAGGACAGCTACCAACTATTTTATTAAACATCCCCACAATTTCCATTTGTGACCTTTCAACGCGAATAATCTCGCAGCGGAAATAATGACCTCTTTATGTTTATGCCGCAAACCTGGCACTCGCGGCACAATGAGAAGTTACTGCAGATTGAATCGCAAGAAAGCTGCTGACTTTAATATTGTATTAAATTTTTTTTATTTAAATACAATTTCAAAAGGGACTAACTGATTAAAATCACTGTACTGTACCTTTGTACTGTGTAGTTTTTAGAACTTCACAGTCCATATTCGAAATGATTAAATAATATAAATAGGTACAAGTAGTATAGGGATTTTTCTTTTATTACTTAGTTTACTAGATTTTCAATGAAAATACTGCTATGTGACGTGACTTACGCAATTGATATTATTCTGATGACATTATTGAAATCATATAGGTACCTTTACTAAGTGTATGAGATGCTTAATTTTGTTCAACATTTTACCTTGTAAATGTTTTTATCATTTAATAGAATTATTATAATTACTTTAAGATACATAAAAAAAGGCTTCATTAGCAATTTACGAAACCGCATGGAATGATAAAATTAATGAACCTGTTCTAACACAAATATTATGCGAAAACAAACGCTTTTATGTCTCGGAAACAAATAAACAATGAATAGATGGTGTTCCGAATTGAACTGCAAATTTGACGTGGTAACACGAACTTGTTTTTGCTGCAAGTGTCTCTTTCATGTACGAGCTGGTACCGAGACATATATAGCGTTTGTTTTCGTATTCAATTTCTTTTGAAATACACGCTTTAGGGTAGGCTACTGAGCAATAGTGGTAGTAAATAGGCGGATGATTATAAATGACCATTGAACATACCTACCAAGTCAATTTACCTTTCAAACTAAAACGTTGTGCATTACAAACTACAATGCTTTTATCCTTACCTTATTCTTCTAGATCAGTGTCACCAAATTGGCGGAACAGTTATCTACCTATGTGCACCATCCGATTTAATTCCTTATAATATTTAAAAATCAAAAAGGAAACCTATTTTATCCATACAGATATATAATATACTTTAGTTGAATGGATTTTATGTTTTCCGCGAGCTCAGCCACTGGGTTCCACAGATTAAAAAACCGCGGGCTAGGCTTTGTTCAGTATTCACTAAATCAGGAGCGGATTCAGGAATTTATTTTGCGGGTCATTCATAAACCTCTGTTAAAATTTACCTGGATACAAATCAATAAAAATATAGGTACTCTTAAATCGTATTCGCGATACAATAAGTTTTCACCGCACATGATTAGGAGCTGGTTTATTACGATCTAACATTGATCCACGTTAATATCACAGAGGGCGCAACTTATCTACTATTTATAATGTGATTCTATAACATATATTAAGTGCATTAAAAATTGCGAATATACGTTAATATTGTATATGAAACCTTTTAATTTTCTAGAGAGCCACACGTAATTTTTCTTTGTATCTTGGTATCTTAAGATACTGTAAGATCAAATTATCTGCATCGTATGTGATGGTTCAAAGGATTGCATGGCGAACGATATTGTGGCATCAGCTCTAAGATAAGATATATTTTATAATATCTTCACCGTGTGTGATGCGATATACCTTCTCGGAGCGTAAGAGACATTACTTATGCAGTTGCTTCGGCGATTTTCTGTAGCCGAGAAGTTAGCAAACATTTCCAGATACAGGGGGATGGACCCTATTATATTGCCCCCTAGAGACGCCCCTGCACAGTGGGCGATGCTCCCTCCGATATACGCTGAAACTTGCTGAAGTATTGACTCTAAAGCGATCAACCGTACTGGTCGCGGAGCGAGTGTATATAGACACTTGGTTGGCCGTTTATTAATTGACGCTCAACTTGTAGCAAACAATCGAGAATGTAATGAATCTATCTAGCTTTGATGGTTAAAAGTGAGTAACTTACGTGGAAATGTATGTTTGAATTATATTAATGGCAACAAAGTTACAGTCACAGAGTATTATATAATTTGTACAGCTTACTATAGACTCAAAAACAGATCTGTCAGTTATAACTAGATAGACTAACATCATAGCGTAGAACAACTGCGTATGATCTAATTCATCAAAAATGTTTTTTATACCATTATTATGGCTATAAAATGCAGGCGTCTGATATACTATAACTCAATATTTTATTTCAATTTTTACTGAAGTTAGGCAGTCGAATAATGATGGTTCTGATGGGGTCCCTAGAATACGTTATCAGAACGCAGGGTGCGTGCGCGGACCCGACGATGTTCCACATAAGTTATGTGTCACTCATTCCGTTAAAACACATAGTTTTGTTGAATTTTCAATTCAATTCAATGCAATCCTTGATCCTGCATGACAAAAAATAAACATACACAATAAAAAAGATAGCTTACTTAATATATTTAGGCGGTCTTATAAGTAAAAACTTCTTCCAGAAAACCTTTGGATAGAGGATAAGAATAGCAGAGAAAGGTAGGTTTTTGCAGTTAAATAAAAGTAGGGTAAACTAAAAATTATGCAATAAAATAAAATTTAATACAACATACCTACCCCATATATATACATTAAAATAAAATAAATATATTTAATTAATACACATTTTTTAATAGTCCACATTGGAAGAGTAATTCATATTTAATATACTCCTTTCACATCATTGCACCAGAAAATCGTGAAAAGTTATGTCATAAAATGTAAATCATGAACTTTAAACGGCCCTACTGTAAAATGCAGATTGTACCAATATTATTCTGTCTGTAAAGAGTAGACTGAATATATAAATATCAAGGTTAGCTATTTTGCAGGGCGCCAGTGAAAGTTTTGTTTTTATAAATTATTTGAGGCTCAAATTTACAGTTGACTGGTTTATCTCTTCACCCGTAGAATATATAAAACTTGACCAGCTTAAAACTAATTATTCGTTTCCGAAACGGATTAAATTATGTGCTTTTAATTATAAACTTATCCAATTATGCATTTGAGTGAAATAATTTGTTCGTATAACTCCCATTATTTCCATGTATCTACTCGTGCGATCAAAACTGTGCAGCCGAAATCTGAAGCGAACCGGTTTAATTAAAATACGAAACAAGACGGTATGAATTAGCTTTCTATCAGACAGTTGATGAGGGAGGGGCTGAGCTGACGGCTCTGGTTTAAAATAACGGATCCAATCAGGCATAAAATAGCTATCGTAAACTCCCTAAAATACATACTTTTATAGGTAGATTATTAGCAGAGAATACTTAATATTTAGGAATTAGCGTTCGGTGAATCTGAATTGCTACATCAATTCAGTATGTAGTTGCTAGGTGAAAAATTACATAATTTTTATTATATTTTTGCATTATATATGTTAATGCTTCTCTTAGTACAAAATGATTATGTGGACCAGTTTAATCCAGAGCATGTATTCACTCTTATTTCAAATAGATCCAAGTTCATATAAAAATACTTCTAGATATCGTTCGCATTGAAAATTCGCAATCTCGTTTTTTCTTGTTCATGCCTAGGTTTTGATTGATTGATTTGCGTCAAATGAAGAACCTCTATGCAAAATTTCAATTTTCTAGACCCAGTAGGTTGAGCTCAGTCACTAAGGATATGCTTTTATTATGTAGCTGTGATAACGCGAGAATTGTTTAGAAATAGCGATTTTTTCGACCCTCGGGTCAAAGAGATCCTGCATATTCTGTCTTTTCATAAAGAAGTGTAGTAAAGTATGTACATAAGTTGGTAAAGTTTTTCTATTATTGTACTTATTGAATGAGATGGAGGCAGGAAAGCGGGCGGCGCCCGACCCGCACTCCCAGGACCTTTGTTAAACTTTTTACATTGTTTTGGCTTCATCTCATCTCATTCTCATTACCAAGACGAGATGTACTATGTACCTCTCAAATTTTAATAACATCACGCCTACAACAAAGAAAAATTATACCTAAAGCTGTGCCTGAAATAGACTTTGAATAATGAAGCTTTAATTGTGAACGCTTGTAGACGGTAATTAAATAAAAACTCTAGAGACTTAATAAGATATTTTAAGGTTTTAGGACTGAAAATGGTGGTTAATACCTCAAGAGCCATTGTGAAAAAGCCTCTTACAGCCTTCCAGCGTTTAACTTTGTCAAGGACTTCCCTTAGACCCACAAAACTAAGATTAATACGAAGTTGAAAACGTGATCAATATCCGTAAACTTTACCCTACTTATATACCTAATATAGGTATTAGACTTTAGATTCGCTTTCAGACTAAAGTGAACATTATATTATCCAATGGCTTTGTTTTACTGTAACTTAATGTTTGTGTGCATATGTGTATAAATTGAATGAATTCAGTTAGATAAATGTTGACACATTGATTTTATCTGTATAAGTTTCACGTTTCCCTGTTGAGAGGAAAGCAATTAAAACTTAGATATATGCATATAAATTTACTTCTCAAATAAAGAATATACTGTTAAGTAGGTATGCATACTCACTTATTAGATAGACGCATGGATTGTTCCGTTTTGAATCTACTTTAAAAACGTGGAAATTTGAAACTTAGTAATGAAGATAAAATTGAATCCTTTTCTCTATTATTTGCTCATTTTTCTTCTATCAAGCATTAGTAATATCTAGGACCGACGATTTCCTGAACTTATGACAGTCTTGAGCATTTCTCTAGTGAATTAGTTTAGCTCGCATTTCTTCCGTTTCACAATCTCTCTAGCGCGTCTTCCTTCTCCTCCTTTGCTATTTGCTTATTATCATGCTGTTATTTGCCATGAAATTGGAGTTACGGGGCTGTGGATTTGATTTGTAAAAATATAAAAGCGTCCGTTCCCGAAGCCTTGACGCTCTGACGACAACGAGTTTTCTTTGCCTCCTTTAATGAGATTCAGTTTGTTGTCTTGGAAGTTACTCCCTTTGTCCTGTTGGCTTCGTCACAGACTAGGGAATACCAGAAGATAAACTGACCTGCGAATCTCGAAAATTGAAACTGAACTTGGTATCTTTGTTGGCAAAAATTTCAATATGATGCTAACAATAGATATTTCGCCTGTTACTATCATCTTCTTCTATATCTATAATAGAAGAAACTGACTGACTGACTGACATATCAACGCACAGCCCAAAACACTGAGTCTAGAGGCCTGAAATTTTGCACAAAGGTTCCTTATATAGCATAGGAAAGTACTAAGGAAGGGATTTTCAAAATCCGTCCGCTAAAGGCGGTGGACCGGGTGTGGTGACGTTTATTGGGGAAGACCTATGTGCAGCAGTGAATGTAACAGGGCTAATATGATGACGAACTATATTATATGTATAAAATGATAAAAACATTACAAGTAAACACTTCGATTATATAAATTGTGATAATAATAATGTCACCAGCTTCTTCTCCAATACCACTAATGGATTAGAATGTGGTTTTCACTGTTGAATAGCTTGGGTTACTGTGGGGGTTTTTCAGATTGGAAACAGACCCTTTTTTGGCGAAGCCGCGGGCAACAGCTTTATTATAATTAAGTCGAAAGAGTGTTTGTGTGTTTATTTGTCTGTTTCTTACGCTTTTACGGCTCGGCTTATTCCAATGATCACCATATTTTTTACACATAACATCATGTATATGAACATAGGTTCATGTTCACCTTTGGAAAAATTGTTCCCTCGGGAAATAAAAACTTGCTTCACACGGGAGTAGCCGCGGGGTTTGCTAGTGCAATTTATTTGCATAAAAGCTGGATTTACAATGCAAACTGTACGCCGCGATTTCACGCGCTGCTCTTTCCTGGAGCAATCAGGAACGCGTCTCTTATCGCCGCAATGGAAACGTGTGAATGCGCTGCATGGTGAATCCCCTTTCTTCCCATACTTGCACACACACACACGCTTCCGCGATTTATTTTGTTTATACTAGTACCGCGTAACTGACGGATGTGTTAATTTTTCTTTTTTGTGTTTATTTAAGAAAAACCATGAGTGCGACGCGCGCTTCGCCGTAGCAGTCGTCCGTTGGGTACGGTAATTTGTATACTGTGGCGGCACTTCACTCAGGAGCGCGTTTGTTCCAATAAGTGCGGATCACTTGGCAAATTGTTTGCTTTGCCATGGGAAGGACCAGAAAGGACGCACTTCCACCGCCGGGTCACTGAGTTCGCCACTTATTACTATAATGTAATATTTCGGTTCATACAATACAGTTTCACCAGCTGGGCCGTTGGGATACTCTGACTTTTTATTATAAGATGTGGGATAACATACCTACATACGTCTATATTAAGTAATATCTCACGTAATTGATTGAGAAAGTTGTTGAATTCTGTTAATTTATATTGTAAAGTAACAGAATACGATAAATTATGTCAAAACGGGTTCAGTAACAAGTTTCACATTGATATTGATATGTATGATAAAAAAATATTGAAATTATAAGTTATTTAATGCATTTTTTTATCAGTTTTCTATGATTTACAGTTTCTAGTATTAACAGTTTTAAAAACTTAACATCGATGATGAATGGTCGACCAACATGATAAATAAATAAATATTTTCATATATACATATGTAAACGAAGTTTTTTCTGTCAGAAATCTCTTAAGGAGATAAGCATTACAATTTGTACATGTTATTTTTCTTTCTTACTTTTATTGTTTTCCATGTTCTTTTTTTGCGTGCGAAAATTGCTCAATAAATAAATAAATTAACTGGTCTGATCTCAATCTAGGATTTTCTCCTGTGCGATGGGAATTAGCCAAGAATATAACAATTCACAAATACAACATCCAGACCGGGAATAAGTTGTACAAAGTTGCCGGTCCCAGGCGGGAACCGAATCCACGACCTATGGTTCTCGAGTCTGACGACCAAGCCACTAGGTGAACGAGGCGGTCACATTCATCAATTGTTTGCTGTAATTAGAAAATTACAGCGTATCAATACACCAATATCGATTATATCCTTATTATTGCCATACTGTGGACTGCAAATTGCGTATTGCCTAACTAGAACTAATTGGCAATAATGTTGTGCTCTAATGAGACCGAGCCTTGTAAATTACCGTACCTATTCTATATGTTACCGACGCTGTATCTCTATTGTATAGGATAATAGGCATGAATATAATATTTAATAGCAAGGTTTCAGAAATCTTGCCTTATTACTTTCGTGAATAAAGGGTTCTTTTTTTAATTATTTATGCATATTCGAAGTTCATATATTCCTATTTATGAACTTTTAATAAAGCTGTGCCCGCCTGCTCCGATTACGTGGACTACAGAAGTATTTGGTATTTTAAAAATATAAATAGTTGAAATTACGTAGTGTTAATCATGAAATAAAATTCGACTATTACCATTCCAAATGTTGTTTTAACTCAGATGAGTTGAATTGTATTCAATGTCCAGACACTATGTTTGAAATATTTATTAGTTGTCACTTTAGTTTCGTAATGAGATATATTAGGAGTAGGTATCATAAAATCCAAGTAGGTTGATACTTTATTTTCTTACATCTTATTCAGCTTCCTGGGTCTGTTTGTATATTAGTTATGTAATTCAATATTCATTATTCACAAAGAAATAACTAAGCTAGGAACATTTTAATAATAAAATATGGTGAATTCTTTTTTGATCTACGTACGCAAAGCTTTGAACAGTTTACAAAGCGTTATTAGTTTGCTTGTATAATATTATCTTTATAATATATTTAAACTAGCTGTTGCCTGCGATTTTCCCCGCCTCTAATTTTAACCACTAAGCGGGTATAATATAAAAAGATCGTATCTTGGTTGTTGACTACGTCATTTTATGCAAAGTTTCAAGTTTCAACAACACCGGTTAACTTGACATGGAATAAGACATCAGCAAAAAAATTGTGTTTTTTTTTTATATTAGTCATTACACGTCATACTGATAGATCTGTCACTATGTATATATTATTTGTATAGAAGATATTTCAAAATACCAGTCGCCAGGCTAGTGACGTTTCAGATGCATTATGTATCAAACTTCAATCATCTTTTTGCTCTACGAGTTTTAGAAATTAGTAAGGAAATGAAAGAGTTAAGAGTACGTGTATTAAAAAATATATTAACTTGACTTTACCTACATTCCTTTTCCACTAAAATTCAATACTTATTTATGTCTATGAATATTAATAAATAAAAGCGTCTTACAATACAGCGTGGACAGTATCACTTTATATAGGGTGGTCGGAGCGGGTCGCTGCCGTCGATAAGGACCCATTAATTACGTGCAGAGATTTTTCAATAAAACCTACATTGTCCTATAAAAATACGTACAGTATTGTAGCACTATTTTCTTTGTTGAGATGAATCACATTGGAAATGTTTCTGTAAAAGTTTGAAAAACGGCAAGCAAGATTTGACCACTCGTTGGCATTGGACTCGAATGCAAGATTAGATAGTATACAAGTTGAACCTGGTTTGGGTTTTATAGTTGTGAATTTGTCATGTTCTTGATTCATTACTATAGTACAAGGATCCTAGTTTGGGATTAGACAAAGTATATGTGCTGTAGGGTGCTATGTCCGAAGTGCTTACAAATTGGGCGGACAAAAAAACACTGACTGGAGGGAAAGTACCCTAAATATTGAAGGTAGCAAATTTTACACCAATGATACTTTTATTTTATTTTGTTCCCTCTAAACGCGTTAGTTTTTTCATGTTGTATATTATATTCAAAATCGATAGGTTAGGTTAAATCAACCCTCAATTTATTTGTGTTTCTTGGTTTGTCAAATATTGTCAGTACCTTGTCGACGTTAATTAATAATTAGTATTAGATGGGATAAGATATGATAGGAAGGTTTGTGGCACCTTTTATAAACTGGAATTTTATAGGATTACTGTTATTTGAGCTTTGACAGTAACATACCAATATAATAATATAACGGCGCACGACGGTCGCAATTCTCTAAATGTCCCCACGTTTTACGGCCGCCGCTGTGTTCCGGCACTATTGTTTGCTAACACAAGTTATATCTGTCAGATATTAATCTGCGAAATTAAAAACGCTTACTAACTCAATAACCTCGGGGATCGCTAACCTCTTTTGAGTGGATAATGGGCCTGATTCTGAAGGCACACATTTAAAATTTGACAGCGCTAAAATGGGTTTCGTCTTTATCTTCTTAATACTGTGTGACAAGGATAGCAACAGTTTTAGTGCTGTCAAATTTTAACATTGTGCCTTCAGAATCGAGCCCAATAAGTACTTATTAGATATAACAAGACTACAAAATTAAATAGAAGGCATAAAACATTATTGTTTTAGGTTTTTGGGGACTTGATAATTTCTTCAGTACTCGTATTTCATGATTTGAAAAAGTTTACTAACAGTGAAGTCTATGTAAACCTATATACAAAACAGTTATAACAAAACAAAGGACAATTAACGGAAAATATTAAATGTAGAAGCGTTATCATTTGGGGTATAACTGTTTAAGGTGTACCTGCGCCAGGCAATTACGACGGGACAATCGTGAAAATTATGACCATTATAAATTCCATGTTCTCAGTGGGAGAAAGATCCTTTTAATGCGTACTTAAATCATTTTTATTAAGTTGAAAAGGTTGGATTTATGCGGGAGGCCTGGTGTTTGTAATTTGTGTGGCATCGTTTGGAAAATTAGTGCTGAACAGATGCGCAGTCGTGACGAATTTATTATTTTTATAATCTGTTATTTCTATTCTTGAAATGGCAATTTTGATTTTTAGGTAAATTTCTTCAACTGTCACAATATTTTACCTCCCCGCTGAACCACGGTCAGTTCAAATGTATAATATTAGTTAACCTTATACATGGGATATAATTTTCTAGAAAAGTTTTAGGTTTTTAGCCGCAAACTTGGCATACGCGATTTTGGGATAATTTGGCGTAGGCAGATGCGTGTAAGTTTCTAGCAGGCAAGTTCAAATACTGAGATACAGGGATTAGGAGAGTGGTTGATATTGGGTGCGCTTCAAAGAAACCCTAAGCTTTTCCTAAAAATAAATAAATCTGAGGGAAAAAGTGGCAAGAAACAAAACGATAAGAATTTTAAATATTTAAAATGGCTGTATGATAGATTAAACTTAATGACAAATTAAAATTTATGACAAAAACATTGAATAGAATTGTTTGGTAGCCATGGAAGATTACTGGAAATAGAGCAAATGTTGGAATAGATGGTTTTACAGTCATGTTCCGCCTGACACTTGTAGCCGGATCTCGGACTGCATCTCGTACAAACGTTTTAAAAGAGGGTAGGCGTCGCGTCGCCCCTTCTATTACAAACACCTGTTGTTTGACGGATATATATATATATATATATATATATATATTCTTTATTGCACAAATTTATTTTAAAAGTATATACAGTTACAAATTTTGTGTACAAAGGCGAGCTTATCTCTAAAAGAGATCTCTTCCAGCCAAACTAACGAGGGGGCAAAAAGTGCATAATATACTACATAATAACTAAATGCCGAATCTGCTTTACACACACACACACACACACACACACATATATATATATATATATATATATATATATATATAGTGAATACATCTAATAAATATAATAAACATACATAAATACACACATATCATAGTATACTGAGTGAGACAGATAGTGCTCTTTTAATTTAGTTTTAAAGGATGTCACTGACGTACCTTTTTTGATGGATCCTTCTTTTTGGTTGAGTTTAGTGCACAAGGTGATCTTCGCTTTCTCTGTGCTTCTCATTTTATAAAGAAGAATTCGCTTCAGAACGTATTCTTGCAGTTCATCATCATCAGCCTAAATACCTACGTCCACTGCTGGACATAGGCATCCCTATCCTATTTGAATGCCACATTTGGTAAGTGGTTCATTGGAGGATTTGCCATAATCACCACGCTTGGCAGGCGGATTGGTGATCGCAGTAATGATCTTAACATACACACACAGGAGAACGCTGCTGTCCCTGGTTCAATCCCTTAGTCGCCTTGACGACGCCCACGGGAATATTGGGGGTGGCCCTATTCTAAGCCGGGAACCACACGGCGAGTTATCAAGCAGAAATCGAAATTCTTTAACTTTATTGTACACAGAAAATATAAAAATAAATACACATAGAAAGTCTTTATAGATAACTGGGTTATCAAACAAACAAAAAAGTCTGCTTGATTGCTTGTAATCAAACTTTGGTTATCTAAGCGGCTAAAGAGGAAGAATTTCGGTAGTTCGTTGTTAGTTCTGATCCACCTCTATGTACCTATAACTTAGACCTACAAATTATTTACTTTTTTTAAATACCCAACAACCTAGCCTTAAAACAACACAACTCTTATATCCAAAATAATATATATTCCTTATCGCACAAATTTGAAACCTAAATACAGTTACAAATTTTGTGTACAAGGCCCACTACCACTACCTGTATTTGCACACTAAATACCTACCACTTGCTTTACACGGAGGTCTCCCTATTTCTTGTGGTCCAGCTAATATTGCCTGGTATAGTTCATCATAATGGGAGGTAAAAATTTTAAACAACATTATGATAACTTTTGCTATGTTTATTGCTAAATTAATAAAAAAATCTTATTATTATGTTCGTATTTACTAGAATTCGGTAATTTTGTATCATCATCATCAGGTTATTTTGGTCTCCACTGAAGGAGCACAACCCTCTCTCATCTGCCGGAGACAAGATGGAGGATTTGGCCTAAACTCCTCGCGCTGGCCAGACGGGTTGGGGAGGCCTGATTGATGTTTTATAATGTATTCCCTTAGTCGCCTTGTACGACATCCACGGGAAGAGTTGGAGTGGCCCTTTTCTACTCTACCGGAAACCACACGGCAAAATTTTGTATGTTGAGTTGAAATACTCTTATTATCCAAATGTCGGTAATAGTAATAACAAAAAAGTTTGAGCCATAGATGACATTAGTAGAGGTTTGACCCTCATGCTGGCTTGCCGTATAGCCGCGCACTGTGTCAACTCTGTAATCCCCTTTAGCCCCGTGCAATAGCATCGGACATTTTTGCGAGCAAATAAACTGCGCCCGCTCGCGTTGTAAGCCTTTATGACAATAAACAAAGAGGAATCACTAAATTAGCTGCTATTATTTTCGAAATTGCAGTTTAATGACCTTATTCTCATTTAGTTCTATAATTTCAACCAGTTATGTTTTGTGTTGTGTTTGTTAACACGTCTCGTTTAGTATGAACATTTTGTTAACACGTCTCGTTTATCCAGTATGAACATTATTCTATTTCTACTATATTTTTAGATTTTTGCAAATAAAACAGTCTAACTAGCCCATAACTGCCACAGTCAGTTATCCAGCCATTTTCGGGTACCAGAAGTCTATGTGTAGCAGTATGTGTTCACCCATTTATTGGTAGAAATCGTTTATTACCAAGACATCTGTATCTGGTTGTCGTATAATACGAATGTCATCTATCACCAGTCTTCGAAACTACGTGTGATTATATACTCTAAGACTTTTTCATATTTTATTTCGTACATAACTTTAGTATATTTAGATCGTGTCTAATGCGTTGCATTAAAAATTACTCTCAAGCTTTATTCTCAAGAGTTATTTTTTATTCTTTAAAAATCAAGCCCAGATCTTAAACTAAAAACACCCATCATGACAAATTTAAATGCGTTCAAACAAAGATAATATGTTCAAATTAATAAAATAGCGTTAATTATAAATACTGCGAGTGCCGAGTTCTTTGCATTTATTCTCTTTAGAGTAGGTTGGATTACTGAGTAAAAAAGTTCTATTAGTAAAAGTAAATTAATGACGGTGCTACTTTGATCTATTTTGGAAGACAATTATATTAAGAGTATCTATACACATAATAGAACAGTAGAAAAACAAAAGATAGGCGAATCTGAACATTGAAGTTAAAATAAATATTTACTGCCCGGACATTACTTAAGACCAGTAGATGCCAGTAGAGTGAATATGGAAGTTGTTCAGGAGTACGTCTACTTAGAACATATATAGTTGAGTAGGATCAATTTCGATAGGGAGGCTGACAGAAGAATCCAGTCAGGCTGGGCAGTATTCGGAAAACTGCGTCAAGTCTTCACGTCGCCCATTCCACAATGTTTAAAGACAAAAGTCTTTAAACAGTGCGTCCTGCCTTTCATGACTTATGACGCGGAGACGTGGACATTGACGGTGGGCCTGATCCACAAGTTGCAAGTCCCTCAGCGAGCTATGGAGAGGGAGGGCTATGCTATATTTTCAACGTGGTGGGAAGGGGATGGTTAAGGAAAGAAGGAAGGGGTATGGAAAGGGGGAATGGGAGGGGGGAAGGGAATCACTTTCGATTTTTTAATAAAATAAAAACACCTAACTTCTTGCACAATATTAAATCTTAAAAAATGTAAATACATAATTATATGATCATTTTTAGGGTTCCGTAGCCAAATGGTAAAAAACGGAACCCTTATGGATTCGTCATGTCTGTCTGTCTGTCTGTCTGTCCGTCCGTATGCCACAGCCACTATATTCCGAAACTATAAGAACTATATTGTTGAAACTTGGTAAGTAGATGTATTCTGTGAACCCCATTAAGATTTTCACACAAAAATAGAAATAAATACAATATTTTGGGGGTATCCCCATACTTAGAACTGAAACTCAAAAATGTTTTTTTTTCATCAAACACATACCCACACGTGTGTTTGATGAAATTTTTTTTTTGTTTCTAATATCATTTTTTTCTAAACTGAATAGTTTGCGCGAGAGACACTTCCAAAGTGGTAAAATGTGTGTCCTCCCCCCCCCCCCTGTAACTTCTAAAATAAGAGAATGATAAAACTAAAAAATATATATGATGTACATTGCCATGCAAACTTCCACCGACAATTGGTTTGAACGAGATCTAATAAGTAGTTTTTTTTTAATACGTCATAAATCGTAAACCACAATACTATTATTAAAATTAAAACATCGATGAAAGTTACAACGAACTACAATAACTTTTATATTATGTTACTTGCTGCTACGGAACCCTTCATGGGCGATTCCGACTCGCACTTGGCCGCTTTTTTTAATTCATGATAAACATGAAGTAAATGTCAACTTTACTTATAAAAAAAAAACAATATTTTTGTAGTTCAACGAGCGGAACTGCCGCCCAGGTACGCTAATTTTATGTATATAAATATTGTCAGTGCATAACCAGATTATTAGATTTCTTTTAGGATTTAGTAATGTGTAATGTTAAGTTGTCCACGCGGAAGAAGTCGCGGACAACAGCTAGTTATAAATAAATATATAGAAAAAGATATATATAGTTTTACTCTTCTTGATGTCATTTGTTTAAATTCACTTGATGGTGCCTCATGTACTGCGCTAGGTATTGTACGTAGACACAAGGCGGGGTTAGAATGTTATAACAGTGATTGAGGAGATTAACCGAGATTTCCCTTAATATTTATTTTTTGTTATCGTTAACCGCGTAACTTCGGCCGTTATGGCCGATAAATAACCCATCTTACTTTTATAACTGTAATATTTTTTCAAATTGAAAAGAAAAACATTTTTATCTGTACAAAGAAAGTGCTTTTAAGGTTTTTGAAACTTTTGGAGTTTAGTAGAATAATACGCCCAGTTCATGTAACCTTCGTTCAAAAAAAAATAATGCATAGGTGTCAATGCTAGATGGATCGACGACCTGAAAAAGATGGCCGAAAGCGGTTGGATGCGGAGGGCATAGAACTGGGTGTGGTGGCGTTCATTGGGGAAAGCCTATGTCCAACAGTGGACGTCTAAGGGCTGATATGATGACGATGATGATGATAGGTGTCAATGTGAATTTTATTGACTTACAAAGACATAAGATGAAGCAGGCATAATTATATAGGAAGCATACTATTTACATACTTCGTTAGCTTTTCAAATTGTTTTAATTTTTAATGAGAGTCACCAACCATTTTTACGACTAAACTTAAGGGGTAGTAATATGTAGTATTCTCTGCTAAGGCTTTGTATGTATGTGAATACGACTGGAATATATTTATAATTCAAGTCAATATGTCTGTTTGCTTGACATAACTCAATAAATTTTTCGAGGACGAATTCAGTAGCAGCTCTCTTTTGTCAACCATAAGCGTTGACAAAAGAGAGCCGTGCACTAAATATTTTAGAAAGAAACTCATAAAGGCCGAAACTCAAACTGGATTTAACTTTTTGTGGATAATATTTCTACACAATAAATCTAAGGAGATATAAATCTCTTTTAATTAAAATAGTCCGCAAAGCTATAACTTAGGTAGGCTGTCATGATCATGAACACTAAGTTAAGAAACAGTAATAACATAAAGTATTTTATTTTAGGTTCCTAGTACCTTTTTTATACGTGATTTAAATATAAATAAATTTTACATATACATACATTTGTCTAATTCCAAACTAGATTTTATCCTGTGCTATGAAAATAAGACAAGGATAGGACAATTCACAAATTTAATATCCAGACCGGGGCCGCCTTGTACAAATTGTACAAGTTGTCTGTGGAATCGAACCCACGACCTCTATCTAGCGTTCGAGTCCAATGACCAAGACACAAGACCAACGAGGCGGTCGGTTTGTTATGTTGCTCATGAGCTGACCGCATAACAGCAAAAAAAGATCATGAATATAGAGCGGGCATAATCCATGTACTGAATGTATATAATCAGTGCCGCAGGCGGGAAGCACTGCGGGCAAAAGTTAGTCTTCTATAAACGGCAGGAGTCGCTTTTAAACAGACAATGTATCAAAAGAATTCTCACTTGGTAACTCTAAACACGAACAAAATAGAACGTATACGAAACAAGCTAGAGAATACCGAAAAAGTCGCCATCCTGACATCGCCTCGAATGCTAAACTAATAAAATCTACATCCCCGGTGTAAACCGACGTTTATTTACATAGTATTTTTGCCCAATTCCTCTCATGAATGTAACAACAGGCTCATGAATTTTATTGCTAGTGGCCTTGTCGAAGCCGGACTACTACGTAACTAGGCACGGCAGTGACGACGCGATGGTGGTCTCCACTACTCAAAATTGAATTACAAATCGTCCATTAAACCAGTGCCGGATTAACACCTAGAACGACTGGACCCCCTGCGTATAACATTGTAATAAGTACTATTCTATAGTATTTCTACAGCTCATGATTCGTAACCTGGTCATTAAACACAAGTTGCAAAGTCATGAGTTCGATTGTACAAATGATCTAAGTTGGTCTCGGTCTAGATGTTGTATTTGTAAATTATCCTATCCTTGTTTAATTTCTATAGTAGGTACAGAAGAAAATCCTCGTTTGGGATTTGATAAGACTATGTGTAAGAGTATTTGATGAGAGCACTTCGACGTGAAGTGAACAAAGAACCCATTTTACGTCGATAGTGTTGTAGAATGTTTACAGAATGCCAATGGATTTGGTTTTGAAGTGAGTAAAATCACTTGAGTAAGACTAGCACGTGACTTTGTATTTTACAGAATAGCACTACAGAGTCAAAATCTTTATTTCATAAGAGTACTAGTGTTGCAGAAATATCGATAAATTACATCATTGTCCTTGACATAAAGTCGTATATCTTAGTGTGAGGTGGGTTAACGTAACGTCCTCCATATTGACATTGGATGCACGACGAGATGTTGTGTTGCTTATCTTTCTACTTTTTCGAAACTTAAGTACGGTTTATTTATAATACCACAGAATACTACTAAATAGTAGGACAGAAGTCTCTCTTCCGAATAAAGCGGCGTTTAGGTACCAAAAATATACCTAAACTACGCTTCCCTTTCTATTGTATAACTCTATCTCGTTCAGACGCGGCACGTGTAACGTTAGGGTTGTCATTTTGCGAACCCATAATTTAATCTAAGTATTTATGGATAGTACAAAAGTACCTATTACTCTTTTTAAACAATGACTTTTGAAATATAGTTTTAGACCCGAAAACTATTTGTTTTACAAATTCCCGCATACTTACATAAGTAAGTAAGCAACTTTGGTGTATCTATTTTATTTTTAGTATTGTAGCTGAGAGTTCTGAGGGAATTGCATTCTGAGTTTGTACTGAATGACTGAATGATCGCAAGACGAGGCTTGCGGCTTATAGTCTCCGGACGGTGGAAGACGGTGGGGGTAGAACCGATCAGAGTGGAGGACTCATCGAACTTTCATCAAAATCCATCACCTTCTAGAACCTTCCATCACCTTCCATGACCTTCTAGAACATTCTCGACCCTTCCATATGATGTACCTAAAAAGTTCTAGAACATTCGACACACTTTCAGACTTTTCTCGAACTTTCCATACCTTTCCATAGCACACCAACATGATATATTTCTAGAACTTTCTACAATGTTCTAACTTTCATCAAAGTCCATCACCTTCTAGAGTTTTTCATGCCTTCCAGAACATTCTCGACCCTTCCATATTATGTACCTAAAAAGTTCTAGAACATTCGAGACATTTTCAGACTTTTCTCGAACCTTCCATACCTATTCATAGCATACCAAAATGATATTTCTAGAACTTTCTACAATGTTCTAACTTTCATCATAGTCCATCACCTTCTAGAACCTTCTATCACCTTCTAGAACATTCACGACCTTTTCATATGATGTACCTAAAGAGTTGTAGAACATTCGGACACTTTCAGACTTTTCTCGAACTTTCCATACCTTTCCATAGCACACCAAAATGATATATTTCTAGAACTTTCTACAATGTTCTAACTTTCCTCAAAGTCCATCACCTTCTAGAAATTTCCATGACCTTCCAGAACATTCTCGACCCTTCCATATGATGTACCTAAACTGTTCTAGAACATTCGAGACACTTTCAGACTTTTCTCGAACCTTCCATACTTTTCCATAGCACACCAATCTGATATTTCTAGAACTTTCTACAATGTTCTACCATTACTAATATTTTCGAGAATATTCTGTAGGCACATTCATAGTTCGGGAACTTTCCATCACTATTAATAAATACATAGCTTTTCTAAATTAAAACAGAAAATGCCCTTTTACATGGAATTAATCCGACTTTTTATTAGTGTTTTAACAACCGAAAGTGATACAATATCGCCTGTAATAATTTCTGTAATGTATCACCACTTGCGCGTGCATCACATCGAGCGGGCGGCAACCGACTGATTTTGTCCGGTCGACCCTACACCGCGATTTTTGTAAACAAAGTCCGGAGTGAGACAGGCCTGATAATACCATAGACTTTTCGGTGAAGGAAAACATTATGAGGAAACCTGCATATGCCAAAGAAATTCTAAGGTGTATGTGAAGTCCACCAAATCGGCTTGGGGCACCGTTGGTGGACAAGGGTTTGGCAGAAAAGATCCTGAGTGTCGCCAGGCTTTTCTGGCCCCCTAAGAAGATAAGATAGAGTAGAATAGAGTACAATAGAATTGATAGCACTTTCAGTCTAGAGTTTTCAAGTTTTCTTTAACCGTGTGTTGGTAAATCTGGCACTGCTCTTATAGCTAGCTAAAGTATTGCCGGTGCGGTTGCCGTTCGGCGAGACGTGCCGGCCGCCACACGGATGTCGAGGCCCACATATTCTGTCGATAGATACTGGTACATAGATAGGCCAAGGCCACAGCTCTGATTATTGCACGCGCCATTCGTGCCAATCCGCAGCCGCAAATAGCGGACGTGCCTGTTTCTCGCTTACATAGGCAGCTTCAGTTGCTACGATACTGTAAGGAAAAACCTAGAAAAAGTTAGTGGTATAAATTTGTACGTGTATATATAAATAGTTAGGTGAAATTAGGGTTGCCATCCGTCCGGGTTTCCCCGGATTTGTCCTAGTTTACGGGGCGTCCAGGGAGCGTCCGGGCGACGTTTCATTTGTAGTACGGGTTTTAAAGTTTTCAAAAAAAAGTAGATTTATAACAATTAAATTTATTTTTTATTTTACTGAGAAAACGGTCGGACGAAAGTCTATTTTAGAGATGGCAACCCTAGGTGAAAATTCCTTTTCACCTAGGGTTGCCATCTCGAAAATCGTTGCATCACAAAGTCCAGGACACACAGACTTTGAGTTTGCCTATATCATTAGAATATTTTGTAGAGGCGCTGCAAAGTTTTATTTTAAACAAAAATACGAAGAGTACGACGCACACAATGTGCCCGAATCCGTGATTGTTTTTTTTTAGTTTTCCTGACATAACTCGGAAAATGTTTCTATTTTACAAATAATTACATAATTTTCTCATCACAGTCAAGCAAATTTACACGTATGTTCAAAATTTCACCTCAATCGATCCATTTTTGAGTTTCCGGCGGACAACAAATTTCAGGTTCTTTTGATATTTATTTATTATAAACACAAATATAAAAATACATCCACTGGCTTAAACTTACAAATAAGTAAGCTGCTCCCAATAAAATCTAAGTTATTGATAAATTAATTCGACTTTGTGTATATCTCTTAAAAGAAAACTTGAAATTTTCATAATTTTCCCATTATACCAATTTTACATGTATGTTCCAAAATTCAGCTCAATCGGTGGTTTGATTTATTTTTGAGTTATAGACGGACAAAAAGCTTCGCTATACAGACATCTGTTTAGACGGAACTCTAAAAACAGTAACAAACTGGAACGTCAGAAGGCTGTTATATTCCAAAAGTTGTACTGTCGGACGCAGAAGCGAAATAGTCGGAACATTAGAATGGTTACCTAATTGAAACGGCTCCGTTGTTAAAGAATAAGCACTTAACTAAATAATAAAGGAATACTACGTAGCCACCGCTTAATTAAATGGCGATTTAATTAATGGACTGGGTTGATTGGCTCGCTACGAGGGAGTGAGTTGCGGGTTTCCAATATATACTAGCTACTTTCGGAATCAGTGGACTAGAGAGAAAACTACTTGAACAGTAAGTACCTAGTTCCTATATTGGGTGTAAAAGAACTGACGTCGATTAGTTTTCTAAAGTTCCATGAGTTTCATTTATGGCGCAAACACGCTTGTTATTGTGTCATAAATTGAGTTAATCTGATGAAATCATGGATAATTCAAATAAACAATCCTTACTGTGTTTTGATACATATTTCATTACTAAAACCAAGGTTACTTCCGAAATTATAATTTAACAACGTGAAAATGATGAGAAAACATTGCGTTTTAGCGAAATAAGGAAACAAACAAGCAAATAAAAAATTACGTTTCTAATATTAGATGCGTTTTATAACGAAGTTGTGAAGAGATTAAATTAACTTCTATAGTGTGCCTCTAATTCTGGAATTTTCCGATCGCTATTGACTGGATCAGGCTTTGTAGAACGCCTACGCGCTGTGTATCCTGTGGTCGGTCAAATGAATTTGTTTGCTGAACGTCGGCTGTGACGAGGTTTCGCCTCCGGGGCAGGGTGCCGGCTTCGGTTCGCTCACATATATCACTTTCAACGAAATCATTATCCAATTCAGCTACTATACTATATGATTCATGTCAAGTTACCACAGCACAACAATGGGCGGGGCACATTTTATTTATTTTTATTTAACTTTAATGTACAGAAAGTAGAAAAGGCGAACATAATGCCAATAGGGCATTCTCTTCCAATTGACGATTCGACTATCGTGCCGTTGTTTTGAGTGAAAACGTCTATTCTATGAGTCATAGTAAATTGATTTTTAAGCTTTTGAGAAAGCATATGAGCTGCGCTTTCCTGCTATGTCAGATTGTTATACTTCTTTTTTTTTGATATTCTTTATTGCACAAATTTTAAAATTAAATACAGTTACAAATTTTGTGTACAAAGGCGAGCTTATCTCTAAAAGAGATCTTTTCCAGCCAACCTTACAGGGTGTGAGACAAGGCACTAAGAGCGAAGACTTCTGTGCATATTTGCGATTCATTTGCTTCGATTTTGTTTTTACCAAATAAGACAATAGTGCAATGACTACTTGAAATAAGTTTTTTACTGTCAAATATCAATACAGATGTAAATTCATAAATTTAGGAATTAATTGATCTGAGTGTAAATCACATATTACTCGTGAAGACCGAATGAGCCCTCAAAGAAGTTTGAATGTCAACTGACTTAGAAGTAAGATCACTCGATGTTTGCCGCTTGGTCGAAATTGTGGCGATGACTTTTCTTGTTGGTCAATAATTTTGTTTAATTTTTTTTTCCAAATGGCCCAGTGTCATTTGTTATAGCTAAATACTAGGAGTGAATGCCATCAATTACAATAGACTTACTTTTACGACTTTCACGACTTAGGTATTTAGACAATGAAGAGCAATTCTGACTGGAGCATGTCATTGTTTTGCCGCTTCGATTGTAAAAAGTAAGCAAAGTGTGGGTCAGACAAATAAATATTGTTTAAATTTTCTTTGACTAATTATCTGGGAAAATTCTCACCTTTGCCGGGTAATTTTACGTACATCATGTACTAATTTCATCTTAATCAGGGTTTTTTGAGTTATCCGACGGACAGACGAAGTCCGTTTTGATGGAACAATGGACAATGTACCAGCAGGCCTACTCCGTAAGCATTAAAGCATTTCTGCGGAGAATACTTATCCGTCAAACTAAACAGCCATTTTGTCTTTCTGTGGGTCATGTGACGTGTTAGTGTATAACTGGTCATTTTTAACCGACTTCAAAAAAGGAGGAGGTACTCAATTTGACTGCATGTCTTTTTTCTCCTATTCGATAAGCGCCTGTCGTATAACTACGATAATTAGATGCCAAATGCTTTCTAGAATAAGTCACCATGACCCGTTAGATATACAACATTTATTTTTAGTTCGATAGATAGCAGCCGAAATGCTTAAGGAATAGGCCCCTGCATCTTGTTGCGCCACGTAATTGACCAAAATATTTCGTGCCGTCCTCACTTGTATTGGAAAAATTTATGGCCACTAAAGTTTTCATACGCTTTTATGTTTTCGGCAGATTACGGCACAAGCAGTTTGCCGGGCCCGAGGTTTATAAGAGCCCTGGCCCTTATGAAGGGACGCGCGAAATTGCGCTCTTTTTCTTAACAGCCTTTGACTTGCAAAATTGGCCACAGAAAATCAATTTTTACGATTTGGGCGGGTCGTTTCATAAACAAACACGACATACGTGGCTACTTCTTGCCTAACCTACCAGTGCTGTCACTATAGGTAGGCAGGGTTATATAGTAAGGCACTCCCTGCCTTTGGCTTTCGGTGCTGTCGGCTTTTTACCGATTGGTGTAACCAATCGGTAATTGTAACCGCCGGTAACCGGCGTTAAGGGGCGCGAGTTTAAAAAGCTAACATTTGTAAATAGTGTTATATGTTGTGTAAGTACCTACGGATGTTTAAGCTTAATTAGGTTAGCACTTCCAATGAAAATGTTAATAAACATTAATGTATATATTGTACGTCGTACAAAATATGCGGGATTCGTCGGTAAAGTTTTTATATGTTTTTCTTGAAATACTCGTATATCACATAATATTTTTTCTTGAATTTTCTATATAACTTTCCCCTATCACTCACCGGAAATTCTACATGTTCAGAATGGTTCAGTAGTTATCCGCTCGATAGATAGACAAAAGCCTTCAGTTTTTATGGATCCCTAAAAACGTCGGTAAAAACTTGCTAGGATTAGTTGCTCTACTGTTAGTCCTACCTAGCTATAAACAAAGCTGGAAACTACCTGTCGTCAAAAGCCGGATTCTGAAAACAGGACAAAGTTGGACAGCGCCGGTGGTGGGGCGATGGGATGGTGGCACGGCGGAATGGCGGGATGGCGTCAACTAGCAGCTTTCCGCCCAATAAACGCTCGCAAGTTCGTCCACCCGCCTGGTCGCGCTCCGCCGTCCGGACAATAACAACTTTCATCAACTTTTTGGCAGCCTCGGTTCGACTGTGTCCCCATGCACATTGCAGTTCGACGTGAGTTTTGTGATTAATCCATCGTGATATTTACTGCTGTTTTTCAAACAAACATTGCTAATTAACAAGTTAGCCACAATTTGATCACATAAATATTTATTTAATCTTCGTATCTGCGAGGGTCTCGTGGTAAGCCTAATTGGTTGGTAGGCATTCGTGAGGTAAAGGGGTCAACCCGGGATATAGTGTCAACAAAGTTAAATTTGAACTTTCTCAGACGAAGGAATAACTCACGAAGTGCATAACGTTAGCAGCTCTTGAAAGGCTAAAAATATATGCATTTTGTTATGAACATTGTATTTTTAAAGAAAATTGTTGGTGACCTGACTTAGACGAGGCCAATCTCGTTAGTCAAGTGTAATTGATAGAAGACGCGCACATATCCACCGCGATTGAATGAATTAGGGAAGCACGCATAACAATAGGCTTTTCTCGCTTATATTTCAGTCACGTCACGTGCTACCCTTCTCATCGTACAATAGCGTGCCTGTGCGGTAATCACGATTTGTCAATGGTATATAATCTACATTCTGCCTGTAGGTAGAAATTACCCAACGATGAAACCAACAGGTTTCTTGTTCGACTTTTCGAATAGTATTTTCTCTAGTATTTTTCGCTTACTCTGTATTTTGTAGAGGGAAAGTGTTTCAATACAGTAGGTATTATACCTATCCAGATCAAAAAGTACTTCATTATTAATCTAATAAATAAAAACGTTCACTTCGCGTGTCTGTACATTGAAGATATGTACAAAAAATTGGGGGGTCTAAGGATAAGTAATAGAACACATTTCAATCATTTTTGAAATTTTCGTCTGTCTGTTTATCTGTTAGTTTGTGCGCGCATCACTTAAAAACAACGGACTTTTCACAGAATCATAGGGCTTCACTCTAAGTAACATATAGGCTTTATTTCATCGCAATCGATTTACTCAATCAAAAGTTTTGGAATTTTTTTAGTTTTCAAATACATTAGTAAGTAAGGTTAGTATGCAATATAACAAGAAAGTATAATTTTAATGCTCGGTACTATTCAGATTGCGATGAGTTTGGACTACATTTGGAGGTGACTCCCACTTCCAAGTGGGTGTGGGAGTGGGAGTGGGGGTGGGGGCGGGAGCGGAAGTGGGAAGGGGAGCGGATATTGTAGTCCACGCGAGCGCAGTCGCGGGAACCGCTAGTTCTAAAATATAAGTAACATACTGCAAATTTTATAATAGTTTCATTTCATCAACATCATAATCCGCCAGCAAGAGTCCACTGCTGTACATAGGCCTCTCCTAAGGCGCGCCACAGGACCCGATGCTCGGTTCTTCTCACCCAGTTACGGTCATAGTTTCATTTATTAAGTTATCTAATAAATAAAATCGTAAACTTCGCGTGTCTGTACATTGAAGATAATTGCAAAAAAATGGGGGGGGGGGGGCGGGGGGGGGGGGGGTCTAAGGATAAGCAACAGAACACATTTCGATCATTTTTGAAATTTTTGTCTGTTTGTCTGTATATCTATTTGTCTGTGAGTTTGTGCATTACTTAAAAAACTACTGATCGGATTTTGATGGACTTTTCACAGAAACATGGGGCTTAGTTTGGTGTAACATATAGGCTTTATTTCATTGCAATCGGTGCAGTCAATCAAAAGTTATGCGAATTTATAGTTTCTGAAAACCTGGGTCTGGGCCTGGGCCTGGACCTAGATCTGGACCTGGACCTGGACTTGGACTTGGAACTGAAACTGGACCTGGACCTGGATTTAAAGTCTGAGTGAAAGTGGGATAGGGAGCGGATGTGGGAATGGGAGCAGATTCTGTAGTCCACGCGAGCGGAGCCGGGGGCACAGCTAGTTTTGATAATAAAATGATAATAACATGTGATAATAAAATGATATATTAATGTATTGCAGCACAAAAAATTTACGCACACTTATGACAAATTAATTTTAGATTCTAGCCACAAACGAACACTCGTCTATACTTTTTTAATTTCTCCATTGCATCTAAACGAATGTAGGTAAGTAGGTACTATTAGTTATACCTATAACGAAGCAGAATTGGGATTTTAAAACTGTGACACCAGCAGCAGCGCTAGTGTTATTATTCTAAACCTCATTCATAGCTCGGAAAACAAGGCATTTGGAAAGCGCGCAAGGAATAAACACTAATATAATGGTACCCTTGGTAGAAGACAGTCTTATCTCTTATATATTTATTTAGTATGAAAAAATAAGACTGTCTTTACCAAGGGTACGATATATAATAAACCACTCTATATTCTTACCTCAAACTCGGTTTCGCTTACAAGTCGCATCAGCTCGATCCAAAGTCTAAATCCAAATTCAAAAGCTCTACCGTTCATTTTCCAACAACGTGCGCGCGCTCCCACCGCTCTCACACCACTCCACCACACATTCCCATGGTGAGCTGTGCTTGACTTTAGGAAAATAGCGTGGTTGGCTCTGCTTGGTCTGTTGGAGTGGTCATCAATTCCGCACCCGCACTTAGCGGCGTTACAAGAGCCATTTAATTACTGCTGACAAATACATTCAAAATTAATTTACAACGTAAATATAACTTGTCCGATTCGGTTCGCTGATGGCGTCACATTGACCGGAACCGGAAGGTACTTTCGTCGATTATTAAAATCACTTTTACAAATAATAATTGATTCTTTATTGCATCTGAAATGATTGATTATTTAACTAGTAGTATTACAAGTAATAAACTTAAATTAACATTCCACTCACCATTGTTGCAGATGCGACTGTATCTGGATGGTATCTACGTTAACAATTACAGAAATATATTAACTACAAATCCATAAAATAAGGGGCGTAAAACAAATTCATTATAAAAATACTATTGTGTCATTCTAATAACAGAGTCGTCAAAATTGAAGTATTTGCATAGTAAATTATTAATATTCCCTTCAGTAACTATATCCATGTCAGAAACCGTTAAATGGGTCGGCGATCCCAGTGGGAAACTTTATTGAGCCGTCAATTTGTATCTCTCCGTACTCGTTATACTGGGAGTCCCATGGTTAAATGAGGCCTTTCTATTTTATTTTACTCTCTATAACCTTCGCCTGCGGCATCACTTGCATGGTTTCCCAATTTAAACTTTCCTATGGGAAATGTCCTCGCAATGGTTCCTTTTACTGTTGTCTAAACTAGTTGTCTAAATTAGGATTTGCTGTTCTTTGGGAATTAGACCAAGACACCAAAACCGTTCTAGGTTGAATAAGTTCAGGTTCAAGTTAAGGAATTCGAGGTAAATGCCCTAAACACCAGGATAACAAGGCGCTCAAATTCCTATGCGTACAAAAGGACTTCGTCGTTTTATAAAGTGGCTAAGATTACAATGTAACTGCTGCATCTCTATAGATGGAGACTTACAGGCAAGTAGCTGGCATCTTTTGTGGGTATTCAAAAAGACGTGAAGATGCCACTGATTTATGTGTACACATTATTCTTACTTACAGTGACATAAACACATGCCATTCACTCCGCGTACACTGCTCGCAAATAAGATATTCACGCACCATTTTCATCCTCAAGATACTGGGGTAGGTATATGGGGGCACGACATCAAGTGCTTCAAATGCCAACCTCACCTGCACGCGTCATGCTAGCTGGCAGTAGGTTTAACCATTTAAACTATCTAACTAAACTATGAATGCTGAGGGTAGGATCAAGGCTGTTTTGAGTATGTCCAATCAATGTAGGATTTCTTGTAAATAAATGAATCAGTACGTATTTCAGTAGTCTGGGCGTACGTAGTCGCGGACACAGCTTTCCAATGATTACTATATCTTCATCATAATATTCGATCTGAGACGTCCACTGCTGGACATAGGCCTTCGCCAATGACGCCATCACAATATAAGTTTGTTGCTGCTCATGGGGAAATTTTACCCATATTGGCCACTCTGGGCAGATGTGTTGGCCATCGCAATACTAGGCCTCGCACTGGTGAGGCTGCTGCCATCCCCCCGGTACTATATGATGTAAATAATATGTGAAATCTTGTTTTTGCACCAGAATTAAAAAAAAAATACTTAAATGTATTTGTAATTGTAAGATTTCCAATAAACGATTTAATATAAACAAATATCCAACACGAGTTTGATGAGGGTATCTATTGGAAGCTGATCCAAAAATAACAAGTTACTATCTTCGATTTATAAAGGAATACCTAGTTAAACGTTAACCGCAGTCGGAAGGTAGAGACAAGTTGGCAACACAAATAGTAATAAGCTTCAGAAGTCGCCCAAACTCTACCCGAGGGTTTCAAAGTCTCGGCAAATATAACGACAAAGCGACACAAACTTAAATATTGTTTGTTGGACATCCGTCTTACGAACACTACCGCAAGGAATGAAATAATTATAAACTAGAATGGAGCTCTATTCCATTCATAAACTTAAATGTTCCAACATGACATGAGCCTAAACATAATACGTGTTCTAATTAAATCTGTTGCCTTACCTTTAAGTTCATTGAGGCCATTGTATTTAAGTAAAAACACTACCAAAGACATCAATTCAGGAATCTTGAGAGTTGTGCTCGTGCGGTTAGCATATTTTCTTATCACAAAGACGATGCATCTATTTGTGCATGCAGTGCTGTCTAAAATACTACCCGTTGGCACCGGATTGACGCGAGGGCCCATTAAAGTCGCGTTATCAGAGCGGCACTTCCAAATTGCAGTATCTGGGTAGCATACTAGAGCTGTAATGCTGCAGTTCTATGCTCAGGCGTTTGTATCGAATAAAGAAGTCGCGGGATCGATTGATATTGGGATCGAAAGCTTCGTAAAATTTTAAAAGTCAAGAATCTGTAATTACCTAAGCCTTGCATTGCCTTTACCACGGGCTGCAATTCTGAATAGATATCCAAAATATCGTTAATTAGTCTAATTTAGTCGCAAAAACCGCGGTTTATTAGTGGAAATGAGAGGTATTTTGGCATGTTCATCAAATATATCTCTGGAACCACAGCACATAGCGATCTACTACTGATTTTGTTGACTGTTCACCTGAATCAGAATTAGTCGGTTATAAGACTCAAAACATTGACAGTAAATAGATCCATTTTGGAAGCTTCGTACGAGGGGTGTGTAATAAAGCTCGGTAGCGTCACGTCATAAAACTGCGCAGTATCTCCTGGCGTAACTCTCGTAATACCAGCTTCCCCATAATTGGGTGATGCAAATGCGCTCCTGCACTACCTAGACGGTTTTATTGCGACAGGAAAAGAGTTAATATAGTTTTATGTAAAAGCCAGGGAGTCTTGAGAAGATTTAATTTCATTTTATTTTATTAACTGAGGCTATTCATAAAATTTGGCAGATTTATTGGCCAAGAAACTTTTCTTGCGCTTCCTGTTTTTCCATTAGGCGTGTAATATAAGACTAGGGTCGCAAATTTACCGTTTCGTAATATAATTTTCGCCGGATGAACATAGGAACATTATAACCGGGATGGTAGAGGGAAGGTTTTTATACAGCAGCGTGATATAGATTGTAGCCTATTAAAGTGCTATATTTTTATAGCAATCTTTACATGCTAAAAAACCTAAACCAATTTCAATATAATTATGAATAGGATAGTAGTATATTTTAGGGATTTTAGTTAGGAATTTCTCTGCGGCGATGTCCGAAGCTGGAGCATTTAATGGGAGGCGCTTTGGATTCTTCGAAATATTCAGCATCGGTATTTGTCAATTACCTAACCAACTATCGATTCAAGGCAGTAGTTAGATAACAGTAGGTAGGTAAGTATTCTTGTTGACATATATCTATATCAACAATAGTTTTTATTAGTTCTCGGCTACCTTTAAAAAAATCTATGAACACATGAACAATAAATCTATAATTACATTTCTCTCTAGCGGCTGGATGCGAAGGGCGGAGGACCGGGTGTGCTGGCGTGCATTGGGGAAGGCTTATGTCCAGCAGTGGACGTCCAAGGGCTGATATGATGATGATGATGTCTCTAACGCTTGTCCTCCTGCACAAAATTGATTTGTAAAGAAAATTACCCGTGTCGTTAAGAAAATACAAAGGCGCAGCAAAATTTCAACGTGTCAATTTATAGTTGGTTTGATGAAGCAGCCAGCAGCGCGCCAGGCCGACCCTTAATCGCAGATAAATGAATTACGCCGGCAGCAGTCATCCATCACTGTCGGTAATTTTAAGATAAAAGCCATAATGCGCGCAGGTTGCTCACTTCGACACCGTTCACCATGCTACTAGGAATCGACCTCTACCACGTACATACCAAATATCTAGAACGTTTCTTAGCACATTCCAGTATCGATATGCTTTTCTGTACAATGCCGCTTCTCATTAGGATAATTTATATTAATTTACGAAAGCGACTATTTCCAATTAAAAAAAAAACTAGTCTTGTCATTCGTTAGGCTGGTGTGTTCGGATATAGCTAGAACCACCAGTAATTCGGACTACCTCTCTGTCCCTCTCTTGTATTAAATAAAGGGTAAATAAATAAATATTCGAGCGTTTATTATAAAGTTACTGGCCCTGAGCACAGATTCTGCATGGGTGCAATATTTGTTTCAAGACATTTTGGGGGTACGGTAATAACAGCGGTAGAAACGTTCGATTGTCATTGACAACTGCGGGATATTATAATTTTATATGATTTTAGGACAAAACTATAAGTAACGTTTAGGATTAAGCGTTGGTTGAGTGAAATAATGTTGTGGTATGGTTTTTGGCCTATGGTCTATTTATGTTGAAAAAAAAAATCATTTTCCAAGACCTGCCTATTTTCAGTTGTAGGCTTTGTCAGTAACACTATGGATTCTGGCTCACAGCAGTTGCACTGGCAGATAAGTTCTGGTTGTCACATTAGATGTTTGTTCACTGGCAAAACATGGATGTCGAACGAACGAAATCCTGTGAGTTTGACAAATGGTAGGGCCAAATCTTCTTTAGCCTGTCTGACGTTATCGACGTCTCCAATTCAATTAAGTCCTTGAATGCAAATTTCAAACGAAAGATAACTTATGGTTTTTGTTCTAATTTATCTGGCAACATAAATGTATATAAAGGATTTCGTCTTAGCCAGATCTAGCTATCAGTAATTGAAATCTTCATTTAATACGAATCTAAAAATTGTTCAACGAATTTGTTTAATGTTAAATTCTAAATCATATGATATTCTATTGCAATAACATTAATTCCATTCACATTAAACAAAATTGTATAATTTATTTGCAATTTTTTTTATTACCTCTATTATTTTAATCTTTTTTGAGCGATTGTTACTGTGCCCAAATTACTAGAGTACTATTAAACCCAAAGTTTTAAATAGGTACCTATATAATATGTTTCATATAGATTAAGCAACTGACATAATCACCGCTTAGTCTGAATTTAGTTCTAAAGATAATAAAGTAATGCTCATTCGAAATGTATGATATTAATTGAACAGTCAGGTTTGTTAAATGTTATATATAAAACACAAAAATCAGTTTCAAATCATTTAATAAAATAAGTGATGTATTAATTTCTTATAAAGAACACATTTTAAGAGCAGTCATAACGCTGTATTGTAAAAAATATTTATACATAATAAAAATAATTGCTATCACTTCAAATTGAAATGCCATATTCTACTATGGTTAAATAATAGTGAGTCCAACGTAAAATACATTATTGCCTAGGAAAACACAACCGTTCAACAAGACTGCGACTTTAACAATGGACCTGAGGCTGAACCTTTAGGCCCGGAGTCCACCAAAGTTGAAAGGAGCGGTATTTTTGTATCGACCAATAGAATTTCGTTATTTTCCTAGCTCCACTCCAATAACGAAATCCTATTGGTCGACACACAAATCCCTCCGCTCAGTTTTGGCCTTCGGGCCTTATAGTCCGTACGGCAAAACATTGCAACGTTCCACAAAAGTTGCAACGCACTAAATATTATATCCAAAACATGTTTCATAACTCGCTTCTAAACATTGTAAGGCCATGTTCTACATACATAACAACACACATTTCCACATATGCACTGAAGGTGGAGACATATAAATGTTTAAGTTAAGAAAGCCTTCTTGAAAATAACGACACGAAAATCAAATAATTAATGTAAATATTTTCTAATAAAAACATTAATATTAAAGTCTATAATCAAATATCAATTTCGTAATATAATTTTCTGTACTTTTCTATCTATTTTTCATAGGGGAAAAATATTTTTACAAGTTTTTTTAAGTACCGACATCTATTACAACAAAGAGTAAGAAAAATGTCCTATGACGATTTTGTTATACAAATATGATTTCCTCGCTTACAAAGATACTTCGCCAATAAATTCATGCATATCAAAATATATATACCGAATACATACATTTACGACTCCATCCATTGTGTAATCCATTGATATATTATTTTTTAACGAAAATATAGCCATAATCTTTAATATAGACGCATATTAAAAGTACTTATGGCTAGACGATGACAGTAACTTGGAACTGTTCTTTCAAATATGAAATTGAAATTAAATAGACAGAATGGATGATGAAACCATAGAATAAAGTCACAACTTAAAATTACGACTAGCTATATTCTGTTGTCAAAATATGCACTTGTATTCAATATACAGAAATATGTTAGTGCCGTTCGTTATGTGATAATTTCATATGGCACAGAAATACATAGGTAGAGACTAAAACACTTTGCTCTAATATTCGACATGAAAAGTACAAAATTATCTAATAATTGCATCAGGTACTTAATTAAAACCAAATACTAAATTAATTGCGTACGATAAAAGATAAAATCATGGAATGAGACGTATGTAACAGATTCCATTAAATGTGTAAATAAATGCTAATATCTACTTTGTATTGCATTGAGTTATGAACTGATAATAACGTTCATTTCATTATTGAATTGGTAGTATATTGATAAATAATATGCAATAAAATATGGAATCTATATCTCTGACCACATAGTTAAAATTTCATAGCTTTAGTTTAAATTCTCTCTTCTTATTGTTGTATAAGACTGTTGTGTAAGAGAGAAAGACTCACTTTAAAAAGACATTTAGTTCGAGCAGTCAAATTTCTGTAATGCCTTCAGAATCAGGCCCAACAACTAAACAAATTAATTTCGTACGAAATCCAATAATTAACGATAAAGTTGGTTTACATGAAGGTATGTAGGTAACAATGCAATACATAATACTAACGAATAGCACCTAGGCCGACAGTGAAATATCAAAGCTGCCGGATATGTTTTGCTTTGCCGTTAAAACAAACTAAGAAACAACATCATTCAGGCAAGCATAATGTATGCAATAATGCAAACGTTCCTCTAATGGGACCACAGAACCATTGACTACTTAACATACGCTAGAGGATTCCAAATTAAAATATTTAAAAATATTAACCTCATCGACTCAAACAGATCGAGAACATTAAGTAATTTATAATATCACTCTTTGAAACATTACATTACAAGAATTTATAGACAAAGACAATTTCAACAAAGATACTCTTCACAATGAAACACTTTCGACAACGTTGCTCTTCGCGCAACCTTCGTCCGTAGTTCATAACTTTTGGACAATCATTGGGGCTAATTTTTTAAGCACACACTTAAAATTGACATGTTTTAAATTTCAAAGCTCAGAAATTAGTTTTCTCCCTCAGGCAATAATACTACGAGAAAAGATTAATTTCGGAGATGTGAAATAAAGAGGAGCTGACTTATTTTAAGTGTGTGTCATTAGAATTGGCCCAATTATCTATTTATCATTACCACCGACCCTTGGACCATGTCAAGGTATGGTGATGACACAGACATTAATCAGTCCGTGTGATTTCTTGTTTCGTTCCAACCTTTTAGGTTGTAGTATATGCTATCCATTTGAAGAGAGTTCGTCTTTGAGCCACTGCGGAACGGGACGGCCCAGTCTCACCAGCAGTTTGGACAGAGCCGTGTTATGGGGCACGTAGTACCGCTTCAGAAATTTGGCGGATTGCTCGTCCATGGGCGGGTATATCCGACCTTTTGACTTGCCGAGGCATTTGGTTTTGTCGTCGCTCATCGCTTGGCAGAAGAAGCCTTTTTTAGCGTCGTATCTGCAAGACAATTTTAAGGTAAGACAAGGAGTCGAGAGGTATTTTCGATCTCTTGAAAACGAGTATTACAAGAAATTATTGAACATATTTGCCTTGTAACAATCTTTCGTCGACATTTAAGGTGTTACGTGTCATTTGAGGATTCATATAAAAACACATCTCCCCCAGTTTTCTAAATCGGTTATTCAATCATCATCAGCCGAAATACTGCTGGACATAGACCTCTCTAATAGAATACCCTTATGGTGGGCTGTCCATTGGGGGGTTTGCAGGCGGACTGGCCGTCTCTGGTGCAATCCCTTAGTCATCTTGACAACACCCACGGGAAGATTGTGGGTCTATTCTAAGCCAAGAACCACAAGGTACACGGTTTTCAAATTCAAATTAAATTCAAATAGTTTATTATTATAAATTACCAGTATCATAGATTATTACAGTCATCCTTAAAATTATATGATTACATCAATTGAGTACGATTAAAACATAAAATATATTTTTTTTCAATAAAACTTCAATCGTGATAAAGTCTAGAACAAAATCTAGCAATATAAAGATATGTTGAAGTAAGATACATACTTGAGCAGTTTGTTATAGTCAATGAGCGGCGATAGCTTGAGGAACTTCTGCAGGCTGTTCATGACGACGGCGGGTTCGGAGCGCAGCAACGAGCCGTCGATGATATGGATCTGGTGCCCACTGTACTCTGCCAGCCACCTCTCTAGGTAGTGGCTATACTTGCCTGGGTTGAGGCAGCGGTTTCTAAACAATATAGGAAAATAAGTCAGCTAAGTGTATGCCGTAAACTTTTTTAGGTTTGTTTCAATATTCCGTAATTTTACACATATTCCAGCACATATACTCTTCGACAATTCCCTATCACGCAAAGGTTGTCTGAAAGAAATCGCTAAAAGTAATAAGGCCGCTATTCTACACCACCTTAAACCTTCTAGGTGCGCAATAAAGATTGTTTGATTTGAATTAGTTTTTTGAATTATATGGCGGACAGACAGATAGGTAATATAAGATAGATTCTATAAGATTAACTGTATCACTCAACATCATACGGAGTAGGATCACATGTCTTTTTACCATTAAAACATCTATCTAAAATAGGATTTCAGCCTGAACCTTTTGCCCTAGATGTTAAGGGTATATATGTGATGCCAGACGCCGTGAGCTGTTAATCAGAAAAATGAAAACTTGTATAACAATAGGATAGGTCTTTCACTCTTCGGTCTCGCCTCCAGACCATTTTAGCACTTTCATATAATTTTAGTCATATTAATAAAATCATGCAGGGTAGGTAGGCATATTTCCGAAACTATTAGTTTTATCAAAATGAACTAAAAACCATTTTGTAGGTAATTTAATGAATTTTTGCTATTGACGGTTTTTCCTAGCTGCAATAGATTTTTGGGGAAATAAAAATAAACATAGTCAGGGACACATGGGGGAGTGGCGGAAGCCGGCATCCTAGGGGTGGGGACTTTTGAGGAGATATTTAAGTGTCACTTGTGCCAAAAATCTAAACTAGGTTATTTATTTTGAGTTATCACTACAAAAAAATTGCTTCATCATCATCATGATCAGGTTATTTTGGTCTCCACTGCACGAGCACAACCCTCTCTCATCTGCCGGAGACAGACGGAGGATTTGGCCTACACTCCCCGCGCTGGCCAGACGGGTTGGGGAGGCCTGATTGATGTTTTATAATGTATTCCCTTAGTTGCCTTGTACGACATCCACGGGGAGAGTTGGAGTGGTCCTATTCTACTCTACCGGAAACAAAACGGCAATAGGTTATTTATTTTGAGTTATCACTACAAAAAAATTGCTTGTATTATCTAAACCTTGCGGCGTTCTAGAAAACGCAAACGATTGACATTTAAATTCGAATGTGAGCTCTGAAATAAGTCTAAGCTATTCAAAGTGCAACCGGGACATGACAATGCAATCATCTATGCAAATACAGCCGAACAGTCGTTCGTATACGTTTGAGACGTGTACAGTCCGCGACACATATCTTGAGCTCTGGGGAATGTAATGGAGGTTAGGTAGCGCATTTATACTTCAGGACAAAATTTAAGGCTTAAAATTTAAAAATTATTATCTAAAGTGCCTCGTCTACCTCCTTTGTAGTCTAATCATTATTTAATCATTAAAAAAAACTTAATGTTGGTATCTCGTTTTCCAGATTTATATTCAAAATATCAGTAAGTAAAAAGAATAGTATTTTCCAAAACAGGCAAGTATTTTTATTGCAAGAAATTAATACAAGAACAATTGAATTACAAGAAAGTGTACTTAGGGACGAGAGACGCGTGGGTGAGATGCGGACATTAGGGACTGACGGACCCAACCGCGTGCCTACCCGCCGTCGCTTCATACTACTGCGCAAATTAAGGCCATAAGCTCAAGTTACGACAATCGAACTTTACCACCATAGTGTTCAGTCACCTACACACATCACACTTCTTCCATACATTTCGAGGATTGTTCTCTATCAGGAAACAATTTGTGGCGGCTATTCTGAGTATGGATTTAAGAGATCGTAAGTGCCTGCAATGAAGGAAAAAAATTTCGCGGATTCGGCCATCCAAAAGTTTTTACCTTCATGCCTAATCTAAATAACTAAGATGGCAATTAAAGCTTTCTGTGTTGTCTAATATTCAATAGTTAGCATGTAGGTAGGTAAAAAGTATTAACAAAAGTTTAGCAACGATTGCAAGTCATAGAAAAGGCTGAAATTAGTCGATCTGAATAGACAACCTACTTGAAAAGTACTGAAATAATATACTGGCTGTTGATAGCGGTTTCGCCCGCGTGGAATATTAATATATAAATAATAAATTCCCGTGGTAAAACGAACTTGTCAATTCTCGAAAATTTTAATAGTGTCCTATTTTTGTGGAATCGTGCGTGCACTAGTTTTTCGTATATATATATTGAAAATGAGGACTTGCTCAAAATGACCGTTTCCGGGACCGTAAAAGCTATTAAAGAAAAAAAGCACTAGTAAAGACTAAACTGTATGTCTTACCTCAGGTCCCTGAGCGGCTTCGGCGCTGTGTCGTTGGCGGCGATGATGGCTTGAAAGCTGTAGTTGCTGGCCACGGGGTCGCCGTGCGAGCGAATGTGCTGGTACCACGAGTACGCTCTGTTGGCAACATTATACCACTTCATATTTTATTGGTTAAGGGGGTCTATTGGAAGGCTATAGGATAAGATTGCTTCAACGGGCCTAATCTCAAAATTGTATATACATACATAAACATACATTAAGCTCACGCCTTGGTTCCAGATACCCCTAGCAAACCAATGTCGCAAAGCGACACTCCTTTGAATGCTTTTCGCTCCGTGATACCCCTTGACGTGATGTGTTGCGACAACATAGCCGCCTTCGTGTTGAGTTATCTAGGGAAATAATTGTCCATCTCGTCAGAGTCCCGCATGACACGGTAAGGCCAATACTGCCCCGAGTTTGCCCAGCTCCGGGATGTCGGCACGTTTAGGACCACGCTAGCCCCTGGACACGCATCCACGAAATAACACCATACAATACACTTTATTGCACAAACAAATACAAATACAAGTTTTAAAAATAAAAAATAATAAAATTTAATCTTATCGCTTTAAGCGATTTCTTCCAGACAACCTTATAATAATACATTTTTTTCTCAATAATATTCCCTTAAGCGATACAAAAGTTGGTGTATATTTCTTGCTATGTATATCTTTTATGCTTACCATAAAAATAATATTTAATTAGCAAAAATGTGAAATGCTCAAAATTAATGTCGTAAACAACATAAAACTTGACCGATGCTTATAGAACTCACTGGATATTTATTTAACTTCTTTGTTTAAAATATCAAACAATAGCAGCCTAAATAAGCTTAGCAGTTGAATGAATTTCGCCGGGCATTCAGTATGCTAATTCAAATCAAGTTCTGACATTGATTTAGATGTAAATCAAGAACAACTGACCTTTCGACGCTGGGGAAATATTTGTCTTAACTTCCAACTGACATCAGAAGTCAGGTTTACATGTAGAATTTGAAAGTTGCATATAAAATGTACAAGCATTCTCACGGTTAGATGACTTTCTTGTGGGAACGCTATATTTCCAAAAGTACAAAATATAAATAAGTCCACCTAGACTGAATCAGCATTTCAACAAAAAAAATTTAATCGGTTCTGCAGTTCCTAAGATTACCTTAAGCAAATAAATTTTACCTAGACATCCGCCCCGGTTTCTTGTTATATCAACGTAATGTATAACCTTTTCCGGAAACTGGCCTAACCTATGGTAAAAACTAGATCGAAATCCATTTAGTAGTTGACGAGATAAGCCCGAACATACACATACAGAATGCCTGCATTGTTTTATAACATATATGACGTATGTGTTTGAAGTTTAGATTTGTTCCAAAGAGAATCTGACTTCAATTGTGATACCCGCAATATTTATCTTTACTATTTTATTGCAATTAAATATTATTCATGTATTTTGAATTTTAGACAGATACCACCAACGTTTGTGGTTATAAATGTTAAACATTTCATTTGAGTAAGCATTAATTATATTTTAATATTAAGTTGTTTTGTTTAGAATTAAATAACGTTTAGATTTATGTCTACACTAATATTATAAGGAGGAAAGATTTGTATGTTTGTAACGAATAGACTCAAAATCTACTGGCCGATTTCAAAAATTCTTTCACCTTTAGAATGTTACATTATCCCTGAGTAACATAGGTTATATTTATTACTATAAAAAATTAGGGATCCCTACTAAAATTTCAATAATGTAACCCAAGGTGTACATTTTTTTGCCACAAAATGTCTTTCATCGCAAGCGCTGCGGAAATTATTGATGATAGAACCTTTGTGTGTCTATACGTATACATTGAAAATATTTGCAGGAGTCGGAACTGGAGCTGAAGCGGGAGGAAAGGGGAAAGAGGGACGGGAATTAACGCGTAATAAGTTTCAACTTTAATTCTGTAGTCCACGCGAGCTGAGCCGCGGGCACAGCTAGTATTTTATAATTGCCTGATTTTAATCACTTACGACATTATTAATTTGGATAAAGTGATAGTTTTAGATTTTTTTTTATAAATAAATATTTCATAATAATATACAGAATGAAACAGAAAAGTGTCACCAGCCGATTATACCTTAACCATAGATATCTGAAAAATATATAATATAATCTGACATAGCTTCGAGGTGGCCTGATGCTAAAAAGGATATAACTAAAAAAAAACTAAAAAAATTGACCCTCGGCATTTTTTTAACCTCAATCGAAATACCTATTTGGCATTATGTTCTTCAATGTCGAAATTCCAGAAGTTATCGAAATCGTACAATAATAAAGACCTAGAATAATAACTTAAATATAAAGAATAACTTGGTGATTGTACGAACGAAACTTTTATTTCAGCTGTGTATGTGCATCGAGCACTAGTTTCGTTTCGTTTATGGCATATAAGAGAGTACCACATCTTCCTCTTCATGGTTTCACCTAAGATATAAGGATTTTATTGTAAGACAATATGGAGATGAGTGTGTTAAGTGCGTGTGGATGGCCGAGGCTTTTAACCGCTGAGTTGTCTCGTGACGAGTAGTTATTCATACCGCGCCGCCGGCCAATAGCTAATATAGTGGCAAAACACGTTTTGCTACGCGCGCTACGCTCGTAGCTACCCCATCGATTTTTCTTATAAGTTTCACTCCTGTTTTTATACGATTTTGCTTGCTTTTAAATGTAAATTAAGTATATTTTATGTTGAGTCGTAGAGAGCAGTCAATTCTTTTCAATGTTTAGTAGCTGTGCTGCTGGCCTAGCGCCTGGAGCTATTTCCACTAAAGCCAGAGTTCGTGAGTTCTATTTCCTCAGAGGAAGTCTTAGTCTCAGTCTCAATATTACAATACATATTCTTACATACACTTGTCTAATCCGAAATTAGGAATTTATCCTGTTCTATGAGAATTAAACAAGGATAGGACAATTCACAAATATAACATCCAGACCGGGACCAGCTTGTACAAATTGTACAAAGGTGTTTTGTCCCCAGTGGGAATCGAACCAGCGACCTCTGGCGCTCGAGTCCAATTACTAAGCCTCTAGGCCAACGAGGCGGTCAATATTTGTGAATTGTATTTAATTGCCTATCATAGGAATCCCAGTTAGGGATTAGGCAAGAGTATGTTTTGTAGCGTTTTTATTATTCAAGATATTCAAGCAAGTTTCTCAGTCGCGTCGCAATTCAATAGACGCCAGGGAATCCCCAATATTTTTCCGAGTCAGTTGGAATTCAGGTTAGTGGAAAGAAACATAGGCGGGTGGTTTTCTCTGGCGTGGCTAGGTAGGATAGTATTGTTATTATCTATATAAAAACAACAATTTATCAAAAATCCTGTGAGTTTTTTTGCTTGTTTCCCACAGATGAACGTCTATTCCAAAGCGCTGATTTACTCACATACCATTATTCCTATGAGACTTATGTTTATAACATTCAGTAAGTCAAAGTTGACTGTTATAGATTTAAATTCTGTTACGACCACTAACCTTTTAGATGGAGATATGAGTATCGCGATGACTTTGGCATTGGGCAGCAACGCGTGAGCTCTTCGCGGGACTAGGTCGCCGTCGAAGTACGTCGCGGACTTCTCAAATGTCAGCTGTGTAGTGTTTCCCAGACTTTGTGGGAAGAAGTTCAGGTACCTGTTTGAGAGAAACTTAATTAAATATACTTTATTGCTATCCAAAAGATATGGCACCGCGCCGCACTGCACGTTGCCTATACATATCGATCGTTTCTATGGAATAGCGCCTGTCAATTAGCTCATGTTACTATTACAGGTAAATCACTTGAGGGTTGCGGTATTTGCGTGTAGTAAAATCAACAAAAAGTCATAGTACAGGCAAGTATGATATTTATGTCATGTCAATATGTGTCAAATGGACCATTAATTATATTTTAATGTTTATGCAGAACATATAATTTTTATGTTATTTGTCAACTGCAGTCGTCATCTCTTTGTACGTGCTTACGTACACATGCATTACATGCAAACGCAAGGCAGAAGAGATTTAGAGACCTAGATCAATAATATATACTATTACTAGATGGGGTGGTATTCCCACACCAATCAAATGTGTATCAAGTAAACTGCACTGACCATGGTGATTGGAATCAAGCTGCTGCAAATTTAATATAACTCGATCGAACAAATCAAACACAAATCACGTGCGCACATAGCTACCGATTGGATCGAGAATTCCAAATTGTACATTTGCAATAGAACGCCAGAGCAATTTTACTACCTAGCGACCGATCACGATCTGGGTGTTACCGTGGAACATATAAACCGAGCTTCGGAAATGGTTTTGTTACAAAGTTGCTGTACTCTCAGTATCGAAACCCTACTTACCAATTAAAAATTTATTGAAATAAAATAAACAAATGAAACTTTATTTACGGTCGCGCTTCACATTGTCGCAAAAGTTTCTTAATACGGTTCGACACTTGGGCAGACAGGACCTTTAGTAACTTGTTATTAATTTATTCATTAACACTTCTGACACATAACAAAATTCACAAACATTTCAAGAAGCTTTAATCAATATGGAAATATAGTAATACTAATAACTTATTAATTATCATAACAGATTACATAAAGTATATATAACAGAGAAGATAACAAGATAGAACACAAAATTGAATGTAATTCAAAGACCAACTCACCAATCAAGACCCTTCAAATAGTTGTTATTGTTAAAAAACTGCAGCTCTTCGTAGGTGGTGGGGCTCGGCAAATTAGGCACGAGGGCTGGATGCATAGACAGGAACGTGTACAGGGCCGTACTGCCGGTCTTCTGTGGGCCTATGACCAAGACCTTCGGCAAGGTACCGCACCATTTATTCTTGTTCCATATCCGCCGGTGTCTTATGTCGTCGCAGGGATTCTAGACGAGAATATGAGAAATTGTCATAAGTACAATTGGATTAATCAACTTTAGACAAACTACCCGATAATAAGCGGTCACTGTCGCCCATGTAACCCTTAGATTGTTGCATGCATATAGTGGGGTTTGTCATTTAACACTCAGATGGAAATGTCTCGTGTGTCTATTATTTATCCAACTCCATGACAATTCGACACAGGAATATTGTTGTTTGATTAACGAAATACGTTGGCGACCGCGGTATCATCAAATGGATTTATCTTTTATTCGCTTCGCTGTAGTTTTATTTGAATCCGACTACCATGCAAGATAAAAAGTTTCTTCACTTTTCAGATTCATTTAATACATCGAGAACACATGTCACATTTTCAAACCATAAAACGCCACAAAACCAACTGCATGGAAAATAATGTTCAATTGTTTAACAAGAAAGTTTAAAATTAGGTGTCATTTCTGTCTTATATTGACAGGAAGGAAAAACAATTAGCAAAACGTAAGATTTATTCAAATGTTGCCAATTCTGTGTCTTGCACTGGTACAAGCAAAAATAGACATTAAAATGACATCTTTTCATACCAGCAATGTACTTAAGACAATATTTTTTAGGCAATTGTCTAAACTTCTATAAAAATTACAACTAGAAGAATTCATGAGCCATAAAATAGCGCCAAGCGGGAAGCGGACGGAACTGGAGCATCGCCTGGCATTCCTTGAGAAAGCTCCCCCGGTTTAACTCGAAATATGTAGCAAATATTTCAAACTAAATGGGTGAATCAACTTATCATTGTCTTTGGTGTCAAATAGGCACTTCAGAAACACGTTTTAATCTAAATATTGTTATAAGACTGACAATTTCAGTCAAATTTAAATCTAATTAGTTAATAGTGGTACAATATTACTTTTGTCCCCCAGGTTAGCATTAATTTTGATTTTATATACAAAAACATCAATCAGGCCTCCCCAACCCGTCTGGCCAGCGCGGGGAGTGCAGGCCAAATCCTCCGTCTGTCTCCGGCAGATGAGAGAGCGTTGTGCTCCTGCAGTGGAGACAAAAATAACCTGATGATACAAAAATAATAATATTTGTTACTCAAGTATATTATTAATTTCATCTGTAATTTAATATGTTATGTCATTTAAATCTTCATTAAATACTTTTTCTTGATATTTATTTTACTTACAGTATGGCAGTGTTGGGTTGGGATGGTGAACAGTTAATTTTAGAGCATGAGCCTTTTTGAAAAAAATTATACAATCAAAGATTAGTTCACCCAAATAACAGTTATCCATCTGTCATCCCGCAATTTCCGGAGTTTATAGGTGAAAACACATACTCGAACTTAGCAAGTAATACGGCGTCTACCCCGAGTAAACTATTAAAAAGTATTCGGATTTTTGTAATGAGTAATTTTAGGGTTTATTTTTGAAACTAATTATTAACTTATACTTATTACTTTAACACGACGTTAAGCCCGAGATCTTTTTTTATTACCAATAACGGAACATAACGATTGGGCACAAATAACATTTTTACAACGCTACGATTATTATTTATTACATGTAATAAACGCACAATAATAACCACTTGATAAATAAAACCGCTTTTACAGCATCTGTTGATGATACTCTTTCAAATAAAGCCCACATGGTCTGATCTTATACCTATTTTTAAAATGACAAAGAAATAGAGTAGAAAGAACATACAGTTTTATTTTATGTAATCATTAGTTTGATTCGGCCTGTTCACGTACACTGGAGGGCATGGCCCTGACTCGGTGCGTCCGCGCCAGTTTGCTAAACTAAATTTCACAAATGAAATTACGCAACTGGAGGGGTAATTCGTTTTCAGATATAAAAACAAATAATAAAGATGAATGTACGATTGAATTTCAAACGTAAACATATTTACAGCGTTACATTTTAAATTCATGGACATTTTCCGTGTTTCACGGTTCAATATTTTTAACATCGCGTCGATTCGTTGAGGCACACTGCCTGTAGTCTGGAGGCAAAAAATGGCAATATTGTCTGTTATAATAAACTGTTAAATTTTTTGTACATTTTTATCACGTTGTTTCATATGGCAATTATATATATTGTTTAAAGCTTGTTGAGATCAACGTACGTTTACTAACTTTTGACATTAAGCTCGCGTAAGCTTCGAGTAAAAAAATAAGTTATTGTATGTAAACAAAAAACAAACAAACAAGAATCATGTGAACCCATTACATTTTTATAATTTTATTATTTCGATAACTACTGGAATTTCGACACAGAAGTACATAACCGTTTATGTAAGTATATGATGTATCTATTATATAATATATTTTATGATATATTTCGATAAAAAAATATTTTTTCTGGGACTTACTTAAATATTTTTTAAATTTTCAGTTGCATCGTTTTTACGTTTTTAGCATCAGGTCACCTAGTAGCTATATCAGTTTAAATTTTTTAGAATATCTTTATTAGTTAAGAAATAATCGACTGGTGACACTTTTCTGTTCCATCCTGTATATAAGAATAATAATATTAAACATATTCATAAAATAAATGAATTATTTAGGGTTTTCTAGTTTTTTTATAAGCAAAGAAATTCATATTACCTAATAATAATTCATTAATAAAGCTCGGTGCTTCGAAGGCTCGTAAATTTTTTATAGTTCATTATACGGAATAATGTTATAAAATTAACGAGGAGTAAAAATCATTACAATGTTTGCTTAATTTTGTTACGAAAATATACATATTTGATAGGCGAGGAGCCCATTTAAATTTTGTAACTTAATAAGCTATAGTGTTGACTGCATAAACATTTTTATACTACACTAGCTGTGCCCGCGGCTCCGCTCGCGTGGACTACAGAATCCGCTTTCCTTCCCACTTCCGCTCCAGCCCCCACTTCCGCATGCGATGAAAGACATTTTATGGCTAATTTTTTTACACCTTGGATTGCATTATTGAAGATTTAGTAGGGATCCCTAATTTTTTATAGTAATAAATATAGCCTATGTTACTCAGGGGATAGTGTAGCATTCAAATGGTGAAATAATTTTTGAAATCTGTCCAGTAGTTTTTGAGTTTATTCGTTACAAACATACAAATCTTTCCTCTTTATAACATTAGTGTAGATATACTCCTAAGTAAAATCGATCGTAGACGTCGAAAGGCTAATATTATGAAGTAAAATAGTATCATGTTTTAACGTAACGTCATGAGTCATGTCGGTATGGTCATGTACGTATGCCATGACATAAGTAATGTATGAGACACGTAGCAAGTAAGTCTAGAGCATTAACTTTTATTAAAATTAATGTTTCTATAATATTGTTTTTGAAAAACATGGCAAAAGTTCTTTCACACTCATATGATTCAGTGTATAGAGGAAAAATAATGAATGTTTTCTTCACTTGTATGAGCATTGAGTTCACCGAAGCACTGAAATCATTATTAACATCATTTTCCTTGGTTATTATACTAAATGTAAACAAAAACCAAACACAGTAGACATAAAAAGGCAGCGCGCGGTCGGTTCTTTATCAACGAGTAAATTATCTCTCTCTAGAAAAAGTGGATATTTTAAAGTCCTCTTTTTGTGCGCTGCGAATTTTAATTAGCCATGTTTAATTTTTTAGCTGAAAGTCTTAATTTTTGCTTGCTTAAGAATATGAGAACGTTACCTTCGTTAATGAAACTTTAGCTCATAGTTAATGAGATTTTTTTAATTGAATGCTTTAAAATTGGCTGGTTTATAAAACGAAAACTCAAATGAGCTGATTTAAAACTTTATTGATTTAAATCAGCCAATTTTTTAACAAGTATAAAGGTTCCACTGAATAAACGGTAAAAAATAATAGAACCTAGACTGATATAAGTAATATCCGAAGGCCGGCTTTAAATAAATGAATTTAACTGACATAATTTCAAAACGTATAAAATATTGAATACCGTTTCACTAACATTGGTATATGTAGTCATCGTTCATTCAACGGCATAGTTCAAATATAGTAAGGACCAGTAAACTGCTTTAAATAAACTGTTATGGACTCGATGTAGACTCCAGGGATGTATTGATTGCGTAGGGTAGGAAAATAGTTGTTGATGATCTACTCACAGTTTTATTGTAAATCTACACAACCACAGTTTATACACAGAAGGGAAAACATACAAAAGGAGCACATACACTATACACGGTACAACAGTATATCACAGGAGAAATTGTACGACATAAACAATAAATTACTTGGTGGTAAACAAAGCAGCGCCACTCGTCACTATGTATCTGCACTGAACATCGTGCGCAACGCGCAATGCGCGTTTCCACAGCACGTCGAGTTGGTACGTAACGGGTATCGTCCGTCATGGTAAGTGTATTACTGTAAGAACGTCTGAATGTATGTCTGTGTGAATATGCATATGGATGTAAGTGTATTTATGTGTGAATATTATGTAAGTATCTCACACTGTTGTACGCAGGGCTAACTTCACAAGAAGAACATGCGGTCCATAGTCGCCAAAAAGTTATGGGAATTTTAAATTTTCAAATACATGAGTAGGTATGCAATATAACAAAGAAGTATATTTATAATGTTCGGTGCAATTCAGATGGCAATGAATTAGGACTACATTTGGAACTGTAGTGGGCGAGGGCGTGGAAGTGGGAGTGGGTGCGGAAGTGGACGTGGGCGTTGGCGTGGGCATCGTGGTCGTAGTCGTAGTCAAAGTCGGAGTTAGATTGAGAGTGAGATAAAATAAATGTGTAGTCCACGCGAGCGGAGCCGCTGGCCCAGTTAGTATCAAATAAATGGCAACTTACCCCCCAAAGCGGGCTGAGTTCATCGGGCCTCAGCTGGAAGTATTTGTCGGCGAGCGCGAGCGGCGGCGCCGAGGCGAGCCGCACGTTAGTCCAGCATCGCAGAAATTTCACCACCGACTCAAACGTGTACAGCGCCAGCCGATCGTTGCCGTAGTTTGACATGTGCGTCATGAACACGTTGATCTGGTGGACAAATACTTTATTGAACTGGGCGTGAACAGTTTTTGAGATGGCGACCTCGACGGCGGATGCGGACTCCTAAGTACACACGCACCCCATCACAGATGTACATTCAGTCAAAAAAGTATCGGGAATTGATGATTTGTTTAAGTTCCAAAAACAATTTTTTTGTTTTTTTGTTGTTGTTGGATTGGCACTACTTTTCTATTAATTAATTCAATTTTGGCGCGCGTGTTGAAATAAAGTTGGATGAATAATTAACATTTTACGTATTATTGATCTTTTCCCGGTTCTTTCTTGACAGAGTAGTACATCAAAACCCAATTTTTTTTCGAGATTTAAACAAAAGGGAAACGCGATGCCGTCCAAAAGTCCAAGCAGCAACAAATTACATCAGTGTTGCCAGATCCGTTAAGAGACCTAGCAATTTATGTTATTATTCTTATTATTATCAATTTAGGTAATTAATGTAATTTAATGAAAAAAATCACGATACTGTGTCGGAGCTCAGAATCTATATCCTTTTAAGTTCCTGCTCAAATCAATTCAATCTGGCAACATCTGCCTTTAATAGAAAACGACAAGTAAATTAAAATTAAATTATTTTCACTTCCGCTTCCGGTATCGCTATACTGATTTGGTTCGTTGTTAGAAGTTTCACATAAAATGAGAAATGCAACATTCCAATAGCATTCACACTGAATAAAATTCACGAAATCTGTTCAACGTCCAGCGTGGAGGTAAGTCTCGTCAGCACAATACAATCGGACCAAAGGTTCCTCCATTGCCTGCCATCCTGGAGTGATCCCTACATCGCATACCAGCAGAAACCAAAGTGATGGAAGGAAGGTGGTGCTTTCCTCAGTACTTTACACTTTATAGTATTAGTGACTTTGCATACTAATCACAATGTTGTCGAAGCCTTCGTTAGTGTCTCACAACGCCGTTGCTTGCAGAACAATATGAAACCAAAAGCTCCTTGATAAGATAAAGGTAAGCTTTAATAGGAGGCTGGCGAGAAAGTCTTTTAATACATGTAGCTGACTCAGAAGCCAGCATAAAAGGCTCAATGTTCAAGAAAGTGGAAGTTTTTCAATAGGAATTCCTAAAATTAAAATTTTTGCATAAAGTAAAACACAAAGTAGAATAAGGAATGAGACATGGGAATAAAAGATTAAATGCGCTGCGTTACTAAGTTTTGAAAGTTAACTTACAGGATTATTGATGACAGTCTGGAAGAGTTCGCCGCCCTGTATGGAGCGGTCGAGCCGCTGCCTGCCGCCCGGGTACCTCTCCAGCAGCAGCGTGTGTGTGAACAGTCCGCAGGTCTGCCGCGGGAGCACCATCACTCCTCTGTGCCGGAATCCTCGTCGTAACCTGCCACAATGAATTAATTTTAAACGAGCGATTTTGAAGCAGTTCTTTACAAATACGAAATTACCTCTATCGTAATCGGTATAAGCACGAATATTTGCAAAGGTTGCAAAAGAACTAGGGACAGACAACTTTGTACAATTTGTAAACAAGTTGTTCCCGGTCTGATTGTTATATTTGTGAATCGCCCTGTCCTTGTCTACGAGTTATTTGGGATTAGAGACTGTAATTACGAAAAAAAAAATTCCAACTGTTTATAATATGTATTGTAAACGCTTTATTGTACCAAAATTATCAACAACAATAACAAAATATAGGAATAAAATAAGAGAAAATATAAACATGAAAGAGGAAACTTGGTTGAGGTAGTTATTATACAACACAAATACCACAACCATTGCACGTTAATATTGCATTATTGGTCGTCTTTGGTCGATAATCAAGATGCACGGGTGGCGCGGTCGCGATATAACGCGGTATAACGCAATGTTTGCGGTCTGCAGCGGTCGGAACCAGCGAGCGGCGCACCGAACGCGATACCGCAAACAGTTCCCAATAACAAGGACACTTACTGCTAACATTGGTATTTCGCTTATGCTCCGTGCACTTTGAATATGATAGAATATTAGTATAGGAATTAACAAGATAATGTGTTTTGATTATAGTATCACAAAAGTGAAATGTTTTGTTCCTTCTAAACTAGTAGAATGATTTAAACGATATTTGATTTAAATGGGTTGCTTAGATTCATAATTGGACATGAAAAAACATAGAATTCCTAGAGAAAAACAAAAAATACACAACTAAATTAAATTCGAGGCAAGATATATGAATAAAAGCAAATAAGGACGAGTTGGGTGGGTTCCATGCTCCATATCGAAATTTTGTTAAGCACCATTTCAGTTTTCTTTTTCAATTGTGACAAGATACCTGGCCGGTCTTAGATGCGGGTACTCCTCGGTGCTGGTGACCCTCACATCCTAGACTTTCCTCCACGTCTCATAGCACGAGTTGGTCTGGATTTGGTGCTTCAGCGCGAACTTTTTGTTGCCGCCTTCAGTTGCGACATGGCAAATATAAAGGAACAGTCGAACACACATACCTGGCCGGTCTCAGATGCGGGTACTCCTCGGTGCTGGTGACCCTCACGTCCCAGACCTTCCGCCACGCCTCGTACAGCGGCTCATGCACGGGGTACACGCCCGAGTGGTGCGGCGACACCGAGTAGCAGGAGTTGGTCGGGATGCCGTGCTCCAGCGCGAACTGTTTGTTGATCATCATCTCCGACTCCAGTTGCGACACGTTGTTGTACAAGTGGGGCTGTTGGTGGTTCCACATGTGGCAAAACCTGAGTAAAAAGATGGGTAATGATAAACAACATTCAGAACAATCTGTCTTCGTCCGCGTGGAGTTTCAAAGAATCCTTTCTTAATGGTTGCGTACGATATTTTAGGAATCTCTATCCAACGTTTCAAGTTTCTAGACAAAGCGGTTTCAGCTGTTCGTTGATAGATTAGTCAGTCAGGATATCTAATAATATGGTCTGAGTGTCCGTTAAAATACAAAGCCTTTCAAAATAGACACTAACTTTGAAGTATTATACCTAGAGCGTTAACGAAACACAGCAAAAAGAATCACTAAAATGGCAATCCTTGAATTTTATTTCAACAGGTTCAAAGGTTCTCCACGAGAGTCGACCAAATAAAGAGAAAAGGCAACAAAAAATAAAAACTTTTTGAACGAGTCCAGTGCTCAGTTAAATACCATTCTAACTACAAATAATATCTTTTCTATTTACATAAAATCAAGCGCCGCTTCATTTCATGGCTATAGTTGCATTGGAAAAGCGGTGATTAAAGGGACGAATAACGAGCATTTACGGATTTAAGCTGTCCTGCTCGTATAAAATGCGATTCAAAGTAAAAAAATTACCAAAGTTAAATTTATCCTTACGTTTTTATAACGACTTCATTATTATTTTAATATCCTGGCTTAAAGCAACATGCAGGGGAGTCACCATACTCAGGCGTTCCTCGGTGCTAAAGGTTCAAGACTACTTTGGTGATGCGGTGAGTCGATGTTTACGATAGGTTATTAATCTGTGGTTCGATTTATTACATGTGTTTCGTAGCGATTGAGGTGTTGTGTTGAGGTGATTGAGGTCAATCGTAAACCCATCAGGAATAAAAAAAGCGACAGCGTACAAGTATGCATTTGTGCATGGATCCCCCGCGAACTATGACACATTGTTTTGCATGGTAAGAAAACGCTGACGTCTTCCCTACGGGTTGAACAAACTAAATTTCAGAATCATTGCTTTTCGGTTCATAAACCGAAGATCTCTTTACAATTAAACAGAAATATAGAAATAAAAAAATGTCGTGTCGAAAGTAGGTCGTGAAAAATTGTCTTTCTATGATTTCTTATTATGATTTTACTTGATTATAAATATTAAATTTCAATTAAATTCAAACATTTTAAAGGTAACCCTAACCATTACACCTATTTTCAGGTTATTTAACATCCATTCCTTACAACATCAGTTTGTGCTAACTTTGTAATATATTAGTACATTTAACACGTTGAAGGTTGTACGGCGTTCTGATTACAATGGCCGATCGTATGGGGCTCGAATAACTGTCCTTCGACGTGTTAACTGCTACTTTTCGATATCATTTGTACCATGATACGGTATGGTAGCGACCGAGTGAGGTCGAGTATTAGTTTTTGGGAATTTAAGTACAGTTTATAAAAATACCACAAACTTTTCGTTTCAGGAAAATATCGTAAGGAGATCTGCAAAGAAGTCGACCAGCGGAGGGCGTTATGAGAATAGGCCTCTAACAGTTGGACGTATCTACATATTGTTAATTTGATATTTACCTAAAAAAGGGGGGCGGTGACACGCATTGTCGGAGGCATACAGGTCCAGCGATGAGACTTACCAAGTGAAATGTTCCCTGTTCTTGAGCAGGGCGTCGTCGCCGTGGTTTTCGAGCACAGTCCCGTGGTGATAGTATTTGGCACTGAATCCCAGGTTGAACCTGAACCCTGGAACTAGTCGTTGCAACGCAGTCTGGGATGCCAGCAGCGCTGCCACGTCCTCCTCGTGGAGGCGTGTACCTGACGTAAGAGAATTGATATTGTATGTAGGTAGTTTAAGTATTTCCGAGTAGAGACCACAATTAGGCAGAATTGTAAAAGACAGCAGCGAAGAGCCTAAGTTCGGTTTCAATGGCGCGCCTTGATAGAGGCTTACACCCAACACCAGACAGATATAAGCGGATAATAAATGTGTGTACTATTTGTAGAGAAACCAACAATGGACTGTACGATTTATTCAATATGCAAACAACTAAAAATAGCAATGAATAACATTGTTTTCATGATTCAGTATTGAATATTACAGTAAAAGTATGCATAGCCAAAGGTCAACTGGCAAAGTTGGATGTGTCGGGCGTGGAAAACCTAAAAAGCTTGTAGTTCAAGCCTTTAAAATACATAACTTTTTTGCAGTCTTTAACGGGTTTTTTTTGTTAAAATTGTAGGTTATTATTTAGTGGAAGTAATTTTATGGCCAATTTTACATTTTCAATTTTAAACATTCTGCAACTACGATGAAATTCCTTTTGTACTTTATGAGAAATCAGTATTTTGAATACTTATAACTATTAGAGTCTTAGATAATCAACGCCAGGACAAATTGAACTTCGTATCTTTCACTCTCGCCCATTTTCAAATAACAGAAACGTGTATTAACTATTTCTTTACGCTATTAATTATACAGAAATTTACCCCTTTCGCCGACGAAGATATCGTCGATGTCTACGAGGATCCACCTTTCTAAGCTGAGGCTGAGCTGCCCGTGACTGAGGTAGCTGAGAGCATCGAGGAACAGCAATCGGTGCAGCCAGAACTGAAGCCCTGACCCGAAGAGTACCCTTTGGACGCCGTCCAACCGCCCGTGGTCTTGCACCACCGTCGCTAGTGGCACACGCTCTTCTGTACAACAAATAAACATTAGTTCATTAGTTACAGGTTACATTTTGGGGAGTGTGCCCACGAATTACACGAAATGATTTCCCCATCCAACTTCCATCACCGGACTACCAGGCGTGGTGAGGGACTTCATCCTTATGTAGTAGACACACCACGCTCTCGCACGAAGTATTTTGCTTCCTCGTTCATAATGCGAACTGCTAAGGAATGGAACTCACTGCCAGCTTGGGTATTTCCGGACGAGTATATTTTGGATCTTTTTAAACGAAGAGTGAATAGGCATCTTCTGGGTAAGCGCGCCCCAGCTTAGGCCTCATCATCACTTACCATCAGGTGAGATTGAGGTCAAGCGCAAACCCATCAACAATAAAAAAAATCATAGTTCATTTAATTGGTATTAATAAATTTAATAGTAAGCATTCCAACAAGTATGATATTATATCAAAACGCGTTATTTATAGTGAACCTGTGACGTCAGCAGTCGTGGAATCGTAGCCTAGAAATAAATTAAATAATAACAAAATATGATACAAAAATGACCAACACATCAATCATTCATTCCTCGCTCATTCATTCATTCGGTGGGAAATTGCTAATACTGGGATAACCTTGAAAGTAGTTTTTTTTTGACACTTGATATACCCAGAGTTAGAAAATGAGAGTAAGAAAACCATATTGATCTGCTCCAATGAATGTCGCAGTTCGTACCGATTTCAAATGTCCTGTTCCATATTTTCTTGTTACACCTTGACCTGAGAGTTGGACCTAGCAACTCTTCTCTTGTGTTTACCCCGTGGTCCGAACACGATTGTAAGTTGAAACCTCCGAATTCAACTGGTCTTAAAATCGTGTTCGGACACTTTATGTCGTCTTTTTCTTCCTTGCGTTATTTTCCCAAATAGTAGAACTTAAAAAAGGATAAAAATATGGTAATATATTCATTGGCCAGATTATGAACGCACGATGATGTTAAAATTTTTATTTATTTAATAAATACCACATACTTTTTTTTTCGTAATTAGGTGGTTCAACTGGCTACAATTCCCACAGTGTAGTGTATCATGAATTAAGTCTATGTGAGTTATACTAGTATTAGTAATATCTTGTTACTTATTTTGGTTATACGAGTTTGGAGAAAAGGGGAAATTTGATACAGCCACAATAAGTGTTTAAAAGATAGTTGTGAAAGACCACAGTCTTTTATTTTAACTGTATAATTTTCTAAATAATTTCATAACACAGCCAGCCTTCTTGTGTACTCGGAATGAAATATGGGCTTTCTTTTAACGAAATTATTTAGATAAAAAAGAACTCCACCAATTTAATTAACCTGATTCACAACACTGCTCTCTTTCAGAAATGTTGAGTAAAAAAACATAAAAACACAATTAGTTTACAGAATATCAAATATTCAAAATAATGTAAGGATTCTGTATGTCATAAAACACATTAATGACGTAGGTATCTTCTTTGTGTAAAAAATATCAATTTTATTTTGACAAGAAACATAACATGATTTCCATTAGACGATGGACTTTGACGTACAATTTATATGTCATCAAATAAAACGAATGTGGTACTTATTCAGCCTTCGATTGAACAGGAAAATGTAAGGATAAACCTCCTGAATCATATGAGTTCAGAACAAACTCTACTACAAGGTACGGGTCGGCACGACACGATCGTTTCACGCAAATAAAATAATATAAGTATATTTCCATAATTTTTCCATACATTTTGTCCATTACCTAAAACGAGATGAACTCGATAAAAAAAAAGACTTTTTATTCAATACATCGGGCAGCTTTGAACCAATTCGTTAGTCCTAGATAATATTCCTTACAACTACGTTAGTAAATAGGCTCTGAGAAAAAGTAATGGGATAGAACCTTATTAAACAAACTTCTTACGTCTTTTATTTTGCGTCTTTTCGTATTATGTACTCGCATTTAAAATTTGACAACACTAAATATTGTTTAAGCGCCTGCAATTTTTAAGTGTACGCCTTCAGGATCGAGCACAATATTGCATAATAATTTTCTAAATGTGTTCACCATTAATGCTGTACTCGTTCTGCCGTAGAGCCCACGCCACCGGCTCATACGTGGAACTGTTGGCCCTGAACACCGTCCAATGGTCCCCCGGCAACGCCTCCCACGCTGTCTCCCCAGCGCGCGCCAGCCGCAGCACTGGTGACGCTGGGTTCAATGTTGCATCCTGAAAAAATTACTTTGATAAAGGCTTGGATCCAGATAAGTCTTAGACTAATAGGTGTATGTGTATAATGAGATTACATCTGAAATAGAGAAAGCAGAAATTCAAGAAACTGCCTGATGAATAATCTGTCATAAGACAGGAGCCAGCACATTAAAAAAGGATAGGAGATTTTAATATTTTTCACAATTTTCAGAAGTTGTTTAATAAAACTTGTTCAGTATTCAGGGTGTCCACGACTACCGACAAGGAATCTACTTAGTCGGTCAGAACTGCGTTATCGCAACGAAATAAAGCTCGGCCGACGCGACCCTTATTTCGTTGGGATAAAGATGTTCCTGCTTTGTTTTTGACCGGCATAAGTCGATTTTGCGTCGGTATGGTGTCGTCGGTAGATGTGAGAAAAACCCTATAAAAACAAAGAGGTAAAGATTGTATGGATGGATAGATGTATTTTGTAAGTTTTCAAATACTAAAATGTGTTTAAGTTCACTACTGAAAATCTGCCTTCTCCAATGCGCATTACCACCGATCATCTGCCTCCAACTCCAGGCGCTTCTACCTGGTACCGGAACCATCTGGCTCATACGCAATACATAATTTGATTTAGACTGGAATCCGCGTACTCACCTTTAGCCTCAAATTGGTGTGCATGAACAGCGGAAACCCTTTTAGCTCGGCGCCGACCAGAGTCTCCTCACCAGGCGTGGCGAATCCTACGACACCCACAGAGTATTCCCTGCAGTACTTGTCCAGCAACTCGCGGTTCCACTTGTCCATGTTGGCGTATTTGGACAAGGACTCGAACACTATGACGCCGTAACGCCCTTTGTCCAAAGTGGTTAGTACTGGCAGACTCTTGCCCGCCACCTCCACCTTGTACCTGTATCAAGATAACATCAAATCAATATAAGTTAACGCATTAAGGTTAGAAATCGGGATTTGTCTTTCTGAAACTTCTATATTCTTTTACGTGGCAATCTGGGCAGCTCACCGGATGGTAAGCGATCATTGTCTACCATCAACGTAACATAACAGTTTGAAAGACTACAAGACTTAGTGTTGTAAAAACCTCTTTTCGGTTTAATTTTTAGTGGCTAGTAGCTCCGGCTACTTAGCCACTAAATTTTTGAAATTTTTTTTTTACACTTTTTTTGAGCATGCCCTAATTCCAGTGTGTTACAACCCATAGACTTAGTTGTCTGCACTTACCAGTATCATGCCAACCACCAGCAACTTAAACTTTAGCAGTTATTATTAATCTGAATTCAAAATGTAGCTTTGTTTGTAGTGATTTGTTGCATCTTCCATAAAACAGAATTTCTTGCCTGAGTTACATTGACAAAAATTACTTACCTACGTCATTAGTTACTATCTAATCATAATCTATTAATAACCGAATGTATAATATTCCTGCAAAAATATAGAGGTAAGGAAAGAAGTCGAACTACTGAATAGTTACACCATCCGAACGTATGGGGAGATCTTTTGCGTTACTAATGGGTCGGCGCCGTTTTGACAGCCCTGAATGAATGATTTATTGAGGTTCTATACCGAAAGATAATTATTATTATCTGTGGACGGTTACAAGAATTAATTTATAGGCACAATCATTACTAAAAAGGCGAGCTAATAATTAAATTAAAAGTAGTCGGACTTTTCAATATAGTTTTGTAGGTAAGGATAGGTTGCGCAAGTAAGTCTGATTCTCGCAGTATAACACAAAAAGAGCATAAAGGATTATAAAGGCTTTCTATGTTACTTAACCTACTGTCTTGGCTACCATAACATAACATTAGGTGTAGGCCAGTATCCATTGTTGTTTTGAAAAGGGCCTATACAAGTAAACATGACAATCAAGCAATACATTTGGAGTAACTGTCAATTCATTTTATAGTAAATATCTTGGTAAGTTCTTCATTCATTCATTTAAATTTATAGATAGAAAATCTCGTTATTTATAGTGTGCCATTTGACCCAAACAACAATAAATGATGTCGGAAGAGAATTTATGGTTATAACAGGGATTGCAGAGGTGAGTTGTGTATTCTGGGTGCAGATGAGTGCCCGTTATGTCCGATCAATACCTCCGGCCTACTCGTACGACCTGCGAGAGAATAGAGCCTGCTTTTCTAAGATCTCAGCCTCCATTTCCAACGCCACCTTGTTAAAATTGGTGACAGTAGGCTTTGTCGAATATATCATTTATTTCTCATGTATACATATAAATAAATTGGTTATTTAAGTATCTTGTCGCTTCGTTTCCCACCCCTACATACGTTTACTTCCAAAGAGGCGTATTTTAATATGTTCCGCACATTTTCACTTCTGTAATTTTTTTTTATAATAATTGTTATGTGCGGAGTTTGGCCTTAATAAAAAATATATGAAGTTAGTACACAAGAAGTGAATACACATGAAATAAGAAAAGTTAATAAACATTTATAGAGAAAATAATTGATATGATAATAGATTTAAAAAATAATTTAATTTTTTTTTGCTTTTTGATGCGGCGGTGGTTTACAGACTCGCCCACAGAGTTTGGAACTTTATTTATTTCTTCTCTCAAGGTAAATAAATAAATACAGTAGGAATCTTATGCTAGCCTCAACAATAAATAGATCAAAGGACAACAATGACTGTCCTCAAGAATTTCTCTCAGGTATTTCTCAATATTCAATAAGTTATAATGAAATCCTATTATGAATTAAGATTCTTGAGGTTATGTTTGGAAAAAAACATTGTTTGAAAGAATACAAAGGAACCCAGGTACTGTAAGTCCTATTTTAAGGAATAAAGCCACAAACGTGCAAACATCTCAACTGACAGTGAGCGACTACTGTCGCCCATAAACACCTGTAGGTATCCTTTAGTTTGTAGGGATACAAAAATAAGTTGATAATGCAATATATTGACTTCATTGAAATACTTGAATCATGGAAAGAACGAATTAATTTGATAGTACTCCAGCGTTAAGAATCTACTAGTCATATCTATCATACCTTTTAATCTGGTTAAGTTACATCTACAGGTACTGTTTAAGTTACTAGATAAGCTGGATATTTGTTTAGGGAAACTAATCTGGAAATAGGTTTCTATGTGGTACGATGATTATTCAGTTGGAAGTTGTTTGTACTTCAGTCGGTACAGCGCCCGCATCTAAACTCTCAACTAGTACTAATGATTCGAAACTCACGAACTATGTACCTAAGACACATTAGAAACTACTCGGTCACACGGTTGATGAATTTGATAACTTAATAATATTTTTAGTCTATTTGTTGTCTATTCTTCTTTGATTTTGGTCCTTATTGGGTAGATCCGAGTTATTCCGCGCAGAATTATTATTATTAAGATGTATCCCGAATTTATTCTAACTCTTCGGTCCATCCTTATCCTTTCCTGGCCCTTTATGAAACCTAATATTAGTGCAAACCCCCTATCCAACGGCCCCACTCTTCTTTTCTCCTTCCCTTCTTTCCACAAAGTATTTCTGAAATTTCCCATCATTACCGTTCAACATGCATGTTCCACGGCTCAATCAGTGCAGTAGTACTAGAGTTATTCATTGGACGGATGAACGGGACGGGACAACAAACCGACGGCACCTTTTTCTTTCTTTAATGAAACGCCTAATTATGACCGATTTGCGTAAAATTTTGGTTGCCATGGTGATAATAATTTTTTTATTAAGTTCAGTGCATAATTTAGCTATATATTTATCAAGATATACTTTTAATTCCTAATTTTGTGCCTATAATGTTCACGATTCAGTGTTAAAATGTTTTACTAAACAATTTGTGAAAATAAATAAAAAAACTTGGGACACAAAACGTTTAGTGATATTTCAAATGTCACCTTCCTAATCCGAAATGTCATGTCATTGCTAAACCGAACAGTATTTGAGAAACACTAATGAATCCCTGAAATATTGCATTTTGCGCCCTTCATTTCAAAGACATTGTTGACACCCCTTTTTTAAATCCAATAAAATAACCTACGTTCAAACAAAGAGTATCACCTATCCAACAGCGAAAGAATTTTTGAAATCGGTTCAGTAATTTCAAAAATTAGTTGGATTGGTCCCTAGTTGCGAAGAGGTTGGTAGTGCAAGCATTGTAGTAACATTAGCTTGAGCTAGCCTTATTTCTAATGTTCACTGTGCCAGCTACTTTCGTCTGTTACCCAAGCTTTTGGTCTGCTAAGCTTTATATTGCACTGTGCCTGTGATTTGTGGCAACGAATAATGTCATTTATTTCTTTTCTTTTCCTCCTGCGGTTGTTTCCTTTCTTGAAGTTGCGCAACGTTGTTCTTTAAAATGAGAAATTATTAAAAGCAACATTTAGATATAAACCTACCCTTTTGATTAATTCAACAATTTACTCAGTCTCATGGTCTCAACCATTCAAAGGTTGAAAATTCAAATATTGGAATTCACACAGCAGATTCTAATGATGCCCGACCCTTCATTTAAAACTGTACAAATTTTAAATAGCCATTTAAAAAGCTTTCCTTTTCAAATAGCGAATGGGCGGTCGAAATTGATTGGCAATTTTAAAGATTGAACTGTCCAAACATTCGCAATCGAGGAAACTTTTTGATTTCCAATCAATAGCAGGCATTTACCGTAATTGGCAGGGTATGACTTCTACGAATTGAATAGAGGCCCGTCCGGAAGTCGAAGTCGAAAAATGAGATCGGCGAAGTAAGTGGCATGAAAGTATCGGGAGCCGAACGTTCATTTTGCTCCAGTTAAGGCCCGTTTCAATTTGGCAGCAGGAGAGCACTACAGACCGACCGAGGCTACGGCGAGAGGCAACTTGCAAATAGCATTTACCTACTCGTGCCGGCCCGCTTCACTCTCTAATGTACGATGCACTCCTTGGCAACTGTGCGCTCCAATATCGGATACGGAATTGCTCAATCTATATAGACACTGTATTTAAATGTTTACGCAAATAAATAAAGTAACGCCTTGCTAGATGAACCAATGACAAAAAAAATCTAAATGTTAAAAATAAGCGAATATGGTGTAGTGTAGCGCATAAGGAAACAACGATGTCCAAAGGATGTGGATAGGCTAGGCTCATATGATGGAAACCTACTAACAGACAAGAAACAGCCACGCGACACGAGCTCCACCCCCTTATATGTTTCTAATTATCATAATAAGTGTCTCACCATTAACAACAACGCAGTTTTAAATGAGAACGCGAGAAAACGGCCCACTTTATCCGTGAACCGAATGCGACGGGGCTAATTCCTGATAAGGGAACACGAGAGAGTTCAATAAAAGGGGAACAATGTCGCGACCCGTCGACCGACCTGCCCTCTTAGATAACAGCAGTTATCGTAAAGGCCCGCACCCGGCACCCCAGGCCATTCACTGAAACACCACGTCTGCGTCTACTTGGAAACATTAACGGAAACTTTAGCGCAATTATGAATCAATATCGCTGGAACGTGCTTCGAATACGTACTTAAAGGTCACTAACGCACTATGTTGAGTTAAGTTGAGCTAATTACTTACAAGGGTAAAACTTAACAGACTTATTGTTGTCGGTACTAATAAATGACAAAACAAGACGAAGTCAAATGAAGTCGTAGTCAGACTATGAATATGTATCTATCTCTGTTGGGCAGAAACTTACCCTAATAATTATGACTTGCGGACTATCCTCCACGGACTGCACTCGAGCCCAAACCAAAAGTAAAGAATTCTTACTAAGTATTACTATGCCAAAAGTATGTGACAGGTATGATGAGAATCCGCTATAAAACTCATTGATTCTTGAAAAGGTTGGACCCACGCCCTCATGAACGTAAGGCAAGTGCACTCTGCCTTTGTACACAATATTATTCCCGTTTATTGTTGTTATATTGATACAATAAAACATTTACTCGCACAATCAAATAAACAGAATATAATTAAAGGGCAAAGGTTCATAACTATAACGACGAGGGCGTACGGGCCATAGTTCACCACGCTAGCCCAGTGTGGTTTAATGGACCTCAGTTACGGGACGAAAGAAGAAGGCGAAACTTTTGAACTATCGCACTCAAAAACGCGGGACGAGCGCACTACCAACTACGCTACCAGACAAAATGAAGTGATTAGAGAATATTGTTCATGTTACGGAGACCGTGCTGCAAACAACAAGTAGTAAGAGCACGAAACGTCACGATAAGGGGCGGAGGGGTTGCCAGTCGAGTTCTAATGGCTTCGCCGACCGAACGACCCACCGCTAGCACTAGTAGCGTTACTAACTGAACTAACGACTGCCGCAACTGCCGTTCGAGTGGAGGAGACAAGAACGCTTCTCAAATTAAACAAGGACGATATTGTACTTTGTTAACAAAAATAAATGAAGATTTATTTTAAATGAAACGATCTTCAAGGAAACCGGCGAACCTTACGCTATTATTCGTGTGTGAGCGCATGTGAATTCTATGGAAGACTGATCAGCCAGATGGGGACCTGTAATTTTAGCAACCACAAAAAAAAACACTAAAATATTTTGTGACTAGGGAAAAAGACAACGGGTTTTCATTTGTAAATATCTAGCAGGCAGCAAACAGCAACATTTATACACGATTATTCACAAACTATACGAAATTTGTGTCATTAACTACATAAACTTTGTCAATTACATCTACATACTACAGACTGTTACAACAAGATTCCAATTAATACATTTTGTCGTTTAATTAATTAGCTTTCGAGATAAACGATAAATAGGGGACTCAATTACATTTTTGAACCCATTTTGTTGTTCAATGTAAACAAAAAAAAATTAAAGAGAGTACGTAATAATAATTGTCAGCATTAATTAAATTACCATAATGTGCCATAGTGGAAGATTTTGCGATGTTATTAAAAAAATCACGCCTTGTTCCAGATGGGTAGGCAGAGACGAATTATCTACATTTTGCGCGATCCTGACAAACGTAGCAAAGCGACTTTCCTCCAAGCTGTGTGTACTGAATTTTGAAATATTTATTCTTCAAAATATTGCACACAAAAGGTAATGGCCTTTTCTACGGGCCAATTATTAACACTTTCTCGTCATTTAGCAGGAATCATATTCAGAAGCATTGTAGAAAAAGAAGCACTTCAACAAAATTGGTCGCTTCTCGACCTTAAACTGCATTGATGGCGCTTTAAGGGTCTATCTGTGATGCCCCCAGGGTATTGGGGTGCCGGGTATATCCATTAACGCCGCATTAAAAAAGCTATTTGCTCACTTGTGTACTATTAAACTGGGTTTATGACGGGCGGGAGCGATAAACGGTGCGAAACGTTAACGTCATGGGGTCAAGTGGATGTAACAATCAAACGGAAAAGTTGCCTAAATGTCGCCGGCGGAATAAAGGTCTTAGCCTCCGGGTTAAATTGTAGCTCAACAAATTTAAGCAGGATCTCCTTCAATTTGCTGCAATCTAACAATTAAATAGCTTAAATGGTGATGAAAGGGCTGCAAATTTGTCATGTAACCGAATGAAAATTAAGTGAAAGGGGCTCGACTATATCATATTTATTTATTACACCAAATTTATTTTGCCTTGCCTAATAGACATGAGTAGTCTTGATATTTCATCATTTTATGTACAGTTATGTCCGTGACGTACGCGGTGACCATTGAAATACGTACTGATACCAACGATCTCTATGTACTACTAGATGGAGCGTTCCAAACAATCGCTCTGTAGCATGCAACTGCGGCTCCGGGAGCCGCAACTCGTTCACAGTCACTTTGAAAGATGTGCAGTTACTACGCAGAACATTTATTTATTTACTAAATATTGACGCTATTTACCCGTAGCGTCAATATTAAGTAATAATTAACTGTCCTGTGTAGTAACTGCACAAGTTTCATTGTGAATGTAACCGAGTTGCGGCTCCCGGAGTAGCAGTTGCGTGGAACAGAGCGATTGTTTGGAACGCTCCATCTAGTAGTACATAGAGATCGTTGACTGATACCGAGTTTTTCATAAATACTAGAATAGCCTCAATACAAAGTGGAAAATAACAAAAACAATGGTGTACGTAGTAGAGTAAGTGAATACATCCCTCCCTGCAAAAATAGTTCTCACTTATCGCAAACCAACGTACTTTATAAACGCAATGTAAACAAGTTAATTTCTGAAAATTTTCTTTTTTTGCATCTCTTCTGATTCAATGAAATAAAGACTAACTGTTATTTCAAGTAAATGTTATTCTAGAAACTTTGATTTGTTATTATTATGTAACTGAAAATTGTATTGTGGGCTTTCTCCGCGTTAACTAAAAATGCAGCACGTACAACTTCGATGAACGTTTAAAATTTAAGTCGTGGTAGCCTAATTGGTAGTGTCCTCCTTCCTAAAGTTACTGCGGTCGAGGGTTCAAATCCGGGACTGTACTAAAAGTATTTCGGTACTTAAGTTTCGCTTTATTCATACCACGGGCTTTTCGGCGAAGGAAAACATGGAGAGAAAACTTTCATAATATCAAAGAAGAATTTCTAGGACGCATGTGAAGTCAACTAATGCGCAGTGGGCTAGAGTGGTGGAACATGAATATAGCCTTCGTTGAGTACGTAGGCCTGTGCTCCAAAAGTGGGGATATATTAATAGGCTGTAAATTTTGATTTGAATAATAAAAATAAACTTCACCTACATGCCGATGTACTCTATCAACCGAATAAGTGCGGTACTTCAGGCCATATTTCTGCGGTTGATGATGAGTAAAAATTTAAATAGATGCCCATTTCGCTCTATGGAGTAACTTAATTTCCTATAAAATCGTTTTCCTATGAGCTAAGCGACGTTCTAAGTAAATCGGTTGAAAATAGACTATACAATATAAAACTCACCAGTGACCGAAGAAACAGCTTTTTTGTTGTTTTCAATTTTAGCTGTTCGACGGTCATTCTAATTTGAAAGCGCTCGTATACAGTGCCGGGTGCCATATATGGGATATCATTTCGGTGGCATTTTGTAATGAAATGAAAAAACAACGCTTTTTCCGTTAGAATATTTCGCCAAATGGTACTAGTATGATATCGTATTGCAAATTTTTTATTAAGTTTTATACCAGTATCACGTTCAGCGCTGGTCTGGTTTATATATTTTACCATCGGAACTTATTTATCAGGTGAAATAAAAACTAACATAGTAACTCGGTAAAAATTATCCGATATTTCACACCGTTGAGTAGTAGATACGCTAAAGGTAAACAAACAAACAGACTGACAGACCGACAGTATGAAAAAGATAAGAAAACCGACTTCAATTTCGTACTTTCCATCAAAATATAAGTAGAACGCGTGCAATTGATAAATAACTTTCTACTTTTAGAAGTCTGTTAAAAATGACTCTATAATGTAGTTTTGGAAGAAATTTGCGATTTTCGTAGAGTAATTAACTCGTTTTGACTCCAACGAGCACTAATGGAGTTGGAGGTGGCAGGGCGGGCTCGAGGGGTGTTGGGCGGTGTCGCGAGGCTGTCTCTAATGGCACTACTAACTAACTGTCGCCACAACGACTTGCCGTAAACGCGTCGCGACTTCGTGCCACTCGCTTGCCACCCGGCCCCGCCCGCCATTGCATCTCAGCTGTCACCTTACACCTTGCTCTACATTTAATTAAGTTTACACTACTTTTCAGGAACGAATCTAGTGTTTTAGGGAGGGTGGGGTCATCTTTAAGGAAAATAATGGGACTACTTTTAATGTTGTAAGAGTCCTAATAGTTTAGTTAAAAACTCATACAATATAGAAAGAATTCTGCACCTGGTCCGATTTTCGTACGTTATACGTTAAACGATTTATAAGTAAAAAAAAATTTTAAGAAACTCCTGAGTTCGTAATATATCTTTTTCTACGTCCTTCTCTAAAATACATGTGGCTAGACAGTAATAAGGACAAAAATACATGTGGCTAGACAGTAATAAGGACAAAAATACATGTGGCTAGACAGTAATAAGGACAAAAATACATGTGGCTAGACAGTAATAAGGACAAAAATACATGTGGCTAGACAGTAATAAGGACAAAAATACATGTGGCTAGACAGTAATAAGGACAAAAAGAAATAGAAAATATATTCACAATTAAATATTCAATTAACAATTCCCATAAAAATATATAATTATGCTGCTGTAAAAAGATTTTAGTCGTTATGACACGACTGAGTATCAAAAATCTATCTTACATTTAAAATAATTAATTTCGCATTTAAAGTTTTAGTTTTGGAGGTGCAAGGTTGAAGATCAACCGTGACCCTTCCTGAATTCAATCCTGCTACTTCCGTCTAACTCATGAAACCTGTACGTTACCAAATTATTTGCTAATTACACCGGAGTGTATAATAGGGGAATGGCAATGTTAATTTTGGTAATAATAGCAACTGGGTCAACTATACAGTTTAATGTGATTAAACTTTACGGTTCGGCTAATTCACTTAATCTAATTTATGTCGTAACCAAGGGGCTTCTGTTAAGTTAACCGCTTTAAAAACGAATGTTCTGTTTAAACGTTGAAATTTTTACAATTTAACTTCCGATTTTTAGCTTTCCGTCATAATGGGTATCGTTATAGCGAAGCCTTTTGTCGGTCTGTTGGATATCTCTAAAAAATATCGAACCGATTAGGCTGAAATTTTGGACATACAAGTACATGTAAACTTATTCGGGGATGATGGGAAAATTATGGAAATTATTGATGGAAGTCGCGTAAAAAATATATTGATGGAAGTCGCGTACGTACGACGTACCTTCATTTAGCCCACTTTTGTAATTTTTCAGGAACAACATAAACGATTTTAACAAAAGTGGTCAATTTAATTAATTACTCATCAATTAAACTAATTTTACCAAGTATTCGACGCTTATGGGACCGCTTTCTCACGCACATTAATTAAATAAGTTTGGAATATAAATTCAAGTGATATATTCATTATTTATTTTGTTTATACGGTACCCAGACAAGTCGCAACAATTACTAAATAGATACATTAAATAAAAGTAATGTGTATAATGCATATGTTTATTCGTAAGAGGTTATTGTTGAGTGTAGAACTCTTTAAAATCGTGAAATTTGAGCGAAGCACCAAGCAAGCACCTCTATCTGTTTAAGGAAGTATAAAGAAGTTTAACTCCGGCACAAAAATCTTGGAGAAAAACTAATTCCTGATCCGTCAAACATTTCAAAAACAAGCGCCGCCGCGTCGGTAGTTCACTGAGGCTCGAGAGGAAACCGATTTTTAACCGAGCACGAGCAAAAAGTCTCGCGTGGGTTGACATGAAATGGGGAGGCTGGGGGTAGACGGAGAGCGCAGTATAAGGAGAAACTTCTATCACACTGGCGTGAAAATTGGCACCAAATGCGGCACATACACTGTCGTTGCATGAAGTAAGAGATCGCGTGTGTATTAAAACTTACAGTCAGCGATGACAGTAAGATGTCGAGTTCATTTGTTCACTCGTACGAACGAACTCATCATAAATGTGATAATTATTGGAAGACAATCGTGGAGCAACGACGAGGCAACCTAAAGCAACATGTGGTAGCCGAATCTGAAATAGCACTTATTTCAGTCTTTCTGTGGAAGTCGTACAAGGCGACTGAGTGATAAATCTAATTAATGGGCAGCAGCATTGTATATAAATACCTATATATATTCTTTATTTAACAAAAAAAAAAGACGGCATAACAATGTGTAAAAAGGTGGACATCGTCTGGGTATTAAACTCTAAATACAGCGATCACCTGTGGATTGTCACAGGCCCAGCGTGGTGATTAGGTTATAAACCTTTCATATTTCGGACGAGCCAGTTAAGAACGTGCTGTGAGTAACGTAAGTGCAGTAACGATGCCTCACCAATTCCGCACTAGTGCGAGTAAATCCTTATTATATATACCTAGATATAGATTAAATTACACCTCCCTCGCTTCTTTCCCGGCGCAGTACGTCAACTTGTCCGCATATTAGCTGTCAACAAGCAAAACCGATCGCCTCGAACGGACGAGGAAAACAAACAGAGGAGGGAAACTCGCCCCAAGTCATCAACGGAGCGAGTGCGGTAAATATTGGAACAAGTTTTTTTTAAACGATACTTTGTTCTTTTCTTAGGAAGTTTGCTTTTCGAAGAAATAAATTGTTCCAGAAGCGAGTTCGATCGCTTAAAGTATAGTATATCAAGCTCATCTGTCCCATATTGCCCCTTGCTGAAGCTCAGGAACCTAAAGCCACAAACTGGACTACCGGAAAAGGATGTCGGGACACGAAGAAAATCAAAAAGCTGAGATGATATGTACTTTATTCATTGTTATAGCACTGACCGAAGACAGCCATTTCATAAAACAGTAGGTTGAAGCTTGAGGAAAATACGCGCGAATGTAAGAGAACCAGATACCCTGTAGGAAACTATGTAGAAATAGATACATAGGGAAGTGATAAAACTTTTGTACTTGAAGTTAATGCTGAAGTCTAAAATAACAATGAAAATTCTAGAAGAAAAGAAAACTTGTCAGCTCGATATTAACAAAATTATAAAAGAAGCATAAAAAGTTAAAGCAGAACTAATCGAAACATAGATTTAAAAGATTATATGAGCATCGGCTTTACTTAATCGAAAGTAGATACATATATACCTAAAATTACCATAAAATCTTTTTCTAGTCTATTATTCAGCTTTTCCAAGTCAACTTACCTATAGTGGCGGACCGAACTAAAAGACCGTCGGAGGAATGTGACAGTTGTCAAAATCCTGTTGTACAACATTGTTATGTAAAGTTTGCCATTAGGTATTATAAGGTGTGAGTTGTGACGTTCCCTCCTACCTCGCCGCACCTCATTCCCAGTAGCCCTTTAACTCTGTCCCGCCATAGCTAAGGAGCGATCAGGCTAAGTTACACCACCTAATTATGCCAGTCTCAAGTGACAATCTATGTGCGTTTTAACACTTGCCAGTAAAGGAGCTGATACTACACAAGAAAAGAGCAATGGATGACCAACTGTTACAAGTCTTAATATATCCAGTTGGCAACAAGCAGCTCGGCGATTTCGCATGCAGGCCGACTTGGCGATGACGGGCACCTTGGCACCTATGTGCATATTTACATTATAGTCAGTCAGGGAGCTAATACGACACAAGGAAAAAGCAATAGGTAACCAAGAGTTCAAGTCTTACCGTATCCGGTTGGCGACAAGCAGCTCGGCGATGTCGCGCCCGAGTCGCGAGTAGGCCGACTCGACGATTACGAGCACCTTGGCGTCGATGCGCAGGCGCGCATCCGACCGATGGTCGCGCGCCGCCAGTTGCTGCTGCGACGCCAGGAGCGAGCACTGCGACAGCGGCCGCGGGACGCGATCGCGCCACACCAGGCTACAACAAAACACAACTTATCACAATGGAATGTAGCTTAATTTTTTAGATTGACAAAACCAAGCATGTGCTCCATGGAACATATTTCGCGATTTTACTATACATTAATTAGTTCTAACCACATGCTTTGCCTCCTGAAAAGGGAGGGTTTGACAAATTAGAATGAGACGTGTGTATGACATTATTTACTACCGCCGCGTAGGCAGCACCCTAACAAATTATTGTTACTAATTGTTACCCTTGAAGCTCTCTACAGTTTTTGTATTAGGCAATCTCCGGAGTCTTAGATAAGTGAAACATGTTAGGAACTTTTTGCAATCCTGGTTAGCAATTTGATGAGGCTTTATAGCAATAAAGCCTCATCAAATTCCTATCGCAAAATGCGTCTTGGTAAATGACAACGAAATTTTGACGACCTTTGACCCAGAGGGTACCCGACTGGCCGTTTCATAGGATTGTTCGATTTCCGTGTCGGAAAACATTATGGTTTAAACGCAAAATGCAAGCGTTTGTGTTTGAGTGTTTAAAGGATGTTATGTGTCTCCATATCCATATATATTGGATATATCTAGTACAAGCCATTCTACTGTTGAGCGCGATATTTGTTTGTTAGTCTATTTATCTGCGAGGATAAGTTGGAGCTCAGAAAACTAAAAAAAGAGTTAAGTATCGGAAGTAGCTATCGAGGCTGGGGAATGGGAACATGCGAGTTGAGATTAAACAAAGAGTTTGTAAAGTCCGGTTATTTAAGTGCATTTGTGTCCTATTTTGCATTTTCTTTTTCAACTGAAACATAATTGAATCTGTCTATTGTCGTGGACTGTAGTCGGAGTTTACAAGGTAAATAAAGATTACGAATCAATAAACGTGGACCAGGTGTTCTTGACTCGCTGTTTTTGGGAAAGATTTAGAAAAGCAATTAAAATTTTATACGAACTGACTACTAAGTAACCTTTCTTGACAACATTTTGAAGAAAATCAATCAAATACTGCCAAAGTTGAGGCTGCGCTCCGAGCTGAGCCACATCAAAGCGCCATTAGCGTTTATCTCAATAAGTAGCGTAAAATAAATAAAGGCGGAATTTGTGGAAACATTTATCCGACGACGGCGGCGACGAGGGTACAGTCGGCCGCGGCTGAAACTTGCGGCCTGTTTGCTTTAATGAAAGCCAAAGCCTGCCCGAATCGACGGCAGGAAACTTTAACGACGAGCTGAAAAGAAACATGAAGCACGCCAACTCCTATTAAATAGTCAAGTATCCACCGAAATGAACGTATAAATAAGGTAATCTTAGTTCGGCGTCCGAATTAGTGCCAAGTAGTTAGCCGCGAGAAGCGAATGTTGTTAATGCAATTTGGTGATTTTCATAGCAGGCTGTTGAGAGCAAACCTTATAGATATTTAAAAGACAAATCAGAAATTCAAAACATAATAAACGGATTAAAATGCATCGTCTTACGCTAGCCGTGGACAACAAAGACAAGTTTTATGAAAAAAGTTTGGAGTAAATAAATGTTCATAAAACAATACGGTTTTAAATCAACGAGTTCTCTGCACGCGTTAGCGGAGCAGCTTCCATTAATTAGCCAGAATACAAGTTTTGCTATAAATTCAACGGAGTTGGGAAACTTACCGCCCCTGCCCCTTTTAGGCGGAAATTTAATGCCGATAAAATAAAATATAGCTGTAACTACATATCATGTCCTCTAATTATAAATCGAACTATAATATAGCTGTGAAAAAAATATTAATAACTAGCTCTGCCCGCGACTTGGTACAGGCAGACCACTGAAATATGTACTGATGCCGTTTCTCCAACTATTAATCATGCTCAAAAGAAAGGGAAAAGAAAAACAAAGACAATAAAAAATAGGGGTAGGTAGTAGTCAGAGTTACAACCGTAAATGAGTGTTCTCTATTATAAATCGAAATCAAATTTTGGTGTATCATGTTCACCAATTATATAAAATCAAGCTTCAAATTAATTACTCGGCAATATTCGCATCCTCGTCCTAATTTTGCTGTGAAAAGCTGCCAAACAAAGCGCGACAAGGGCGCCTGGCACAAAGTTAAACGCGTCTAAATCTCCCACGAAGCAATTTCCTGTATTAAGCAACTGCCAATTTTACGCACAACAAACCCTTTTCAAATATTTAAATAAAGGTAAGTACACTTTGAAGAGCCGGCAGTTTTAGTATTTTGGGTCTTTCTGGAGTCATACAAGTTCTTGTAGCCAGACCGGAAAAGAGGCGAAGTATAAGTTTATGTTCGTTTCCAAGAACACAACGTAGCGGAGATAACGTATAAGTTTAAACATATACACTCACGAGCAAAATTAAAGAAATGACTTTTTTTTTAAACATTTAGGGTAATTTTCAGTCCTTGGACCTCCACATACATGCATACATAATGCTCACGCCTTGGTCTCATAGGGGTGGCAGAGACGATGTATTGCCACTTTGCGGATCCTGAGAGTTTGTCAGGATCGCAAAGCGACTTTTCTCCACAGGGGATTGATTTGGGTAAGATCTGATGTTGGCTGTCTGAACTACTCCAGACAGCCAACATCAGATCTCACCCAGTGTTCCAAATATACCTTTTGAGGGAAGCTGTTATTACCAGAGACTATTCATAATCCTGGGTGTTTGGATTTGCATTTATTTTTTTAATTTAGATTAATGCATAATTGCCAGGTTATTTCATAACCGTCAATTGGATCCAAGAGGTATGATTGGTACTTTGAACCTTATCCGTCTATACTCCAGACAGATATCATCTTATCTGAATCAAATCGATCCCCGGCGAAGATCTAAGGGCTCAAAATACCCTAAATGTATGAAAAATAAACCCGTTACGTTAATTTTGCTCGGGAGTGTATTTTCTGACGTAACTACATGCGGATACAAAACACCGCTAGTTTCTGAGTCAAGTTCGAAAAGGAACGTGGCAACATGTTCAAGTTTAAAACACTTTGTAATTCAAATATAAGATTCCCTTTGCTTCGATTTCGCTTCATCTGTCGGTTAAGGACGACCGTAATAAATCAATTCGATCATAGGGACTTGATTCGACTATGAAGTCGTGAATTAAACATGGCCTTGTGCTCTGCTTTCAATCGATATCCAACGTCTTTACACCGCGCTAGTAAGTTTCGCGCAATTTAATGTTGGATTTTATTTAAAAACTTCTGATTATGAAGTTATAAAATTCATTTGTGATATTTTATTTACTAACTAGTTATTTTAAAACTCTATTGCTTTTATTTAGGTATTTGAATTAAGACTGGTATTGTTTTCTTTCATTAGATGTTTTATTGTTTAGCTGCGGTACTTAATAATGATTTCGTGTAGATCTTTAGATATGTAAGTTCTTGATTGCAAATAGGTAAATAACAAATAAAAATATTCAATATACCTCTCTTTAATAAATAAACGCTACAATAGCATGTACACTTATCTGATCCTAAAAAGTATTCTCTGTATTATAATATATAGCCATTAGAAAGGACTCTACAATTTACAAATAGATTCAATAAAGCGGTCTGTTTTCAGCAGAAATCTAACTTAAGACCTATGGCGCTCTTGTCTACGCCAAGACTACAGACCAGACCAAGAGGCACTCAAGCATCATCGAATGGAACAACATAGACTAAAGTTAGCTCGTTTCATGGACCCAAGTAGCTAAGAAAACGACAGGAGAGAAACTGCAATGCCAACTATGCTAATAGCAGCGCGCTGTGGGACAGGTCGGTTTGCAATATTAAAGCAGACCGACCAAATCCAAATTAGAACCACCTCGCCCTATTTATGAACACAACACGATCTTTGTTATTGCAGTAGAGAATTAACTATACCCAAATTATTTCACGACGCACACACAATTGCAAATACATTGTTCAACTAATCCACGCGGTTAACAACACGAATGGAATTGACCGAGAGCGATAATTTCATATTATTAATTCGTATCAGCACAGTGTTTGCTCCCGATAGTAAGCAAATTGAATTTTGTGCGAATGACGCATATTTCAACTAGCTGGAGCAATTAATTATGTTCGAACATGTTCCGCGACATAATTCAATTTAATAAAGATTAATTAATTAACAACAACATCTGCGATAACGTAAGTTCCTAGGATATGAAATTGATTTTAGATGTTGATGACGAAGACAGATAGGTCCCGGAGATGACAACGTAATTTTCAGTCTAACACCAACACCCTTAATTTCTGAGTAATAATGTCATCCGTTTATCAAGTCAGGCAAGCTCAGGGTAGGGCAGTAGTGAAATGTATAACTGACGCAACTAACCTTGTGAGCGGTGCTGTAACATAATACGTATAGAAGAATATAGTGAGGACGGATAGCAGCATGATGCCGGCGACGCACTTCCTCACGTTCACGTGCCCGGCGAGCCATATGCAGCAGCGAGCCGCCGGCGCCCGGTGCCCTCCGCACGGGTACTCCCCGCCACACCCCCCGCGTTCCAGCAGCGGCTCCCGTGACCCCCGACCCTCGCCACCCATACTTAAATCTACACACCACTATATTTACACAGAACAGTAACACTTAGGCCTCTAAAGATCACACGGTGGTCTCTATCTGGGCACCCTAACGGCTGCGTTTGTCCTAGGTGGTGACGTTTTCTGTCGCCACTTGCCGTGTTTCCACATTTCATAGTGCTGGGGCGGCGCGGGAGAGCGCGCGTGCGCGGGGTGGCAGGGTGCGCGGGCGCCGGGGGTGACGGCCATCTCGAGCCGACAAACGCGTCCGTTTCCGGTTTAAAATGGCCGCCGAAGCATTATGGCGGGTTGTGCTCATCACGGCGACGGCGTGCGCTCCCGGGGCCAGAGCTCACGGCATCCGTGCGCGTGCGCAACACCGGCCGGCAAACTCACCAGCTCTCACGCTCATCGGTGATGCCTGCAACAAAAGAAAAAAGAAAATTAAATAACTACAGAGTGCTAATTGGGTATATTTAGGCGAAAAAGTGGTTAACAACCAAATAGATTGAGAATTTAAAACATTTAATCACATTCAATTATTGGTAAAGACCAAGATAATGGAATAATGGAAAGTCAGCTGAAACGGTACACATTGTGTTTTACTTAAACAGGATAATGTAAAAGCCATTAGTAGAATTCCATTAGGTAAAGCTCCATAAATATTGAAATGGTGCTACACAAATGTAAATGCTCTTATATAAATGGAAAACGCCGCCTGTAGTTTAGTTTATCTACGGCTCTGTGATCAATGACAACAAAAAGGACTAACCTAAGAAAGAATTAATTCTAAACGCACTAGTAATGATTTTTATAAAACTATCAACAATAATACAGATAATGCGAGTGCTGGGAGATAAAGAGAGATAGACTTCTAGATGGCGAACTTTGGAAGTAATTTAGTTTATCTGATGTCAAGTCCTCACTCACACAGGACGTGAAATGTAGGTAGAAAAAGTTCGTAAAAAATTATGTTGTCATTTCGTAATATATCAATTTCATCCCTCGAGATCTTTGAGCTCGTTGAGTCGTGAATACCTCGGTCGGCCGCCCACATAAATCCGACCTTCGCGTTATTTGAATGAAGGCTTACATTGAAACATTTCTTTGCAGCCCCGAAACAAATCCATTCATCCGTGAAATTGGACGAGCGATCCTCAAAATTCTGATTAAATTTGATTAAAAAGTTAAGTAATGAATGCGAAATCCGGTGCGCAGGACAATGTAATGTGGAATCAGTGATTTCTGCGCATACATTCATACTCGTAATTAGGTTATATTTGAATAATGATTGAAAATATGTCCCAAAAATAGACTAAGACCGTTTTTATTCATAAAACCACCTTAAGGAGATAGGGTAAGGTTGCTATTAGATTTATTTAACTGCCTCAGAGTGGGATAAATGTTAATTTGATTAATGATTAAACAATAATAACTAAATAATTTAGTTAGATGAAATGGGCAGGGCCGAAGGCTTGGAAGACCTCTCGTTTGATGGGCTGATGATATGGCCGAGGCATCAGCATTTGCTCCTTACTTTTATTGTTTTGTACTAGCTGTGCCCGCGGCTCCGCTCGCGTGGACTACAGGATCCGCTCCCATTCCCACTTCCGCTCCCTATCCCACTTCCACTCAGACTTCAAATCCAGGTCCAGGTCCATTTCTTTCTTTTTTGTGTGCAATAAATTCTAAAATAAATAAATAAGATTTGGAATGCATAACTCTGCGTTTCAAATATAAAATATGGAATGCACGAAATGCAATGCAATTGAGCAATATTGCTTTGATTTGCGATTCAATTACGCGAGCTAGCAGTTTCACTAACCAGAACTTTTGGCAATACAGCCAGACACATAGCTGAACCTTAATGAAATTTCATATACCTGCATACTCCCGGCACTTATTTTTTGCGAGGAATTTATAATTTCGGGCACGCCTTGTTTTTATTCTCGCGGAAGGTGGGTAATTTTATGCAGATAAACAGTAGTCTATTTGGTAACTAAAAGGGAGGTTTCGGGAGCTCGTTCCGAGGCGGCGTTGGTACAGAAACGCGCCCGGAATCCATGATCGTGCGACCCTTTGAATATTAACTAGCAGATGACCCGCTCGTAACCGGGCCACGAATCTACAACCGCTCGAAAGGTTAATTCAAACTGCCCGCTGACGAAACGTGTTTTACTGCTACAACTGAAGAATTCAATTGTCATGCCACGACAACATGACCTAACAAATAGAGATGGTTACTATCAAAACAACTCTGAAAACCTCAACAAATATCCGTCTGTCTCCGGCAGATGAGAGAGGGTTGTGCTCCTGCACTGGAGACAAAAATAACCTGATGATGATGATGATTCAACACCGAATCGGTTTAGTGACACCGGATTTAAAAGTCAAGATATAGCCAGTAGGTTTCAATTTTATCTCCAGCTGTTTGATTCTTTATAGGAAGGAACTGATTGGTTAGACTAAATACCAATAGTCGCCTTAAAGCAATGTGCAGTACTTATAGGAGACAATTTTATTTACTGTCATTTGAATGAAATTTGAATAAATGTGCACATCACAATGTCTAATCCATCTGTTTATAGAACTCCATCAAAACGTAGTGTTTTTTTTTCGTGTGAATGTTGTCTGCCAAGATTACTCAAAAATTAACTACTGGATTGATAGAGCTAAAATTAAGTTCATACATGTAAAGACAGTAAAGATGGAAAAATATATTTTTAAAGATATTCGTATAGACTTTTTAAAATCTATTTGGTTGTTATTTATTTTATTCCTATTGGATAGAAGTATATAAACTTTATATTCTACTATTAGAAGAGAAAGTTTAAGTATGTATCCATTTACAAGATAAGTTCACTTCACAAAATAAAATAATCTTCAGAACAGAGAAAAACTCAATGGATCAAAAACATTCAGAAAGTAATTCTAGTGCACCATAATGAAGAGGACCAGAGCAACTAAGTTTGTTAATTAAACAAAAAAAGACAGTGGAAGGGAAGCTCGCCTCGGCCACTGCGGCGGTGATAAGGCCCGTCCAAAGGAACGCCGAGATGGTTTAACACAATGTATCTACGCCACGGCCCGATTTAGCCGCACAATGGCCTCTTTACTTAACTGCTACTATCATAGCTCCGCTAATTAACAGAGTAAGATACCTTTACTTGAGATGCGAGCAAGAGATGATTGGGTAACGAGTTTAGACAGGTAACGCCTGCCTGACCCTAGTTTCGATAACAACTTTCGGGTCCTTTTTCGACACAAGTTGGTCGTGAGACAACTAGATAGGAGATCATTGTCCTCCTATAATATTCTAGACTAAATTTCAGTTTCGTAAATTTCGATCTGGCACTGTAAACTCCTTGTATTTGATTTGTTGGAGAAACATGAAATGATTTATGGAGTACATGTACACTCAAAGTTCTGCGTAACTCAAAAATATAACTTTTCATATTTTTCAAACTAATATATTTTTTGCCTTTTAAAATATTGTCCTTTACTGCTTTATTCGCTCAAACCAAACCATTTTTCAAAGAAAGAAACCAAAACATCTGTGAGTCATGTTACCGACGTGTTGGTTGAAAGCCATCACTGACTCCTCATTTTCCGTAAATGTAAAAACTCGCATCAAATCTTTGACTTTCGGGAAAATAAAGAAGTCTTATGGTGTATGAGGTCTGGAATGAGAGCAGGATGTATCACGAGATCCAACTTTTTAGAACAAAAAAAAATTTTTGAGCACATCACTGGTGTAATGTGATTTCGTGAGTAATCCAGATGCAATAAAGCTCTTTTTAAGTCTCTTAATTTTTTGTGTAACATAATATTGAATTGAGTCATACCCATATAAACGTAAATGTCCACGAATTTCGTCATAGGTGTGATTCGACGGGTTTTCTTCAATCAGTGGCCAGACAGTAGCCAAATTTTCCTCAGTGACCGCAGTTGACGCAGGAGACCTTCACAAATCTCATGACGGAGAGAATGAGAAAGAGAAAGAAAAAGAGAGAGACGACTATGATTAAATGCAGCGTACGCCTCAGAGTGCTCAAATGAGGTACTTGCAGCTCAAAACCATTACGAAGGCAAGCATTGCACTCTTGCGAAGAGTTTTTAAAATTATTTCGCTAAAATCTTTTCTCGCAGATCAATTTTAATTGCGAAAGGTTAATATTATTACTGAATAATAAGCTTTATTGCACAAACAATAACAGTAAAAAAATTATTAAGTTAAAAATAGTACAATTTTGGCGGTTTTATCACTGTAGTTAGGTACTCTCCGTTTAAACATATACTTAAATGTTATTGATTTTTTATAAACCGAGGTGGCCACAAAAAGGGTGGATTGACATTTGGAACTGTAACTTTAAATGTGTTGTATCCCAAACTACTCAGGTAAAAATATATAAATATTGAATTAAGGACCATATGGGCGTAAAATTAGGAAAACATATATTTCATAAGAAACAAAAAAGAAATTATGCACATAAGATATTAATTACATCGGGTCGGCATGATATTTGACACTTTTTACAATATGTTTATGTATTTTCCAGGTTTTGGGAGTACTGAATTTGACGGGGAAATGAAGATGGACGCCCTGACATTTGATAATTCTTACAATATGGTTGCTATGTTCTGTTTTCGGGTGTACTATAAAATAATTCTACTTGAAGTTTGAGAGGGAAACTGTAGAAAGGAGGGAAGAAGGCATGGCGGGTATGAGGGACAGAGGAAGGGAGGGATGGCGGAGGGGGGAGAGGAAGGCGGGCAAGAAGAAGGGAGAAAAGCAGGGAAATAGTGAGGGAGAGTGGGACCGTTAGATAGAGGGTCCTATCACATGTGTGTGTAGGCATTATTGTATTCGGTTTCATAAACTACGGGAGAGTAGGGAGAGATCAAAAGGTGACAGGATAAGGCTACATCTCCCTAATAATAACAAATCTACACGGACAAAGTAAATTTAATTAAATTACTCTTTATTGTACTATACAATAATAAGTAGCTTACATTAGTACATCTGGTGAGTAAGTCATTAGCAAGCAGTAGGCAGTTGCTAGTTTCAAATAATATATCACCATTTTGAAGTTGCTGATTTTTTGCCTCAAAATAACTTTGTCAAAATCAAAGAAAGAAGAAGCTTAGTAATTCAATTTTAAAATAGAACATTTCACAAAGTAACACTTAGCCGTTACAAGTTCAACAATGTTATGTTTCAACAACTATTAAATTAATTAATTATATTCCTAGCCATTAGTACTAAGGATGTTCACAGGGATAACATAAAACAAATATTAGCCCGAAGTAACAGAAAGAACATAAACTGAAATGCTCGTATCTAGCGCAACTGGAACATCGATGCAGCTCATATAGGGACAAATTACTAGGGACATTTACGTTATCATCACGCTATTATTTCGGATCAAAAGACAATGCCCTCGCGGCAGATACGAAGGGACCGACCAAGTTATTATAACTTTGCTCGTTCGCCACACCTCGTCGTCACGGGCCGATCCGAACCCACGTAATAATGGCGCCGCCGTTAACATGAAACTCCCATAACCTGCGGATCACACTTCCGAATTACACGACACGTATGAATCAAAGAGCGAAATGCTGTGATGACTGAGCTTTGCCGTTAATATTTTGACATGACTTTATTCGTTTCCTGCTTATAGTATTTACAACACGTTTGTATTTTGATGATAGTAGGACTCTCTTGCAGGGTCTGTTTGGGTCAGTACCTCTTAAATACAAATAAACGAGGTCATCCATAAATCCTCATACATACTTATCTTCACGCTATATTTCTTATACCGTAAGGGTATACGAGGCAGGTAGGCAGATAGAACGGAAAGCCAAGTATCTAAAGCTAAGTAGACAGTTTTAAAACCTGTGAGCTTGATACGAGATGACACTGAAATATTTGTAAGCGAGGTAGAAAAGGATACGCAAGTAGGCGGAACATAGTTGATGTGAGTAACATCGTCATTAAGGCGCGAGGCGAAGACCGCAATCTACCCGCATATTTGGTCAAGATTAATTGCCCCTAAACATCATCTGTCAACCCGGAGGACATTCCGAGGACATTTTGTTTGCCGTACAAATAGCGTAACACATCCGCCATGTATCACATTATTAATTGCACAACATTTTACGGCTAGCAACTTGTAAAATGGAGGTATTATATTCTGGAACAACCATATTGAATTCTTATTTACGAACAATACAGCAGAAGGCGCGGTTTGAAATGAAAACGGAGCATGCCGCTTCATAATTTATTTGCTGAATCTCTTACATGGTTGTTTCATTTGCTAAATACAAGCTGCAGGGGAACAACAATCGAGCGCTAATTGTGATTCCACTAATTTGCATTGGCGCGTAGACTTACCGTGTCTGCTGCGCCCGATGCTAGTTTGTACCTACATATTTTATATTATATTTAGAGAACTCATAGTACCTATTCAATATTTACGAGTTTCATTCCATTAAACGTAAATTAATTTGAATAATTAACTATTTGAAATTGCAGTACTTATAGCTTATTAAAGCTTTTAAAAATACCATTCACGTATAAATATAAAATTTTAACAGAGGAACCTAATTGCTTTTTAAAGTCACTGTTGTAATAAAATATGTAGGAATGCCAGAGAGACTTCAAATACCGTTTAATAGTCTAATGATCGATCGAAGTCAAGCTACAAACGGAAGCTTTCCAATCAAATTAATCACAGATTGGTAACTGCAATAAACGATCCCAGTTCAATTTCAGTGGCAACAAACAGGTATCTGCAATTAACAGATCATCATTGCACGCTAGTAAAATGCTATTATCATTTAGATGCACTTTAATTTCTATAGTTAGATTGCATAATAACTTTGAAACTGATGAAGATGCATCGTATAGCCTGTATTATGAAGTTTTTAATATAAACTGCAGTGCTTGGTTGCATTAAATTTATGCGAGTGGCACTGGCTTTACACGATTACAGTAAATTTATGCAAGACATTATCCGAGGACGGCGGCGTCGCATAACAACGCCTTCAGTGTCCGAACGGCACCGCTCCGCCGCCGCGCCTTTATGAAACCCCTTACTATGATATATGGGCGCTCGTCGCGATGTTATTGCGTCCCTCAACATCCACCATATGCATGTTTATTTTTGCATCATCAGCACTGGTGCTGTATCAATTTAAAAATAATAAGTATTTGTTTACGTTTATAGGTCAAAGCGACGGTAACTTTACGCTAATGACGGCGGGGCCCGTAGCGCGGGACGCGGCCGCGTGATAATCCTCACGACCATTAGGCCCGACCACTCGCTCGCAAATCGTCCGCATATTTTGGCCAAGATTAATTGTTCTCGAATATCATCTATCACAGTGAGCTCTCTCGTGACGGTCGTCAGCAGTGCGTACGACGTTTTATTTGAAGCACAATGGATCTCTGGGGCACCACAGTTGAGGTAATTAAATTTTTGTTTGAAATGATGATACCGCCCGGAAGAATTTACGGTAAGTGTTTGCGGAAAACTCCGGGGCGGTTCCCTCGGAGCTTCGGTACTTTATGAAGGTGGGCCGATAACGACGAGAAGGGATGCACGTATGTACGACTAACACGTTTCCTATATAGGAACTGGGGATCCCTGGGGGGGGATGAAAAACGTTTTTGTGCAGTAATTGGTTTTGCCGTCATTACTTCACATTTCGCGGTTTAATAGGAGACTAGACATAACTCGCACTCAAGGCATTTTTTTTATTTTTCAAACACCATAATAATATTTAAAAGTGCCTGCATTTTATATGGAATTCGCAGTTTTAATGGCTATTATACAAAGACAATTATAAGGCCAATTACAACAGGAACTTTATTACGACATTTAAATAACCCATTAATTTACCATTTAAATACCCTAAATCCTAATTTCGTTGGACGAAATTAGGGCGATTACAGACTCTCCCAAAAGATAAATCCGTAGTTAAAAATACCCCTCGCCAAGTTTATTGCGCAACGGACAAGAACAAATTGAGTCAATCTTTTTTTGCCAGAGACGAAAAACCGAAACGCGTGGCGTTTTCAGCATTTTCAACGTGTAAAGTTAGAATATCAATCAAGCCGACCTTTTTTCAATAACGCTACCACAGGGATCTCCTCGGAACCAATTTTTCGAGTAATTTCGCTCTTAGATCCGGGGTGTCCATTGGCTTTTACTGAGGCTGAGTTTGTTTCCGCTCATCGGAAGAATTTATTAGCGACGTTCGTTCCTAAAGGATATAATTTTATATAACACGACCCAGTAAATCAAGAAGACAGATTTTTTAGATACATAAAACATTTATTTAATTATAGTACAGGTTAAGGTTGTCTGGAAGAAATCGCTTAAAGCGATAAGACCGCCTAATTTGTACTATTTTTTACTTTCAAAACTTGTACTTTTATTTATTTGTGCAGTAAAGAGTATTGTATTGTATATTTAATTACAGTTTATAAATCGTTTCAAATTCTTTGCAAAGTACATGTTTGCTACTGATGAGGCTCAAACGGGATGTTTCATCATATCAGCCCCTAGAAATCCACTGCTGGACATAGGCGTTCCCCAATGAACGCCACCACACCCGGTCCTCCGCCCTCCGCATCCAGCCACTACCGGCCACCTTCTTCAGGTCGTCGGTCCACCTGGCGGCGGTGCGTCCCACCCTGCGAGTGCCGACCCGCGGTCTCCACTCCAGCGCTGATTAGATTTGTTTAATTATATTGAAGAGGTAGAGGTAGATAAGGGCAGCCAATGCAATATATAAGTATGTTACACAGGACAACACTCACACAGACACTCACACACACACTATCACACACACACACATATAAATATATATATATATAGACAATTCATCATCTGTAGGTAACAGGTATCATTTTTCAATCATGTAAAGTATGACGATATATTATAGCAAGGTACTACAAAACTTATATTGTATCCCTACCCAAATACTGTTATCACTGACATCCTGCGAGATGGCCAACAGGTCAGTGCAGGTGCCAGGAACTATTTTTTCTTTTATTTATCTTATATTATATTTATCTAAGTATACCAGTCCTTTCTGGCTGACTGGAAGAGATCCCTGTTGGGATAAGTCCGCCTTTGTACAGAATTTTATTCTTTTGTTTGTTTTTGTTGTCGTTAATTTTGGTACAAAGCGAATGTCCTCTCACTTGCACAACATCGTCCACCCCTTAATTTTAAGACAATGTTATAATTTTATATAATCTAGTAAATAATAATAATTTATACTGAAATTAAAGAAAGATAATTTATTCATCATTTTCTCATAAACATAAACAAAACAATGTACAGGCTATAACCGAAAAGGGTGTGGGTGTATCCCTGGGGAATCTATGATACAATAGTGAAGTCGCGGAGACACTGATAGTACATACGTATTTTAAGTAATCGGAAAGTGTTTTCAAGTTTTCCTGCCGATTTTCAGTGATAAACCCTTTTTTTAAATCATTATTATTTAAGGGCTTTTATACTATCGTATATGACATCCCCATCATAGTCTTTTAAATTATAAAATGTCAATTAAATATATATATTTATATACATTTAATAGAAATTTTATAATATTCTGACCGAATCTGAACAGGGCACAACCATTATTTAGGGAATTAAAACAGTTTCAAATAAAACTGCATCAATCCCGAACTCCCGATCATATTAAAGGCAGACTAGCTTCGTCGTCCAATCTGGTGTTGTGTCATTCAAAAGCGTCATGAGATTATACGGAGTGTTAGGTAGATGGTTTGCCAAACGGATAGGGTGGATAGGTAAGGAACGACTTGGAAATTATTTGGTCCTCATGACCTCTATTCGAAGGTTCACTATTTTTGAGATTTTTTTCTTATATTTGAAAATTTTCCAAAATTTTAACCCTGTACGTCTTTATTAAATGTTTATGGTTGTACATACATACATAATGCTCAAGCCCTGGTCCCAGAGGGGTAGGCAGGACGATGCATCGCCACTTTGTGCGATCAAGCGACTTTTCTTCGTCCACTTTATGGTTGTAATACAATAGTCTACTGTAGCTAGTTAGTCCCAGTCTGGATGGGATTTGTGAATTTTCATATCGTGTATAATTTCCATAGCACAGGCGATAATCCTAGTTTGGGATTCGACAAGTGTATATGCATATCCTACTAATATTACAAATGCGAAAGTTTGGATATTTGGATGTTTGTTACTCAATCACGCTTCAACAACTGGACGGATTGTGATAAAACTTCACACATATAGGTTAGGTCCTGGAATAGGACATAGGATAGTTTTTATCCCGAAAAAACATCCCATTCCTATGGGAAAACATAGTTTGTGATTTTAAGTTGTCCACGCGGACGAAGTCGCGGGCAACAGCTAGTATGTAATACTTATTTATTATTTATGGCAAACCACCTAGCGAACACCCTGTATATCGCATCGCCCGACAGACTATATTTTAGCCGCAAATATCGTTGGAGGAGTTGATTAAAGAACTTTGGGGAGTATAACGGGTTGCCTGCCACTATGAATATTCAGCGCAGCCCGCAATCTTATGCCGATGACAGTCGCAACTCAAGTGCTGCTCTCCTCGCTGATATTATAAACATGCTAAACATAAAATATCGTTTGCGTAGTAGGTAATTCTGATTCATCATCATCGACCAATACGTCCACGGCTGAACATAAGCCTCCCCAATAGAATGTCATTTTTTGTAGGCTGTGCATTGGGGGACTGGCTAATAATGTTGATTACCTCCAACACATTCTTTATTGGTATATTGTCACGTGTTTGTATTTTATTTTACAATGCTTTTACATTTCAATAAATTAGCCATACACATGCATGAAATTCGTAAGATGCGTGTTTAAAAAAAAAAGGTAATATTTGTAAGGAAAATACGCATTCTTTAATAAATAATTCACAAATTATGTCAAGATCTTGAAAAGTATGAAACCATCGTGATTATTTTGAATTTTAACTTACGTATGCATGGCACTGTCTCTATTCCGTTCTTAAAATAACTGAAATGACTTTCGTGCAAAGAAATTGCACAGTGCAGCTTTGGTTATATTTCTTTACAAGTGGATATGAAAGGAACCAATTTGTTTTTTTTTATACTGTTTCTACAGTATAAAAACAACAATGTACCATTAATGGCAATTCTCACAAATATAGCAAAACTTTGTCAGTTCGAAGTTTAGTAGCAGTTTTTAGCAGTATTCCGATTCTTATTAAATAGATGGTAAGGAGTTGGACCAGTTGGTGGTCACCAGTAGTACAGCTCGCTTACTACGAGTATATCAAGGGATTAGGAGTTTACGATGTTGTTGGATATTGAAAATTCTATTAAAGATAAAAGTATATCATCTGTCCAATTTGCATATTCTAAAATAGACCTTACGAAGTTAAATATAAAGTAAAATTTAAGGCCGACTGTACGTTTGTTTGGTGTTTGTTTGGTAGTTTCACTTTCACACCCATATAATTTAACGGATCTGCTGGAAATTCGCATGCAGTTTATGAATACAAGCTTATTTTTAACAAAGGTAACAAAAGGATATTTGATTAACTGCGAGAAGCATCGCGGGGCAAAAACTACTCCTTCCATTATTTTTGATCTCTGGGAGGATTAACTATGATAAGAAAGCGTACCGATACTTCATCTTAGGTCCCCTGAAGACGCTGTCGCAACTGCAGCGCTACCCATTTCTCATCTTCTATGGCAGGAGCAACAAGCCGGCGCTCGCTTCTGTTATTTTTTTAGATTTATCTTTCCAGAACAAATACTTTGAAATTGATTTTCTGGCCTATTTTAATTTATTTTCATAGAATTTATGTCATTATTTCTCATATATAATTGTCAAATTTATGAGAACAGTATACTTTCTACATATTCTTAACAGTATTAAACAAAAATTTAAGGCAAATCATTTTGTAAAGGTAATCAACTTTTAATGTGTGGTATAGGTGTATGTCACGAAAAATACATTTTAATGTCAATAAAGTTTTTTAGACAAAAATCATGGTAAGGGGACCATATGCCTTCTGTGCCCTGGGTTAAATTTTTTTGTTACTGAAATGACTTTTTTGGATTGGAATGCTAAAAATATCTGGTACTTAAGTATATTATTTCCGTTATCAAGAATTGAATAGTTATGTTAAATTGATTATGTATACATTATTTTTTTTTCCAATGACTTCTGTTGATAAGTGCAGTTCTATTAATAATTGTTTTAGTAGAGAATCGGTTTCAGAGCATTAGCCTTTAAAAAAAAGACATAATGAAGTAAATTCACCTGGTACCTTTTCCAATTTAACTTTATGCTGTACTTACTAAAAGAAACATTTTTTTTTATTGTTTTAACGTCATCTAAAACAACGTACTTTTTGAAACTCGAATCTCATGATATTTTTAAACGAATTCAAAGGGCGTAAACCCTCTAGTACTAATACACAAGCGCTACGGAAATGTTAGCTCGGCACATTTTTTGTGGTCGGGTTTTATGGGCCCGATTTTCACATTTTCCCTTAGAACCAGAACAGTTTTGGCTGTAAATAACAGTTAGCGAATGCATGAACTTGGGTCGTGAAAAAGCTGACGTCAAAAGGCCACAAAATTTAGTGCGCCTTTATGTTTGTTCTGGTTGCTTTGGTGTTTCTGAAATACGAATAAACTCGTCTGCCGTAAATTCTCAATTTTGTAGGTTTCCTATAAAATTATGCTACTTTCTCTTCTGAAAGAGCATTGACCTGTTTATCGGCTATAAAAAGTTTACGAAACTGCCTTTCAGTTTCGACGTATCGAGGTCGCACAAAGTCAAACAATATTTAAGAAAATACTACAGTTGTATACAGAAGAATAACTAACGTAGCGATTTATGTCATAAGTTGGGAGTGCGTTGAATGATAACAGAATGTATGCCGAGCCAAGGCAAAACATACATGTGGTTGGTCGTGTGACTCATCGCATCAATCAGTGTTATGGAAAGTCACTTAGGTGACATGTAGAAGCCTATAAAATAGTATAGCGTGTGCAGAACGAACGTGGCAGAGCGATCGGAATCGTGGGGAAAACCGATTATGAAAACATTTACTTACTGTTAGCAGCAGTCCATTATGTGAGTTATACCATTCAAAGTATTTAAATATAATGGATGGTTATTAAATGCGTATAATTATACGCACACAATTGATTCATACATCACATACGTCTATAGATAGCAATCTTACCCTTTTTGTGAGTGATGATGCGGCACATTACATTCGCAGAAATGATATTGATGCTACTCTTACACAGTAATTTTCTATACGATAGTGTACTAAATATGTCCTTATATATAATAACAGTATCTGTCTATAAACACTTCAAAATTTCAGTTAACAAAGAGGAAGCAACACTTATTGTCACACATTACGTTTGCGAGTCCGTGGGTGGGAACGCGGCGAGCGAAACGTCCGCTCTTCGAGGCGTCTTGGGGCATACTGACTGAACTGAATTACTGGCGGGCGATAACAGCGGACGTAGGGCGGGCGGCTGCTACGAGCGATACGTACGCGCTACGAAAGCTGAAAAATTATACGCTGAAGGAAAAATTAGGCGAGCACCGACCGCGACAGTCCATCCATTCGCCGACGTTTGCCTTCGCGATACAGCGAGCGATCCCGCCCGATTAATACTAAGCACGCCAATAAATATTGATGCTGGCTCCTTTGTCTTGCACGGAGGATTCGTTCCCATTTTTATTAATGGTACACTTACGCTTACTTGACAAATCGATAGGGTCTCGATTTGGGAGCAGGTGCGACTTTTTGTTGATAGCTTCTTTACAAACAGATTAAACATTGTGTTGAATCTGTTTTAGCACAAACTCCATTTTTATTCATGTGTCTTTTATTTCAGGTAATTGTCAACTGCTTTATGTTTGCCGCTGTGAATACAGCAATCACACTAAGTTTTAAAACTGAACGGTCCTTGATTTATAAATTGGATGATTGAACTTCCTCTAATGGGTTGATCTGACGGGCCGGGCCGCGGGCCACGGTTGGTTACGAGTAGTCATTTGTTACGGAGTTGAGCCAGCAGCAGATCACCCGTATATGAGCGTGTGACGGACAGTAATCCCCGCCTAATTAATTAATGTATCGCCTTGGCCAGAGGTTGGGACCGTGTACGTGATACTACTACAATCGACCTCTGAGAGAAATGAAAGTGACAGGACAAAGGAAGATAACTTGCGGAAAACTGGGTGAAAAATTAGGAACAAAATAAATACAGATTCGTGGATCTTTATATTTATATTTTGTTCCTAATTTTTCATCCAGTAATAGACTAGACTTATAGACTGGAAATTGCGTACAAGTACTATTACGACTTTAAGAATTTTTAAAAAGAAACAAGTGGGTTTCATCGTTAATCCATTGTTTCCTTTTCATAGTTTGTACGTACATACACTACTTACGTAAAGTTACGGCAAGAAACTTAAATAACTGCGTTTCACACCGCAGGGCAGACGTAAGACATGTAGTTTGTAGTAGGAATAGCATAAATAAGCTAAGCAACGAAGAACGTTAGTAAAAGAATAATGATTGCGACGAAAGTGATAAATGCTCGGTTCAGCCACCGTAAACAGTGAAATAATCGTATCAGTGTGCGGCATGTTGATCGCATGTGCGGTACCATCACGCTATCTCCTAAGGAGGCCGGCGCGAGGCTCCGCACGCGACCTGCCGTAAATAATAGTGTCAGACCTAAGGCCGACGGAAGAGCCGAACCTCGACTTTATTATCACTTTAAGTTGAAGCAGACCGAAACAGAAAGTAATCTGATATGATGTTAAACACTGATAGATAAATAGCTAATGAGTATTTTAGCAGCTAGAGTCTTTATTTTTGCTATCAATAAATATGTATATTTGTATGAGAATACTTATTTAAAAGATAAAATCTTTGTACCTACTTACAAATATTTATGTTTTACTTCAATAAATGCTCAGTTTATTACATCATTACTTATCCTCTACCCAAAGGTTGTCTGGAAGAAATTAGCGGTAATACCGCCTGATTTACATTACAATAGTATAAGCTACTTCATTATACTCGTAGTATGTGATTTTTTAAATAAAGAGTAATTTAATTAATTTAATTTATGTTTTTATTTCAATAAAGTAACAATTCGGTCTAATTTAGGCCGAAACCGTAAAAAATGCCGAAGGTTTGGCTCGAAAGTGATCCAAAGTCGAAGCTTTCGTATACTACCAAACAACCACTCACTCTCTTTTCCACTCACTGCGCACTGACGCTACGAAATCCGAAGAATTTTGATAGGTTTGCGTCAATGTGACGTTTATTCTGTGTGAAATGTACTGAAGATTTGCTTTTTTTTGTTGTAGATGGGTTTACGCTTGACCTCAATCTCACATGATGGTACGAAATATCGTGAATGATGAAATGTCTGTTTTTTTTTACAAAAACGGGCACACAGCCCTCCAGATAGTAAGCGGTCATGAATACTAGAAACCTTTGCATTGCTGTGTGCAACAATTTGCATCAGGCATATTAATTACAATCCCAGGGATTTGGATACAATGCTCAGTACCTTTCTTATAATAATAGTCTCTAACCTTTCAAACGGCAGACATTTTGAACCAACAAGAGTGATAAACAAGCAATTTGTTAGAATTTCGCGTTCTGTCTAATTCTATCAATATACTAATAAAAGTGTTACTCCTGAATCAAGCAGTGAAACTGTCTAGACGCCAGTCATAAAGTAGGCTGCTATGCAGACAAAATCTATAGTTGGAAAGTCGTTGTTTATTGCTCAGTCACGCAGATACACACATGAACCGATTTAGGTGTAAGTTAGTATAGTGCTAACAAAGCAATTTTTTTTAGCGGGTACAAAACAAGTAAAATTACAAGTTTAGTAGGCGCACTCCGTAAGAAAGTTAGTTCAATGTCTCATAAACGTACCTACAAAATTCAATTCAAGCCATATGTAATCCTACGCGCATGGAAGAAAGTCAATGTTATGCTAAATCACGCAACATTGACAGTCCTATATGCCCCGGCAATCGGGGCCACGCCGCGCGCCGTTTAGGTATATTTTATACCTTAAGTGCGGAGTGAGGCAGCCCTGATGCGGGTTGGTTGAGCCCGTGAGTAATATAGAGACTAAAAAAAATTTTCCACAGGAAAAATTTACTATTCATTCAAGTAACTTGTAAGTATTTTAGTACTTCCATGACATCATAGCGTTAATGTTTACCGTAAGTAGACAATGGACAGGCACCTCGAGCCGCTACGTGGCAAAGTGTAAAGTTTCTTACACAACAGGCATTCACCCACCGGCGAGGTGAAGCCAGTGGCTTCATTTATGAAAAGCTTTCAGATTCGACACGGCTAACGGGAAGCGCTATTCAAATCGTCCTCTCCAAGAGCCTTTACATAAATCAAGTATTCAATAAGCTGTTCTTCTTTCACGTGCAAGGAGTTTGTTTAAGAATAAAACTTATTGTTCCTGTGTTTGTAAGGAGAATTGATAAGGATTTTATGTTTAAATGGGAGCTAATTTTATTAGAGGTCAAATTCCGCGAAAGGACTACATTTTAGCATAAAGAGAAACGTAACTTTTTTACAGACCCCATAAGTTGAAAAGGTAAAAATAAATCATTTATTAGTTAAAGTTATGTTGGTTTGAAGTTGGGTAGTCGCATAGATCCAATGTCTATATGTGTACTTATAGGGCGAAACAAAATACCTGTAGTGTAGTACAGGGGCACTCAGTATCGGATCTATCACTGATAAGCAAATAAGGTAGGTATTCATCAGCCGAAGACATACTTTCCTACACATGTTTATTAGTTCCAAGACGATAGATGCAAAAACAAATGTCACTCTGATTCGCTGAAATACAACTAATTGAAGTATAAGATATGAAAATGTTTTGTTAGAGCCAGACGGTGGGATAGAAAGTCTGGGCAAATAGATAGTGCAGCCAGCTAGTCCGGTGCATAAGCCGCGGAGCGCGCATTTCGTGGTCCAGTAAGCGGCTCAGAACGCTGCCCGTGCCCCGGAGCAGGCTGAACTATATTTGCTATTCCGCATAGGAAATACACATTTTTTTCTATGTACTAAACACATAATAATAAAACAAAGCGGGAATGAGTTTCGAAAATGCGTGTTTTCGAAATCTGCAAATAATGTATTTGTTCTCAGTTTATGCATTTGGTTAAGGTATAAACACCGTATAATTAATTAGATATGTGTCCCACGCCCTGCCGTCGCCTCAGCTGGGCACCCACCTAAACAACGATACTCTAAGGGTGGCTGTCGGGTTGATGCTCGGGTGTACAGTGTGCGAGCCGCACCAGTGCAAGTGCAGAGTCACGGTGGATGCTAGTGGCCGCCACGGGCTCAGCTGTCTCAAATGCGCGGGCAGGTTCCCACGCCATCACGCGCTAAATGAGACCGTGCGGACCCCCCAGACCGACTTGGAGCCCCCAGGTCTAAGCCGTGACGATGAGAAGAGGCCGGACGGCCTAACCCTTGTGCCGTGGAAGCGGGGCAGATCACTCTTGTGGGACGCTACGTGCGTTAGTACATTTGCTGCCTCTCACCTGAGGTACACCAAGGACGGCAGGGTCGGCTGCGGAGTGGGCGGCGAAATAAAAACACTTGAAGTACGCGGGTCTAAAATCCACGTACATCTTCGTACCGATGGCGGTGGAGACGACGGGTGTGTGGGGCTCGGAGGCGAAAGTCTTTATACATGCTTTAGGGCAGCGTGTGAGGGAGTGCACAGGCGACCCCCGCGCGGAGTCGTACCTGGTGCAGCGCATCTAGCTGGCGATCCAGCTTGGAAACGCCTGCCGCCAGCGTGATGGGTACTTTCCCGCCGGGTACGGGTTATTTGACTAACTAGTTTTTTTATTATTTTTACTTTTAATCATTGTTTATTTATGTAAGATGAAATTGACATATTTTGAAATGTATTTAATAAATTTATCTTATATAAAATTAGATATATACGTACATCAATTAAAGATTACTGTTAGATTATTCTGTTTGATGATATACACCTTATCGTCAAACGGAATAATCATGCCAAGATCAATCTCATAGCAAAGAAAGAATTGAAGATGTAAGCTAAGATTCATGAAAGCATTTAGTCGCGGAGGTATGAAAGTAAAGCGTTACAGGCTATAAAAGGTAATTAGATCTAATAAAACTGTCCTCAGTTCGAATTTCTAAGAACCGCAGTCGTAGTGGAGTGCAACGGGTAAAACTTTTTTCATAAAAGTACAGCGAGCCAGTCGGCTGCGAAGAAAGAACGAACAAGTGAACAGTTGTTGAGGTTACTTATTAACTTTTATAAGAGAAGTCGTATTGCCTGTAGCTTGTTTACAATTTCCTTTAACTTCGTATTGGTATCCTGACAAACTGACTACCCTGGGCAAAGGAAAAAGGCCTATTGCAAAGTTTCTTTAAAAATACTTATTAAGATACTACCTAAAGAATTACATACAGAAGTCGGAAGGGACCAAACAAAACGTATCCTTCGGGATACAATGACATAAGATATTTCATTTCACCGTTGGCATAGAAAGAAAACGACACAAAGTTATGTAAAGGCAGAATAAATTTGACCAGGAGCGGACGAGACCATGCCAAGAATTTTCACAAGTTTTTTCATAAATGTGCAAGGAGCGGGTGAACAGCTGACGACTCGCTCGGGGCATCGGGACTTTCTAGCACAAGTATTGAAGGAGAAAAGGGGAATCGTGTCAGATTTTATCACTAAGTCAGAAGGGTTGTGAAAATATTAAAGGATATATTCGAGTCAGCTCTTCTATTGTTGCTTACGATATCGATATACGATACTGTTAAATAGAGATGCCCCTGTATTGTACTAAAAACATTTTAATATCGATATAAATATAACAATAGGTATGTACTATACTTCAATAACAGTAAACTCAAAATTCGCTCCATGGATATAATTTAACCGTAATTCAGTTTGGAACTTGCACCGAAACAACTAACCGTTTTGACAGGCTGTGTTTTAACGATTCCCAGCGGATGGGAGTATGACGTGCCACGATATTCATTTAACTAATTGGGTTACTATATGAAATTGCTCAAACTGTTAGTGCACTGAATGTAAATGCGTAAAAAATTGGTTTGATAATTGATAATTAACGCTGAACGTATTTTGGTGAAACTTGGTACAGTGACAGCTGAACTAATATACAATTAATGGAATAATAATCTGTAATGCTGCAATATTTTAAATAAATAAATCTCTAAATAGGATACTTTTTAATGCAGACGAACTCACGAGTATATGCTAGTAGTTAATAAGTCTGGCCGACACAATTAATTATATGGTACACAGATAAAAAGGATTTCTTCAATTGATTAGAAATATTTTCGTCAGTTTCAGTGAATGCGTTCTTGGCAAAACAATATTTACTTATTTATTCCAAGAGTATGATGCTCTTAGAAAAACAAAATATGTTATTTGATTTATTTATTACAATCAATGTAAACCATTTTTAACTAAATAAAAAACATCTTAATATATAAACCCTAAAAACCAGAATATTGTACTATCAAGTGTCATTTGCGTTCACACTAATCGTTATCAATTCCAGAATTATAGTCTTTCGTAAAATAAACTATTTGTTACAATATTTAATGTATATGAAACCTCATTTTGGTTTAATACAATTTACGGACAAGATGAGAATACGGAAAAGACATCTGTTTTAGATATTTTATTAGCTTTATAGAGCATCTAGTATTTACTCTTTTTTGTCTAAGAACAATAAATAAATAATAAGTGAACCTTAAAATATGTATTATCTTTGTGTTAGAACGTATCAGACTTATTTGTACTCAGACAAATGTAAAAGTAATTTAATACCAAGCATCTTAATATTAAACCTATATTACGCACGAAATCTCGACATGAGTGACCTTGCTCTAATGACACCCCTGATACAAGGGACCGACGTTCTCTTGGACACTAATAGGTAAGGTTCACATTCAAGTTGAAGTACGAGTTTTGGTCTGATCATAGTTTGGTATAGACTTTTGGCTCTCAGTGTTTTTTACGTTCAAGATATTTTCGTGCAAAAATTTTTTTTTTTTATGAACAAATAATTATCATTTTAAGCATTGGTCAACGTGATGAGAAGTCTAATAGTGCTGACTATTGCTCATACCGAATGTATAGAGGGTGTTATTGGACGCCTTGGTATAGTAGAGTTGACTAACGTATCGGTCAAGGGGAAGATGAGCCTTTATATGTAGATTTTGAAACAAATGTCAAATTCAAATGTAGCGCCCGTAAAAAAACTTCGAAAACGACACTCATATGTAAGAGTCACCAAATGTTATTGCAGTCAACTATGATAAAAAACAAATGTACATTTTTAATTTGGCGTCCCCAAAAACCCATATTTGATAAATCTGCCTGTTTACGTCTAACAATGGGCATACATTTCTTATTTTTTACAATACAAAGCAGCTAACCGACAGACAGCCAACCTGATGGGCGCTTTTATATCAGATTATTTATTATTATATAATTATGTAATAACATACATAATAAGGACATAATAAGGTAGGTAATGTACTTTTTAGGGTTCCGTAGCCAAATGGCAAAAACGGAACCCTTATGGATTCGTCATGTCTGTCTGTCTGTCTGTCTGTCTGTCTGTCTGTCTGTCTGTCCGTCCGTATGTCACAGCCACTTTATTCCGAAACTATAAGAACTATATTGTTGAAACTTGGTAAGTAGATGTATTCTGTGAACCGCATTAAGATTTTCATACAAAAATAGAAAAAAAATCAAAAATTTTGGGGGTCCCCATACTTAGAACTAAAACTCAAAAATTTTTTTTTCATCAAACCCATACGTGTGGGGTATCTATGGATAGGTCTTCAAAAATGATATTAAGGTTTCTAATATCATTTTTTTCTAAACTGAATAGTTTGCGCGAGAGAATCTTCCAAAGTTGTAAAATGTGTGTCCCCCCCCCTGTAACTTCTAAAATAAAGGAATGATAAAACTAAAAAAAATATATGATGTACATTGCCATGCAAACTTCCACTTAAAATTGGTTTGAACAAGATCTAGTAAGTAGTTTTTTTTTAATACGTCATAAATCGTAAACCACAATAATATTATTAAAACATCGATCAAAGTTACAACGAACTACTATAACTTTTATATTATGTTACTTGCTGGTACGGAACCCTTCATGGGCGAGTCCGACTCGCACTTGGCCGCTTTTTTTATATTTAGTAAGTATATGGGCAGAGACACTGGTATTACCCGTGATTAATTTTTATTTAACTTTATTTTTTATTTAAATAATCAATTAAACGCGTGTAAGACTTGTGAATGTAAGACCTAAGGTGTACAAAGCTAAAATAAAAATCTAAATTTAGCTATTAAAAAATATATAAAATTACATAAAACGACTACTGAAACTTATTTTATTATTGCACTAGCTGTTGCCCGCGACTTCGTCCACGTGGATAAATTAACATAACACATTAACATGAAATGTTTTGCAGGTAGTTAAGTATTTTTTCTCTGTATGTGTTACCGCAATGGCATATGCCTACACTCCTCCTCTTCCCCTTCACCTTCCCCCCCCCCCTCATTTTCGATCTACCCTACTCTTCCTCTACCCCCTCCCACTCCCCACCTACACTCCTCCCCTTTCCCTTCCCTAATCTCTCCCCTTCCCCCCATTTATCCCTATCCCTTTCTTCTTTTTCTATTTCTTGTACAATTATGGAGATATTTTTATATATTATATTATGCCGTGTGGTTTCCGGTAGAGTAGAATAGGACCACTCCAACTCTTCCCGTGGATGTCGTACAAGGCGACTAAGTGATTCCCGTACAAACAAACAAAAAATTTAAAACCTGTTCTAATGTGTTCAGTTACTTATTTTCAGTCGCCCTGGTTTTTTTCCGAATATATTCAATGTACAGACTTTTTGCATTTACGATTTTATTATATGTATAGAAGATACTTCATTAATATAACGAAAATTTAGAAGTGTGAAGAGTAAGGCTTACAGACCAAAAATAAAATTTCTGTTTCGTCCGAAAGAAAAACGCAATTTCAATCGGACTCACTATTAAATGAAGCGCGGGCACAAATCAGAATACGAACTAAACTCATACATAACACGTCTATAATTGGATTCGTTATAACTAACTACAAGCGGATTGTCGTGTCTAAACTAAATCAAACTTTGTTTCCGGCGGGAGTCGGCGGCGAGCAGCCATCGTTAAGGGGCGAGGGGGGATTGCGTACAGTCTATAACCCACTTTTGCTCATCATAACTATTCCGGCAATGAGGAAGTAGCTAAAATAGCGCGTTACAAAGAATGTAACTGTTTATTGCTCACAAGCGAGCGGGGATTTATCAGACCTGAGAGTGATCAGGTGTTCTAAGCAATTGCTGCTCCTAATGAATGAAACACCACAGTTGATGAGGTAGCTTAGTTCATCTGACATAGGCCTTCCTCAAGGCGAGTCCTTCGTTCTACCTATTCAGCTGCCTCTGGCCACCTTTTTCAGGCCGTCGGTCCACCTTGCATATTACGTTGCAGCAGTACACGGTCTCCATGCTGTATCTACTCCAGAACTCATTTACCTCAATGGATATCTTTTCTGCGATAGATTTAGCCTGGCCATTGTCTGGGACCTTAGTTTTTCGTAGGATTTAATCATTTGGGTTCATACCTTTCAAAAAAATACGAGCATCGGCATCTCTATACAGCTCGCAGAGCGACCTAAAACCTGTTGGCTCAGGCCACCGTTAGAGACTACGTTTCTGCGCGTATATTATCAGTTATCACAGGCAAGTCAGATAAGTAGCTTAGTTGGAATATCAAAAGACTCCGGTAAAGTAAAGTGCCAGGTTCAAATCTCGCTGCACGTGACTGTTTAGCTTTACTACTAATATTTTCGCTCATGAAATACTAGCTTATACCCGCGACTTTGTTCTACCTTATTACTTTCCGTAACAAAAAGCGTATATACTATTCCTGGATCTAAGCTGTCACTGTACGAAGTTTCATCAAAATTCGTCAGCCGTGGCGAGGTTGAGCAACAAACAAACTAATATCAATATTGAAACCTATATCTAGTTATTTAAGAAATTAGTTAATAAGTGAAATAAATAAATAATAATAATATTCACACTTTCACATTTATAATATTAGTGTAACACACTAAACACAGTAAGCAGAAACCCAAAAGGTTATACTACATTTATATACTACTTTCATGTATAGAGTTATAAAATATGCAATTAAGACACAAAATGTAAGACAACAACACAAAATCACTCTCGCCGTCTGAAACTTCCAACCGTAACAATTATGCTTTTTATAATACTGCGTGTTTAAAGTCTATGAACCCGTAGTTACACGCACGGAATGACAATGTGACATATTTTTCTAGTCAACTGGTGGTGGATTCTATTACAGAGTCCGTTTGAATAAATAATAATCACCCTCTTACCTATTTCTGACGTTGAAAATTTCGTTTTGAAAACCATACAAAGAGCCACTTAAAATGTTTGTGCTCATCACCCTTAAAGAGAGACGTCTGCGAGGTACATATACAAAAGTTCAAGATTCTTGTTCATACCTCCTCCTAGATTAAAACAATATATTTATAATGCAAAACATTCGAATGATCTGAGGTAAGCCACAATAAATCTAACTCCAATATCGCCTTCCACTTCCTAAGCAAGCGTTGTCCAGAACCGGAACATGCTCCCGGACGAAGTAGTTTCCGACACATGAGCAGACTCTATCAAAAACTGCCTAGACATTAATATAACCTATATAAAACTTGCGATTCAGTGGATATTAAAATAGTGCAAGTCAAACGACTTAAAGCAACATGGAGAAAAATCGCCATACTCAGATTTTTCCCTGTGTCGAAGTACACGACCACCTGGTTGGTCATGCCCAGTATCGACGTTTACGATAGGGTATGAATTTGTTGTTCGATTTGTTACATGTGTGTTTCGTCGCGACAGGGTACAGCCGTGTTGCACTTGTAGCTTAGATTTTTGTACACAGCAGTCCATGCAAAGCTTGAAGGTATTAATGGTGGTCAAGTGGGCTGTCTGCCAATTGGCCATCTTATATAGTAGAAAAAGTCCGAAGCACTAAAGTACAGGAGAGTCATAAAACTACACTTCTGTCCCATATTTATACATTGTCTGAGATAATCGCCAATAATATCGCTGAACTGAAATAGGAGCACGCACGCAACACATAAATCATTTTGCTATTAAACTCATTGATGCGCGTCGGTGCGAACGGCTCGGACTGATGGAGAGAGCGTGCGTCGCGAAAGTGAAAATAAACTATGTACAGACGTCAGACATAATAAAGGACTTTGACATTCTGATTTATAACAATGTAATTAGATTTGAAAATATTGGTAATAAAATATTCTGTCGAATAAGATTATTTCATAAATCGACTTGATACGCAGAATGAATGCTTGATTGGGATGGAGTGGTCAACGGTTGTCGTGGGTTCGATTCCCATTGGGGACATTCTGTCCAATCGCACACTCAAGTGATTAAGATTATCTTTGCGCCCACTGCAACTCATTTAAACTAGGAAGCAATCTAATGCGGCAATGCTGCGAGTTACGTTTTAACGAGGTACACCGATTGTTGGTACCTCCCGCACAAAACAATTATAACTATCCTAGTTTGGTGTTAGCGTGTTGGACAAGTGATCTTATCTGTGACGTAGGGGCCTATGTTTTGTTGAGGTAATTTTATCAGCCAAATACCACAATACCATACCCATTTAGGAATTGAGAGAGTTAGATGACTAATTGCAAAGGGGGGTTAGACAGGGGGATGTTATATCCTCGAAACTGTTTACCAGCGCACTGGAGGATGTCTTTAAAACACTGAACTGGAGAGGACGGGGCATAAGTATAAACGGCGAGCACATCTCACACCTTCGATTTGCAGACGACATAGTTATGATGGCAGAGTCGCTGCAGGATCTTGAGGATATGCTGACCAGCCTCAACTGCTCTTCCAAAAGAGTAGGTCTTAGGATGAACGTAGACAAGACGAAAGTCATGTGAAACTCACACGTCGACCTAAGCCCGGTGATCGTCGATAATGTCAATATCAAAGTTGTTCAGGAGTACGTCTACGAAGCCCCGCTGCCAAGTGGACCGACGACCTGAAGGTGGCCGGTACTGGCTGGATGCGGAGGGATGAGGACCGGGTGTGGTGGCGTCCATTGGGGAAGGCCTATGTCCAGCAGTGGACTTCTAGGACTGATATGATGAGATGAGTAAAAATATCAGAAATATACATTTTCCTCAAAAAATTCTACTAATATCGCACACTTAGTACATATCATATGAATAAATAATGTAGTTTATGGAGAAAATACTCAGGCAATGAAACCCTGAACTTTTAATGCCTTTGTTTTTCTGTAAATATTGTGAAAGCCCATAATATGTGGCCGCTGATTATAATATACGAGCGGTAAAATATTACGGCGCGGGGAGTAAGGCACAAATCTTGAACAGACGTCGCCACTTAAAATAAGCTGGCACGTTTTCAAGTGCTGCCAACCAGAATGCGAAGTATTCAGTTCATCAAAACCAGATGTTTCCGAGTCCTATGTAAACACGGACATTTGCGCCGAACGCATGATTAATAAACATGGTCCGATTATGTGTGTTTTTCCTCAGGTTTACTCTAGATACCACAAATGTCAATGTTATTTGAAAATTGTCGGCTTACTGCAAGAAACAACTAACTGCTCGGGAATCATCGTAGCAATTAGTGTCTTCTTTCTAAAAACCTTAAGGTTCTAATTGCTACAGTTATTACCGAGTAGTTAATTGCTTCTTGCAGTAAGCCGAAGAAATTTCGTTGCTTTCTGGAAAAATCTATTACATTATATGAATGTTAAATATTAAGAGATCCCCCATAACCATTGTTATTTTATTTATCGTGTGACATTTATTTACGAGCCGTGAGGTCCAGGACAGGTACTGCTGTCAAATTTGTTGCACTGATATCACCACCCGGGGGCCACGTGTAGGGAAGCTGGTGCAATTCTTACGGAGACGTGGTGCAACATCGGCCCTGTGAAAACCCGCAAAACTGAAATAATCACTGTGTGTAATCTAATCACACATACTAATTATATCAGTGGTGCGGGTGTTCTGAAAATGTTTTTCTATACTCATTGGTACCTATAATATACATGACATGACCGGGGATCGACCTTGGGCCACTTATGCCGCGTCTTCCCCATTGTACCACTAATGCTCTGAACCATTGTTTAAGTAGATGATTAAATCCAGTTAGTGTTCTTGTTATTGTTCTGGTTAGTGTTCTCAATGATTATTTGTCATGCAAACACAAACACAGACTTAATATAAAACTTCTCGTTTATGCGTCGGGGGTGAAAAAACAAGGTGGCGAGCATTCAAGTACGAAGAAGAGATGATATTATTTCATTCCTCCCAAACATTTCATATTATAATTCCGTAATCACCTCGAGATAGTGTTGATTTGCCTAGACAAACCAGATCAAAATATAAACGCAAAGTGTATGATTGATGTGTACGTCATTCAAACACAATATGATAGCTAAACGGATTTTAATCAAACTTGGTATAAGGATAGGAAATCCTGGAATTACATACAAGCAAGTTATTATCCCAGAAACCCGAATAGTTCCCAAGGGAAAGCGTTAATAAGATAGCTAGAAATGGAGCTGAATAAACTATACATCGCGCTATCCATGCTACATTTGGTGCGTCCCCCCCCTTCAACTTATGAACGAATTAAATGCATCCGAAGTAGCGGGTATGCGCTAGTATTTTATAAACCCAAAATGTCTCGATCACATTCACACAATCTCGTCAGCAAAGTGACGTCGCAGGTCATAGCTCCTTATTTCACACTTCAAATAGCGTTTATATAAATTCAGCGCGTTGGAGCCGAGATACGTTCGACGACATTAAACGTTTTAATGTTATAAACAAACTGTAGACGTTGGCCGAGCTCCAACTGGGTTGGAGCTAGGGTAACCAAATTTTCGTTTGGACGAGAATACGGGACAAATCTTAATAGTTATAATTAATTACATGGGTCTTTCACGCGAATATTATTGTATACCTTTGCCCGGCGACGTTTCTACCAAGTTATACTTTAAAATGTACTCGTCTTGCAGTGTGCTTGGCTGGTGGGTGTCAACAATTAATAGGATCACATTTATAGACTAAATCAACATCGGGGCTAGTTAATAAAGTAGAATTATAATACGTATATGATTAGCACAAAGCTTCAAATTGGTCACACTATCGAAAACAGTACTTACTATATAAGACAGCGCCATTCAGCGCGAACATGCAGCGTGTGGTGATGTTTCAGTATTAATTCAATTGAATACCCAATATTCGGTTCAGTGGCCGCCTTGATAGCTAAGTGGCTTTGGCGTTGGACTCGTGCGGTAAAGGTCGTGTGTTACCGTAAGATAATTCATTCCCTTGAATGAATTGTCTTGTCTGAATTGTCCTGTTAGGATTAGACGAGTGTATGTATTTCTATATGAGATATGTATGTATTTATTATTTATGTGCCCCCGGCTCCGCTCACGTGAACTACAGAATCCGCCCCCGTTCCCACTTCCGCTCCCGTTTTCTTCCCACTTCTACTTCCACTCCCACTCAGACTCGAGACTCTCAATATCCCAATCCCAATCCCAACCCCAACCTCAACCCCATCCCTATCCCCAAAAACTAAATTTTAGTCAATCCCATACGCGCCGCGCCGTTTGCCGCGCCGCGGCCGTTGACCTAGCCCATATGATGAACATACTCGTGCATTCGAGAAATATTGCATTTTATTATCTAAATTTTCGTAAAAAATATATGTTTTTTTCATTAATGATTTCTAAACGTGATACTGAGTTACTGGAAGAAATATTAACAGCCGTTTTATTGTCATCCGATATAATGGCTTCTAGAAAAATTTACTTTATTAATATCTCAGGTTCTAAGTGGTGTACCAAGCTGAAACATGCACCAGATTTTAAGTTAGACCACCAGCAAGACAACTGTGAAAACTGCATCAAATTTCATTCAGTAGTTTTTGAGTGATGTGGTAACAAACATACACACAGACAGACAGAAATTTAAAAAAGAAATGTTTTAGCTGCTATTGGCCCTATAAAGACCCCTCATACATTTTTTCTTTAAATATCTCTCATGTACAGACATAGACCAGTTACAGTTTTATTATAAGTATATATAGTACGATTTTGAACATTTATTAATTACAGAACGTCCCGGAAAATACAAGATAACTGGCAACACTAGTCAAAGCGCCGGCGCTACCACCCACTGCCGCCGCCGGCCCGTTTGATATGCAGCTATTGCTCTATCTTCAACATTAGACCACTAATTTCCACAACTACACATTTATCTGCAGTAAATAATTACTTGAAGTGGATTCCAGTGTTACATTCTCGAATTTCGAGCATAGAAATACTCCAGTTACAACACGGGTAATTAAAAATATATAGGAACATTAGCACTCCAAGCTGTTTAACCCCCGACGTTAATTGTAGAAAATTCAATAACGCTTTGATATGATAAAATGATAATATGATTTGGTACTCCGGTGTATCTGGCTATCGTTACCATATCACGATCGGCAGTCCTCGACGAGTTCTAGAATTTTATAAGAATTTTAAATATGTATTAAATAAAATAGCGGAGTATCTACTGTAGAAGTTCATACAATAAAAGATCTGGAAAACTGAATATAATATAAGATTGGTGGTACATAATAATTGGTATATAATACTAATTATAATAGTGAAAAAAATAATATAAACCTTTAAATTTTTTTCGTTATTTGTTTTTCAGTAATTTAACCTTTCGTTTGGTTTCGGGGGGTTTTAATTAACTTATTATTAACTTCTACACGTAGTGATAACTAATGTACATAAAAAACAGTCTAAAACGTAAAGTACTTAAAGAAAAGTTACAGTGATACAGAATAATGATCATATGGCCGGTAGAACTTGAAGCACATTCAAAACCTTATGTCTCATGGGGAGCTATGGACATTGTACATCAGATCAAGTTAGTAGTTAGTCATCAGGTGCATGTAATTTTAATGAATTTAAGCTATTGGTTAATGTCAGATCTTATTTTATAGTAAGCACGTTTTTTTATTGGTGAGTTCTGGTATGCTCTTGTAACAAAAGTCATTTTAAGCCAGTTTTAATTTTCAATATTCCTATACAAAAAGGACAGTTAATAGGGCACAACTGCCCTTTCTTCTCTGTGAAGTATACTGTCAATCGCCGACTAGCTTCAACGAAAGCTAATCGGCGATTGACACTAAAATTCACATTCTCACAAAATATAAGAATTTAAAAAGGGCAATTTGGTACGAACAGCTACACGTTTATTTTTCCTGTACAATATATACCACCTCCGATGCTTGTTGCATAAAATACTTCGACTATTATACATCAAAACCCACAATTTAAACAGATAAAACCTCATCTGATGAGATCCCGCCAAGAAGTCTCAAAGCATGTTTCGCTTGAATAATATTTTATCTATCTACCTAAGGGTCTCTAGCTAATCCTAAGTTTATCTTCCATACTAACACTACCCGTAACATATAAACGTACCTACCTAATAAACATACCTGGTTTATTCTCGGTTTCAATTAAATCGTGGCTAAGCCAAGTTACGCAGTTATAGAGGCCTCCATTATCTGCATGAAATTTGACTCACAAACCGCAGTGTCCCTGGTGGGTCGACATAACTCGACCCAAGTCGAAAGCTTTAATTACGTGGAGTGAGTTGTTCACGCAGGTGACTCCTTAATTACAGGGTCGAAATTGAGCTACCCATTCGACTGACACGTTTTGCAAACGGATTATCGTATCCTGGTTAATCCCCATCCGTACCTTTGTTTAGCAAATCCCCGTAGCTGCAACTTACTATGAAAGCTCTAGCTGGAGAATATTAAGATATCCAAAATAACAGACAATAGTAATAAAATTAGAAATGTTTGTTGTAAGTTAATTTCACATCGTTATGAACAACTCACTAACTCAAAAAGGGTTCCGCTGAGGTTTCGCCCGTTATTGAAACAGTTACGCTACGGCGCGCCGGTTTGAAATGCAAATTTCACGCCCGATCAACGCATTAAAGACACTTGTATCAAAATTAATGTTTTAATCAACGCAATGTTATAATATTAACGACTATTATGAAAGGGAATTTATATTATGAGAAAATGTTACCCCTTCAGAATTAATAATACTTTATCTTATGTCACACAGTAGGCGAAATTTGCATAACTTTCGTATTTCTGCTGGAGAATGTCAAGGAAAATCTAACATTTTTCACATTAAATGAGGATGAGGGTCCTATTAAGGTTAAACCTTTTATTGTATAATAGATACGTTCGCCGTTTTTATGATGTCTTTTTGTGGGGGATTATGTCAATACATACAATTCGGTAGAGATATCTCGTGCGACGTTTCCCCAATATAATGGTATCAAATAGGCGCCTACACGTTTGCTATTCTGCCTACGTCTGCCTGTTTGAACACACAATTGAGTCGAAGCAATAACGTTTTGCTTTATCTTAGTACCTACCTACCTATACGCATGATGTATGAATAACTTATATCACAAAAATAGATATCTTTTCTTCGAATACCACTCAAGTTTCGTTATTCTGCCTTATAACATGCAATGCATTGAAGTTTCTGCAGCGAACCATAAAATTTAATATTCCATATTGAATTCTCTATCATGGCCTCGATATAAGAAGCATTATTTTTCCAATGACATTTGCTTCGCTCCATCGCGCACGTCCCTACATTATGTAATCTTAAAATAAATCAATATTTTAAGTTTACTTGCAGATATAACAAAATTCCCGAAGTGACAGGTTACAGGGACACTCCGTTTCGAATGCTGAACTACTTAACTTTTAGAAATTCGAAGTAAAGAGGAACATTCACAAATATAACATCCAGCCAAAACTAGTACAAACTATATAAAGTTGTCTATCCTGAGTGACAATTCGTACAGCTAAGCAAACGAAGCGGTCAATGCGGCGGCAAATGAAAACAATATTAGATCATGGTACAAATGAAATAAATTGAAAACAAACCATTCTCAGTAAGGAAAGCACAAACTCTTCTACGTATATTCTAAATTTTCACACAAATTAAAAAGGCTGTAGCGTCGAAGCCGCATTATTTTAGCCCGTCCATCCCTCGTGAATCCAATTTACGGACCTGACGCGAAGTCTCTACTTAATGGGTTTTCGGTCTCGCACTGAAGCCTATTTATATTCAACCACCTTCTAATATGTCATTAACACGCTTTAAAACAAAGAGGCTTTGTTAATTAGAACAATTATGAGGTGGATGGAGTCCACTGAACCTTTCGGCCATCGAAATTATTTTATAGGGTTATATCCTTATTTTCACGACGTAAATATAAGTAAGTACCAAATATACTCTACCTGTAACTTAAAGAAATTGAAAAAGATAGATCGTATACAATCAGTTATCGGAATTGCTCCATATAACGATTCCGAAATTCTTTCAAGGGGTCGGGTGTAATAATACGACTGAACGCTAATAATAAAAGTGCTTGTAAGACTGTAAATACCTACTTCTACGACAGAATCTTCTATGAAGCCACATACTCCTACGGAATCTCATACGTTACGTATATTAAAAAACGATACGTACTTTGATTTCGTCCATTAAAAATACTGATTTCACAGTCGGGTTTAATTAAAGCCGGAAACGAAATGTGGATATTGTCAGGGAACAAACAAATAAAAAAAAATCTGCCAAGCTGAGACCTTTGCGCAATTCCGGCACATGTTGTTTAAATTCTAAATTACATATTGTGTTATTTAAGGATCATCATCATAAACCCATTCTCACGCTGCTGATAGCCTTTTTCTCATGCCACCCACGCACTGGCCCGTACGCGAAACCATTTCGTTCAGTGTCACCCGAAAAATGACATGTGATATCTAGTTGGCGGTCTCATACCGCGGTTGCCAAATTTATATTCCCTTTTGACCTTATTGTTCACAAAAAAAGTCCAGAATTATCCTTTCATAAAAATATTTTTTTACGAAGTTTTATACTTCCATTGTCAGAAGTCTCTCTTCCGACCTCTGAACTTTAGTACCATTATGCGCCCTTAACCTTTATTCTACGTGGGTTCTCCTCATTTAACATGCGTCGCGCGTAATTAGGTACACAGAGGCAATATAATTTCCCAGTTAGCTTCATCAATCGTATTAAAAGTAGGCTCCTTGGAAGACGAATTTGGAGCGGATTATTAAATATTTCAAAATGAGTAAATGTCTCAGGCAGTAGGTAATTTTGAGTGACAAACGAGCGGTTAAGCGCCGGCTGCGTCTCGGGCGGACTCCGTCACGTGCGCTCGGTAAATAAAATACGTTGGAGCAAACCCCGCCCGCCCCGCCGCGCCGCCCCCGCCCTAAACAAAACGCAAGATGACAAATCTCATTCTCTATGCTAATTTGTAGAGTCCCTGTCTTGAGCGCAGTTCTCTTTCAAAAATTCAAATGAACCAGAAAAATACAACATTTCTTCGGAGCTAAAAATATTTCGCAGATCAAAGAAAGTGGAATCTTATTCTATATTTTTTCACAAATTTTTCCTTATTTCCATAAAACTCTGCCTCTTCTCATAATTTCTGAATGGAGAGAACAATTTTCACATTCACACGACCGCCTCTGTACGAATGCGATGACTCGACAAAGGGCGAAGTCGTGTGTGTGTCGAAAAAAAACCTTTTTTCGTTTAACTACGCATCGAGCTAAATACGGCAAATAGCCGCTATAAACCGGCTCCCTCCTGAAATGCTCACTTAGAATTTCATGCGCCGTTTAGGTAAAATTGAAGAGCTCCATCACGTGTAATGATAAGCTACGATAATAAAAGAGAAATTGTACGTTTTCCGCGTTTTGCACCGACATCGGTATGGATAAGGTCCTCCGGCCGCGTTGCGGAAGAGTCGGCCGAACAACGCGGACGCACGCTGAATCACAAACTAGAAAATCAGTTCATTGTTGTGAACGGCTGAATATTCAGTTACCCGTGGCATTTTACTGAATAACATTTGCATATAGATAAGTGTATAAAGGTGTCGCGTGACAGTGAATTAAATATTTTACAAAATTTTCTAAGCAATGAATTTTTAAAGGACCCTTTATGAAGTTTTTGATGAAATTACTTGAGTGGAAATTTAAACCAGAACAATTTTACTTGGGCTACTTAAACGTCGTTCGGGGAATTTCGAAGGATTATGCAGGCTGTGAATCACCAGATTTCTTCATAGTAACTGCCTAATTATTTTCCTTGAAAAGTAAGGTTAATGGATGGATGGCTTGGGGCGAAACATTTAGAATAGAAAAGGCACATTAAGAAAATCGAAAATCGTTGCGTCTATATATTTTAAATATTATTATTTAATAGTGATTAATGTTACTTGTATTTCCACACTTTTCTCATCATTGCCGGAAAATTTTACATATATGTTGCAAATATCAGCCCAATCAGTCTAGTAGTATTCGAGTTATCCACCGGACAGACATACGGATAAATCTTCCCTATAAGGGTATCTGTTTTGACTGATCCCTAACATACCTAGTAGCGAGCTGAGCCTTATGTGTAGTTTCAACACGAAGGCAATGTCATCCTTTCTCAAATTCTACTGGCGTACCAAAACATTCCGCAGGGGAATTGTGGTTTTCATTAGTGCTGTTGTTGCTTTTATAAAGTTATACATTTAATTTCCATACTAACTAGGTTAGCTACAGTAACACTTTATACGTCTACTCTAGCAGCTCTTTCTGTTCCACAATGATACTGTTTTAACGTTTTGAGAAATATATGGCCATGTGTACCGAGCAAAGTGTATCACAATTTAAATACATATACATACAAGTGTTTATTCCCCACAAACGACCACTGACTGCTATTTTGTGTTTTCTCGGCGAACTAAACACTATAACCAGTTAAATGGGCTGTAACAGTTTCACGATTGCTGTACATCCACAGACTAGGCATCTAGGCGTACGATAGATGATCTGCCAAGTTCACTGTACTCTACCAGGTCAATTTGATCGAGGAAATTACATAAATCGAGGGACCCTGATGCGTTCAAGGTTAGAGGTTTGGATATAGCATCGGCAAAATATATGGACAACAGACGTGACATTAACGTCCATTATTGTACAAAAGGTATTCATTCCCTTTTACGGAAGTAAAGCCCACACTGGCCATAACGGAAAAACGTGGTAGTACTAGTGACGCTTCTGCCTGTGTTAAATCGCAATTTCAGGCCATTTTTCCGTTTTTATTATCTGTCAGTTAACAAGGTGCATATGAGGTTAGGATTAGAAGCATTTGCTGTGCTCCCTTACGACCCCTAAATTCAATTTGTAATAAAGGGCTAAAATTAAATAATATTAGGTAGAAATTTAGTGAGGCACGTATCCAGGGACGTTCGAGGGGTTGAAGCTCACGTAGGGCGCAATAAGGGACTTTCGATAGTTGTGACAGTATACATAATAATTAATAATTCAGCCGTCTGTTAGATTCTTTTCGTCCCATTTGGTAGACGGGCCATTGGAGTCTATCGTATTGCAGTATACAGTTATGTTATACAGATGCAGTATACAGATGATGATGGTAACTTAGCGGATTTTTACAAGAAATAGTCTGTTAAAATAAACCAACGAAAAATCGAATAAAATTTGAACACTGGACTCAATGGTTGCTCGGAGGACCTCCTTACAAGATATATAGAGAATCTTATTCAGGAAACAAATACCTACTAATCTACGTATAACTCGTTCGCTTTTCCAAATAATAAAGGGAACAACAACAACGTTCTACCAGTAGGACAAAATATTTTCTTTTGTGGAAAGAGCGACAAAAGGTGGAATGGAATTTATATTGTTATTCAGTCTCGATGTACAACCCAAGCGAGCAAACCTTTACATGTACTCGTACATACTAAAGGATAAAGCACGACAGTTCTCTACACTTGGTATTAAAAAAATACACTCAACGTTCCCCAGGAGCGGCGGGCGCGGTTAGAGTACGAAGGCACAGAGGTCCTCATGCATTAGCGCGTAGAAGGCTCATGTTTACCCGGCGTTACTTTTTGTTTGCTCAGCAGGCTTTGTCGACCCGCCGCTACTCTAACCTAACCTGTTGGGTGCCGTCGGGTTGGGCTCTTTACATCCATCTACATACTCGTGTTTTTTTTTTTATTTAGACTACACGGCTCGCACTAATGTTTGTTTGAATACCGTCACTTAAATAGTTTGTTGAACTTATAACTTCCTTCATTCGTTAACTGCAATCGATACCAAAGTTAAGTCAGAGTAGAATTTTGTGTATTTTAATAAACCGCATTGGAGCTCTGGAAGTTCGTAAGCGGAAATCGAATTTAATGCTACTGTCATTAAAGATGATTTACCAATAAATGTGCCAAGGGAAGACTTGTCTGTATTCAATAATTTTAAATTCTATATTGTTTTGACATTTGTTTGGTGGAGTTTGACATAAACGTTGACATAAAAGCGGCAGAAGCGGTGGCGTGCGGATCGGAAATCGTAGCCGTCGACGAACCATCATCGTTGGCCCGGATTGCCCCGCAGCGGCGCCTATATCCGCCGCGAAATGGAACGTGATTCCACTTCCAATGTTACCAGCACACACATATACAGATTTTATTTTACAGACAGGCTTTAGCGCGAGTTTTGTGACAAGTATAGTCATACTTACTCGACAACTCGTTCAGCAAACATCATCACAATGTCAAAAAGAGATTTGTGAGTTATTTTGTGAATGACTTCAATCCTTGGCAAAACGCTTGAAATTTTTTGATATAAATAATAGTGTTTGGTAGCTCTGAAGTAATACTAAACGAAAATTTCTACTTTAGAGATAAATATGTGGCTCCGAAACCACTAAATCATAGAAGACGGTACCTATCTTAGAAACACATAAATTTGATCGCAGATACTTCAGGTATCTCCGACGTACCGATCGGTGCGATATTATGACAGCGCACCAAACTAAGTTTATGATTTATTGAAACAATTGCGTATTCATCATGGATATCTACATATATAGGGAATGAGCAAAATTGCGAACTCTATAGATTTAATGCAACTACTCGTATATTGGACGACAGATTTTACTAATTATAATAGTTCAAACCAACTAAATTGACTGTAATTAGTTTCATTATACGGTTACGTACGCACGCAAAAGTATGCATAAAATTAAGATTTTCATATTTAGTGAGAGTGCCAGCGCCAACAATACGTTGTAATCACGCGAACGAAATCACAATCTGGAAAGAAATTTCCTTAATTAACCTTTTATTGCACTAAATAATATAAAAAGAAGATGCATTTTATGGGACATCTAAAGATTTGGACTCTTATTCGGGGAAAGTAGAAAAGTTTACAAAAAGTAGAAGGGCAGTGACAGATGTTACCGAGGGAAGGGCTTCGCTTTTTAAAGTTTTGTGCTAAAAGAATCCGTCGAGCTCGGGAGTTGCGATGTTCCTGGCATTCAAATCGATGCTCCCGTTTTATATCAAATGTTCAAACAATGGAATTTCGCTCATATTATAAGCATTGGAATAGGTAGGTATCTTCGTTATTTTATTGTAAAAGTCTGTATAATGGTAAATTCTAAGGCGATAGTGGATAATGTTCTATTTGACAAGATAAGTAAATTTGAGGCAGATACATGGGATCTTAACATTTCACTATTCTAACCGAAGCTAACCAAACCATTTTGATTTTATCAATTTATCAATTTCAATAAAATTATTGTAAATGCTATTAGGCAGTCACCGATGGGTGATTTGTACTAAAGTTCCATTTCTTTGGCCAAGAACTCTAATTTATTTAGCGTATAAAAGAATAACTTACTATGAATATCTAAAGCAGTTGTTTTGAGTCACTAAAAATATGTATGATTTTAAGCCCTTTTCATAGCAATTTAGTCAGTTTTGGGAAAACTCAAGAAACAATTGCGGCATAAAAATTATAACTCTGAGTCAAAGAAATAGAACTTCAGTGCGAATCACCCGTGATTGTGGTTGAGTCAGAATCTACCACCGCTTCAGAAGACTTTGCGGAGAAAAGAAGCGATCGAAAGCGAAAGAAAGAGATGTTTTTGGATCGACCTTTCTGTGGGCTTTCCCAGTAATATACACACATTTGTGCTTAGTACGTAGCAGTATGATCGTTAATCTTCACAGCATACAGGAACACATGTGATCGTGTGTCGTTAGCGTATCGACAATCGTAAATTCTCGTCGTATCTCAATCCCACATTTGCGGCAGAGTTCGTGTCACATTGGCTTTGTAACCAGTGTGATTCAGAATCAACCGACTTCCGTTTATGTAGGTATATGTCATTATTATCGCATATTCCCTTCTCAATGGATTTGAACTGTACTTAATACAATTTTAATCTTTCGGAACATGATGTTAGAGCACCACATTGAAATATAATTATGATAACGTCTAAAATTATAGCACCTATTTCCTTAATTTTGATATCGCGACATTTTATCTATCTAAACTTTATGCAGCTTTAAAACTTATGACTTGCTGCAGTTCGTTTCTCAAATAAGTTTTAAAATATGGGAAATTTAAGTCAAAGAATTCTATTAAAGAGAGCAAATAGTAAAGGCTTCAGCGCCGTAAAATCTGAGATACAATAAAATCCTCTCAGTTACATAAAATGTGGCGAAAAATCGTCGGGTGAATGTCGCAACGTGTCACAGGCCGTCACTCTCCGGGAGCAACAACACCCGAATTAAATTCCAGCTCCCTTCAGATGTCCACGTTCTAACATAGGGTATAAATACGGGAAATTTGGTGAATATGTGGAGATTTTGTGAATTAGGTAAAGACGGATTTATAGTCTGGTGAGCTCTTTGTTGTGGAGGAATGCTAGTATCAAATTTCATGTTAGCCGCAGTCGTATAACTGAAACAATTGTGGAGTGGAAAAGCGAGTTATGGGCTGTGTGAGGGGAGAGGACAGGCGAGTGCATTAAGATAAAGCGGGTTGGGCGGCCGCCAGGCAGCGTCTCAAGTGTCCGGCTGGTGCCAAACGCCATCGCCAGCAGCCACTCGCGCCCTACATGGCAATAATCACACGCAGTTTATAGTTACAATACAAATAACTACTTTATAAACATACAGGCACTGAAAATTATACTAGAAAAGTTAAATTAATTATAGTTATTAATTAATGGAATGGCTGGCCGTGTGGTTCACGGGATAGAATAGGGCCACCCAAAATCTTCACGTGAGTGTCAAAACGACTAAGAGATTGCAATAGGGACAGAAAGCAGCGTTTATATTAAGAAGATTACTGCGATTACCAATCCGCCTTCCAAGCGTGGTGATTATGGCAAATCCCCCAACGGACAGCCCACCAAAATATACATTCTATTGGAGAGGCTTATGTGCAGCAGTGGACGTATTTCGGCTGATGACGAAATAATTTACCTCCATTATTGTTCGTTCGCAGTTGGTCGAGTAATTTTTGAATTTAGTATTATAAGTGTACTATTAGTAATGCTAAAAACATGGCGTATACGCTGAAACCAAAGCAATAAAGACAAGTATGTTATTTATTTCTGAGCCATTTTTTCCAAGCACGAGAGAAATCTGTAGAATGAAACACGTAACTATATGGGTACGGTGCGATATACATATGAAATAAATAAGAATAGTTTGTATTCAAACTCTACGCACGTTTACCACCTACGATTACCGCCCCACACGTTGGATCGAATGGTTCTAATTTAGCAACTGAATTAGAATTCTGAATGTTAACTAAGCGACTTGTTCGCGTTGATTATAATTTATTCTTCCACTGAAATACATTATGGAATACAGTCAGCCTTTCAGCGTAATCTCAATACATCTAAATAGTCGAGTTCCAACAAGTATCACATTGAGTTCAGAAAGACGAGTATTATTGTGTTAAATTAGTTTGTGGTCTCGCTTTAACTCTAATTTTAATTAATTTAGAATTAATTAAAAATTAATCAGTATTCATCATTATATCAGCCCTTAGACGTCTAGCCCAACGTCTATTCCACTGCTGAGCATATACCTTTCCCAATAAACGCCACACTGCTCATGGGGGAGTAATTCGTAGGAGATTAGGGGGAGAGAATAGTAATAATTCGCAGAAACTGCTGAATAAGCTATTGTTGTTGTTATTAATATTTTAATAAGGATTTATAAATCTGAAATATATAAATATTTATTATATGATCTCCATCGAAACCAGTTACGAAACTCAGGTTTCGTAGACGGCCGAAGGGATGAGATTCGAAAATGAAATAAGGCGATATAGTCGAAAGAATTAGTAAGCTTAAATGGCAGTGAGCGGACCAAATCTGTCGCTGAACCGATGGCCGTTGACGTAGACAAGTTCTGGAAGATTCCTGTTGCCACAACCGCCGTGTCCTAATGGCATACACAAATACTCATGTTGCTCCTACCGACTAGTTTAGTGAGGACAACAGGAAAACAGTTTGTGGGACAGAGTAGTGTAACGATCAGGAATTTTAAGATCCATGTTGTTTGGATTATTCCTTTTTCTGGAGTGCAGACCGTATACTGGTAAGTGCAACATGGAATTCCATCCTGCGAAGTGGACCGACGACCTTAAAAAGGTAGTCAAAAGCAGTTAGATATGAAAAGCTAAGGAATAGATGTTAACCAGTGGACGTCGACAGCCAGACAACGAGGCGAAGACTGGCTTAATCTTATAAATGGCGACATAATCATAACTTATAGGTTAGGAGCGACGTTAACATTCTCAGTCTAAGTTCTAAGACTAACATCGTCGCATATTGCCACGTACCCGAGCACTGCTCGGAGAAACATCTTTTGCATAATCCTGCATTCGAGCCGAAGCTAGCTTTTAAAGTTTTAATGGAACGTAAAATTTTTAATCTGGCTAAGAATGCTGTGAGTACTGAAATGAATTACATTAGCACAGACTAGACTAGCTAGAAAGATACATATTTTGAGGGAACTTGGTCGTGTGCAGACTGGATCAAGTCCTCGGAAGGACAATGACATAAAGATAAACTCACCGATCAAAATCAACAATATAATCGTACATAGGCATGATAAGGCACTGTTAAGTACAAGTACGATTGTGCGGGTTGTAGTTTTCAATGTGCATGTGATGCACATTGAAAATCGCATAACAGTGATCGTAATGTTTTCTATATATAGATTAGTAAATTAGTAAGGACAAACTCAATGTTATCGGCAGAGGTTTAAAACTTAGATCTTACAAGCTCGCCACTGAATTAGTTCAAAGATACAATAAGCGAATTCCGGCACTTGATAACAGTAGTAGTTTAAATTTTGAAAATAAAATGAAGAAATATACCCAGTCCTTACAATATAAGGCTCACAAACTGAAAGTCCAATAATTACCACAGACTAAATCCGAGTCACGATGTGCAAATACTGTACTAATTCTTCCACAATTAGCAATAAAGATTAAAGACGAGCAATTTCGGAAGCAAAACCACTTTGGAACATTTGTGTAGATTTCATTAAGAAGTTCTGACGTGGTGTAAGTAAGAATCTCCGAGATACTTAAGGTGGGTAAACAGTAAGTAGTGATAACTTAAACTTGACAACTTTTCAAAGTGACAACATGAAGGATGTGAAAACATGAAATAATTTGATTAATCTAAAACCACTTATCTAAACAGCGACCGAGACGAACAATATGGGATAGATAAATAGTTATAAGTCGTCTTTCGTTGTATCGCATATGGTTGTTTTTGTACAATTTAATAAGTAGTGCATCGGAAGCCCTTCTCGGTTCCAAGTTGTATGTAGAAACTGTATGTAGGTACAATGCATAATTAACTTATTTCATACTAAGGTTGAGTTACTTAAGTGTTATTTTACCACTAAGCTTATGATTATCCTAATCCTAACTTATTTAATAAAGTTAACACATAAACTATTACTGCTTATGAATGAATGAGTGATGCTACTCAAAGCAGTAGTCGCAATCTGAAATGCGCGGATTTCGTAAATTGCTCTAATAAAATATCCTATCTACCGAAACTAATATCAATAAGGGAAGTCTCCGAAAGCGCAATAAACGCTTCAAGTTACACAGGTTGGAAAGGAGGGAAGTCAGCAGTTTCTTTGAAGCGCATCCTCAGCTTCGGGAGACAATAATGAATTCAGCCCCGTCAAGGGGCGCTCGAAAGTGCTCGCACGCTCCACTTTGCACTTCCTCTCTCATAAAGCGATTAATGACAGCCCGCGACCTTTGAGACTGGCTAGATCAGGATAAGGAAATAAAATGCAATCACCGTAACGGCATCCTTTAGCAATCGGATCTAAGGAGTTTCCAATAAAGCATTTCTAACTTTTTCACTTACAGTGGATCTTTACAACTTGCCTAAGAGAAAAGTTCTGGAACCTTAGACTCTAAGCCTTATAGTGAAGATTTCTAAGATTTCTAAAGCTAACAATAATGGATGTATGCGTTTTGATATCACCTACTTATCACATCAAAGTCATATTGATTTGCTTAATAACTGAACGGCAACTAAACACTGGTTAAATTTTGAATATGCATAATCGCTAGTAACCTGTAAGCCTAGTAAAAATAATTATATTTGTTTAAAATATATAAAATTAAATACGTAAAGAAACTGCTCTGGTTGAAAAATAAAATACCCAGTCATTGTCGAACTCTCGCGGTGAACCCTCACTAACCTCTTATGCCTTGCATGTGACGTATGAATATGGGGTTCTTGTTCGATTTTAAGTCAAATGCAATAAGTTTCATTATAATTAACAGTCGAAACCCCCTCCATCACATTAAAAACTCTAAGTTTATACTTAAAGTTTAAACGTTAGCTATTTGCCTGTTATCCTTACTACACAGGCATTTCAGCCAGTCCTGAGCCAAGGAAATAACATTTCTTGTTTTATAAACATATTCCATGGAAGGCGCTGACGTAATACAAAGAGATGAACGGTTTTGACGGTAGACGTACGTACGGCAGGGGTATTTACGGACTAAAGGATTGAGCTACATACAAACGCGCGCATTCGCATTATGTCGGTTGACTGTCAGGCACCGAGCCGGGCAGCGCAATCCCCTCCACGCGAAGAACAAACCGATACCACATCCCCGGCACTCAATACAAGCGAACAGATTTAATTGCCTATTACTATTACAGGAGCACCAGCCTGTCGGTACAAGTTTGTGTATGTGCATAAATTATTGCAGGGCTGTTACACCGAGACGATGAGCATAGCTGATCGAGAGGGGTAACGTTAGACGTCAATAACATAAATGCTTCTCTTTCTAACTTATAGCGTCTATCTGCTACCGTCGGGCGAACGGGTGCATACCCGTGCTCTATTGCGGGTTGCACTGACGGGGTGAGGATATTGTCATTTCTTCAAGTAAATAGTAATATTTAGTATTCTTAGCCGATACGAAAAGTCGATGCAATAGCACGCGTTAGCGTGCGGCCGGCCGCCTATCGATTTGTATAAGCCAAGTGCGGCGCGACGCGCTATATTAGAGTTTAACCCTAAATTTATATTAAACTAGCTGTTGCCCGCGACTTCGTCCGCGTGGACAACTTAACATTACACATTCTTATGTATTACGTGTTACTAAATCCTAAAAGAAATCTATTAATCTGGTTATGCATTAAAAATATTAATATACATAAATAACATACTATCCAATTGAGAACCTCCTTTTTTGAAGTCGGGTAAAAATTTGCGTTCCGGCGGCGGTTTCGCCCGTTGGACCACAGTTTTTTAGGTTTCCGTAGCCAAATGGCAAAAAACGGAACCCTTATGGATTCGTCATGTGAACGTCATGTGTGGGATGTCTTCTGTGAACCGCATTAAGATTTTCACACAAAAATAGAGAAAAAAAACATAAAATTTTGGGGGTTCCCCATACTTAGAACTGCAACTCAAAAAATTTATTTTCATCAAACCAATACGTGTGGATAGGTCTTCAAAAATGATATTGAGGTTTCTAATATCATTTTTTTCTAAACTGAATAGTTTGCGCGAGAGACACTTCCAAAGTGGTAAAATGTCCCCCCCCCCCCCCCCCCTTAAGAGAATGATGAAACTAAAAAAAAATATATGATGTACATTGCCATGCAAACTTCCACCGAAAATTGGTTTGAAAGAGATCTAGTAAGTAGTTTTTTTTAATACGTCATAAATCGTAAACTAACAACGAACACAATAACTTTTATATTATGTTACTTGCTGCTACGGAACCCTTCATGGGCGAGTCCGACTCGCACTTGGCCGCTTTTTTTAAATAAAGTTGACATTTACATTTATCATGAATTAAAAGATTATCATATAATCAATAAAAAAATATATATATTTTAATATTGTGCAAATTAGGTGATATTTCCTTCTCCCCCCCCCCTCCAATTTGTCCTTTCCATACCCTTTCTTTCTTTCCTTTTCCATCCCCTTCCCACAACGTTGAAAACCCTTTCCCCCACCCCTTCCCTCTCCCTACTCCTACCTCTCCCCCTTCCCTTAACCCACCCCTTCCTACACCCTTTATTTACCACTGCCCCCTCATCTTTCCTCTTGGAAAAGAATAGAGAGATTAGGGTAAGCCCTAAACCCTCTATTCTTTTCCATCCGACTTCCTTCCCCTCCTATTCCCTTCCTATGTTGCATATCCAATTAACTGTACAACAAAATGTCTGTCAAACTGCTGGAAATGCCTTCCCCAATGAATGCCACAACGCCCTACAGATCCAGCCGCTTCCGGCCACCATCTTCAGGTCGTCCATACACCTGGCGGCAGGGCGTCCCACCCTGTGCGTGGGACGTCGCGTCCCACTCTAGAACCCGTCTGCCCCAACGGCCGTTCGGTACTACGACAGATGTGACCTGCCATTTCAGCTTACTAATTCTTTCGGCTATGTCGGTCACCTTCGTTATTCATAGGATCTCCTCATTACGAATCATATCCCTCATAGAGACCCCGAGCATTGCCCTCTCTATAGCTCGCAGAGACACTTGAATCTTGTGGATCAGGCTCACCATCAGTGTCAACGTCTCCGCGCTGTAATCATGACAGGCAGGACGCAATGATTAAAGATTTTTGTCTTTAAACATTGTGGAATAGGTGACGTAAAGACTTGACGCAGTTTTCCGAATACTGCCCACCCTAACTGGATTCTTCTGTCAGCTTTTGAAATTGATCCTACCCAACTATATTGTCTGTCCTAGGCAGACGTACTCCTGAACAGCTTCGATATTGACATTGTCGACGATCACCGGTCTAATACAGGGCCACTAATTATCGAATAGCGAACTTTTTGTATCGAGACTTGTGGAAATACCTAAAATACATCAGCTAAAATAAATCTATAAATAAGCTTTAAAACATCTCTGTCACTTTCTGTCAAGTATCTTGCAAGACCAGTAATGTTGAACTACACTTTCATACAAATGATATGAAATGAGAGGTCAACTTGAATATCATCATCCTGACATTTTATTGAGATATGACTTATACCAGTATGAGGCCCGAACTCAAAGCTATTAAACAGTGAAAACGCCGTCAAATTCTGTTCAGCAGTTTCCAAGATTAGCCCGTACATACATACATACATACAGACAGATAAGAATTTTTTTAATTATATTTTTGGACTCTACTGGTCTTCAGTAATGTCCGGGCAGTGAAATTTTTTTTTTAATTTCAATGTACAGATTCGCTTTTCTTTTGTTTTTTCTACTCTTTTATTATATGTATAGATGCAACCAAGAACGACGTAGATAAACTTTTGAACTATCATGTCTTGTTTTTGCAGCGCATTAGGTATGTTTGCCGAGGCCCGCGAAGACGGATTCGACACCATATTGCGCAAACGAAACGCGTTCCAGATGCGTCGCGTGCGAGGCAGCATCAACAGCATCCTCCGCACCCTGGCCGACCGGTACGACAGTCCTATGCTGAGGCTTCACCTCTCCAGTGCCAAACCAATTGTCAAATAAGTTGTATTTTAATTATATTTTAATTTTAAACTTGATTTGTATCCATTATACTAACATAGTTTTAAGTTTTTATGTATTACTAAAAAAATTGTGTACATTTTTGTGTACTAAATAGACTGGGTAAAGCATCTCTGAAAAAGTGGAGGATAATCTTTTGAACTACTAACCCAATATGCACCAATAATCGTATTCAAGAAAAATGATGTGTGTCGTATTAAAACAACGTATTTTTTTAATTAGTCACACCTTTAAAGCAATTTTAATGCCAGAACTTTATTGTTGACTCATATTTAAAACGAAAAAATAGGTTTCCTCAGAAATACCGCGGGGCGGAGAGCTATTAAATTTAAATTAGTGACGCTGCAGTACCGCACTACGCTTACACAATATTGCAATAAATTCATTAAGTAAATACAGTGAATTATCTATGCAACATTGTGCATTCGTTACACACACATCGTGGACACGACATGGTCTGTTAGTGTGTTGTCCCATTAGCCGTGACTTGGCATCGAGTTAGCGGGATAATGTGCAATCAAACAGCATCGGTGGCGGCTTGTTAATTATGCGTACGTTCTATGAATTCAAACCAAGCTTGTAATTGTGTGGCTAAGCCTAATTTAACTTTCAGAATTGTAGAGCTTAACCGACTAAAATAGCTTTTCCAGCTCTTCCGCATATTACAAAATCTAACCTCTTAGCATCACTATCATTTCCGCATAGGTATTACAAAACAGAAAGTCTCAGCATCTCCACCTCGTATATAGGATTTAAAAAGCTTACATTTCAGGTTCTCTAGCAGTTTTGCATATGAAAAAGTATAATTTAGTTTTTCTACCACAGTCGCATTTCACAAAATCTGAATTGTCATTCTTTCGTCTTAACATATTACAAAATCTAACCTTTTTGCTTTTCATCATCATCAGCCGAAATACGTCCACTGCTGAACATGAGCCTCCCTAATAGAATGCCACTTTTGGTGGGCTGTCCATTATGGGATTTGCCATAACCACCACGCTTGGCAGGCGGACTGATGATCGCAATAATCATCTTAATATACACAGGAGAACGCTGCTGCCCGTCCTTGGTGCAATCCCTTAGTCGCCTTGGCGACACCCACAGAAGGATTGGTAAGCAGAGAACTTCACGGCTACTACAGGCTTGTTTTTCTTCGACTAGCGTATATTACAAAATCTAATTTCTTAACTCCTTTCCCTCTTCTACATCGTAGTATTAAGCTTTTTATACCTTTCCGTAAATTAGTCCTGTCTATGTATGTGTATATCTAGCTATTGCAGAAAGGTTTATGTAAAGACTTCCTAATTATTAAATATCATATTTAAATATGATGTAAAAATAAATGGATCACATGCCTTACGTAACTCACACATTATAAACCTTTTGGATTTGTCCTAATGTGATGTTCCCTTTTGATATGAATGGTTCATGTTTGTAAAATTATAAATTAAAATTCTATTTAAGAATGCTTTCCACGTGGGAGGAGCCCGGTGCGCTACTATTTTTTTTTAATAGAATCAATAACTCGGTGTAATGTCAATATGCGGTAGACAAGTTGCGGCTGGCCGAAATACCTGTCACCCACGTCCATTCTATTTACAGAGTTTTACATATTCAATATATTTCATTTCCATTACTATTTCCAGCTTTCATAATGACTTTCAGACGATGTTGTGGCTGGTCGAATGCGAAGTTGAATATAAAACAAGGCTATTATTGATTGTGTAAAGTTTGTTAATATGAAATATTAGAGAGAATCCGGGTTGAATCAAATGAGTATGAATATTGAGTACTAGCTGTGACCGCTGCTTCGTACGCGCAGATCACTGAAATACGTGGCTCCCCCACCTGCCTACCTCCCCGACCTCAACCCTCACCCTCCACTTTCCTCCCCACCATCCCTCTTCCACTTCCCCCCTTTAGCTTCCCCCTACACTTCCATGACTTCCACCTTCGCTTTTACCTATCTTCAAAATATAACTCTCACTCATTGCAATACGAATTCCGTCGAGGTGTAATCACCCTACATTTCTTTATTGTACGACTATACTAATACAGTGTAAACGAGTTTTCGAAAACTAAATATTCGAAACTATAATAACTTTTGATTGAGTAGACCATGTAACAGAGACTAAATGTTACTCCGAATTAAGTGCTGTTTTTCTTCTGAAAACTCCATCAGAATTGGTTTAATAGTTTTTTACATGACGCGTGTTTAAACAAACATATAAATAGACAGACAGACAAACAGACACAAATTCCAAAAACGATCTCAATGTGTTCTTATTAGTATTAGTTATTCTTCATCCCCCCATTTTTTTTTGGTAAATATTTCTGATCCCAAATTTATTATTAAAATGTACCACGGGTAAAAAAGTTCCCGATTTACGGGATTTTTTTACCGGTGGTACTACTGGTAGTAATACTGGTAGTACCACGGGCAACAAACGTGTACACGCGATGCTTACGGGTAGGTATATTAGATAGATATCTTTTTTAGGGATCCCTCGAAAATAGATAAGGATATAGCGAAGCTTTATTGTCAGCCCGTCTGTCTGCCGATCCGTCGAGTAACTTAAAAACTACTGGACAGATTTGTAAAGCATAGATGTAAAATGCCCAGAAAAATTTCAGAAAAAAATTGTTTTTTGGGAAGTTAAACAAAAACTAAAATATTGTACAAAAACGAATTAAGAAAAATTAATACTGTAACTACACTGGCTCCCCCACTCTTCAACCTGGACTATCATAATGCTGGCATAAATAGGTAAATTATGTGAAAAGTTATATGTAACATTATATGTTCCACAACCCGAAATATCTCAACACATTGCATGAAATGACTCGGCACAAACAGACAATGCCAACAAGAATCACAAGCTACGTAAGATAATTTTATATTCAAGCCGGGCACAGGAGACAACGTAAAACTTCCGTAGATTAAGACGGAATTTCCACTTATATTTGTTTAATGAGCAAACACAAACAGAAACTTTCAAACGTTCAAAGGGTGAAAACGCCTCGCCTTAACCGCCGCGACCCGGATTTCGCGCCAAATATTTATTTTAATTACATCTCAGTTCCTTCAAAGCTCAAGTTAAATGTCTTAACCACCCGCCGTGCCAATATGCAGATCTAATTGACACTTCAACTGTATACATTAAACATTATAAATATAAAATGTGCCTCCGGGAAGCAACTATCTCCCACAACCAGAGCTTGATACCAGTATCAAAAGGTACAGGTACTGTACAGGTGTTTGGAAGTACTCTAGTCAGGTACCTGTTCCTTGAGAAATAGTTTTATAGAACCGTAAATAATCTATACTGGTTGGTCAACTCACAAATATAAAATCTATACCAGGGCCAACTTGTACAAAGTTGTATGTCATAGTAAGAACCAAACCCACGACCTCTGGCGCTAGAGTCTAACGATGCTTGCGCATACTTCTACCAAAGTTCTTCGGTACCCCTTTCCATTGATATAATCAATTAATATCTAATTCACATATATATCACTTTAAGCTTAGAAACTGTATCGTCCAATTAGAATAAAGTAGTCCAAAGCAATAATTGAATAAATCAAACAGAAGAGTAAAAGTAAGTATTCAGCGGAATACCGATGAAGCATTTCCCCAGGGAAATACAGAGGAAGTAATATGACCAGCACACAATCAACTAGAGAACTGCTTCCGTTGAGTGAAAAATAGAAAAGTTTAATATGCATTTACCGGGATCGTCCGTAAAAGAGCAGTCGAAGTGAAGTTAATTAAAACTGTAAATGGGGCCGTGGCTGAGCATGACAATGTGAGCATAATATACGAGAAGCGACAAGAGAAGTCACAGCTTGCTGTCAAGTGTTATAGCTAAATCGCTTCTGCCTTGGTATGTTAAAGCATGCACAAATAGATGGCGACTGCGATTGACATTTAACAAATGATATGTATCATCTGCGCCAACTTTAAAAATCAATCTTTTGTATATATTTCCTTTTCTTTGTGTTGTTCTTTGTATGTTTTTGTGTACAATAAAGTATTAAATAAATAAAAATAAAAAAAACATTTAATTAATAACTTGTAAAATTACTTAACTTATTTGTTGCGAACTCATCTTCTACAGATAAACCTCAATTTTGGTTTCATTAGAAACTAGATATACAACATGTGTGTCTATTGTTTTGATCAATAATAACAATTAATGGTCAATGATTACATTACATTATTAAACATATTTGCTTTTACTGTGACTTTTACTGTGACTTTACCACACCCAAAGACAGTAAAACTCAAGCGATTTACCCATACTGCTAAGTAAGATCTAAGATTACTACTCTTCGACGAGCCTTCCTTGACTTATACAGGAGGTGTACAATAACAAAAGACCAGCCGCTTAAATGACAGAAATAACTAAATATTAGTAAGATATAAGAAAAGTCAATAAACTGTACGTGGTACACAGTGTAATGGTTCTGTAAATTTATTATTTTAGTTTTCCTAAAACATCTCGGACAAGATTTGTTTACAGTCAATTTTAAATGCATGTTCCAAATTTCAGTTCAATCGCCGCCGGACAGACGGAAGGGCAAAAAAGCATCGCTATTATTATTATTATTTTTTTTTACTTTTTTCCCTGAGGACCCTCGATATTTATATTTCGAGGACCTTGTAAAAAACTTTTTATTGTATAATAAATTATTTTATAAATTTTCCAATAATCTTTTTTTTTAATTTATTGTATTTTTTTTTCTATATTCACCTTTTTTTTCCCTCCCACTTAGCATGTCCGTTGCCTTTCATATGCCAATTATGAATTTTCCCAAATATATAATTTTCCCTTTTCCTCCTTCCCCTTTCAAATTCCTCCCAGATTGCATTCAATTCCATACAGAGCCATTTCCCAAACAAAGATAACATAAACAAGCCCACGCCAATTTTCATGATTTGTTATGCTGCGCCACACATTTCATAGCACCGACGCAGAACTCGGCAAATTTAGGTCCAGAACGTTTCCCCGCTAAAAGGGAGCTCCAGGTCGTGGACGAAACTTTCTCGTCAAATTCGAGTTCGAGCTGCAACCTCTTAACGCCAAAGATCGGGCATACGTTCAGGACGTGCTCGATGGTCTGCTCGGTGTCTGGGCAGCACATGCAGCCCGGGGCATCCCGGCGCCTGAAACGGTGGAGGTAGTGGGCGTTCCCGCCATGCCCAGTCCACGCTTGGCTCTGCCAGTACGATACGCCAATCGTTCCGATGACTTTGAAAGCCTGACGTATGTCCGGGAAGAACAGTCTAGTTATTCTGCCTCCCTCGGACGCGAAGTACTCCTCTTGCCAGACATCCAAAGTTCGTTGGCGTATCATTCGTCTGGCGAACGACAGCGGAAATCTGTCGTAGTCTGCGGCTGTCTTTTTATGGAGAGCAGCATTCTTGGCGAGCTCATCCGCGCGCTCATTGCCGGCGGTACCGACGTGGGCGCGGACCCACCACAGTTTGATAATGCTGCCCTTGACTAACGCCCGCGACAGATCTGTCCTTATGTCGTTCACCAGAGGATGCGTGTACCGCGGGTTCGCTAACGCTTCCAGGGAAGAGCGAGAGTCGCTCAAGATGTCGCACTCCCTGTAGCGCGCATCCTCCACCGAAAGCCTCACCGCCTGGCGAAGTGCGAGCAGTTCTGACTGGACACGGTTCCAGACGATATTTCTTGCTCAGGACTTCGCTACCGTCTCTCCAGCAGGTAAATGCGCAGCCGACCTTGCCCTCCATCTTGCTGCCGTCAGTGTAAATACTGACGGGGGCAGATGGTTTAGGCCCGGGCGTTTGCTCGTCGAGGCGGTCTAGCACCGTGTAGCTTCGCTATTTTTGGCGGCTCCCTAAATAGGTTTGTGTAAGAATTGCTTTCCGGTTTGTAAATAACTGTTTAAAAATTTAAGTTTATAAAGGCTATAATAAAATACGTAATTATAAGGTTATAAACGAAGTCAAAAATTATATTACTTATAATCTTTCTTAGTTATTTATTATTATTTTTTCTATATTTTCCGAAATAATTAGAGGGCAAATGGAAAAGGTCAAGATCGCATCACAGCTGTTGACAGCGCCTGCGTCGGATTCTTTGGGATGCAAGCACCGTCGCTAAGAAATACATCTGCGCATAAATTCAGGGCACGTCTGGCGATATAAATTTATAACGGCGAACTGGAGAGCAGCGACAGACGGCGCGCCGTGCCCTCTAGGAATTTATTAAATAAATTAATTGGACCAAAATTAAAAACGGCTTAAATAAACAATTTATTTTGTTCATCTGAATAATTTTGTTGAGCACATTATAACTAATTAATTAAGATATAACATCTATGACATCTCTAAAATCTTCGCAAATTACAAAGAAACTCAAAATAACTCAAGAGCAAAATTATAATTATTATTATTATTTGACGACCTCCGTGGCGGAACAGGTAGCTCTCGGACTGCCACGCCGGAGGTTGCGGGTTCGAATCCCGCTAGGGGCAAATGTTCGTATGATGAATATGAATGTTTGTACCCAAGTCTTGGATGTTTATATATTTATTTAAGTATGTCTATCCGTTATCTAGTAACCATATCACAGGCTCTGCCTAGTTTGGGACTAGATAATTGGTGTGAATGTCTGAAATATTTATAATTTATAATTAATTTATAAAGGTATTTAAAATTTACTACGGGAAATTTGAAATATCACAAATTTGAAGCTTGTAATTAGTTGAAGCAAAGCCCGTCAGAATTACTAGTTAAGATATTTCAGCTTTGAAGAGGGCTGTGAAATATCAGCGACAGCGCGTCAACAAACATTTGAACAGCATTAAGTAGTTCCGTGCTTCCAGCTTTCCAATAAACCAGTCGACGGAGTGCATAACGTGCCGAGATTACTTATAGGTACTACACTCCGTGAGATTTGCTCTGACAAACCCGGTCGGACAGAGGCCTGGTGGGTTCTGGGAGGAATCGGGTGTCGTTTGCACCTTCCTAAACGTATAAGTAGTTCACCGAGATCGCAGACCATCGAAAAGTCTTACTCAGCAATACACATAGTCTGATTAGATGAAATTAGCGAACCGAGCCCATGTCTGAACGGTCATATACTCGCTTCTTTGGTGTTACTTAATGCAGACGTGCTCAGTTTCGTAAATATGGCGAATACGGCATACGAGTAATACGGTGTCTTATGTCACACAGAACTCTTACTCGTCATCGGGTCAGGTCAGTTCACACCAAATCCGTCCGACAATCTCGTTGTGTGTCCAGATTTTATAGCACTTGACAGTGTGGCCATATATATACAGTTTTCTCCGTATGTATACTGATTTTTGGCATGCCATGCAGATTAGCGACATATTGTACAGACTTTTGATTGTAATACAGAGTTCAGACATATGCTAAAATTGTAAATAAAGATTTCCTACCATTTTGATTATGTCATACTTATGCACCTTGAAATGTAAATTAGTAATAATTTTAATTAAGTTGGTATTTTTCAAAAATTTCAGATTTTATACCGATTTTAAATCAAAAGAGGCATACAGATTTTAACAAAACCTACTACAGATTTATAGCTCCGGGTGTCTAGTAACACTGGCTCTGCGACTCCCGGAGCGGGTGACCAAACAACAATATTTGTTGGACCGACCGGGGCACTAGATTAATTTTTCCCGAGGCGTTTAGCTTTCGAGCTATTCACTGAAGTGCACTTGTGGCAAACAAAAATAAACTGTTGAGAAAAACGGGGAGGTACTTCTACTATCTCTAAATTAATTGAACAAAAAATTAAAGTATCTTTCCCAAATAGGGTTATCATAAAAGATAAACTTTGAATACTCAAATGTAAAAAAACTTCAAACGAAGTTGTAAATTATTGCACTTTTTTATCATATTATAAAGTAACAGCAAAGCAAATAATGAAACTACAGGATTTCCGCTCTATAAATGAGAAGAATTTAAGGAATGTGTTTTTTTAAGTCAAATATTGAGAATATTTCCAATAAAGCTTAATATTTTATACAGTTAAAGGCAATTAATTAAATTTGTTTACACCTTTTTCTATCAACTCGTATGAATGTTATGGTATAGTGTACTTAATTTTATATTCACTAATAGTGTCGATTTAGTTAATACAAGTACTTATTTGATTTAAGCACAACATTCTCTTTTCAATAATTATAATAAAATACAAAAAATAATAATAAAATTTGAATCATATTACAAATAATTGGCTAACTTAATGTTTCAAATTCTCAAAAGATTGTTACTAATTTAAGTTACTACAAGCAAATAGACAATATAAGTTACTACGGCTACAAAATGAACTAGGTGACAAAATGAATACGTTATTGGTACAATAATTAATGAAGCGAAGACTGATATCAGTAGGCAATAAATATGTCCGCGGAGAACTTGTAGAGCCTGTATAAAGGCACAAGTCGTTAATCTTAAAAGGATGGGCAAGTAATTATCTACGAGTATATCCTTTGTCTGGAGACGTCCGGCTTTCCATAGGTTGTGCGCCACTTCACTTATTCCGTTCTTAGATACGTATAGTTACGTACACAACATAAATAATGAGATAAAGAAAAATCCAAAGCAGCAATAAACCGTCTCGTTGATTTAGTAGCTCGAGCGTTTAGGAGAATCGCGGATTTGATTACCAGCTGGGATAGGTGTAACTTTGTAAAATCAATTGTCCGGTCTAGGTGTTGGGTTTGTGAATTATGTATTTTTCTAATTCCTGTAATAGTTTATATAGAATATATATTCTTTATTGTATTACATATAATTACACAAGGGCTTAAATGAAAAAAATTACAAAGGTGGACTTATCTCTATAAGAGATTTCTTCCAGCCTATCTTCACAGTGGGAGAACATAGAAAAAGTGGGAGTTCAAAAAATGTGCATGGACATATTGAAATTTTATGTTAAATTGAGGTATATATGTTGCTGTAGCGATATCATTATTAAATTTTTATATACCAGTAGCACCTCAACATGTTTTTTTAAATATATTTTTCTCACACACGACAGTGAAATTGAACATTATAACTTAAGTACCGTTTAGTACCTTTTACATTTCGGTGTGAAGAAAAATACAGCAAAACAAAATGTAAATGGCGGAAATCATAGCGGCAGCTGAATGCTTAGTTCAAAATCTTTCCCGGCATTCAAATTATCTCGTATTGACGACTTCCAGCACAAGAGATCTGCAGATATTTTGTTGAATAGAAATTCGAATAAGGAATCAGCCAAGCAAGTCTGCTTGAACCGCAGCAGTGTCAAGCGAGACATAGCTCTAACTTGGAGCTTGACGGCGCGATTTAAGTAACGTAGGGAAATATGAACACGACCTCATTTGCATGCATCACTTAGGTGAATACTTGAAGAGAACAGGTTGGAATATCTTTGTATACTTACGTCAGAAAATACATGACCTATATTTCTTTGGAAAATTTGTCTTCTATTTTACGTAAAACTCTTCATTATAGGTTAATTGTGTTTCTAAACCGTATAATAATTTGATTAGCATGCACTGTATTTATTAAAACAGCTGACCTGCTTAAACGGAGAACTTACTTAAACAATTAATTAAGCAAGCAGGTGCAGCAACTGACGTCTAGCCTAAGGAGTGCTTTGCAAAGACTAAACATTATTTTCACCCCGCATAATTAATTATACTATTTTATTTATTACGCATTCAACTAATTATGTATTAAATTTTTCTGCCTCTTCTATGTTTTTCTAAATATAGCATTAATTAATCTATACATATAATAAAACAGTAAAAAAACAAAAGAAAAGCGATTCTGCACGACGTATGTACGGGCTAATCTTGGAAACTACTAAACAGAATTTGACGTTTGGCGTGTTCACTGTTTAATAGCTTTGAGTTCGGGGCACAATCTGGTATAAATTATATCTCAATAAAATGTCAGGAGACTGATCTACAAGTTGAACTTTTGTATGACAGCGTAGTTCAACATTACTGGTCTTTGCAAAAACTTGACTGAAACTGACAGAAATGTTTTATAGGTTATCTATAGTTTATTTTTGTGTAATCTGTTGTATTTTTCGGTATTTCCACAAGTCTCGATACAAAATAAAATAAAATAAAATTAGTGGCCCTGTAATCTATCACTACCTGACAGGCATTTTGTTATATAGTTATTGGGTATGCAAAAAGGAGGTGTGGCAGGAAAGGCAAGGGAGGAGAAGGGTGTCGGAAGGGAAGAAGTGGGGGAAGGGAAGGGAGAGGATAGGCAGAGAATGTGCTTTCAGATGAACCGGAACTGAAAAAGGTGACCGGAAGAAAGAAGGTCGGAGGACCAGGTGTGACAGTGGTCTAATAGTGGGCATTAATATGCTGATATGATGTAAAATATTTCATTACTGAACGTAAGAATATAACGGTTAAGTTTAAATTAATTTTGTTCACGGCAATTCACACTGCGTTTATGCTTCGTGCTTCACACAACGTGCGAAATAATACGAATGTGGTTATGAGCGCATATGGCATGGGCTCATTAACGCGCCAGAGCTGCAACGCGAACCCAGCTGGAGCGATCCAGGTCTTAACGAAAGGTAATTTAGCAGCTGCTGCCATTTACGGCCGCTTACCACCGCTATACAAGTCGGGTAGAGTTAACGTGAATATCTGTGGAGTCGGTACGGGATTAGTTTAAATGGTGACTTAATTTTCATATAGATTTATTCGCAAATAGAGAGGCAGTAAGAAATATTTTCTGAATTTGTAGATACAATTGTGGTCTATTATTGTAATTATAGTGAAGAATTATGATGATATGAGCTATTAATAACGGTTCATTGGCGTTTCTTTACTATTTGCATTATCTTTACTATTCTAAAAAGATAGTTAAAGTACCTATTCACTCTTTTTATTTAATTAAATGATGCCTATCAAAACACAATGAATTATAAACACATGTACATCTAATAGGGTTTTTTAATGTGATCATGATATGATTTCATGGATATTCCCCACTGCTGGCATAGCGATAGACAATTAGTTTATATAAGCAATATATCTAACCAATATTGTCAAAGGAGAAACGAGATTAATGATTGATGAAAACATATATCCATTAAATACTATTACTAACTATATATATACAACAAGTATCAATCCGTAACTCGCAGACTTACGTGGGGGGTCGACAAAGAGTTGGGGAGTCCCTGAGGCGAGCGTTACAGTGCTCAAATAAAAGTTAGCAGTAGTTATTCCCGTAAGGGATCGAACTTCCGAAAATAAAAATGTCTAAATATAAAACAACCTTTTAAGTTCCATAAATCAGTCACGGTTGTAGGACCAAGTACATAATACCCAATGGAATAATAAAATTTTCATACCACAACAATTGGATAATTTACTTCGAGAGAAAAGTTTGAAGTACGCCGATTATGGAACGCTTGCTGCTTTGGGGTTCGGTAGCCCCAATAGCATTTGCTTGCCTCAATCATTCAGCGGTTTCGATCGTATTAAGCTAAAATCAGAAAAATAACGTCTCCACTCATGATTAAAATGAAAACAACGATGTAATTATTGTAATGAAACACGCGTCGTATTGAAAATTCTGCTTATCTTACTCCCCAATTCATCAGTCATGAACTCATGAAATTACCTACATATTTTTACGGATTCGTCAAACAAAACGGATACATGTACATTTACTGTTTATTTCTCCTACATATTTTCTGTAATTTGTGTGCAATAAAGTATATTCAATCAATAACCTAGTGAAGCTTTTTGCCCGTCTGTCTCTACGGATAATAATATGAAAACTACTTTACTGATTAAGGCGAAATTCGAAACATACATGTATAATTGCCCAGTGATGATGGGTAACTTATGGAAAATTCAGGAAAAAATACATTTTCCGATATATTAAAGGAAAACTAAAACATTTCGCCGGTTTTCTCGAAAGCTATGAACCGACTCTCGACTGACTGACTGAACCGAACCGACTGCTCTGCCATGACGGAAACAGAAATTCTGAAATAAAAAAATCTGAGATCTAAAATAATTATAATTTACTGAATATGTGGACGACGTATAATTTGCGACTTTTTTAAATACAAGAGCGTCTAGTCGTTGCGAGTAATAAACATACGGCTTTTACAGAAAATCACTTGGCAGACTTTCTAAGATCCATGCTGGATCAATTTATAAATGTTAATTTGAATGTCTATCTATCCAGTGCCGAAGACGCGCTGGAAGAAGGGAGAGGTCGTGTCTGGTCTAACATACGAGAATCAGGAGGCGCAGAAGCACTATACCGATTGACGAGGGAAAGGGATATAACTCTTCTTTTAGCCTCTCCAACCTTGCGGTTATGAGGGCGGAATCGGGAAGAAGTGAACGGTACTCTTTCCCTCAATACAAGTTATCAATTTGACTTGACTCTTTGTCATTCACTTCCCCCCATTCTGAGGCGTGTGGCGTACCACATCTCGTCGTCGGGCAGTTCCATGAATCTTCGTTTCTTGAGCCAAATATAGCAAATCATCCTCAGTCTGCGAAGTTCGCCTCCGTACTTACCAGTATCCCGAAATACACTGGGCCAGGTACGTTCCCGTTTCTACACTAATATCCCTCGCCACTTCTCTAAGCGAGGGTCAACAGTGGTACACTAACAAATAAAGGACAAGTAGAAAAAGAGGTCCCATTTCCCCGCTAACAAATAGAAGTGTAGCACCGAAATATAAGATCAAAGTTGTTAAACGGGGGTTTGGTGTGGCCAAGAGAAGCCTGGCCACCTTGTGAACACTATGGACGAATAGCGCCTTTTATAACGCAGTGAGCTGTGACGGAGTAGCTGAAATCTACTTCGTATAATAGTGCCTGGCAAAAATGACTCGTAAATTGTAACAGTTTGCCATGAGATCTCCATAGAGGACGATTTACGCAATTTAGATCCGACAGCATGAGTTCATGCTCCAGGTCCCACCGTGTGCACTGAGTGTGCAGAATGTGGTGAGTCCCGCCTCCCACTTCGGCAGATGCGACTAGCTTCATGGAGTGAAGACTGGCCTGGAAGTTTCCGTAACCGGTGGCATTGTCCAGGTCCAAGGAGAAATACTCAGAGTTGACAGAAAACCTCGTTTAGGGGTACTACAAAAAGACTTTAGGACGTACCATAGGTACATTTTAAGTCTTGATTTAAGTGCGTATTAAAGTTACCGCAATTTAAAGGGTATCTACCTATAAGGCCTACCTATAATAAAATTGCTTCAACTGCATGTTTTCCAAATAGATTTTTTGATACTCTATTGTCTTATAATAATCGAAATCTGTTAATTTTAGTTTAACAAACTTTTCCAACCAAATAATAGCATTATTTGTCGTTCTAGATAATTTTCTGAGTCAGTTGTTTGAAAGAATTGTGAGAATAGGCCCGATAAAGCAATCTTACACCAGCCTCCTAGGTAGATCTTAAGCTTAAACCACCACTATAAGTTACCTAGTTACTTTTGTCAGTGATAAATAGTAAAGTACATTACTCGGCAGACAATTACAGCGGCGTACGGGCGCGGCTTGCCTTTGCTTGCATTACCTGATCTCAGCTGCTGAATATTGCAACAACCGCTGTATTTTATGTCTTCAATTAGCTCATTTCACTTCCTTTCCTCTTGGAATATGTTATTATTACATACTATAATAAAATAAGCAAGTCATTTTCACACCAAGTTTGCTTATTATTAGATATTCCTCAAAATATAACACTTAAATATATAAGTACCCTTATACACTTTCGTTTTTTGCCTGTCTGTCTGTCCGGCGGAAAACTAGAAAAATACCGGACCGATTGAGCTGATATTTTAAACATATATGTAAAATTGTCCCGCAAGGATGAGAACACTATGAGGATCTTTTTAATGCTCTAAATTATAAGTAAGAATAATTTTGATTGACGAAACCGGCACATTGAGTCCGACACTACACTACATTTCATTTAGAGTTTTGTCAAAATATGTGTCCCTATTATAAAACGCTACGTATCTCTATCTGTTAGTTGGTACCTACGTTTGCAACTCGAGAAAGGCCTGGTTTTTAGGGGTACAAACACTAAATATTTGCGAAATTATTGACCTGCACTGCACCTTTTTACTACGCGAAAGATGAAAGTACCCGCGGGTATGCCTGACAGTAAGCATGCCAAGCCGCAGGCAACGACTAGATTTAATTCCAAAATTATACTTATAAGATAGTAGTTACGAAATCTTTTAAGTGATTGTGCACAAGCAATTTTGTTGGAAATTTTAAAATTTACAAATTAAGTAAGTATTTTATATGAGTGATAGAAAAACGAATTATTTCGTTATTTGTTGTAAATTTTGGTGTACGGATGGAGAGTTAAAATTAAGCACTTTGCTGTGCGTGAATGCTGTCGCAGTATTTCGCAGCTCAGCGTATTGGTTAAGTAAACACATAGTTAGGTTATGGAGGACATTATGCAATGGGACACATTAATTCTGATGGCGGAACAATTGCGACGGGTAGCTTCGTTAGACCGCAGCGACACGTGTTATAAGATAAAGTAACGCCCGGCGCCGCCCGTGCCCTGCTGGAACAAAGGTCTTCCGACACTGCCGCCTCGAACAATGCACACCATGTGCATAGCGCCGTCCTCTCCTCGCCCACTTCTGTTCTCCATTGTCCTTAACATGCGGACGTACTGTGGGCGCTCTAAGTAATGTTTGTAGTAATCCAATAGGGAAACATCATCGTTCGAAACTGCTTTAAACACAGCTCAGTAAAGTCTTATCTAAATATGAAACGGAATGACCGCGAAGCCGGAATCAACATTTTCAAGTGAATTAAACGAAAATGTTGAAACACCCGCTAAAACAAAGACGACTTCCTCAAAAGTTGAAAAAGAGTGATTGAAAACCAAACCCTCCGGAGATTTTGCGCCAAATATTTATTTAAATGACGCCTCCGTCTTTAAGCATCAGAATAAAACATTAGCAGAGCTCTCCGATTCAATTTGAACCTTAGTCGAGCTGCGAGTAATGGCTCCTTTGCCGCAATCCTGCGACCCATTGAAATGTACGACCCTAATTATTATGGATATAAATTAAAGCTTTTACCTTACACAAACAATACAAATTGGCTGTAGGATTTTTGTCGTGTTACAAATTACAGTTAATGGACAAATTTACGTAATACGGAATCCCTTTAACGCGGAACTAAAATGTCTGTGACATTTAGTCAAGTCACCTGTCCGGAATTTGACACTCGACAGGAATTTTGCCGTTGCCAATTTACTCCCGAGGGATGTCGACATTCGTCAAACTACTTGGACATCCCGCATTATTTTACGATAAAACACAACAGTTACTGGTATAGGCATAAATAAAGTTCAGAAGCATTCCCATTTCTATCCATCTGTCGTCTCCCGTCTCAATGACTTTCCGCATCCATAAACTCTTGAAATGTTGGTATTCAGACTGTCACGACAGTTGATATTTTTTGACCGCAGTAACCTAACCTTCCCCGGATTACGGTTGTGGGGTATTCAAAATACGAGAGGATTTCGCTGTATTCAATGGTTTAGGTTTTAAAGGTTGATTCGGACCTACCAGTTTTTTAGTTACGTTAAGGAATAATCTGTCATATTTCAAATGCAGGTAAGGCTATCAATCTGTCATGCGTCCGTATTTCGACAATTATGCGTCAGTGGCCATTCAGGGCAAAGTCAGTTCAGTTCCGTGAAATTTAAGAAACGTCTTCATATATACCTTATGCCATTGCATCAGGAACTAAATTAGCATATAAGTATTCATTATTCATATTTTTCTGCGGCACATCTAAAAAAACACTGAGACGGAACAAATCCGATACTGTGAGCACTGATGGCAGCGAATGAACCTTAAATGGGAAACTCGCGACTGTAAATGTTTACCCGCATTATTTCATTTTGTCACAATCTTTGCACTGCACAATGTTCGCACGTACCTGAAACGAAAAAGTAAATAATAGATTCTTAAGTACATATTCGTTTATTTATTTAGGTGCTAGAATTATGTACGTTTTTCTGATCGAGTCATGCACGAGTTACTGCTGATATAAGAATGGGTGTATCAAGTATAGTAGGCTGTGCTATTGCCGCCTGTAAACCACGAGAGGCACATATTTAACGTTCCCGGCTTATCTCCAACGAGGGCTGCCCCTCGTGCGGGAGGGGGGAGGCACGTGCTACAATATCGAGCCTATCTTTCTACTAATGGCCTACATGTGAAAGGTGAATAGCTCCATCGCGGAAAGGGAATAAGCCTCTCAGAGGCGAGGATCGATGGCGGATTTTGTTATATTCCATATAAGCTATCACTGTGATAATACTCTTGATGTGAAGGAAAGCCTGAAATATATACTGGTTTCTGTAGATTACGTGATGTAAAATGCAAAATTATAAGCACAATCTAAATGGAAAAGCAGTAAAACATTGAAAATCAGGATAGGTGATAAAAAGTGTTAAGTGTAGACTTAAAGACTTTTGTTAAAGGTTAGGAGTTAGGTCTAACTCGCACGATGTCATATTTGGAAACTGCAGTTATTCACCAACCTAATAAATATTTTGCCTACTTACACGATTCTGTGTAGCAACTTGTTTTGTCATCTATAGTCATGGTCAAATAGATTGCAAAAGCACAGACTTTCAGTCCTTGAAAAAACATTCTACATTCTCTAAGTATAATACAATACCGGTCTCCCTAACATTACAATACACGGTTTTGCTTTCACCTAAGCACTACAAAAAGCTACTTCAGTCAGAGCGACGATGGCGACTAGAATTTGGGCAAAGCAAAAAGCCGAACATGCGCAGTCATCAATTATATGCGGCAGGACGGCGCCCACGACCGCACTGAGCGCGTCACCGATGTCCATTACGATGAAACATGTTGGTCTAATTAATGGACACAGTCTATTATTGCGCGGAAGCCACGTGGCGTGTACGTGTTACCTACGGGCACATTGGTAATAGCTCTCCACTTCGCAGAAACAGTGCTGTTGACAGTTACCGGGAAATAATTTTCATTTCTACAAACTGAAAGCGAAGCTTTGATTTGTTGTAGGAAAAGCTCAAACAGTTAATGAAATTATACGGTGCGTGACTTGCATTTGATAAAACTTCATAAGTTCTCAGTTTATTGTTAACAACAGCTAGTGGCAAATTAATAGTAGCGAACTCGGGGCAAATGCAATTTCCAAGATTAACCACGAAACAGAGTCATCATATACATATACGAGTAATTACAGAAGTCTGACATTCAGACGCTTCTTCTTGCTGTAGGAATGCAGAATCGAAATTCTGAATTCTGACATTGTTTCTATCTATGTTAGATTATTTCGTCTACGAAACAACGGACAACGCTGTGCAAATTCATTAGAGGTCGTAAATTGCTGAAATGTTGTTTCAAATAGAATAATTTAATTACTGTGTTCAAATCGTGACCCACTAACGAGTTTTTGTGACCGGAAAGTGCAATGCACTCCACATGCTAACGTAGCACGTGGTACGTGGCTAACAGATGGCATTCCTCGCAATCGCCCACATCGGTCGGCGCGGTCGAAATCGTTTTATTGAAATATGGAAGGCGATTCATCTTATCCCGAGATCGACCTAATGTGTTCGACACCAGAAACCAGTCGCTTTTATCACATATACTTAATCGAAATTATTTATGACCAATAGAAAGCTTACTAACGCCTGTTATTATAATCGAACTATAACGCATAATATAGTCTGATCAGGAAGTCTACTTCCAAATACATATTTATTGATATCGAATGACAGTAATGTGGCATTATAAAAGAAAAGAAGCTAATATCTTAATGCCAAATTAGGTATTGTTTTAAAATTAAATTAATAACACCTATACTTCCGCGAGATCTCTATCTACATTAAGTATTGAAGTGTGACTCAAAGTCAACATGACATGCAGTCATCTTCACCCTTACAATATAGGAGTTAGCTCTAGCTCTATAGCCAACCTCAGTTACAACTTAGCTGAGGTCGTCATAAGCAAACGGTGTGGCACGGTTGGTGGTATTACGCGGTCAGTTGGTTGGGTGATTGAAGAGGACATGGATAGGGTTTGGTAGCGAGGTACCGAGGTGGCGAGGTGACGGACGGCCGGTCGGCACCTGAGCCCGACGCGACGACGAGGCGCCGCCTAATGGCCTGTCGCGCGTCCATCCTCGCCGGTGATTGATCGACACAGCCCCATGACGTGTGCACACACGACGCACACATAGCTTCCACGGCATCGCGAGTAATCCATCACAAATTACATGTAGTATAAGGGTGTAAACAGACGGACTGCATTTCGACTGCAATCCAGCTGGAAAATGGCAGCGTGCATCTAACATGCAGTCGTCAGAACTGCACAACGACTGTAAGCGGGCTGCACAGTCAGTAGGCAGTTCAGATGCACAACCAAACTGCAATTTTGCAGTTGGTTTGCAGTTCGAAGCAGACTGTCTACACCCTAAGTGTAATCATAACAGAGTCACATAGACTGCAGCGGATTGTCCGCTCTGTTTCAGAAATTATAACTTTGTATGTATCGATCGTAGCACATGCAACAGTGGGCTGGCCACCGTAATCGTGGATCGTGCGCGGTAGCAAGCTATGTCAACCTTTATTATTATGACTATGAGTGTGATGCGCTGTTGATGTTGATGTGAATCGTTGTGCGGCGAGTCCGCTACCGCTTTGTATAGAGCTATTTCCGCCGCGGCTCATCCGCTAGAAGTGCATAGAGCCAAATCGATTAAATTTCGAAAAATGTATGTGGTAGCCAGATGCCAATGACACCACTGGCAATCGTCCCGTGGATGTCGTACAAAGCGACTACAAGCTAATCGACGTAATGGGCAGCAGCACCGTCTGTGCTTTAAAGTTCATAACAGCGATCATCAACCCGCTAGTTTAGTGATAATAAAATATATACCGTATTATTTTGTGAGAGGCCTCTATAGGCCGTTGTGGACTAAATTTCTGGTTCTACCCAAATTCAGCACTGCATTTCAGTAGCACAAAATCCAACTTCAGCTATTTAAATCAAAACTTTGATAGAACATTTTCTTTTATAAAAAAAAAACTGTCACGAAATAAATGAAGCTTCTTACCTATCGTGCTCTTTAAAACTTTACAAAGTTATGAACTAAAGCCTGCTATCTTGAAACAGTCAGTTATGAAAATTTATTTAAGCGTACGTACTCCGTTCAAAGTTTAAAGCCTCGGGATTTTCAACCTAATATCTGCAGCAAGAGGGTTTCCAGCCTTAAGTCCGGTAAAGTAGTAAGCAAGCTTTCTATAGGTAAGTCAGTAGTCAGTCTTTTGAGTAGCGAATCTAGTTAAGAGTTAGAAACTATATGACCGGGCAAAGTAAGGTGAGATTAGTAATTAAACTGCTTTAAGTTTATATTTATTTGAAAATACAATACATATTAATTCAACTAAGAAGTTCATCATTTCAACACAGTAAGATTTAATTTCCATTAATTAATATGTTGTCGTCTGGCCAGCGCGGGGAGTGTAGGCCAAATCCTCCGTCTGTCTCCGGCAGATGAGAGAAAAAAAATGATGATGAATATGAAGTACCCGTTACGTTACACCCAGTATTTATCAGTCGACTAAGTGACAGGTAGCTATAAAAATGGTACCCAAGTTGCAAAATAAACAAAACCGATAATGCCCTCCGAAATAACAATCCCGAGCTGTTCGAGTGGAAGTGATCAATTTTCTCAACAATTTCACCGTCATCTCGGATCTTTTCAGAGGCACAAAACATTTAGCCAATTCAGCGCACAGGGGCCGGCCGCGATAATAGAGCCTGTTGGCAGGGAGGGACAGTCATCGCAAACATAAGCCATTAGCGTATTGTTAGCGTCTTTTCATCCGTGCTCTCCATTTTCGTTTTTTTTGTGGAGTATCTTCGAGTGGCTTAAGAGGAATCACGAAAAACTACTAGGAAAAGGTTTAGCAGTAGCTTTATAATATTTATAATGACGGTCTATTGAGAATAAAAATATTACGAGTCTCTTTATCTGATTATGGTGTACGTAACTAGTATTTGTTTCCGGTTAGGATGTTAAGGCCAGAAAGTTCCCGTTTCATATGTTGCCTTCCGGCTTCCCTTTACACAAGTTAGTAAAACAAGCAACGTGATAAATATGGAACCAGGAACGTAATCTTTTGAATAAAACCTAGTTTAAGTAAAACCAAACTTCCCCCAAATATCTTGCTACCGTAAATTTTCGTTGTAGCTACAAAGATAACCAGTGTATGTTGGTTTCTGAACGTTAATATATGCAGTTGCGGCCGCCTAGCGAAGTCTGAAAGCCTGGAACAGGTAGCGGTGGCACGTAGCCGCAACCGGCAACCTCGCGAACAGGTCGCGTGCGGTAGACGGACCATAGCGGCGCGTGGAGGCCCATTCTCAGCGGAACAAAGCCTCCTGATCTAATCAACGCAACAATACACCCCGGATAACTCCACAATTGAGCTGGAAAATAAACCTGCGCCACCAACCCACCAAGCCCGATATTTTAAATTACAAACAATATTACACGGCGCGGATACAAACGAGCCCATTGTAGGCCGTGTGCACACGACAGCTGGTTTAGATAACGTGGTGACCTACCTAGAATAAAGGCGCTTATGGACAATGATATAGAGACAATGCCGTGCATGCGTGTCACGTATCTACACATTTATAACTAACATAAGGCCTAATTAAATTTTAATTTTTACAGGTACTAGGCTTTTTAGGCGTTTTGTTTCTAAAATTCCAAGTGCTCTATCAAAATAATACGAAACTAGACTAGAGAATCTATTTACCAATTTGAACATTAATTAAATAAGAGGTGATAACAAGATGAACGCAGGCATTCTATCTAGGCAAGCATATGTCTCAAAGATATAATAACGATATTATTAAAAGGATCTTTGATGGAGATTCAATACGGTATCCGCGGAATACCGACGACAAATCGTCAGTCTGCAATAGGTGATTTTTACGTCTGGCGGTTGTTATTGACTCTTGTAGTGCGAATAGTGCGTTTAGTCCACCGTCTAGCAGATTACCACACTATACTATATAGTACCACAGCTGCAGTCTATCTTGTAGACACCTGGTGTCTGATATGGCATATATTTATCGGTATAGGCTCGTGCCTATGGGTACCTACCTATGCCTATATTTCTATTGTGACTATGGGTACTTTGGAGAACGGAACATATATTAGCTTGATGGAGAATTTAATTTTGTCCGTTACTCCGCGTATGGCATGAACGAACGCAATTTGTCTGCTCACGTCTAGATGCTTTTCCCTTTTCAAGCGACGAGGTCGCTTGTCGACTCGCTACAGGACCAAAAATAGGACAATACCTGAAATCGTTACGATGCAACACTTAGGAACTAATTATGATATTTGGATGAATTTAATCGTAGACTTACGAGTATACTATATAGGAAGATGGGCCAACACCAATTTAGTTCAAAAAATAAACAAAGCGTTAAACCATAATCGTACCTATCCGAAGGATAAAGAAGGGGCTCTCAACTAAGTCCGTTTTAATCTTTACCGATGCTTTTCTCACCGCCTTCTTTGAAAATTAATTGGAATATGTTTACATAGCGAGTTTGCAAAATTGGAAATCGTAAGTCAAATGGAAAGTAGGCCCTTAGCAAACACAAAGAAATAGGCATCTCTCCTTTTTATTTATTCGCTTCAATAGCTTTGATCTTCCGCCCTTTGAAAACGCCACTCGAGATTCACAGAATAAGCTAAGTGAATGGTTTTCTATTAAAATTATTCTCTTATCCATTAATGTCTACGGAACTGATATTTCAATGGTAACTGTGAATAAATTTGGACATTACTGATTTGATCATGAGCAGATTTCATTACTTTCTTCCATAATCTTATTTTGCCCCACTTTCTTTTTCACTACAACTTAATATCTTTATATTCATTCTTTACTAGTTGCATCCCTTCTTTTCCTAGCTTTAATTTCGAATTAAACCATGCTTTCTTCTTTTGTTCAACAAGAGCTTTCACTTCTTTATTCCAGCAATTATTTGGGGAACTATTCTTCCTCTTCCTGTTGCCACACGCTTCTATGGTTGTTTCAGTCACCACGTGTCCTCCAACTCGTATGGTTTGATGATATAATAGCAAACTCACAAAATTCGATTAAATCTTAGAATACCGCCTTGAGAAATAATACGTTATCGGTGTCCCTCAGTGAACCCTTTTACAAACAGACTAGACAAGATCTTCAAAAACCTAGTCCTACAAGTGACAATTCAAAGACAAATAACTTGTAACTGTATTTGTTTGTGCAATAAAGTGTATTGTACTGTAAATACGACAGTTCAGATATAGGCATATCAGCAATTTGCTGCTCACCTGTTATTCCCATAATTCTTAATTAAATGTGAATATGTACATTACAGTTTGATGTCTGACACTCTTTTACCTAACTGAAATACGCAGTTAGTAAGTCGGGTTGGGATGTAGGTATTATTAGATTAGTACACGCATATAAACTAATTATTGATTGAATAGAATGAATCACACCGTGCATAATGTTGCCGTGCAATATGCAAATGGCAATAAGACAAAGAAGTTATATATCGTCTTTACATAATTACGCTTTTCTCAGACGATTCTGAATTGTAACATTGAATATTTTTCGTCCCACTTTATTCAATTAGGCCATGTAATGTTTACCAGTAACTGTGGAACAAGTCTAGTATACCTACGAATAAACGAGCGCTCTCAACTTTAGATAACTTTTTTAAATCTGCAGCCAGTCGATTCGATCGGAGCGACAAGCGTTGCGACGGGATAGCCGAATGTGGGCGACAGCCGTGCAAGATAAAGCGCGTGTTCGTACCGACAAAGCGTTGTCCGATTTAATCAACCCGTCAATACATCTGCACTGGAGAATAGTCTGCACGGTTAAATGAGAACCAGTATAAGGTCTAAGGAATATATTAGCTACATTTTCTACGAAAACTAAGATGAGTATTATAGTAAATTAATATACTTAATTACCTCGCTGTCGATTTTCGGGCGGGATTTTTTTACCGTGATAAAAGTATCTTTTTAATCGAGTATGTGAGTATCAGATTACTATTCTGTTACTGTATTAAGTTTATTAAAATTGAATCAGTCGTATCGCATTTTTTTATCATCATCATATGATGTCCACTGCTGGCTACCTTTTTTGCATCAGTCCATCCGAAAGGACGTCTTTAGCTGCGCCTACCGGTCCGCGGTATTCACTCCAGTATTCATTTACCGCCATAGCGTGGATAAGCAATAAATAAAAAATTCGCTAATTACATATTTATAATATTAATTACAGTCCTAACAACGCTGGCGAAGTCGGAAGGTTATATCTGATAAAGTGTATCAACACATTAGTACACTTATCTGTTTAATTAAATGAACTCTAACTACTAGTAGGTCAGCTTATCACCAACAGCGGAATCAAAACAGATTGACAAAATAAACACTTCGTTCTGAGAAACACACTTTGTTAATTTATTTCCTTCTACATATATATTAAAACGACACTTTTGTGTGCTTTTGTCGTGATTTTTGCATTTTGCAGTTATTTTATTCGCTTTATGTTACGCGAGGCACTTTTTTCTCCCGTGCCAAAAAAAAACAATCGAGTATTACCTACATTTGAATGATATCACCAAAAAATAAATTAACGAAAATAGGCTCAATGGTTGTCCAGTTAGAATCAAGCAGAATCATTAATCCCACTGAAATTCTGAAAATGCGACTAGCTACGAGGAATGCTATTATGACGATACAGAGTAATACAACAAAATAACTCGGTTACCAGACAGCAGCATTCAGAATTACGACAATTGGAAATTAAATTATGCAAAACAATAGAGTTACATGCCTCTGTCTTTACAGAGGCACTCATGTCAAAATTCTTGTGAAACTTTTGTCACAAGAATTTTGTGTGTTATATCATATATAAGGAGTATTGCTATTGCCTTGTAAATATAACAATAGGCTGACCGTTCCGACCTCACGAACGGGGTCCCTGGATGTCCGACGTCACAAGCGGGTCGAGTGTGACTGACAAGAGTGACAAGCATGCGAGATAATGCGAGCTCTGTCGAAACAAAGCAGCGGCGCCCGATTTAATCTACGATTCTATACAAAGATCCAGTATAAGCACACACTTGGCCGACAATGGATATATATATATATATATAGTACGAGGGACGTGACATTAATTCGAAGCCCATGGATAAGTAATAAATTAAGGATACGTGTAATAAATTGAACATGAAACTGGTATGGCATTTTTAATATAGTATCGACGTGTTGCTAGTTGCTATGATAACATAAAACGTCTCGCTCGACTAAGGCATTGCCCTCGTTGAAGTTCATCATTATTGAGGAATTTTAGATTAGATGATTATTTCAAGATAGTGATTCAATTTAATCGCATATATGGGCGGCTTAGAGTATTTAGAAGCCAAATTCTTAAAAAAAAACACGTTGGTTTTATTGTTTTGGATTGATTTGAGCACAATAACACCTAGCCCACAAAGGACTAGTTAGATTACGCCCATATGTTAAAAAAGTTATTAAATAATTAAGTAGTGCTTATCGACCATTGACTAAGTTGATTTGTCTTCAATTAATCAACTACATGTACTCGTAGATAGGAGGATCAGAAAAGGTGATTTTCGCTTGCATAACATATAGGACAACACGTAGGCGTATGCCATCGCATAAAATGTTTAGGGGGACGTCGCCGCGAGTCGGGAGGTAGAACAGCGAGCAATCGAGACATTACGCTGTTTAGCGGGCCTCCGTAACGAGTGCGCAACACGCTTAATGCTCGCAACATATTATAGCCGAGAATAACCCCCTAGGACCTTAATTAGACCTTATGTATTGTCACTTTGCCTTGTTCTGTAACTTTAACAACTAGTATACTCATACTCATTTATTTCAACCTTTTGGGACATTGAGAAAGTATTATTAAGTATTCTATGACTCTAGGCTAAGTCGACATTGTTTTGTTTACATTGTGTTTATATTTACAAGAGAAGATTGTAAAAGAAAATTTAATCTTAACTTGCGCTAGTCGTTCTTAGATCCAGGTTTACACCACCGAACTTCGCTTACTAGTGTTAAAGTCGAAAATATAATGTTTCAAGAAGTCTCCTAAGAAAAAAAAATCTAAACAGTTTATTCTACCCTTAATGAAATGCTATGCTCTCTTTAGAGACAGGATCCGAAATGATATGATCCGCCAGAGAACTTGTCTTTGCCATATATATATTTCAGAAAGTTAGTACGTTGAAGGGGCAGTAGGCTGATCAAATTTGTCGGGGAACCTATAACCGATGAGATAGAAGAGTTCTCGAGTGGAGACACTGACTTGCCAGGCATAGTGCTGTGGGACGCTCTCTGGCTAGATGGAGCACATGCGTAAGGCGGCTGGCAGTGACTGGATGCGGAAAGCAGAAGATCGAGTTCAGTGGCGCGCCTTGGGAGATATGTCCATCAGTGCATTCTTACATCGTGATAATGATGAGATCATCATCATTATATCGGCCCTTAGACGTCTACTGTTGGACATAGGCCCATACACCAGTAATTGCTACTATGAGCATAACTATAATAGAAATATCTACACGTCCATATCTATATAATAAGAATACTGATTGGAATCACTTCAGGAAATGTCTAGAAGATAAAATAAATATTAAAATTGCCCTAAAGTCTGAGGATGACATTGAGACAGCCACAAACAACTTAACAAAAATAATACAAGAGGCCGCCTGGTTGAGTACGCCACATCAAAAGAGAAATACAATTAACAAGACCTGTTACAATTTCCCGAAAGAAGTAAAGATAAAAGTTATTAGAGAAACGACGACTCAGAAGAGTTTGGCATAACAGCCGACACCCCCTAGATAAGAGGGCATTCAATAAAGCGGCAGCAGAGCTTAAAGAATTTTTGTCTGAAATACAAAATGACACACTACAACAACACCTGCAGAATCTGAAACCATCCGCAAATAAGGAATACTCCTTATGGCAGACAGTAAAGACCTCACAAAAACCGCAATTGGCACAATATCCCCTGAGATCAACAACTGGTGCATGGGCTAAATCTGATGAAGAAAGAGCAGAGGCCTATGCAACATTTCTGAACGACGTTTTTACACCTAATTATGATGTTGGATCAGCAAGTTTAGAAAATGAAGTAACAGCATATCTTGGAAGCCCTCTTCAACTTAGTCCACCTATTCGGTGTTGTACCCCTGAAGAAGTACGACAAACTATTCTGGACCTAAAACTAAAGAAAGCCCCTGGCTTTGATCTCATAACAGCCGAAGTTCTAAGACAACTGCCAAGAAAAGCAATAATTCTCATTAACTCACTATTTAATGCTATCCTAAGAACATCTTATTACCCTAGCATCTGGAAAGTATCCCAAATAACCATGGTACCCAAACCTGGAAAACCACAACATCAAACATCATCTTACAGGCCAATAAGCTTGTTGCCTGTTCTATCCAAAGCTTTTGAAAAGATTTTCTCCAAACGCCTAAATGAATGCCTTAATGAAAACCAAATCATCCCAGAACATCAGTTTGGATTCAGGAGCAACCACTCCACAATAGAGCAAGTACATAGGGTTTGTGAAAAAATAAGGAATACCCTTGAAAGTAAAGAATACTGCTCTGGAGTATTTTTGGACGTACAGCAAGCATTTGATAAAGTATGGCACAAGGGCCTGCTATATAAGCTGAAAAAGTCAATAGCACACAACATGTTCCTTTTACTTAAATCCTACATAGAAAATCGTATTTTCTATGTCAAAATTAACGATTCCACTTCAAATTTCTATGAAATCAAAGCCGGCGTTCCACAAGGATCGGTACTGGGTCCAACCTTGTACTTAATATATACTGCAGATGTGCCTAAATCAGAAAGTGTAATGACTGCTACATTTGCAGATGACACTGCGGCCTTAGCATCTAGCACAAGTCCCGGAAAAGCATCAAATCTATTACAGAAACATCTAAACCAAATACATACCTGGATGGAAAACTGGCGAATCAAAGCCAGTGCAGCCAAGTCTAGTCATATAACGTTTACACTGAGAAAAGAAGACTGCCCCGCGGTGAAACTTGGAGATGACCCACTACCACACAATACAGTAGTAAAATACCTTGGTTTCCACCTAGATCGTAAACAGACATGGAAGACCCATATACAGAAAAAGCGCGATGAGTTGAACCACAAACTGAGATCCTTAAATTGGCTACTTGGAAGGCAATCCAAACTCTCTGTAAACAATAAAGTACTAATATACAAAGCAGTGCTGAAACCTGTCTGGACTTACGGCATACAACTGTGGGGATCAGCCAAGAACTCTAACATAGAAATTCTGCAAAGATATCAAAATAGTGTTTTGAAATCAATCATAAATGCGCCATGGTTCACTAGAACAGACGAAGTCCATGAATATCTAAAAATTCCCACTGTCAAAGAGGAAATAAGCAACACGACCAGAGCCTACAAAGATAGGATCACTAATCACCAAAATAGATTGGCACTATCTCTCAATGAACCTTTACAAACAAGGCGTCTGAAAAGATCCCATATATGGGATAATCTATAGCCACACATGAAGGCAACCCAACAATGGGAGGGCATGTCTACCACGTCACTATCGAGCACTCAATAAAACTGCTTATGGTCTGGAGACCGACTGCATGTTAGCAAAATATCACAGAAAAAAAAAAAAAATAGGCCTTCCCCAATGAACGCCACCACACCTGGTCTGCCCCAACGGCCATCGGTTCTGCGACTTATGTAGCCCGCCCGCTGCCACTTCAGCTGCCCTATAAATGTTGATCAAAACTTCATAAATCACCTGTTAAAGTTCACTGTTGGACTTAGAGTTTCCCCAATGTGCGCCACCACACCCAGTATTCCTCTTTCTTTATGCAGCCGCTTCCGTCTACATTTTTAAACAACATCAAATATATATTTTTAATAACAGCCTATTAATATGTCCTCACTGTTGGGGGCCCCGAATTACCCTCTTAACGAGGGCGTAAGGACTATAGTCTATCACGCTGTCACATGGTCCTTAGAATTCCTTCTTTGACTGGTTACCTCACGATGTTTTCCTTCATCGAAAAGCCAGTGTTATGATAATTTACCTAACATCTAATAAATAAAATCGTAAACTTCGCGTGTCTGTACATTGAAGATATTTGCAAAAAAAAATTGGTGGGTCTAAGGATAAGCAACAGAACACATTTCGATCATTTTTGAAATTTTTGTCTGTTTATCTGTTTGTCTGTGAGTTTGTGCACGCATCACTTAAAAACTACTGATCGGACGTTGATGGACTTGCCACAGAAACATGGGGCTTTATTTGGTGTAACAAATAGGCTTTATTTCATTGAAATCGGTGCAGTCAATCAAAAGTTATCGAATTTATAGTTTCCGAAAACTCGCATACACTGCGAAGAATGTAATGTTCGACTGAATTCGTGAGCGGTAGCGGGACCGGGTATGGTACCAGTGTAATTTGAGTGTTTGAAAATTCGCATAACTTTTGACTGAGTTACCGATGAATTTGTGGTATACGTATGCAACAAAGTAATGTTGGTCGGAATTTGGAATGCGATGGATTAGTTACGAAGACTACATTTGGAGAGACGAGGGAAAGAGGTTTGAGGGGAGGGTTGAGGTGAGAGCTGAGGTGAGGGTTGAGAGGAGGGTTGAGGGGAGGGTTGAGGGTTGAGGGGAGGGTTGAGGGAAGGGTTGAGAGAAGTGTTGAGGGGAGGGTTCAGGGGAGGGTTGAGGATCTGGACGTGGACCTGGGCCTAGGCCTGGGCCTGGAACTGCAACTGGAGCTGGACTTGGGCCTGGACTTGGACCTGGACCTGGACGTGGACCTGGACCTGAACCTGGAGTGGGCCCAGGTACGAGTGCGAGAGTCTGAGTCTGAGTTGGAGTGAAAGTGGAAGTGGGAAAATGAACGGGAGCGGAAGTGGGAACTGGAGCGAATTCTGTAGTCCACGCGAGTGGAGACGCGGGCACAGCTAGTATCAAAATAAAGTCTTAGCTGCAGCTAAATCACAGCTTTATTTTGTAGTTGGGTAAATAAAATATTTAACCTCCAGACTTATTTCTTTATTAAGTTCTATATTAACGAATGAAGAACATAGTCGCAGGACTTGTTACTATACTGTGCTCCAGGAATAGGAATTATTAAATTGACACGGCAGTAGGTGTAAATTGTTAAAAGGTCGACGGAAGCCACTGGATGAAGAGGGCGGAGGACTGAGTGGATATCAACAAGCTAATAATGATGATGTAATAACTACTTTGTTTTAGTGGTTTAGACATAACTGTATAAATAATAAATTAATACCTCAAAATATATATTAATCCCTTCAGCAGTTTACTTGAAAATTTTATCTATGTTACAGCTGTGGATTATGCTGTCAAATGTGAATTTCTTGTTTGATAGGCCAGAGGAATTAAAATACAAGGAATAAGTAATAATTTTAAATACCCTGAGAACTGTAACGTGTTTAAATCTTACATGCGATATAGTGTCAGACTGGGATGTATGGCCTTATGAGACCCTTTTCATTTTATATTTTTGCATAAAAATAAAAATGACATTTCTGACACTGACAGCGGAAGAGCGAATGTCACCTTAATTTTTGCCTTTCCTTCTCAGAGGATGATTTAACAAAATTTTAAATCCTCAAATTTCCTTGCAATCCTTTAAGCAAAAAGATATTTTGATACAATGTGGTGATCCATAGAAGAATACCAAAACAATAATGTTTTAAATTATAGAAAGCTGATTTCGGGTAAGTTTGCACACATGTGGAAAAAATATATATTATATGAAAATGTAGATTCTCATACAAAACTTTTTTGTTATAAGTAACTTTTTATTCTTTTTATAACACCTTTTTTGCGGACCTCGTCTCCGAGTCCCGAGAGCAATGGAGTACATCACAGATTCCTGATCCTTCACTGCTACGGAGATATCCAGATAAGCAATCCATTTAAAACAACAGTGGGACATGACTGATGTTTTGAAGTAGTATTCTATATTATGTCTAATTCGATGTGTCAAACGAGGTTGTTCCTTTATAATGCCTCCATAGACCAATGTTGTGCTGGGATGTTGTCTTTTATAATTTGATTACATCACTATATACCATTATAGTACAGTGGATCACAATCCAGCTATACACACTGACACCTTGTCAACAGTTTTAGTAGCTCCACTGATGTATAACTCAACTGTGGCCATGATGATGATGATACACCAACCTAACTTTATAGTAAATCAATAATACCTATTATCTAATCTGTGGTCATACAATTAACTTAGCACAAGTTGGTCTGGGTTATAATACATTTACTGTTTTTGTGAAATGTATGAAATGCTATGCTATGCCTTTGTACATCTTGTGATTAAATTAGTTGTGTGACTTATATTTGTGTACAATAAAGTATAAAAAAATATATATATTATTTTGAAATTGAATTGTAATACTAATTTTATAACTGAATTGGAATACAGTAAACTTTATTCTATATGGAAAATTGAATCATAATTATAAAATCATGTAAAATCATTTCAGCATTTTACTAGTAATTTATTTAGGGCCAGAACATTCTATAACAGAAAACAATAACAGTTGAAATAATCTTAACATGAATCATCACAATATGAATCATTTTAGGGTTCAATATCTGAAGGGTCTGAACAGAATTAAAATTTCCAGTTTATCTATGAAATTTCTTTATTTTAGGTTTGAAAGGATAGATAATAAATAATTGTTACTAGACTTATAAGATATAATAGTAGTGTTTTTTGTTTGTTAATGCAGTAATATTTAAACACCTATATATGTTGCTTATTATTTATACTTACATATTTGGTTTCATTAAAGGTCATATTATATAGTCAAAGTATAAATAAAAAACAGATCATCCTTTTCTGAGTGAAATGATAAGGAACCCCGCGAGCCCCACTTGCACTCGGCCCAATTATTATTATACTATGACAACATGCAAGTCTTGTAAAGCTTAAGGTTTCAGAGAATATATTTATTTATTTTCCTTTAGGAAAACTTACACACAACTACAAATAAATACACTTAAATGCTGATTATAAGTCTTATTACTGTATTGCATTCAGTTTTCGTAAAGGGGATACATTTTGAACGGTAGAAAACAACATTGTTGGACTAGTTTAATATTGCAGGTCTAATGTAATAAAGCACTGAATAGGTTAGCACAAAAGTCACGTCACACTAACAAATTCCAGATCTAACACTTGCACCCTTAAGTGATGGATGATATTGCAACCTACATCATGAATACACTTTTTAGAGTCTTATAATTATCTCAGAGCAATATTTAAAAGACAACAAAACACTTCTGTTTACATTGTGTTCAATGTTATTCTAACATTTTGGTTAGGTATTTGATAGTTTATCTTAAAAACTAAAGCAATGCAAGAAAGTACCAGTTAAAAGCACAAAAGCTTCATTTGGTATGGTTACCTACCTTAGCAAGTCCTCAACGATGACAGGTTTTGAGTTTATCCGAGAACTGAACGACACTGATACGTATCAGCCTAAAAACTTTCAAACGTAATATCCATCGAAAAATTTAAGTTGGCTTAATACACAACACAATAAAGGTGTTCTGAACATAATCACTGCATTTGAACAACTTTTGCACAAACAACAAAACCAAAACCGGAGTTCACATTTCGCTACAAAGCCACCTAGGTACTATAAGATAGGTACACAAGCAAGCAAGGAAGCGAGAGCGTTGACATTGACATGACAAACAAAAAGGCATGTTGACATTCTTTCGACTGACATTTTGTATTTTATTACTTCTCCATATAGAAGGCAAAGGTATCTAAAATTATACAGCTTAGTTTTTAGTGTCCCGAAACAAAGTTATCTTCAGTCCTAGTAATAGTCGGTCATCTTATACGTATAATAAAAGAGTAGAAAAAACAAAAGAAAAGCGAATCTGTACATTGAAGTTAAAAAAAAAGTCACTGCCTGGACATTACGTATGACCAGGAGAGTCCAAAAATACAATAAAAAAAATTCGTGTCTGTCTGTATGTATGTATGTACGAGCTAATCTTGGAAACTACTAAACAGAATTTGACGGTGTTTTCACTGTTTTATAATAGCTTTGCGTTCGGGACACAATCTGGTATAGCTTGTATCTCAATACAATGTCAGGAGGCTGATCTACAAGAAGACCTCTCATTTCGTTTGGGGTTTTAAACGTGGTGGGAAGGGAATGAGGAAGTAAAGAACGAAGGGGGTATGGAACAAGGGAAAATGGGAGAGGGGAAAGGGAATATCACCTGCGATATTTGTTTTAATAAAATAATCTCATTAGGTTCTTCTTGCATAATATTAAAACATAAAATATATACATAATTATATGATAATCTTTTAATTCACGATAAAACATGAACAATGTGAACATAAAAAAACATTCATTCTGTGGTCCAACAGGCGGAACCGCCGTCGGCACGCTAATTTTATGTATACAGGGTTACAGGAAAAGTCGTGCTAGATCCCTTAAGGGTGTGGAGCACCCATCATTTCTGACTTATTTCACTATGAAACACCCTACCCTAAACTTAACCCTTTTCGAGATATTCGACTTTTAATTTTTTTATTGAAAATTGCTGATTTTTAGGCTACTACATTTATTTTTGTTTATTTTGTGTATCTTATTATTATTATTATTGCATTTTTACATGTGTAGTAAGATGCTTTAGGACGTCAATCATTAAAATAGTGCACAAGTTATTTGAATAGACCGTAGTAGACAAGTGAAAGAAAAGAAATAAAAAACATATTAGAAAGTTTATTTTTCTCTAAGGGATATCTAAAAAAAATATTATGGTAATTGTTCGGCAGATGTTTTTTAAAATATCTACGGTTCATCAGCTATCTAACGAGGTATAATAATGTAGGGTTTTATTCAAATGCATTCAAAAAAATTTAGTTTCATAGGCGACAGTGGAGAAGAAAATGTATACTTAGCCCTAAAAAGTAAAATAAAACAATAGGTAAGCATGAAATGCCATTTATTAAAGGTTTTCTCACAACTTTTTCTTTTTCTACAGTTCATGTTCAACATGGCCGCCTCTATTTCTAATACATTGTCGCATCCTTCTACGGAGACCGGTCTTCACTACGCCAGCGGTCAATGTGGTCCTCATTTTATTTGCTGCATCCACAATCCTTTCTCTTAAGTCTTCCACAGACGAAACTGGATTCGGCTCGCTGTACATGAGACTTTTCATGCAGCCCCACACATGAAAATCCATGGGGGTTAGGTCCGGACTTCTTGCTGGCCATGGCAATGGCCCACCTCGTCCAATCCATTTGTTTGGATAATTTGTGTCCAGCCAGTCTCTGACACTTCTCCTGAAATGGGCAGGGCAGCCATCGTGTTGGAACCACATGTCCCTGATCAGGTTAAGTGGCAGATCATCCAGCAAATCACTCAAGTCTGCTCTCAGAAAATTTTCGTAGCTTTCCCCGTTTAGATTATCCGGGAGAAAGTAAGGTCCAATCAAATGATTGGAGATAATGCCCATCCACACATTCACGCTGAATCTTCGTTGGGACCCCTTCACTCTTTTCTTATTGGGATTCCTTAGTTCTTTTAGGGCCCAGTAATGGGCGTTGTGATAGTTAGTTATGCCATCTTTATCAAATTTGGACTCATCCGTCCACAAGATATTTCTTAAAAAATCTGGGTCTTCTACATCAGCATTTAGCATAAATCTGCAAAAGTCCAATCTTCTCGCGGGGTCCCCTTCTTCAATAACGTGTACTGGCGTGTAATGGTACGGGTATAGGCCAGCAGTATGCACTGTAAACCACACTCTCCATTGCGAAAGCCCCAGATCACGGGCAACAATATTAGTGGAAGTAGTCGGATCCGCTCGAAAGCGTTGCACTATCTCATTGTCCTGTTCTTCGTCGTCAATTCGTGGTCTTCCCATGTCTGTACTTCGTCTCAAAACAGAGCCAGTTTCTCGAAGTCTTCGATAAACTCTGTCAAAAACGGCCACATCCGGCACTCGACGACCGGGGTAGCGAGTTATGTATTCGTTGCGAGCTTGCGCAGACACACAATCGCAGTATCCGTAACAAATAAGCATATCAGCATATTCCTCAGGTGTGTAGGACGTCATACTCAACACTTCCGTATCACAGGCACAAATCAGAGTCCGGTTAACAAGCACAGTAGTCACAAATCAGAAGAAATAGTCCAGAATCACAGCCAAGTCGAGAAAAGAGCAAAACGATATCGCATCTACTATGCACGAAGCACAAAAGCAGACTGACAACCAAAACAATGTTTCCGGTTGTATTCCCAGTCCTAGCCGGTGTCTACACATTTTTTCTTTCATTCGTACCTACATAAATCGTCACTTGTCTCGCTCGCACGGTGCGTCTTAACTTGAAGGACAATAGGCGTGGGACCGTTAGAACTGCTACCTGGAGCGTCCCAACTACTTTTTTTCCACGAAATGTAATACAGACCCTAGATTGTTACACCTCGTTAGATAGCTGATGAAACGTAAATATTTTAAAAAACATCTGCCGAACAATTACCATAACATTTTTTTTAGATATCCCTTAGAGAAAAATAAACTTTCTAATATGTTTTTTATTTCTTTTCTTTCACTTGTCTACTACAGTCTATTCAATTAACTTGTGCACTATTTTAATGATTGACGTCCTAAAGCATCTTACTACACATGTAAAAATGCAATAATAATAATAATAAGATACACAAAATAAACAAAAATAAATGTAGTAGCCTAAAAATCAGCAATTTTCAATAAAAAAATTAAAAGTCGAATATCTCGAAAAGGGTTAAGTTTAGGGTAGGGTGTTTCATAGTGAAATAAGTCAGAAATGATGGGTGCTCCACACCCTTAAGGGATCTAGCACGACTTTTCCTGTAACCCTGTATAAATATTTTCAATAAATAACCAGATTAATAGATTTCTTTTAGGATTTAGTAATAGGTACATAATAATGTGTAGTGTTAAGTTGTCTAAGCGAACGAAGTGGCGGGCAACAGCTAGTCCCTTAATAAAGTTGATTTAGTAAGGTTTGACTTCCTAAGTGGAAGTTGTCTGCTTTAAGAAAATCAGCCTAGCAATTTTTTTTACTCATGTTTCCTTCACAATATACATACGGTCAGATAATTGTTGCATTTATTACTAAATCCCAAAGTAGGTAAACATTATATTGGAGAAACAAAACATGATGATTTGTAAAACACGACAGAATAATCTATCTCACTTTTGTTGCTATTGTTTGTTACAAGGCTGTTTTCTTACGATACAACACAAGTCTTTCGCATGCTAGAAGAATGTAATTCCTCGTTGGTCAAGTTAATAATGTAACTGGCTTCGAACAAGGAAATTACATTTCCCATTTCGTAGCCAGTTACGAAGTATAGTTATCAAATGGGACGAAAGGTATCAGTAATACTCAATGTATTCGAAACTCAGATTAAGTAGTATATAATCTAAGATTCGAACACAATGGACAAAACGTCATTCTCAACTCGTCATTCTACCATAAATTATAATTTTAGGGTATGGTACAATCTCAGACTTCCTAAATTTATGGGTACAAACTCTTGTATAAAAGTAATGAGCTAATATGACAGCGGCGAATGCAGTGGATAAGCACCAATGGCCAATGTTTGATCCTACATAAGCACCATCATGGATTGATGGCAGGCAGTTGTCATCCATTGCTTTCATATAATTGTACTTATTTGTCTGAGATTGCTTTTCTTGTATAAATTTAAATGTAGGGCTGTTCATAAATCATAAATTCACACCAAATATGACACAAATCTGGTGTGTCTGTCTGTCTGTGATATTGGCAGATTCGGATACAAGCATCAAGTGAAGAGGCTACTTATTGCATCGCGCCTCGCGATTTGCGCTGCTCTTGCTGCTTGGTTCATCTTTATCTCAGATTATTTGTATCTAGGATCAAGTAGGTACCACAAACAAAGTTTAATACTTGATCCTAGATTTGTATAGTAAACGTAGCGTTAAAACTTTGCCCGCTTTAGTTCGCTGAATCCGCATTATGAATGTGAATGACAAATCGCGGAGACGGACGTGGCAATGTGTTGTGCAATGTGAATGCAGCTTTTATGTGATTTTTTCATAGCAATACGCCGAGATTGGCCGATCCGTCAATGTTGCCTCATGAAGCTTACTTTCGATTAGGTATCTGGATCGACCAATGATAATACCTTACGTTGCTAAATGTAATCATGGTGTACCACCAAATACATAACGCGGTAATGTTATCGCAACAACCCAATGATTAGTGATAATGATAATTGATATCTAAGTAAGGTCAGCAAATCGTTCACGGGGCAATGTATACGCTTCTATAACAAACTACCAGAGGAAATCTTAAATATGACGGACAGAAAGTTTAAAATTCACATTAAAAAACAACTTTGTATGAAAGCCTATTATAAAATAAACGATTATTTGAATGACAAAGATGCCTGGTACTAATGTTAATTCAGCTTCGCAAGATCTTTATAAATTGTATGCAAACTTGATTTTTAAAAAATGTGTTGCGTGAAGTTTATTGCGCCGTTTCTTCTTCACAGCGCTAACATCTAGGAAGCGGTAGTCGATAAAAAAAATGACGTGTATAAATGTACCAAGTGTACTCATATGCAATAAATGATTTAGACTTTGACTTTGATAACGTGTTGTATTGTGAATTCAGCTCATTTACCTAAACAATCAAAACCCAAAAATAATGTACAAATGCGTACTGACTACGGTTTTGAATAAAACGAGGCTGTTTGTTTGTGATGTTTGGGTAGGAACATATTCCTACCAAAACGTTTAATAATGTTTTCAAGCCAATTATCTTTGGTAAACACACACTACCGTTTGTTCTAACTAGAAACACATCATCTCATCTTTGAAACTCCAGGCTTGGTGTAAGTTTATGAACGCACGTTTATAACCTATCAATCTTCTGCTACATAATATTTAAAATTATAACAAGAAAAATAGATTAATATAACAGAAAATGAATTTCTCACTCTTTAGTAACTTGTTAAGGAATTCATTTGCGTTGTGTTATCGCCCCCGAAATGCCGTAAATATTTGTGCAGCGCTGTTGAGTAAGAATGTACATACTACAAATTCAAGGTATGGTCTAATGGAGTTTTTCGATTTAAAAAAGAACTGGGGTGAAACCAATATAAGAGTAGGAAGAGCATGGAAGTTAGATGAGCTGAGGATAAAATCTAACACCGATTTGCACAAACTGTGGTATGTATTGTTAAAAGAAAGAAATATGCTGTACACAATGGAACACGAATGCAATGAGAAAATGCGCTTGTTCCCCAATCCCGAAAGAATTGACAAAGTTCAGGAGTCCATGAGTAACATTGAGACTGTGGTCAGAGAAAGAAATATTGCTTACTATAAGTTAGAAACAGGAGAAACTGGCGAGCGACCAGCCGAGGACATAGTTAATGTTCTTGGTTTACGTGAGAAATATAAGAAAGCAGAGTATTACCTTCCCAAATTTATGAACTCCCGTTGGGTAAAGCCTTATCTGGATCATGGGATTATTCAAGCCCATTCAGTAAAGAGGTTCTGTCGACTGTATAAAGAGAAACTTTACAATGAAACACGGAAAGCAAGAAACAGAGACTTTAACCATGTACAGCAGTTACTTAAACGATTTCCTAATATGGATATGGAGAAACTGAAAGCAGAATACCCTTATGTTGACTTGGAAAAAGCTAAGCGTAGCAAAAAAGCTAGAGGTCATTACTTTCCCAAATATTAGTTCTACTATTTAGTATTATTGTAGGTTTTGTAAATAAAATACATAATGTGAAAGTAACTGTTTTTTTATTATAATCATTAAGGCTCTGTGCAATTCCAGAAGACGACCCATTGGCAAGCAATTGTATGATCATGCGATGATCACATAGAAATTGAATGTCTCTTAACTGAAGATCACACAATCAGCATTTATTCATTGCATGATCATGTGACCACTTGTCATTTAGGACAATGTTTTACACTAGAATCCTATTTTAATATCAACAGGTATCTATTGCTCCTAAAGTATTTCCCCAGGAACAATAAACATCAACTTATTACTTCTAGTATTCAATACAACATGCTTTATAATGTAGTAGATAAGGGTGTTTAGGGGAAGTACTGTAGGGCTTATTCTGGCATGGCCACCAACGCGGATTGCAATTCTGAATAAATAGAACAAATGTCGATAGTCTAATTTAGTCGCAAAAAACTAGATTTAGTCGGTCCACTGTTTAAAGTTATAGGGGTTTGTTGGTGGCCAGATGGATGCCAGACTAAGGCTTATTACGGCATGGCCACCTAATACCACTAGAGAACCACAAACCATTCGCAAACAATCGAATTTGATTGGTCCTCCAGCTGCGTTTAAAAGTTACAGGTGATTGAAAATTCCCATAACAATCGACATTTGTTCTATCTATTCAGAATTGCAATCCGCGTTGGTGGCCATGCCAGAATAAGCCCTACGGAAATACTTTAGGAGCAACAGGAGACTAACTGCATTTCACAACCACAATTAACCTACCAAATGACAAAAAAATTAGTGGGATTGTTGTCATTTGAACAATGAAGCATAGATATAGTATATTATTAATAATAAATAAGTAGTAAGATTACATATACATATTGTGCATATTTGTTCTTATCCAGTTATATACACAAGTTATATATTTTTATATACACAACCAAAACACAGTTTCGGAGTATTTTTTAAATTAAATCTTGACAAGTAAAAAAAAGAATCACCAAAATCCATTCATAATTGGCGGAGTAATCGCGTAACAAACCTAAAAAAAGTCGAATTGAGAACCTCTCCCTTTTTTGAAGTTGGTTAAAAAAAGAGCTTAAATCAAACCAAGGTTCACAAAAATATTAATGTTTTCTGGCAGGTCGGTATTCTCTTTCAATTCCCGTAACATCAAAGTTAGTTGTCCTAGCAGATGGAAAATAGATCTATATTTCTTCACAAATTGCTCAGTGACTGAATACGAACACAACTCTGGAAGTGAGTTTTTATCACACATTTCTTCAACATTGCCACTTTCAAGTTGTTTATTCAAGTTGTCCCAAGTTTCTTTAACAAGCTGCACGCTATAAGTATCTAAATAGGCCTCTATAGTTATGTAAAAAATATGCACAACATAATTTTGGTCAGGTTCAAAATCATCAGTAATATCATTCCAATCCAATTTTTGGTTCACATTGTGAACATCTGGTGCAATTTCTGGTTCAGAATAAATTTTAATTTTTTTTATGAGATACTTCAATAAGTTTACTTTTTTTGGTTTGATCAATGTCGTTTTTAATACTTGAATTTCATTTTGGGTTTCAGGAAACCTTTTCCATTGTGATTTTTTCAAATAATCTATAAAAATTTTGACAACGTCGTCATCTTGCGTAGAGAGCAATGTTTTTACATGCAGAGTTCCTATAAGGGTTTGCATGAAGGTTGGCTGAATCCTTTCCAATATTCTAATTATAGTTTCACAAGGCATTTCTGTAAAAAATAAATAGATGAGCTGCATTAAAAAATGTACAATTAAATTCTATTTTGATTAGTCTTGATTATATAGAAGGTACCTGAAATTATTTTGTAGAATTCTTTTGCAAAAGCTGTACAGTATTTCCCAGTGTTTGGATAATCACTGTTTGAACTGGTTTCACAGATGTAGAATGTCTGTACAATCACATTTAGCCAAATCTGTGATTAAATACAATTGTGGTCAATTACAATTTAGCATAACTATAAGAATACATATTGTAACTAACATAACATTGTGAAACACTGTTTCGAAACAGTGTTATTAAACAATTGTTACTTAGTGATAATAATGCTTAAATGTAACGCCTGTTACAAACAGCTAAAGGTTTCCTGTTAGAAAACGAGACTAATGAGCCTTCTTTATAAAGTCACTTTCCAAGGAATCGAATTCATAACTTTTGGTACTCAAGTCAAACGTGCAAGTCAGCAGTCGCGCTGGGCGCCAACTAGTTGGTTAATAAGAATGTTAATTGTGAAAATATTGTCATGCATTTTTTTTTATCAAATATTGGAAAAACTTTACATTTATGTGCAAGCAGTTTAGTGTTTTAGGTACTCTCTCTAAATTTATTAGGTACTTACAGCCATAATTGCTATGTATTCTTCTGGATATCTGAGATGAATCATGTATACAAATAACTTCAATATTTGTCGGCAGTGGGCATTCACAGCCCCAGTATACAACACATTATTTGACCACAGAATATAAGCCATTAGCGGTTTATTTGATCGCATGATGTGATTACTGGTATACCTATAACATAAAGATATATTGCAAATTGAATAAAACGTGATAATGTCGTAAGTTAAAGTATATTTTCAAACAAATGGGCCTTGAATGTATATCTTGTGAAAAAATTCTACCACCAGGCTGAAACATCAGAATAAAGACCCTGTTTTAGACCTGTGTATTATTTTCAAGTACAAAAGCTAGTCACCTTGAACACCATGCAACTATATCAAACTGTAACAGCTCAATGATGCTTTCCAAAATCGCCATAAGCCTTTGTATCCTGTCTGGTCTCACTAGCATTTCATAAATTTCTAACTTTTTCTTTTGCCAATGCAAACCTTTCACGGTCTCCCTCAGATCCTCTGGAGTTTTCTCATATTTATCAATCAATGCTTCATCTTTACTCTCTGAGCTAATCTCATATTCCAGTCTGTTCATACAATATTTGACAACACCTTTTTTATAGTCAAACTCAGATCTGTTACTAAATGTTTCCTCCTTACTGTCCATAGGAGCTGTAAGAAAGTCTTGGTAGCATTTTCTCAAGGTTTTTGTTGGGCAGGGTGGGTGAGTACTGAAGTTAAGTGATAATACTTGTTTACACTTTTCTAATAAGTATGGTATAGTGTAGTCTGCATCTTCATCCTCTTGTGCATTCTGAAACATTAGAAAACCCGTTTAATAATTTAAGGTGACATTAAGGACATTTTATATCAATTTTTTAACCTATGTTGTTGTACCCACTACTGGGCAAAGACCTCCTTTTGTTTTTTCCATGCTCATCTTGTGGACTTCCTTCTAGGAATCCCTCCGGTTCATCCTGGGTACATACCAAGCAGATGAGGTCATAGGTAAGTTAATTCAAAATATTTACCAGCATGATTTCAATAATATCCTTAAGGACATTTGCAGACAGGTATTGGTCAGGCATGATACACATGAGGCAGACCTCCAAAGCTTCACACCACATATTTGTCTTCATTTCTATTTTCACAGATTCTTCAGCATATGATGGCATTTCTTTTATGTTTGACTGAAATTTCAATTTTGTGAATAATTAAAATGGTTTATCAGTTCAGTAACTAGTGACTATAGGTCTTGTGTAACAGCCTCTATTGTTAGTCAGGATATCTTGCTATATTAAGACACTTATGGGTACACTGGGGTAGGCCTTATTGTGAATTGGAAGAAACCTCAATCACTTTCAATTTTAAGCAGTTTACTCTATTATGAAATGAGAGTTCATCTTCCGGGCAAGCCTTATGACATTGTTATAAATCCTATAGCAGATTGTGTCCAAAAATTAACCTAAGCTATTAATGTAAAAAAAAAACATCAAATTCTTTTCAGAGTTTCTATGTCTATGTTTATGTATGGATAAGGAAATGACACATCGGGGAAACCCCACAGTCATGGAAACACATAATAGGTCATGGGGTTGGTCTGTTGACCAGGAGGCTGCCATCATGAATACCATCTATTAACAGATACACATCACTGCCAAGACTATCCCGAAGAAAAACCTATTGAGAGCCCTATGTCCCTGCTGAGGGATAACAGGAATCAAGAAGTTTCCATGTTTAGCCCATACATGCATATATAAATTACAATAAATTAAATGTATTCTAACTTCATAGATCTTCAATAATGCCTGGGGACTGTAATTTTTTTTAATCAATGGTCTTCTTTCTAAGGATCAACTTTTTACAGTTTTAATATGTACAAAAGGGGGCGCTATTGAAAAAAGTCTACACTACAGTACACTACACTATAAATAACATGTTTTAAACGAAATATTTTGACCCCTGTTTGATATTAAGTCAGGTCAAATCAAACCAGAGATTTAGTAAACTTTGGTCTGGTCACGAATATAAATTAAAGGACTCTACTATAAATAGTAAATTATTTTGAAAAGGCACTATCCAATTATATGGAAGATTGGATATTTATGAAATTTAAAATAATTGGAATGTAAAAATATTAAAGTGGGATGTAAAACTTACTACATTTTTTATCTTGGGCAGATGCACCAACTGCAACCTTGTGCGGTAATCAAAGTATGCTTTCAGGGAAACCTGTTCACAAGCAGGTACGAAATTTTTTCTCCTCTTAGCCGCAAGATCGTCCTCTTCGCCCTCAGTATGCTTAACTTTTAACCGCTTTGAAGAATGTTCTTCTGTTTTGATCTCGCGTTTAATTCCCGACTCGTTCAGTTTTAACTTCTTCCTTCTTGGGCTTGACATTCTGGATGCATAATAAGTAATCACCTATATTATCATAAACATTTAATACCTACGCGACCAAGTAATTAATTTAATCTAGTTAAACCGCGAAAATATAAGAATATTATTGATGCTTTTGACTGACTCTGACATTGACAGTGACAGTCGTCAGTTTGACAAGACAATGACCAAAGAGGTGTGACAATGACAAGCAGACAGGGGAGCTGTTCATAAGCTCAGTAAGTTCATTACTCCATAGTAAACTGGATTTACAATGAAAAACGGGTGAACGATTTTCCAGTAGGTATTAATTGCTAATGTTGGCAATAGATGGCGTTGCATTGAGCTCATTTGTCATTGTCAATTCAAAGACTCAAAAGAGACTCAAAACGAGACTCAAAACTTCAACGGCAACATCACATTCGGCCGACCGTAATTTTTTTATAAATGGTTTTATATAGTCTTCACAAGCTTTTGCCCACATTCTCGCTATATTTGACATTTGAGGATATAGTCAGTGCCATCTATTTTTTTAAAAGAGCTACTTGAAAACCCTAGATTATAGGTAGGTACATAGCTTAGATTATATAGGTACCCTACATACTTAGTCTGAGTTGTAAACAGTGGTTTTGAAAATGTTGATAATCTTTGACCATAATCATATTGAGTACTCATATGTCTTAGATGTTTAGATTTATGTACTTAATCTGAGCTTAGATGTCTTCAACCATCTTCAACTGACTGTTAGTTAACAGATGACTCTCTGGTGTTATTAGGCAAAAGCAATTAAGATAATTATAATTATAATTCTCCATACGTTGTGTACCTACTATTTCTTCGATCTTTATTTATTTCCGATTATATATACGGCCGCTATAGGAAACGCCATCGCCATACTTCTCTACCGATGCGAAACATTTTAGCAATTGTAGCGGGGGATTCACACACACAACACTTGTATGCTGTCGCTAATGCAACACAGACTTAATTAATCGAACAACACATTATAATCATATATCGAATGCCCTCTGTGTTGCTTCGTGTCTTTGTAATAAATAAATGTGCTATGGAAGTATTGGCGATGCAAGGATTTTGCGTGCTCTTAGCGGCAAAATATGGAAGCTGCACGGTGCTACTTTTTTATTTAGTCTTGTTACAACTTTATTTTTTATTTTCACTACCTTATCGTCAAATATGCTTGATCGTTGGTCAAATTAGCACCGAAAAAGTTCGCGTCCGCGTGCGCGCATAGCAATGTGCGTCGAAAGGTAATCGTTGCATCGCCAAGTATAATAAATTAGCAACTCAAGTATTTGTGGGCACGGCCAAATTTTTCTTTGAGAAATCTTTTATCACATCCTTCCAAGAGCGACTTTATTACTCGTGCATGACTTCAGTAAATCGGTACATTTAATACATTTATATACGAATTTATTTGCGACTTTTCATTTCACTCTCGCACTGAGTGTGGTGTTCACCCGCAAAAACCATGGAATGAAATTGGCGAAAAGTGGGTTTGGTTAACCTACCCGTGGGTTTTAACCATCTCTAGTGACAGGGTCTCAGTAGTACCGCGATGATCGATAGGATTTGGCTGAGGCTAATGAAGGTTTGCAGGAAGGCATATAGCAGGAAAAACATGGACAAGGATAGCGAGAGACAGAAGGGAGTGGAAGAGGTTGGAGGAGGCCTTTGCCAAAAGGGGCCAAACAGATAATAGTGTCATGTTATAATGTAAAAAGGTAATTGTTTAATGTAAATTTATCTGAAATAAAAGGCTCAAAAGTAAAAAAGTAAAGTAATGAAGTTTTGCGGTTGACTTTTTCTAATGAACTGTGTACAAAAGCGTGTATTATTGACAGTAACACTTTATTCTCGTATGCCTAAGTAGTATTGACCTAAAGTAACGGCCGCCGCCGTGTTCGCTGAAACTTATCTACGCAATGATAAACTATTGTAACGTTCGACTGCGTACCCGCAGCCGAATATTGAAAATTATTGATTCATAGTTTGCCGCAACCGTACTGGACAAGTTCACGATTGCACCTATTCTTTCTTAGATAACTGACGGTATAAAACCACAGCACCCGTGTCGCAGACATCAGTCCTTGCATACTGCTGAACACCACCGCTACAATTACTCCTCAAAATGGCTTTCCTGTTTAAGGTACCTACGTAACTCTCGCCTTAATAAAAATAAAAGTGTTGTTAATTTAATCTAGTTTAAAAATATATTAATACATTTGATACTTATCACTAAATTGAAAATCGATTTAAACTATAATTTATTATCTAAAATGTAAGTAATAAAAAATTTATCCAAGTAAACAAATGTTTTCACTGATGTGACTAAATGTTTTTGTTATTTTTATAAGAAAACAAACAGTGACCGTAAGAACAGTTTAATTTAAAAGGATTTAACGTTACATTGCTCTCTAGACCTTGAATTACTGTTTAATTGTTTAGTTTTGAAATAAAAACTATAAAATTTTCTCGACGCCGGCGCACGTTTTCATTGTCACTGTTATTGTGTAAGAAGAGATAACGAGATGGTTAGCAACGGACCGTGAAGGTCGCCACAACTTTCGTGGACGGTGGAAGTCTCAGTGGAAGTATCACATGGACTTAGATACTTAAATGTTTTTTTGGACTTTAAACTCTGAACATTGGACATAGAGATGCAGTCTCAACTTATTGGAACCAAAAAATCTTGTTTCAGATCCTTACCATACTCTCATTGACAACGGTTGCCCTCGCAGGCAAGCAAGGGGGATACTCTTATAACCGCTTCAGTGGTCCAGTCAGTGGACAAATCGTGGAGGTGCAGGTGCCAGCCGCACCGGGCGCGCAACAACACGCAAGCTATGGATACGACCATAATGCTGGTCGTATCGACCCGGATACAGCTAAATATGCCCACCTTAAGACTGTCGATTATGTAGTAAGTACCAAGTGACATATTGCGTTAATACTCTCGTAAAGTAAATCTCTGACAACAGAAATTAGTACATTCCAGTGCATTAGGTCCAGGGGAAGCGTTTGCGTGGATACCAATGTATCAGTTAAGTTGTTGGATGCAATTTTTCACAGGTTTGAGAATGACTTTTTATGATGATCGTAATCTTACTATTGTAGAATACCTATTTACCTTTTCAGGGACAGAGACGGGTTTGACTGTTCCATAGACACATATTCCTTATCTCGTGATCTCTGTTGCCCACACCACCACCTGAACAAGCCTTCTCCAGTTACCGCCACACAACCAGTAATTCGCCTTCGGTATCTAGTGTATTCATGTCCGGTTGTATTATGAAAGGGGTTCAAAATCATACATTTCCCCTAAAATAATAATGATTTTAAACCCTTTTCATAACAAGCTAGTCTGAATGCTGAAAAACGGAAAATGTGCCCCATGGAAATTAATAACTACCAATGATGCCGGCCATAGATATCCTGGCAAAGTATGGTGCGTTTGTTATCATTAATCGCTTAATTGTGCTACGACAGGCCAAGCCCGACTATCATTATGCTTACGGTGTGGAAGACCCCCACACCGGCAACCTTCAGAACCACAAGGAACAACGCGATGGTGACGTGGTTCGAGGAGAGTACTCGTTAGTGGAACCTGACGGCTCCGTTCGTCTCGTACGGTACACCGCTGACCCCAAGAACGGGTTCCAGGTACGTCAAAAATCACAAGTGGATTTGATTTTTTTCATATTAGTCTTACAATATTTATTCATGGATAAGCCTCACGATTCAAATCCGTACTACTTAATCAGTTTCTCTGAATATTATCATACGGTGGGGTAAACATCGTGGGGAAAACAGCATTTGCAATAGATGGGATTCTATGGCGCATATGAAGTGCGTGGTGGCCGTACGCACTTGTTGAGACGATAGGCTTGTGCCGCAACAGTGGGCACCAATTAATAGGCTCTTGATTATATATTTTAAAACCCAGTTATAGTTTCTTTACTTCTTAACTAATGCCATGCAGATTGAGTTACCTACACCATAAAATGATTTCATACTATAAGGCGCAGCGCAGACGACAGACTATCTGTGACGCACTTTTTAGTCTGTGAAAATAGAACCTATGCAATTATATCCAGTAACGCACACGACGCGCAAAAAGTCCGGCGCACAAAGAATCCGTGTAATTCGGGCAGACCGCGCAGCGCCGCGCCGCACATATAGTGTGCGAAAAAAATTGAACAGACTCGATCACACAAAAAGTGTGCCGTCTGCGCTGCACCTAAGTCACAACTCAAAGCAAAGACTGCAATGGATTAATTGTCCAATTAATTCCACTAGAATAACAAGTCCTACATAACTAAAAAGTTTTTAACCATTATTGATTTGTGCCACGCCTAAATGAATTCAGTCTGGTAAAAGACGTAACTTATTAAATGGTGTAGTTTTTGTAGTTAAAGTAATTATCCATTACGTTGTTATCAAGCACGTTGATGTAATTATAGCGCACGATAATAATACAAAAGCGGTTAGTTATGCGAACTGCGTGTAGGGGGCACGATACTATCTAGTTAGCTCCAAATTTCAATCCCACTTGTTCGCGATGGACCCTGCTAACACGAGGGGCATGTAATCAAATCATTCAAACTAGCTTGCCAGAATGTTACAGACCGGTGATTATCCAATGGAAGTTAAACAGGAGTCATCATTCGATCGTCTTCTACGCATACATCGGCTTGGTTGATGGACTCAAGTGGCAGAGGTCGTGGGTTCGATTCCGATTTGGATCTGTAACGTGTACATATTGTAAAAGTTGGTCCAGGTCTTGGTAAATGTTTGCTTTTATACTTGTCTAATTCCCATTGGCGACGCAAAGATTATGCGCGCGTCCCAAGCGGTAAAATTTGAAAACCGAGAATGCGGAGATGATGCTTCAGATGACGTTCTGTTAAATTAATACTGATGTTTCGATTTTCGGCCGCTTGGTGCGCTGGGGTGAATCTTTGCGTCGTCGCCTATAGTAGGTATGGGAGAAAATCTTAGTTTGGGATTCGATAAGTGTATTTATTACCCCATGACTGATTTACCCCAGATGAACTAAATCTATCGCCCCGACTATTTTGTATCGTTGCGGATACTTAGTGTTTCAGTAATCAGTAAGTCAATACAGGTGTTATATTATGCGAACTAATATTTATTTTTATTACAGGCGGTAGTGCATAAACAAGCTGGTGGTCAAGCGCAAAGGCCCGTTCATTATGGACACGTGAAGCAAGAGGAAGACGATACAAGGGAATACTAGTCTTACTTTTTGGGTTTTCAGCATATGCGCAATGCTAGCGATAATTTAAATCTTAAAGAAAGATAATAAAATGTCACTCGCCAGCAGAATTTGAGCCTGCGACTAACTTTAACCCGGGTTCAGACTCGACTCTTCCAGCGGAGCAATTGCGTCAATAGCGCTTGCGGCGAATCATTCTTTCCCATACGTTTATAGCGTACGTACTCGTATAGCGCTATCTGTCGCGTTAGAGCGTGACCCCGAAAAGTCCTGCTCGAGTGAAGAGATTTTTTCTATCTTTCATTAAAGTTTAAATTGGCCTTGTCACGTTATTGCTTATTGTTTTAGATTAGGTATGTTGTTAACTATTTATTATTGACCCTTTTAATAAAACAAAGTGATCGATAACAATCACAATAATATGTTTGTATTAATTGTATAATAAATAAAACATCAACAAACGGTAAGTAAACTTCATCTGAACATTTTCTGGAAAATATTCTCAGTGAAAGGAAATACGATAGTATGAGTGTTCGGTCCAGCGATCATGTGCAGAGACTGTAAATATCTTAACTGAAACAAGGAATAACACTAAAATTTAGTAACAATACCAACAAACTGTACCTAGAACTGGCATTTACTTTCTCCAAAGATTTAGTTTAGCGATTCACGAAACAACATTCTAAAATAGTCCACTGCAGTACCTAAAAACGCTACCATTGCAATTTGACTAGAATAACACATGAGAACAGAACGGAGAACATGTATATTCGTCGTTGCAAAGGTAAAATTGTTAAAACGACAAAATAGTTTTACGGTAGAGAATAAAAAAAACATATTTTTAGGTTTTTTTTAAATTCTTTACCATAAAATCTTATTTTGGCGCTGAAGAAGCGATAAGTATTTTTAAACGCTATTTTGCCTATCCAGCGACGATTGTAATGGAGTGTTCCCAGAATGAGTCTGCTTAGCTATACAGATATAAGTATTAAATTTAGTAATCGAGTAATAATCGAATCCACGACCATCGGCACGGAGCTCGAATACAACGCTAACGTGACGGTCAACATAGTGCATTATTAAACCAAGCTCAACTGACTTGCATACAAAGTGGGTTATCCATGAGCAGTGCAGTGGCTTTCTGAAGGCTTTTAGTTGATTCCACTTCGGCCTTTGCTACTTTGATCTTTGCATTGGTCAGCCGGGACGACTCAGCTTCTGCCGCCATTGCTTTCTGCAGTTGTAGCGGTAGACATATGTCTTTGCTGAAAGTAATGAACAAATTATACAGTAAATAAATATGATGATAACTGTTAGACGGGCTCATAAAAATGCTTACCTTTTTTTACTAGGTATGCTGTGTAATCAAATATATAAAACATAAAAAAGCAGGCCGTGAAAACAAATGATACATAATTTTAAAATATAGTTAGTAGGTTTTTATATATTTGAAGCGAAATATGTGCTTTCTTCCCATTCTCATATTTGCTCAGTTTGCATATACTGCTCAGACTTGGTATCACGGTTTGTCAACGAGCCTTGGTGTGCAGCATACTTGGTGTAAGTTTGATGAATCACATCCGAAACACCACCCTGTGCTCCCAATCACAAATTGCTGATATAGCTCAGAAAGCAACCGTATGAAGTGGGACTAGGTCGGCCATATAAGTCGTATGTAAACTGACTTATGGGCCAGGATCACCAAAGAGTTTATCCCAGCCGACGTGAAACGACCATGACGGCAAGGAAGAAGGTGGCGATACGAGCTAGTTACCTATATGACAAGTTGTGAGAGAAAGTACAAAGTTGCGATGAGTGGAGAAAGTCGAGGGAGAGCCTTTAGGCCAGAGAGCCAGAGATGTGAGCAGTGAGACAGTTAGGTACCTAGTAATAAATATGAACACTTACATATCGACTTTGACAATTTGTATACCCCATTCTTTGGTGTACTGTTTCATGGCTTGTAACACTTGTTGGCTAACGGCTGGTCTATTTGTCAATAGCTCTGACAACCTCCTCGTCCCAACAGCATTACGTAGAGTAGTTTCCGCCAGATATTGAGTTGACTTCCTTTAATTAGAACAACAATAGACTATGATAGTACTCGGTCAACCGGGTCTCTCCCAAAATCGGTAATTTTGCATGGTATCTCAAAATTACTATTAATACTGCGCGTTAAGAGAATTGTTACGAATCTGTAAAACATATACACAGTCACATGGACTCATATATAACGTGTGAAAGAGCGAGCTACTGGTGTTTCGGGCGGGGCGTAAGAGTATTTCGTCCCGCTGGTGACACTGGGAGGTGTCGCTCTACCCAGAGTGACTTACTTCAAGTATTTGGGTAACTATGTCACTGAAGACCTGAAGGACGATATGACATAGATAGGGAGCGCAGGGTGTTGTCAGTCCGATGCAATTTGTTGGCCCGCAGGTTTGCACGATGTTCTAAGGATATTAGAAGTTCCATTTATTTTACACGTGCAGCCTGTGTGTCGGCTATACGCAGAGGACTTACAATGCCCTGTGAATCCAATATAATAATAGGCTCAGGATGCTGTTGGGGTTGCCACGGTACTGCAGTGCATCAGAAATGTTCGCTGAAGCACGTGTCGACGATTTCTACGCTATCGCACGAAAACGAATCGCTTCCCTGGTCCGTCGGGTTCGTGACAGCCCCAACAGGCTCCTCAGCGTATTGCGCCACAAGGTGGACAGCCCAATGCACAGGCCTAGGAAGCTGTCCACCTTGTCGACAACAAATACAAAAATGCTATTTTCTTATAATTTCATTAACTAACATATCTTAAGACTTACTAACACACTAAATATGAAAATCTGAATTAAATGAATAAATTAAATTAAAAAATTAAAATGTTCCACATTAAGCTCAATTGGTCCAGTAGTTTTTGAGTTACGGTTATACGGATGTCTTTATAGACAGATAATTCAAAAAGGCATATCCGTTCTGACGATACCCTGAAACGTTAAGTATATAGGGAATTTAAGGTGGTCGCTCACGGGTTGAATAACTTGAGTAAATTGATGGCGCCAGTAAAATAGTTTTTTAATTTATTGTAAATTCATTAATTAAACGTTAAATCCTGTCACAAATGACTGTATACTTTCAAGGGTGGTCTAGAAGGCCGGTAAAATTATTATTTTTCGTGTACTGGCATTATTTGAACTACTGGCGTCATCTAGTGAGCGACCAAAAACCAATAAGGTATCTTTATCAAAACATACTTATAGTTGGCTACGTTGATGACAGCCCAAACTGGATTTATAATATCGTAGAAGACAACAGCATCAACAGATACAGTTAGAGAATCTTTTGTCAGTGCCTGTGAAGAAATCATATTTTTAATTAAATTGCTATTCGCAAATTTCTAGGATTCAGCAGACTTCAACTGAACTTCACCTTCTAATAAAAGTTGCAAGACGTTTGTAGATCATCTTATTTTATTAAGATTCGTTGAATTCTAAAGGAGCAGGTAATACGTAAAGATTTTAAATGTATAATTATTTACCAGAGGAATAGATAGGTAATTGTGTGGTCGAGGGCAAGAGTCTAGGAGGGTGATGCTTTATGCTGTGGTCATTAGATGGCAGTGAATCTAGAGTTAAGAGTTAATGATAATGCTGCACTGCGTCAAACAAAAGATCGCGATCGGCGAAGAACTTTTTAGCCTTATAAAGGCGATCTTCTCAAATGAGGCACCGTCCGGAAGAGGTGCTGATACACACTAGATACTTAAATTTTGACAGAATCCTCAATGCCTTGGTAACCACTGAAAAAGGATGATTTTTTCCACGTTACCATGTCGCGGGCTTACAGCTAATAAATAAAAATAAGAGAAAGCTCACATACCTCTTGCGGCTCAACAGCATAACATACGGTTCTGAGGTCAATAAACTTAACAACATCGACACATGGCAAGTAAAATATAAGTCCCGGGCCAAACGAATGGTCCTTATATATTTTTCCATTGCGTAAAATTACAGCACGCTCGAACTGACGCACTACCTGTGACGCATCAAGCAAGATTTTTCTAGAGAACTGTATTCTTCTACTCGTTTTTGGATATTACTTCAATACTTTTAGAGTTCTTATACAGTGTTTTCTTTCTTAATCCAGCAGTAAATTTTGCAAAACAAAACAGCTGTGATATAATAAAAAAAATAAGGATTTATATTTGTAAACTATTTAAAAAAAAACATGCTTTTCAGATAGAAAATAATATTGTGAATGTTTTAAACTTACCACGAATATACAAAACAGTGATACTGGAAAAAATATAATGGTAAGAATTATTGATAAGGCCACAAGAATTTTCTCAATGCACTTGTCGCCTTCTGTAAAGAAAATATTGTAATAATTAGTATATTGCGCACCCATAGGATAAGGTTTACTAGTCAGAATTTCGCTCACCGGGATGACAAAAAGGCTTAGCGACAAAATTAATGATAAAATGCAAGTATAGACATCTAGGCGTATTTATTGAAAATCATATAAGTACTACCAAGATGTCAGTAGGTCTCTATGTTCGTGAGTACGAGTTTGTACGTAAACACGATACCGGTCGCAATGTTATAACTTATAAGTTTATGTAAGTAATATAATAATTTATAAGTTTATAGATAATTTATGTAAAAGTAACATTTTTATTTTGCACAGCCATATCGGCGCCTAATGAAACTTTGAATGTTTTGTATTCTAAATTGTTCATTATTATTTTTTAGAAATATTAAATCGAGAACATATAGTGGTAAAAACGTCCCTTATGTTTAAGTATTGTGGTTTATAGTATGATATTACGTTATTACCTTGTTTACTATCGTCGAAGTATCGCTTGTAACTATGATGAGATTGATTACTGTCTTTAGAGTGGCACCGCTCCACCATGAGATGTGGTGCTGTAACGGTTTTACCACGGTTGGGTTCTGTAGTAGAAGCACCAGTAACCCCGGTATTCGCTGAGTAGTTACTGATGGTAGGTGATTGCACTGGTTCCATAGTAGATGGTAATATATTAATCTATCACGTATAATTTTTCTCAACAAAAAATGAGTCTTTAGGACTTTAAAATGTCAAATTTGACACAAGAAAGAATGCTATAAAGAAAACGGCAGATTATACATATACTAAAGAGGTTAAAAATGTCACATACAGCGACTGGTTCCACGTTCGGTTCACGTTTTCCAAGTGTATAGGGCAAAAATAAACCTTTTACTAGGTACCTATATTCTACGTGTTAAACTATTAACGCTTGACCTCAATTCACATGATGGTAAGTGAAAACACAGGTTAGCGAAGAGAGTGAAGATGAGGAGAGTTAGGATATCTTTAAAGAGATCCAAGTTATATGAATATCTGAAAATATAGAAACCGGCATAGGATTCCTTAGTGTCCGTACCTTTGATTGGTAGAATGAGTAGTCGATCGCTGACACTGTATTTCTGTTTCGATTTGAAGGTTAGGAGAACCGCTTTAGTTAAAGGAACTACACGACGTATTCCAATCGAATCCTCAGGGTGGCAACACACTTGTCGTTGTGGCTGTTTTATGCAGCTAACCAAAGTTTGCAGGTTTTTATGGGCGACACTGGCCGCGTGCCTTGCTACGAGTATTAAATGGGCTTTCGCAACGAGCCCGGAATGAGCAACGAGTGCGGAGATCTTACCTTCTATGCTTAGTTGATGAATTTGACGACATACGACAAGTTTTTCAATCCACTGATCCACGGGTGTCAGGTATATCAATTGGAAACGGGAAAAGGACTGTTGTTGGATGTTGTGAAGCTACTTGGTTCAAAGTTTGTAAGTACCTCAGCTAAAACAAGTCAAAATCACGAAGTAGTAACGCATGGGTTAAGTCTGATCATTCCATTTATATTAGGTAACTGAACTAACATGTGAAGAAAAAAAAACACGTTGCCAAATTGCAAAAGCATTGAAACTGGTACTGGAAAATATGGCATAAAACCAGTGGCAACTTCTAGCCCCTCGCAGCAATGAGTGTTAATTATTTTATACTAGCTGGTGCCCGCGACTTCCTCTGCACACGATTAGTATTTCGAGTAGCTTTTTTAGGACTATTTAAGATAAACATTTCCATCATAGATTACATATGTGTAACTCTAGCGGTTTTGGCAGCGCACGCCAGAATAGCTCGCAAATGGTAGATTTTTTCCTACTTTCTTGATATTTTGGACAATTCACACAATATCTTTATAAATTGTAGCCTATGTGTTATTCTGATGTATAAGCTATATTATTGTAAAGTTTAATTAAAATCCATTCTGTAGTTTTTACGTGAAAGAGTAACAAACATCCATCCATACTTACAAACTTTCGCGTTTATAATATTAGTAGGATAACACAAAGGCATCGCAGTAGCTTTAGGTATATAACGTTCAAAAGGTGATATTGAATAAAAATTCTTAGGGTCGGTTTCATATAATAATATTATGTGTAAGTTATTAATTACGAGCATGGCTTGAGGGTTCTCCATCATTATTCTTGAGGCTTCTTTAAGATTCTCTGCTGCTTTTATTTCACCTTCTGCCTCGATTATCTTTGCGTTAGCTATGCGAGTACCTTCGGCTTCAGCGGCCATGGCTTTTTGGAGATCCGCTGGTAAGCTTATGTCTTTTCTGACAAAAAAATAAATTCAAATTATGTAGATAACACAATAATGTGAACTTTTGCACTAACAGGGTAAGTTAGAAACATATTTCATTCAGCTAAATAATAACTTCGTAAATATTGTGGGGAAACCTAGAAAATGTTGAAGAAGTACTAAGTCCCACATAAGGAAGCGAACGTATAGAAAAATGTACAGACAACTTTAAAATCATATCCAGAAGCGACTGAATGTGGAGAGCGGAGGATCAGGTGTGGTGTCGCGCATTGGGGAAGACCTACGTTCAGCAGTGGACGGCAATAGTCTGATGATGATGAAAACAAAATGTCTATTGACTATCTAGACTAAGTTGCGATTAGTAATTACATTTCAACTCTTTCAATTTCAACACCCCAATCAGCTGTTCTTTTGTCTAACTCTCGCCTTACTGCGTGACTGATCATTTCGCGTGCGGTCAGTAAATCGGACAAAGTGTACTGTCCAACGATACTTCTTAAAGTTGCAACCCCCAGCAGTTCCGTAGCGAGTCTGCAATTGAAAGAGGTTATTTATCAACCTTATAATTATATCAAAAGAATAGTTAGAAATAGGAGTAATAATTTCAAGAATACTTATGAGATTGGACATTCAGTAAGCAGCTAATAGGTTCAAATACGTGAAAATTTATAATGGCGTCCACTGTTACTGTGACAGAGTCATGCGTAAGAGTCTGTGAAAACACATAAATCATATTTAAAAGAATTTAAAAAAGAAAACAGTATCGAGGTTTTCGATCAGAGATTTATGTCGTACCTCTTGAGGCTTCAAATTGAAGGATTGAGTTCTGATGTCGATTAAAATGATACTGTCAGTACACGGCACAACCCATATAATGCCCGGGCCTGCTGGAGAATCGGGCCTTACTCTTCCGAAACGCAATACTATTGCTCTCTTGTACTGTCTTACAACCTTGAATAAATAAGAACCTTCATTATCATTATCCCGCCGCTAAAGGAGGTAATAATAGAATCTCAGTCTCCACTCGAGAAGCTGTCTACCGCAACGGCCATTGATTTTTCTACAGAAGTGATAGTCACTTAACTTTTTGAACCAGATTCTACTTATTTAAGAACCTTTAAATTATAGTAAACATTTAAAAGTTATTTTAAGCACTTATCTATTTCTTTGATATGAGGGCGTACTTACATAGTATTGATGTGCGCATAGAGCAGTATAGGCACTCAAACCCTACAAGGGTGCGTATTTACAGATACTTTTTTCTAAACCTAATCTAATAATACGATAACTAGAATTCCCTAAACCATATTATATAATAGACCCAACTTGGGCAAATTGTATAAAATTATATGGCGTTTATTAAAAAACTGTGTTACGGTTTAAAGGTTTATACAGACCCAGTGTAATCTCTAGTCATTGAGGTGGCAAGGCATTTGTGGATTTCGGACTGTTGCAAAAGTGGTCGCCATCGTCATCAATATGGCTATCTGTCTGTAGGTGGAATTATACTAGAAATAAAGCAAATATCGCAATATACTAGAAACAGTACTAACTCTGAGACAGCAAACCAAGGATAAAGGAAAACATATTATCATTAACACAGTCAACCATATTATTAGTTTCTCTTTTATGGTTTCTTTCTGGATTTCTGGAATGTTTATAAATTATGACGATTAAACTTAGTAAAACCATTCAACTAAACACTGGGAACAGGTAATAATAGATTTTACTTGTTATATCGATCTTCGATTTTTTATATTCTGGGTGCATTGTAAGGATATTTATAACTATATTTGTATCAAGAATTTGTGATTATAGAAATGAAATATAGTGTACTATTGAAAATAAAGTTTGAAGCTAAGTTGGTGTATAAATGTCAAATTAATATAATATATAATATTTTTGATAGAATAAAAAATAGAAGCAATAAAATTACATATATTCTCCTCCGTCACTGCAAAAAGTATATATTGTGGAATACAGATTCCAGAATAAGTAAAGAAAATCATATGAAAAGTTATCTTTCTTAGTTTCTGGTGGTCTGTTCCAGAAGACAATACTTTATTTGAAAAAAATATTTCTATTACAAATACAAGTACTTTAATTAATAATTAAATTATGCCTTATAAGCTATTCGAAAACATTTCCTATTTATTTACAATATCAAATTTTTTTCTTGAAGCTATTTTGGTAAAACATGCGCGCAGTTGGACGTTGAGGGTCCACCTAAGAATGTTCTGAGAAAGTCCATCGGGAAAGGAAATATGATAGTTGAATTCTTCTCTGCCGATATTGTATTAAGCGATTGTAAATACCGCAACTGTGAAGAAGAGAAGAAGGTTATCAGTTGATTTAGAAGTAAATTGGCGATCATTTAATGCTATTATATGTGCAATGGATTGCAAATGCCTCTACTCTGCTGTACTAATTCTCTATTTTCTATTTTAATATTCTTCATGTTTCCTTTTTAATAAATACACTTTTTTGTGGAGGATTGACATGCATAGATACGTTGTCTGTTCACAGTGGGAGATCGCTCTCGAGTCCAATGTCTAGGCCGTTAACATTAAATCTTTTACCGAGGCAGTCGATTTCCGATATTCCTTTTATTTCCCAGTGTAACTCTTATCAAAATAATCGATTCTGTGGTATCCGAGTCGTAGCGAACAAGTCGGAAGATATAAGTTGGGTGTTACTTATTTCTATGTCTTTGCTGAGCTCTCATCCATCAGCCTTGATGTTTTCTATTGTTGGATAAAGCCTTTCCTAATAGTCTCTACACCTGGGGCTCTACTCCGTAAGCATTTTGGATATTATCCATCCAACTAAAAAGCCATTTTGTACACTCTAACGGACTATATTTTGCGTCTAATTATCGTAGACGCCAAATACTTATCAGAATATGACACGTGATCCGTTAGAATGTATAAAATGACGTTGTAGTTCGACGGATATTAACCGAAATGGTTACGGAGTAGGGCTCTTGATCCACTGTCTCCCTGAGCCAATGATCTCTATGTACTACTAGATGGAGCGTTCCAAACAATCGCTTTGTTCCATGCAACTGCAGTTGCGTAGTAACTTGTGCAGTTACTACGCAGAACATTTAATTACTTACTAAATATTGACGCCATTTACTCGTAGCGTCAATATTTAGTAATAATTAAATGTTATGCGTAATAAGTGCACATGTTTCGTTATGAATGTAACCTAGTTGTGGCTCCCGGAGCCGCAAGTGCATGAAACAGAGCGATTGTATGGAACGCTCCATCTATAAGTACATAGAGATCGTTGCCCTAAGCTATCTATTTCCGACCGGCTACCCCTTTCTAGATTAAACTCTACAAGGCTGTACATTATTATTGACTACCTGTATTTATAAAAATATATGCTCACTTGTAGCGCCATTGGATTATCGATCATGACAAGCGAGGCTTCCTTTAGAGCTTTAGAGGCTTTAATTTCGCCTTCAGCTGCTATAATTTTGGCCCGAGCCTCGCGGTCAGCTTCAGCTTCGGCAGCCATCGCTCTTTGCAGTTGTACTGGTAATCGTACGTCTTTTCTGGAAAACAAAATATTAAATTCCATAAAACAAAATAGCTGTTGTAACCGTTTACAGAGGCATTTAGTATTGAACACTTAAACAATTTTTTTTTATTTATTACTTTTGGAAATCCGATATAAGTATAGGTATAGAATCAAACGTACAAGGATGGATAAAATCATAATTCTTATGATTTTTCCGTAACCATGCACAAAATATTTTCAAAAATGTTTAGTTCTCCTCTTACAAGATGATTTTGATGTAAACGGCGGAAACGTGGAATTTGTAAGTAATTAAATCAAATTAAGTATAAGTTATTTTTAATACGATTGTTCGAAAGTCGTGAGATACATCTTCGTCATTCATTCAATAAATAGATATCTACCTACTGTGTGATAATAAGTTTGTTAGGTAGATGAGCACCCGATTAGTAATTGATTAATTATAGTTAAAAATTCCATATGTACTAAATTCTATGGATGACTAAAATCTATAATAACTAATGACTGACACTAAAACCAATGTGTTGAGCAATATGAAATATTTGCATAGAGGATTCCTTAAATTGCATAGAAAACCCTTGAGAAGGGGATGAAATTGAAAAAATCAAAAAAATTACCCGACAATCAGGGGCCTACTCTTGCCAACCAAGATATCGCCACAAGTACTGCTGCGAACGAATTCCACCCCGCTAAAGGGACGTTTACCAGTGACGTCGATCGTATTAGTTCATTCCATATTTTTTTCGATTTTCCCTGAGCATAGGTAATCACAGGCATTATGGGGTTAAAATTCCACGCGGGCAACATCTTGTAGTCAATATAATGGTTTTCTTACATTTCAACCCTCTCGACTTCGACGCCCCAAGGGTCCGTGGCCTCGTCTAAGTTAGCTTGCATCATGTGGCTGATAGCCTCTCTGTCTGAGAGCAGCTGGGCCAGATCTCGCATACCCAGTACGTTACGCAGGGTTGTAGCGGCCAGGAGACGTGTAGATGCACTGAAAATGTATCGTAAGAGTATGCTTCATATTGTTTTTACTGACAAATTAAGCGTGATAAGTTGTTTGTTATGCCTCAGGGATTTGGAACCATATAACTCGAGTATTGATGGAAAAATTATCATTTTCTCGTAAGGAAGTCAAGTTCAAGAAAAACTTACCTACATTTCTACATATTAAAACATCAAAGAAGCTTTACATTAAACTTAATTACTTATTTCACTATTTTTAATATTTAAAACTTATAACTGTATCTTTACAATTTTGTCACGAGTTATCTATACTGTCGTTAAAAATCATTCAAAGTTAAGCCCTAATTTATCTTTAGGTGTAGGTTATATACACAAGTATGTATTAAAATATGACCCTATGTTATATACTCGTAGGTTAAGTTTTACAATATTACTTGCAGAGATGACGAGTATGGTAATATTTAAAATATAAAATTTATAAAAAATATACCTGGAGCTTGTAAAATTTCTGATCCGCGATGCTATTCATGTTAGAGGTACTCGTAGGAACGTCTAAGTTTTATATATTATTCGTTTATGTTTATATAATATGTATTTGCAAACTTTATTATAAGTACATATATAGTACATTTCTTTACCCAAATTTGGTACTAAACGCATTATACTTGTCCTTTCGGTTACTCTAAGGTTGACTAAGTGGGATAAATCTGAGTTTGTTCACAGTTTAATTCCTATTTTATTATTGTTGTTGTAATTTTTGGTACAATAAAGCATTTACATATACATACATTTTAGTTTATTTCATAAACTATCAAGGAGTGCTTAATTTAATTAACATATAAAATAGAATAGATTACCTGTAGTCTGCAACCCTGACGACTGCATTTAGAGGTTCCTTAATTCTATAATACACAACTGCATCCACTGCAACTGTTACTGAGTCTCTAGTTAGTACCTGTGAAATTAAACTTAATTAGCTTAAAACAAATTTTTCAACTTAACACCACTGTCTCTATGGTAGGTATAATATTGTATAATATGCAAGTTTTTACGTAAAGTTATGAAATAAGTTATGCTTTATAACAAGTTATGATTGTATGAATCATTGCTTGGCTTGATGTTAATGAGGTCTAAGTAACAAAATCTGAAACTAAACTTGCTTTACCATTGTTTAAGACTTAGTAAGATCAGTAAATTGTTCTTGGGGCAATGTATACGCTTTCACAACACACTGCCAGAGGAAATCTTAAATATTACAGAAAATTTAAGCATCACATTAACAATTTTGTAAAAAAGCATTATAAAATAAACTATTAGTTGAATGACAACGTGCACAAAAAAATACAGTTACAAGGTTTAAAACACTAAAATTGTACAATTATCGCTTTAAGCTATTTATTAATTAATTAGGACATGAAAAGACAAAATTTTAATATTTAAGAACTCTATCTCGACATTCTCCATAAGAAAACTCTATATAACTCGAAACTTTTAGCTTTTCATAGAAATTCGAGTTATATAGGTTCGACGGTAAGGAATATGTTTGCGAAAGATGTAAAAGTACTTTTCATTTTATTTATTTAGATTTTTTATTTAAAAATTAAAATCGATTTTAAATATTTACTACTGTGTACTGTTCAAGAAAAATAATCATGTCACCGAGATACTTTTCGATAGGTATTTGCTTCGGATCGTGGCATATAAGGAACTGGTAATTACTAGTAACCCCCCCCCCCAGGCGAGCTGGTAATTCCTTCGGATGTGGTGCAACATTGGGCCGACGATTTACACACACTGATTACCTCAGGTATGCAAGTTTCCGCGCATATTTCCTACACCGTTTGAGAGCAGGCAGTAAATATACAAAACTCACTGGTATATGTATATGTTGATCAGGGATTGTTATTGTATAATGGCATTTTGCTACGTGTTAATTAAGTATTGGTTCAGCCGTCTGAGTGTATATAACTGAAACAAACCTGACAAATCTCTAAATTTTAACAAACTATTATTAATGATAATGGGTCGTTCTAGCGAGTCGTTCAAATTTGCAACTTTTTTCAAAATTAGAAATATTGTCGTTTTCAAATCATTTCATTCTTTAAAATTTTCTATATACCATGAGGAATAATGTAAAGAGAAAGGCACTTCCGCAGTGCTTATGCTTCAGCAGAAAATTGAAGGAAAGTAATGACGGTTTGGATGGTAATGAAATATGACAGGATGGTAATGAGTGCGTATGGAAAGTAATGTGATTTACCAGGTGATGACTAAGTTTTAATTAATCATAGCGAAAATGTAGTTTATATGTAGGGCTAAGAGGGCTATGAAATAAATTAAGTAGACCGGTGTAGTTTCATGCAACAGAAAAATGTTACTGTCCTAAAAAATCAAGACATGAAATTAATTCTTTTTTACATATTTGAGTGATGAATTTTTTATAGATATGTGTGAATCGTATTACAAAACCATAATAATACTATTAAGAAGAATCTTCGTAGAATTTAAGACAGTAAGTAATTTTCGCCGAAATCTATTAGGATGAGAACGTCAGATTCTGATTCAATGTCTTGACAGAAGAGGTTATACAACAAGATTCTGCGTAACACGTACATGATGTTCTCTAACTTTTGGATTAGGTTTGGAGGCTTCTCCATTACTAGGAGGTAATCGTGGAAGGAAATTATGCTTTTCGCTGGACAAGATCTTAATATCGATTCTTTCTATGATTCAATAGCTATAAAAGTCAGTAAGCTATTTTGAAACAATCTTTATTACTTACTCTATCAGGTCATCTTATAAAAATAAGGGGCTTTCTATGTAGAAACTGCTTAAATACATCGATCAATTTATGGGTTGGTAGTTTGAAACGGGAGGGTAGTGAGATTACGGCATGTTTTTCTTAATTAACCCCGTTAATTATTGTACGTAGGCCTACGAAACAAAAGACTCCCCATGTCATTTTCTGAATACGTCCTTCTCCTATATAACGATATTAAAATTTTATAATATTTGTACCTATTTGCGGTCTGGAATGGTGATTTGAACGACTCGCTAGAATGACCCTAATGATATTGTATTTTAATTGACAATGTCGCAGTTAGCTGACGACGGATCGGCGTGTGCGCTTCCCACGACATTTGAACTTGCCAAATGTCAACTTGGTCGCAGTGCCGCAGGCGCAGCTGCACTACAGAATAAAATAGTGTCATATAGCGGCAGCGATTTGCAACCACCATCTCGCAAATGCCATGGGGCAAGGGGTCATCTTAAATTAGGGTTGCCATCTCTAAAATCTGTCAACCAGGACAAGAAGCATGAAAACCCCGGATTTTGGAACTTATAACCCGGACATGTCAACAGAGTTTTTTTAAGTTACTCAGTAAAATAAAAAAAGTTTTATAATTGCTATAAATAAACTTTTATTTGAAAACTTAAAACCAGGAACCGTGAATCGTGAACTAGGACAAATCCAGGGAAACCCGGACCGGCAACCCTATCTTAATCAATGCTTCGCTCGTTCTAAATGCATTCGGCATAATCTTAGTTTTGTACATATATTTATTTAGTGTTCTGTCAAATCTTTTCTTCCGTCTGTCTGTTCGCCTGTCCGCCGAATAACTCAAAAGCGACTCTTCCAATTAAGCTTATTTATTATGTTACACTGTATTGACACTAATTTACAGGTTGTATCAATAGGTACACATGTAATGAAATGAAACAACACGAGCGGATGCGATTTGAATGAAGAAAAAAAAACGATGTAATTTTGGTACAATAGTTCTCCAGTACAAATTGATAATATCCGAGTAAGAGTAAATACCCCAGTAAACGATCACTATAGAAAAACAGCTTACTAAATAGTCTTACCATGTATATCATTCATTATTTTTATTCAACACTCTGATGTCATCCTACTTCCTACTAATTTTATAAATGCGAAAGTTTGGATATTTGTTACTCAATCACGCTTCAACCACTAGACGGATCGGGATGAAACTTCGCACACATATAGGTTAGGTCCTGGAATAGGACATAGGATAGTTTTTATCCCGAAAAAACATCTTATTCCTACAGGAAATACATAATAATTTGTGATGTTAAGTTGTTCACGCTGACGAAGTCGCGGGCAACAGCTGCATAATATAAATCCAAACGAATAAATTAGTACATTTGCAAAGTCTGGAAGTTCGATTTAAGCCTGGATTTCAGGGAAATTAATTTAGTTTATTGTCAGTGGTTATCGATCGGTGCTGCGAACGAGGTCGGCTCTGCAAGGTGTCTGTCCGCGACCGCATCGCGGAACGGGAGTTACGGCATGTTAAAATAAACTCATTCACTGCCAATATTATGTTGGCCATACGGATGCACTAAAGTGTACTTGTATTATGCACCCGAAAACAAATCAGTAGTAACATTTGTGGCATACAATATTATAAACTGCGATAGTTCTTACATATAGGTCAACCATTTCCAGCTTCTAAAAGTTTGTTGTTGCAAAAAAAACCATTTCTTTTTTTCTCCTAATAGTACCGGAAATGCTTTATGAGTAGAAGAGGTTGAATAATTATCTTTTTATTTTATTATAGTTGTTTAGATAGAGTCGGCGATACTTAGCCCATATTACGGGATGCTTGTGTGTTGGAGCATAAAACTTGTTATAGAGCTCAAGTGTTCCTAGAGGCTCAGGTAAGCTGAACCCAGCACACTAATTTGCCTTACAGCCAGCGCATTGCATTCGAACAGCAAGTAATTCACAATTTCAATGTCCTGCAACAGGCTTTAAATTGACGATCTCTGACAGTCTCGTGACAACTACAAATAATATTGATTAATGGTAGCCGTTACTACGCCCGCATGTGGAATGGAATTAAGAGCTAGAAGTGCCTAAAACTTTGTTTTTGTTTTAAAAAAATCTATTACTGTTTCACAAAATTATTACCTACTGCTGTTCCCTTTTGTCCTAGCTTGATGGTTCATACATAACTACCATTGCGTGTAATAAAATTATTATAGAAGATTAGTTTGAAAATGTAACATGTGTGTTTTGACAGCACAAATGTATAAACTGTCCGTCTGCCCTACTAAAAGATAAATGTGTTAATCAAACAAGTTTATAATTTGGAAGAACAAACTTTCCTTTGTCATATATTTCTTTTTCGAAAGGACTAATGCTCTAAAGCCAGCCGATCAGCCACAATCTTATCGTTACTGAATGTGAAAAAGTGTCCCTTTGCAAGAATATGTTATACCTAGTATACAGATTACCATTACACAATATCAATTTAATATGTTAAATTCATATAAGAGATATTATATTTGTGTAAAAAAGAGATATATTTAATAATTATACTATAACGATTAATTTATTTTTTAAATATCTTAGTAACCTATTATCTACTGTTATTAAGCGATTAACGAGTACACGTTCAACTACATATTTCAGTTTGACAGTAACAACATTATACGTAAATACAGTAACAGAATACCGTATATTTCGGTCAATTTTTTTTTCTGTAGTGGGCCACTACTAGTGGCCTTTGGTGTCAAAACATAAATAAAAGTTGATTCACCCATTTAATATGTCTCGTCTTCATAAGCGAGAAATAAGAGCGGAATTTAGTTAAAACGGCACGTTTGATAGACGGCAAAAATAGCCTGTTTACTAGGTCGCTGTGTTTCTAGACAATTGGATTAAAAGGAACGATTGTTTGAGCCGTAAAACTTTGATTGATAGTTTATGGCCTCATCAATTAAACGTGGGCCAACTGAATGGTGAGATGGCCATAGCATAGGCCACATGGGATCTGATGCTAAATACACAATAATTAGTTAAAGAACTCGTAAGGTTGGTTAAACAAAAAATAAAATAAGGTTATTCATGGATTGAATTGGTTAAAATGGTTAAAACTAAGCATGTCGAACAGGTGATCTATACATCTATATCAGATTGCTATAGTAATACCAAATGAGTTACCAAGGTTAGGTTTTTTACATAACTGCATAAGTTTTAAGAATAGTAGCTTTCTTAGCAAAACAATGCCATACAATTCATTACTGAACCTCTTATTTGTTACAAGCATGTGTTGGGCAGACAGCTGTGTATCTACGTTGTTGTATCTTTCGACATCAGATTTACAATTCGTATTGTTCTACTCTATATTTTAATTGAAAATGGCGATGAATGAAAAGCAGCGCTTCGTTTACAGTTTTGTCTGTCCGTCGAATTAGATCGATTGAGCTGTAATTTGAAACATAAATGTGAAATGATGGGATATTATTGGAAATTGAAGAAAAAAAAGTAAAAGTTGTATTTTCAGAGATGGTAAAGGGTAACTAAAAAAAAATCACATTATAACTTTTCAAGTATTCATAACAAACAAATAAAATTAAAATGTCTTTACCTACCCAACCTACCTGCCTAGGTTAAAAGAGGAAAGGGGGGGGGGGCGGCAAGGCACGTAAGGGAGAGGTGGGGAGGCAGGGGAGGAGGAGTGCGATGTATACTTCGCGCTCTAATTAGTCGATGTTGAACGTCAATACGTTTTTACAATTGTTACAATTCATTCATTACGTATGTCTTGTCTTTTCGGAGATTACTCATACGCATGCGCTATCTATATAATCCGGGGCTTTACTCACCTCTTGGGGAGGTACGTCGAAAGAAACGGTTCTCAAGTCCACTTTTCTGTACGTGTCAATGCAGGGTAGCACGAAAAACAGCCCTGGGCCCCTCGCCCCTCCCTTCCTTACACGTCCCAGGCGGAAGATAACAGCACGCTCGAACTCTTGGACTACCTGAAATTAACGGTTCCTATAGAAGAATCAATAAATAAATACAAACAAAGGTCACCCCCAAATCTTCCCGTGGGTTTTGTCAAGACGACTAAGGGATTGCACCAGGGACAGGCAGCAGCATTATTTTGTGTATTATATTAAGATCATTACTGCGATCACCAATCCGTCTACCAAGCGTGGTGATTATGGCAAATCCTCCAAAGGACAGCTCATCAACAGTGGCATTCTACTGGGGAGGATTATCTTCAGCAGTGGACGTACTTAGGCTGATGATAATGATAGAAGAATCGTATGTTTCTCTTGTGTTTTGTGCTATAATAATAGTTCTTATTCTTTGCTACAAGTTTTTGATACACCACGGAGAAACAATACAAGTAAGGGGGCGGCACTTCTTTTTATGAAGTCATAGTTTGTTTGTTGACATCTGCATTTTGATTTGGCCATAAGCAAATACCACCACACCTGGTCCTCCGTCTTCCACATCCAGCCTTTTATTGCATTTAGAAGTTGAAAGTTTGGAATCCTATCAATCTATGGCGTCTGAATTTAGTTAAATCTCTCTGAAGTTCTATTTCTTTGGCGCAGAGTTCTAATTTCTTTGGCGCATAAAAGAGCTTGAAATCCTTCATCTCCACAGAAATTTTAAGCCCTTTTCATAACAGGTCAGCAGATCTTACCTTGAAACACTCGAACAGTGAGAATGGAAATGTGATGACTACCAGAAGAAATGACAGGAACGTCGCGCATCTTTCTACACACCCCACTGCTTCGGGGTGGGCTGTTATATAAAACATATACCTATTAGAAGAAATCAGCAACGTGTACGTCCTAAGAGCCGTATGTAACTTACGACGTCACATGAGCTGATTTCGCAAATTAATTTTATTTGGTTTTCCTGAAATATCTTGAAAAAGAAATTTGCTGGCCAATTTTCCATTTATCTATCGGTATAGAAGAATTCGATCGTCGGATTTAATTATGTGTGTAATAAACGGTCATTCCATTAATATAACTAATTTGTTTTCCCTGTCATACGTCTATTTTTTTAAAGCTAACAATCTAATAGAGTATCTACATGATATCATCAGGCGGGAACAAGTGTAGGTAATTGTTTACCTTCACGCCAAATATAAAAAAATTAGAGTGATTGCTAGAAACTATTTCTATTAAAGAAGTAAATGGTTTTAAAATAATCTTCGACTGTTGCTCGCTTGTTTTAGGTGGACATTGGGTACAGAGTCTCCACACGAAAGTCGACTATAATCCTGACATTTCCGACCGCGAAACGAAAACATGATAATTTACTTACGCATTTGTATAGTGATAGCGCAAGAAGTACCCGTATCGCTATCTAAAATATTCAAACGCACAACATTAATCAGTTCATTTAAATAACCACGGTATGTATTCCAAGCACAGTAAAAAAAATTATTACTCACGACTAGGGATGTTGTCACGCCTAGTGCTTAACGTCCTTAGCTCAGTCCTACGCATATTGAGCAAAACTGAGCTTGACGAGGAAAAATAATAACAAACGCACATAAAACTGTGTTTAACTCGGCCAACAATCACAGACTGCGCTGACATACGGACTAACTTACTGACAGAAGAGCCGGACTGTTTACACGACCCAAAAACATACAGATTCCAACTAAAAATATCAATTACAATGTTCCGCAACAACAAAATGCTAATAAATTAACGTCATCGTCAATACGTTTAGTTAAAAAATTATTTACGTATTTCGAGGTAGCACTCCACTTCGCCCGAGTCCTTGTCGTTGCAACCGAAATCCATGTGGCGTGAGAGACTGAACAATTTATGGGGCATTGAATGCCTTTTAATGTCAAGGGCCAGCGATGTCTTCTATACGATGTCTATATGGATACTAAAGGTGAGAAGCGCGGAAGACCAGGATGATGGTAAGAATAAATAAATAACGCACTTTCTGACATGTCGATAGGCGCGCGGCGTCGCGGGCGCACACCGTGCCGCGATGCTCCAAATTGTCGGATTTGGGTATTTTAGAAACGGCTCAAGCTCTACTGCACGTAGTGTATAATTTGCGAGAGGATGTTTAGATAATAAATAACTTTGCGGAACATCGGAGTGTTTATTTTGCTAACGTGCTTTATGAGGGCCATCGACGTAATATTCATTCTAAAATCACACTTATTGGAAACCCAGGGGATAATATTGTCCCGTTATAATTTGTTCTATTGGGTTGGCATGACTTTTGCTAAAAAAAAATTTAAACCTGTTTTCATTATATTATTACGGGCAGACCAACGTACCAATTCCATTATTTTGTGAGTAAACCCTAGCCTAGGATAGGCTCAAAACAAAGTGAACAAAAATTAAACATGGGGTAGTTACAAAAGTCGATAACTCCCTCCCTCTCTCTCCCCTTCCTCCTCCTCTTCTTTCAACCCTCTACCCTACCATACCCTTCCACTATTACACATTATATCAATTGGTTTATACACTTTGTTCCAATCGTTGCTTTATTTTTGCGCCATACATTTTGGTCTGCTTTCTTTGACTAATTTGTAAACTAATAAAATTAATATATTTAGATTAAAAAGTGTTTTTGAAGTGGTCATTTAGTAAGACGCCAAACATACATAAAAGATAATTAACTCAATTATAAACAGTGTTGGAATCACAATGAATTGCAGAGACAAAATAGAAGTCTATTTTCAACAGGTACGAATCTAAAACTGGTAGTGGTTCAAATGAAAATCTTAAACAAATAAACATTCATTCTGCAGACATTGCAGGTCGCGTTCTGCTTTTTATACTTTATACATCAGAATAATCACAGGAAATCTGCTCTGACAAAAGATACAAATCGTGATTAGTTTCTGCTGTTAATTTATTAACCCACAAAATGGGTCACACGCACGAAGATCTATCAAGTTCTTCGGTGTCCACACGCATGATCGTCAACTTTGATCTGCGTTACGTCTCTGGCCACGTTTCTGTGCTTTATCGCTTTATTTTTAGACAAAATTAAAAATATATATGTGTCAACCTGTATTTCCACTGTTTACTCGGCTTTAAGATTAGCTATGTGAACGTTCTTCTAATTTATCTTCTCAAATTTTTTTAAAGAAAATTGCAGATTTCCGTTCTGGTATGTGTTTTACTTTTTTATCGCCGGAAACAACCATATCTTTTCTCTTTACGGGACGTTGCTTGTGAATGACTACGTTAAATGAGATATTAAATAACTGCGGTCTTATAGTTGACTCTAAAATATACACAATAACTATACTTTTATTTTAAGTGACAATTTTATTAAGTAAATAGTAATGATAACACAATTCATATAGATGGCTTAAGTTTAACGACGTAAAAATGACTGCAGCATCTCGATAGGAAAAGGAAACACAATGGTGGAACTCTTATCGGACGATATGGCGTTAAGAGACTGGAGGTAGCGCAACTGTAAATGAAAATTGCATTTTTAATTGTCTGTTTTTGTTGTTAAGCTGGTCAAAAATAGGGAAACTAGGTATATAAGAAACCAACTCCGTCTTAGGTACTTCACCTATGGGAGTGAGCAAGAGGTTGGTTGATTGCCCCGCTATATGTAGATAAAGTAATGTAGAATGCAGATTTGTTGTTTGTGAATGCAATCAAATTAAAGTAATATAATATGTTATAAATATTCGATTAGACTTTTACACAGTATTCGTAATACATGCCATGTGAGCTATTTACCCGTAAAGTCAATATTTAGTAATAATTAAATGTTTCATTGTGAATGTAACCGAGTTGGAGCCCCAGTTGAATAGAAGATGGAAGCCGGAGCCACAGTTGCGTGGAGCAAATCGATTGTTTAGAACGCTCCATCTAGTAGTGTATAGTGATAGTTGAATAGAAGATGTATTTATAACCATGTAATATAGTTATTGAACTCACTTGTAAGGCTATAGGATTGTCTATCATCACCATTGAGGCCTCTTTCAGAGCTTGCGATGCTTTTATTTCGCCCTCAGCTGCAATGATCTTAGCCCGAGCTTCGCGCTTAGCCTCTGCTTCAGCAGCCATTGCTTTTTGCAGTTGTATCGGCAAGCGAACGTCTTTGCTGGAATAAATGATTAAATTAATTCACTCTAAGCTCAGCCGAAGTCTGGGCTAGGTTACATAGAGCGACGATACACATAGTGACTGTCAGTGACTAGTGGTGCTGGTGATGAGAACTAGAAATTGGGTTCAGAGGCGCGCGCTAAAGAAAGGTATGCGTCTGACTTAGGCATCAGCTTCAACCATCAGGTTCATGGCTCATGGTCATTAGATTAATTGATCACAGTCATGATGACTGATTCACTTGTCCGGTGATGAATTCATTTCACCTACCTACTATTGTGACACGAATCTCCCGCCGGCCGCAAGTGTTTGGCACAGAATAACGGGAAAGTTAAAACAACAGAAGGATGGAACGGTCAGAGGCAGCCATTGTGCCTGACGCAGCCCCAAAGAGGGAGAGTTTCACAAAATAACAAAAATAATATACATATGAATAGAGTTATATTTATATCAAAACTTCTAGCAAATTAATATTTGTAGAAAGTCAAAAAATGCCTCTTTGCTGAGGTATTGGCCCCAATCAATATGACCATGGATTGGTGGCAAATCTATGCAAGGACGCTATATTGAGACAAAAATCTTATAAAATTTTCAGCAATGGTGTTAAAAGTGTGAATAAATGGATACCATTTGTTTAAAATTACATTTCAACTCTTTCCACCTCTATCCCCCAAGGGCCAGTGGCATCGTCCAGAGTGGATTGCATTGTGTGACTAATTGCGTCCCTTTCTGCGAGCAACTCGGATAGGTCCCGCGTCCCTAACACGTTGCGGAGGGTAGTCGCTGCCAGTAGACGAGTAGATCCACTATCAAGGAAAAAATTTAAACAAAATTAGGTTACACTGCCCATTTACTACACTAGCATAGTTTGATTTGCATAAAACTGTTGTCCAATCAACTCATTCTATCTCTGTTCCAAAGCACGAGGTGGAACCGATGCCGAAACTGGGTCTAAAATAATTATTCTGGGTGTATTGCATTGTTTTGTATTGTATATTATTACAAATATTACGGGACTTTATAACATTCGATCCGCTAAAAGTGAGACGACATGAAAATAAATCAACTCAGATTATAAAAATAAGATAAAAAAATATATTTTTACCAGTAATCAGCGACTCTGACGACGGCTCTCAAAGGATCTCTCACTCTGTAATAAACCACGGCGTCCACGGCGACTGTCACAGAATCTTTTGTAAGCACCTGTTTAAGTTACAAATGGCATTAAGCAAATTTTAATGAAATGCGACATTATTCTGTTCGCTTTTATCACTGGATAGATTTTTGACTGTTCTCAGAGGATCAGGTATAAATAATTTAAAAACTGGAAAAGTAAGAAATAAATTTAACCATACGATAATTAAATTGTTATAACATTTCGTACATATGCTTTAATTTTTTTTAAGTAGAATGTTTCATAAAAACCTCTTGGGGATCAACATCAAAGGAAACAGTTCTCAGGTCCACTTTTCTATATTCATCGGTGCAGGGTAGTATGAATAACAGTCCTGGCCCCCTCGCCCCGCCCGCCCTTATCTTTCCCATGCGAAAGATCACAGCGCGTTGGTACTCTCGAACTATCTGAATTGGAAAACATAATTCAACTGCCTCATATGGATCTCTTCATTTATCCATCCTGCCTTTAGGCTATCAACAATTAGCGCCTTCGCCTTCCCTATCCAGCCGTTTCCAACCTTAGGTCCAGTCCATCTGTCAGTCCCACGCTGTGCGTACCGACAGCGCAGTCATTATAGTCTCTAAATGTAGCAGGTCTGTCTCACACCGCTCTTTAGGTATAAAAATATACCTACGCGCGCGGCCCAAACTTCGGGGCCCATCGGTCAGGGTCGCGGTTGTATATAATTAAATAATGGCATTAAATCAATGTCGTTATTTATTTAGTCAATTATTTTTTTCCAAATCGAGACCATGGCTTTTTTGAATATTTCTCTGTATGCTAAAGTATAATTTAGGACTATTGGGGCTGGAGTGGGGATGTTATTTTCGGACCATAATAACATCTGAGAACATTGATCAGAAGTGTCAGGAGTCAGAACGCGGTCCTTATATTTTGCAAAAGAATAAACCATTGGCACCTGCATTTACAGTAAAATGCGGTGTAATATAACAGGCCATAATATGCTCAAATAGAGTCATTTTGACAAAATACATGTAGTAGATAACTCTACCTGGAAACAGAAGCACAGTGAGAACGGTATAAAGCACAATACCAAAACGTAAGAAAATAAAATTAAAGCTCTTTCCATGTATGACGTAGGAGCTGAGCTATGGCTGAGATTCAGTGGCTCCAGTTTCACTCTGGCTTGGACTTCATGTACTGGGTTTTGATTAGCCATTTCTGCTTTACCAGCTGATAACATACAGCCTGCTTATGGCGGATATCTATTCTAGCGTTCCTCTTGCTGTTGAGAAAAGAAACTTGTTGGTTAATATCTCAAATGAGGCGATATGCTGTTGGTGTCGTGTTTCTTTGTTCGTGAAAATCTCAAGATTGGGCTCCAAGTTCACCGATTTAATATTGTTAATGTATTATACTCAGACTTCAAAGAAAATGACATTAAAAAGCCTATCATCGATATGCGATATCGTTTATGTAATTATTTTTAAACGTCAGGATATTTATATGTTTTTTTATTATTTTACTATAATTAATTTATATGTAACCTGTGGATGTCAGCAGATTAATGATTATGATGATGATACAAATTTTTTTTTAAATTTGGGCTTTTCATTTCATACACGTATATGTATTTATTTAATTAACTACTACGATGTATGTAACTGTGTCAAATAGATAGCTGCAGTCTACTTCCGTTCTGTGAAATACAGATTTACGTCGAGACGGACAGTTCAAATAAACTCTTTGCATACGGAATCTAAGAAATATTTTTTGTAAGAAGTGTCGTTATATGCATAAACCTATGGTCAATTGTCTTATTGTATAGTTTGAAGCTATTGTGGAAAGAAATACGTAAATAATAAAGATTCTTACGGTTTTGCTTAAAAGTGAATATTTATTATTATTTCACATAAATACTGGATGAGATTTCAAAAAGTACGAGAAAAAAGTACACAATGACCAGGAGAAATCGAAAAGTTAGACCTTAATAGGCGCAGGGTACCATAAAATGATGTAAAAGGTCTATAAAATCTGCTACTGGAAATGTTTAAATACCTTACCTATATTTAAATACCTTTAAAATATTCGGTACGAATAAATAGCAGGTTAGCTGGAAGACATTTCTTTAGAAATAAGCTTAACCTTTGGTAAAATTTTCATTTCTTTGTGTTGTTCTTTGTATGTTTGTGTGTACAATAAACTATTAAGTAAATAAATAAGTAAGTACTAGAAAATTCATATTAAACGTTGTTTTTTTCTCAATTCATCTTACCAATGTCTATAACTTTTCCTCTATACGAAATTCCAGTTAACTATCAATTATACTAATTTAACTACTAAAAATGTTATCGCTTCTAATATAATGAATAACAATGCAACTCTGAATATAAACCGATGTAAATATTGAATGATAGCTTTGGCAGCGTTGTGTGTTAGGAGATCAATATAAGAGATAAAACAGCTTTAAACTTGGCTAGTTCTAGATTTTACATCAATCCTCTCTATTCTTATACTCGTATAACAATAACTAACAGCGCCCGTTTTTAGTGTTAAGTAATATACTCTAGTATATATTATCTTTGGTAATATTTAATTTGTAAGTAATTAATTAAATGAAGCGTATTTCGCTGTTTTTATTACTAAACTGACGTTGTCACTTCTTATTACGGACTCTGTTCCCTAGGCTAACCCGGTTAAATTTTTAAGGTCGTCGGTCCATCTGGTAGAGAGACGTATCCCACGCTGCTCATATATTAGTACGCGGCTTCTACCCCAGGACTCGTCTGCCCCACCGGCCATCTGTTGTGCGACAGATGTCACCTGTTACCACTGTACCACTTTTCAGGCCGACTGTAGTACCGGCAAAGCCATTGAAATTGATTTAAATAGTATGTACCTATTACTTTTAAAAGATTGCATTGCAACTTACGAGATGACGTAAGATGCAGTCGCCGACTCAGACATTTGGCTGTTCTAAATGTTACCGGTTTCTGAAACTGCTTTGTCTAGTCTTAGGGTTTTGCGAATCCATTTAGAATAAACATATCGTAAACTAAGTACTGTTTTGTGTAGTTATATAATTATAACACATCTTGCCCTGAAAGAGACACTTCTTTTGAGGATTAAAAAAAAACAAGGTCTAATATTAGCTGATTTGGTTGTATACACTTATATTCATAGTATACATTTGTCAAAAAAAAAACTTTTTTCCATTAAGAAGGAAGAAAAATGTCAACAAAGTCAGCAATGTGTACGTAGCATAAAATGTGCAAGTTCCTTAATTATGTTTAGTTTTCATGGGCATATATTTTTTAAAATAATCTTCCTATCATTTCCGGGCATTTTTACATCGATACAGATGTTACAAATTTCAGCTCACGCGGTGCAATAGTGTACCTGGTACCTGGATGGGTAGTACCTGGATGGTATTAATAAATACATTGCGCTTTCGAGTCCAATGGACATGACAATATATAGCACGTACATTGGACTCGCTCCAGTTTCTTAACGTTTGATAGATTTATACAGGTAGGGTATTTGATCAAAACGTAGATAAATTATAGGATTTAGCAACATCCGCCAGTATGTCAACTACACTATTTTTTATGGAATTTTATATCGCTTTACTTGCGAATTCCAGAACGAATTTGATGGTTTTAAACTGCAGCTTAATATGGTGAAATATACCAAGTTAAATCAATTTAAATAGCTAAACTTTAACTGGCTGTTTTGTTTATTTTAAACTACTGGAATAGAAGTCTTCAAATCTAAAAAGTTATTAGAGTAAGTACCTAACTAGGTATTGTGACTAAAAATAGGTTTATCCTTTCAATACAATTTTAAATACAATTAAATTACTATCAGATGTCTTTAATAACCACTCTGGAGAGACGAGAAGTGTATAGGTATATTTAATGTGTTTTAACTAAGGGATTATCCTGGTATTATTTATTTACAAATTAGGCTATCATGGCGTCATTAGAAACTTACATTAATTTCTTTGGAGGAAATTACGAGTAGGTTAGATCGATAGATGCATTTGAGGTGCATCGCTGACATCAGGTGCAACGTTCATGGTGGGGTCCGACATTTATATAAGAGACTTGCGCGGGCGCTGCCAGCCGGGATAGTATTGCGCGAGTGTCGCTAGTGCATACAGAGATCATGTGGGTAAGTATTGGTGCGATGAAACGGGATTAGTTAGTCCCTCCGTCCACTTGGCTCCCCTCGTTTGGATCCCCTGAGGGATTTAGGTAGTATGAAAGGATTTAAAGAGGTTTCATTGACAAACGAATTATGTTTATTATTATGATAACTTTTGATGCGACTAATCCGCCTAGCTAGATTGTATATACGAGTAAACTTCATGTTTGTATGTTTATTTGATCTATTTTTCATCGAATTGGACTTCTTCTTTAATACTATATTAAGTAGCTTTTATTCTAGCTATAAGTCAGGCTATTAAGTCACTTAGCTTCTAGTTTCCAGTTCAGAACACCTCTCAGCTAGCAATAGATCTGGTGAGATCGATTGTTGTCCAGATCCACCATTGATCTATAGTGATGAGATAATTTCATTATTATTATTTTCGACATTTTAATATCTACTGTGACTTCTGGGCCAAATTCTGTGAACTAGTGAATTTAAAAAAATCTACTTTAAGGAGTTTTGTCACAAGGTGACAATTTCACTCGTGAACTACTGATGATCAACAGATTGGTCATAATGTGTATTTAGTCTGTAAGAGGGTATTTGGCAGTTAACATTGACATACTGTTGAGTTCTAAGTTATTTTATTACTTTAAAAACAAAATGTAAATAAAACAATGGGCTCGATTCTAAAGGCACAACGTTAAAATTTTACAGCATTAAAACTGTTGCTATCCTTGTCACACAGTATTATGAAGATAAAGACAAAACCAATTTTAGCGCTGTCAAATTTTAACGTTGTGCCTTCAGAATCGGGCCCAATGTCGTCTTAGCCTAGAGTTCTCAATATCCCAAAAGGTTGAAATAAATTAGTATATTATTTTTATTCCCCAGATATTAATATTGCTAGCGTGCGCCAGCGCAGCCACGGCGCTGCCTCAGTATGCGTTGCCGGGCGCTCTGTATGCGCACGCGCCGCTCGTGCATGCCCCTGTTGCCGTTGCAGAGCCCGTGGTTAGTACATACCATGGACTACACCTTAGATCACCGACGTTAGACTCGAGTGCGAGAGGTCGTGGGTTCTATTCCCACGAGGGACAGTCAATTTTGTGTCAGTTGTATAAGTTACTGGCTGGATGTTATATTTGTTACTTATTCTATCAGTATCTAATTCCTATCATACAGGAGAAAATCTTGGGAATAGACCATTGCATATACTTACATATATAGGGATGAAATATTTATTTTGAACTACCTTCTGGTTTCTGGATCAGAACAGTAGTACTACAACTCCCAGTCTTCCGGTGGATGTAGTAGTAGTGGCAGTAGGCCATCTGCTATGATAGGCAGTTGATGTGTATTCAACATTATTATACTGCTATCACAGCCCAGAGACATAGTGAAAAGCGTAAATCTCCCAAAACCTCGGGAGAGGCTTGGTCCAGCATTTAGATTATTCTATATGTTAATTTTTAAATAAATAAATATTAAATAATATACATACACTTGTCTAATCCCAAATTAGGATTTTCTCCTGTGTTATGGAAATTAAACAAGGATAGGACAATTCACAAATATAACAACATTCAGACCGGGACCAACTTGTACAAAGTTGTCTGTACCCAGCGTGAATCGAACCCACGAACTCAGGCGCTCGAATCCAATGACCAAGTCACTAGCCAACGAGGCGGCCAATTGTAGCTGTTATAATGGAAAATGGTTTTATATCGCAAAATATTGTAGCCATAACACTCCACCCACGAACTTGCAGCATTTGGATTTATATGTGCAATGATCCAAAGGTTATAAATGCCTTGAGAACTCGGTTGGAATAATTAGTATAGATCGTACCTACAGTTCACGACGGCACGCCCCACTCTCTCGCATATATTTCATTGTATGCATTATATTATTACTGTGTTAGTTCTATCGTTACGCACTAATCATCAATATGTGCATATATCCGTAATTTAATACTCTTACGTTCCCACCCCTTGTAAAATGTAGCGAGGCGTGCCATCATGAATTGAACGATTATTATTCGCATGTAACTGCCCTGGTCCTCTTACCCTTCAACTATTGTTGTCTGGCGGCAGAAACGGCTTAGAGAAAGTACAGTGAGCTGACTTGGATTAACATTCTAATGATAAACTCACCAGTAACATTGCAAATAAGATTTTTTCTACAGGCATATCCGAAATACGCGTTTAACTACGGCGTGAAGGACCCTCATACCGGCGACATTAAGTCGCAGCAGGAGGAAAGAGATGGAGACGTTGTCAAAGGTAAATTTTATAGTTCTCATTTGCACTATTTTAATTAAGGACCATAATAGTTAACATCGCTATGATCATGCGTTCCTTAATACTATCTCTATTCATTTATAATCAAGTATACGACGCCGCTAGCAACGCAATAGCATCGCGGATTGAGTGACACTAGATAAAAAAATACTTGTTAAATTTTCATGAATTTATTTGGCGAAATACGTCAATAAAAATAATGAATTTATATGCATCTGCTCTAGTCTATAAGGCCATAAATATATTAGGTAATAAATTGAGGACAAATTAAAAACAATTTTTATAACAACGTAATAAATATAATCTTACGCAATCCTGATAAAAATACAATAATCTACGACTGAGCTGGTATGATGATGGGGATGGGAGACGTCATAAAAACTCCTCAAAGGCTAACAATAAGTCCATCGAATTTGGGCTCGTTTCACCTTTGGTTACTATAGGTACTTAACTATGATTTTATGTAAGACTAACAATTTAATGTGTCTCTAGGAAGCTACTCGCTGGTAGAGCCCGATGGCTCAACGCGTACAGTGGCTTACTCTGCAGACGATCACAACGGGTTCAATGCCGTTGTACACAAGACGGGACACGCTGTACATCCGGTAAAGAACACTTTAATTTATAAAACTTTTGACATTGCTGATTCAGCAGACTCTAATATTGAGGATCTATTTCCAGGAACGATAATAATAGTTACTAAAAACCATTTGACTGGAGCTTTAGCTGGACTGGAGTTAGCAATATTTCCAAGATCGATTACAAAACGAACGTCCTTCAACAATATACCTTATCCACATTACAACTTATTAACAACAACACTGATTATTGGAGTATTCGTAATATGTTGGTAAATATTATTTTCGTTCCTGAAACGGAATATGGTAACTATATACTTTTAATAACTTACTAAACCACAAGGACGCGCCGAGCATTTTATGGAGCAATTGAAAGTATTTCTCAATATCAATTAATTATTTTTAAAGACTGGCCTAATTTTACGATACTCATTAATTGTTATTGTTCTGCTATTCAACGAACCTAATGGTTAATTTGGTTTTTGAAACGAAAATTAAATAATATAGGCAACAAGTGGACATTTACAAGATATATGTTACAGTTATAATTTTCTTTAATTGTAGCTACTTACAGTGCCTAGTGTCTTAGAATGTATATTGTAGAAGTAACTTCAGAATTGACAATCTAATGTCATTCATATGATATGTGATGCGAATCTTCAGATATCTTTGTTTCACATTTAATTAAGAACATGATTTTAACCAAGTAACTTCTCCAGGCACTGTACGTATGTTTTCATTTAGAAACTCATTTGGGAAACAAATTAACTTGTCACCGCACCTATATGATTTTTGTGTAGGTAAACTTGTTTGAAATAACTTTTTGTTCGCAACAATTTAGTTACATAGCTGTGTGCGGCGTATATAAAAGTCATATATAAAGCACCTCGAAGGGGAGTCACAATAATCAGGCGTTGCTCTCTGTATCGATGTTTACGATAGGTTGTGAATATGTTGTTCGAATTGTTACGTGTGAGTTTTGTAGCGACAGCGTAGAAGTGTGCACGTGGGCATGGCTACTCCCGCGAAACATCCAGGCATTTTACGCTCACACAATAATGGCTCGAAGTTTCGCATCGAAAAAAAAAAATTCTATAGTGTCTCACCAGGTCGAGTACTAAAACAGACTTTTCAGTTCTATGATAGAGAAGAAATACCTATATTACAGTCTATTTGTCGCCTGGACTCGTTGTGCAGGTAAATCTGTGTCCAAGAGTGGGGCGTCTAAAGACATGATTTTAAGTTCTTCCTAGCCCCCTAAGAAGAAAAGATACATTAGGCTCGGTTTAAATTGGTGCTATATTTCGTAAACTTCTGGACTTTAGACTGTGTACTAATATGGTCATATGTAATTTATAGCGATATAGGTAGACTTTCATAGCGATATAGGTAGTTTTCAACATTAAGTGTAAGTAGCTAGTTAGGAGCACAATATTACTCAAACTCGATTTCTCGACGACAGTTGCGGGCCACGGCTGCGTTTGCGCAAGCACTAATGGCGCGTAGGCTTATAAGGAAACGAGCCGCCTGTGCGTCGTGGTCAACATATTTTACCAAATTTTCCCAATAAGGCCCGCAAATGTTTCTTAGAAACATTCCTGATAAATGCTTGAGTTATGTGCTTAGTGATAAGTCTACCTTGGCACGGCACATTTTTCTAGACTTTAAAGGTGCGTTACTATTCGGATTGCTTTTATGATGTGGGTCTATCTATGTAGTAGTACCATCATATGGTACGGTATGTTTTTTTTTTGGTAGTACAGCGTTAGTATTAGGGCACAACCCTCACAACGATTAGGTAGGTATAATTTGGTTTGGTTTCTGAACAGTCTGGAGAAAGGTTAATTATATCATTACCACTATTCATCAAAATCTCATAATAAAATAAGGATTTAATCCTTCAGAAGTTGTTTTGTATTTAATATGTGAATGAGTTCTTTCATTTCAAAATGTATACCTACTACATATAATAACGAGGTAACGGATAGCCTTTGCATATCAGCCAATAATTCTATTTAGAATATTTAACAAAGCTTTTAGCAAAACATATTTATTACGTGTTTTCTCGGTGTTTCAAACTCGACTCATAAATAGGCCTAGAGCTGAGAAATGTAAAGGCATGTAATTGATTCTGGCATCGACAATGGTGAAATGTGACGGTTGAGTAGTCTCAACCTTGAAGCAGCTTTCCATGTCCGTAACGAGGCAAAGAAATTGTCATGGTTCACTGCATTTAATGTCATTTATGATTTCAAAACGTAAAATTAATATATTTCATAATTATTTTGACTTGGCACATATTTGTTAATATTAGTTTGTAATTGTATTTAGAATCTGATTCAGAATTAGAGAAGGAATGTACTTCCAATGGGTCATGTGTCATCTCTATTAGCCGTAGAGACTCGTGACCCAGATCATTCGACGTAGATTCTGATTCCGATTTTGCAATAAAAGGGGATTGACATCGGTGGGGGTTTACAGCATTTCCGCATTTTTGCCTCGATATGTACTTGTTAAATTTGTTCACTTGTATATTTTTCCTAGGTTGCCGCTCCAGTGGCCCACTATGCACATGCTCCTGGCATCGCTCTGTCACCTTACGGGCTACACTGAATTACCTTCACTACTTATGAATCAATACTCTGTAGTTTTAACATAACATAATAAATTTATGAAGTTGTGTAAGTGATGTTTGCAGGAATGTTGAATTTGGGTATTTATAGAATGCTCACGGTTTAGTAGTGAGTTCAAATTGCCATCAGAAATATAGTAGCATCTGAAGTACAAGTATTATTTATTTTTATTATGTAGATATTCCATTTTAATCAAACTCACTGTATTTTTCTTGGTATATGTTCTCGTTTTCTATAATCTGTATCGATTATCGTCTCTTGTTTGTAATTCATCAATTTTTTGTTATGATCTCAGATATTTCTTCAATTATTTCTACTTTGTGCTTCAAGAAATACAATATTTTTTTTAGTTACTTTCATGTCATATTTAAGTATGTATTTTAATATTAAGTTTCGTATAATTAAAGTTTATAATAAAAAAAAAACTATTGACTGTTCTATGTTTGTAAGTGTTCATTATTCAGCACGATTAGTGTTGGTAAATTCCCGAGAACATTCTCCTGGCCGAAAGTTTATGAGAACTTAAAAAGTGAAGCTACTTTTCCCTACTATTCCCAATACAACTAAATATTTGTTTATTTATACAATCGTAATATCACCAGTCTGCATATTACGATTATATACATAAACACCTATCCACTAAGGGGAGTATCTGATATATTAAAACTGTAAATATGTACTGTGTTGTAAACACTGCATAATCTATAGGAAGTTAGGAAATAAGTCAAATTTATTTTATTTTAAATCACTCTAGTGCCGCAGTGGTTCCCGGCTTAGAATAAGCCTACTCCCAAGCTTCTAGTGGGCATCAACAAGTTGCATCAGGAACGGGCAGCAGCATTCTTCTGTGTAAGTATATTAAGATCATTACTGCAATCATGAATCCGCCTGCCAAGATGGTGATTACGGCAAATCCCCCAAGGGACAGACAGCCCCACCAAAAGTGACATTCTATTTCGGGAGGCTTATGTTCACGAGTGGATGTATTTCAGCTACTATAAAGTAGTGCGATTTTATAGAAAGATATACAATCCTAAAAAGCAGATACGACTCTTGGTAATTCGATTGACGTAACGAAATGATATTTCGTTTCCAGCTACACTGGTAAGTTTATTTTAAAGTTGAAATAGATAGGTAGTATTAAATAAAATTTAATCTAACGTGTTAGCTGACACCGAACGAAGCAAAGAAAAATCGTGGCAATATAAAATACCTCCGGAGCCCAGCAGGACTTAATAACATACAAGATAAATACGTAGCTGCCGGTTCATAGGACGCATTGACAAATTGCCAAATATATATAAACTAGATTGCTGTTAATAGCGTTACGGTTTTTATCTCTATCTTGTTAAGTGGTAGATCCATTTCCACGAGCAACAAACAATAATTATGTAGGTATCTTTGGTTTATTTTGTACAGAAAAATTTAAACAGGCGTTATACTCGTCCAGTCTTTTGTATAACAATTTAGCATATTATTACAGGCACATAAGGTAATATCTAATTCACAGGGTCGCAAAGTACAGATATGTATCGCCACTTTACAAAGTACAAATTACGAAAATTTTGTTCGTGAGTAATTTGTACAATTATTATTTTTTACAATCGATATTAAGCATCTATTCTAGTGGGGAAAAGGAGCGCATCGAGCGCAATGTTGAAAGACGGGCGGCCAATTCACAAGGAGAGACAGAGGAATAGGAGCTTAATCAAACAGAGTTGGTTCAACAGGTATTGGTGTTAGTGGGTCTCAAGCCAGTGAACCGAGGAGGGATAGATACAACAGCGTAGGCTTGCCAAGGGGCCCAATCTCAACGGAAGGAAACTCTTAGGTTGGTCTTGCTGAGGAGAAAGCACCACCCCTCGACCAAGAGGGTGAGATTCGTGACACCAAGGAAGCGGCTTTGTGGCTCCCAGAAAAAAAGGAGGAGTGATTATATATGCTGATACAGCAGGCTTTGGCGGCAGATGAAGCGATGAAGCCAATGACCCATCTGTAACATTGGATCGGTAACTCTTGGAAGGCTTTGAAGGGCATTGTACCAATTGTGGTCAATAAATATACGAATCATAAATATATCGATTGTACGAAAAAAGAATGGTACGAATTGCCTGTTAAAGAACAATTTGGCCCTACGGAACAAGTGTGCGACTCATATTCCATCACTCGGCCTTAGTGCGAATTGATGAACTATCTTAGGATTATTTTTTAGTTTATGGCATTTTTTCCTCAATATGCATGCCTTTATTGAAAAATAAGTGACCGTGAAACCAATTTTTAATCAAATTCCACGGAACTCTAAAATAAGGAGCAGTTCAAAGACCTATCTACGAACTTTGTTTTTAAGTTTTATAACATAATTTATAACCTATTAACATATAAATGTATTCACTATTATAAATCCCATATAAGTGCAAACTTAGAAACTGGTCTCCGGTACGAAATCCGTTATAGAAGCTGCGAAGTCATTTTACTACTCGCATCCCACACTTGCGTGAGGACAGATTATTTTATGTATTATTATGGTACGACTAATTTAAGTTTATACAAAATTTTCTGTTATTTTAAAGTTCTTCTAACTTGATAAATTTACTTAATAAGCTCACTCACATATTCGTACAGTCAGTATCAGATATGGTGTGTTAGCATTCCTGAGCGTTAATTATATCTACATACATCTATTTTCAGTTTGTGTGCTAATACATTATTGCACCGCTCATAATATCTAAAGCTGACTGTACTATGAACAGTTCTAAAGTATTTACAATAGTTATATAGAACGTATACATTATTAATTTGTGTCCTAGAAAGTTTAAAATCAAAATAAAGAATCAGATCTTAATCTATACCTTTCGAAAAATAGAGGCCACAAAATTAAACATGGTTCTATATCGTTTTTCTATGCTTCATGGTGTGTAGTTGAGTAGGGGTGGTGCCAAACATGAAGCCTGATGCCCTGCCATGGTGGAACAGGAATGGTAGCTAAAATAACAAGACATTTTGCAACCAGGCGGAGCGACGAGACATATACTGGCAAGTCAACGGAATTATATTGGGTGAAAAGGAAAAGTAGTGTTCGAATTCGAAAAAGAACCAAGAAAAATAAAGAGCTTGTAATGTACTAAAGACAAAATTATCATAGAAAGACTTTACCGCTTGATTCATTAATTTACCACGGTTAATTGGTAAATTGTCCCATATTTGAATCACTTATTAGAATAAATGATTCAAATAAGGGCATTTGTCCATATGTATATTTTTTGTATTATCTGCTCTAATTGGTTACTTATATGTCATTAAATATTTAAAAAATAACCTGGGGATGTGCGATTTATGCAATAAATAATTCATTTGTGGTATTGTAGTCAAATATAGACATTAGCTTTTCTTTGCAAAATAATTGACGTTGTACAGAAGGGCAGCAACACCATCAACAGTTACCAGAAGTTCCAGCCCACAGTGGGCGGGTAACGTTTATTAAAGTCTTAAAAGTCCAAATTAGTCAAATTGCAATAAAACGTCCTCATCGAATGCATTTTGCTTAATAAAAATCATAAATACTTAATAAAAAGATCGTCAAATTACTTCCTCTTCTTTTTTGGCAAAAGTAATCAAAAGTGATGTCAATTTAAAAATATATCGATATGTTTAATCAAACAAGTTTAGTTTTTAGGATAAGTGTATATCTTATAGAAGCCTTGACAGGATTTTTCTGTACTTGCATAGTCTTAGAAGTAGTACTTAAAGATAGCAGGTAGGTGCTACAACATTATACATCACACACAGCCAAGCTAGCTTTCATCGCCCCACTTGCCTACCTTATCCTGTCGGTACTAATGGCATGACGTCAGTGTAGAGCGGATATGGGCGAAATTGCCCTCACCCACAGCTTTACGACGTGTGTTGTTTTTTGCCAACTAAAATCCACTAAAAGGACTCGACCATAAAAGAGACTTACCATGTGGACGAAGACCGTTTTGCCGACAGCACACTTCCGTTAGGATTACGTTGGAAGAAAGGTGGTGAGATAAAGTGTATTGTGGTATTAGACATGTGGAGAGAAATGGATGTTTTTTTAAAAGTTCTCGAGGTAAGGTCTTGTTTTTATTCCGTTAATTCAAGTTTTAGTGTTCAACTAGTTTATATATAGATAATGCAATAGGTCCGCAGAGTATTGATGCTATGTGTGTAATTTAAGGCGCTTAATCGTATTCTTAGATTTTTGACTTGCCCAATTAACTGAAAAGTTGTTTTGAAAAAAACAACACTTGCCAAAAATTATATCGTAATTTAACGTAAATTATATCGTTCAGTGCCTATTTTTGCTTATTATTGTACACAGTTAATGTACAACTATTATAATTAAATAGAAACCATACCTATAGGTAAATATTGTAGATGATTTTTAAATCAACTTGATAGCATTCAAACATGACATTCGTCGGAATCGCAAGTGTTGCTTTTGTAAAACCACCCTTTAATTTATCTACTGGAACTGTATGTAATTCGGTGATTTACTATTTAAGCTGGATCATGCAATATTTATTCACTATTAACCACGTTAAAGTTTAGGCAAATAAATTACCTACTTCACTATAATAAAGTAAAACTGAAATAAATACTTCGAATTTGTTTTATATTCTGTTCTTAATAATTGATACGATATATGGTTTACAATTTTAATTTGAACTTGACTGTGTATTTTTTGACAATGAGTAATGTGTATTATTAGTCAAAGAGACTTTCATATGGATAAATTGTGGGTGGTAATTAATATGACCCTGCGTATGCATTTTATATTAACTGCAGTTGAAAAAATACTTGGATAAATAATAAGTTTATGTTATATATATAAAATGAAAGACCTAGTTTATAATGTGATTACAAACTAGGTAAACATAAACTGAGTAATGTCATAAATAATGTGTGCTTATTAACATTCTAATAAATCATCATCATCATCAGCCTATACATATACGTCCACTGCTGAACATAAGCCTCCCCAGTAGACTGTCACTTTTTGTGGACTGTCCATTGGGGGATTTGCCATAATCACCACGTTTGGCAAACGGATTGGTGATCGCAGTAATTATCTTAATATACACAGGAGAACGCTGACGACACCCATGGGATGATTTGGGGTGGCCCTATTCTAAGCCGGGAACCACACTAATCTAATAAATATAAATACTTATTATTTATTTTTGTGCCAATAGGTCTATGCACTAGTCAAATTGTTAGATTATTTCAGTGTATTTTTGATAATTTATACAGCAAAATATATTACAACATTTTTGAATGTATACCATTTTAAAGTACTGTGTTTTTTTTCAGGTTTTATTTATAGTGACTATATGTCAAGCAAGAGTTCTGCAGGCACCGAAGCAAGGTAGACTTAGTATAGCGGAGCCGATGCCCTATTATTACTACAATAATATAGATGGTTTGTATAATAAGTAGTAATAATCTAATAGTAATAGGACTAATCCTTATGTATTAAAATTATTTTCTATTTTATATTTACATTTCAATTTATTTTATGATTTCGTTGTGCTCACGATATACTTACAATAACCTCTCAATCCAGTTGGTTTATTTATTTGTACTCCCTGTATTTGTAAAATGATTTGAGGACTATTTACTATTAAAGGATTTTACGATATTTTTTTTATCAAGATCAAGGGATTCATAAAATACAATCAGATAGCTTTTGTGCTTTAGACAGTTTCAGTTTAACTCAATATTTCAAGAAAATATCAAACAATGTTAAAAACAGTAATAAGTTCAGTTGGTTTTACGACTATACGTCCTCCAAACCAGCATCTGTCTATTGCCACAACTGTTGATCTAATTTCATATTTAAAAAAATCAACAAACAGAAGGAACTTAGCGTATTTTCCCTATTATTCTAGGTCACCCAGGGACGTACTCCTTCGGATACGATGTGTCAGATGCGGGTACTGGCAACACCCAGTTCAGGACCGAGGAGCGGTACCCCAATGGCACAGTCGTGGGTAGCTACGGCTATGTGGACGCGGCAGGCAGGCCGCACCGGTACAATTATGTCGCCGATGAGAGAGGATACAGGTAAATACGAACATACTTGTAGATAGATTAACACTTTATTCACTGGCATAACACAAACTTACAAAAAATACATAGAACATAAATCATTGAGAAAAACTTAACGCTTCGCGGGCACCTGACACCATAGAACTTCTATATTTTATTCAAAATATATAGAAGAACTAGCTTTTGCCCGCGACTTCGTCGGCGTAAGTTTCGATATTTACAAATCTTGAATTTCAAAATTGACATCATTATATCTAGCTAGATAGATAAATCTCCATACAAAGTGGCGCCTCGTTGTGAGCAAATTCACGCCTTTAAACGATTAATTTGGTTTCCCGTAGGAAAGAGACCTTTTTTTGGGATAAAAACTATCCTATGTCATATTCCAGGACCTAACCTATATGTCTGCCAAGTTTCATCACGATCCGTCCAGTGGTTAATTGAATAACAACCATCCGAACATCCAAGCTTCGCATTTATAATATTAGTGGGATTTCATTTATGTACTACAATAGTTTCTGGTCGGTAATTGTTTGTTTATTATTGTTTATGGCATGTAAGTTAACTTTCGCAGCAAAAATGGATTTAACGCATAAAGATTTCGTGTAGATTTAGAGCAATGATTAGTGCTTTTTTTTCGCAAAAGTCTTTTATAATTTTTTCAAAATACTTTTTTTTTATCGAGGTCACGTTTTTCTCCATGATGTGATTTGTTAAGTTCCCTCAACTGCGGTCATTCAGGAAATTGTGGGGCAGGCAATTCAATGAACAAACCAGGCGAATGACCAATGATGAAGTTCGAGGATATTTTGGGAACGGTAATAGCCAAATTAAAAAAAAATGCACGATAACTTTAAAGTTTTGTCACCCCTGGATTCGTCATTAAGTCACAATGAACAAGAAACGGGCAAGAAAAGAAGCAAGAAAGGTACAAATAAATGTTGCTGAAGTTTAACCATTAACGTTCAAATGCCGTATATGACATAGTAACAGGAAACGATTAATTGTTACGATCTTTAAAAAGTAACAGTCGGTACATGGACCTTTTAACGAAACAGCAGACCACAAAATTTGTTTTTTCTCTAAACCGGCTCATGTCTGCACTGTGTCCTTAAAAGAATAAAGAACAATTAATGTAGAGTGGGACACGACAATTTATCTGCCAAGTGTTTTTGTAAAAGTTCGCGAGTAACGACCGAGAAGTCGCACTCTCTTGCACCATGCTTCTCCTCACACCACGAATAAGAAAAAAAGCGGCCAAGTGCGAGACGGACTCGCCCATGAAGGGTTTCGTAGCAGCAAGTAACATAATATAAAAGTTATTGTAGTTCGTTGTAACTTTGATCGATGTTTTAATAATAGTATTGTGGTTTACGATTTATGACGTATTAAAAAAAACTACTTACTAGATCTCGTTCAAACCAATTTTCGGTGGAAGTTTGCATGGCAATGTACATCATATATATTTTTTAGTCTTATCATTCTCTTATTTTAGAAGTTACGGGGGGGGGACGACGACGACACATTTTACCACTTTGGAAGTGTCTCCCGCGCAAACTATTCAGTTTAGGAAAAAATGATATTAGGAACCTCAATATCATTTGAAGACCTATCCATAGATATCCCACACGTATGGGTTTGATGAAAAAAAAATTGAGTTTCAGTTCTAAGTATGGGGAACCCCCAAAATTTATTGTTTTTTTTTTCTATTTTTGTGTGAAAATCTTAATGCGGTTCACAGAATACATCTACTTACCAAGTTTCAACAGTATAGTTCTTATAGTTTCGGAATAAAGTGGCTGTGACATACGGACGGACAGACAGACAGACATGACGAATCCATAAGGGTTCCGTTTTTTGCCATTTGACTACGGAACCCTAAAAATCAAACTTTTTGTGTTTTTAAAAGGTGAACATCGTGAAACATCCTTCTTACAACCCAGACCTCGCAAAATGAGACTTTGTTTTTACCAAACCAGAAGAGGCAGTGTTGGTTTTCAACCAACACGACGTCGATGAGGTTTTGCTTTGTAAAAAAATATTAGTTTCGTAATGATTAAGTTTATTTTATTTACGCGAACCCTAAAATCGAAAGAAATTAACTCTTAGCCAGTATACATATTTTTTTCTGATATATAAATTTAAATTTGATTTCAGAGTGATGCGTGATCGACCCAACAAGCCTAATAGCTACCAGATGACGTCTTCTCCTGTTCTTTACACTGAAAATAATTTTGCAGCTACAGAGTCTTCTATAACTTGGACACGGCCGAGTAAGAGGAAAATTAAAAACAAATTCACAAATAATGCAATGCAGAGAAGAAACTACGAGTATATGGATAGACAGAATGATGTGTTGAAACATCCCAGTTACTATGTATATTAAGATTAAGATATTAGTTTGAAACATCAATAAATTATTAGTAGAATTTAACTTATTAAAATTGTGAATACCCAAGTATGTGTATCAACTTATTGTTTCTTTTCCAAATAATTCTAGCTTGTAAATAATTGTGACATGTACAAGTTCAAATATCTATATATACTAAGCTTGCATACACAAGTAGACACAACACTTACTATGCACTACTACTTGATAGTGTTTCTGACAGTGCCAAGGTAGGAAACACACATGAAATAAACGAAAAATACTGCTGGTACTAAACACAAAATAAAAACTTCGTATAAAATATAACCTAGCAGAGAGATTGAAAGGGAAATATATAGAAGGAATCGTATGTACATTTCAAATCCCAAAGAACACAAGAATTTAATACGACAATTAGATAAGGATGTCACAGTGTCTTCAGAGAATCAAACCCACTATCTCTGGCATTCGGGTCTCAAACTTAGGAAAGCAAGGCAGGTCGATCATATAAACAAATGATAGAAAATAATATGTTCTTCGACATGCTAAGCAAAATATCTATAACCAGCGACCGCCCGCGACTTGGTCTGCGTGGAATTATTAGGGAGAAGTAGCCAGATTATGTCCACTTTTTGATCCCTCACCGCTTATTAAACCGAATAAAATATAGTATCTGTGTGGAAGGAGAGTCCCTCACTCTCTCACCTCACTCTTCCTTCCATCCTTCCTCCGTCCGCCACTTCTTTTTCATTTCAAAATTTTTTGTGTCCACACCTTTTTATAAAAAACATGACATACCTATATAATATCATATGTTCAAGTAGAGAGTAGTTATCACTTATCCAAAAGCGAAACAATTATTGAAATTGGTTCTGTAGACACAAAGAATATTTCAAATACACACACACACATGCATCCATCCATACAAACTTTACTTCTTTATTAATAGTATAGACTAGCTGTGCCCGCGGATCCGCTCGCGTGGACTACAGAAACCGCTCCAGTTCCCACTGTCGCACCCGTTCATTTTCCCACTTCCACTCCCAACTCCAACTTAGTTTTCGAACTCGCACTCGCATTCGCACTCACACTCGCGGTCCATGTCCAGGTCTAGGTCCTAACTAATCCATCGCAATCCAAATTCCTCCCAGCATTACTTTGTTGCATACGTATGCAATAAATTCATCGTAATCGGCTAACTCAGTCAAAAGTTATGCGAATTTATAGTTTTCAAAAACTCACATCACATTACATTGGTACCATACCCGCTCCCGCTACCGCTCACGAATTCAGTTTACCATTTACACCCTACACTCCTCGCCGTGTATGCGAGTTTTCGGAAACTATAAATTCGCATAACTTTTGATTGACTGCACCGATTGCAATAAATTAAAGCCTATATGTTACACCCAATTAAGCACTTTTATTTATTAGATTAATAGATGTAAAACAATTGTACCACTGTGTTTCACACAAATGTGTAGGTATGCGTTGTATATGTATATTATCTTTGATTATATTTATATGCACTGCAAATTAGCAAAAACTAGGCCTTGTATTGAAATTGTCAAGATGAAAAGGTAAGTGAGCTACAGTTGGCTACAGGGACTAGGAATACTTTATACCTATATTAAATGTTATGTAAGTTACGGGACCATCATTTAGCGAAAAAGTAACTACGTTTATTCACAATACTCACATGAATTACTAGCATTATTTTCTGGAACGATTCTGTTCGGCATTAATGATATGATAAGAATTTCACTTTTCAATTATCTGTCAACCATAGAGCACAGATGAGGAAATGCTAGATCTGTTTGACTCAGAACTGTAAGTACATTGTTGCTATAATTAATTATTCTTCTGAGTATTAATAATATAAATAATAATATTAAAATACGTGACTTCGTTAGATTTACTAATTTCTTTTGCTTTTTCAAGATCTTTTTCTAGTGTGCCTTGGTAACATTGTAAGTGTACCTACATAAAAATATGTTGAGGTACTTAAGTTTTACAATTATTATTCTCGGTGCTGCGTCCAGTATATAAGAAAAACATTGCTATAATTTAAAAAATGATTGAAAAAAAATCTTTCTTCAAAGAGGTTTTTTTAGCTCTTTTTCGTGTCTATTTAGTGACAAAATCTCTTTAAAAAAATTATAAGATTCATTGATTTTATGCAATTTATGACAATTTATAAGATTTTTAAACATGAAAATAATAAATATTTGTAAACTAGATATTATGAGGAATGCATCAACTTGTCTTTTATTGCTCGCTGCTGTAAAATGTAAGTATTTTTTTTCCATTTCTAATACCTACTTACTAGACTCGTATTTATTAGAGTTATTTATTTAATAAGTTCGGTGATTAGGGTATAAAAATATCATCATTACTGAATAGCAGAGGCCTGGTCATGTGCGACTACTACCTAGATACAGTATTGGAAAATCTGTCACCTTAGATCTTAGACTATATAAATTCCGCAAAGCAAGTTTTTACTTCGGTAATCGTGTCTAAGGATCTAATCTTTCGTAATTCACATTCGAGTCGTTAGTTTTCCTCATTGCAAGAGCTAATTTTAATTTACAAGCTAAGAAAACTCTTTACCATACTTTCATCAAGATAATCCATTATGTGCCGCCTACTAATAAGTGACTTGCAAAAACGCGCATTCACGTAATTATGTAATTGCAAGAGGTAAATTTTCTGAGTTTCCACGAATGATTCTCCGGAACTACAAAATAAATGAATTGATAGGTATGTTTTACTCTGGAAATATACTGTGTTTCCCATCTACGGGGTAGACAACTAACCGTGCGCGACGACAAGAGACGAAAAACCAGTAGTAACTAAGTCTATTCTGAACTAAAGATCTTTTTTGTTTTGAAAGGCTACCCTTTAACAGTATTGGATACAGAAGATAAATTGGAATTAAAAGAAGAAATGAAGTTTCCTAATGGAACAGTTGTGGGGAAATACGCGTATACAGACAAAGAAGGGAATCCGATACAGGTGAAATATTATGCGGATGAAGCAAGTTATGGGTAAGTTTCAAATATATCTAAAAGTTTTTATTATTATAAAGTCATCGACTCTACGATCGGAGGGGAATATTGTGAAGGAATCAACAGGAATATGGAAGGCAATTCTGATTCATTCAAAAAAATGATTACAATCTACAGAAATGAGTATGAGGAGAAGCAGAAAACAATGGCTTGCCTTATCTAAGAGCCATGATAGTCATTCTTTCATAAAATAGTTTCAAATGTTATATTAAACTTAAATAAATATTAATTTGAAAATGGAACACCTATAACTAAATAATCCTAATAAAATATTTTAAGTATAGTGATTTTTGCTTTTTAGAGTCGAATTGAATAGCATCAAAGTTGTAAGCGAAAACGTCGAGGAACCGCAAATTCAGCTCAAAACTGAACAACCACTACTAAAATCCTCGGACCCAATGTTTGATCCTTCATTAAACTTGCTGGACTCTGTCAAATACCCTGGAACTACTAGTAAGAATTACAAGGCAAGTGACTCCCTGCAATCAATCAACAAGGATTTCAATAAAAAGCAAGAGAGTCACAAGACCAATCCAGATTATGAAATCTACTTACAAACCGACCTAAACGTTCCCAAAAAATGTAACCAGGAAAAGGTCAGAGTTTATAATTTTCAAAAAGATAAAAGAAAAATTCGGAATACTTACAATATGTACGACGACACATCCAAGTTTTGTGAGCAGTTCTAATTAATTAATTATTCTTGAATTTTGATAACATTAAAACATTATTTTATTTATGTTAATGTGTTTTTATTAAAACTTTATTCTAAAATGTTAACAAGCATAATGTTTTGGTTTTGTTTATCTAAAAGCCTATTAGCAGCCACTCCTCGTAGGATGAGACACTCTGCTCTTTGATACATACTCAGACCATCTTGTTTATCTCGTATGTGGATTGTTTCGCCGATATAGCTGTGGCCTCGCTTTTGGTCGTCTTTCAATAGAGTAATCTGAACAATTGAAAAAAAAAAATAACAACATTAGTTTGAATTTTGTACCTTGGAAGTCGTACTAAATCGGAACAACTTTGCATTTGTTATGCATCTATATTCTATTTTGTTAGTCAATTAGTGCAGACTATTAGAGTTGGAACAAAATAATTGATGTCTTACACTATTTGTTCATTCTGGTCATTATATACGTACACTATAAATATTTGAAATATCATCTACTTTGCAAATCCACAGAAGTAAAACTTCGTTTTGATCAAACGTATCGCTTGATAAACAAGAGTCACTGTCAATACTTTCTTTTCCGCTTGTTGGAGCTTTATTTTCCTGAAAAGAAAATTATGTATTAGGAATATTATGAAAATATTATAACAAGGCTCTATTTTTTAATAAAATACAGAAACACTAACGTAATTATTAATCTCTTTTTGGTAGCAAGTAGATTCTGTTTGGGTGAAAGCATCACGAATAGCAATAATATTAGACTTTTCATTATTTTTTAAGATTTCTATTTGCATTCTTAGGCCCATAAGAAGTAATAGTGTATCATTATTGTAGGATTCATTTTTTAGGACATTTGTATGGAGCCTGTTAGATGATACCACTACAGATCTGTAAGAAAATGACACTAAATTTAATAACCCATACTACACTTATTGAACCGTACATTAGGTATTAGTTCATAAACAGACTAGCAAAGCGAATATTAAACTAAACAATAACTTTTGAGTATTAACCTAAAGACCTTAAACTAAATTAAACATTCTTGTTAATTATTATGTAAAAAATTAAATAACATTAGTCAATTAAAGTTCTCACTTTTCCTTATCTTGTAATCGACATATAGTCAAACATTGCGTTTTCATTGTTAATTTTGAGGCTAAGAATGGAATTTGTTGAGATGTTTTAGTTAACAATAAAATTCTTGGGACTTTAGAGTGGTCGAAGTAGAAATGTAGCATGGCCGAGTCCATCGCTATCATTTTTCCACAATCGAATACTGGACATACTACGGGTCTGAAATTGTAAATAAACAATAATTTATTATGAGCGCTATAAGTGGCTCTTACATCATAATATTTTTAACATTAGTGTCACAAAATAGCTATAAGACTAGTATATAGCAGAGGCAGATTTTCACTGCTATTCAGGGCACTGCCTGTTTTTTATCAGCCCTACAAACTAGTGTGAACATCGAACTATGAATCACAAAGTGAGCCAGATCATTCGAATTTTATCAGTTTTGACGTGCGTTCAACATTAAAAACGTTTATAAACATTAGCACAATCTTTCTGTTTTGTCGTATAGAGATACCTTACAATCTGTTAGGTCCAATGATCCATACTTCTAGTCTATAAAAGATTCTAGCTTCTAGCCTAAAAGCGAGACCGCGAGATCACCGCGAGACATCACATTATGCAATTACAGCAGAGTAATAAAAAAATATGAAATATTTTTTGGCACGATGTTAATAATTACCTAGGGCATGCTTTGAAATTTACTGGCAAATGCTGATTAAGTTTCTCGCTTCTGTCACCTTCGAAGTTGTATCCTAAATCCTCGAGGCTAACCACACTGGAGCCATTTGATTTGCTATCGTGATAATTTGCATTCTTATATTCGATAATAGTTTCTAATTCTTTTTTTTCTCTGCTTTTCTGGGGACATTTTTTGATTAAACATATCAAATACCTGTATCTTTATGAAGTTATTTGGTACTCACCTCTTTAGATAATTCTATATCAGGGTCATTAATGACGTTACCGTCGGATACAGTTTTAAGTGAATATTCACTCTTTTGTTTGATTCCTAGGAACAAACGATAAATATTTTCACAATTAATTTAAGGGGCAATATACAGGAATGACTCTTTAAATTCAGATTCATATATGTTCATAGCTGTATCAGACGGAGTAGCGGAAGGGTTAGAGTAAGGTTAGGGGGAAGGGGCGGAAGGAAAAGGAAGGCGGAGGCAGAGTGAGCCAGGGATGAGGTATTCACTTACACAACTGTGATTTTGTCTTTGTCTTATTAAATACCGTTTTTTTCCTCTTAGTTATGTGCTTATTCAGGGCTATGAGTATATAACGGCATCTGTAGATATTTTTGTGGTCAGCGGGTACGAAGTCGCGTCTAATATTCAATTTTATCGCGTTACGTTTACGCAAACTTACTTGTAGTTTTGTCTCGTTTGTCATGGTCACCGCTAGCTAAATCCTTGGCGTGAGCATATGTTGGTTCTGAATTTCTTTTCTTGGCCTTGTGATGACGACTACTTTCAAAATTGGACGAGACATGAATCTTGCTATCTGCAAAGTCGCCACTGTCGTGCCTGGCTTCTGGTATTTTTCCTTCTGTTATATTTTCAAAGAGTATTTACGATTAAATAAAATGTAACTCGACAATCGTAGTCAGACAAGGTAATTAATATAATGATAACGCTATTAGTACTACTCGGAATCAGACCACCTCGTTGGCCTAGTGACTTGGTCGTGCGCCCGAGGTCGTGGGTACGATTCCCATCAGGGACAGACATCTTAGTAAAATTAAACAAGTTGGTCCCCGTCTGGGTGTTATATTTGTGAATTGCGTATCCTTGTCTAATTTCCGTAGTACAGGAGAACATCATAATTTAAGGCAAGTGAATAAAAATATTAATTTTATTTTTAAATATTTTATTTTAGTAACCGAACTTCAAAGCTAATTTTAAAGAGTATTATATACATCCACTGCTGAACATAAGCCTCTCCTATAGAATACCACTTTTGGAGGGCTGTCCATTGGGGGATTTGACATAATCATACCACTTTATCGGCGGATTTTGGTAATCGCAGTAATGATCTTAATATACACAGGAGAACGCTGCTGCTTGTCCCTGGTGCAATACCTTAGTCACCTTGACGACACGTACGGGAAGATTGGGAGCGGCCCTATTCTATGCCGGAAAACAAACGGCATCGTCAATCAATACGATGACATTTAACCTACCTGCATTAACTGTTAACCAAGTTTGGGTATTACTGAGTCCCCTTATCCAGTAGTTTAATTATTGGCATTATGTTTAAATGTATTGCAATTCCAGCATATGTATACAATATATATTGCTACTTTGAGTACATTTTATCACTTAATATGACGATTACATTATTATGTTAACATTTTTAAACGAGTTTATGAGAAAGCAATTTCTACAACAGTGTCATAAGGAGATCATACAAGTATTTTATATAACCAGCTTACCGGCAGTTTGGCAGTTTTCGCATACAGTACGTCCCGACTCACAAACAAGCAGCGATTTTGTAGAGTAACTCTTACAAATTATACATTGTAGGGATGCCTTTTTTGTGTATGGAATATCATGAGAAGACTTGTGAGCCTGAAAAAGGATATCGTAATATCGACAGCTTTTTAACCATGATATGATAAATGAAGTTATTTGTAACAGTAGGATTTCCTTAGGATTTTACCCATAAATCTATTTTGAACTGGTTTACCAATCCATGTAAATATATAGAATAGTAAGCCACATGTAGTGGTGAGGATATGGTAGTGAGGATTGATTTGTAAAAAGGAGCTCTTTGCATGTCATTAATAATGAATTCATTATGTTGCTACCCAGAGTAATTTAACAGAATTCTAGACTTATTGGCAGTGCTTTGTAAATTCTGTAGTTGCAAACGTACGTAGGTAGTCTACTTAACTTTGCCCGATCTTCTGTATCTTTAAATTTGAATCCGTTGATTCTCATGTCTTCCACTTAACTTCCACACACTACTGTCTTAACACTAAGTCAATGTTTTTGAGCAGAGTTTATAGTCGATCAATTTTCATTACTTGTATCCAAAAACAAATTCTGGATGCGACGCAATCGTCGATATCATCCAAAGGTTAGGGTTTATAGGTAGGTAGAAAAGTTTCACTAGTTCGATCAACCGCGGACTAACAATCAAATTACTGCTACTAAAACATATATTACGTTATCATTATCGAAACTTTTTAGTTAATTGCCCGTATGTATGTATGTATGTAAACGCTTTATTGTACCAAAAATAACAACAACAACAATAATAAAATAGGAATTAAACTGTGTACAAAGGCGGACTTATCCCACTTAGGGATCTCTTCCAGTAAACCTTAACCCGTCTACTTAACCACTTAGGTACACAGATATGAGATACATTCTTTTGCCATCTGATAAATAGGCATTCGGCATAGGATAGTGTAGGTATAATACTTATAAATTCTTCGGGACTAAACTGTCTTAATATTTCTTCTTTTTGTCAAATCATTCCCGCACTGAGAATCAGGCCTATGTGTCCAGATTATGATGATATCTGTTATCGATTGTAAAATTGTTTACCTATTATGTAGTATATCTACATTTGATGGATACTTTAAGTTATACAGTTTTGTTTGTTGCATAGTGTCATAGCAATGACCACAAAGTATAAGCAAGTGTGATATCTGAATTTAAGATGAGGTAACTGCACCTACTAAACGCTACACTTTACGAACAATGCAGTTTGCATTACAAAGTGTTGGTGCTTGGATACGGTTTCGCATGAGGTAACGTCCAGTGGTAACCTGTCTTGTTATTCCATCTGTTTACTTACGCCATACTCTTCGCAGCTCACTGACTGCTCTGCTTTATTCAACGCGTGCTAGGACTGATAGCGAAAGCGCACTCTTAAAAGAAGTAACTCTATGGTGACATAATCTGATTCTGATCTAAGTAAATATTACGCGTGAAGCAAACTTATAGGTACTTACTTATTTGGTAAGTATTAGTACTTTGCAATGTGGATATGTAATTAGTTTATGTTAAAAAAAATCTAGGGTCACGTTTAATAAAGTTAAATGTGAATATAATGCAGTATTAAATGGATCATCATCACCAGGTTATTTTTGTCTCCACTGCAGGAGCACAACCCTCTCTCATCTACCGGAGACAGACGGAGGATTTGGCCTACACTCCCCCCGCTGGCCAGACGGGTTGGGGAGGCCTGATTGATGTTTTATAATAATTAAATGGATATTAAAATTAAGTAGTTACCTTTTTAAACATAGCAGTAAATGAACAATTAATTGTATGTAAATTAAAATAAATATACAGTATACAAAATGCACGTCTGATGTTTTATTGACAGCAAAGAGAATTGTTTTGTCTTGTCTGACATGTTCATGAGAAACTTGTTGTAAGGAATCAGAGAAACTTTTCCTCTATTTATTTATCATAGTTTGCTACTAGGATCAAGTATCCGAAATACTTAGCTAGCTAAGTGTTGATCAGCGCTCTATAGTGGTAGCCCCAGTAACCAGCGCTCTTTCGTGTCCTTTGACCTGTGAGTAGGCGCTAGGATCCATTTGTTTAATAATTGATCCTATATTTCCCAGATGAACTTAATTACTTTTTTTATATATATAAAGCAGCTCTCTCTCGCTTTGAATGCAGTTTCAGCTAAATATTCCAAAGATTTTTTAATGAAATTGTAACATCTAATTATTATTTTATATTACAACATACAACATCTTATATGTATTACAGCATTATTTCGTATTATTGGCTTCTAATGTAACTAACAACTCTATTGTGTCCAAAATCATGACAAATGTTACAAGATAATCGTATTAGATACTTATACATTTTCAGTGAAGCTTATTTATAAGTAAGTGCACAATATAATACATTTCATAACAATACAATAGCTATAGATAAAGATGTGTCTCAACCTCGTTATTACCATAGACATATAACAAGAGACGATACCTCAAACTAAATCACGTTTTACCTTGAGCGATTTTCAAGTAGCTCTTTAAAAAAAAGAAATAGTTGGTTTTAAATATCTCGATAGAGGGCACTGACTGAGTCATCAAATGTGAAAATTTGTAAGATGTTTGTAAAAGGCCGCGAAGGAAACCCATATATGATAAAAACTAAAACTACCGACCGAATTTGTCGTTATCCTTGGAGTTCTAGTCACTGCATTTGGTTGATAATAACCAAAAGCTTTAGGTTTGAATTCAAACGTTAAGTTTCGTCATTTGTAATTTCGAGGGTCTGATGAACAGGGTAACTAATAACTGGCTCAGAGTTATCAAGTCTTAATTGACAGTTGAGGTCAATATAACGCCATCTATTTGTAAACATCAGATACTAAAATGTAAAAGATATCTACTGTAAATTCGCTCATTTCTATACACGGCCGCTGCGGTGACTTGTGACCAATACCTAACAGAATGAGGTGGTCAATCTGGTGCGGGATTAGTTCCACGTTTTCAACACAACTCATTGGCACTAAACTATAGGTAGGTATATTGTATAATGCAACGTAACGCATGTAACCGTAATGTAGCTATTACAATTTCATTATAAGTACGTAATTACTGTTTTATTTGATAACGTTTAATCGTAACCTTAGATCACATTCTTTCGAGTTACGTATGATAATTTTCATAATAGTATGGACTTGAATTTCTAATGTTGAAGGACTTCAGAAAAAATAATTGGGGGTGCCAAGTTTCGAGACTGTTGAAGTAAAGGAAAGTTATGATTTTTTATAGACATTAAATGAATTTACCTCCAAACCTTACATAGTAAAAAAAGGCAGTATGGAATGGTTAGATATGTACTTAAGTGAATAGGTCCCTTTGTCCCTCCCTCCATACGCCTTTTTCCCTAATGTCCCAGTCACCCTCCAGTTCTCCTCTTTCTACCCCTTTAGCTCCCTTCCTCCACACTTCCAGCTCCCTACATCCATTGAAATAAAAAAATCTATTCTATTTACTTTTAATTCAGTGATGGCTGTCACACTCGATGTTGAGAGACTCGGCTATGATGATGCATCTACTATAGTACGTGTGTTACTAGATTTGTCATACAATTAGGCGTACTGAGGAAAGTGGGCTACCGATAGCACTCGCTGCTTGCGCAACTGTTCTCGCGCATTTGTAAAACACGGTAAAATTTACTCTCATATTTCTACATATACCTACTTAAGTCACCATCGATTTAAGAAATCTGTCCCATAGTACAGTATGTTACTGGAATGCAAGGCAAACTCTTGAAGTTCATCATCAGGTTATTTCTGTCTCCACTGCAGGAGCACAACCCTTTCTCATCTGCCGAGACAGACGGAGGATTTGGCCTACACTCCCCGCGCTGGCCAGACGGGTTGGGGAGGTCTGATTGATGTTTTATAATGTATTCCCTCAGTCGCCTTGTGCGACATCCACGGGAAGAGTTGGAGTGGTCCTATTCTACTCTACGGGAAACCACACGGCCTAAGTTTAAGGTTAGTATGCAATATAACAAAGTAGTATAATTTTAATGTTGCATACTATTTAGAATGCGACGAATTTGGACTACGTTTGTAGCTGGGAGTGGGAATGGGAGCGAGGAATGGGAGCGAGACTGAGAAGGGATTCTGTAGTCCACGCGAGCGGAGCCGCGGGCACAGCTAGTGTGAAAATACGTTTACATTTTTTAAATAAAGCACGTTGAAAAAATAATCCGTAAACATTTCACAGTTTCTTTTCTGCTTATGTGTATAAAATTTCATTACAGCCGGCCTTCCATTTTAAAGATATTTGAATTAAAAGTTTGTATGGATGGAGTTTGTAATAGCGGTTTTAACAATATTTTGTTAAAATAAAAAATATATATTGTATTGTTTACATATCGAAAACACAATCAAATGAGACATATTTCGTTATACTTCATGACGAGTAGTTCAGGATAGTACAGTATGCTTCACTGCATTTCATTTCATCGCTTTGATATTGCATGCAAACGATGTAGATAACTGAACACATTACCTAGTGGGTGTTGTAGGATGTAATGCTCACAGTATACAAGCAGACAGGTGGTGAGTTATGTGTATGACATAACACTGATATGAAATAAACATGGGTATAATATCTATATGTCATAAATTATTCTTGATAATTTATGTTATTTGGTTTATAGGACTAATGACCTGCGTTTTTGACATGTAAGTAAGTAATATACATAGTAATATATATCTTTGGTAATATGTTAAAGCGGCGTTTTTACAATCTCAGTATTGTTTCACGAGTCACTGAAATTCATAAGTGAGCCAAAGATAAAATCTCAATCTCATTCTGTAGTGTATTATAACTATTATTATAACTTTATTGTATACACAGAAAATATAAAAATAAATACACAGAAGGAACACTCCTTCACTACGTACACACGTATGCACAGGTGTGCGTATGCAAAGATCTTCTTCCAGCCAAACCTTGTCTGGAAAAAGAGAGGTTAATAATATCTGTATTAATAATAATGTGTATCTGTCTGTTCCATATAATTTTTAATTTATTTCATGTTTTCTCTCAGTTATAATTATTTATGAAAAATTGGTTTGCTGAAGTATGATTATTAATTAAATATACATATATTGAAACTTACTAAAACCTTATTACAAGTATTTTGACAGAAGAATTTAATAGAACAACTGGAGTTTTTGCAAACGCTGGGATTTCAGTGAAGTGATTATGAATTTTAGTTAGTACAAAATTAAAGGATGGTCCTTTAATTTTGTATCCTTTAATTTTGTACTTATTAAATTACATGTGTAAGAGTAATCCAAGAAATACAACTATTATTACTCGTAATATGTATATATTTAATTTATTTGTTATATTTCGAATTTTAATATGTTTTAAAACGATTCAATAAATCCTAATATAATGGTATAATGAACTAGTCCAGCTAAATTTTACCTACTTTTCTACTAGCTGTTGCCCGCGACTTTGTCGGCGTGGAAAACTTAACATCACAAATTATTATGTATTTCCCGTAGGAATAGGATGTTTTGTTGAGATAAAAACTATCCTATATCCTATTTCAGGACCTAACCTATATGTGTGCCAAGTTTCATCCCCATCCGTCCAGTGGTTGAAACGTGATTGAGTAACAAACATCCAAACTTTCGCATTTATAATATTAGTGGGATCTCAGAAACCCAAAGTGGGTCTTTGCTTACGTACGTCACCAGAAGTCGTCACAGTTATTTTTTCTTTTTAGTGCGGTTAGTAGTAAGTTATTTTACCCGGTGTTGAGTAGGAGTAAGTACTTTTTTCAACGATACTAGCATATCTACACTGCCCACCACCCACCCTTGCACCTCCATATAAATTCACAAAGTGGAGTTTCACTCCTCGCATTCGAGACACTGCCTTTGGACCGTGTGTTGCTTTTTTCTCTTTTTCATCACATTTCTAGTGACAGTGTTTTAGTGGTTTAGTTAACAGTTGTGTTGATTTTACAAGCAAGAGAAAATGGCCAGCAAGGTGAGACTTAAATTTTAGTTAATTATCAGGTAATAATTGAATAACTTTTTATTAATTAGGATACCTATTTAGATTATAAATTATTTGATTTGTATCAGTATTCGAAGTAAGTAACTTTAATGACCGCTTATTAATTTTAACTTAAAATGAGTTTTATTTTACCAGTCTTTTATATTCATATACATTTTATAAATTTGAGTAAGAACGGTAGAGAACAGATGTAATATAATATAATATACTTAATTAAATACGATTTTTAAACAAAGGTCTATTTATAACAAAAATAACCCTAAGACATTAGTAAAGTATTCTTACATTAATAATAGGTTTTTTAATTCATGGAATTTTCAAATCTCTAAGTTTTTTCAATATCAATTATTTTCTGTTATTTTGTATATAATTATTTATCAAATATCTGAATGCATAACTTATATTAATTACACAACAAAATACTGCTAATATCGTTTAAGTGAAAACAAAAGTTACGTGTCGATGCGTTAACAGCTAACAAGAAATCATTCCAAGCAGCTCTTTGTAACTGAAAGTTTGTGAGAGAGTTCATAAAAAGCGTCCTTTGTTCCTATTCAATGCGATAATTGGCGAAAAAAGCTACATACGATGGTTACAACTTCACTGTCACTCTCTATCATCTGGAAATTAATAATTATTAATTACATGTTCTTTGTTATTTATAGGTAGGTACTTTCCGGAAGACAAAACTTATATATAACATGCAGTATTAAGTAACTCGACTTTAGTTCGATGGCATTGTCAAAAAATTTATTAGTGTGTTACGATTTTTTATATCTTAAAATATAGAGGGCCATAGGTTACCTTCTGCAGCGAAGTATTAGTTTCAAACTTGTATGCTGTCTCTACAAAACACAAACACCTAATAATTGGAACAAAACATTTATAACTTCTCGAACACATCGATCTCGTATGTATACATGTCGAATACGAGAAAAGCCAAACCTTCGGTCGAGGGGAATGCCTGAGTATAACGACTGACTCCTTGTTGCTTTATGTCATCATAATGTACAACTACGGCTACCTTTGTTGGATTTTTACCACCACCCGGGGATCACGTATAGGGCAGCTGGGGTAACTTCTGCTGACTATGGTGCAGCATCGGGCCCGCACACACACACTGTGACTATTATCTTAGATATGCAGATTTCCTCAGAATGTTTTCCTTCTACGTTTAATAGCAGCCGGTAAATGTAGTTGAATTTTCGAAAAACCCATTAAGTAGTACATGGCAAGACCATGCAAATTATGTCGGTTTACGTAGATTATTATGAATTTAAATGACGTTTTTCAGTTGATCCTCATAGCCCTGGCACTGGCGGTGTGCGCACACGCACGCCTCTACACGTCGCTCCGGCCAGGAGGTCAGCGTCCGGCTGCCTCGCTTCCGCGCGCACAATCCAGACTCGGTTTCGCCCACCATCACATCTCCGAAGATGAGCACGTTGACTATTATGTAAGTGATAGCAATTAGATTAAACTTACATTACCCTACTGTAGCGTTCAGAACTCTCAAAATACGGAGGTTTCTGGCATAATGACCACAATAGGCTAGACTAGTAGGTAACCAGCTAGATCAAAGCTTTGTACTAAAAAAGTCAGCGAAGTGTTCGTCGCACACAATGTCCTTAGATGAAATTTTTTTGTAGTTTTCATTTAATAATTTGGAAAATTAGTTTTTCTAAAAAAAAACCCAAACTCAGTATTCCCATCGTTGTCGCTTATAGGAATTTTTTATGGGAAGAAGACTTTAGGATAAGCAGCCTAGTAACACTGGGAGAGTGACATTATACGTATTATTGCTAGATCAATAGCACTGTTTGTACATACAATTAGATATTTTTCAGCAAGGTGAATGATATCAAATTACACATACATCAGTTTAGTATAAAATAAATAAATATGTCAGACATTCACACCAATTATCCAATCCCAAACTAGGCAGAGCCTGTGGTATGGTTACTAGATAACGGATAGACATACTTAAATAAATATATAAACATCCAAGACTTGGGTACAAACATTCATATTCATCATGCGAACATTTGCCCCTAGCGGGTTTCGAACCCGCAACCTCCGGCGTGGCAGTCCGAGAGCGACCCCGTTCCGCCACGGTGGTCGTCGAATTAAGAATTTAACATTCGTCATAGATAATTTTCGCGTTTCTGTGGTGTGTGGTCGGATGTGCATCTTGAACATTACACACTTCTAAGTGGGTACTTTTTAGATAACTACCCTGATAAGAAGTGTTGGCAGTTGTTCTTATACATATATAACATTGAAATGGCTACCACTTACATAATTTTGAATTTTCTCGTCTCTTAAGAAAATGCGATGCTCTCTTAGTTCCAGCCGTGGCCCGTGACGATGTAATAATATACTTACTTAAGTTACAACTTACTTTCTGTCTCAGCGACCCAAACTAGGTCGGTTATATTACAGCATTATGCATACATTATGTATTCATGGGTGTCTTAATTACAGAATCATTGTATCTGTTACAATGGTATTTTGAATATTCTTCATGGAATTATGGTTATTTACAAGTAACATGTCAAGACATTATATAACCGGTAATACAACAGCTTATGTTATATATAACAGACGTAGTAAAAAGTATTTCTATTAACAATCTACGAAATGTGAGCACATGTTTTTTTTCTACTTATATTTTGTTGTTGAGCTGTTTATCTTTATACGCAAGGACATTAGTGATCGTTAATTATAAAGGAATTTCAAATCCATAATTATTTATGACCTATACTATACATGGTGCAGAATTTCTTGAATGCATATACATAAGTATATAATGCAAACTTTCGTCTATTAAACTTTACTGGACAACAGTTGTTTCGCTAAATAAATCTTTTTATGAGTAAACGTTAATTTTAATTGACTTTAAACTTTATTATAGCTTGCGGGTAGGATACTAGTTGCTACTTAATTTATGAATCTTTAACTTCATATTACAAGTTATAGTTAATTACTCGTCAACTTTTTGACCTGGAGCTCCAAGTAAAAATATTAGGATGGATGAATGAATGAATATACTTTATCGCACACAAATTACAGAAAATATGTAGGAGATACAGCAAATGTACAAGTGGCGGCCTTATCGCTTTTAGCGATTTTTTCCAGGCAAACCATATGCTAGTGAGAAATAGTAAAATTAAGATTAAGATGCGGGTGCAACTTCAAGATACTTAAGCTAGGGCTGTATATTATGATTTCATTATAAAATCACCGTGGTACCTTAAGATGGAGGTGGCGATGTTGTTCGCACACATCACGTCAAGGGGTATCACGGAGCGAAAATCGGGCTTTGCGACATTGAATTCCGCTAAGTGGCGATACATCGCCTCTGCCTACCCCTCTGGGACCAAGGCGTGAGTATTATGTATGTATGTATGTATACATACATATACATACTATACATATCATACATACCTTTTTCCACAATCTATATACGTATATTAATACAGATATACTTCATCGTAACTAGTCTAGTCTAAGATACAAGTTGCATAGGTAAGTTTAACAACCGATATTATGTGACTAGCCAATAAATGTGCCTTAGAATGGTAATGATTGAATTAAACTGATACGACATAAACATGATCCAAGTTGAGTTACTTACTGAACTAGAAACGTTAATATATGTGTTGCATAAACCACGTAAAATGGGCCGTTTTATGTGAAAAGGAAAGCGTGTCATTGAGCAAAACTGTAATTTAATGACAGTCCGTAGTTTATGGGGCTGTATAAAACTATAAGTACCTACCTATATACTAAAGATACTATTTTAAATTTGTAGGCCCCGTAGCCTAGTCGGTAGTACACCTGCCTGCGAAGCTCGGGGTCGCGGGTTCGAATCCCGCCCAGGGCAAACATTCGTATGATAAGCACTTGTGTTTGCCTTGTGACTGGATGTTATTTATATAAGTACATTATGTATGTATGTATATCAGCTGTCTGATACCCATATTACAGGCTCTGCCTATTTTGGGATCAGGTGGCCGTGTGTGAAATGTCCCAACATATTTATTTATTTATTAAGGATAAGCTTTACATAATTGGTATTCCAATATTGTTTTGTATGCAGGTTTGTTTAGATCATGAACTGTTTATGTAGTAAAACAGTAGAGGATTCATGGTGGTAGTCAATGGGGACATGACCACCCCCTTTAAGCCGATCCTCGTCGGTAGTTATGCTAGTAAATTCTTATTTTAGGCAGTTCAGTAGATACGCTTTTGTGACTTTACGTTCTATTCTGCGGTTTGTTAAGATACCTAAGTGGTCACCTCCTAATCTGGAGACAGGATCCGCGCCTGGAGAGAAAGTAATAGCGAAATTAACAGTATTCGTTCTACCATAGAAAGAGCTGTAGAAACTGTTCTTTTGAAATATTTGTTAGTAAACAAACGTAAATGAATCCTAGTTTTGAATTAGATAAGAGTTTGTACTTCATCAAGTCAGCCCCTAGACGTCCACTGCTGGATATAGGCCTTCCCCAATGAACGCCACTACATCCGGTCCGCTGCCATCCGCATCCAGGAGCTTCCCGACACCTTCTTCAGGTCATCGGTCTATCATTCTTTCGGTCGGTCTTTCATTATATTCTCTTGTGGAGTGGTAGACCGATGGAGACTCCACAATCTTTGTTTAGGATAATTAAATTAGGTATTTTTCTTAAATGTATTAATATATTGCGGCACGTAAATACCAAAGCCTAGTTAACCGTTAACGTTTAAAGTGTCCACTATAGTGAATGAACAGGAATTAATGTCGACGAGACAGCGCTTCCTGCCCTTCCGCTTGATGGCATAATTTATGCGCATGCGGCGCAAAGAAAGAGAAGAAGCGGGTCTAAATTTAATAGATATGATTGATAATGTACTATGTATGACAAAAATGATTATTTGGTAGCCTTGTAGGGCAAAAAATAACCCGGAAAATGTGCCGGAAGAACTAAGAAAGAATAAAAAGATAAACTGCTCAAAAATGTTGACGGTCGAATAGAATCCAATAATTACTCGTATGTGTACAAATAATTATTCTTTAGTCGCTCTTTATACACATAATTATTGGAATTATGTGTACAAAGAGCGAGAATCTATATGTCTAGGTTATCATGACATGCCGAGAAAACACCAAGTTACATAGACACAATTATGAAACTGTTACCAAATTGCTACAGTTCATCACTCGTCACATAACGTTTTATGTGACAACGGAAGTAGTTGCGCAACCGCATACACCTCGTATAGTTTCACTGCGCGTTGTTGACACTTCCGAAAATGTATCGTTAGTAATTCAGATCTCGTTAAAACCTGTAGTGGGCGCTGTTATTTACTAATTGAAGTTCTGGTTTAATATTAGACTAGGATTGTCGTGAACTGTGGCCTCTACATTCACATAATTCTGTGGTAATATATGTATATTTCATTACATATCAATTATCATACGGAAACAAATACTATCAAATGGTACATTCAATCAGTTTGAAATATAGGACACCTTAGAATTTTGGTACATAAAATTGTACAGTTAATTGTTGAAGATTATTTGAGCGAGTTTATAATCAGTTAATGAGTTATTAATACAAAGAGTTGTCGTTAGGGAGATGTTACTGTGAGGGTGTACAGGCTTACACTATAAAAAGTTAAATGTCATATGTCACTAGCTACTACTGTCAGTGTAATATGTCATCCGGATGCTGATTGCATGATTTCATTCCCTATCAATTCCAATTTTAGGGATCCATATTGAAAATAATCGACATGATTTGACAAATATAGAAATAATATAGGTCTTCTTCCATTATATCTATTTCCCCGATACTCGAGTGCTCGATCGATCATGTTGCCGATATTGTGACAAGGATCTAAGGTAGCCTACAATTCAAATTGGTTGACAGTACATGAAAGGAATGAAAAAAAACAGGTTTTTATTTCCTTGTACACTTTACTCCACTTCGGAACTATTGTTTAATTGGTTTTCGATAAGTAAATACGTGTGTTTTAGTATACCGATGAGTTGTAATGTTTGGGTTTAGTTCACAAATTTGCTTAAGAACTTTGTTTTTAGACATTTTTGCGTAAAGTTTATCAGAAGAAAAGCAGTTACCTAGTTAAAAAAATACATAAATCTTAATACAATGTTGTTTGTTATACAGGCATATCCTAAATACGTTTTCAAATATGGCGTGAATGACTTCCATACTGGTGATATCAAGACGCACCACGAGAGCCGAGATGGTGATGTCGTCAAGGGTAAGTCTATCTAAATATTCTACTCGGAGTAGGTTATTATAGATCGATCAATATTATGATTTTAAATAAGATAAAATTTCGGGTTTATTCCTGCAGCAGGTATGAACCTAAATGAGCAAAACGTAAAATTAATTACAGTTAGGCTTTTAAAGAGTATTCGTCTGCGTCAAGTCTTCCCGTCGGCTGTTCCATAGTGCTTAAAGACGAAATTCTTTATCAGTGCGTCCTGCATGTCATGACCAATGGCGCAGTAACATGGATACTGATGTGAGGTGGGCCTCATTCGCAAGTTTAAAGTCACTCAGCGAGCTATGGGAGTTGCTATGCCTGGGTTTTTTAAAGGTTATGATCCGTAATGAGGAGATTCGACGAAGAACGAAGGTCACCGATATAGCGGAAAGGATTAGCAAACGAAGTGGTAGTGTGAGGGCTACATTTGTAGCAGAACTGGGGCAGACAAGTTCTGGAGTGGAAATCGCGGACCGGTACACGCAGCGTGGGACCGGTACCGCTACCTAGAGGACCGGTTGTAGTGTCCTGCATTGGAGAAGGCCTAAGTCCAGCAGTGGGTGAAGGTAAATTGATGATGAGTATTAAATTATACACTAATATTTGCAATTGTGGACAAGAATTTACTATGGGAAAGAAATGTATATCAGAATCAGTAGCCGACTTTTGGACGTAGGTTAGGCCTTACGTCAATGTTCAATGCCTATGTTAACTAAATATTAAATATCTTATTCCAGGACAATACACATTGGTAGAGCCCGATGGTTCAATACGCACCGTGGACTACACCGCCGACAAACACAATGGGTTTAATGCCGTCGTGCACAAGACTGCGCCGATATCGCACCATGAAGCGTCTCACTTTTAAACTGACTGATGAAAAAAGCCTGACTGTACCAGTTTCATATTTAAATTTAAACAAAACAGTTATAATAAGATTGCTTTGACATTGGCGAATAATTAATTGGATTTGAATTCTGAAATTCTCGTTTGGGATTTTTGTTTTCAATAATTGTCATTATTTCTACATGCATGCAATGAGTGCTTTTCCAGTATATACAAAATTTTAGTTACTGATGTTGACAATAGATGGCGTGTCGAATAGATGGCGACCCGAATCCTTCAAGGAAGTCAAATTCTATCGGTAGATTATATTAAAATAATTTAATGACCATTCTTTACGGGCTTTTTCAAACATTCCCGCATACTTTGACATTTGATGACATAGTCAGCGGCACCTATTGAGGTATTTAGAACTATTTTTTAAAGAGATAGGTACTTGAAAATGATTCAGTGAGAGAGATATTGTGAACTCAAATAAGAGTTAGGAACTAATTCAAAATTTGGGGAATTAAACATTTCAGACAGGATGTTACAGATAAAGTTTTTTAAAGGTGCTTCTACTTTAGAACTAGTGGTATAATTTAATTCAGAAGTGAAATGTGATTTTGTTACAGGCCAATTTCCCATGGTTTTAAATTATCTTATAGCTATCTAATTCTAGATTATTGTTACGAAGTGCAATAAAATAGTGTAAGAAAAAATATCCAAAAGAATTCAAAAATCAAGACTCGATCTCTATTGTTTGTTTTGTTGAAACAGTTGATGTTACTTTTTTATTTATTGTGAATTTTAAGTTTTTCATGAGAGGGACCTGAGTTATTGTTAATTAGTTTGTATTGTAGTCGTATTATAGGCGATAAAGCTATGAAAATTTGTGACTTACCTAGTTGTTACTATTTTTTGTTACTTTGTTATAAAATATAACAAAGAGGTCTAATAAAGTTGACTAATAATAGTGTGTTTCTTTATTTTGTCAAAGACATCTTGGTGAAAACACGGTAAGAGAAAGAAAAGATAATTTTAACTACGAAATAGCTGAAACTATCGCTTATTCGGTCTAGTGTAAATTGCTGAACTGTAAATACAGTTGAGCATATCTTTATAGTATCCGCCAATTTTCTTACGACGTGTTTCGTCTCTAAACATTTTCTGTGGTATTACCTACTTGAATCCTCAAATTAAACACACGAGAGTGAAGTTACCGCACTGCCACCTAGACCCCTACCAGTCTGCTTCTGATTTTTCAACATTAGATATTCAATAGCTAATTAGTGTCAAGTCAAATATAGCATAATAAAAATATTCAAGGCTATTGCAGATTTATAGACCTCATATAACTAATTAGCCCCGGTTTTTAACGCGTTTGATTTGAGGTTCAAATAGTGATCAAAATGCAAAAAATTTGACTTCAGCGCCATTTTCATAGAAACATTTTCACTAATGTAGTTTTGCTGACTTGAATCTCATCTAGTATTAAATGAAGTTGTAAGATGGCGCCACCTCTCGTAATGCAAAACTTGAAAAAATTGGCAGATCATTGACAAAAGTTCCTTATGACATGTCCAAAGTTCTGCATGTGTAAATACTTTAGAAGTAATCATATTCACACACATTAATATTGTATTTGTCTATTTAACTTGTCATTTCTTAGGTCATTTGGAAGAATACTTGGGCATTTGGAAGGCGCGATTGCAAATGAGCTTACCTGTAGTACGTTTTTCACTGCAGATTAGGAAGCTAGTTACTGTAGAACAACATTGGGGCAGATCGTTGAATCGACCACATTGTATGGCTGGAAACGAAGGGATGGGGACGGGGTATCCTGTACTATAGAAATTGACAAGGACATGACAGTTCATAAATACAACCGCCAACTTGTACAATTTGTACAAAGTTGTTCGTCTCCAATGGGAATCGAACTCATGACTTTTATTCGGTGCGAGTCTAACGACCTGCCACTAAGGGCCAGTCGATCGGTCATTGGGACGAGTCTGTGTCCTGAACTTCAACGACTAATAATCCTTGAATTTAGTACAAATTAATGTACCTTCAACAACTTATAAACTGACAGAAGAATCTAGTTGGGCTGAGCAGCATTCGGAAACTGCGTCAAGTCTTCACGTCGCATATTTTACAATGTTTAAAAAGTGCGTTCTGCCTGACCGTGGGCCTGATCTACAAGTTTTAAGTCGCTCAGCGAGCTATAGAGAGGGCTATGCCCGGGGTTTATTTGAAGGGTATTATTTGTATTGAAGAGATCCGACGAAGAACGAAGGTAACCGACATAGCCGAAAGGATTAGTAAACTGAAGTGGCAGTGGGTGGGCCACATCTGTCGCAGAACCGACGGTCGTTGGGGTAGATGAGTTCTGGAATGGAGACTGCGGATCGGTATGCGCAGGGTGGGACACCCTGCCAGATAGACCGACAACCTGAAGAAGGTGGCCGGAAGCAGCTGGATGCGGTGAAAGAAGGACCGGGCGTGGTTGTGTTAGTTGGGAAAGGCCTATGTCCAGCAGTGCACGTCTAATGGTTGATATGATAATGTTAGTTACCTTTTACTACTATAATTAAAGGTACTAATGCAAAATAAAAACATCACTCTATAGAACTTCTTACATATCTTTATCTTCAGAAGATATTATCACATCAGCCACAGAGTTTGTTCCGTTGAAGAATAGATCGTAAATATTGCAGTTTTTGTCGATTTACATACCCACTATCACTTCCTGCCTCCCATCCATTATCCAGAGAAAATACACGTATATATTGTATAAGTGTGTTAAAAGAGCTATAGCACACTTGTCTATCATTCAAAGTTCCAACTCAATTATCTTTAAAAAAAAAAAACGATAGAATGGTTGAATTAATATATTTTTTTTCAAAATATAGGTAGTGTAGTCACTAAATTATAGTATCCTCATGTACTTTTGATTTATTACTATTCTATACTATTTAAATAAGATAGCCTAAGGCTCTGTACATATCTAGTGGATGATCTGCAGTGCAGTCCGATGATTTTTTTTGTGGCAGCGAGCACGCCGAGCTACAACAGCGTTGAAACCGCTCGTCGCTCGACGTTCAAAAAATTAAAAGGCTAAAACGTTCCACTGTCCGCCGCGATCGTTTTGACGGACATCCCGCTGTTGAACGTGCATCGTCGATACATATAAAACCATAATACTTGAACCAGAGCGAACAATCCGCTGAGGATCGTTTACAGATAGATGAGAAATTCGGAGTAAGTAACGGATGTGCTGGAGCGTTATAGTAAGCCCAAGTTATGTATTCATTATATAAGTTTTACAAAGATAAGTCCTAACAAATCTGAACAGAGGTAAACATCCGCTCCTTTTCCATGTTAAGAAAATCTATTTTTCTAAAGTAGGTAGTTCTAATTAAAATGCTTAAATGCGTGAGACTGTACATAAACTAGACGTAATTACAATACTCAAATGGGAACAATGAAAATTAAGGCTTGTGATAACATATTCAGGCTATGGGTATGCAGTTACTAAGGTCATACATGCAGCCTTGTTCAAATTGTTATGCAGGTACTGCTCATGATTTTAGTAGCCCTTTGTTTCAATTGTACTTAAAAGTTAAGTAGGTATCTAGTCGGAATTAAGAAACAAACAGACATTATAAGTATGAGTTATGATTATTTCTGAAATTATGATTGCCCTACAGACCCACCGAAGGAACAGCGTACGTTTGGATAGCGAGACTTGAAGAGGATACCTTACTACAAGAAGCGACTATCTTTCTGCAGCCCTGGAGATTTTCTCGAAACGTAGTTCCGGGTGGAAGGTATGGAAGGTGTCTATTTGATTAGAGGATTCCATTGTTCCTAGGCAGGATGTACTAACCTTAGATGCGACGGAACTGGCGACTGTTTGACTACGACTCTATGGATAATGACAATCGTTAGTTACGCTTAGTTACGTTTAAATCCTTTATATGTTTGCGATAAAATTGCATTAGGTATCGCTGTTTGGGGTAATGAGTTTTCTATGTTAACTGAATGTCTTATTATCCTATATTCTTACGTTTGTGAGGTTGAGGGAGCAAATGTCGATGAGTAAATACAGTATTTATGCAGCCCAAAATTTGTTTTTTACAAATTGCTTTTCGAAAAAAAAGAACTAAGAACAAAAAGTCTAGGAGAAGAATTTCGAAAGAATATCTAATTTTTATAGTCCACCAATTAACACTGGGTTCACATGATGATCTTTGGTCCGTTCCACCAGCGTTGGGAAAGTCCTGCCTAACAGCTGAACGCATATAAACTGCTAATTTCAAGTTGAGCAGAGACCTACTTAATATTCTTGCAGTAATATTGCATTATTGGGATGATGACATTTTTGTGCCAACTATGCGATTGTTAATCGCCGATTTATAGGTAATTACTGATTGGTCATCTTTAGGAATAAAAAAAATATTGACTGTCTCAATTTTTATCAGGTACACTGTGGGTGTTATTCATATTAGGCTGGTATTAGGCTTGTAATTTATCTTCGGTTCCATAGTACAAGGAGGTCCAGTTTAAGAGTTGGATATTCACCTCTCTAATTGGACCTGGCCTACTTTTAAGATAACTCTCTAAATGCCATCTTCATACGTTAATTGAATTTGTATTGGTAACGTCAACCGATCTATCACACTTACTGAGGAGGTCACACTCAAAATCTTGACTTCATCCTACCTATTATATAATTCGCTACGTCTGCTACGACCTTCAAAACTAGATCAGAACTCATCATTGCCAGATATACTCGAATAACTGAGAAATGTTGTTTGATATTGACATTTCCAAGTTAATAAATATTAATATGTACCAAAAAGAGCGAAATAAGCATTTCAACATTGAATTAAATACAAATTTACAGAAAACCTGTTCTTATTATAGACATTATCTCATAACGTAAACTCGTATGGGATTACCTGTCAATAGTTCTGTATTTTGTTGATTTGCTAGGTAATTAAATCTAGAATTAAGGACACTAATTAGAAATCATAATCAGTGACAAAGTTGAACAAAAATTAATTTCTATGAGAGAATTATATCTTCACTTCACGTCGAATGTGCTCTGTAATTTAAAAAAAAAATCAATGAATTAGGTTTTGAAGTGAGTAAAATCATTTGAGTGAGACTCGCACGTGAATTTGTATTTTACAGAATAGCACTACAGATATTAAATAGATTTAAGTTCATTCTGAAGGACTGGCTTTAAGTTTTATGAAGCTTCCATAAAGTTGAGCCGAACAGTATCTTCAAGTAGAATTAAACAAGTCCGAATAGCACTACCGTGTGCAATAAAGAGTTTATCTATCTATCTATTCAAACACAAATGGCAAACGAGAATAAACGCATTTACGTCTCGGAAACAAGACAAACAATAGTGTTTGGAATTGGACGGAAAAGTTTACATGGAAAACTTGTATATGTCCCTTTAATGTAATAAATAGAGCAGATCTGGGATTATCAGGTAACATACATAGGTACGTCTCTTTCACAAGTGAGTAAGTAGTAAGGTATGTTGATACAATTTTCTGATATTCTAAATGATAAATCCAGTTAACGGGTGATTATGATTAATATATGTATAAGAGTAAAATCTCACGATGTCATATGTCAGTCATTGTACCTACTTATACGTAGCGCAAGGAGTACCATGGGAGCTACAATGAACTGGATTGTGAGACGTGTCACGCATGTCCGATACTCTGCGGCTGCTCCCATTGGATGGCAAAACGCTGTATTAACCATTACAATATTTTTGGCTAACACGGCCAATTTTTAAACTACGTGCTACCTATCTGGTACAGTAGGTCTGTTGGAAATAGAATAGAATAGTAAAAAAATATTACATATTACATTAAATATTAATATTATTAATTAATTTTTATTCAGTACATGGATCATTCGATTCACAATGAAACTTGTGCAAAGCAGAACATTTCATCATCATCAGGTTATCTTTGTCTCCACTGCAGGAGCACAACCCTCTCTCATCTGCCGGAGACAGACGGAGGATTTGGCCTACACTCCCCGCGCTGGCCAGACGGGTTGGGGAGGCCTGCTGATGTTTTATAATGTAAAATTATCAGAACATTTAATTATTAATAAATACTAACACTACGGGTAGATAGCGTCAATATTTAGTAAATTATTAAATGTTTGCGTGAAACAGAGCGATTGTTTGGAATGCTCCATCTAGTAGTACATAGACATCGTTGGTTGCAACAATAAATTATTTTTGGATATATCCATGATTATACCATGATTATATTAAAGGTTTTAAATGTTTTTTAAATTATAAATACATCAGTTTTTAAAATACAACGTTTTACTGTTAGACGATAGGCTGTATTTATGACACAGCGGTGGTTCACACGCAAATCAGGGCTCCGGGTAAAATTACCTCTTTTGACATAGGTGTACACTATGTACCTTCTTATTACGCTAACTAAAGAGTTTAGATTTGCGTAAAAGATATAACTTGACATGAAGTCGTCAGTACGTAGGCTAACTTAGTTTGGCAATCATAAATAACCCTGATGTGGAAGTGGGCAGTTCATGTTGCAAGGTTGCAGAACCAAAGGTGGACACTGCTCATTGTGTTCCGAATCAAGAAGTTATAGCATTCTGAGTAGGTTAGTGGTCATAAGTATAACATTACTGAAAGGAAGATGGAAATATAATCAATAGGATTGGCGGTATCTTTATAGCTTCTTAAGGGTTTCACGTCCCGAGTTTTCAATCAAAATACATGCTGAAAACAAGTTATTCGTTACATATTTACCACACAACTACAGATGTTGCACTCAGGTATCAGAAACCAGTGTTAGAGATAAAAAATAGAGCGATTATTTGATTAAAAGTGCAAAAAATTTTGTGTTGTAATAAATATACCTACATACATATATGTGTCCCCGGGGAGGGCAGCAGCCTCGTGCTGGAGAGAGGATCCCGGCTGAACGCATGTCCAGGGCGATCTCCTGGAGTCCCTCTTTGTGCGTCGTAGATGGCCACCGTGGGGTTTCCGACGTAACCAAATCGTCCCGCCGAGACCTACATGTCTAAACAATATGCTGACCATTAGGACTGATGTACACCAATTGCTTAGTTTGTTTATTTTTGTTAACTCAATAATATTTGTGATACTATTTAACTATACTAATAATACCAGCAAATAGCCAACAAGGGTGTTCTACTGACAATTACTCATTTTCGTTATTTTTAATTACCAGGTACCTAATAAAATATATTTTTTTCAGAGATATTCTATAAAATTAAATAGGTAACTAAACAAATCGTTTACATTATTTGTAAGAAACATAAATAAATTGATATATACGATAAATTATTTATATATTAGAATTGAATGAAGGTTTCTTTATAATCGCTGAATAGTCAAGAACTAAAGCAGCATAGGAACTCATTTGAAATGACAATTTATAAAGGCGGAATAAAAGTTTGTATTCACTGTGGCGTTTTGGGTGATCAGTGGTCGAATTAAGATTAAGTTAAGTTCGAATTAAGTTATATTTTTTGATAATTTTCGATAATTTTACTTATCCATGCAGAAAATTAATGACATTGTATTACACCTTTATAAATATTGTAATATTAGTATAGATATATTACATCAAGTAGGTAAACTTAAGTTATTAAATAAATCACACTTATTAAGCGTAATTGGTGCTTGGTGATTCTGATTACACCGGACGCACTAAATTTGTCTTTTTAAGTTAATAGGTGCACCTTTGTGTAATTTATTCGATCAATTTACATGTTTTATATCCTTATTGATTTTAGTTATCTTATTTAAAAATTAAAACGTATTTCCAAATCATCCTCTCCTCCAAATGGCATATATCATGCCGATTTGCTACATCCGTGTTATTTCAATGGCGTTCATTGTATGATATGCACATGTTCAAATAGGTGACTCTATATTTTCAGCAATGATTATTCAGGGTGAAAAATTTAATACTACATATAGGTATCAAGGATTAGGTAAACAAAAGGAAACATTGCTACGGCTGCCATAAAATTAACATGGTGTTGCAATGCAATCTACATGCGACGAACTATTGTACCGTGCGAAACTTTTCTCAATTAGCCACTTCGCCGGCGCCCGCGCATCTAAGGAAACTTCATTTTCGGAAGCCATGTCGGCTCCGCCCCCCAAGGCTGGCACTCACCAACAAATAAGGCCACATATAAATGTCTGTGAACCCTCGATTGCGTTATTCAGGGTTCAGACATTCAGTGAAGCAGGTGTATCCTAGTGTTTGAAGTGCTTGAACATTATGTGTCGCTATACGTGTTTGCTATTGGTGGTGGTTTATGTGGTTCAAGCTAAGGCGAAAGTTTCACAGTACGATCCCAGTTACCCAGCGGGATATGAAGGTCATTATAATGTGAGTTTATTACCTACTGGAGTTGGAGGACTTTGATAAAGCATTTTTAATTATTGTTACTCATTCAAGAAATTAAATGTTATTTCTGAATTTCAATGGAAAAATGTTTTTAATTTTGATTTACAAAGAATAATGCGAGATATTCAAAATAACATGATCCTTATGATGTTTTCAAAATAGTGTGATCCTTATGATGAGCATTGTTTCATTTTATATTAAGAACTGTATGGACTGTGTCTTCGGCCACATGCATCATTATGGATATGCTCTTCTGAGTACCATTTATCGTAATGTTTTGTTTAATTATTTTAAGGTCATTAACAAAATGCCTTTAATGGAACTTTTAAACTTTTTTAATACGTAAGTTTTACAAACTCCACAAACAGCCAAATGGACAGCCATTGAAATTTACAGGATCGTCCTCGATACGCCTTCAACTATGGTGTTTCTGACCCCAATACTGGAGACGTGAAGTCTCAGCACGAAACCAGAGACGGGGATGTTGTCAAAGGTAAATATGAAATTAACAGAATATCTATTAAAACAAAAAAATTAAGAGAAAAGAGAGAGAAATAATCATTACTTGTTTGAACTGCTCACTTTTGCACACGTTTTAGTGTGTCGATTTTCTGTCTGAGTCAGTTCTGATTCCTGTTCCATGCCACGTTATCTTGCTAATCCTTCAAATATGCCGGTGGCCTTAATTCTTCTCTCTTTAACCTTCTCCTTGCGAATCATATCCTTCAAGAAACCCCGCGAATAGTCCATAGCTCGCTGAGCTACTTTAAACTTGTGGATCAGGCACACCGTCCGGGTCATGAACTCTTGGATGACAGTCAGGACCCACTAATTAAAATATTTTGACTTAAAGCATTACTTTCGCCTGAATAAGAGAAACAGAAGACCTATGGCCAACAGTGGACGTAGATAGGTTGATGATATTCATGTACCTACAATACTCAAGCAGTATGAAATGCGTTTGACTTTGTCTATTGCAGAAATACTGCAAGTTCCCATAACCCTGGGGTGACTAGATGCATAGTACATTATCTGTATATAGTAGGTACATGTATACATACGTATCAATGTAACTACACTCTCGGAACCTTTATCTTTATCTGTAAATGTGTATATTTTAAACGCCGTGCATTGTTTGCAAAACTTCGTTGCTAATGACGCCGCTGTGTCTGTAATCAAGTCCTATAAATGAACAACAACAAAAGGAAAAGTATAATGGAGAATTTTTATATTTATGTGGTAGTTGTTTTCTAAAATTATTTGGACTTTGCAGTGTAATGAAAAAAGCTTCTAATTTTTTATTATTAAATCGTAATCCAAATGGCTTTTATATTGTCTTGGTAATGTCCATGGACATACCCAAAGCGATTCATAAATTCTAATAGGATAGAATAGAATCCATACTAAAATATAATTTTATATAAGTACCATAAATTCAAAGTTTTCGATATAATAAATTAGTATTAATACCAACCCATCCTTTAATTTCAGGTCAATACTCCTTAGTAGAGCCCGATGGCTCAGTTAGAACAGTAGACTACACGGCAGACCCAGTACACGGGTTCAATGCTGTTGTCTCCAAAACCGGACCGACGGTTCACCACGAACCACAGCGTCCCCACGTGGCTCCAGCACCTCAGTACACCCCACAGATAAAGCATATACCTCAGCAGTACCCGCAGATAAAGCACGTACCAGTACCACAATATACTCCGGAGTATAACCAGGTGAACCACGGCGGCCCAGTGATACAGTACGTGGCGAAACCGATACCAGTGCCAGTGGAGGTACCGGGTCTGTTCCAGCAGCAGCCTTATCCTTCTCAGTCGCCTTTCCGTAAGTATCATTTTTAAAATACATGCCCAACTGTTTTATATATAACAGCTATTTTATTGCTTAACTAGCTGGTGCCAGCGACTTCGTCTGCGCACGATTAGTATTTCAAGTAACTTTTTTGTAGGACTATTTAAGATAAACATTTCCATCATACATTACATATGTGTAACTCTAGCGGTTTTGGCCGCGCACGCCAGAATAGCTCGCAGATGGTAGATTTTTTCATACTAATTTGATATTTTGGACAATTCACACAATATCTTTATAAATTGTAGCCTATGTGTTATTCTGATGTATAAGCTATATTATTGTAAAGTTTTATTAATATCCATTTAGTATTTTTTACGTGAAAGAGTAACAAACATCCATATTAGTAAGATAGGATAGGTCTATAGTGAAGGCTGATATACAGTGTGCACTAACCTCCACCTCCACTATAGACTTATATACCTCCACTATAGACTTAATCTATAGGTTATGGCTGCATTTTGTGTGCTAGTTGAGTGTACACATACACTAGAGTGTATAAAAATAGTGCACATTAGTATGGGAAATTAGGGCGCAATTCGACTGCGGTACACGGGCACGCTACGCGCGTGGCACTCTGTATGAAAATGTAGACAAACAGATGCGTATCTGAGCACACGTAGACAAAGGACACCTATTTATTTTTCTACTAAGGGTAAGGTTAATGTCGGCTGTGTCCGTGGATGGACTCTATACTCTCGTGGGTCGGAGCATTTCACGTGTGTAGAGTGCTCGTGCACCGCCGCGCTGGCGCCGTGCGCAGCAGTCGAGTAACGCCTTAAGCCTATAGAATAGAGCTTTAGTCACCATCGCAGTGTCACCTGTCTTTTATTTAATTTTTTTATAAAAAAAATCTGGAGAGCGTGCGCAATCTATTAATTGCGCACCCATCCCCTTTCTTCGCGTAGTCCGGGATTGTATCCCTATATGTAATTAATCGTTTTAATTTGCCGTGTGGTTGCTGGTAGAGTAGAATAGCACCACTCCAACTCTTCCCGTGGATGTCGTACAAGGCGACTAAGGGAATACATTATAAAACATCAATCAGGCCTCCCCAACCCGTCTGGCCAGCGCGGGGAGTGTAGGCCAAATCCTCCGTATGTCTCCGGCAGATGAGAGAGGGTTCTGCTCCTGCAGTGGAGACAAAAATAACCTGATGATGATGTAATTAATCTACTACATATTCTGCTAAAAAAAATTTTTAATAAATAAATATTACATACACTTGCCTTATCCCAAACTCGATTTCTCATGTGTTATGGGAATTAAACAAGCAAAGGACAATTCACAATTATAACATCTAGACCGGATCCAACCTGTACATATTCTACAAAATGGTCTGTCCTCGGTGGGAATCGAACCCACGACCTCTGGTGCTCGAGTCCAATGATCAAGTCACTAGGCCATTCTTTAATTCTTTGCCAGCTTCCGTTTTTCCGGATATGTAACTCGAATCTCTTTTAATGAAGAGGGAATGGGTTACCTTCTGCCGTTCCTTCTTCAGCCTCTTGTTCACATTCCATGGGGTAAGATTGAGGTCGAACGTAAGCCCATCTAATATGTAAATATATTTTAGTTTGTAGTTTAGCCAGCCTTAAAAAACAAAATAAATAAATATCTCAGACATTCACACCAATTACTCAGTCCCAAACTAGGCAGAGCCTGTGCTATGGTTACTAGATAACGGATAGGATAAATAGATAGCGAATGCGTGGCGGTAGCGGTATACTTCATACAAATCGAACAATGCAAGAAACCGGAGCACGCCTCCGCCACGTATTCGCTTTCCGTGTGTTTCGGGTTTAAGGTGGAGCGTCTGCATAACTAATAATATAATGGTATTCTCAAACACTAGGTGCTCGCGAGGCACTGAAACATGTATTAATCGGTCATGGGAAATTCTTTGTTTATTTAATTGGCATATAAAAAAAGTTAAAAATACTAAGCTTCTAGGTCTAGGCGCCCCGTTGGAGGCGGCACGCGATGAAAACTAAATAAAAACCCACATAATTTGCATTTAATTAGAACTGTCTATCGACGACACTCTATAAAAATGTTGAATTATTGAATATTGAAATTAACAATTAGCACTATATATTCGATGTGAACTTGAGATTGGTTCACTCCAATAAGTTTTGAAATATTTATTCAATTTGCAGTTTTCCTTGACGAAATGTGATGCTACAATCTCTTTAATTATAATGACATTCCTAAGAGTTAGAAACTCTTAGAAGATTTCTGTGATGATTATGAAGGTTTTGATAAATAAAAGTATAATCCTTCGAAATATGGTAAAACGAACGGTTTCAGTAATTCTGCCTTTGAGTCATAAACAGAAGCAGATACACACCTTTGGTTTTGATGTCATCGTCATCATTAGCCTAAATACGTCCACTGCTGGACATAGGCCTCCCCAATAGAATACCACTTTTGGTAAGTTGTCCATTGGGGGATTTGCCATAATCACGACGCTTGGCAGGCGGATTTGTGATAGCAGTAATGATCTTTAAATACACTCACAGGAGAACGCTGCTGCCCGTCCCTGGTGTAAACCCTTAGTCGCCTTGACGACACCCACGGGAAAGATAGGGATGGCCCTATTCTAAGCCGGGAACCACACGGTTCTGGTTTTGATGTACTTAGGCTTAATTACTTACCTATAATTATGTGGTTGTCATTGAATAATTAATGTTAGATTTTAAATATATATTTATGCATAATATTCATGTACTGTGTATCCTAGGTCATTTCTCACTTTATATTTTACCAGTTTTAAATACATTATGGCCATCTAATGTTCGACTGGGTACAATAATACTAGCTGTTGCCCGCGACTTCGTACGCGTGGAAAACTTAAAATCACAAACTATTATGTATTTCCCGTAGGAATGGGATGTTTTTTCGGGATAAAAACTATCCCATGTTTTATTCTAGGACCTAAGCTATATGTGTGCTAAGTTTCAACCCGATCCGTCCAGTGGTTGTAGCGTGATTGAGTAACAAACATCCATCTATACTTACAAACTTTCGCTTTTATAATATTAGTAGGATTTGACATCTACGTTGACTGTAATTTTATCAGAAGTTCCTTATATAACCAGTTTTAGTAAAGTGACTATCAAATTAATATAAGACATAGATTAAACCAAATGGAGTTATGTGACAAAATTAAAGTAGGTACCTACATGCATAGGACATGTAAACTCTCACAGCTAAAATAAAAGTTGCATTCGTAGTCACCGCTAGACAGAGACAGTGTACCACTTGCTGGCTGTATGTAAGTGAGACAGCGGACGTTTTTCGATTTTCGATATGTAATTACTTTTGGATTCTTCCTTATTACAAGTTTATTGTTATTTTATCTTGAGCACATAAATAAAAAAAGGAATTTCTCTAAATCGTATTACGCATACGTATTCCACTAAAAACAGTAATAATGAGCGAATCTAAATGACATGATAATCAAGCCGTTGCTCCGTACTGGGCTTAGTAAACTAGGGTTCATTGGACTAAGTTTCGTAGGACCATGATACTCACTAACTTATAGTCACATATATTTCTAATATATTAACAGTTTGTGCCTCGCACTGATATCCGCGTTAATATTTCCTCCAGAGAAAAGTATAAGTAAGCTTGAAGCCATGAAGTATACATATATACGAGTTTCATCATAATCCATTTAGCTGTTATGATAAATATTTATTAAATGCAACAATAACGGGCAGCAGCGTTCTCCTGTGTGTGTATGTTAAGATCATTACTGCGATCACCAATCCGCCTGCCAAGCGTGGTGATTATGGCAAATCCCCCAATGGACAACTTACTAAGAGTTGTATTCTATTGGGGAGGCCTATGTCCAGCAGTGGACGTATTTAGGCTGATGGTGATGATGATGAAATGCAACAAACATCACCACTTTTTAAGTGTAAGTTATTAGTTAGGAGTAGAAACAAATATCTTCAAGGATACCTAATCCTCCAAAGTAAATATGCAGTTTGGGCAAATATGTATTTGTACCGTTCGGCGTCGATACGTTGGGGCCCTAGATCCAGATGCCCGTGGGTTAGCCAATGATCTTTTAATGCGCCTCATCAAAGCTGTGGGAGATCGTATAGCTGGCAGCTTATCGTATGATGAATATGAATGTTTGTAACCAAGTTTTGGGTGTTTATATATTTATTTAAGTATGTCTATCCGTTATCTAGTAACCATACCACAGGCTCTGCCTAGTTTGGGACTGGATAATTGGTGTGAATGTCTGAGATATTTATATTTATATATTTTATATTACATTGTTACGTGAGACTAAATCATCTAAAGTGAGCTAAAATAAAAATCATCCGATGAAACATTGACATAAGTTAAAATACACACAGCATATTATGTTCAATTAGCGATAACAACTCCTAACACCATTGTGTAGTATTCTATTGTTTGTAAATGAATATATGTTTATCTTGCAGTATACCCCAAGGTCGGTCCCTCGCAGTTTCCAGAATACGACGGCTTCGACTTCGGTGGCCCCTACCCGCCCCCCAGCAGTTACTTTAAAAAATAAATATTATAATTTGTAAAAATATATTAAGTTTAATTTATATAACAAAAAATGTGATTAAAGAGTTTTTTAATCCAGCGATACCTCGTTTTAAGAGCCAGTATTACGGTATAGAGTTTGTTTTTTTATATAATTTGTTGAAAAATAATAAAGTGCCAATTTATTCTAATTATCAAGGTATATTTAGAAAGTAACCTAAGACTTTTAATTATGTGCCTAGGTTATATACAGATCTCGCTTGCAATTAAGTCCAACTTCATCATCAGCTTGTCAACGTTTATACTGTTAGACTGTAGATTACCTTATCTAATGCGTGCTATCAGTCAGGTTGCCTGCAAAAATTCCTTATTGTATTTAAAAAATAGATATTAGATACTTAGCATAAATTGTTAAAACGATTCCGGTATCGATTGGATTAGTGGCTAAAAAGAATTAATGACTTTTTCCACGACACAGCATTCCTCAGTATTATTTTGAATATCAGAACAGTGAGTCATTTGAATTAAAATATCTACCAGAGTTGTCACAAAAATAATAAGGGAATAAAACGATTTTTACGTAATAGTAACTTTGACACATTCATAACATCGAAGAATATTAAATCGTCTCCAAACAAATATAGATTTAAAAATATATGCTTAAAAGCAGAAAAAGAACAACTAGTATGTAATTCTAGGCACAAGAATAAAGAAATACCCATGAAATTTATGCTTGTACAAGTATTTTAAGATTTTAACAAAGGTAGATTGTAAAACGCCTACCAAAATATAACTTCCAAAAACAGGCACGACAATCTTTTCTCGAATGTTTTCATCAGACTCTTTAATAGGCACTGGGTACCCTATCATTCTAGATTATCTGAACCTCTGGCACTGCGGTACTAGATCCTCGATGCTTTCTAACTACAATGGAGCAGGTATCCGATACTCGACTCCCAATATTTTTTGATCTTGGGATTTGAGACTGTCATGATTATGTGTTGTAGTGGTGTTTAAATGAAACATTATATAGGGAAGCATTTTATAACAATGCTTGAGAATGTGAAGTTGGCAATGAAAGTGATTTATCAGTTTGGACAACTTCTAGTTAATAAATTTTTTACTAAGGCTAAGACTTGGAATGACAAAAACTTAATTACCTCATTGATTTTATAATCTATAAAGATCTTGTCATTCTATGACGTTCAAATGATATTCAGTGGTAATGGAATTTATTGGGCGACTATACATTTGATTTTCGGGCACGAAATACACATTTTTGACACATTTGATCTGATTAATCAGACTTCAAACCCAAGCCCGTATCTCATCCAAAATGACAGACATAGGCAAATGTTATTTTAAGATGTTGAACGAATGATGTTGATTGTAAAACGCCTGCCAAAATATTACTTTGAAAGCAGACACGATAATCTTTTCTTGATGATATCTAATAGGTCCTTTAAGCGCCTGTCACAAGGTAGTTCGCAAATAAAAAGGAAAGCAAAATACAGTATAGGAATCATATCGAAATTAACTGATATTTACGCTTCCGACATGGGATTGTTTTATCGAAAGCTGCCACAACGGAAGGTGATGACTCAAACATACCACTTATATTGTCACTAACTTAAAAAATATCAATTTCCCCATCTCACGCAACTGATAAATACATCATTACCGGAAGTTATTATACCTACGAGTTCCGACCCCTCTGCGCTCCCGTGCCATAGTCTCTTGCATGCTTTAGCACGATTTAAAGTAAGGCATTGTTGAAAAGAATGCATTGTTCAAGATCACATGCGTCGTGACTAAAGATGCTTGATCCGGAATGAATAAATACGCATCTTCATTTTTATTGTACAGTGCGTTTTATTTTGTCTGAATTAATTAATCGTAAAATCTATTTTAATGTGTATGATCGACATTAATAAAATAAATAATGAAAACGGAGTGACAGACGCAATGTCTTTACAATATGCTGGGGTTTTAAACTTACGTAAACATCTTTTTAAATGAATCGGTCTACCAAAATCTATAATTTCATATATAGTCGTGGAAGGAGGACAGTGTATAGGATAGACAGTGCTGTAGAAAAGGCCTATTCAAAAATTAACACGACATTAAAATCACTGATATATTAGGATACGAGCTGATGCCGATGAAGACCAAATCTTCATAGGCTCGTACTCTCTGTATCGACGGCATCGACTGTACTTTAGATGCAATGGGTGAGGAGATCAAGGCTCCTCCACAATCTCCATGCCGACTGAGGTATAGAAATTCGATACACATAAAAGTCATTGAAGAGTTTTATTTTATTATATAGGTATGTTTGCTTTTATTATTGAAAGGAATATCTCGATTCGAAAACAGCTGGAATTGGCAATAAAACTGTAATAGACTCAACAATTTATCGTATGGTAGCAGTTGATATCGACGCTTGGTTTGATTGCACAAAATGTACTGCAAATTATAAAATTGAAGTTTGTTGCCTTTAGTTCGGCACATGCATGTTTCCTTGATTTCACTGGGTTTGCGATTAGGGCAAAATAAACAAGAGACAAAAAAATCATATGTAAATATCATTAACCTATATTGTATTGTATGTAAACTTAAGATAGCACAATGGTAACTGTTGTAAGAATGGGCTAAAGCACTTGCTTCAGCGATTGAGAGGCACTGAGTCAACACCTTACGGTCTTTGCATTGGTATGACTAATTTAATTACATCACATTGTTGTACGAATTAGAGACGGCAATCCATGCTAAGCCTCTGGCATTATTTGGCGAGTGACATTAAAAAGTATGAGAAGCCAAAGACCTTTCGCATGCATTGCTATGACATGGACGAATTCGCCTCGTCAAGGCTTCCCTCGCACTGATGCGATAAACTGCACAGGCGCTGCCGCGCCGTTTATCGCCATCCTTATGCTGCTTGTTATTAAAAAGTATTCAGCACAGTGTCAATAACAGAAATAAGTTCTTAGAAGTACCAGAACAGGACAAGAATGGTTCAGGGTACTTAAACAGAAGCAATTAGAAACAAAGTAAAAGTTAATTAAAAGTACATTGCTAAAACTTGATAAATTATGTAGTCGGAGCGTTGAGGGCACACTGGCTATATTTGTGTACTTTATTTAGTACACTTTGTTATACTGAATACTTAATATATATACTTAATTTACTAAATTAGGAAATATCAAGCAGTACGTTTGGTGTAGATTAGCAGCCATGTGTGAGTTTGCATCGCGAGGTTGTCTAGCATGTAGTTTTTTGAGGTTTTATTTCATGAGTTTTTTCGTTTTGACTGAGCGAAAAAGCAAATCGAACTTTTTTTTTTGATTGGTCGGGCAAGTTTAGTGGCTAATATGTGCGAACTTGCCATGTTTCTGATTTGAATCTTATTGTATCCGCCTAGAACTTCAGTTAAGGATATATTGATCCTCTTCAACATGAACCTAAGTAATTATTAATTACATTAATGAGTTTGATAGGTATTTATATTGTATATTATTTTATATTAATGAGTGTGAGACTGCGCCTCTCGCCTTTATGCGCAGACCTAGTAAATACTTACTTAGTTCAGCATGCAGAAGTCCTTATAACTTCTTATAAAAGTCGTTGTCCGCTTACCTGGTTAGTGTACGCAAAGCTTTACTGTAATCTCATGAATGGCGAACTTCTGATGATAAGTAATCGATTAGTTATGAATTCGTCAGTTTTATTGATGTTGCATCAATTTCGATTGTCTTCTCGCGCTTTAGTAATTTTCGATGCACTTTACTATACTATAAAACAATTAAACAGTAGGTTAATTGTTAACTAATTGTTGAAAGATTTCGGTGCAACTGCATAGTGGTAACAATTAGTGACGCGTTTCAGTATATTCGAGAGATGAAGCAAGTGTACTTTATTTCGAAATGGGCGAAAGTAATAAGCACATTTTATTAACAAAGATCTATTTATCGAACAGAATATTAGAAATAGTTTGTTAAATAGGGAAAATATAAGTTAGTTACGGGTTAAAGTTAGGTGTTATAATTTAGCTTATTTATCTCCTATATCTGGATAGATATCTTATCCTTTAAAGAGCGCCTACGGCGGTCATTTGGCCGGGCTCGCGGCGGCGCGGCATGATGAAGAATTTATATCAGCGGCGTGTGGCGTGGTCGGCGGTATGAAGTCATTGCAAATCTGAGTAATGTAACTGGGACGTGTGGCAGCGCCACAGTTGTAAGGTCTAGTAATGGGAGGTGGCAGATTTCCCACTAACGATGATGGACAAATCAAAGTTAGACCACTGTAGTGCGAAAAATACCTCAAATTGAACTAATAAATTACTGTATGTGGAGAACCGAATGCAAATGCTATTGCATATTCGCTCCGAACAGCAGACTCAGAGGCCCCGACAATCCAAGTATCATAATTATGTATCATATCCCTATAGATAAATCGGCGATGACCTGAAAAGAAAGCAATCTGCTGCAGCAAACTGAATGCACGAAAAAAATCGGGTGTGGTGGCCTGTAGTGTCTTATATTGTGGAACGCCTATAGGCATATAGGTTATTTAGATACCTACTTAATATTAATTATATATACTACTTAATAGTGTTCATATTTGGATAATATGAAGTAAAACAATAAATAATGGCAAAATGCTTCCTGTACAACCTCAACGGAGCTCAGATCACAGTAACGTAACGAATGTGAAGGCGCTTCCTCGCCGATCGCTCACTTCCTCTACTCGGATCTCAAGCATTCCTTTCTTGATAATCTACTTACAGGATGAAATAAAATGGGAGCAAGTCTTTAAATGCAGATATTTAGCTTTCGATAACATAACGTACTGTGGCTGGATGCGGAGGGAGGAGGACCGGGTGTGGCGTTCATTGGGGAAGGCCTATATCCAGCAGTCGACGTCTAAGGGCTGAAATGATGATGATGTTACATTGTAAAAAACATTACGATGTAAAAAAATATATTTGTACTTTTTCTGCATTATAAAATAAAGTGTTATTATGGTCTACTTTAGTAACTTTTTTGTTTAGTTGTGTAGTATGAAATACCAAAGTAGGTTAGTAGTCAGGGAATATTAGTATAGGAGCCAGGTTCTAGTTATACGCGTTCTTTGTACTTTTTCTATGTATTTATGTATTGTGTGTATATATGTATTTATAATATGTATGTATGTAGATATATAGCCCTAAAGATATTTATTTTTAAATTGTATCTTTGCACCCGCATTTTAATCTTAATATTTCTATTCTCATTAGCATAAGGTTGCCTGGAAGAAATCACTAAAAGCGATAAGGCCGCCACTTGTACCGTATATGTCTCTGTATTTTGTGTGCAATAAAGTATATTCATTTTTTCATTTATTAATAATGCACATGCTTCATGAACTAGGTCGTGACAAAAGATACTTTTACTATAGGAAAATAAAAGTTACCAAGTAAAAATAGTTAAACAGCAGGTTTACAACACCTTAGCAGGGTATGAGCTATTGTTATACTCTCTCCATGTACGCAGGTATTATTTGTGCAGTAAAAAATATTGTTATGTATTTTCATTTATTCATATTTATCTGATCCAAACGGTTACATTAAATATTTGTTAAAAAATTGATTGGGATTTGGGATTGGATTTGAGAGTATTTGATACATGCTGTAGATAGATAAGAATTATTGTTGAATGGCCCGAGTTTACCGAGGCAATTACGATGATACCGATCGATCAGGCGCACTCGATCCACCAATTACTCTTTGTCCGAAGTTTGAACGGGCATTATATGGTAGAAGGTAAACCGATCTGTGTACTTTTCATGAAAAACCAGATACCTTTAGATAGTTTAGGTTAATTTGAGTTTAGTTTGAGAATTGTCATTTTTGCGAAAAAGAAATATTTAATTAGTGAAACGTACCCAAACTACGTGACAATTTTTTTTCTATTTTTTACCCCCTCCCCCTTTTGGTGACCACCCGTAGTATATGCCAAGACCCCCTTGCTCTCTAGTTTTCACGTAGTAATGCATAAATATGGTTTAAAAGCAATTTTTGAGTGACGCCAAAAGTGCGTGCATTCCTATAATTACAAGTGAAAAAATATTATCAAGAAGAAAAAACTGTCGGTTTTCAATCAGCTGATGTTCGTGTTGCCACCTGAGTTTAAAAAGCGCTAAAAACTACGCGCCATATTTGAATATATCTCGAAAAAGCGCGAGATTTCCCTAGAGAATATTGATTACGTGATGAAAACCTACCAACCCCCCTGTGACCAAGAGTGATATTTTGACGACCCCCCTCCCCCCCTAAACTGGTCACGTAGTTTGGGTACGTTCACTTATATTGCAAAGGATATGGACAAAAAAGCAACATTGATTAGAATGTGTGTTTTGTGAGGATAAAATGTGTACAACAAAACTGTGTTACTTGTTTAATTTCATAAACTACTGGGAAACGAATAAGTATCCAGGATTACTGTGGTGGCAGCCATTACCACGTTATAATGCTCACCACAGTGCTGAATATAACCTAATTTATTATGATGATACCCTTTGACCTGAGCGACACTCCCTGGATGCTCTGGTGCACAATCTCTGGTGTGTTTCTGCTCGTATCGCCCGCGCTCCGCGCCCGCGCTGGATAGCATCCCAGATAATATCCGCCGAACCATAAAAGTACATTGTACTATCTAAAGGGACTTGTGATTATTCGGATGAGCGTCTGGCGTTTACGCAGAGGACATTTTGAAGCTCATCATCATAATACAGCCCTTAGATGTCCATGGCTAGACATAGGCCTTCCAAAATGCACGCCATCATACCCGGTCCTCTGCCGTCTGCATCCAGCCGTTTCAAGCCACCTTCTCCAGGTCGTCGGTCCATCTGGAGATGGGGCGTCTCACCCTGCGCGGGTCTATCCATGGTCTCCATTCCAGAGCTCGTTTGTTTTGAAACAAAAGATGAAAAAAGTAAGTTTTTAGTACTAATTTGGCAGCAAGTATATTAAAAGGGAAATTAACGCAAGAACACTTAACGCACTTGCGTCGCTAAGGAGATAATCATCATCATCAGCTTAAATACGTCCAGTGACTACGATAAGCCTCGTCGATAGCATGCTACTTTTGGTGGGCTGTCCATTGGGGTATTTGCCATAATCACCACGCTTGGCAGATCTTGGTGATCGCAGTAATGGTTTTAAAATATTTAGAACACTGCTGCTTGTCCTTGGTGCAACAGCTTAGTCGACTTTACGACATCCACGGGAAGATTGGGGGTGGTTCTATTCTAAGCCGGGAACCACACCTCAATCCGAGAACTTTTAATACTTTACATAGTTCAGTTTATAAGTTACCTAGTGACATTAATGGTAGCTACTTAAAATGGAAAACTGTTACCAAAAAAGAATTAGTTACGGATGGTTAGTGTACCGTAAATTATGTGAGTTTCAAATTCAGACGCTGTACATTTTACTTTGACATTGTAAGTGTAACTTGCGTAATTGCGTAGATGTAAGATAAGACATCGCCTTTATATTGCAGTAAAAAACTGTATGGTAGATAAAATAAAAACCTAATTAAGTTGCTATCCTAATTGAGAGAATAAATAAAAGACTTTTCGGATTTACCTCTAAAAAATGCAAAACCAACATTTATGAAGAGTATACTTAAATGATTATTTCCTACACGCAATCCATTAGATGTTGAAGTAATTTAATTGATATTTACATAACTAAAAAGTCAGCAAAGTGGACGTCGTACTTACACACAAAGTAATTAGTAGCTTTTGATGTTGTTTTTCTTTCATATTTGGAAAATGACATTTGCATATGATTTTGACAACTTTACATATGTATAATAATACAAGTATGTTCCGTATTGAGGTCAACCGGTAGTTTTCAGTTCCAGCGGAGAGGTATCCGTTTTAATTGAACCCAAAAATACGATTGTGACAAATTGATTCTATAAAAGTTCCTCTATAACATGTTATACGCAGATGCTTCATGAACTAGGTCGTGACCAAAGATACTTTTACTATAGGAAAGTATAAGTTACCAAGTGAAAATAGCTAAACAGCAGGTTTACAACACCTTAGCAGGGTATGAGCTATTGTTATACTCTCTCCATGTACGCAGGTATTATTTGTGCAGTAAAAAATATTGTTTTGTATGTAAAATTTGTTATAGTAAGAAATTCGACTACGTCTACGTCTCATACTGTTATATTTATTTTGTATATTTCTATGACATCATATGTATAGATATGATTTATAGACTATAATCTTTTAATATTTTCTTTTTATTAATGTTGCTTTTTGTTAGGTTATGTTGCTTGTATGGTGTATGTATGTATTATTTTTAGTATATTTGGTTAGTTTATTATGAATGTTAATTATTATTTATTTTACCTCTAGAAGTGGAAACTTGTAATTGGCTTTTTGTCACTATATATATATATATATATGTAATGTAATTTACTTAGATTTGACTTAGCTGTAAGTTTTCCTAAAATAAATAAATAAGTTAAAGTAGTTCAAGTAGTACGACCACCTCATTACCTCGAACAAGTTGTAAAATTAGAGTTGTCAATTAGAATTCATTTGTAACTGTATTTAGTTTTTAAAATTGTGCAGTAAATAATATATTCATGTGATTTTAGTCATTTATAGTATTTTATCTTTGTTTCGACGGGTATCGGTGATTGTATACCTAGACATTTTAAGTTTCGAAATATTTTATAACGTCCTCATGGCGCATGACTAGTTTTCATAGTCGTATGTATGTACATTAATCAATTTGCGACCGCGCAATCTTTAAGTGCCAGTTGAATTCAGCGAAACAGATGAGGAAATAACCAACGTATCCCAATATTTATTCGTATTTACGATCAGTGGGGAACTGAGTTAAAGGGCTTTGGGAAAAGTGGTACGGTGAGGTAGGAGGTAACATCAAAAAATAGAATACCACAGAAATCCTAAAATGATAAAACGGTTAGAGCCATTTGTTTAATTCAGTTCCGCGCGTGCCGATTTTCGGACAGAGCGCGCCCCTCCCGCGCTCCCTTTATGCCTCGTGGTCATGCTTCTAGTGAGAGGATACAGTTATGGAGTTAGAAATCACGCAGTATGGCATTTTTGCAGATTATTTCGATGTTTACCCGACCATGACTCAGAGCGAAAGAGTAAGCGTTGATAGTTTTTGTAATATTTTACAAATTGTTGGCACGCGTGTCGCGCCCACTTTACCATTCTATCTTGGTAGGATTTCTATGCCTCCGACTGTCATTTAACTCGGTCTCCTACCGTAGCTAATGTATTAAATTAAAACAGCTGTCAGGATTATGGTTAAACCAGGAACAAGGGAGGTAAGCTTCTTTTATAGTCATTGTAGTGAGAACATGAACTACCTCTTTAAAAGTCTCCATAAAAATATACTCAACATTTAACACTAAATATCTCTGCAGCGGGTAACTATAGCGTGCACTCGAATAAATCGATATTTACTCGGATCTTTTAACTATTTTTTAAAATTGGACTGGGTTAGATCTTTATCGAAGTGAGTTACAAGTAAATAAATAAATATTACATATATACATAACTTGTCTAATCCCAAATTAGGATTTTCGCCTGTGCTATGGAAATTAAACAAGGAAAAGTAACAATTCACAAAGTATAACATTCAGACTGTACGAAATTGTCTGTCCCCAGTGGAAATCGAATGGACGACCTCTGGTGTTCGAGTTAATTGACAAGAACAATGAGGCATTCATTTTACGCCAAATACACATTATCTTCATACACATTACCTAGTAATATATCATCTCTGTCTTTACTTACCACCATTTGTGGTGGGACCAACATGAATTATAACTATATTCTGTGGTCCCAACCACACTACAACAGTAAAGTCAAATGAAGAAAAAAATACGGACAAGTGCGGACGGCCACCAAATAACCAAATTAACTCAAAATAAAAATATCAGTTATTAATCTATACATTTCCGCAACTGCCACCCTCCCCCCCCTCTTCCCTACTTACACATCATTCCAATAAGTCAACAGGAAGTACTCAATATTAATTTAAACTAGATAATAGAATTCGACGGACAGACAGACAGACGGATAATAAAGTGATCCTATAAGCGTTTAATTTTTTCATATCGAGGTACGGAACCCTAAAAAAGTAATTAATCAAGCATTTGTAAATTCTACTACCAATAATAAGTGTAAAACTTCCATGAGTAAGACACAGATGTCTACTAAACCTACGGCGCTGAGAAGAAGGTGTCCTTTCAAAGAAAAAATATGTTATTTCGAAAGCAGTCCGTCCAAAGTAGCCGGTGGTTGCTCAGTGCACAGTGGTGGTATTTAAATATCACAAGTTAACATTGGTCCAGTATCAGCTGGGTTGCCCTTGACTTTTAAAGATTGTCTCCCAACGCTTCCGACGAACGACAAAGGCTAGTGACGTACTGCCTGCGTGCGTGTGGATCCAACGCAACTATACGCAGTACGCACCGTTCACAGCATGTTCAGGGGGAGGACAACTTAGTCTTGAAAACGATTTCCTCAAAACTCGGTTGGGGTCGGGTATCGATATCAATTACGGGTCCTAAATTCCTACATGTATTTTTTGCTGTGTGGTTTCCGGTAGAGTAGAATAGGACCACTCCAACTCTACCCGTGGATGTCGTACAAGGCGACTAAGGGAATACATTATAAAACATCAATCAGGCCTTTCCCAACCCGTCTGGCCAGCGCGGGGAGTGTAGGCCAAATCCTCCATCTATCTCCGGCAGATGAGAGAGGGTTGCCTCCTGCAGTGGAGACAAAAATAACCTGATGATGATGATGTATTTTTTAAATTACAACATTCAGAGCATATTGGAATAGAAAACGAGTATCTGATTTTTTGTCTTAGGCTCAAATAAACCAAAAGGAGGATGATATATGACTACTTACTTTGTATGGTCCTATAAAACTAATCCCAAAGTACTAGTTTTCTCAGTCCAGCAAGAAACGACTTGATTGTATGTAATTTATATGATTAATATTTTTAATTGAAAATGCGCATTAAAATGCCTACATACATTTAAGACGTCATCCACCACGTCAACAGGTGGCTCTTATCGTGACACTACGTCTGTGGACGTCATATTTCGTATTATTTAGTCTAGTGCCGCATCAATTTATGGTCTAACTAGCTATTGCCCGCGGCTTCGTCTGCGTGGACAACTTAACATTACAAATTATTATGTATTTCCCGTAGGAATGGGTTGTTTTTCGGGATAAAAACTATACCATGTCCTATTCCAGGACCTAACCTACATGTGTGCCAAGTTTCATCACGATCTGTCCAGTGGTTGAAGCGTGATTGAGTAACAAACATCCAAATATCCAAACTTTCACATTTATAATATTAGTAGGATAGGATGACTCCAGACGAAAACAAGGCACAAGAGATTACTGTACATCAAAACGTATTAATTTATAGAAAACCCAAAAACACTTTGAACTAATCTTCCTCATTTTGTTTTAATGTACAAGCTTAGATGTCGAACTAAATTTCGTAGACTAAAAATATATAAACAGTGTAGTATGTATCAAAAGTGACATAACCATAAAAAATTTCACGTTCAATTCCATGTTTGGGTAAACTAATTTTATAACGTGTGAGCCTGGCAATTCAGCGAGGTAATACCGCCAGCGTCCTAGGGACTATGCCTCACCACGAGGGGTTGGACGGCGTACACCTGATGGAAATAATTGTTTTTTTTTATAATTACTGAATTTTTAAACTCTTTATAAGTTTATACGTCTGCAGACTTTCTAGTAAATAGTCTTGTAAATTTATTTTCCTAAACAATTGTGTATTTATGGTACGATTGAGTAACAAAACATCCACACTACCGCATTTCATTATGATTTGATAAAGATTGCCCTAATTACTTCAGTTGCAATTAATTAGATGAATGTATTGGTGCCAAATGTCGCAGGCGCATATTTGTTAGAAAATATCACAATATCCGCTACAGAGCATACGATATCGAAACGATGATTATGACATCAAAATCAAGTTCTCAACAAACGCAGACTTTATTTATGTATTTTATAACCGTAACTAATTCAAAGTAAGAAGAAAAATAACCAAGGAGAGAATGAAATTTTAGTGAATATTTTTCTAAATCGGTATCCCATTTAACATTATAAATGCGAAAGTTTGGATGTTTGTTACTCAATCACGCTTTAACCACTGGACGGATCGGGATGATACTTGGAACACATGTAGGGTAGGTCGACGATCATAAAAATGATAACTTTAGCCAAGTTACAGCAGCCAAGACAAAATCGGACGAAAAGCAAAATGATGCCATTAAGTTGGCCAAATTTTTTCAGTGTACTTGGTGGTAATGGATACTAAAGTCAAGAGAAATTACAAACTTTGCATTGCTTCATACAATATCCCAAAGCTCAAAGCAAGTACGTCGTCATCCTGAGGACATAGATGGAATACCTACTAGTAATGAAGTATCTGTAATTTCACTGTTTATTTCATCCTTTGAATTGGAACACGCATGTTCTATGGCAGCAGAAATACATCTAGATCTAAATCACCCAGTATTTACGGTATCTTCCTATATATTTATTTAATCAATATAGATCAGTATCGATATAGCAATTCCTAAGTGCTAATTTAGACTTCAAATTGATATATGGCTAGTGGTTTAATAATAGTATAAATATATTTTGAGGCATGTATTTGCATTTTATAATATATAGAGAGGAAGTCAAAAATTAAATAAATGAGGCTAATTTATTTACAACATTTACATTGGGATATTTATCAATGTTAAATAAGAGACTACGAAATAGTATATATTTAAAAATTAAATGGCAAAGAGTGTTGTTCACATGTAATGACAATTGCCTCGAGGCAAAATCTACATATAAACAAAATTATCTTGGGAACTAAAAGACCTGGCGACACTTCGACCTTTCAGGACCTTTTTTGTCCATCAACGGTGCCCCAAGCCGATTTGGTGGATCTTGACTTCACATCCACTTTCATCACATTACTTCTTTGATATGCAGGTTAGCTTACGATATTTTAGTCATCGAAAAGTCTGTGGTATTACAAATAAACCGTACTTAAGTTTCGAAAAACTTGAGGCGAGTGCAGAACCACGTATTATTGAGTTGTGGTAGAGTTATCTCAGAGGTCATACATAAACCCTGCGACACTTCGATCCTAAGAGAGTTGTAAATTTCTTCCTTTATTAGGTATATAGTTCTAATTTTTAATCCCAAGCATATACATTATTATGCAGCTATGGGAGTCCTCTCAGATCTCTTGGGTGTACCGTAAATTGAACTTAAATTTACCCTTCACCCCACGCCTTGGAGCTATAGTGTGTTGTATGGACACAAGAGATGATTCATCATCTCGCTGTCCTTTCCATATCGTAAAGCCACAAAAGGACTAGAATGCACGACTGTACTAAGCAACTGAGATCTGTTGCTTAGCACAAGCCCATCGTTTAAAGAGCCGTCATAATTATTGCGCAAATTAAACAGTAACCATTTTAGAAATAAATTTCGGTTTATTTTCACCAGTTTTTCTCGTAATGTCTTCCTTGTCTCGGGGGAAGGGGAGTACAAATATCCAAACAGTTGTAGTAGCAAGTTATATGGTTTTCTAACGTCACTTATTTTCTAAGTTACTTATGTTTATCCTATGCCAGCTTTTGGAGTAGAAGCATGTAAATAATCAAAGTATTCAAATAATTTTTCAAATTCATAAAAAGTAAACTATTACACATAATATAAATAATACTTTGCTTCCATACAACATTTTTAAGCGACATTGTAACAAGATAATTACAAATAGGGCGCAGAGAAATAAAACTAGCGAGCAAAAGGTATTGCACAGATATTCGTTTGCAGTTAACATTTTATAACTTGTAAATTAAATTTAAATAATTAAAACATTACGGTAATAAAAACTAAGTGCTCGATTTTAAACATGAAACAAACAATATAAGTGTATTAAATAAAATTTACATAAGCGCAGCGTGCATAAAACTGATAGCAATCAGATAAAATAATCGTAAAAATATCTTGATTAGCATTAATAGGATGCAAATAAGGATCCTTATACATATGAATAGGTGGCATTGCCATTTAAACCTTAATACTTTGGTCAGAGGCTTTATACAATTACCGTCCAAATCCGGGTCATGGATTGTTTAGATCGGAAGTATTAACATTTTTTCCTTGCCATGACAAATGTCGAAACCCACTCTCAATTTTATTTAGAGTGAGTAATGTTTTTTCTAGTAATCTGACTAGAATAAGTGGATACAGTATGTAGGTAATAAATGTAAATATAACACTGTGTGAAATTAAAAAAATGTAATAAAACTAATTCTTTATTATCCAACTATCTAATATTAGAAAAGTATAAATCTGTTTATATGTTTGATCATCTATCATAACAAATTAAGGGATCAGGCATGGTTCCAGCCTTTAGATTAGGGGGTGGTTACTAGCAAAAAAGAGTGAGTAAAGTGGAATAATGAGTGTCATGTACATAGGACATAATGTTTGGGTTGGGTAAATAAGAAGTTGTTTATAGATTTCTTTCGTACATAGTTTTATTAATTGCTAGATTTATTTTCTGATTTCGAATTTGCCATAACATAAATTTAACATCGGTGTGGTTTAGGCAGCGTTTCCGCTTTTTTGAGTCGATATATGTTAGAAAACAGTTCAGTCAGTCCAATAGTTTGCAAACTATCAAGCAGATAGGTAGGCTGATAGACAAAAATCTTCACTACAGTATCCGTTTAGCAAAAAAAAATTACTGCATAAAATTAGAAATTGACAGATGCGACGACCGCCGAAATAAGCGTTCCAACTGATGGATTGGTTTCAAAGAGCGTCACTAGAGTCGTGGAGTCGCCACTGCAATGGATCTTTAGGAATTTTCAATGAGATATAAAATAACGTAGGCTATTTAGTCACAGGAAAATAGATGTTTCCAGTAAATAACACTGAGCACTTTACAGTTTTGTTAAAAAAAATTAAATATAGGGGATTCAAAGGGGTAACGCAGTGAACATCCTCGACACTATCAAAATCTCTGCAGAGCTGAAGGAGATCATCTATCAGTAGGGCAGCCCCTCCCATCCCCCTCTTTTAGTACTAGTATGTAACAAATTGTATATTTTTATCATCTATGTTTCTCTTAACAAGCATCTCTGAAAATAAATGTAGTACTTACGCATATGTATACAATAAGAAAATTCATACCTGAAAAGTTAAAAACGGAATATGAGTATTGTTCCATTCATAACAAAAAATATTTCATTTACAGCCTGTATTTACAACCTATCAAGAAATGCATTTAGCAACGTTTAATGCATTCAACATTTCTAGACACGAAACGAAATGCATTTATAAAAACTAAGACCAATTTGTCTCGAGAAACAAGTCAAGTTACACATTTGCATTATATTATACGATGTAAGTAGGCATCAATAAAAATTGTATCACGACCGTAACCATGAAGTGGTCGTGAATTAGCACTATATCAGGTAAATAAAATGCTGCACGTTACAAAACATGAAATACAATTGAGCTCTGAATATTTTATGTTAGCGCGTTGATGTCTATTATTTGCAAGGATTTTTTTAAATTGAATTACTTGTGTGCAATAAAGTATACTCATGTCTAGGTCTAAATCCTCCCATAAGAAGCTAGGAGCTGGTAAAAAACATTATGGATTAGCAAGTTGAATTGGAAGTGGGCGAGTCACATCTGTCGCAGAACCGACGGCCGTTGGTGCAGATGAGTTCTAGGTGGAGATCGCGCACAGGCACGCGCAGGGTGGGTCGCTCCGCGGCCAGATGAACCGACGGCCTGAAGAAGGTGGCCGGAAGCGGCTGGATGCGGAGGACCAGATGTGGTGTCGTTCATTGGGGAAGGTCTATATCCACCACTGCTGGACCAACAGTGGACGTCTAAGGGCTGGTATGATGATGAATAAGAAACCATTATATAGCAATGTTTGATAAAGCTTTAAAAATATTGTTTCAGTTTATAGATTAGAACGTTCTGCATATCGTAGCAGCATTTTATCACCTGTAAAGTGGAGCAGTACGGATCGTGTTACATCCGACATTGAGCCTCGATCGATGGCAGACGAGTCGAGAATAACAGCCTTATCCTCCTTGTATCTCAGCCAAACGTATATAGAGTGCTACTTAAAAATCAAACTCCAATTATGCAGTTAGTAATGACGTGAATAATGAGTAGTAATGACGAGTAATCGCCGTTAGGCGGGCAACGTTCATTCACGCTTCGGCAAACATGCTCGATGCACCGCAAAAGCACACCCCCCGGCACTCCATATAAGCGAGCATATTTAATTACTACTACAGGAGCACCAGCCTGTCCGTACATGCTTGTTTGTGTGCGTAAATTATTGTAGGGCTACTGCACCCAACGCGAACATAGTCGATCGAGAGGTGGACAACTTTATACGTGCTTCTCTTTCTAACTTATATAGCGTCGATCTCTCGGCGAAGATCAATAGCGCGCTGGCGCGGCGTAGTAACGCGAGCCAAACGGCGGTAGCCCAGTAGTGAGTACTGCCAGCGGGTGGGCGACGATTTTGAGGGTGACGTTAAACTAAAGGGGGAAAGTCCGTGTCGCTTCTTTACATAGTAATATTTAGTATACTCTGGCAAAAGCGTAGTAACTAACTGAGAATGCGGTATGCATCATACTGGGTCCTCAGACTACTTCATGCATGATGCTCTTGAGAAGTTCACCCACAGCTGAGATATATAAAATACTGGCAATATAAGTGAATAAAGAAAACATCCTATACAGTACAAGACTGCATTCTGCTCATCAATAATTATTGTTTAATTATTACATAGCTATAATTTATAGCATCAGCGGAGGCTATATTTAATTACATAGTTTTCAAAAACAATCGTATGCTGGGTGGTAATATCCCACACGTTATATATGATATAGTGTAGTTATTTATAGAGTTTATGAAGATAAGGATGATATATTAAGGATTTGTACCATGTTATATTCTGTTATGAATATCATCACCATGTCAGCCCCTCGACGTCCACTGCTGCACATAGGCATTTCGCAATGAACGCCACCACACTAGGTCCTCTGCCCTAAATAAATATGAACAAGAATAATTAATGTGATCATCACTAGAACCAAAGTTAATTTTTCATATTTTTATTCGTTTCATTGCTGTGTTTTTTCTCTAAAAAATTAAGTGGTCGTTTTAGGACGCTAATTTTTAGAGACGTTGGGAAGGAATATTGTGAGTTTTTTTGGACCTAAAGGATGAAGAATTATGTAAATAAATAAGTTTATTTACATAAAGTAGTTTCGGTATTTAGTTATTATGCACTATTTGCCCCCTCGATCTTAGTGCCTTGTCTGACTCCCTGTAAGGTTGGCTGGAAGAGATCTCTTGTAGAGATAAGCTCGCCTTTGTACACAAAATTTGTAACTGTATTTAGTTTAAAAATTGTGCAATAAAGAATATAGAAAGAAATATAAATAAGAAAGAGAATATTATGATAATATTAATAAATTTCTACAAACAGAATCAGACATACGAGTAGGTATGTGTAATGTATTTAGTGTAGAATTTTTTACCCAACTAATATGGTTGTCTGTTGTAGTCTATATTTCATTCCAGATTAATAGTCCTATGAAAACAAACGCATTTGCGTCTCGAAAACAAAATACACAATAGATGGTGTTCCTAAGTGGACCGCAAAGTTTACTTGGTAATACAAACCTATTTTTGCTGCTGGTGACCCTTTCATGTATATGTTACCGAGACGTAAATAGCGTTGGTTTTCATAGGACTATTAATCTGGAATGAAATATATTTATTAAGCATTCAATACAAGCCAAAATATGGATTTTTAGTCTGAAATAAATATATTAATTCATTCAGCCTTTGATTTGAATCTTTGTTTGCAATCACGTTATAATGGCTCTACCGATTTTGAAGAAACTTGGTATAGTAATAGCTTATATCCTGAATTAACATCTAAGATACTACTTATCCCTGAAACTTGAAATGTTTCCAGGGGGTCGCATCTACCTTAAAAGCAAAGCAAACTAAGTAAGCTATCAATTTATAAATAGGAAAATATGCAACAAATACAGAAGTAATTACTTAACCTCCATAACTACTAGCAAAGAATACGAAATAATACTGCTACGAGTTTGTATAAAAAGTGGTTTCGATGACATTTAAGCAAAAACTTATAACATGACAAGAAGTTGTTTTACTTACAGTGATGCAGATTTCATAAACAGAAATGTTCATTGACTCTAAAATCATCTAATATTAGGAGAAATTAAGTGGGTAGTACGTAATTTATATTTGTCACGATTGCAGCATGCGTCAGCATATATATATTTACAGAAACGGGAATTGGGCTTCTACTCTTAAAACATAAGTAGATCTGCATAATAAGTTATCTATTTACCTTGTTTTAGTAAGTTTAATTATTATATACTTTTTTATTTTATTTCAGAAATACCTACATGCTAGGTATGTGGTAGAAAGGTCCTAAAAGCCATTTTGATGGAAGACGCTATAACTTAGCTTAACTTTATAATTATAGCTTTGACTTATTGAAATTTTTAGTTCTAAGAAATGTTTTGACAAAATCTAGGTATAAAAGATATGAACAAAGAAATGATTTTCGCTTATCCTGAAAAGTCGTGTTTTGGTTTTACGATCTTTGTAGCGGGGACGACTTTTGCAGTTTAATGATCTGTGCGCCGTCTAGATTTGTCCTTTAATCGTCTCATACAGGACTTTTAAATTACTTATTGTTTTTTTTCTGATGCGCAAGAAGTATGTTACGAACAAATGTACAATGCGTCCATTTTTATAGTCGTTAACCTTCAAAGTAGAACAGCTTTTTGTTCAGAACATGTTAATGCCTTAGTAGGTACTTGAAGTAGTTAAACGATTGTCCAAGATATTATGATAAGCATACAGAGTTGTTTGGTACGAACAACATCTCGCAGACGAGTTAATAATACCTTGTGGTACAAAAACTGTCACATTAAGATTAATTGGTCGCGATTTTTATGAAGATAATATCGTCATTGTCTTCATTATGAAAACTTAATATCACATGCCCTTGGTGTCACATCATGGTGTTTATAAAACAAAGCAAAAACTTTGTCTATTCCTTAGTTGCTGTTTCCTAGTTCCATTATAATGTTGTATGATAATATTGTATAATTTATAGACCCATAATTACGCCAAGACCACGTTTCAAGGAGAAATGATATATAATGTCTCAATATAATTGCTAATTTGTATTTATAGGTACTATCTTGAGGACACATGTTTAAATCAAATTATATTGCACCTGATTGATAGTATAGCGAGCCTGGCAGTATTCTCGGACCATGACATTAAAACTGGATCGGATATTTATATATGTCCTACTTTATTAATTTATATGATAGGCGTGGAGAAGTGTCGATGTTGCAGTCACTTAGCACATTTAATATAGAACAGAACGTTATTTAACGTTTGGTATTTATTTATAAGCAATGAAGTAAACGTTGAAGAATATCCAAATGCAGCGACTAATGGCTGAACTCCACTGTGACTTTTGTATGGGATAGGCATGCCGCAACTTTTCACACGCAGACGCACGTCGTCGCACGCGATCTCATCGACCTTTGGTGTCGATTTGTTCGTTGCGTAGAGGGGAGCGTGCGGGCACGGCGCGATGCGGGGCCTGTCAGTCAAGCGTCACAATGCGAAAGCACGCATACAGCTCAACCCTAAAGCGGTAGATGAATCTCCTTGGATCTTAATACATATTGAATAATTTAAATAAATGCACAAAGCTAGGGCTATGTCCTCAACTGAGGTCTACCTACGACATGTTATCCTTTTTTGTACCTATGATCTACAATAAAGAGATTTGTATTGGTAAGCATGAGGCCTACATGACAAAATAACCTTCTCCTTGCCAGATTCCAGTACCAGTTCGAATAAATGATTAGGTATATGAAAACCATGATGTTTGTACTAAATCATTATTATTATGGGTTAGTGTGTTGTTTATTGCTTTCATAACTATAATAAATGAAATTCTAATCAAGACACGTTGAGTTTATATCTCCAACAATACTTAAATAGTTTATAGTCAAAATCATGATCTATGAGACCTACCCAGTCCCTTCCAAATATATATCCTGAATCGGAAACTTGCTTAGCATTCCGAAAATTTGCTGTCTAGACATTAAACAAGATATCCATGTTTGCTAAACGACTACGACTTCAATATAATAACTACATTGGGTACATTTAATTTGGGAGTAGCAAGAATGTTGCGTACTTGCTCGCTTAAGGCCGGAGCACACCAAATGCGGGTCCGTGAGCCGTGCGTGTGCGTTCCTATGCATGGTTTGTAGGTTCATGTTATATGACATTTTATGCGAGACTTCACACTGAATCCTTGCAATAGCCGTACATGGCAGCACACGAGATTCCATACAAATATTCGGTCTAAAGGTAATGGAAAAGCCAATTTACCAAACTTCATTTTATTATTATTTTAGAGAATTTGAACAATTAAGTTAAAGGTCAAGTTAGATTTCAAGTCACAACAACAAGCAAAACCATCAACTGATAAATCGTCCCAGAACTTTCTCAACGTATAGAAAATGTGGTTTTAAAAAAAAATTAAAACTCAAAATCACAATTGAAATATTCTAAATCTTCTCAACTTGCAGATACTAATATAAAGTCCATTTACATATTACTTAACCTCAATTTTCATTAAAGAAAACGATGAACATAAAGAACGAAGAAAAGTTATCTCAAAATCTGTGTGACGTATTGTATACAATTTTACACACACACACCAAATGCAAAATACAACCGTGTATACCGTATATTATATGCACACGCACCGTAAACCTACTGGGTTTAAATTTGGTGTGCCCCAGCTTTTTACAAAATCCTGCGTGGTGGAACAGGATTGTCTCTTACTCAATCGTTGACGGTGGATGGCATGCAACGGACGGATTTTCAATTATCGAAGCGGTATTTTGTGGCTGGCTGTCTTGAGAATACTTCCTCATGACCTAATGTGTTTGTTTACTTTAAATGAATTATTATTAATCATACAATGTTTTGCTGGTAAGCTCAGATTCACAGAAATATTTTTTGTGCTCAGTACGATACTAGCAGGGAGTGAAAAAGTATCTCTTGAAAGATCACAAAAAAATACCATATTTTGTTTTGTTATTTTTTTCATAAGTTATGACAATGATAATTTCAAAAACCTATTGCTGTTTTATAAAAACAGCTAACATATTTTTTGTGACTAATGAACTAGGTACTACTTAATTAGAGTTATTGGATGGGTGCCTCGAACGCATTTTGAACATTTCCTTTTTTGTCTAACAAAGTAGGTAAGTAACATCATTTACGAAAATATAAATAATATGAGAAGGCACTTAGTTATGAAAGGGTATAGTTACTATAGGTAGGTGCTAACAAAAAAACAAGAATTTTAGTAATCAACACGAGTAACAATAAAAAACTTGGTCTTAGAATATCATAATTCAAATCAATCAAAACCACTAATCCATTCTTCTTTTTTCGTACTTGTTATTCCGCATTTGACGCAAAAACTCAATGAAATTAACGCATGAAAAGGCATTTACAGTCAGATCAATGAACTGGTAAAGGCCACTCAGCAAAACGATAGGCAATCATCTCATGGCAGTTGTAGAGTAGGTAAATCATGTGATAGCTCACGATCGAGTTACCTTCATGCGTGATGGACGGGATGGTAGAGCGTTTTAGTTGGCTACACTATATACTTACAAGAGATTGTGTGCAGTACCAGTTATATGCAAAGCGCTGGCTGCATAGTTTCAGTAGATCACTCGCTATGAGGCTGTTACCGCTGGAAACACTTTTTTAAGTACGTTTTTCTCCGTTATTTTGTGTGCGGAGCAGATTTAGAGGTTTTTGATAAATCGTATTTATGTGCATCAAAAACATTTTTAGAAATTAAGGTCCGTAAAAGAAAAATACTGTTTATTAATAACAATAAATCTAAGTGCATCCCACTAATATTATAAATCTGAAAGTTTGGATATTTGTTACTCAATCACGCTTCAACCACTGGACGGATCTGGATTAATCTTAGCACACATATATGTTAGGTCTTGGAATAGGACATAGGATAGTTTTTATCCCGAAAAAGCAATTAATACCTACTGGAAATCTTACTAATATTATAAATGTGAAAGTTAGGATATTTGGCTGTTTGGATGATTGGATGTTTGTTACTCAATCACGCTTCAACAACTGGACGGATCATGATGAAACTTGGTATACATATAGGTTAGGTTAGGTTAGGTTGAAATAGGACCTGGAATAGGACATGCGATAGATTTTATCCCGAAAAAACATCCCATTTCTACGGGAAATACATAATAATTTGTGATGTTAAGTCCACGTGGACAAAGTTGCGGGCAACAGATGGTCAAAAATATATTTAAAACGCAAGGTCTGTTACAGTATTTTGTAATTTACAACTAAAATAGTACGATTTAAAATTTTAGACCATTAGAATACAATTTTAGACTATGTAAGGAATAAAAAAAAATTACCTCATGATAAAAAAGTAATGTAGTAAAAACGTGTTTTTTAAAAGAGACTTAAAATAAATATTGACGAACTTTTTCACAGTATTTGTTTCGTAAATTGCTCGTAATATTCGTTGATGCTGTAAGAATTAAAGGAAACGACGTCACCTTTTGAGAACTGTTCCCAGCATTGACTATATTTTTAAGTAATAGACGCTAATATATGCATTGTTTTGATATCTTATTAATATATCCTTAATTATGATGAAAAGATATTCTATAGCCTACGGCATAATATCTATATGATAATCTACGGCACACACGGGATATACTAATGCCATTTTTTCTTATTGTCACAAGGCCCATTTTTTATGAATGTATGTACATGTATTTGGATGTTGAAGTAAAATAAGTATTCTGTATATGTAGATAGATTAAAAAACATGAATGTACATCAGGATGTACGTCCAGGATTTCCCTGTGGTTTGCAATTTAAGACACAGACATGAAATTACACAAACGTAACGACGGGAGTCAACGTGTACAAATTGCTCAAAATTGGAATATCTTTTACATCCATCTGCAATACTATCCATTCAGTCAATTAATTCTGGATATTGTGTATTTAAATTGAAGTTGAAAGAGTTCAGTCTTTTTTCTGTTAAACTTATAAATTCTTGCTCCATTTTTCGTTGACGAAATAATATCTCATTTATTTAGAGACATGGTAACACTGTCATGGCGCCATAAATGAACAATAGGAGCATATTTGGGTGTTCCAGCTGTGATATTGAATATCGACAGGAATTGCGATAGCTTTATAAGGCAATAGTAAAATTAAACCTTCATTATTGTAGACACGGTCAGCAACGAACGTCGCTGTATAGTTTGAACCTTATTAGAATGACATAAGGTTTCCAAATGTTTAGCTGTATCATTGCCTACTGAACCCTGTAGACAGGACAGAATTACGAAATGATAGATGGAGTATATAAGATTGATTGAAAATGCTAAGAATCTAAATTACTTAAAGCTCTTGGATCAAATTTTGTACCTACGATTTAACTTGCACTAGCGGCACGCCCTGCGATTCGTCTTGATATTAAAATTGATCATTTCCTCTTGTTAGAAGGAAAGAAAAGTATGCAAAGATGTGTGAGTTTCGTCTTTTTTTAGTTTTGCTGAAATATCCCGGAATAGAATTGGTTTCTGAAATCAACACAATTTGACCATTATTGCAGGACAATTTTACATGTAGATTTCTCAGCTCAATTGGCCCAGTAGTATCGGGTTATGCGCCAGACAGGCAGTATTCGTTTTGACGGAACCCCCAAGAGCAAAGAATAAATGTAATAAAGATGAAAGAAATATAATGATACATAATTCATTCATCCAAATTTCAAGTTTGTTATTCAGGTCAGGATTCATTATCATCTTTAATATCATCGTTCACTGCTGATGATAGGGGTATCCCTGTTATACAGGAGTAATTACAATAAAATAGTTTATTGGTATAAGATTACTGGCTTGTTACTACTTAATGATAGCTGTATTGTAATTCAAGTTGTTGTATCTTAATTAAGTTTATAGCCTAAGTCTAATAGTTAATTTGAAACGGTTCATTGACTATAATGTGATTGGGCATTTGTTCGTAAATACTTAAAATCAAGAACATGAAATTAAAACGAATCAAAATTATCTACCTAATCCACTATTAGCACCCACACTAAAAAGGATTTTGATATATATATATATATATATATATATATCATCAATACCGATCAGTATGTGGAAGTCATCCCACTAATATTATAAATGCGACAGTTTGTATTTTTGTTACTCAATCACGCTTCAACAACTAGACGGATCGAGATGAAACTTGGCACACATATAGGTTAGGTCCTGGAATCGGACATAGGATAGTTTTTATTCCGAAAAACACCTGACTCCTACGGGAAATATAAAATAATTTGTGATGTTAAGTCGTCCACGCGGACGAAGTCGCAGGCAACAGCTAGTAGACTATAAGAGCCGTGACGACTCTTGACATGCCATCGATTTTAAAAATAAGGAAACATGCAAAAGTAAACAGTATTTTCTTTTAATTGAAGATACAAGTTAGATCAAGAAATATCCGGGTTCGATTCCAAAATTATTAAGTTATCCTGAAAATCTATGAATGCAGGTTAGGTTTTATTATCTGTAACATCGACGTTAGGTTACCTAGAACAAATTACTTTATCTCTTATAGGTTACTGACTACCCTTTACTGGCCGGTCTTGATGTTACAGCCTGTATAGATAAGTATAGTGCACTTATAATACCTTACTATGAATTCAACTTCTGCATCATAATGCTGGTTTCTTTACGATGTTTTCTTTTATGATAAAGTCTGTTTTATGATAAATTATTTTATCCTTTATCATGAGTGAATGGATATGTGCGTTGATGAAGTCCAAAAATATATTAATTAAAAAAAAATCCGCACGTATTTATTCTCTGACGTTTAAAGTTAAAGAAAATTTATTGCTGTTAAAATAGCCTTCTTTTTCTGGGTTTAGCAGGATAGCTCTCTCCTAATGAGATTGACGATCATTAAAACGATTTATACTTTTTGGTTATTGTTAAAGAGTAACTTTTCCTAATTTTCTATAATTATTTCAGGTAGGTATTATAGGCAGGGGGCGTGTACGCATTGATAATGACTCTGCTTTAAACTCTCGACCTCACAAAGGTAAGGCAGGCACTCTACGAATTAGGCTACCGCGAATCGAATGGAATGATTTTTACCTATTAGCAACTTGATACTTATGCTATGATTATACGGCTAGTTGATAATAAGTCACGATTTTGCTTACAACACCGATGATCCGAGTACTCGTTAAATCTGGTGTAGAGCAGCCCTAGCTACTTATTCGCGTGGCGAAATCAACAACGGACTTAGAAACATCTGTGTTGTGTTGGGAAACAAAATTCTTGATCCCTTTTAGCGTAATTATAATTGGAAAACTACTGAGAAGTTTCAGACAGGTCACATTTGAAAGGTTATTTCGTCAGGATATATATAATTATTCTACAATTTACAAGTAGTACGGTTTGGTTGCGGTCGATCATTTTGCAAAGATGATGTCGATCCAGTTTAGTATTGCATACCTAAACTTGTGCTAAGTAGGGCAAAGACTGAGACATTCATTTATATCCAGAAAGCAGTATTAATAAGCTATTTTTGCATAAACTATATAAATATGCTAAACGATGTCTTGGAGGGACACCGAATAAAACAATTTGCATCAGCTCGGAGCATCGGGCAGAGAAACAATTTGCCTGCTCGGCTGATACTCCGAGGTTTCTTATTATACGAAGACTCATATAGGAATGACATTAAAATCTACTTCTTGTCATTTAACTATCGGTTGTAAGTAAGAAACGAAACAGCTCAAAGCGCCTCATTAACTACATATTCTATTAGATTACTGTAAATTGAAATGCTTTTCAATAGCAGAGAATAGTAAATATTACTCAATAGTATCAACTATCATGTTCATAATTGTTTCCGTTTATACCTTTACGTAGACGGATCTTACCAAGTACCCATCTTATCGATTACTTGCTGGTTGTTGTTTTCTCAAAGTTCACAAGAAAGAACTGATGATTTACAAACTGGCTTATCTATAAATCGTTTGAGTAAACACAGGTGTCGGAGAACTTTCACGAATGTCAGGCTTCACTTATCACCTATCATGGTTGGTAAACAAAGTTTGATTTGCTTAAGAACACTTCTAGGATTGAAATACTTATTTCAGTTTCTCTGTTTTCTTTTCTTTTGTATCCTAGAAGTAGCTTAGTTTACAAATGCTGTATACTATATAAATCGCCCATAGATAATGCAATAATCTCATTTTATGAAATTCTCTACTTCGTAGAACATAATTTATGCTAAGTTTATTTACAAATTAAGATTAGTGCATATTACTGTCGATATTTCAACCCAATAGTGAAACGGCAGCAACATTTAACTCCTGTCTTTCGGTAGATAACAATAATCATTGGCATATCTCGCCATAGACTTCGGAAAGTGGACATTTTGTAGATTAAATAATGATAGACCACCAAACAGGCGCCTCTAGATGGCGGTATAACGCAACGAATAGTTCCATAATAGAGCTGTGCCTGAATTGATCAACCGAGTGAACATTTAATTTCCCGAAACTTGCATCTATTCCTAGTTAGTCCATAAATTTATAAGCGGATGATGAGTAGCAACGCCAGTGATACCTGTTGTTTTGACTAAAACGTAGATAGCGTCCATCAGCAGCGGACGTCAACAGTCTTATTCTTGAAAAGGGGTGGCAGTCCCAGCATCTACTTCACTGCTAAACAGGGATATTTATTGTAGTTCCCTGCAACTTTAGCTCTTTGAAATAAGGCTTTATGGTTTTTCGCCCCTCTATGGCAGGATTTTTGATTTTAAGAGATTGTGCCCAACGTCTCACCGATCGACGTCCTTTCTTACTTTGTATGTTGTAAGCAGTGATGTTCCACGTGGCTCGATGTTCATTTCCAAACGTTGATCCTTCCAGAGATAACAAACTAAGCTTTTTCTAATGGAACGTTATCTAGGAATGATGAGGAAACCTTAGATTTCTTGTTATCATCAGAACAGGACATGCACTCATGCACAACTTGGGTATTACAGACAGTCCCTTGTTCAGGAGCTGTTTGCAGGAGAGCGATACAGTGATGCACGTGCCACTAGATATCCTGCAATTAGGGAATGGAGATCCGAAACGGCGCTGACAACGAATACAGACCTCTCGACATTGCTCCACTGCCAACTATGTTGCAAATTATCCCACTCCACTAATTCATGGAGTTTTGATGGCTGACCTGACATCTCAGGGAAAATACACAAAACTCGTGAAGTTAATGCATGGAGTAAACCCATACAGCATAAGAATAAAGCTTTGGCCAGATAATGTCGAAATGTATCAAAATGTTATATAACTGTATCCTAAAAATAGTACTATCGGGATCTAGCTAGTAAATGTTTGAAGATCAATGTTGTCTAACATCCACAGTGAAAATGTGCACCGCGTGTGCATAAACTGCGGGGGCCGTGAATGATAATCATTTGTATTCAATCTGGGAAGCTGCTTCGAATTTTTAATCAGAGCGTTTGTAATCAGCTCGCACATGACTCTGTCCCAAATCTTTTTATGCCATATAAGTGCATGCTAACTTACACTGAGACATGCCCTGCATTACCGCGATGATGTCGAATGAGCCATGAAGCAATCAGCTAACATAATTTGGTGGTAAATGGGATAATGGGATTGTGATAACTTGAGTTTATCTTGGGATTTACTCGTCAGAAGTTATTATGCATTGAAGAAGGTTATGTTTTAACAAGTATGATTTAAATTGAAAGATATTATACTATATTAGGTTCACCATATACTATACCATATTAGGTTCTATACTGACACTTTTTTGCAGCATTTAAATCATATCACCTGACAGTGAGAGAATAATCTAGATATTCAAAAATTTATATGACTACCTTCAGAACATGGCCAAATTAGAGGAATGCAATAATTATAACGCGAAGATATTACTAGAGAGAGAAGATACTACGAGTTACATATAAGATTACTTGGAAATCTAGTACTTCCCAATTTAATGGAATACCTTATTGGTAGGGGTTGCCATCACTAAAATCTGCCAACCAGGACAAGAAGAAAAGATGAAAAAACATCGGATTTTGGAGCTAACAACCAGGACATGTCACCAGAGTATTTTTAAGTTACTCAGTAAATTAAAAAATAAGTAGTTTTAATTGTTATGTTGATGTTTGTATAAAATTAACTTTTTATCTATTTTCATACCATTTTAGACTAAATATGTTTTGTAAAGAAACAAAACAGAATCTTCGTACCGGCGGAGGTGCTCCGGCGGCGAGCCGTGACTTAAAAACTTTGAAACCCGGACTACAAATGAAATGAAGGCTGGACGCTCCCCGGACGCCTTGTAACTAGGACAAGTCCTGGGAAACCCGAACGGATGGCAACCCTAATTATTGGTAATTTGTTTGCAAAATACGTACGTATAAGCATTAAAAGTCTAAACCAATACCTACTGATCGACTTTATTCTTAGCTACTTGTTGAATGACGTCGCATTCTGACTGCCGAGCGAGAGTGGGCGGAGTAGTTATTGTCACTGTCACGAGCTCCTGTCACACTATAGTGTTCCCAAATAAACTGGCGAGCATTAAATGGGAGGCTACGAGTTGACAACCATTATAAGCTGTCACATTATCATACAATAAGCCTCCGTAATGCATGGCTGTTAGCTCGAAGGTTGCTACGACATCTCATGAACCGATGCTCTTATTTTATTCGATTAAAAACCCTATAGTCTTTGATAAATCATATATTGAAAGCAATCTTGATAGCATTTGGCCGTGGCTTTTCTGTTTTGGAGATTGGTTGCGACATGTCTATTCAATTGAAGATCAGATTATAGGTAGATGCATTGGTATGTCATGTAATATGAGTTGAATCCCAGTTGTATTAATGATACTGGGATACGGAAGTTCCTATTGATTAATAGCTTACCTAAATATGTTGATTGACTAAGTCTAAACTGTTGTTTTGTTCGTGTATTCGGGTAATTTAGAGAAAAAATATCTTTATGAGATTTAATCGTTTCGGGAATAGGGTATTTCCAGACTAAGTCCTATCAAGCCGTACATGTGAGTTGCGTAGACCTGCATTATTTTTTGTGGTATACGATGGGTAGAATACTTTTGCTAAGACCAACCCAAAGCATATAGCAAAGATAGCAATGGTTCAAGTAATGCTCGCCGGGGTATTTTTAAATATTATCTTCAAGGTTTAATTAAATTCTACTTAGATTTTGAATGTCATCTATCATCAGGTTAGTGCTCAATTTCATTTCTGTTGGTTGTCATTGTTCTTTTTCCAGGATCATTAAAGTGTTTACATATTTGGTTGTTTGTTATATTTGTGACTTGTCCTATCCGTTAATGCCCTTAGTACATGAAAAAACCCTATTATTCATTTGCTGATGAAGTTGCAGAATGCTACAGTTATTTTGATTCACGAAATTTTGCCAACTTATCATGAACCTTGATTCCTCCCCTTTTCTAAGTAATGTTATGTGGAGCAGAGGTCACATTTGATTGGTCAAAGTGCAGAACTGGTAGGTGTCAAACTGATTGACTGACTCCGTGGGAGGGCGCTAAAAGATTCATATAACTCCTTATTGCCCTCTCATGTTTAATGATAATCAATCATAGTCTACGAAGTGTGCGAATAGATGTATAGTACACTAGGTGACGTCACTGAGCACCTTATAAGTAAAGCGAAGGTAACGTTTATTTGAGATTGTAAACAGCTTTAAAATATAAATAATGCTTCAATAACAAGTATAAAGAACTATGGAAATTGGACAAGAATATCACATAAAGTACACACTTAAACCACGACCTGTACAAAATGTACATCTTACGATATTTGTGATCGTATAGTGATCATACGATCTTGGAAAAAAACTGCGAGGTAAGAAAGTAACGCACATTAAAAACTTACTAAACGGTATTGTTTCTTAATGGAGTTGAACACTTCCTACCTCAAACTTAACAATGACAGGAATCAAGCTGATTCTATAAATAACTTCTCGTGATAGTCGTGAAAAATCCTCATGATCCTCTCTCCGAAACACTTCTTGAGTCTTAAGAAGAGGATAGTGTCATCGTTTATATCACATTACCCGCTAGGTAAAAAGATTGATAGAATTTAAAACTGCCTCGAACAATAATTTATGAATTTATATTAACCTTGACTAAAACATTGCACGCTCTTAATGGCTTCGATTTGGTCCATCGGTGTAATGAGTAAACTGGTTTTAAGGGCTCCAGAACACGGCCGATCGATATTGCTTTGGCTTTGTCTAGCAGTTTACTTACAATGGATTGACATAATGACACAAAAAAGGTTGAATCAGAAAGTGGTCTATGCGGCCTACTTAACTAAATGATCGTGATCAAAGATAAGGATAGTCTGCGCGCAGATTGTACTATATTTGTTAGTCGGTGGTAATCACCGACTGACTTTGATAGAAAATTAGGTGGAACCTGTGTGTGCCCCCCATTTTAGGTCATACATTATCACGTTTTCGTCGCCGCGATTGCATTATATCACGCCTCATCACGGACAGATAAAGTCGGATTCGATAAATCATAGCACGCGTTGCAAAGGAAAAGCTACCTTTTTTAAGCACGTTTTTTTACTGTATCGCGCATAAAGTTTTACCGCGTGGCTGGTTTGCATTGTAAACATCCCAGATTCAGGATTTTTTTCCAACGACAAATTGTTCGCCGACTGAAAGTCGGTCGTGTGACGGAGATCTTAGTATAGTTATAGCTTCGTTTTGTGTGCGAGTAAGACGAGTAGACTGCAAGGTAAATAAGGAAGTAAAACCAGAGCACCTTAAGAGCATCTGGTTTATTGATAAATCTGTTTTTCATTGTGTAGAAATTAAAATTCGATTTCCTTGTATTTCAGTATACATTTATTTGTTGACTTTATAAGATAGACGTGTCACGTGTACGTATCACTCAGGCTTTTATATGCGTATTTCTAAATTAACAGTTTTTACGTACCGTAATTTGGAATCCATCTAAGGTTTAATATTCTACAGTAAGCTTATACCGATAAGATCGAATGCCTGAGATGACATTCTGAGTCGTCTATGCGATGCACAATCTTTATTTTTGTACTTATTATTATTAAATTCTAATACTTATAATTTCTAATCGAGGAGTCTTGAACCTTCCCATTTTTCATCATGCTCACATCGGATATGATGAAACTTTGATAATTTATAATCTACTAGCTGCTGCCCGCGACTTCGTCCTCGTGGACAACATAACATCACAAATTCTTATGTATTTCCCGTATGAATGGGATGTTTTTTCGGAATAAATACTATCCTATTCCAGGACCTAACCTATATGTGTGCCAAGTTTCATCACGATCAGTCCAGTGGTTGAAGCGTCCCAAGTAGCATTTTACTCCATTTAAGAGTACACATTTAGTTCCCATGTGAACTTAAAGCATTATTACAGTTCACTCGTGATGTATAAGCTGCATTATTGCGATTAACACCACCTATACCTGTCTAAGGGACTTATAGGAGTGTAGAATTATACTTTTATACGGTTGTTGGTGTTATAATACTCTAACAACTGTCCTTTAGTCAGCCGTCTGACTAAGAGCATTATAGGAGGGTAGAGATACGGCAATCGCTGTTTAACGGTCTACTTGTACGATGTTATACAGCTAGCATATTAATAGAACACACGTGGTCATTTATACAGTCAAAGGCTGTTATGTTTACTTGTTTTAGACTGTTATACAGCTAGTAGCTGTAGTAGGAGTTGTTTGTGGTCATTAAAATAACCTTTTTTACTATCTGTATAGAAGTGTTTAAATGGTTCACATGTGCACTGTAGGCTGTTAAAAGGACTACATGTGTTGTCCATTAACTTCAATAGCAGTTTATTTGTCCACAAGTACTACTCTTATTTGCTGTAAGCTGAACATGAATGTGAATGTGATATTCTATTACACTTATCCCACAAGCTGACGTGTTTTGTGTTTATTACGTCGCGTGCAAAAATTTGTGAAAATGAATAAAAAATCTTGGTAAATAAGAGCGAGAACCGGTGGAATAAGAAGAAAAATTGCAAAAGAATATTCGCAAATTCGTCCCTCTTTATCTAGTTTGTTTACATTCTTTTAAATACCTCCTTGAACAACGTAGTGTCTTTGTAAGTGTAAATACTCTGACACCAAACTGTGTGGCTCACACGAAAACAAAAAGTGTTTTTTGTTAGTTTGTTACAAAATTTGTACTTTAGGTATTCATACTTGACTTAGTACCTGGGCTAGGCGATTTAACGGACAATAATTATTATTGCGGATCTCTAAAATTTCAGTATATGAAAGAATAAAACGATGATCACAATTGACCTGAATTACATCTTAAAGCTGTACATAAGTTCACATTAGAATACATTTATAGACATTGGTTCTGTAGTGGTACAAATGTGGGACTTCATATAGCCAACAGCATTCTAACAGAACACATGTGAACCTATATACGCTCTAGCCGTATTTCATTTCCACCATTTTGTTCACGTAACCTAAAATATTTACAATATAAATCTCCATAATTATCATGCAGATTTATCACAAAATACGCAGATAGAGCGATTGAGTTTTGGTTTCATGTTTTAATTAATTACCGTAGTATAATTATAAAACCAATATAATATCAAAAACTGAAAATTGTAGATTTCCTCTCAGCCAGTTTTAAATATTTTAAAATGAATATCGCGTTTTTACAGAGGCGCGTGAATATTTTAGCTGTAAATATGTATACATTTCACGATAAAGTTGCATTCCCATGGCATTTAACATTATTAAGTATTTAAAACAGGTATACTTACCGCGTGTTATCATAAATTTTTATCCAATTGATATCCGCCGGAGTTAATGTTTCTGATGGCCGGGCGTACACACAAAACCAAACTAAATGAGGAAAATTAATAAATAAAAGAAATAATTTAGGACACACGTGAACTTTAGGTAGCACTGGAGTACTTTTGTGGGATTTTATAACTGTGAAGGCTGTGTATTTAGCCACTTGTTACTCTTTATTACGCTCATGGACGTTGTATGGTTCACATGTGTCCCATATAGCGCCGTAAGTCAGCCTTTAAGCCCGATGTTACTACTTAAACTGCTAATATAACGCTAATGTACAGCCATAGTGAACTTAAGGCTGTCTAATTTGTGCCCAAACTGGTTCTATAAGAGCTGTATAGCAAGCTATACAGCTCTTGTACAGCTGACTTACACAGCTTGTGGAGTACATGTGAACCACTATACATCTTATATAGAGCCCCGAATGCCACTTGGGGTGATTGAGTAACAAACATCCAAATATCCCAAACCTTCGTATTTATAATATTAGTAGGATTTGCAAAGAGGAAATATCTTAGTAGTGTGTCAGTGTCACACGGGCTAATCTAAATGACAATGTATGCACGCAATGTCAAACGAAGAATTATTTGAATACTTGATCCTAGGAATTATTAGTTTCCTCTTTTTCTATTACGATTATAAACGATTTTTCCCGGTTTGATGAAATTGGAACTTTTACCATATACTTCATCATCATCAGCTTGTTAGAGCCCACTGCTGGACATAGACCTCTCCCAAGGCGCGCCACTGAACCCGATCTTCGGTTCTTCTCATCCAGCCGCCTTACGCCTTACCATAGACTTATAAATAATTAATTATTTTATCCGTCTCATTTAAATCTATTTGCTAGAGGTGGAACCTAACTATGCCTTGTTACAAATAATAAAAATGAATAAAATAAAAATCGTTTCCGAGATATTTCTTATTATATGAGATATCTGCCAGCCTACCAGTGACTGAAAACTTCGTTAATTTTTATCTTATTTATTTACATGTAAATTCAGGTTTAGATATGGTTTAAGAAAGGTACATATTGATCTTAACTTATGTAAGTACAGACACAATGTGAATGTAAAGACTGTGACTGGTATTCATAATTATTTATGGCCATACACAAGTAGATCTTACAGCTTGCTACGACATTGGCACGGTGGAGGGGGCATCCTGCAGGCAAGACGCGGCCTGAGCACCATATAAAAATTCCCAGCAGGCCCCATATTGCTCGCGTCAGTGTGGGTCCTCCATTATCCCATATATCACAACTGGCCCCAACTGCCTCCTCCACCGCCACCGCGACAGTGTGGGAGTGGCTAAATTCATGTAAAGGTTAGCGTGGGTGGCATCAACAACTCTATTTATGTATTTGAGATACTGGTTTTCTCCTGACTTCACTCGCGTGAACTTCAAGTGTTACGTCACGGTGCAGCTGCAGGGATGGGCTTTCGATGAAATGCATGGGCGTATATTTCAAAACAATTTAAGTAGCTAATTGTCTAAAAACAAAGGCTGTTTGTGTCTCCGAAACTATATTACAAGAAATGAACACATAAGTAATACGTAAGTCATACATATCTACTACTAGCTTTTGCCCGCGACTTTGTCCGCGTAGAGTTCGATATTTACACATCTTGAATTTCAAAATAGATATCATTTATAATCAACGTCCCTAAAAATTTGAAAAATGACATAAATTCATATCAATTTGGTTTTCCGTAGGAATGAGATATTTTTTCGGAATAAAAACTATCCTATATCCTATTCCAGGAACCAACCTACATGTGTGCCAAGTTTCATCCCGATCCGCCCAGTGGTTGAAGTGTGATTGAGTAACAAACATCCAAACATTCGCATTTATGATATTAGTGGGATGAGATGGGATTTTATTAAGTACGCAATCATAAACATTTATGGCTTTCACCAATCTATACGCCTATTTAGTATTACTGAAATGTTTAAGGCGAAGTGACTCAATGACAATACCAACTGAATAGTAGAATATATTCAGTTGGTATTGTCATTGATATGGGTGGGTGTAAAACTTGAAATGTCGCAAAAATTTCCTAAAATGATGTAGAAAACCATGAAAAAAAGAGGATTTCTTGAAATTTTACGACTGTAGGATGGAAATAATAACGTGAGAATAAGATAACAGTGTAACGGCTTGTCTTTAAAATCACATTGCACCTTAAATGTGTTTAACAAGATATTTCAAAAGTAAACAATTTTACGACAAACACTAGATAACTATCAAGTTTTACGACGTAGGTTGGTGGGTATACTTCAGAACTGTTGTTGTTGAAATCCATTGAGTGGATTTTGAAATCCTTGTCCATTTATTGTTATGTTTCATAATTTTTCCATTGACTTTATCGTGAATACTAAATGGCAGTTTTGAATTCGATCACACCACCGGCACTCCGTACAAGCAAACGGATATAATTACGTACTACTAGGAATACTAGCCTGTCCGTACACGTTTGTCCTGAGCGCGCGAGCATAGTCGATCGAGAGAGAGACAACGTTATACGTGAACAACATAAGTGCTTCTCTTTTTAACTTATAGCTGCAGCAGGCCGTAGTGCGTAAGCTGTCCTCTATTTTGTGGGCGAACGTTAAACTGTCGGAGGGAGGTGAGTGTCGCTTCTTTACGTAAAATATTTAGCACTCTATGACTCAAAAGAGGGAGCCCTGCACTAATAACGAATTTGATGACGATGGATTTGTCAAGGTTAAAAGCGGTAACAACGGAATAGTCGAAACCAATGTGGCACTGCACCAACCTCCTGCTACAATGCCAACGAGGACAGCTCTATCCCACCTGCATCACTCCACCAAAGCCACTTGACACAGTGGAGTATATCAAGCTGAAAGCTAAAGTTATCGTAAAGGTGACTCCTGGAGTCGCGCTACTATATTCACTTCAAAGCGTGCGTGTCGCAAGTTTCAACTGCATATATCAACACCTTTATAAGATGCCTCGGATTTGTAGTCAATCTCATAAAAAGCGATCGTAATAACTATTCATGAAATTGCGCAAATCTCTAAATCAAAATCGATAGATCGTAATGTATTTTTCCACTAGGTTTATACTGAATTTAAAATAGTTACTAAATATACAGCAAATTATTGTACTAACACTAAATTATAGCTTATTATTATACTTAATATAAATTATGTAGTCGCTGTCCATACACGCCACTCCTATACCGGAAAGAAAGTGCTTAGCGTAGCCTAATTATCGCAATTTATTATTTCCCTACTGTAAAGATGTTGAAGACGCGGCCCTACCATATCGAGTGATCCGAGTTCGATCCTCGGTTATGCCATGTACCCACATAACATTATGAGGTTAGAAAAGCCATCACGCGCAGATCGTAACTACCGTTGTCGCTTATCTTATCTTATCTTCTTAGGGGGCCAGGAAGACCTGGCGACACTTCGACCCTTCAGGATCTTTTGTGCCAAACCCCTGACCACTAACGGTGCCCCAAGCCGATTTGGTGGACTTCACATACGCCTCAGAATTTCTTCTTCAGCATATGCAGGTTTCCTTACGATGTTTTCCTTCACCGAAAAGCCTGTGGTATTATAAATAAACCGTACTTAAGTTTCGTAAAACTCATTGGTACGGGCGGGGTTTGAACCCACGACCTCATGAACGTGAGGCGAGTGCACAACCAACTGGCTACCACAGCTCTTTCCGTTGTCGCTACTACTCGTACATTCCTTTCATTTGTACTACGCACCCCGAGCGACTGCGTTTGTTTTGGCATCAACTATGAGCGTTTGTTTATAATTGTGTTCCGCGAGTTGGGTGACCCACATAGCCTTTCTAACCTATTTTAATGTCCTGCCAATTACCTGCAACCAATGTATTTATTTTTAAGACCTACTTTACTGACTGCTCTCAAAATGGTGATGGAAAAGATCGTTAGGAAGCTCACACTTCTGAGATAGGTAATCTTCATAATTCACCAAAGAAGTTACCTACCCAACACATGCTGTCCTGATGATGATAACAGTGCAACAAAGCTGGCTGATTTACTTGTGCTTCTAGAAACCACCAAACAACTAAACAATGAGCTTGGAGTAATAATACTCATCGTACATCTTCGGCTTGTCGGATTTCTTAATTTGTTATCTACATGCGTTATTATATACATTAATAACGTATAATTTAATACATTAGCTACTCAGCCTTTTTTTTCCTTATATATCACTACCCAAATCGCTCTTGACCAACTTCCTAATTTTCCATAATCTGCGTATAATACAGCCCGATTTATTTTATATTATTTATTCACACTAAGATATAAAATATTACACATATCTAGCTTTAATAGAAGTGGTCCTTAGACTGATTACCTTGTTAGACAGTCCAGTTAGTGAGTGCAAAAGTTAGCGGTTGTGTCAAGCCGATAACTTTGAATCTATTTAAGTTACCTACACTTTTGAAATTTATTACGGTGCACATGAAACTAAATATTATTATGAGGGTAATTTATTTTTACTTGGCCCAGCGCATTAATTAGTGCGCAGAACATAGTTGGACATACTTCATCTTGACAATATAGCTAAAATAATTGCCATAATTATTGTGGCGTTCACCAAAACGCACTGGATTAGGGCGACGAACTTATAATCTATGTAGGTCCTCGTCTGTAGGATACATATACACCGCCACGTAGGTCTGATTTTAAACTTTTTAGGGCCTACATTTTGGGTCTAAATTTAGGCTTTTATTATTGTTATTTTATGCTAACAAAAGAATAAAGAATTTCTCGTCCACGTATTTTTGAGTTTTCATTTGGTGTTGAATGTGCTATTTTCGTTGCTACTGAAAACCTCGATATGTGAGTCATACTTGACATTTCTTCATAACAATTATAATCTTAAAGATTTACTATAAGTAACTTACCAATATCATAATTAGTTGTTCACATTTATTTTATGTATAGAGTTATGCACGCGAGTTAAATTTCATTTCAATTTCCGTAAACAAAGGCCTCTGCTTGAAAATAAAGCAAAGCAAAATGTATTGTTATATTAAGAGCTCTGTATATTATTTTCTTTAAATAAATATTATACACATACACTTGCCTAATCCCAATCTAGGATTTCCTCCTGTTTCATGAGAATTAAACACGGTTTGAACAATTCACAAATCCAGACCAGGACGAACTTGTACAAATTGTATAAAGTTGTCTGTCCCCAGTGGGAATCGAACCCACGGCCTATGACGCAAGGAGTCCAATGACCAAGATACTAGAGCAACGACACATACCTAATTCTCGTCTTTTGCTGTATATACCTACACACAATATTACAAAATTATATCATTAGAGAGTCTATAATAAGAAATGTAGTCAGTCCACTGATATATTATAATATAGTACCACACTAGACAGAATATTGTAAATTTTGATTTCTACAAATTAAATCATTTCGCCGTGAAACCCTAACTTCCGAACTGGTTCACAACAACAAAAATATAAATCGCTGCAGCTGCAGTCACGCTGCACTCGCTTCAATAACATTTATACGTCACATGGACAGATTCTGTTAAAAACAAACAGCGGTCAAGGCTATGTTTCTGCCACGAAGTTATAACTGTTTTGGTGGGCGCCTCCTCCCTTATCGTCACATTCATAATTATCAGCCGAAATATGTCCACTGCTGAACATAAACCGCCCTAATAGAATGCCTTTTGGTGGGCTGTCCATTGAGGGATTTGTTATAATTAGCACGCTTAGCAGACGGATTGGTGATTGCAGTAATGGTATACACTGTAGAACGCTGCTGCCTGTGCCTGGTACAAACCCTTAGTCGCCTCAACGATATCCTCGGAAAGATTGGGGGTGACCCGATTCTAAGCCTATTTATTCCTCCCTTGAAGAATGGGCGCGAATTTTTCTCTTCATGCATTCTACCAATTTATTGTCATATCCATACTCGTTTTAAATAGAAACAAATTGCCTCAATTAGAAACTGTAAACTACTTATGCAACTACGTAACTGTAGGCTAACATTTGGAATGATAAGTAAATAATTTGGATTACTTAATAACGGTTATAAATCTGTCTTAAACTAGAAAAAGTAATAAATTGTGTCGCATAAACCACCTACTGCACGCAATTGCTCCGTTTCTGCAATACGAGTATTTATAATGCCCTGATATTTTATTCATCTTCCTATTATATTTGACATTTAAGAACCGAATATTAAGTGATTCTAATCCTAAATTATGGTATAAATATGAAAATCTGCATATTGGTTTACAAAGCCGCTACAACCTTTTTACATAATTCATAAAAGTGTGCAGTTTATGCATCGAAGAGATAAAGACTTCCATTTTCCACAGTTTAACTAAATTCCGGATAAAGTTGCAAAAATCTATGAAATTATTGTTGTTTTTAACAAAGTTATCTCTGTTAAAAATTGCGTGTGTCTAGTTATACATACAAACGTGAGTAAGGTGTGCAAGGCTTAGTTCAATCCGTCTACTAAACAAGGTTTAGGGTACTTAACCTTAGTACTTTTTAAATTAATCAGTACCTGTGCATTAATTTTACTGATCGTCTATATCGTAGGCACAGGCCTTTCGAAATAGCGCTACTACACTAGGTCCATACTGCTGGCCATACGGGAGGATGCTTGTAGTGCCAACTGTTGGAATATATCAAAAATGAATGTTATATTAACAGGCTCTTATTTCATTTAGGTAGATGTAGCCTGAGGGATATACTATAGTCCTATAATAGAGAACACGCACACACCTCTATATTAAATATCGATTAATAAAATCATCTACATTTAAATCGATAATAGTCTTTCATTAGTAACCCTAACCTCCAATACCAACCGCCATTGTTCCACAGACTATGTTATTATTTGAGGAATTGTCCAAAAGTTAAGATTACATGTTTAGTGTGGATATCATGATTGTTTTTGGTCCCACCACTCGGTCCCAGCAACAGGGAAAATAGTTATCTTAAATTTTGGACAATTCCTGAAATAATGATATTTAAGAATCTTCTTGGTCCCACCACTTCATCTCATCAGCTGGGAAAACAGTAATCTTAACTTTTGGATTTAAGAGCCCTGTTGCCTTCACTAAATGGTCGGTGAGACTGAGAGGCTTCGAGCAACGTCGGTAACGACAACAGGCATCCGGCAGTGGATGTCAACAGGCTGTTAATGAAGATTGTACGCAGACTGCTTCAGTGATTATACAATAAAGATTTGTGGAGAGCTATTAATATCTGACTAGAATTGTAACTTTTACGGCCGTTGATCCTGTCGCAATTTTGATAAAGGTCAAGTCGAATCAAATCAAACACACATAAACATCAATGTTATTAAAAGTGTGTTAAGTGCCTATACGAAAGAATAATTAGCATCCATTGAAACGTCAGACAACGGAGGTGCAAACACAATGACCTTCGATGGTAATGAAAAGTCTCTTGGAGCGTCAAAACCGTTTATCTTTGCGTAAAAGCGTCTCCTGTCTTGCAATATCATTGGAGCTTATCCGTGGTACATCGGTTATCACCACGACGCTTCGAGCCGCGCGTGCTGTGGACTAACAGTTGATGTTCGCGCGCCGAGAGGAAGACACATCCGCTAGTCGAGACTAGCGCGCGACTGTGACTATTGTGTTCGTAAATATTACGAGTGGCTTTGATAATACATCACTTGGAAAAGGTGCAAGGAGACGGTGGTTATTGAACGGTGCGTTTGTAATTTTAATTATTACCTATTTGTATGAGTGAATACAGGTTTGAGATGAAAATTTTCTTTATCACTAACTTCATGTCACGCTTAACTGCTTAAAGCGTATCACATGCTATGAAATAGTGAATATCGTATTATTCATATGTAAAATGTACGTTGATTGAAGTATTTTCAGGGTTTTCATAGAATGTTATTATAATTAATATAACGAGAGACCTGGCATGCTCGGAACTTAATTACACACATGCTTAACTCTAAAATGATTACAAATAACTTCTTGGTAATTAACACCTTTTTTTTAAATGAAGAATTTCTAAAATATTGTTCCAAAATTACGTAAAATAAAATTACGAAAGGGTATAATAAGCTTTCTCTACATAACCAAATGAATATAAAAACGACTGCGAAATCGTTGCCCGTGACGAATATATACATCTGATGCTACGTTATGTTACAATCTCTGCTAGCCTGACCCATATGCACTAGATCCGACAGCATCTGTACTAGACCAGTTATATGCAATACCATCATGGCAAGTTTTTTCCGGGTATAGCAGAGTGGTCAAAGAAAATGATCTACTAATAGAACTTAAACAAGAACTGAATTGCTACATTGTACGTTTATTTGATACATTGGATTTATGTATTAGATTTCAGACTTTCATCCATATGCCTTAAAACACATAATATAGGTATGACATGAATCTCAGATTCTAACATCAGCTTATGACTACAGTCAATACCTTGCCTTGAAAATTCGCTTTTGAAGCGCATAAACACAATCAATATTAATTGGTTGCTATGTTTTATTACAAATATCTACTATCGTAAAATTAATTAACCTCCTACTATGAAGAATTTTATTTACAATCCACTTTGTTTATTTTATTTGTGGTATGTTGAAGTCCATTGTTAATATATTTTTTCTTCAACTAACATTCAATATAATTATTATCTTGATCAAAATGCTACATTATGTAAACTTTAATCTAAATAGTAATTGTTATTCATAAAGAAAATGCAAATAGATACTTACGCGTTATAAGGCGGGTATAGTAACATTTTAACCAAATAAATTACGTAAAGTCACATTAAGTTAATTGAAAATGTAAAATACAAGTCATTTACATATTTTTTTACTAATAAAACCTTTAAGTTATCAGGCCAAGGATATGATGCGTGAGCATTTAGATAGCTTGTCAATATTACTATCATTATTACGGTCTCTAGGTATACGAAACAGGTACATTATCCTAAATTAAAAAGAATACGTCAATCCTCAACTCCTCGCTATAAACACTAACGACAGACATAAAAGATTAAATCCAAAAGTTGAATCTATGCAGTCGGAAAATAGTTACCGATCAGTATCAGAGCGTTTCAACCATTATCACTTTGGTGATAATCAAACGTTGAAGGGAACTAAAAGACTTTTAAGTTTCTAGTAATTGCAAAAGATTTACCATTGGTCAAATCATCATATCAGCCCTTAGATGTCCACTACTGGATATAGGCCATCCCCAATGCATGCCATCACACCCTCTCCTCCACCCTCAGCATCCAGCCGTCTACGACCACCTTATTTAGGTCGTCGGTCCATCTGGGCGCGGAGCGTCCCATTCTGCGCGTGCTGATCCGCGGTTTCCATTTCGGAACTCGTCTGCCCCAACGGCCGTCGATTCTGCTCATAGAAAAAAGAATAGACTGAACAATTCAGGCACTATGTTTAATTTAATCAAGTACATCGGTTACCAGAAAATCAGCCTTTCACTCTGAAGGTTCTAGGACCCTTTCTCGTATAGACCAAATATTTCTACCCGAAAGGTGGTATGGTCCCGGAGATCAACAGATTTTCATGATTCTACCGGAAGTCTAGTTTGTTTATTTTGTGGTCTCCAAAATGTTACTTTTTAGGACCCTGAGTGCGGTTATCATTGTAATATATTATTATAACAATCTAACTGTCAATGTAAATCACTATTGTATTTTACAAGTTCCCATACAACTGATTCTGATTGATGAGTCATGGTGATTAAGTGTGTGTAGTCGAAATTATGTTTATGATTCACAAGTCATGATGACTTTGTATGAGAAGGCGAATAAGTAATAGAACATTATCAAAATGTTCATAATGATACGAAATTCCTTATTTTTTTTATTCCTGATGGGTTTACGCTTGACTTCAATCACACGTGATGGCAAATGACGATGAGGCCTAAGGTGGAGCGCGCTTTCCCAGAAGATGCCTATGCATCACGTACGTATGCCTTCCTCCGTCGACTTGACCGCCTATGGTTATCTAACTGCACGAATTTACTTAGGTGCATAATACGTTACGGACATGTATATGGGTTTCATTCAAAAACACCTTAGCGCACCTACGGAACCTTGCTCAGGATAAGCAAATAGAAAGATCATAACCTCACATCAAGGTCAAAATCAAATCCATAATTCATTTTGAAGAATTTCATAATCTCTACATTTTATATAATAGATGTCGTATAATTCATGATGGCACGCCACGTTACTTTTATTCAGTATCGCAGTGTACGTATGCACTCATTGATGATTCGTGCATAACGATAGAAGTAACACAGTGACAATCTAAGTAAACGCCAAGGAAATGTAACCTATTTAGAAAAGGAGTGAGGCGTGCCGCTCATCATACATTTTTACATATATGAGTTGACTATACTATTTACTATAATAGTAACTATTTACTTACTATAAGGAGTCTTGAAGAAGTATGCCAAGTTGCTGATAATATATAATTGGATACAGTAATTTTTTTTAATAAAAAATTAAGGTACGCGGTGACATAATCATTTGAAAGTATCTTCTTGTTAAACATACATGAACCGGAGTTGAATGCACCACCGAACCTATTATTATTAATTTTTCGTAGGTATGTAGACTATTGTACTTTTATCAAAATATCGTGTATATCAGTAATATACATATGGTAGTCTAAGTGTAGACCATTGACTCCTTACAGACAGTTAAACAAATAAACCACGAGTGTTTCTTATTATATACTCGTAAATATACCTGTAGATTATATTCCTATGTAGGTTTCCTATATAGTCAGTTTCAACGCAAAGTTTTTTCACCTGTTTGCTGAAGCAATGATTTACTATTACCGTTAGCCGAGTACCTATAAAAAATAGGAAAACATAGTTATAAATGTATAGTAGAAATAAATATAATTACGTCACCTTTTGCATATAAAACTTCACGTTTCTGGACAAAGGCGGTTTAAGATTTGCATTGATGGATTAGTCAGGGTGTCCGTTTATAAATATATATAGAAAATAGATTAACTCGTAATGAGTAAATAATACTAACACGTATCCGAAAATAATATTCGTTGTACTTGTAATGGACATCCGATAAGGGGGGCTACTGTGTATGCATTTCGGATAATAATATCTGTTGCAGTAAAAAGCCATTGTATTCACTAAAAAGTCGACATATTATGATATGCGTTTGGCATCTAACTACGATAGACATCAAAAGCTTATACAAGTATGTTACATGACCCATTATAGGCTTTTTAGTTCGACGGATATTGATATACCCAGGCCAGAACTAATTCTTACAAATTGTACAAATAATTTTCCCCACACGGAATCAAACTCACGACTTCTGGCATCGTAGCCAAACGCCCATGGCTACTTATATTTCCAATTATGCTAAAGGTGAAATAGATGCACAAGAGCAATGCTTATACCATTCTTGTTTTGATATAACTCTAACAAACACAAACACACATATTTTACACTTAACTCTAAAATTGATAGCATCCTGGTCGATCACATAAGTATCAATCGTGATATAATTTATGGTCCGTTTATTTTTTGAATACTGTAATGGTAATTAGTGATGTACATATCTTTGTTATTATAACACCAGTTTATTATGATAGTTACGATTCGAACTTACTAGATCTTGTAGTCCAATAAATCACTTAGATAATTACAAGTAAATTTATTTGATCATAAAGTTTGTTTAAATGTATCGATTTCAGAAGTTTATTACTATTGACCTGCTAGATTTAATTTGTCGTTTTAAATCAAAGTATACATATTTGACAAGTGTAAATATCGAATTATATGATATACCAGACACCTCTTTTTATAAGTTGTATGTTCTTTAGTTGTTCTTTAGAAGTCGAATACAAAAGTGTCAGTCATGATTACGCAGCGCGTTTCATTAATTTATTAGTTATTTATCGCTTCTTGATACAGTGGGTCAATGTAATTTTATGCAGATACAGCTGGCACGTACTATTGCTTAATTATTCATTGCCACTTTTCATTATCTCCATTTCTGCTCACCTCCGCTGTCGGACATAGATATTGTTTCATATGTGAAGAATGACTACGTTCAAGAGAAATAAGGATTACTGTTTTAATATAAGGTTCATTTATGGCCGATCAGTTATATATCAATTACTAAAGCCTTATTTGTCATCTATCACCATGCATCTTGTGCTGATGAGGTTAGCACTTAAATCAATTGATGTTTAGTATATATATACCTTTGAGCCGTGGTAGCCTAGTCGAATGTGTACTCACATCACGTTCATGTGGTCAAATTAGCTTTTAGAAACGTTAGTACGGTTTATTTATAATACTACAGGCATTTTGGTGAAGGAAAACATAGCAAGGAATGTTCCTTGCTATGTAGCAGGTTGCATATGCTAACAAAAAAATTCTAAGGCGTATGTGAAATCCAACAAATCGGTTTGGGGCATGCCCCATGACAAATAAGGATTTAGGTTCAAGGTTATACATATTAAACATCAATCCGTTGGTGAACAGGGGTTTGACACGTGCGATCCTGAAGGGTCGAAATGTCATCAGGTTGTCTTGGTACCCTAAGCAGATTAGATAACCACCCCATTTTTCATTACATGAACAAAATATAATAATAGAAATTCTGGTAAACGCCACGCCCTTAGAAAAGACATCAACGAGGCCTTCAATATTTGTTGTCTTTCACTCACACACTACATGATAATAACTCTGATCTCAATAAATATTGTCTTGAAGCCAATTATTCATGCTGATGTATCGCTGCAAAACAATAACAATACACAACAAACAATACCTACATCATTCAATCAAATTGGTCGATAATTCATGTCAATATTGTTAATTGTGGCTGATTTAATGAGGAATAATAGTTAGGAATAAACATCCATAACAATGGGTACCAATTACAATCCTTGAATTTGTATATGAAGTTGTTTGATGTTATTTTTTAATGTCTTGTACTGGCATTTGGTGATACTTGCCTTTTAATGCTAATAATCCTCGTCATAAAAAATCTCGTTTTTTATATATTTTTAATACCGCGTAACAGTAGGGACCATATAATATTTAATTAATTATCAAATTATAGAAACTTTAATTACGCACATACTGACAAATACCGCCAACGTGAGTAATGGCATATTATATATATATTTATTTATATATCCAAATTAATCCAGTGGATATTCTTCTATAGCGATTTGTAATAAATCACGATATTAATAAGTTTTCACATATTTGGTGCACCAAGATGCCTGCAGCGGTCTGTAAGACAAGTTTAACTTTAAGTTGGTACAACGATATCGAAACTGCCCACGGATTACAGGCCGACTGTACGCTGGCTGCATGCTAGCTGCAGTAATAAAATATTAAAAATAAAATATATTTTAAAAATTATATTTTTTTTAGTACCTACTAACTACTAATTTTAATTATTCTGTAGGTCGTATATTTTTAAGGTGCAAAAGTAATGTAACTCATTTCTATTTCAGATAAAGTAAGGTAATTCTAAATTTGACACAAGAAAGTTTCTTATTACCTAAAGAAAACTCAACTAACTAAAAAAATTCTTTTTTCAACTTTTGTGGGAATAGCATTAAAAATACGTCATTAAACAGGCTATAGGAATTATAACTATCATGTATGTATGTATTCTCGATGTCTGTAGTAAATATTTTAAGTATTAGTTTTAAGTTATTTCTTAAAAAATAGGTTTTTTTGATTTCCCGGAGTTTTTATCTAGTGGCGCGATGCCAAGTATTTATTGCTATATATGAATCGTTTTTATTTAATAAATTAACTTTAAAATATTGTACCATATGTAAATGCACCAGGGAAATAAGTCAGGTACATTTTAATTTGCGCTTTCATTCAACAATTTATATTGTAGTAAGCCAAAAAGTACAAAGACCTATAGTTTATGTATCAATGTTATCTTTAATGTAATTAATTTTTAGTAATAATGACAGTTCCGTTCTACCAAGCTATGTCAACAGAAAATTAGCTAGAGTTCGAAAACTGCGCTAAAAATATAGACAGTATGCTTTTGATCATTCTAAAGTGAAAACTGTTACCGAACATTTAATTATATGAACATTTGTATTCTATACTGTCGAACACACTTGGAAATGCGCCCATATGTGCCCTTTGTAGAGCCTATCTCGCGACTGACATCTGTCCACTCACTACTTCCCTTTGCTATTTAAGGCTGTGCGACGAAAGCATTTCACTTAACTTCATCCATTCTGTTACGAATGGTGCTTCTTATTTACATTTTAATATAGCAGTAATATGTATATTTAGCTATTTAGACCTACTTGTTAAGTAATACCTTAATAGTGTTATTTCAGCCAAGCGTAGTCGCAGAGTTCCGGTCTTTGAGTTTACAAATACGCACGTTTTGACCAAAAATGTCTGCAGTCTTTTGATTGTTGCACAAAATTATGCAACCTTCAAAAGGTAGCTGGAAGCGAGTGGATGAGATGGGCGAAGGACTGGGAAAGTCTGTGTCCAGTAGTGGAATGCGTTGTTGACGACCTCCGTGGCGGAATGGAGTAGCTCTCGGACTGCCACGCCGGAGCTTGCGGGTTCGAATCCCGCTAGGGGCAAATATTCGTATTATGAATATGAATGTTTGTACCTAAGTCTTGGATGTTTAAAGATTTATTTAAGTATGTGTATCAGTTATGTAGTAACCATAACACAGGCTCTGCCAAGTTTGGGACTGGACAATTGATGTGAATGTCTGATTTTTTATTTTATTTATTTATTTATTATCCTGATGATATTGCAAAGGCTACATGTGCATTAGAGACATCGTTGGTGCTATTCCGGCTATCGTCTAATGGAAAGAAACCTTTAGCATCTCACTACTCGTTTGTCACAGCATTGTCCCACTCAGACTTTAAACCATATTTTCTTATCTGAGACTTTCTAAGGAGTGATATAAATTTTTTTTGTAAGCGTGTTGTGATCTAATAACATATTTTTGTTCTCTTGCTATCAACAGTATCTTTAATATTCCTCACCCTTATTAACCAAAATCATATGCTGCAAAACGCTAATGTCTAATTAAAGCTTATATATTTTACACTCTCATACGTTACGTTTTTTGTTTGAGGAAGTAGTAGAGTCATTGCTTTGTGATCGTTGTCTGATGTTTGCAAAATAGAGAGAACTGAAAAGCGACCGGCATTCCAGTCCTTTGAGATAGATAGACATTTATTTACTGACACAATACAAGTTCACAAACAAGTAGAAAACATAAATTTCGTGGACAAAACATAACATATCGCTTCGCGGGCACCCAACGAGACGCAATATAACTTCTACTGTTTACACGTCTACGTTGGGAGCCCGCGAGAGCGCAGCCTGGAGGCGCGTGTGTGCCCGTGTGTCGTGCTAGTGGAAAGGCCCTGACTTAGCATGTATCGCCGCTAGTATGTGAGATAGGTCGTGTCAGTGCAAATATTGCTGATTGGCGATATAAATATAAAACCAAACGGACTCCTAATCATTTGACATGAAAGCACTAACTATATAATTCAGCTGTTACTAAGTTAACAAACGTAACAATGTAAATTAAAATTACAAAAACAACAATATAATTCAAAATGTAACCTCTTTTATTCATTGTAAGTTAACCGTTCACGCCTATTAAATTAGCGGACGGCGCGGCAGTAACTCGAGACGCAACTATTAGGTGGCGCAAGCGCAACAGTGGCTCGAAATATTATATTGTTTCATATTTTTAGAGTGCTATGATGACGTACTTAACTACTGTTTCTTTACCCTATAAAGTAAATATCGGTTTGATTTATTTTACATGAAACCCATAGTCAGAGATCGAGAAATGACGAAAGTAGGATTGAAACCTGTGATCTAGCCATTGTGATTAACCGTGTGGTTTCCGGCTTAGAATAGTGGCCCTATTCTAAGCCGGTCCTTGTCTTCCCGTGTGTGGCATCATAGCGACTAAGGCATTGCACCAGGGACAGGCAGCAACTTTCTCCTATGTCTAATAAGAAAATTAATGCGATCACCAATCCCAGCCAAACGGGGTGATTATAGCAAACACTCCAATGTACAGCTCACCACAAGTGTCATTCTCTTGGAGAGGCTTTCAACGTATCGGCAGTGGACGTATTTCGGCTGATGATGATCTAGCCATTGCTGGACCTCAAAAACAAACCCGTTATTATCACCTCTACTTGTACACAAGTACATTATTCCTCTTAGCTGCGACCATTAGTCTCATAATAAGACGGAAGACACAAAGACCGAGATTCACAAAGCAATGTAAGCGTGAACTTAAACACTTAGCTACGAAAGTGCCATTCAGACTCATAAGTGGAGTTTCTTCATATATCATCCGAAGTTTCTCTTCAAGACATGACAACATCTAAATCCTGATAGTAAACTTTTGAAGCGTTAACCCCTTTCGTTTATATTTAGGGTTTTCTGGTCAATAAAGCAAAGTTTGCAAAATAATTTCGTTCTAACGTCATATCATGGCATGTGAATTATTTGCAATGTTCATTTAACGACCTCATTAAAAGGATTTTACAATATTAACAAATGCGGAACGCCGCAATAAAAGGCAAAACTAAGACCTTTTACTGGACTTAGTTGCTTCATCTAATTCTAAAACAGTCTGCGTTCCTACACTCAATTCCGTTTCGACACCGCGAGCTCTTCCCATGCCCGCGATCGCGGCTGACTGACCAAAACAAAATGTCTTTATCATTTCGCAAGCCTCCTCATGATAGAATTTCTTAGGGTCTTTTTTGTTTTTCTTCATTCATTATGATTGCAAAATGTCATCGGATATTGATCTAATATAATGTAGGGATGACCTTCAAACATTCTTTATTTCACAATCTTAATACTCTGCACCTTCATTATAAGTGCATGCATCTTACTCAAGGTCAGTTATTGGCACTGAATTTACTAACGGTTTATCATCATCATCAGGTTATTTTTATCTCCACTGCAGGAGCACAGCCCTCTCTCATCTGCCGGAGACAGACAGAGGATCTGGCCTACACTCCCCGCGCTGGCCAACGGTTTATCAAGTTGTTTTTTTTCCAAAAACTTATAGAAGATTTGTCATTTTTAAGTCAATTGGTTTAGATATTTGAATCTATTTATTAAACACCGTGTGTACAATGAACTATTAGTTCATTTACTTCGAATATATTTTTTGTTGGTAATGCATTAGATTTTCAGTTATTAAGTTCTATGTAATTTTATAAATTCCGTGTACAAATTTATTTGATCTCTATTTATAAGGTTCTTTCTTAATAGCAAAATTTACACTTAATTGAATGGGTATTAACTTCCTTATTGGTTGGTTAGCTTTACTAATACTTTATGCTAATACTTACACTTTAAAGCGTGAATTCTGACTTTAGTTGAGTTATTGCATTTTATATTTCCGGTCTACCATATCAAGCTACAATTAAGTAACTACTATTACTTATATAGGAACTAAGTAAACTTACTTATCTTAGTTTCAACTGCATTTGTTCCAAAATATGTATCCAACATTTTCGAAGTAAATAAATTAAAAATAGATCAATTTAGCACAAAATATAATCAAAATTAAAGATTGCGTCATGTTTTCAATAAAATATATATATTTGTCTTTATACACAAATAATGTAACATTCGCTTGGCTAGGTAGAACTCGTGACTTATCACAGAATAGGAGGACGTTCAACCGATTGAGTTAGCTGATTACGTATTTCTTAGGAATCCTTGGATATTTAACCAAGTATTTATTCCCTGTAAGGAACGTTAACAACATAACATAACTGCACCATTTAAATAATTCTGTTTATATCTTTAGTTTTGTCTTTGATAATTCTCTTCTTCGCGGTTTATATAGGTAATTATTTAGTGGCAAGTGTAATGCTATGATTTGAGGATTTATAATTAGAAAATATATGTATTTACTCCCGACAAAAAGTATGATAATTGATAGTTAACATCAAAATTATCAATTTATCTAAAAATTGTTAAAATGTCATCAAAATGTATGCAAATCTAAACACCTAGGAATCTGAATAGTCTTTCGTGTGAACATTTTGCCTGATCAAATGGGTTTTAAAGTCTGGCACTCTAGCTCACTGGCACTCCATCCATACTCTGAACAATTAGCATCAGATATCACCCAAATGGATCCCCAGCGGAGATACAAGGGCTCAAAATCACTTCGAATGTATGAAAAAGGTTTTCATACTTTTTACTGGTAGTATTTGTCTCAACCAACCCAGAATTCTTCAATGATCTATCAACTTAAATTGTAGAAAACTCACAGTTCTTCTTGGAACTTGAATCTACTTATTGTAAAGTTAGAAAATATTCAGTCATACGAGTAACAACTCGCCTTAGGACTACTCGTGACTGACGTGTCATGGACTCATTAAATTTTGTAAAATCGCATCTAAGTCCATTAAAGAATAATTTGTACGGACGGATTCCAGGATACAATTATATACCCAATTACATACAGTAATAGATGTTTTCTTGCTAGTTCCGTTAATTGCCACTCATGAGGCAGTTAGTACTTGTAGGTTTGTTGTTAAAACAATTGACATTATCGTACTCTTGATAGAAGACAGTCGTATCTTTCATATTTTAATATAAAAGCTAGGACTCTTGAACGATGTTATTGTGTAAATAATTTGTAAGATTTTATTTACAGACTTGGTAGTTTACATGACTAACTTATGAGCCATTGTAATTTTAATTCAAAATTGTCGTATAGAGGTTCTAGTACTTACTAGTAACTATACAGTTAACTTTTTATGTGATATGTTATGTGGTAGGAATCGAGTGCAGGGTCCGTCTGTACGTATCAATCACCCTCTTTTTTTTCCGCTAAATAATTTCCGCCAGAGTAATTGCAGGCACACGAGCCTTTCCAACTTAGTCCTCAGGGCAATGAACTTGTGTCCTTAGAGTAACACAAACACGGTAAGCTCGACCTGGAGAGAAAAGGCCGTAGCGTTTTCATCCAATACGAGACACCCTGTTATTTTTCGCGGGGGGATCCAAGCACACATGTACACTTATAGACTGTAATTGCGAAACGCTCAGGCAATAAAGACTTTTCGATATGGCGCATGACCGATTGTCTTGGACCTTTGGAAGAGGGCAACGCCTCAGTAGAATACATGAATAAATGTGCATTGTTGCTTAAACACATCCACTGTTGAACATAAACCTCTCCAATATGCCACTTTTGGTGTACATCATAACCACGTGATGATTATGGAAAATTTTCCAATGGACAGACCATAATCACCACGCTTGGCAGGCGGATTGGTGATCGTAGTAATGATATACACAGGAGAATGCTGCTGCCCGTCTCTGGTGCAATCTTTTAGCCGCCTTGACGACACCCATCGAAAGATTGAGGGTGGCCCAATTCTAAGCTATAAATTACACAGCCAATAGGTCTATTATATATGTCTCAGGATCTATCAGAGATTCCTCAAATAGGCAATAACCATGAATAAATGATTTTTTTAAATGCCTTAGGGACTGAAATACACCTTAGACGCAGTCGCAGCAGAAACTAGTTCAGTATAACACATTGGTTTTTCTACCAATTATCTTAACGCAGACATCTTTTAAGTAGACCACCTGCCGTGACATTGTTTAGATTGTGACTTAAGTTGTTAACGCGAGGTTACTTAACCGTCTCCATGTAACAACTTGTTCTAATTCTTTCGTTGCACACAGAATGTACCATTATATGCTAATTGAAAGACGACACGCAAAATTGCTTAAACTTAGAAAGTAGATTTTTAAACGTATACTTAAGTTTGTGATGCATCCTAATGCAATAAAAGAATTTATATTACGTTACGCTTCTAGTAAATGTAATGATAATTTATTAGATGAACTTAAAATGTAACGTCAATTTATAACAGTACAATAGAATTGGGTGACGTTACTGTAGATTTTATGTAATGTAAAGTCGCTAGCCTTATTTCGGAATTGAGGGATCTTGCGTCAATAGGCATTATTTGGAACATGTTTCCATCGACGTATTTGGTAACAAACGAGCCTCTGACAGTTTTACTGATAACGTATTTGTATCGAATAAGTCAGTTATGTAATGCTCAGAAAGTTAAGTTAAATGAGCTTTGGACGCGCGGTGCATTCAAAGACGCCAATTGCACTAGATTTGTTTGAGTTTGATATCACTGAAAAGAATGCTTTACATTTAGATTTCCATACAAAAGTTAGAGCAGATTTTTTTCATAAGGTTGGTGTACTCGTAACCTCTAACTTGAAATGGATAGACTACATAGATGGAATTGTAAAAAACAGCCAACAGTGTGCTGTATGCTATTAGGAAATCATTCTAGCACCTAACTCTTGCAACCTTACTGGAAATCTACAAAATATATGTAAGGCTCTTCTTGAGTATGCATTTCAAGTATGGAACTCCTACTTTGTGAAGGACATTGATTTATTTGAAAGCGTCCAGAGAAAAGCAACTAAAATCCCCTCCTGTCTAAAGTAGAAAGACTGCAAATCTTAAATTGCCCTCCTTTCATTGACGACGCAATCGTAGTGACCCCATTGAAACTTACAAAATTCTGAATGAAAAATATGACTGTCCTGGCATGAAATCCATCTTCAACCTAAGTTCCATCCACAGAGCAAGGCACAAAAATTACATGATGTTGTTGACAACTCAATCTAATAACCTAGTCGGCCATAACACGCTCAACAACAGGGTCGTGAGCACATAGAACAAGTTACCGCAGGCCGTTATCGATGCCCCATCAGTGAACATTTTAAAGAACAGACAAGTTCTTCAAATAGTAGTTTTACATGACAATCCATAGACTTAAATACAGCAATTCATATGTAACCAAATAAAATCGTTCCTTTTTATTACTTTTAGTATAAAACGCCTTAGCGATTTACGCTGAGCGTTGAAAGATGAGTCTGTCAGTGGGTAAGGGTATCCTCATATACTCGTAAATAGATGTATAATGTTTAAAAGTTCAAATTTTTTAAATTAAATTTAACTAGTTCGATGTGACCGATGTTAAGTGTTTCTTGTCAAACAGCAATGTTGTGTTCTGCTTTGAAGGGTTGGAGTGTCAATGTGGAGCGTGTAAAGTAGAAATGTACTAGTAGCTTTGGGACTGCAGGTTTATAGACAACAGAGACCGCTATAGAATGTAAAAAAGAAACTCTAATATGTACAGCCGGTGCGCAATGATAAATGACCAAGTTCATTCTAATTTTAACTTTATCATCATTGGTTAAGGTGCTGCTTAATTCGAATTGTGACTGTACGAATACGAACTTAAAAAAACTGACCCCATAAATCATCGTGCCTAACTCAATCGAATCAACTCGTATCTTATATCAAAAATTCCTTAGATCACAAATGAAGTATTCGTGCACTGCCAGCAGAGGCCAGTTAAAGCAGATAGGTAGCTGCTTTAACTGGCCTCTTTCACCCCAAGGTCTACTGGAAGGAAATTATTATAGACTTAAGTATGACTTTTTAAATCATAGCCGTGGGGGTAGTTGTGAAAAAGAAAAAGTATATTTTATTTTATACTTCTAGATTTATAGTGTAATACTATAGTTACATCAATTAGAAAATCCTGCTGATAAAATTTTTACTCTCAATCTTCTAACTAATAAAATAACCGAGCGCGCGCGATTTTTAAATGTTTCTCGGGCGGCCTAATCAAAAGCCGAGGCGGGTCGCACTCGGCCCGCGGCCCGGACGTTGCCCATATATGCCATAGGCCGTTGTAAGCTTCAAGTGAAAGTGACTCTTCCTCTCTTTACCCTATTCAATTTATTTCGTTTTATTGTTCCGCACGTTCGTTGGTTCACAATTCAAACTAAACGTGACAGGTTTCTGATGGGCTGCGGTCGGCATCTCCACGCAATTCTATTAAACATAAAATAGTTTCCTAGTTCTGCAATATTTCGACACTCAAAAGGCGCGCGTTAATTTAAAGGCTGGGTTACACGGCTCTTGCCCAACGTATGTAAACATCAAGTAATAAATAATTTTCTTCTAATTATTGCGGGTGAAATGAGATGAGCCAGACAGCCCACAATTAAGTATGGTACGTGATTGTCAGTCGTGTCTGTTGCAGTTAAATAATAAACATTCGTAAGGCACACGTAACTGACGCTCTTTGACCTCCATTGCAGAAGAAATTGTGTAACTGATATAGGTTACCGATGAACACTGTTTTGTTCACATGACAATGATGACAATGATACAATAATAGAGAAAATAGTTCCCACAACTATGGATTTCACCATATGTACCGCGACCTCCATTTTGTATATAAGCTGTGTTACGCGGAAGCCACAATAGAAATATTATTATATTTTGTGAAATATAGTCAGATAGTTATTATTTTAGTTTATAATAACTATTTTAACAAAATATAGTCCCGTTAACCACTTGAATTTGTCTAATGGTTTTATTTGGGTGGAAAAAAATAATTAAAAAATGAGATGGAATTTTTTGTTGAAAATAATGTTTTTCTCACTTAGGAACTAAGGATTCTGAGTGGCAAGTCATTCGTGTTCTTGAATAGTTAGTAACACATACCTACCTTATTTTTCAATAAATAAACACAGTCAAGTACATACATAATTATAAGTTTTGAAACTCATATGATGGCGCAGATATAGTTTCAATTACATATATTTCATTAAACATAGGTTTTATCGTCCATAATGATCGTCGTTAGCGCGTCTACATGTATTACACAAGAGCGCGCATGCTGACCGTGAACTCCGCGCCGGTGTGTTAGCGGCCTAATATTATGTACCTGTTTAATTGATACCTTCCCGTTATTGTCTTCAATTGTGATTATGTACGTATGGTCGTAGAAAAAGCTTAACGGAATTAATAAATACAAGTAATGGCATGTAGTTAATATGCTGAAATTATTTTTGTGTAACAATGTAACCGCGATTTATGTTTTTCAGTTGTGTAATTTGTTTTCTTGTGTTCAACTGTTATATTTGAATAATAGCTGTTGCCTGCGACTTCGTCCGCGAGGATAAATTAACATCACATATTATTATGATTAAATTATAATACCACATGAAAATGTTTTGCAGAAAATTAAGTATTTTTTCTCTGTAAGTTAAATATTTTATCGTATGGACATATGCCTTTATCCTCCTCTTCCCCCTCACCTTCCCCTCCCCTTCGACCTCTACTTTACCCTACCCTTCCTCTACACTTTCTCCCAACCACCCCCCTCTCCTTCTCCCAACACTCCACCCTCTTTCTAGTCTCCCTCTAGTCTAAATCGATGGGAATCTTGAAGGTGGTATGGGCCGTTTTACTGCCAGGAAGCAGTGTGGCAGCGATCCCTGAGGACGCTACAGCGCGGGCGATCTTCCCTTGTCGTCTGAATTCCACCAGAATTATGCCTGTGACAAATTATTTTCCGGTGCCTTCCGGTGCATCAAGGAAAAACGTTTCTCCGAGCTGAAGCCAATTGTGAATCGAATTTGACGATTCTTTTTTTGGTTGATAGGTCATATTCAGAGGTTAAAATCCATATAAATTTTATCGAAATTGCTTTATTCCTTTTTAAAGTCAGGTTGCAAATACAAGGCCGCAGCTCTACCGAATAGACTTGCAAAGACTTATAATAGCATTTAGATTCTAGATCTAGTCAATTTTAGGGAATCTGAATAAAGACTTTAAATACTTCCTGGTTTGTTTTCCTGACTATATTAATTGTTCTATGTTTTGCACTTGAGGTAAAACAATAGAATGTTATAAAAAACAATAACATGTTCTCTGATATGTTGCTAATTGTTTCACAGTGTGGATAATGGCTTCATAGAATGTATATAGGAAAATCCTTGAATCTCCTTCCATAGATTTCATTTAACAAACATTTTATAGACAGAACGGATATGTAAAAGATAAAATATGTTCATTTTTGAACAGCGTATGGAGCATTAATAACTATATTACCATTTTAAATTCTCTTTTATTCAGTTTTTTTTATTATTCTTCTTTCTTTTTAAAAATTATCCAAATTTAGGTTTCGTCTATATGTTTAAGGACATTGAAGTTATTTTCCTTTCATTATAAGTTTTCTTCTTTATATTTCTCAAACTCTACCTACTATAGTTACGAGTATAATATGATTATTAACACACAAATCAATTTAACGACTGATATAAATTGGTCAAGAGATTTGATCTGACAGATTATTGCTTAATACTACTGATTTTATTTAAGGCAGTTGTTTTATTAATGCTGTATAAAAATGCCATGAGTAATGGTTGTATGAAAAGCTAATTTTTAGCAACCCTTATGTAGCAAGGTTGGCGATAAAATCTCATATTTGCATTCATTATAGGAGATGTTTAATATTAATATTGCTACTGCGCAGGACACTCTATTTCATAGTTGATTTTATAAATAATCTCGGACAATGTTGCAATGCTTACAAGTAACGTAACTTAGATAATAAATTATTATAGATTATCTCTGTGTACGTGTTTTATTTTTTTATTGAAACCCATTGGGTACAAAATGTGTACATTTAATCTACATTTTGCGCTTTTGACGTTATGAGCTAAACTGATAAGATTTTTGATAGGAATGATATGTTAAATTTTTTTTATTTTATTTAGAATATATTATATTACATATGTTTTTTTTCTTAGGCCATCCTACTATATATTTAATATCATTGGAATCCTCGTAATCATCAGTCTAAATACATCAACTGAAGAACATAAGCCTCCCCAACATAATGCACTTCTGGTGGGCTGTCCATTGGGGAGTTGCCATCTCTATCCACGCTTGGCAAGTGAATTGGTGACGCAGTAATCCTCAATATACACAGGAGCACGTTGCTGCCCGTCCCTGCTGCAATCAAATGTTTGGTGAAAATTGCACATAAAATAAAAAAAAATCAGTTTTAATTATCAAATTAACGTCGTTCATCAGCAAAAATAAATTGTAAATTTTCTTGTAGAACTACGAGAGAAAAAAAAGATAACATTTAAACTAAGTTTGTTATAATAATAATATATAATAATATGTCAGACATTCACACCAATTATCCAGTCCCAAATTAGGCGGAGCCTGTGTTATGGTTACTAGATAACGAATAAACATACTTAAATAAATATATAAACATCCAAGACTTGGGTACAAACATTCATATTCATCATACGAACATTTGCCCCTAGCGGGATTCGAACCCGCAACCTCCGGCGTGGCAGGCCGAGAGCTACCCGTTCCGCCACGGAGGCCGTCATGTGTGACGAGAATGTCCCTACAAAGTTTAAATTAATAAAGAATCTATTATAATAATAAATCTTTATCTGTAAGGTCTCTAAGTGAAAAAGCCTATATGTTATTTTCCGCTTTATATACAATTCTATGTAAGGCTTCGAGGAATGGACGACCCGGCCTTGTCTTACAAAGCTTGTGATGTCATTTGACAAATTGACACATTAACCACCAGTCATTAATCAACAAGATAGCGGTGTGTTATTTATAAACTTTGATATGTTTGCATATTATATGTTTGCAAAGTTTATTCGGTAGTAAATTAACAATATTTATTAAATCATTGTAGGTGTAATATGTGTAGAACCATAAAAACTTAATACTTATAACTTATTTGCTATTTTATTTTATTTATTATAGTCATATAAGTACCTATTTATCATTTAAATTTCCTAATCAGCGCAACCTACAATTTCTCTGGCATAATATTTTTCTACCCAAAGGTTGTCTGGAAGAAATCGCATAAAGCGATAAGACCGCCTAAATTGTACTATTTGTAACTTCTATAACGTGTAACTGTATTTGTTTGTGCAATAAAGTGTATTGTATTGTATTGTATTGTATTGTATTGTGTAGTATTTATTTCGTATCAAGAACAGAGTAGTACCACTCTCGATCTTCATGTGGCTGTTGAACAAAATAATATGCTAAGATACGCGATCACCTATCTGTCTGATCATTGTGGTGATTGCACATAAATCTTCCTTTATGGATCGGGATGAAACTTGGCACACATATAGGTTAGGTCCTGGAATAGGACATAGGATAGTTTTTATCCCGAAAAACATCTCATTCCTATAGGAAACCATAAATTATAATCTTTTTTGAAATGTAAGGTAAATATTGAAACTTATGCGGACGAAGTTGCGAGCAAAAGCTAGTAGAGTATAAACATGTAAGGAACCCCTTTTAAGTAAACTAATACCTGGGTCAGGGGCTACTTACGAACATAATCATTTTATTGTATTTCCAGTATACCTTTCTTGAACAATACATCAATTTGGTGTATCATTCATCACATTCAGAGAATCAATAACGCATCAAATGTATATTACAAAGTTTGAACTTTACGTCAAATATTAATGGACGAGCAATAGAAGATTAATATTCATAGCTGTCAACACACATATAAGAATAAATATTATAATGAGAAGAGAAAGGGTGTGTGAGTATGAATAGACTTATAGCCCTTCCTTATCGCATGCGCCTGCGCCGCGCCCGGTGCAACCTGTTGATTACGTTCGGTGCGTTACGTATCATAATGCGTTGTCTAGTCTAGATACCTGGGATGTAGCTAGAAATGGTTATTGCGCCCTCTGTGTAGGTTATCGGTAGCCCACCGATAATCTATAAAAGGTAACCAACCGCTAGCAACTGGACGATATAACGGAGGATTACCGATGGGGCCACGCATCAAGGTAGGCCAATAGTTATCAATGGACGTCGATAATGATGAGAATAATGAAATACAGATAATAACATCTTTTCATCCTCATATATAAATCAACTTCCTTTTTTTATGCTGGTCTGGAAACATAGAATAATTAATCACTATTTAATTCAGCTACACAGATTTTTTGATGATTTGAACAAGAATCTTAACTCCATACGAGCAGAACAAGCTCTTGTTCCCCTGCACTAAATCAACTTGTTAACTTGATCGCGATCTTGTTTTAAACTATCATAAAATTGATTATTTTAGCAAGCATACATACAGCGAAGTGCCTCTTAAAAAAGACAGTGTACCTGATTGATTCGGCATTATTGGATATTTGGCACGTGGAGCCTACTCCTTAAGCATTTCGGATACCTAATATCCGTCGATCTACTTGTACTCTCTAACGGGTTACATGTATAAGCGTTTGGCGTCTAGCTATCGTAGTTAGACGCTAAATGCTTATCAGAATATATCATAAGGCCCGTTGGAAGTGAAGTGTCTGGAACTTGGTAGTACGGGAAACGGGATAATTCAATTAAAAGGTGTTCCTGCGTATCAACTGTTTTATTCAGACAAACACAAAAAAGACAATTACCCCCATAGTATATATGATACTAATACAATATTAATATGAGGGTATGTCGCGCATGATACATATATCACAGAAAGAAAGAAAATAAAAATAAATAAAATACAAAATGGCTTTGTAGTTCCACAGATGTTATCCGAAAAGTTTACGGAATAGGCCCCCTGTTCAAATTATCATTTCCACAAACTATACCCAGTGGCAAATGAAATGTTGGCCTCTCTCAGTTTCACAGGTTTATACCTGGTGAGGAAATTCATCATGCATACTGCTGTGAACTTGGCCATGATTACTCATTTTAGTTAGCGCCCACGTCATTGCGAATTACCGCCTCATTACGTCCAGTACAATGTGTGATACTAATGCTTATTGAACCCGACGAAACTGTCTCTACCTTTCTATAACACTCATTTGACGTTGTGCAACTTTTACTGCCTCGCTAGCAGTTACAAAGACGAAGTACCTTCCTAAATATGAGACACATCGATAAATATTAAACAAGTTATGTGTTGTTTGTTACAACTTCCTACTTAATTGTTTTTATGACTTAGTTTCATAATTAATTTGATTCATACAATGACATTATTAATTTTAGTTTTTAATTAATTAAATCTGTTTATTAGGTATACATGTAAGCTACTTAGTTCAATAACTAAGTAGCTTACATTACAAAAATACACAGTTTCAATAATCTGTGTATTTTTTTACTATATTATATTTATATATATAAAAGAATGCCCTGACTAACTGATCTATCTAAGGCACGCTCAAACTGCTGGGTACCCGAAATTAGACATTTTGAGTAGACGTTCCTCAAGTAATAAGACTTTTTTTTAGTCGCACCTCGTATATATTAAGTACTTGGTGTATCAACTAACTGGTACATAATTTTGTTTTCCGTAACAATTTTTGTTTTCACAGCATAATAATACGTTATGGCTTTCCATTTTAACTCCGACAATGACTATGTACGACTATACTCGCCTCGATGGTCTAGCTTGGACGTTAGACTCGACCGTTAAAGATCGTGGGTTCGATTCCCACTAAGGACTTCTGAAAGGTAGCCTGGAAGAGATCGCTTTAAGCGATAAGGCCGCCTTTGTACACTTTCCAAAAACTGTACCTGTTTTATATTGTTATTCTTAATTTGTGTGCAATAAAGAGTTTACCTATCTATCCAAGGACAGATTACGCTGTAAAAGTTGGTCCCGGTTGGATATTATATTTGTGAATTATTCGATCCTTGTCTTATTCCCATGATATAGGAGAAATTCCTAGTTTGGGAATAGATAAGTGTAAGTGTATGTAGGTATATGTATATGAAATAAATATGTATTTAAAAAAGATAATAAGTCATTATCATCAGCTGGAATATGTCCATATAAGTCTCCCCAATAGAATACCACTTTTGGTGGGCTGTGAGCAGTAATCACAGGAGAACGCTGCTGCCTCTTCCCTTGTGCAATCCCCTAGTCGCCTTGACGTCACGCACGGAGAAAATTGGGGGTGGCCCTATTCTAAGTCGGGAATCACAAGGCTTTGTACCAAGTAATTATGTCAATTTAGTGCAATGTCACTCTTTCTCAAGATTTATAAATAGAAATGCCTTGAGTATTTGTTTATTGCACGCATTCCGTGATTACTGATTACGGTAAGAATGCTTTAATTAAATTTGACGAGTAAATTTAGGAATTTAACGAGTTGACTATGCAACATTACGGTATTGATAAATAATTTAATAATTGCTTACATAACTTAATATACTTATAAATAAGCGCGTTAATTAGACGTTACCCACATAACTGTTTAATTTTTTAAGAATTTTGCAAGAAAATACGGAACTTTTCGGTAAGAGAAGATTATTATCGTCTTTGTTAATTGCACTTTAAGTTATTTTCGTCGTTAACCTTATTAATAATAAATCGTCTACTTTGCTCTCGGTTCGTATACCTGCCTAAGAAAATAAAATAAAGTAATTAAAAATATCATTAAAGTGTATTTATTTATATTTTGTACATTAATCTTGTTTATATACGAGATGGGTTTGAGCTTGACCTCAATCCGATCGTCCGGTAAATAACGATGGATAAGTTAGCACATGGAACACGCTTTCCTAGTAGGTGATAATTCGGCTTATATACCTATAATACGAGTACTCCTATTCTCTTTACTCCTATGGCAAAGAGTAATTAAGTAGTACCAGTCACATTCTGAACTCAGTGGCCAACCCTAGCACCTTATGCAATGATGATAAAGTTAAAATTAGAATGAACTTGGTTGAATGAACTTACTAATCATTAAAGATTCAAATCTACGCAAAAAAAATTTGTTGATTTGAACAAGATTTTGATAACCGTGAACAGACATCTTAACTTCATTCGAGCGCACAAAGGTCATGTTCCCTTGAACTAACTTTTGTTCCCTTACACTAGGTATTCAACTTGTTAACTTAATCTCTATCTGTTGGAATAATTGATACTGGCTATTTATAGTCCATAGTATATTTTAAATATGTTTTTCTATATTGATGTTCTCTGTCACTCCTACGAAAAATCACATCTTGTCAAATATATCAATAAATACAAAATAGCATAAATAAGTATTGGTTCAATTAATATTTCTTACGAAGTATATCCAGAATAGTACAATAGCAGGATATCACAACACTATCTTGTTTCAAACGATCATAAAAATGATTACTTACAGCAACCAAGACAAAATGCCACTTACTCACAAGTTTTTTTCAGTGTAATTTTTGTAAAACTTTCATAAAGTCACTGGATGTTTTTTACTCGCAACGTGATGGGGTTGGAATTAGTACCAAGGAAACTGTATTCAACACTAAGTAGGTGCCTGTCTAACCAATTTTAATGCACAGAGTCTCAGCCCATGTCATCACATACCACTGGGCATCGTAATATTCCACAGATGAGTGCGTAGGACAAATTTACATTACCTGTCTTGACTAAGTTGCTCATTGTTTGACACATTGTCAAGGCGCTTAGCCAAGGAGAGAAGCCAATTATACCGCTTCCTCGCGCTTAATGCATGGATAATAGCTCTACGTAAATCTGCCTCCAGCTTTATTGTAACAATCATACTCTGAGTCTTTAACAGTACGTCGAAAGGTTTAGTTTTCTGTGCCTCGAATAAACGAGTGTGAGATATACCTAAGGTTCGTATGTATTTGCAACTATGTATCTAAAAGCTCGTTACAAAGGAATGTCGTTATTAAGAATAAGTTTTTTTAAATTTTAATAGGTAATAAGTAAAATAACTACTGAGCGTTTATGGAATTGCCACTTGTTAGTATAAACTAAGATCGATATCACTAGAATGAGAATTTAGGAAGGTCATGCCATGAGTTCTTATTCTAAGATACGATATTACTATGTTGATAATATACCATATACTTTATTTGCTATAAACAAATACAGATACAACTTTCAGAAGTTAAAATAGAACAGCTTACGCGGTCTTATGCCTTTAAGTGATTTCTTCCAGACAATTTAAATATAGGTTTGTTATCACCACCTCATGTTCGTCAGGTGTAGTATTCAAGCCCGTGTCGGCACTAATTAGTTTCGGAAAAGAACTAAGATCGGAAAAGATACATAATTAGTATCGTAATGCATGTACTTTTATTATCCTGTGACGGACTGATCGGTTAAAGAAAACCAGAATTCCAAACTACGTATTTGAAGTTTGCCAGTCAATATTGAGCCTATAGAAGTATAGACTATGACCTGTAAACCTTTTTAATGAGTAGGTCACCTTCCTTACCGAAGGGGCATTTACATAAGCAACAACTTTGATTTTGTATCATTTTTACGCAATATTACAACCAAAATCTGTCTAAAAATCCCATATAGTATGTGACTGATACCAAATCGTATCATTGGCCGAAGAACGTCGATCTTTCTTATATTTAGTATTAGCTGTTGCTCGCGACTTCGTCCGCGTGGACAACTTAACATCACAAATTATTATGTATTTCCCGTAGGAATAGAATGTTTTTCGAGATAAAAACTATCCTATGTCCTATTCCAGGAACTAATCTATATGTGTGCCAAGTTTCATCACGATCCGTCCAGTAGTTGAAGCGTGATTGAGTAACAAACATCCAAATTTTCGCATTTATAATATTAGTAGGATAGGATTAGTAGGATTGGATGAAAGAAACGACTATCTTCTACGAAGGGTACGATATGACTCATTTCTTCTGTTAGCACCACAGTCTTTTCTCTCAGTAGAATTGTAAATAATAGGCGTTGATGCCAGAACATTACATAGGCGAAGTTGTAAATTAAACATCAAGTTGGCAGCAAAAATCGTTTCGCAACCGTTACTTACATACAAGGAGACAGGCGCGTTCCTGATTTATTGCGGAGAGCCGCCAAGTCTCAGGAATGCTGCACCAGTCAATTTATGACAAATTCCCTCACACGTTTAGGGAAATCAAACGCCTGATTTGGAACTACACATAGACCTGCATCGTCTAATTTAATTTATTACATCTCGTCGCGCTAGTGACGTTTCATGTCAAATCTCGTGAACTGAATCCAGATCAGTTTCGTGGCGGTAAATTCTCGGAGTTAGGTGTTGTGGATGCAAATTTGTGTGACGTAGTGATGGGCGTTGACAGGGGCACGTTAATAACAATGACTGAACAGCATAAAACTAATTCGGGGTAAAAAGTACATTATTAAATCTGATTCTGGGGCTGTCTTCATGACCAATTGCATTTATTTGTCCAGACTCAGCGTAATTGAAACACAATGATGTAATTATTAGAGCCGTGGTAGCATAGCAGGTTATGCACTCGCCTCACGTTCATGAGGTCATGGGTGCAAACCCCGCCCGTACCAATGAGTTTTTCGAAACTTAAGTAGGTCTAGCTTGTTTATAATATCCATAAGTAAATAAATAGGTAGTATATAAAGAGCTGTAAAATAGTGCATAAAAGTCTTCTTAAATTAAATAAATATTACAGGCTTTTTAGTAAAGGAAAACGTCTTAAAGAAACTTGTGTATGCCGAAGAAGAAATTCTAATACGTGTGTGAAGTCCACTAAATCAGTTAGGTGCACCGTTAGTGGACACGAGTTTGGCACAAAAGATCCTGAAGGTACGAAGTATCGCCATGTCTTCCTGACCCCTAAGGAGATAAGATAAAAAACATATTGATTATGTCAGTTTTATCCGTATAAATGTGCATGCTTAATAAGCGAACCCCCTTCCCACGGCTCAAAACCATGTTTGAATAATAAATGACTACATTATCGTCATCATTAATTGCGTATTGCTAACATAATGCCTCTATTAAAGATTAGGCAGGTACCGGTTCTCATACTGCTGCCGCAAGTTAGTAACTCTAAAAATGCAAATAGGGTAAATTTCAAATGAAGAAACGTAACCTTTCACTTACGAAAATATTGACCCAACGTAACAAATTTCATAAGGCACGTGATCAGGAAATATTGTTTGCTTAATAATGATTTAGACCACTGACCGCTGTGATCGGGTTGAAGTTCATTGCTTTGTGGCAGTGTTTTAGTCATAAGCGGAGCGGTGGCGATTAATGAAAGAAATTTTGATTATTTTTATATTCAGTAAATAGGTACGGACGTCATTACAGCCACAATGGCCTAGGGATGTAGGTATTAATCAAACGACAGATGTCGCGGGTTTCATTACTATTTGGGATACATGAATTATTTGAACCACTCAACTGGTTTGAAAAGAACTCACTCGTGTAATGTTTTGTTATAATTCCTATCAAAAAGGTAAAATTTACCGGATGCACCCGTGCTTCACTAATAAATTAAAATATAGTACACTTAGTGCACAAAACATATACAGTAAAAAAATTAATGTTAAACTCGTATAATGCAGGACAACATTTTTACTTACCTTTTTATTATACCTATTCCAAATTAGGATTTTATATAGGCACTATTTATTGGTATCATGAAGGTATCATGATACCAATAAATACTGTCTATAGAAAATCCTAGTTACGATAAGACAAAATTGAGGCGATGTGCTCTTCATAATTATAAGGACGTATCTATTATTTTTGTTTGAATAAAAAGTTAAATATTATCTGGTTAATCACAAACAGATGCATGTCCTAAATTTAAATGTTAAACAGATCAATGACAAAGTTAATTGTATTGATAAATCGCATTGTCGCATAATTGTAGGCAATTAATAAGATCGCTGCATGGCTCCCTCGCTTTTTATCAAAATGGTAGTAGCCTGTATAAATTACCGAATCACAAGATATTACTCGGCAACGCGCAACGATTATCAACAATCTAAACATAGCAGATCAATTTCTTCACTGAATTGATGTTTGAAATTGTGTTTTAAGATCAAAGAGTTTTGTATGCAAATCTACATAGATTACGATGTCGTAATGAAATATTTGGTAAAAAAAACAGAGCGTTTGCAGTGGCTATTATAATACCTATTCTACTTCTGTTGGTTCTTCAAAACTATGTCAAACAGACGAACATAAACATAACATTTTATACTTTGTGTTCTATAAGTAATCTGGAAAGTAATTGATGCCATTTCATAATGGTAATAGATAAAACATATAAACAAATAAACATCTAAATGATGGGTATACAAACACAAGGCTTGGGTTAGGACTTACTTGTAGTAGACATACATTTAATCTTCTGTACCTATGTATGATAATAATTAAATTGCGGAAATATTTACTGATTTAAAAACTATAATCGAAAGAAAGAAATGTACGACAGTCCGTGTAATTGTAACGATAATTTAAGAACTCAGACATGAATCCGGTTAACCTTTGAGAGTATATTTAAATATTCCTTGTCGTCCCATTTTGGGGTTCAATGTAAGCAATTTGTAATGATTTTATACATGACTCGTTTTTTATGCGGTAGGTCTTACAGAGAAGAATTTTGCAAGTTTGGAAGTTGGGAATTTATAGTCCATTGAATGATAATTTTTTTGCGATTAATCAGAGGCTCAGACTCAGTTTCACCGCTGGCATCGCAAACTGGCATATCTCAAGGTAAAGTAAACACCATATCAGTTATACCTATCTATACCCAAATAGTCAATTTTACTTAATCGCAGAATATCTGATGTAGACCTTGCTGTTTGTATTTATATTTCAAAAATTATATAAATAGGAGTTAGGCAGAAATATTAATATATATAAAATCTAATTGCAGCAGCACCAAATTTGTCTGTGAAATGAGTTTTGGTGCTCAGGTCCTACGACTAAGTCCACTAAGCAACAACAAAAACAAAACAAAAAAGCCAACGAGGTGGAAAAATGAAACCATGCGAGTCGAAATATAACAACAACTTGACACGCAAAACCCTACTTGCTACGGTTAATAAAGTGCATGCAGATATGTAAATAGAACCACTATTCTACAAATTATAACGAAACTAGTTCGCCTCAATACTCTTAACATCTATGCCATCTCTAAAAACCATAGTGTTATAATAAGTGTTACAATATGGTCCACTAACCAAGCTACATTATCATAAGTATCTTGTAACATTTGTAACTACGAGTATATGTCAAGCTCTATTTACTCGGCATTGTGATGTGTGCGCAAGATTGCTGACTAGTTCACCTTTCTTCGTCAATTTCGTCATATCGGTCATCTCCAATGAACGTTTTTAATACATAATTAGTGGACATTAAAAACTGATAATGGCAAATTAAAAACGTTCCACGCACGCTTAATGTTGTGGTGAATCTTTTTTTGTTAATTACCTACTCGCGGCAGCCTAGTGACTTTCAGTTATTACAAAAGTTCTCATAATTACAGCAATTTGCCGCCTTTAACTTCGTGATATTTAAATTAAGGTTTTTAAAATAAACCAGCGGAGCGTTTATTGGTATTTTAATTAACTTAATTATTTTATCTTCGCTCCTTCGATTAAGTGTTATTTAATTAGGTGTCTTTTGTTTCAGATTAATATATCGAATGCTAAGGTAGTCACTCTACATAAGAAAATAAACATGAGTTTCTCGGCGAGGTTACAGGTATGTAAACAATATTTTTCTACGTATTGAACCAGTTTATTGTTTACCTTTGCATGTTTATTGATCACTTATTAAATGCTCAAGGAAAGGTTAATACAGAATATGTTTTATACTAAAACAAAATTTTTAAAAATTATGTACTTGACACAATATTATCTCCTTAACATATCGGCAATGAAAAACTTGTTATCAAAAGTACTAGTTAGCTGAAAAGTCGACAAGATTTCTGTATTACGAAATTTAATACTGGGACAGACACATTAAACAATTCAATTCACTTAAACAAGTTAATAAACCACAAAGATGTACAGATAACGGGTACGAGTATATTTTAAATACATTTGAAATTCAAGAAGGTTACAAAAGTTGATGTGCTAACATATTAACAATGGGGAATGGGCAACATTAACGACAACGCAATTTACAAAACATTTATTAGATAAATTTTGGCGCAAAGACCAGCACTTTGCAACAATAAAGTGTAAAAGAGATGTAACGTGGGAAAGAGATGACGTGGGAAAGAGACGAGCGTCTAACGGTTTCAAGGCTGAGAGAAGAGATGCTCGATCTTGATTGAATTTTAATTAATTCGAAACAAATTTGAAATCACTGGTCGGAAAGCGGATGTGGCCTGGGAACCCTGAATTTGTGCAATTTATTCGTTTTCAAGGGGATTATTATTATTCATCTTTTTTGTTGCGTTTATGTTTAGAGTAACGTAGGCCCACCGGCTCGACTAGACCCATTTTACTATCCGCTCCAGTAGGCAGATATTAATATAATTGAACACGTAGCTTTTTACGATGTTTGTATGTATATTTCATTCCAGATTAATAGTCCTATGAAAACAAACGCATTTGCGTCTCGAAAACAAAATACACAATAGATGGTGTTCCTAAGTGGACTGCAAAGTTTACATGGTAATACAAACCTGTTTTTGCTGCTGGTGACCCTTTCATGTATATGTTACCGAGACGTAAATAGCGTTGGTTTTCATAGGACTATTAATCTGGAATGAAATATAGTTGTTTAGATTAAATCTTGAAAATGAAGCAAGGCGTTTCTTACCCCAATAGACAGCTATAATCTAGCAAAATTAGACTTACGTGAATATGATACGTACGTACATTGAGAAGAAGTAAAATATATGCATGTAGACGTTTCCAAAAATATGTGTAGCCTTGTGGCCTTAACATTATCATAGTGCGACAAATTGTAATCATTATCAAATATTTTAGAAGTCAACAGTATAAGTACAATATCGTTATAGATGCTGACATGCCTGATGCTGTACGCCTCATGCGCACAGGCAATCATGGTGAAGTTCGGCACGAAGGGAGGACCAATTGAGCCGCCGCCGCCGGAGTCGACGCTGCCGCCGCCGCAGCCCTACCGCACTCCAGCGCCGGTCTGGGACTGGGAGGAAAGATCTAACGACTCTCCAGACCCTAATGCTCAGTGGTATTTGAATACTTTGTTTTAAGGGTGATAGACTTTACTGTCCTTTCCTTCTTCTATTCTGCTTCTTCTTGTTCTGCTTCATGTTTCCTCACTTCATGTTAAGTTTGAATTTCTTAAATTCAATAAACATATAAAAATATAGCATGGACTATAACTAAGACACAAACAATATTATATAAACTGAGATTTTTTTTTAATATAGTTACTTTACAACAAAAATGAGAGTACCCTCATTAAAGTTGTTTGTGAAGACAGTCTACCTTTTATACTAAATATATGAGAGATACGACTTTCTTCTACTAAGGGTACGGAAAGTTCCAACTACATTTAATATAAAACTGCTTTTTAACAGGCGCCCTCAACTCTTCATACCTCAGCCAAGATACACCCACGTGGTGTTCAACACTCAGAACCCCGAGCCGCAACTTATCAACAATGCCCAAGCCTTCGTCAACTCTTACAAACCGAACCTAATCCAGCCCATTGAAGCCCAGCCAGTCCGGAACTATTTCACTCCGACTCAGATACTGAGCTCTCAAAGCCTGCCTGGTTACGGTATCAGGTACTTCGTTCCATCATACTTGAATGATGTACAGGCGAGAAGAGAGCCGGTGAAACAGGAAGACGCGAAGCATAACCAGCTTGATACCAACAATGTAGCTGGAGTGAACAGAGAGTCTGCCAGTGACATTCAGTGGAAATATGAGAAGGATTCTGCGAAGAGGAACATCAGACATACTTCGGTAGAAGTAAGTTTAATAGCAAATAATTATATCAAGCACTTAGTTGTCCAAGTATAACAGAAAAATTATTAACTGAGATATAGACCTTGCTTCCTTATGCGCTGCCCAGTCCAGACCTCTGTCTTCGATGTCTAGTCGTAACTATGTACCTACTATCAGACATTTCGTGAACTCGTGATCTAAGTCGTAGGGAGGTACAGGCTAGTAACTACACAAACCTATGTAAATCAAAGTATCTACATCGTTTGTCTGTTTTTGTTTATTATTGAACTAACACGAAAGAATCGAACTGGCATACATACCTATATATAAACATTTTTAGGGAACGGTTAAAATATAATATACATACTCTTATAGCTATAGAACATATATAAACTTTGGAACATTATGTGCAAGGCAAATTGCTCGGCTGTGATGTGAAAATTAAGAAATATCCCGGAAAGAATAGTTTCTTAGATAATAAAGGAAAACTCAAAACTGTCTGTCCGTTAGATAACTCGAAAACTACTAGATTGAAATTTGGACTACGTAAAATTGCTTTAGTGGGAAATTATGGAAAATTCTGTAAAAAATGACTACCGAGAAATTAAAACTAAAAATTATTTTAAATGATGGAGCTCGCACATTGTATACGATGCATATCTGTCTGATTTTTTTCTATTCATTGATTTATTTTTGTTCCAGGCAAGTCCATTACCATACCAGTGGCCAGCGTTCGTCGTACATCGGTACCAGTAAAATTATTTTTAATTTAGACAGGTTTTTTACAATCATCGCAGTTCTGTAAAAAATAACATCTAATGAACTTGTAAAGTATGTCTTAACGCTGTGATGTCATTAGGTAGTGTAGTAGGTAAGATAATTGTGCCAGATGATAAAATAATATTTACTTCATAAATTAATCCTCATATAGATTGGCAAGCTTGAGTTACTTTGAGATAGATGGCAGCGACAGAAGGTTATAAATAAACGACCGTAGCCATTCCTTAAAAGCTTATGAAGTTATGAAAATAAACGTGAATGAATGAAACATAAAGCAATACATTATTCATTGTGTGTGTGTGAAGTATTAAATGTGGAAAGAAAACGGTAAACATCCATTACTAAAACTTTACTGTCCTTGACGTAACGCTTCGGCGGCGCGGCGGTTTGAGTTTGGTCACATGCAATGTATTTTGTGTCTATAGTTCCTTTCGAATTCGAATGATGTTGTTAAATCTCTTTATTATTACTACTTCTTTATGGTCATTTTACGGTTCGAATGAAAACGAATATATTATTTTCTATTGTTAGATTTCGCTTTCTTTTCACTTAATCATTAGCCACAAATTCGCATTGTGCTTCTTGTGGACAAATAGAAAATTAATTATTAATTGCTTTACTACTGGGACAACATGCCTCCTCAGGCTCACTCATATTCTTCAGACCGTAGCAGAATGCATTTGTCTTTTGTTCAATTTAGTAAATGTCTGCACTTTTCAAGCAAATGCATTTTTAATTTTCTTCAAATGAGGTCTTTCCTCCTTTGTTGTAATCGACTTTCTCTATCGAAGGCTTAAAGAGCTTTCTTGTTCTATTCAAACTGTGTCATTGTTGTTCTTTCAATTTATTGTCAAAGCAGCGGGTAATTTTAGGATGTAAAAAGATAGAATCTCAATTTCCTTTCTCTATTGTTATCTTTATTGTAATACACAATACATATTGTTTATTTAAGAAATGTATGTATTTGAGCTGTAATTTTAACGCTTGTAAATATGTAAAATAAAGAAATATTAAATTTTACATGTGTTTTAGCAATGAACCCTTGTATTCTTAGAACGTGTTTTCTTATAGTAATGGTATTATTTTTATAATAATCACATTAACAGTGATCGAAAATTAACGAGTTTATATTTGCCGTCTCGCTTTTTCCATAACATGCGTATTAAATTATTCCATAATACCGGGATTGCTTAAAACACGACATAAATGACTGATATCATAGCAATAGGTAAACTTAGTAAAAATAATTTTATTTCCTATGCAGTTTTAAGACTACTTAAATAGTAAATGGTCAAGAAAGACAAACATACAAAGAAATTGTAAATTCAAATTCAAATAATTTATTTCAACATAATAATGTCATATTTGTTGTACAATAAGAATAATAAAATTGTATTAGAATAAAATCACAATAAAAATAAGAATAATTAAATTAAGTCAAAGTTAAATTAAATTAGAATAAAATGAAATCAAATAATTAAAAATAACACTTAAGAAGTAAAGAACACTTAAGAAGTTTTTCATTGTCTGATAATGAGTGCAATATTTTTCACCATTTGTTATCCCGGTTTTTTTAAAGAAACTACATTTTATTCGTTACGTAGTTCTTCAACTTCAACTGCTTTAAGTCCATATTGTTCTTCAATTTCGTGGGAAAAGGCGAAATTTAGGTAAATAGACTTGTCGATTACTGCTTATATGAACAATCCGATAAGAACGAAGATCTCATGAACTTTTTAGACTGTATCTTTTAGGGTTTAAAAAGGTATTTGTTGCTTTCAGTTCTTGTGTTAAAATATTTTCCAAAAGTCCACCAATACACCAATATACCAATTTTCATAAGTTATAATTATGAATCATACGAAGCCATAGCAGTAGAATATTAATATCATCCCATGTTTATAGTTTCATTAGTAAATTCTAAACAGATGTAACTTATATGTAAATAATTCGCATAATAGTGAGTTACGTCAATCATAAATCTTAGAGTACTGAAAGCAATAAATTCAAACAACAATAATGCGGAACAATACAAAGACAAATAATGCCAAACAAAGGCATAATGCTGTATAGAAGTGAGTCAACATCATTACTGTCTCACCGACCAATGCATCACATTATACAGCACGACAATATTGGTATCCTTATCGTCTGCTGAACTGATATTTGATAACGACAATTAATATAGGAATGAAAAGTTCTACACGCTCCCGATATGATGGCGATTTTAACGAATTATTCAAATCCAGCTAGTTTTTAAAGCAGCTTCGCCCATTAGATATAAGTTATATAAGTTTTTGTTTCTAGCAGAAATAAATTTTCCGGTGTTCAAAAAATGTTCATCGCCATGACATAGCCTATGTGTAAAAAATTTCATAGAGATCGGTTGAATCGTCGAGCCGTGAAAGCGTAACAAACAAACACGAACCAATCTACTTTGGGATTTATAATATTAGGATAAAGATAAAAAGAAGCAGTGTACATATAACACACAGTACATATGTTGTCAAATAGGTTACAGAAACTGACAAATGATTAGTTTTGAGTCCGATATAACGAATATAATATTTTTGAACTTTGAGATTATTTTGTGTTACTAGCTGAACCCGTCCCACTTCGTTGGGCGGTAAACATTTTTCGACTACCACGAAAAAGTCGCTTCATTTTTCGGGTTCATTAATTCATTTCACAAAAAAAAAATACCGATTTATTATTGTTTTATACTCCAGAATGAGAGTGCTTAAATTTGCCATGCTTCCATATATCACGTCGTCGACGGTATGTTCTCATTATGTGTTCGTTCATCGTGTAGCGAGAACACTGCAGCTGTAGCGGCGCTTCCTGGTAACATCTGTCGCAGGAGAAACTATGGAGTCACCTTATGAAGGGTAATTCATATGAAAGGTAATTCGCACTATCGTAATAATCTCTATTCTCTATAAATAAAATTGAAATTGAAATATTTCGTGCTATTTTAAGATACAAATTTAATAAATAATTTGTATGGAAGACAAGTTTCTTATTGCTCACTGCTGTCTTGAAATTGTGTTGTGAACATTTCTGGCTCGATAACCACTTTCTAAGTGCTATAAGGTCGATGCTTTATACTATCGGTAACTCATGTCTATTTTGTGCAAAAATATAAAGACAAATACAAATATATTTAGTCCGTAACAAAATAATGATCATGTAATCAAAACTCTTTTATCGAACAACTAAAAAAATAATTGAATTCGGCATTTTCTTATTTTCTTCTTTTAACTTATTTATTTTTAAAGTAATATTAAACCAAATTTGGATAAATGATTTAAAAGAGTAAATGTACATTTCTATTTGACAGCATAGATTTCTTTTAGGATTTAGTTAATATATAATAATTCGTAATTGACAAAGTCGCGGGCAAACAGTTAGTGAATATTCCCATTAGATACCTACATCTGCACTAAATTTAATATTGTCAGATTTTTGAAATTTTGTTTTCTATACGGCGTAAAGTCTGAATTCAGTTGGTCCACCGTTAAAAGTCTTCGCCTTGATATCAACCAGTGAATAACCAGTTGCGTATCATATTTGGAGAACTAATATTTAAAACGGTATTCTATGGATTTCTATGTTCGTAATGTACGTAAACAAAGGCACGTAGGAGCAACATTTCAACATAACTTTCCGCAGAAATTACTATTGCACTACCATTAAACCCTTTTACTTTATAATTATAAATGACCTATAAATATAGGTTACTATCGCTATTTCTCGTTTCTAAATACCGAATTGGCTCCATAACGTTACCTAGACTTACCATAAAAAACAGTTCTTATAAAAAACTATACCTCATACCATGAAGCAAAATAATTTTTCGTAGTTCATAGTGTCACCTCAAAGTGTTTTTCTTCATGATTGACAAGTTATTAAATTAGATTAAATGAGATAACAGATGCACATTTTAAAATCATCTGTTATCTAATTTAATAACCAATTAGTGTGTTTTTTATAAATTTATTTATTGCACTGGCAGGTTATTTTTAATTCAAACAATTTTATATAGTTTTTTTTTTCTGATTTAAAAACAAGTTTCGAAGATTAATACGAAGCCATTACCTACATCTTTGTTATTATACTATGTCGATAACTACTTATTGTATATAATTTTTGTTTAAAAGTTTATTAATGTAGTAGATAATTTAGATACAAGAAGAAAGTTAGTCGAAAAAAATTACGTGTACCAAGTGTACTCATATGTATGCAATACATGATTCTGTCTATGACTTCGACTTACATTGTTAGTAATCACTATTTCTTATAACCTTATCTGGTTTTTGTAATTTCCTTCAATGGTTATGGAATTCAAAATGTATCAGTGAATTCTTGAAATTCTTCGTGAGATCTGAGTGATTCAGTTTGTTTAAGAAGTTTATTAGGTTCATTAGGAGTGTTTCGGTCAACACGACTAATTGACGCAGATTTTTGTGTCCAAAACGTTCATATAATGTTTGAAAATTTACAGCAAATTGCTTATTTATTTCCATTCCTAAGAATGCAATTCTTTTGCATTGCGCAGATATATTTTCGCAGTAAATATTTATTTCAGAACTACATATATTGACTATATCGTACAAAAAAGCAGCTAAATGTTTTGAATTTTAAATCAAAGTAGTAGTAAAACGCAAAAATATTATATTACAGCAGTTAGAATTTTCATTCCGTTTCTCCAAATTAATTATGTTTCGTTGGATTTGCAATTTATTATAATTATCAACTCATATCGATCCACTGCTGAAGTTGCCTATCTTCCCTTGATACATAATTCAAAACATTTAACTGGCATAGAATACCTAATGAGTGGCCTCTTTCCATCCTAATCCTGATCATACCTGTACTACGTAGTAATATTTAGTATTTACTGATTGTACTATCCTATACTAATCAATCCCAAGTTAATTTGTTTGTTTGTTACACATGAGTATACTTGGTACAATTATACATGTAGTTTTTTACGGACTTCTGCTTCTTTGGTATTAGCGCTGTGTCGAGATAAGCATAGGATAGTTTTTACAATAGGAAAAACAGTTCCCGCAGCAAACAAAAATATATTACAAGCGAGCGAAGCCGCGGACAACAGTTAACTACGAGATATTTCATAAAATGTAACAAGTATCTAATCAATAATTCAGGAGGCAAATCAAGTGTACGAGTATAATATTTACATTCCCATCAAGAGTGTGGATTGAAAATTGACCCGCTCTATTTTAATATGTTAATATTTCTTACTTAATATTATCTCGTATACACACTTAGCAACAATGTAGAAGCATTAGTGTTAGTAACTTTGTGAATTTTAGGGATCCGCCGAAATGGATACCCTGAGAAGAAATCTAAAGCTACTTAATCGATTGACCTGAAATTGGAATGTACAGGAAAAATTGCACCGCCAAAGAATTTAAAAATTATAATTTTTTTTTATGAGATATTCAAGAATATGTAAGTAAACTTTACGAAATATTCAAGATTAGATCAGATAAAAAAAGTGTACGACGAATGATTTGATGTTTTTATGACATTTTCTTTCCAAAATCTAAAATAATTTCTATGTGCCAAGATTAATTTAACAAAGACACCCAGTGAAATAATTGGTAAGGTTTTACTAAGAATGGCATAATTGGAATGGTGATAGCTTCTGTTCAGTTAATTTGATTTGGAATGATTGATGTAAAGAAAATATTGAGCGTGATACATACATTTTGTTCTAACATCAGGTGCCTCATACCCACTGTAACTTTATTTGTTTTGCTCGAATAGTTAGGCAGGTAAGTTATTGTAATGAAATGCAAACTTCCGCGCAGTTTAGTGAAAATATGTCAGAACCGGTTTTTGTGTTCACATATTACAAATGACTTTTTTTTTCTAACTTTTTATTGCCTTTTTGTAATCATTAGTAGATAATTATTATAATTGGAGAATGATAATCTTGCTCTTTGTCTGCGAAGCATCTTCGTGTATTTTAGTCATACTCCCACGAGTAAACCTTTAGACTGCTTATTACGAAATATTTATTTCTAATCTTTTTCTCATGCTTAGTATTTGCTCAGACGGATTAGATGTGGCTAGTTATTGAGGCAACCGTTAAGGTTACAATTGCTTAGTAATACTTCGGCATGTAGATGTATTCACTATCACTGCTGGTAAATTCTTCATTTGTTTCTAGAGATAAGGCAGCTACCGGTCGTAACCACGTAATGGCCAACTGTTTATCTAGAAGTCATGTAGGTGTGTAATCTTTGGTACTAACGGGTTTTGAATTATGCACTCGTATAAGCTATAGGCACCAATGACCTCTGGTCATTGATAGGCGCATAAAACCAAAGTAATAGATTAAATAGAATTCATACAAAAACAAAAGTGGAGATGGACCGGACATATAATTAGGACAAAAAATAACAGGTAGCCTAAAATACCAACCGAGAGATAACAAGGTAGGTATCTAAGAAATAACAAAAGATCAAGTGGCAGACCTAAGAAGAGATGAATAGATGATATTAAAAAAGAAACGGGAGTAATATGGAGCAGGAAAACGGAAAATAGGAAAAAACGGGAATTTTTGAGGGCCTTTGTAAAGAAGTGGGCTGCTGCGAAATAAGAGACAATAAATAATTATATTGTTTAAAACATTTAATTTCATCTGTGTACCAGCTTATTTAAGGCTATTTTCATTTTACTTTACTCGTATACTCTATGATTTAATTAGTTTACTATCTAAATTAAGTAAATTAATAAACACTTAAAATTCTCACACACAAATCTAAATTATTGTTGACTTCGGCGTCAATCTTTAAAGACATTTTTTTATAACAGTGTATAAAAGTGTGCGAATAATTCAGAGTAGTCAGACGAGTTTGTGATATTGATCTAAATAACCTGCCGAATATCAGATTCACTTTCGCACATTCACTTTCATTGAAAGTGCAAGTGACCACAACCTACCGCAACATGGCGTTGCCGATGACGATGATGACGTCAACTACCTACTTTCTTTCTCGATCCGTCAGGGGCGTTACGATGATGTGACGAAAATGAGAGTGCGTTAAAACCGTGTAACCTACTGTACTACTTACACGTTAATTACAGAAGAGTACATGTAGCCAAAGTTACGATGCTTTATTTTTAGAAATCATAATTAAAACTTTATGTCAATTATAATTGTTAACGATTGTCATTTTCAAAATGCTGTCATATTGGGTAGTGATCAATGATTATGTCAGAGCGCCATGTTGAAAGTTGTATATTGTATATTTTAGGAATGGCTGTATGGGAACTATAGTCGTTTTGGAAATCACTATATATCTATACTGAAACTAAATTTTCAATAGAGTCGTGGTTAAAGACTATATTTTGTAACAGTTCATTATATTCTACCTCTGAACTACCGCCTGTCTCTACCTAAAACTTCTTAGTTACATCTGAGAATGGTTCTTCATTGCGCTTATTAATTTTCATTTAATATATGCGAAAAATTATATATTCTGCAATTAAAGTTCGTAACGAATTAGCAATCTACATTTGTCAATATACCTACTTACCTTATTAACTTTCGTAACTTATAGTCCAGTCCATTATTTATGCGACTACTGGAGTTAAATGACGATTCATAGCAATCTGTTGATGATCACGACAGACTCGTTCGCTGGGTAGGCATGGACCCAGTGCTCTATGTCTGGGGGGCATTGTCGAGCCGCCACAAAGCATGTCACACAAGTTGCAGAAAGTAACGGAATTCAATTGTTGACTTTTCCCGTGGCCATATTAAGTTAAACTTCATTTTTTCAATCTATTAGATTTTTGGACGTTAGCCGAAACGAATTATTTTTAAGATACAGTCTTAAATCATTGTCTCGTCAACATTTGGAACATGTTGTTGGAATGTAAGACCTACTTATATCCTTAATTTGGTTACTCAATACATACATATACTATAAAAACAAATTAAGTTTGAAGGTCAATCATCATTTATCAATCATCAGTTATCACTAGTTAATAAGATTTGGGAGGAGTGCAAGGCGCGACTATATAAAACACTTGAATATATTAAGAACGTCAAAGTAAGTAAACAAACGAACAAAGTAACCATAACATTTAAATATAGCTAACTTGAACGACTACATGGGTCATGTCATGCATGATATATTTATAGTCTTTACTCACAGTCATGACTAAAGAAATGCATACGTGAATGAAATAATCAAACGCTAAATGATAAAGGGACTTGGACGTTGCTTCATGACTACCTAGTCCCATAGGTATTTAAATATTTTAAGAGGATATATTTAGAGGGTAAGATCTGTCGTCTCCCCCTCCCTCCTAGCTACGTGCCTGTTGCTGGACCTGCCATGTCTATCGCTAGCGCTAGCGTATACAATAGAAAAGAGCACAAGGTCCGGTGCTGGCGAGTCATTGCATAAGTTGCATAATTAGGCGACAACAGCTAAAAAGGATCGCTGATGGGCCGCAACTCGCGGTAATGCGATGTGCATTATTCTAGGTCGGACTCGAGAGTCACCATGTGTTACTCAGAGTATGGACACATTGTAGTTGCTAAAGAATGTGTAGAAATGAAAAACCAAAAATGCCAACATATTCTTTGGTTTGCTCAAGTGTTAGTAGTTTCTAGCATGTGACCCATTTTACTTAAACGTGGTTTCGAATATCTTCTGTTCTGACAATAGATCCTAGACAAATATTACTAGACATAGAACAAAAGTAAAATGAATAATTACTGTAGCAATAAAACTTTTATATCACATAATATTCTGTAATATCTCATCATTTTGTCAAACTACGTAATCATTACGTCGTTATGTTTGTTGACATTCTACGAGTATATGTCTTGGAATTTCTAATTCAGTTTAGAATATCTGTTAATTATATTTAATAGTGCATTCCCTGAACTGATCATGATTTTTTGAAATTAAATTAAAAAAGTGCGTCTTTATTATTATTTATTTGTTTAATTCTTGGTCACTATGATCAAAATTCACAAGCATCGATGCGTCTCGCCGCGCCTTAACCTGTCACAGCTGTAATCGCACTGTAACTTTGTTTATCGCTTGCCTTCGCCAGTGTGAAGTCTTTATGACCTTTATACCTTTTTAAATTATCATGTAACTGACACGTTGCATTTATTTAAGCGTTTATAAAGGTGCGTTTATATCTATAATAAGATAAGCTGCGCAAGCGCATGGTCCGAGTTCGAAGCAAGGGATAAGACGCTTGCCATATCGTTATGTGACGCTTGTTTTTGGGCTCTTATTGCACCTGTTTAAGATTTTATTTAAGGTGATAGTTTTATATTTATATGTAAGTTACAATTTCATTTTATTATTAACTTTACATAAAAAAGAAAGAAGATGTAGTAACGAAGGTAGGGAAGGGTATGTTGCGTTGCTTTGGACATATAGAGCGTATGAGTGAAAGAAGAGTGACAAAAGAAATTTACAGTGTGAATGTGGAAGGAACTACAGCTAGAGATGTCCTAGGAGGACGTTGAAGGATCAAAATAGTAACGTCCTCAAAAAGGTTGGGGTCCGCAGTGAGAATAATAAAAGGAGGTGCATGAAAAGATAATGAATGTGAGTGACGCTAGTAAGGTGTGTCAGGATTGCGCAAAGTGGCGATTAATTGCCATTGTCTACCACTCTGGGAACAAGGCGTGAGCATTATATATGTTATGTATTACTTAGAAGACCTTGAGTTGATAAAATTCTCGCCGTTATCATTACATAACGAGCATGTCTGTTCTTTGTATATAGATATGTATCACCTGTTTAATGTTAGATATTTTAGTAGTACATGTCATTTTCAATAAGTTTATTGATTTCCCACAGTTTATTGATTTGATAAAATTGCTACTGAACTGAATATTTTCTGAAGCGGCAAACGGATTGACAGCCCGTCTAATTGCCCGTTAATTGACTTATTTCGACCATGAACAATTAAAAAGATCGAAACAAAAGTCTTCAATAACTCTGATGATGGCCTTCCCCTCTGCAACTGATATGGCTTGTGTTAATTATTGTATTTAGTGGTTTTTTGTATGTGTACATAAATTTAAAAAAAAAACACCTCCATGTTTTGGATTTAACAATCTAAAATAATTTAAATGCTGCAACTGCGTTGCCACTCCTAGTACTCCAATAATAATGATTAATAATATATAATATTCATTTATTAAAATAAAGCCTCAACTCTAATTAATATATAATCACTTGAGGGTTCCGGTCTTTGAATGTAGTAGTGTAAAGTCAACAAAAAGTCACAGTACAGGCAATTGTGTTTATTAATATCATGTCATTACGTGTAAAATACTTTGATTTTTAAAGTTTATGAATATCAAATCATAGGTTAAAATGTCAATTGCAGTCGTTATCTATTTGTAGATACACACACGTACGAAAACGCAAGGCAGGATCGATTAAGTTATCAATACCTGTGGTACAAAACTGTGACATATGGACTACTATGAATGCATCCTTTTGTTTTAGCACCTTTTATATTGACTGTGAAGACACTCCATGCCAACCAAGGTCATGTCAAGAGATGATAGACTGATGTTACAAACTCAAATAGCCGCTAGGGTAACCTTTGACCAATGACCTTTCTTCCATACAGGTAACGTAATAACGATAATATACGTGATAAAGGAAACGTAAATAACTTTATTGCATTTCGTGGTGGATAAGTGCATGAAATAATGTTAAAGCGTAAACTTTACTAACGCAAGACAATTAAATGTAATTTAAGACAATGCTAAAGGATATAATAAGAACTCTAAGATATAAATAAAAACTAGCTTTTGTTCTGCGGTGCTACTCAGGATTCGATTTTAACAAATTTTTCGTCTGATAAAAATAGTTTAAATTAATCTGCATGAATAAAAATGAATTCGTCAACCGAATATCACATATAAAAATTCATGAAAGTTCGTTGAGTTATTATTATTTAAACAGAATTAAGACAAAAGGCACATCGAATCTAATTTTCACATTCATGTTATCAGTAAGAATCAGGACAAAAAAACTTGGATGTCAGTGACTGTTATATTAATCTTTGATTATTCTTTGAATAAAAGCAGAAATGAATAACAAAACTCAGAACTTTGCAACAGAAAACTTTTACTAAGATTAAAGATATGCAAAAGACATAAGAAGAGGAATTGTATTTAACTCAAATCGAATGAGAAATGCTCCAGAGGTTAAAAGTATGCAAATATGACACAAACGGCAATAAATCACGTCCCTACACGTAACAGTCACATCCAAAGGGTACATTTACATTTAGTTTCTTACAGCAATAGGTGCGTTGCATCACAGTGAGATTGATCACGCTCGCCGCTCGATAGATCGACATTGATACGTCCTCGCATATGGTGCGACGCATCCTCGTTGATTGTACCGACGACGTGCCCTATGGTGCAAAGCTTTGGTAACAAACGTATGAAGTTACCCAAGTTATATTTAACCTTATAAGATTTATTAACTATGGTATCAGACGAAGAACCAGCTACGATGGGGCGACTGTGGAAGACTACACTTACCCAAAGCTGCATTCGAGCTTTCAGAGATAAGCGGCTCCCTATTTTATGACGCTGAGAAATACAGTTATCATAAAATTATAAATTCATCATCATTACCTGTTTTATGAGTGTACTTCATTATAGTATAGAAAAGACGTGACTCCCATATAATTTTTTAATAACATCTCAAACACAGGCCAAGGATCTCTGCATTTAATTTCGCAATAAACACAATAATGTAATTCGAAGCGCTACAATTTAATTACAGTAAGTAATTGCAAAAACCTTTCAACCAATCATATTGAATGGAAAAGTAAATAAATTAATAAAATAAGTAATTATTATTATGGTCGACCACAGCCCAGGATAAACCAAAACATTGCAATACAGTTACTATTACCGCTGCACAAGGTACGTACATATAGCTGGATATGTTGTCGACTGTTAGTACAGTACGAGTAGATTTTATAAATTTAACGCTTGGAGGCTAGGAGCAATTTTTTTTGTTCATATTTCATATTTTTTATACTGTCATCGTCTAAAAAAACAAACGGCGTATTATAAATCAATATTACTGTGTATTATCTTGCGCTGAGACGTACTTACAGATGCTTGTATCGTTTTGTATACTGTAAAATATTATTACAAACCAACTTTGATGATACGGGTATAACTTAATAAATTGAGTCCACATTGCATGACATGTATCGCTGTCATGCAATGTGGACGCTGTATATACCCCGAAATTCCCCATAATTAGTTCTGTCAAGTGCTTTGCTCCATAAGAAGTTATGTTTATTTTTTTCTGGGTCTTCATTTAATGAATTCACAAAAGGTTGAAGTAATTTTGTATAGACGTAACATCATTTTTGTAGATTGCAAAGTGTATTTTGACAATTATTGTTCATACGTAACACTATACAGATACCTACAAATTGCCTTTCTTACTCCGTTGAAACTTCTTGTATACAAATGTCAAGTTATTGGGGTTACTTGCTAGGATTTTTTACTTGAAATGTTGTAAGTTAATATATAATACATCACAAAATATAAATAAAGTTCCTAAATCTGGCAATACAGGATAAAGATGTGTTAATATCGGCAGTAACTAAGTATAGGTACTTTTGTTAAGATCATCCAATTATATTATAATAATAAGGCATAGTTTTTGGCATTTCTCAGTTTAAATAATTTTATTCTCTTTCAAATTGAAATTAATTTGTTCAATGTCAGAGTCTCGCTTTGTTCATAGCAAATGGTGCGCCCATGCACGTTATTGGAGATGGTGCAGCAGCCTCCGCAAGGATCGTGACTGAAGCGTCAATAAGTTTGTCAATGCCTCAGTAAGTTAAGGATGACTGCATGCCCGCCATTCTCTTCATTAATAAGTAGGAGTCGTATAAGTTTGTTTAGATGTTGGGGTGAAAACTGCCTTGAAAGTTTTGTAATTACTTTTAAATTTATTTTTATTTATTATCACAAAGTTCACAGCACGTAAAAACAACATTATTTTAGCTCTTACGGCCAATAACAGACTTACAAAATCAATATGAATTAAGAAATAAACACTATATTTGGCAGTTTAATGATTTTGTTTATGTTATTAGTATATATTGTATTTTAGTGTGGTTATATACAATATTGATATCAAAATTTAATATATATATTGGTGTTTAATCATACTTATCATATAGATGTGATTGTAGTAATAATATACCTATTTATTGTGATGTTTTATATACCTAAATATGTCTATAGTTAATTGGTTATTATATACGCAGTTGTGACTTATTGATTCAGCACAGTAATTCAATCACATGCTTTTTTAAAGTAGGTTTGCTGCAGTTTATTAAATCCACAGTTTAAATTATTTGATTGTGTGACATATATACCTCATTATTCTATATCCTTCGATATATTTAACAAAAGAATTTAAGGGTTTTTACTCTTCGATAACAATGGTGGAGATGTGTTTAGAGAAAGTAAAATGTGAATCTTATATAACTCCAAGTTCCTTCACTACTTCTGATTGTTAAATTGTGGTGTTATTCAATTTACACTCGCAGTTAATTTTGTTTGTCTTAGCGTAAACGTACTAGTCATTATATTTATCCGCTTTGACATCAATAAGGTTTTTGAAGTAATTAAAATTAAGATGATGTCCATCCTCTTGTAACCGCTAGCAGTCAGTCATATTCTTGTCATATTTATACTTATATATTTTAGTATCGTCAGCATACACAACAATCGACGTCCAAATAACTTCATTCGTTAGCATGATTGTTATAAAATATATATGTACGTTAAGACTTGCACGCAAGCACGTCTCGTAACTCAATGCACCACTGATGGATTCCCTTTACTTTATGTGTAAAATATAGTTCTTAACGTTAGAAGTCAATAAATAATTTTATTAATAATTTGTTTAGAAATTAAACAGAATTTGTAGTAGAAACTAAGTAGCGAGTTTGATTGCGAATACAGTATTCTGTATATTTCATTCCAGATTAATAGTCCTATGAAAACAAACGCATTTGCGTCTCGAAAACAAAATATAACTGTTTTGCATTACAACAAAACAATTATTATGTGTCGGATAAAACACACAGCGTTGAGGTGAAGAAGCAGCCTGTGAATATAGCCACAAAGGTGTAGACTTACCGAATATCTCTCTGGTTCTTTCATAGTTACCAATTTTCATACCAGCAAGGCGCCACCGTCTATGTGTAAACCGGCGCGTTGACAGATGACAGCTGTCGACAACTTCATAGTGTCTTCTCCACCAGCAAGCCCTTGCTGCAACGCTGTGTGTTTTATCCGACACATAATAATTGTTTTGTTGTAATGCAAAACAGTTATATTATGTGCCTTTCTAAAACACACAGCGTTGAGGTGAAGACCTGTTTGATATCTGCTGGTGATAATGATTAACACAAACGCTATGTGATATGAGACAATGTTTGGAAAACTGGAATAATTAACCCGAATCATGCATGAGATTAATCAAAGTATCAAATGTAATCAATTCCGTAATTTTAAAACAAGACAAAGTATGAGGTCAATCGTTAATATCATATTTTCAGTGCATATTCTATTAAACAACATCTCACTGCATCAGTCCACATCAATGTTCACATTGCAGGAGTTAGGTAAAGATTAGAAATTTGAAACTATTAGATCCGCACAATAATTAGTTTTAGACTTATCAACTTTATGGCATTTTTTATTTATGTCTGCACACTTTAGTTTACCGAATATCATATGTACTGATCGGTTCTTCCGCTAGGCTAGGAAAGCTACCGTCGCTTATACTGCCTGGGGATGCATCAATATTGGCTTCTTTAAATATAATAGATTTAATACATATGCTAACGCCCCGTTCCCAGAGGGGCAGGCAGAGACGATGCATCGCCACTTTGTGAGATCCTGACACCCGCCACTATATCAGTAATCATAGTTTCAAGGTAAATTTCATCACTCCAGTAATTGTAATATATGAACTTGTCAAACTGGCTCTCTCTGTATGTTTATCTTTTGAGATATTAATTAAAAATATTAAAATATTAGGTACATACTAATCTAATCCCAAACTAGGATTTTCTCCTGTCCTATGGAAATTAAACAAGGATAGGAAAATACACATATATACATGCAAACTAGGACAAACTTGTAAAATTGTACGAAGTTATTTGTCCTCAATGAAAAACGAACCCACGGCCTCTAGCGCTCGAGTCCGATGGCCAAGCCACTAGGCAATGGAGGCGGTAAGTTAGGTCTTTTACATGTATTATGAGGCATATCTGATGATCTGACAGTGCCCTAGCTGTGACAACAGTCCGCCAAGTTGTCAATGAGCACCTGTCTCCGTCATAGTACCAAACCTCTAGGCCACATTATTCTTTTACTCTCCTTCTGGATCAAATAATTGTGTAGACGAATGTCCAGAGAAGTCTTTAGCGTTCCGCAGCTAGCAATAATATTAAGGCTGGAAAGCCTAGCCACAAAATGTGAGCATGAGCTTTATATCCCATATATAAGTATATGTGGTTTTTGAGGTCTTGGTTTAGCTAAAGAAATACCTTTTTAAAACTTGATGAACCAAATCACCTGATGCTGCACAACCAGTAGCTATAGCAGATTTGTGTAGCAGTAATGTTCTGTATGCAAAGTGATTGTCTAGAAATATTCTGACAGAAATCTAACTACATCAGTAGCCTTTGGAGCTTTGGGGTTGATTCCATTAGTCATATCATGTCGCCTCAAGTGAGCGACCTGATGATTGCCCCCTCCCCCCCAACTTCCAGGCAAGAACGGACAGTTGGTCCACTTGAGACTTGGGGACAGATGTCCATTGTCATGTCTATTAAAACCTTCCGAAGGTTTGTACAATTGCACTAGGGGAGGACATATTGTTGTCATGTCTATCAGTACCTTTCGCAGGTTTGAACAGTTGATCCACCTGGGGAGGACACATGTCCACTGTCATGTCTATTAGTACCTTCCGCAGGTTCTATATCAGCAATGGCTCTCCGAGGGCCCTTGCCTGAAGGCTCTGCAACAAAAGCTCTGAGTTCAGTACAGGGGTATTAGGTTGTATAATCCTCTCGCCTTTTTTAGATTGACCCCAACTTGTGGGATGACATTGGGTGGTGGTAATATTCAACTATAGACATAAGCCGTCGCAAAATAAATAAATTGCGGACACATCTGTTGAGTCCGAGGTTAAGTACTGTTGTACGAATGACGTGTTTCAGGATGCCAATAAGTCTATGTCTGGTCTGCCCCCACCTTTTGAATATGACCTCCGTGGCCTGGGACAGAATATGAGATGCCATTCGGGTACAGCTCGACCTCTTGACATGCAGTCTGCTATTCCATTTAACCTCGCCGGGAGGCAGCAGGCAGACAATGTTATGTTTAGCTGCTCTGATAGTTCTAAGAGCTTGGTCGTTAAACTTAGAAGGGCCAGATATCTTACGCCCCTCTCTTGTAAGCCACTAGGATTCAGTTGTCCAATTGTATCAGAATATGAGGCTGTTTTAGGTACATATGTTGACTGTACATTACACCAACTGATATTATTATTATTTTTTACATTTCAATGTCACCTTCGTTGATTCATATTGGGGTTCACTTCCCCATGAGATAAAGTTCGTCTAGTCAAGCTCTCCATTCCGCATCCGATGCGTCTGTGGTGAGGAAGTAGGTTACCTCCTGTGTAAAGCTGTTCCGCTATGGTCAAACAATCACCAATTGAGCTACTGGTGTACTGGAAGAGGTAATATTCTTATTTCTCTCAGACGATCATGCTTTATTGTCTTTCTTCGACAGTGCAGGCATTCCCTGAAATCTAAGCTCTCCAAAATACCCAGTGTCTCCGCAACCTGAGTAATGAGCTTGGAATGGTCCTGGCTAACCAAAAGGTAAAAAAAAAAATATATGTAAGGTAATCTAGGTATCTTATCTTATCTTCTTAGGGGGCCAGGAAGACCTGGCGACACTTTGACCCTTCAGGATCTTTTGTGCCAAACCCCTGACCACCAACGGTGCCCCAAGCCGATTTGGTGGATTTCACATACGCCTCAGAATCTAGGTATACAAACTGGCAAATACCTCGCAAAGGATTTCCGCAATCCGATTCTTTATGGCCACAAAAGTTCGAAGGAAACATCTGTGTGTTTCCAAAATGGGCAGGTGCAAGTAAGCTTGATGGAGATATCTTTTTACTAGCCAGTCCTTGGTCCTGCAAGAAATCTACCACATCTGTCTGTGATATTAGTTAAACATGCTTTGTTGAAGCATGTGAGTTAAGACCCCTTAAGTCCAAATAGGATAATTAGGATATTATAAATATTCAGAACTTGGCAAAACATTTTGCAGTATGCTCATAGGTTAGTGATACTTACTGTCTAAAATGCATACTTTCCTTAATTTAATTCACTGCACTCTTACCAAATAACAATTTGCATTGCAGTTCTGTAATTCTTGCTAATGGGTGATCCTTCTCCCAAATAATATGAGATAATAATAACATAAGCATCTACGGTATATAACCATTATGAGATTACTTCAAATCAAATGCTCATCTGAACTCACATAGAATTATTTGAGCAACAGGGTTGTTCTAGATTTACCAGTTTTTTTTTTTTTTTTTTTGTATCTGCCTCATCAAAAAATATATTTAAAAACTGACTAGACAATTTCTTAAAAGAAAATAACCAAGTCGACTACTGATATGGAAGTACCTGTGACAAGTTGCTTTTTCATTTGAAATAAACTTAATAAATAATATTATATTATTATTTGGTTAACAAATTGTTTGGCTTTAGTTCCCCTGAACCGGCCAAAGTCAAATCCACAAAGCTCTGTAAACTTGTCCTTAAAAACTCTCTTTGCTCTGGAACACAGCATTTGAGATTAATATTTCCTAATATTAATGCTACTTTATTATTGTATCTTTGAATTTTTATTATGCATTAAAGAGTAATTGAATTGAATTGAATTGAATATTCCGTTGATGTTAAATAGTCTAGTCTTAATTTTATCTAAATGGCATAACTTTTAATTAGTTTCTAGTCCATCAAAGCCCAGAGTCTCAATAAATGAAGGACTAGTGATTTTTAAATGCTTGAGAAACAAACTGCTGCAATCTCCTTAACTCTTCCAGCCTGTTCGTCTTAGCAGGAAGTGTTGTCTGCTATTCGATACAGTACAAGGATTTGTAAAGAATGAGGTTGTGGTTTCCTCAAAACGTGCAACATGTAAATTAGTTTTATTCTGATTTAACATATTAACAGTTCCCACAATCGCTAGAAATCCGTCAGGTTTTCGTTATGTCTGGCGAATCGGGAA